>JARHVA010000186.1:5415000-6880000 GCA_037957365.1 Torreya grandis
GAAGATATAAGAGTAGGTTCAAATTTTACACCATTAGTGAAATAGGTGCCAATGATCTATCACCAATGTCTCATTTGTAAGCTAGCAAAAGGATTGAAAGGTTTTGATGGGTGCCTAGATTCAAACTAGAAAGAGGATAATATGATGGGTGATACTTATGAGTAGGTAAGATGATTGGACTAGAGATGGTTGATGATTGGTGGGTTTCTAGATTGAAATTAATAAAGTGACAAGATTCTAGAAGGATATTGACTAGGGTATGAGGTCTGAACAAATGATAGTGGACTAGGATGATGGGATGATATGGATATGTGATAGGAGGATTAGCTCAAAGTATTAAATTGATTTTATTAAGATGGAATGATTATGTGATGAAGATAATTTGGATGATGGTATAATGACAAATATGAGGATAGATGATGTTGAGATGATTAGGGATAAGATTAATGAGATTAGGATAGTTTATACATATATGTGACCTAAAGAGCCAACTAAGATAAGGGAAGACAAGGTTAATCTATATGGTGATGAAAACAAGGTCAAGACATATGATGAGGGATAGAGTGAATCTTAAATAGGATATGGTAGGGTATGATGAATGATTAAGATAAGATATGACTAATAGAATGAATAAGAGAAGTGAAATATTTATAAGAGGGTAAGAATAAGATGATGATTAGGATATGTGAGTGATAGGATAATGACCAATGATAAATGGGGATGGTTATATTAGGATATAATTAAGAAAAGATGATGATGGGATAGGAAAATGAAAATTATATACAAAAGGATAATGGATGATGTCAAAGATGTACAAGGTGAAAGTATGTCCAAAGTGATATGTTCAATAAGATGATGGGATAATGATATACATGACAAGATGTAAGCGATGGGGGTATGGGTGTGTTTAATGATAGGATGTGACTAAAAAAGATGAGAGGTAAAGACATTGATACACAATAGGATTTTTAGGTTATGTAATTTGATGGGGTGATGACTAATGATGATATGGTTAGACTAAGATGGGATGACAAGATAGGATAATATAATGAAAAGGATGATGACAAGGATGTGAAAGATGAAAATGGATACAAGATAGTGTATACAAGAATATGATTAGGTAATTATGGTGATGGTTATGTGTTTAATGATGAGTGGATATGATGAATGTGTATGGTGGCCTATGATAGTATGAAGACAAGATGGAGGATGGGATAGGATAAAATATAAAAAATAGATGATGAAAAAGATATAAAGGATGGAGACAAGATAATATGGAGATGATGGTTAGGATGTACAAAAGGATGATGGGATAAATATTTACAAGTGATAGAGTGATGATGCAAGAATATACAAGGTAGGTTGTGAAAATAGACCTAGATAGGTTTTGGGGTAAAGGTTGACTTAGTTCACAAATAACATGGGTGTAGCACAACATAAACCCAAAAAAGTAAGCTATGACCTATGATTAGTAAAATTAATGGTGTGTAATTTGATGCTCACACCATCTAATGGATTCATAAGTGAGGTTGTAGGCTAGTGACCCATTAAGATATTGATCAAACCTTCTCAACCTTGATTTCACTTGATGGATACTTTAGAGTTGATAATAACTCCTTTAATGGTACACCTATTATATTAAAAGGGTCCTATGCTAGGTTTAATGGGATTTTTAGGGGTTTCCTCAATACACACAAAGTTACAATGGGTCCCAAATCCATGTAGGATCTTATCCAATGCCTAGTTTAGAGAGTTAACTCCTCCCATTTATATATGACCAATATGGGGTCAACCTCTTAACTTAACAATAATTATCCCCTGATTTTTATACTTTATTAAAACATAGAGTTTGGTTACTGTGTGGTGATGAAATCCATGACACTAACCCATATATAGAAGCCTATGCATGGGGATCAATTCTATGTCATGTGTTGTCCTAGAGGGAGGGATTAGAAATAAGTAAACACATGATATGATTAATTAACTGATTTAATTACATATGTATGAAGATCATGATATAATGTTTATTTACAAGTTAACACACACACATACACAAAAAATTATATACAAAGAATGATTTTTCACAAAAAAATAACATAGATAATCAAAATTGATTTTCAAAATGCCTAATGGATTTTTAGACTAGTGACCTACAAGCCCACATGTTAGTAGTTTAATTTAGCACACAAGAAAGGGGTCATATAACAAAAATGTTAGTAGTTTGGATGATTTTCTATAAAATAATCACTCTCTACAAAACTAAAAATCCATAGAGAAAAATCATAACCAGAGATGACAAAGTCACAACTGAGGGTACAATATTATAAATCATGAGTTTTAATTTTTTAGTTGAGAGATGACTATGATAGTTACTATAAAACCATGGTTAGATAGAAAATATCATGACTGGGACCAATAAAATCACTACTATCAATAAATTTATAATTTTGGTTTTGTCATAAACCACAAACCATGACTTAAGTTAACAAAACCATTATAGAAAATATATCGATAGTTTCAATATTTTTGGATATGAAAAAACCTCTAAATTAAATATTTGATAAAAAAATTGATGAAAAAAGCAATAGATTGATTTAGATGCCAAAATTATTATTCATAGACAACTTATGAGGGACCAAAAATGCATTCAAAATTGTAATAAAAGGAAAATTTAAGATGTCATTAAAACTGGGCAGAATCTATAATTTTAGAAGAGTGATTTTAGTTAAATCTAGTCCTAAATTTTCCCTACAGGATATATAATGATAATCAAGGATTGGAATGACAATAATAAACCAAATTATGCCAAGATTACAAAATAAATACTATGCCTACAATATCATGATTCATCAAAATAATATCACAATTCTAAAAATGTTGAGACTTATGGTTTTGTTGAGATATGGGAAAAGGCTAATGACTGGTATGGTTGTGTCTTGGAATGACCTTTTGGATTTACCCTTTCTCTACTATACCTCCAAATCACACCAACCAAACAGCAAATTTTACAGGGATAACACCTTATTACAAAATATGGTTAGTTAGTAGATATGTAGTCAAAAGTCCCCCCAAATAAAAATGAATAAAAGATGGGGCAACCAAATGTTGATAAACCTTCTATGAGACAAAGAATATAAAAATAAAACTATAATGGATATCTTGAATGTCCAATTCATAATATAGTCACTTAGTTTTCCCTGATAAATTCATTTTTGGCCCCCTCTTAACCTTATTTCTTACACATAGAGGGTTAGAAATTTGGAAAAAATATAAGAATGTACAAAAATGATGGCACATAGGGTCAAAAAAAATGTGGATCAATACATTAATAAGGTGAATTTACCCTTGCATCTATAACCTATAATATCATGACTATCAATGACAAAGTCACTATTTATAGGAAAAATTCATGACTTGCAAAGTCATAGTTTTATCTTAGGATAGAGACTTGTAAAAATAGATCATTAACAAAGTCATAACTAAGATAAACAAAACCATTACTTTCCCAACAAAATCACTAATCATGAGTTACAATAGTGTCAAAAGGCTAAAACATGTATGGTTAAGATAGATGGTTAGTGAAACTATTAGTGGTTAAGGAAAAATCATGACTTATGGGGTTAATATCATGACTATGTACTCATGATTACTAGTGTAATGTCAATATTGCAACCTATGTATGCAAAAAATTTGAAAATTTTGAGATTTCTTTGATTCAATCAATCTTGAAACTAACACAAACACCACTAAGAGGCAAAATTGATTAAATTAGGAGTAGGATCCTACCATGGTCACCAAAATGTAGTAGGATTTTGACCTCTATATTAATAAAACAAATTAATTCAACCCAAAACTTAAACTACCTATTAAGAGGGATTCTAGAAACAAATGAGAATGATATAAAACTTACCAAATACCTTGGTTCATATATCCTCCTTCTAGGATGTTCAAATGGATTTGTGATTTCATATTAGACTTAGATTTGACATAGTGATGGCTTGATGAAGTAAATTATTGATGAAGGATGATTTAATGATTATTTAGACATGGATTGGTTATGCATTCATAAGATGGATTAACATGGATTTGATATGAGAATGATAGATTATTTTGACATGGATTTGATATGAACTTTCAATTTGGATCCAATAGAGGAGTGACCTTGATTATATATATTATGGAGGTAAAGATCAAGGGTTGATATTTAAATTTAGATGGAGAGATCTAATGGATGAGGATTATCTAAGGAATTTAAAATTCCTTGGAAGCCTCTAGATTTATAAGCTTCTACAGAGGAGAGGGTTTAGAGAAAGTTATAGATTTGGAGGAATATATAAACATTATTAGGGACTAATTATGATTATAGATAAGTTATATGGGGATTAGGTGGATAACTTTGGACTAGGGGTCTAGGAGAGCCTAAGGATAGGCTAGTGTAAGTGGTTAGGTGGGGTCATGGGAATTTAAAATTCCTAAATAATAGATAAATAGTATTAATATGGGATAATGAGGATTTGGGAGATTATTAAGTAAATTAATGAAGACATGGGATGAATAAGGTTAATAGGATGAAGGATAATGAAGGGTGGGTATTAGATAAATAATTAGGAAGGGGATAAATTAATGGGATAAATTAGATTAAAATGGGATGAGCAGAATTAGTGTTGACTAATAGTATTATTAGTGATGGTAATGTAGGTGAGTGATTTTAGGTTGATACAGACCTCATCACTTGGTTCTCATGAATTCCACTCAAATGAACCTCTTAAAACTATTCATTGTCTCCTTTCACTCTAAGATAGGATAAATACTACTGTAGATGGTGTTTTTCTATGAAAGAATAGTCCTCATTTGACATATAAAGGCCTTGATGAACTAATAAGGATTGATGAAAAAATATTACATGAAAAAATGGATTCAGAACAAGGAGGTGGAGTGTCCATTATCCCTCTAACCCATGTTTTGCTCTAAAAAATAATCAAATGGACCATTCATAAGGATAACAAGGAAAATAGGTTTTATGCCATAAGTATGTTATTTCAGAGGAACTATCTAGTGAAAAATATTGTAATATGTCCTATTTGACCCTAAAATGACTCCAATAAAACCATTATTTCTCATTTAATTTTTAGTGAAGCAATAGAAGAAAACCTAGACCCTATTTGGATGAATAAGCCAGCTAGACACCCCTAAATTATTAGTGATTGTTAATAAATATGGGGAGATTATATATACCACCATTTTAAAAAAGTGGAAGGAAATTATCATCCCTATCACTTCCCAAAATATTCTATCCCAACTCTCTCTCCTAATCATACTGAGTGAAATCTTGAGGCTCTCTTAGAGCTACCCAAGACTACCCAAAACATTTATTTCTTAGCAAGAAAAACCAAAAGCTTGCCTATGAAATCCAACACTTGGGAAAGATTTTATATAATTTAAATCGCATTTAATCCCTTATGGAAACCTTATTAAATTCTTGGACCTCCATTAATGACTAAAAACTCATTTCATGCCCAGTTTGCATCTAATAGGTTTTCTTTACCTCTATTGATTCTTGTGCTTGAATATGATTTTATAGGCCTATAAGAGGATATTATGGACACCATAGATGATTTAATATGATATTTTATCCTTTGGATTAATCAAAATCTTCAAAAATTGTTTAGCCAAAGCTTCAAAATGCATCCTTTTGCTCCCAAACTCCTCTACTCCACACAAAATGACTTGAAATGGCCTTAAACATGTATAAATAGGTAAAAAAATCCATAATGAGGTGGGATGAAGTCAAAACCACTTTAAATTCCTTAAAAACTTACTTTTTTCACTTGAAATTTCTATTTTGAGGACACTTAGGTTATCAAATGCACTTTTTAGGTATCTTTTGGGCAAAATAGCTTCTCTAGACCTTGTTTTTGACCCTTTAAAATATATAAAACTTTTTTTAGACCTCCTTCATGACCATGAATTCTCAAACACATTATAAACCTACTGAATCCTTCAATTGTAGTTTAAGACCCATTTCTAGGTCCTTTTCTCGAAATCTCCAAATTCACCTTAAAGTTTGCTTAAAGTGTTTCAAAAGCTTGCAAAGGACATGAGGTAGGTGTTTCACATAAATTTTACTTATTTTCTTAGAAGAAAGTCATAAAACTTGAAAGAAGGGTGAGGTCAGTAGAACCTAGGTTTGTTTTGTGCTCTATGATCCAAATAGTTGTAGATACTCCTCTTTGGCTTGAGGGGAATGACCTATAGATAAGAAAGGACTAAAGAAATAGTTGATAAGTTAGATAGTAGAGTAGATTTCCTAGCAAGAGAGATCTAAGAATCAAAAGCACTCCTCTTTGGCTTGGGAGGAATGACCTATAAATAAGAAAATACTAAAGAGATAGTTGATTAGTTGGATAGTAGGGTGGATTGCCTAGAAAAATAGATCTAAGAAGCACAAGCTTCTTTGGAGGATATCAATCCATACTTTTAAACAATTAAGTTCTAAAAATGAAAGATAAATTCCTTTTATAAATAATAGAAGATACTAAAATCAAATACAAGAAGTACTTGAAAGAGATGAATTCAACTAATTATAACAATAAATAATTGTAAATTAATGCCAAATAAAATGGGTATGGTTCAAAAAATAGGGTGATGTTCTATATTAAGGTAGAAAGTTAGAAAGTGGGATTTGGTTGGGGTTTGATAAGTGAAAATAGTTTGTTGTTAGAATTGTCACATAGTGACCATCAATGATTGGGTAAGAACATCGATGGTTAGGGTGACCATCAGTAGTTAGGGTGACTGTTGGTGGTTATGGATAGATTGTCAGTAGTTAGGGTGACTATCAGAAGTGACTTTGGGTTTTGGCTCTATTCAAGAAGTTGGTTGATGAGGTTGAAAAATGGATTATAGAATGTGGTATGGAAGATAAAATAGAGGAAATAATTACTAAATATGATAAAAGATAGATACTTAGCTTGTTAACCTAAAGAATATGGAGGTAGTTGGATGAAAAAATTGTTGGTGGAGTCGAGTGATTTTGTCAAAGTAATAATTTCTTAGCTATGACTGATGAATTATATCACCTCAGATCTTTGACTTGGTTACTGGTAGAATTCCTACAAAAGAAGTTTTGATATGAGAAACTTTGATGCTTGATTTTTTCCTTGGTGCTTGATTGTTATTGATTATAGGTCCCATCCACATCCTCCTCCTCCTCTTTTCTTTCTATAGAAAGAAATTAGAGGTGAAATAATAGGTTCAATATGAGGTTTAATAGGGTGTCTAAATTTATATTTAGCATGCATTAATTTTGCACATGGATCAGATAAGCTAAACATCAAAAAGCAAGTTGTAGTTAGTGCTAGAGTTTAAATGTTTAGGTGGTTAAAACTTGATTGTTTGTGATCAAGCCTAACCATCAATGGTTAAGGTGACCATTGATAATCAATAGGTCAAACATTATGTTTCTCAAAGTTAGTTAGGTTGTCTTAGGTTTGTATTCAAAATATTTTGAAGTGGTCGCTAGGGTTAGTTAGACATCTAAAACCATGGTGTGTGGTTTTATAATGTCTACATTTTCCCCCTTTTTATTATGTATTTTGTATTAGCAAGCTGCAAAATAAAAATAGAAGGTTGGTTAAAGGTTCAACTACATCAAGTATGGGAGGAGGTATTTCCCCTACAACCAAGATTTGATGAGTTGAAAATTAGGTATGGTTTTGATGAGTGTGTAAGTTGGTGATAAATTTGGTGATAGGTTAAGCATTGAAGTGTAAACATGTGCACAAAGTATGACTAAGTGTGATAGTTGAGATCATGAATTGACTAGGTTGCCATGGTTGGTAAAAATAAGGTCAGCACTAGAAGCACAAGTGATAAGTGGACCACATGACCATATTTAGGCATGGTGGTTGGGTTAAACTTGTAAACACAAGTTTCCTAGGAAAGGTTAGTGTTTTTGTAGGTATCCAAAGTAAGAAGTGATCTTGGGAAGGCATAATTGGTTGGTTATACACAAAAGGTAGTGTAAGATCAAATTTGTTCAAGATGGCAATTTAGTTAGTGTGATCAAAAAGGACCAAAGCAAGGTTGTCAAAAAACATGTATAATTTAGGCTAGAATGACCCATGATGAGGTTAATATCATTGGTTGTGGTTATTGGAGAGGGTTATATCTAGTGGGTTGGTAGTGAATTTTTTTTGTGATAAAAATGTGTTTGAAAAATTTTGGGTTATAGGGAGAAATACCAAAAATGTTAACCATAAATGGTCAAGGTCAACTGTCAGTAGTCAAAGTGACCATCAATGATCATATGTCCAACCTAAAATGGTGAATACAATAGAGCCACTAAGGGTTTATTTTATCATTTATAACTTAGACCCTTGATGACTACTCTATGACTTTGAGTGAGAAAATCTAGTGGTGGTTTAGTAGTGTTGGTTGAGAGAGTGAGTGAGGTATTTATTGAGATGACATAGTGATCAAGGATGTAGAGGGGATGAGGGAGAGCATGAGTTCAGGTGGTGGCTCCTAGGGTACCTCCATGGTGGCTATTAAGAAATTAGGTAGGGTTTGTCATTTATTTGGTAGATGGAAATTAGAATTCATTTGTTTTTGTTATTGTTTATCTGATTGTGGGTGTGGTTGACCTAGGGCTAGATTTAGGGTTTTGTTTTGGTTATGGTTGGGTGAGAATAAAGTATGAAATGGGATAGGTGAGTATGTAATTTATGTTAATATGGGTATGTGTATGTTTTGGTAGTTTTTTTTAGATTGGAAGAGGGTTAAGCTAAGCTCTAGGGCTTGAAGATCATTGGTGGTCACTACACAATGACCATCAATAGTCACTATCAACCAATGATGGTTGATAAGCAACCACTAAATGGTCATTGTGTTGATCATCAATGGTCAAGCATCTTACCATCGATGGTTCAATGTTTGATTGCTAACAATCAATGGGTGATTAGTGATGCTTCCAAAAGGAACCATCATTGATTGACCTATGACCTTCAGTATTTAGGAAAGTTAAAATCAAGGATAAAGGTGTGGGATAAAATGTGGAATGAATATGTGTGTAGGTAAGGTTTTATGTTAGTCAACAAGGGTAAGGGTTAAGGATTGAGAAAAAAAGGTAGTGGTTAAATTTTTAGGGTAAAAGGTAGGTGTAGGATAATAGGATAGGGTGATTAGATTATTTGTTTGGTAGGTGTGCTTAGGTTGTGATCAGGTATATTAGGTGAACAAGTATATGAAAGTGTGGTTTAAAGGTTAATAAGGAAATGGTGAAGGTTTGAGGTGAGTTGTATAAGGTTATAGGTAAAATTTAATGGTTTAGTAGATGTGATAAGGTAAAATAGGTGAATTTGAAGGTAAGTCATAATTGTGGGCTAGATTAGGCATAGTTGTCATTATTGATATGAGTAGGTGAAAGCAGAAGGTAGTAGGATTAATAAATGGGTTAGGGTGGTGAGTGGGATAAATAGGTAATGTGGAGAGGGAATTTTTTTTGGATTAGGTTAACTAAGGTAGTGCTATCAAACTTTGTAGGCACGGGAGTAGATATAGATGAGAGATCAAGTACCTTAGATATTGGATGAGATATAATGAGGCATGATGGATGCAAACTATGACCATATGACTGAGGTGGGCTTAGGTAGTATGAGGTATTATCATCATGTACCTCAAGATACAATAATTTTAGTGTCACTCATTGAGAGATAGGACCTTGCCACTAACACATTCTTACTTTTGATAGGTGAGATGATCATTTTTCCTAAGGACATCCATAAGATCATGCAGCTACCCATATGGGGTGAGCCAATCTACCACATTGACAAAGTAGAGAAAGATGGGTAGATGAAGCTCTTGTATAGAGAGGACCATGAGTATGTGAGTTGGCACTCAAGGGGTTTCCACTACATACCACTATATCAAATGGATATGGATGTAAGGTGTCTATTTACTATGATGATGATAGTTGTTACATATTATGATTTACTAGATTTGAGTAGTGAGAGATTCCCATAATTGTTATTGGGGGTGTTTGTTCAAATGTTTTTAGGTCATATAGTGTTTCCATGGCTACCTATACTATTATTTCAAATTGGCTAGGATTTATGGGGATTCCAATCTCATAGGAGATATAGGATTAGTGTCAGCTTCATTTCACATTGTTAAGCTTATGATCACATCTGAGTGCTACAAACTATGGGGATACCATGGTATGGGTTTATTTACATGGATTTTAGGGTTGGATATATGAGGTGGATAGGTGATTATTCCCTCATAAGACCAAGATGAGGGGAACATGACGTAGACTAGTATAGAGACTGATTGGATGCCTTAGTCATGGGAGATGTTATTTAGAGACCATATGTCAAGTTTTTAGGATGGGCACATTATGCGAGACACACCTTATCATTCTAGAGTATAGATGGATCTATGATAGGTGAGATCATGAGACAGAGATCATTCCATTTGATAAGGTATATAGATCATAGCCTCATATAAGATATAATCAAGATGTTTCCAAGGTATAGGAGGGAGGATGTATATTTTCTACTCCTTGCTCCATAGTTAATTCATGAGTTTATTGTTCAAGAGTTTTTACCAGCGAGGATTGATGTGGATGATGTAGGTGTTATATATGTCTATCTTGCATGGTATCAGGGACATTATGATATAGCCAATTTTAGAGGTGATGATGGTGGTAAAAAGGACATGGATGTTGACCTAGATGGGGGTGGTTAGTAGGTAAGAGTTGGTGGTCCAAATATATAGGTAGTGATCATTAAAAAGGATCATGCATGAACATCTCTAGCTAAAGCATAGGTATCCTTGATAGTGGTATAGGGTCAGGTGAAGGTTATTACAAGAGAGAGAGATTACTCCAGAGCTTAGCTAGCCATGGTTATGTGGTAGATAGAATATTTCTAGTAGGTAGGAGGAGTATTGGTCTTTATCGGACCACCAAAGACTATCTTGATGGTGAAATATGTAGTGATAATGGAGGAAATCTAGTACTATGAGGCCTTGATTTTTAGGCATCTAACCAAATGATCATCTATGGAGTGAGTACAAAGCTAAGATCATAGGAGGTGCTAGTACTATGACACCAGGTCAATGGGTTGCCTCTATAAGAGGAAAATAAGGTGTAAAAGGGAAGGATCCAAGAGTCAATGGTGCTTTAAGGGCTTAGATTTGTTATGATACATTGCACTTTTGATGTAGCACATGATTTTGATACTAGCTTATGAGTTGATGTAGTGAGGTGTATACATATTTTGAGAGATATGTACTTAGTTGTATATATGATCATCATATTGATTATGAGCTCATGATACATAGATATGATCATTGTATATGGTTTGTTTTTCATGTTTATTACATTCATGTTGTGATTTTATGATTAGATATGATGGTTATTGTGGACTCGCTTAGATAGGCATGTGATTTGATGGCTACTTAATTTATGCGCATGACATCATTTGATTTTTGATAGATGTTGTTTATGATATGATGATGTTTATGTATTTTTGGACATGGATATGATGTTTTGTGATTATTGTTATGGTTATGGTTTATAGCACATAGTTATATGGATGTGATAAATGATAGGATGATGATGTTATTATTATATTTATTATTGGATTTTATGAAGACAATGATGATTATGGTCATGCGAAAATTTAATGAGTATATGCTTCCTCATCTAGATTTAGACATGTGGTGGATATGTGTGAATGACTAATTTATTTTTTATGTAAGCTTAAATTTTGGTAGATATGATAGATGGTTTAGTTGATGTGATTTATTACTAGATGATATTTGTTTTAGGAGATGTTTAATTCATTAAAATCTTATTGATGGTTAAAAACATTTAAATGAACAAGGTAAAAACACATGGTTAAAGGCATTTATTTTGATGAATATGTTATAATCTTAAAAACACATCAAGTAGGTTGGATAATGAAACTAAATGTGAGAAAAGAAAGAGAATAAAATAAAAATACAAATGTCTTAATGAATGTATCAACTAATATGAGAGAATAAGAAGGTATGATGCTTCTTCTTTGCATCATACCTAAAGTTGAATTAGCTTATGAACATAAAACCTTTGAATAATTTAAATTAGCATTTGTTAGTTGGTTAAAAATGTTTATTGATCACATAATGTCAAGTAAGCTCATAATCCATTGCTTATAGTGTGTATAAAGGGGAGGGGGATGAAAATGGAACCTTCTTGGGAGACTAGCTGGCCTCTTTTATAGGTCACTAAAAATCCATTATAAACAAGTGCATGTCATATAAGGTGTAGACTGATCAATGTGGTATGTCTACTTATTAAATATAGTTGTAGCTTCCAAAATTAAGTTTGTATTTTCTAATTTTTGATAATGGGTCTTTTGTTATTTTTTATTGTTTGGAGGGATGGGGAAAGTTGATTGATATGGAAAGCTTCCAAGAAATTGCTATGTTTTGACAAATTCTTTACTTAATCATACTTCAAGGGAGTGGTCAAAGTTTGGGAGATTTGTTTAAAGATTTTTATATTTATATTTAAAGGGAGTAGTCTACCTTATATTAAGCAATTTTGATATGTTTTTGGTGGTTATCCTTTAAGGGAGCAGTCTACAAATGCTTGAGAGTGATCGATATGATTTATTTTGATTTTTATTTTGAATTTTAATTTTGATTTAATGGAATTGCTTATATAGGCTTAAAGGTTCAACTTTTATGGAGGAAAAACTAAAGCACAAGAAGGTTGATGAGGCGTAAAAGAGGTTTAAGTGACAATGACCATGGGAATCTAACTATAAAAGGGTATAAAATACCATGAGAATCATTATATGGGTAGATTTATGGTACCCATGTTCAACATTAGTGAAGAATGTAATGAATAATCATATGATTCAGTTTTAATCAGTTTTCATAAAAAGGATATGAATGTGAGTGAAAACAAGGGATGAGATTAAGCTAGACAAAAAGGTGAGTTTGATCCCATTTAACAAAAGAAAGGATGTAGATACGAAGCAATGATGGGATCAGGTTCTAGTTTCCATTTAAAGGAGGACAACTAGTAATCTCCTAATCCATACTTGTGCATTATGATATAAGGTCCAAGCTAATTAAAATTAAACTTGCCTCACTTTTTTCCCCCATATTGGTGACATGTTAATTTTCCTTAAGGATGAGGTATCTGATATTGAATTCTTACACTTTAAGATGTTTGTTATAAGAATGCTTGATTCACTCTTGATAGGCATGAAGGTGGGTAAGTATGGCTAAATGATGCTCATAAAGTAACTCAAGTTGGCCTAAATGTTCTTGATGATAATCACTCTCAAAAAAGAGATCTTGTAGGGATATATGAAGAGAGGGAATTTTTACTTCAAGAGGCAAGATGAACTTAGATCCAAAAACTAAAGAAAAAGGGGTAGAAGTCATATGGGTTTGAATGTTAGTATGATATGCCCATAAGGTGAAGAGGATGTGAAAATGCTAATCTCAACTAGATGCATTAACCATTTTAGTGAGCATATTATTGAGAGTTTTTTTAGAGGCTAAATGATGCTTATCAAGTAACTCAAGTTGGGATTAACATTCTTGATGATAATCACTCTAAAAAATGAGATATTTTAGGGATATGTGACGAGAGAAAATTTTGACTTCAAGAGGTAAGATGACCTCAGCTCTAAGAACTAGAAAGAAAGAGGTAGTACCTATAGGGGTCTGAATGCTAATACAATATGCCCATAAGGAAAATGAGATGTGTAAATGCTAATCTTGACCAGATACATTAACCATTTTAGTTAGCATGTTATTGAGAGTTTGGTTAGAGGCTTCTACATATCCATTAACTTATGGATGATAGGGTGATGATAAACTTAACTTGATACCAAATGTGTCACAAAGACCTTGGACTTATTTATTTTTGAAATATTTGCCATTGTTGATGATAATTTTATGAGGAACACCAAAATGACAAATAATGTGATGGATGATAAAGTCAACAATATTTTTAGCTTTAATTGAGACAAGAGGAATAACCTTAACCCATTTGGTGAAAAAATTTATTGTAGTGATGATAGAATGATGTTGTTGTGAAGAATTGGGGTTAATTGAGGGTTGACCAATAATAGCCAAGGCAAAGGATGCATTTATTGAAAATTAGACAACTAAAGTTTCCCCCAAATATCCCATCATGCATTTACATGATAGCATGAGAGGCTTCATTACTATGCAGGCAACAAAAGAGGAGACTATCAAAACCATGTTTATAAATAATTCCCTCCAGTACGGTATAATGTGAGGTAATCTAAATAAATGATCTTTGAGCATTCTTAGAAAGACAAGAAGTTATGATGGTAAGGTTGAGATAGTGGAAGTTTTGTTGATACAAAAGGTCAAGTTGGGTCTCCTCTACATTGAAGATGATGGGATAATCTAGTTTAACATAAGAAGATTGGGTAAGTCCATGGATAACAACATATAGCTTAGAGTAAGAGGGTCTAGATGGGATCTAGGAAGTGAGGGAATCTATCATATCAATAAACTTATTTGTAGATCATAGAGTGGTTTAGATATGGTAGTGTTTAAATGATGCTAAGAATATGCTAGCTAATTATTTGTACTATTTCCAAAAATCATTATTGTATTGATAATATCCATTTATTTTATTAACCATGAGTTTAGAGTCACCAAAAATTGATAATTTTAACTCCCAAAGCTAATGCAATTTGGAGACCTATCACTAGGGCTTCAAACTTAGCCATATTGTCGGTACATTATAAATATAGATTGAAGGATAAAGGAAATGGTTCACCTTGAAGGGGGATAAGGATGATGCCGGCTCCCCCACCATGTTGACACTTTGATCAATCGATGAACATGGTCACTTTATAGGTGAAATCTACCTAAGAGAGGGTTACGATGGACTCATCTAGAAACTCAAAAGGAGGAGGTAGGTTGTCTACTAATTTTTCTTTAACCAATTTTTCATCAATGACTTACCCTTTGATTGAATTCTACTAAAGGATCTCAAAATCAAAATTAGCTAAAATCATGAGCCACTTATCCATACATTGGTTTTGGTATGGCTTAGAGTGCATATACTTGAGTGGTTCAATATTAGTTATGAAATAAGTTTTATGTTTGAGAAGGTAGTGGCAAAGTTTGATGGCTATGCAAACCAAGGATAGGCAAAGTTTATTAGTATGGGTGTATTGAGTCTCATACTCTACAATCATATGGATAATGTAGTATATGTATTTATCTTTATGCTACTCATCTCGATGAGCCAACATTTACCCTAAAGAGTGGCCAATGGTAGAGATATAAAGCTAAAAAGGAATATATTCTTTGGGAGGAATGAGGATAGGTGGGGATAAAATTTACTCTTTAAGTGAAATCAAAGGCCTTTTGATAGTCATTGTTCCATTTAAAATATACATCCCTCTTTAGAAGGTGGTGGAAAGGTTGGCTTCGATCCAAGAGCTGAGAGATAAAATGATGAATGAATTGGAGCTTCCCCTATAAGCTATGGAGTTACTTGAGGTGGGTAGGAGGATGCATGTAAAGAATTTATTTGATTTTTGTAGGATTTACTTTTATTCCCTAAAGGGAGATGATAAATCCAAGGATATTTCTTGACAAGACCCTAGAGATGCACTTCTTGATTTTAAGGTGGACATGGTAAAGGATGAGTCACTCAAAGATAATCTTAAGAGTGACCAAATGATCTTTACAACACTTACATTTCCTAAGGAGGTCATCAAAATAGACTTCAATAATTTTGTGAATAAGTTCATAGAAGATGTAGGTCATAGTACATTGGTAAGTTATAACAATGTTCTTCAGTTCAAAAGGCATGACCCTATAGTATAAAGTTCTCCATGTGGTGTTAATGGCAGTTTTGTGTTGATCCTCAAGGGAAATTAAAATATGATTATAACTTGAGAATACATCCATAAGAGATAAAATCTCATGGTTGGCTATAATATCAACAAGTTGATTGATTCTTGGCAAAGGAAAGTCATTCTTAGGGAAAGCAAAGTTACGATCATGAAAGTACACACAAATACATAATCACCTTGTGTTTTTGGTGATTGGTACGATATTCAAGATTCATTGGGGATTATCAATGGGTTGAATTAATTTTATGGATAGGAGATGTTGAAGATCTTCTTTGATGAGAAGGGATATTAGAGGGTACATTCATTAAAGTTTCTAACTAACTAACTTGGTCTCATGGTTTATGACTATGTGTGGGTAGTGATGGATGGGTCAATTCTTGGTATGTCATTGTAAGATAAAGAAAATTCTATGTTTCAGTATTATTTGAAGGAGGGGAAGTCCTAAATATCCTCAAGATTTAGTTATTGGCTAATTTTTACAATGCAAAAATTATTTAGAGTGCCTAAGTTGATATCCATGGTGGATTTATTTAACATAGTTGAAGTCTCAAGAAGAAGAGATTTATGGATAGAATAATCATCTACACTATGATAGGTGATAATAGAATCATCATCCTAAGATTAAATGGTATTAATGGTAGGAGATTTATCTCCTACCATCTTAAGATGGGTCAAAGGAATGGTTATAGGTGCCTTCTCCTTTTGATAAGTCAAGGGTTTGAGGTTGATCATGTTGATGAAAATATGTTTAAGGGGATGATGTTAGGATCCTCAGTTGTTGATAGAGAAGGGGTTGGTGAGGAAGGGATGTATTCTTCAATAATGGTGATGGGAGGCAACTTGGTTTGCTTTTTAGGTGGTGTGAAACTGAGGCCATACTTTTTGTGAAGTTTTCAAGTTATGATCAGAAATAACATATATGGCCCATGTTCATATCAACTTAGACCAAATCCCTTCCAAGCACACCTATAAATATATGTCTTGTCAAAATTTTATTTATCTAGGTAGGAGAAACTAGAGGTGAATGGTTGAGGTTAAAAAGATGTGGTGAAAGTGTCAAGGGGCTTATCAAGTCCCCCAAAGATGAAATAAGTTTGACAAGTTGAGGACCCAAAAGGAACAATGGTTACAATATTGGGGTCATAATCAAGTTTTTGGTCAAGATTCCCATACTCTTGATGAGTAGGAAAAATTTATAGTATCAAAAGATGATATCCCCCAACAAAATATGTTGGAAGCTAATTCTAAAGGGTCCATTATGAAGATTTAGGTAGAAAGGATGAATGAATCAGTGGATGCTTCATTGGTAGAAGAAGATTGGGATTCATTTTTTACTGTGAAGGTTTGTTGGATGAGGGAAGGAGAACATCATTGGGTTGGTACATCATGTTTCATGATGTAAAAGGACTCAAGTTAGCTTGTATGGTAACAACTTGACTTTTATTTTCAAATTTGATGCATCAGTGTAGGGTGGATGACACATAGCCCATGAAATAGGTCCAATGGCATCCCAACAAAACATTTTACTAAAAATCACCTTCTACTATATATAAAAGCTCAAGAAGTGTGTGGGGTCTTACATCAATGTGAAGGACAATATTTTTGAGAGTCATGGCCATAATATCATTGAATTATCAAATCACCATTAAGGATTTTGACACAATGTTCTCTGGTAATTTGAATTAGTTGTATGTGTGGGAGGAGATAATGTTGATGTTATCTCCTCCATATATCATAACCCTCTTGATGTGGGTTAGGTTTATATACATGATAATGAAAAGGGGAGGATATAGATGGTATTTCCAAATAATTGAAGGTAACAAGGTTGGAAAGTTGAAGAGTCTAACAAACGCTGATATAGATTATGGGTCTTCTAGTTGGACCTCTAGAGATTTCAAAGCCTTTATCATCATTTGGTGGTAATGAGGGGAGGTATTGATTAGTTCATACAAACTCATCTTCATTGATTTTTGGTGAAGCTATTTTAGAACTACTCATTGGATTGATTCAAAATGGTTTGATTGAGAGGGACCCAAGATGGACACCTTAGGTTTGGTTGAAGGTAAAGGTTCTTGTTATTGGTTGGAGGTTTAGGTGGTAGAAGAGTGATATGTCCATGGACTGGACACCTTTCATTTTCCCCTATCCTTTAGTTGGGTTGTGATCATGTGACCACATGGATGGTAGGAACTTGGGGAAAGATCAAGCTAGAAGATTAATTTAATTCCACTTCTCTCTGAGGTGAGAGTGGGGAGTAGGTAGGTGTTGGTTGATAGCTCTTGGTTCTTAGGTTAGTTATGAGCTTGTGAGAGGTTTATCTAACAATAATTCATCCTCACAATATAACCAATGGTCTAATACTTCGAAAGATTTATAGTTCTTTGTATCATGCCCAAGTGTCCTATGATATGAACATATTAATTTATCAATAAACCATGATGTTTTAGGACTATGTGGGTCAAATGGTTTGATATGTGGTAAGGTTAATCAAGATTATTTAAAAAACATCTTTAGGATGGTTGAGTAAGACTCAAATAAATGTGTCAAAGGCATAGATCTCTTATGTTTTGTAGTTAAGGTGGAAGCCCTTTTAAGTGTGGGTTTGATAGTAAGATATTTGGGTAAAGGAGCATTCTTGGTGGATGGTTTTGGTGTGGATTATTTGGAGGTAAAAGGTGTTGGGGTAGATGCTTGAGAAGTAGGTGGTTTGGTTATAGAAGTTTTGGTGAAAATAGGTGAGGATGAAAGTAGGAGTGATGGTGTAACCAAAAGTGGTGTTTGTATTTGGGTCTTGTATAGGAAGGTTGGTTTCCTCACTAAGCTAGAAAGATGAGGTCCCAAAATAGAAGGAAAAGTGAAACTGGTGGGAGAGTTTTGGTTTGTGGAATATTGGGTGGTTTCACCTTCTTTGTTGTCTTAGTTTGGGGGTTATTTGGTAGGTTTGGTGGAGTTAATCCCAATTTTAATGAGGGGTGAGTAAGGTTCTGAATAGGGATTATGACAAGGGTTTTGGTGGGATTGATTGGAATGGTAGAAGGTGCCCTGATTATTCTAGGTAGATTCAATTTAGATGGCTTGATTATGGTTTGATTGGTAAAGGTTTTTAGTGGCTCAATTATGGTGAAAGTGGGTTCAATAGTGGGAATGGAAGGTAAGGATGATAGTGGCATGGTTGGATGTTCTTGTTTGGTTGGGCAAGGAAGCTTGAGATGGTTCCAAAATGTGGAATGATCTATGTTGGGTTAGGATAAGTACTCCAAGTTTTAAACCAATCTAGAGAAAGGGTTATAGATGTGTCTGGTCCCTTTGATACTAAGGTCAAAGGTCCAACCCATGGATATAGAAATAGAAGTTTTACCCTATCCTTAAACTCAATCAAAGGCTCCAAGGTTTGGGAAGATGAGTCTCCTATGGGAGAGGTAGGTAGAATGATCTCTTCCTTAGGGATTCTTTCCAAAAGAAGATTTGATTGTTATATGATGTAGGAGAATGATATGGTGGTAATGGCTACCTCCTTTGGTATGCCTTCCAAAAGACAAGTTGATAGCTCAAATACCTCAAAGGGTGGAGAAAATAGAGGGGTTATTTCCTTTGTATCCTTTTCAAGATGAATGGAGGGTTACTCCACTACCTCAATAAGTGGAGAAGGGGGAGTGGTTATTTCCTTAGTCTCATTTTATAAAGGAATGGAGAGTGAATCCACTACCTCAATGAGTTAACTAAGGACTACATTAATAGTATGGACTTCATGGTGGTGAGAGGGTTCTACTCTATTGGTTTCATTGTTTGTATAAGGGGCATGATTGGGAAATGGCTATATAAATATGTCAAGTGATTGATTTGGGGGTGCATTGGGGTTATCCAACACAAGTTCCCCCTTGTCTATGATATTTTGGATGACGTTCTTGAAGTTATCACACCTACTAATGTCATGTCTAATGACATGATGAAATATGCATAATTCATTCTCCTTATACAAACCATGTACAGGATGAGAAGAATCAATTTTTTGTGGAGGTTTGTTCAGTGGGAGTTGTATGATATTCTCTTTTAACAACATTTCCAAGACCAAAGCATATGACTCCCCTAATGGAGTGAATTGATTTTGGTTATTTCAATTTAGGTTTATAGTTTTCTAATTTGAGGAACTAGAAGAGTTGGATTGGTTAAGAATGGGTGTAGGGGTAGTTTTAAGGACAACCACATTCATGGTTCCTTTGTTTTTGGAGTTAGTGTTGGTTTGATTATTAGGTCTGGAGGGAGTCTCATTTGATTTGAAGGTGGAATTCTTATTTCTCAATTTTCCAATTTTTGTACCATGGTAAAAACCTTATCAAAGCTTGACATAGTTATTTTGGTGGAATCATATGCATATGAATATTTAAGGTAGATAAGAAGATTTATTTTCATTTTATGGTTATGGGTTCCTATTTGTTTGGTTCATATTTTTCAAAGAATTTTTTGAAGGTTTCTATTCATACATGATTAAGCTTTTGCATAGATAATTTGTTTATAAAAAGAAGAGGTTTGTCCAGTATAAAACTGGGTTTTTGCTGAATGGAAAAGTATTTGGTTGGAAGGATCATTTTAAGTATATAAGGCATTTTGAAAGTTTTAGTGACTCTTTTTGAATATTTTGGGCAAAATTTGAACTCTTATTGTTGGTAAACCTAATGGAAACACAAAAATATTGGGTTTATTTTATCTTTGTGTATGAATATTTGAGATTTAAAGAGGAATGATGCATTGGTATAGGGTATGTTTGTTTTCAACATTTGAAAGATACAGTTTGATATTGTTGTTGAGTTTTGTTCATATCAAAATTGTTTTTCAAAATAAATTAGAAAAAGATTTGACTTGGGTTTTCAATTTTATTACCTTGCTCCTTTCAAACATATTTTGGAACTCTATCTTCATTTTTGAAATGACTTTAGTTGTTCAGATCTCAGGGTTCAAGTCCTTTTAGTTTTTGTGTTTGTTTGGAAATTATTTCATACATTTGAATTTGACCCTAGTTTTTAAAAGGATGTCATCAAATACCCATTATGGTTAGAATTTGTTTTGGGTATGGATAAATTTGGGTTTATCCTAATATATAAATTTAATGGCCTATTATGGTGATTATGATTCATATGTCATTGTGATATGGAATATTAGAATTTGTATATTCAATAGGTTGTTATTTTCAATTTGGTTACCTATTATGAATTCATATGTTGTGGTCATCTTAGAAAATATAGTTTTAGTTTCAGTATTAATGGCTAAGATTAACAATTATAAGATTAAAAATGATTATATGGAATTTAGCTATCTTGGTTGGTTAGTTTGTTGAAATATGTTAAAGAGACAACCATATTTATGTTCTAAACTACATTAGGTAGTTTTAGTCAGAAGAATTGATTTTCAAGAAAGTGGATAAGTATGAAAGTTTGTTTAAAGATACAACTCAGAATTGAAGTAATGGTTTTTAATTTGAACATAGATATTGAAGTTAAGGTGCCCTGAAACTTCTCATTTAAAATTTGTATAAGCCATTGGAAGGAGGTAATGATGGTTTCATAGATATTTACATATAGAAACTTTATTTCATTTTATTGAATAGCTCAATTCACTATTCATTTTAAACTAATGTGTTGAAAGGAACTATAGTTTCATTTTGAAGAGTTTAAGAATGACACACTAAAAATGAAATTCATAAGGTTTTCAAAATTTATGGGATAAAATGATGATTATTATAGATTGAGAGTTTAGTTTAGATTAAAAACCATCACTTGTGGTTGAAATAGGGTGATAAATTTTAGTTTATGATATAGTTTTTGTTTCATTTGTTAGATTATTGCAAGTTTTAGTTTGTTTTCTTGAACACTTATTTCCTTGATCCTAAATTTTGTTGTTATATTTCAAATTTACATTATGTCTAGGAAGGACAAACTGGGTTCAACAAGGAGTGATTTTAATAGGGAATGAGGAAAGAGTTCCAATAGTGAAACTAACCAACCCATCAAGGGTTTTTATAGGGGTAGGTTTTGTGCAAAATACTTTGGCCTTAGATTTCATAGAGGGATAATAATGTCCATTCATTTTGATGTCTATGATCCTAAGTTTTGGAATATTCTAAATAGCTTGCCTAATAATATAGACAATAAAGTTAAAAAAAGTTTCTTTGGATATACATTTGGACCTCGTATACTTTTCCAAAGTAGTTCATCTCACTATTTAGATAATAATCCATAGAACTTACCTCTATGGCCTCCTAATATTGAAAAGATTAAACTAATTATTAATCCCTTGCCTGTAAACCAATCCATATAGCTAGAAATATAAACTACTCATGATAAAGATATTAGGAAGATGGCCATTCTTTTTGATGCACATTCCCATTCTCATGTAGGTCTTATTGGAAGATGTAAGAGGTTTAATGTAGTTTGTGCCCATAGTGAGCCTATCTTAAGGTTTGAAAGGTTAAATTTGGGAGTTTAGGGTTATGTTGGTGGAATCAAAATGATAGATATCACACCTTCTAAAATCACTATGGAAAAGAGGATTGTTGAAAGTCAATCTAAGTTAGAGACACCTAGGGAAGTTAGAATGTTAAAGAAAATCAAGTTGGATATTGATAACAAACAACATAGATTTAGGGATGAGATTAGTGCCATTTTTTGCTACTAAGATAGAATACAATGTTTGCCTTCATGAACAAGACAATCATGTGATTGAAGTGTTATCTGATTTAGAGGACTATTGGATATCTAAGGGATAAATTCTATTTTAGTGTTAAACTTTCAAGGCTAAACTTTTCATATTAATTTGATACTTTGATTTTTAAACTTGATAAATTTTGGAAATATAGTAATTTTGGAGTTCTAACACGTAATTATATATTGCTCAAGTTAATTAATATGTGTTATGGATTAATGTGAATATGATTTATCTATTTTTGACTTATTTATTGTATGTTAAAATATGTATTATGTTATATTATTAATTAATATGGGTCCCCACCCATTAAAATTAGTACCTCCAATCTATATTTTTAAATAACTTGATCAATTAAAACTTTTTAAGTCTTAATTAAACCGTATCATTAACCAAGTATACTTTATAATTAATTGACTTTCTTAAAAGTCAATTAGTTAATATCAACTAATAGCTAATTAAAGTTAGTTATAACTTATTTTTTAAGTAAGTTGAATGTGTAAGAAGAGATCAAGGACTAATTTGAAGATAGAATAATAATAGGTATTGAAGACTTAAGTATTTTTTTGAAGTCAATCATTCATCTCTCTTCTTTCTATGCAACTTCTCTAAGATAGTATAGCTTTTGCAGATAGACCCAATGGTACTTTATCTGGTAGTTAATTTATTACTTATGAAACATAGGTAAATCTAATTTTATTTATCATTTAGTAATAATTATTTAGATTTTACTAAGCTTAATATCTTTAGATGATTTTTATTTGTAGTCTTATGCACAGATTTTAAGTATTCAACCTAAATAATGATGAATATTTTATCATTTTGTGACACTTCATTGATCTATTTTGATTTTAAATTTGTCATTCAAGTTTTTATAAAGGAAAAATGTTGGTTTTCTCAATAAAGTTATCATTTTTCAATTAAGACAAATATCCTTTTGAGACTCATATAATTTTATAATTTATTTGACTCTAACTTTAATAGAATTAGATCTTTCATATTTCTTTTAAATCTAATTTTGTTTCTATTTTGGTTATCTTCTTATTATAGTTTTAAATCTTTATTTTATTTCTATTCTAATTAGTTCTTAGTTTAGGTTATTATTCTTTTCTTCATTAGATAGCTGTAATTTTTTCCATAATTATCTTTTCTCTTTAGATTTGTTTAAAGTTTAGTTTAGATTTAATCTGTTTCTATTCATAACTAGTTTATGTTTAATATACATTTATATTTTCTTTAAATTAGTCTTTTACTTTATTTTATAATTTATTTCCTTTAGTTTATTAGATTTAATTCAAATAGGACTCTAGATTTATTTTAATCTTTAATTTGAATAGTTGTGTTTTGTCTAAATTTAGTTTGATAATTACTTATTAATTGTTAGTTTGTTTCTATTTAGATTTAATTCAAATTTAGTTTTGATATTTAATCTATGTCTTGTTCTTTAGTTTATTTTTGACTCAGTATTTATTCTAGTTAGTTCTTATAGTTTTAGGATTTCATTTCTTATAGGTGTTCTCTTTTAGTTTATTTGTCTTCCTCTTCTAAGTTTGTGTCTTGATTAGATTAGATTATTTTCTTAGTTTTTTGTCCTTTACTAGTTTATTACTCTTTTATATAGGTTTATTTGTTTGATTTTATTAATTTCCTTTATATTGTAGGTTCGTTGGCTTTTCTTATTTTCTAGTGATTGAATCTTATCTCTTTTTCTTAAATCTATTTTCTTCTCTTTTGGTTATCTTTGGAGTTAGTAGAAGAACATTACAAGAAAGAAACAAAGATATTATTTGAATACGTATATATTACTAAATCATATTTATATTCTATAAGAGACTATCTAATCCATAGGTTTTCTCTATTGAATAGAATAGATTATAGATTCTTATCTTAACTGATTCATGATTTGATGAAAAGATTTATAATTATTATAATGGAATAAGTTACTTTGATAACTTGTTGATTATTTACCAAAACTTATAATAAACTCCCCTCACATATTTAGGATCTTATATGAAACTTTATAACCCCATGATTAGACTGGTATGATTTAAAATTTACCTTCATGATAGGTTAAAGGGTTGATTTGTTCATGGCACAATTTTTATCATCAACAAATTTGGTGACTCCACTAAGGAAAAACATTCATAAATCTAAATTGTTTTAAGTTTTGTTTTCTTATTTTTAATATTTTTTGGAAGTCAATAACCTCCTTTTGTTTAACCTTTAATAGTTCTATAAGATGATCAAATTGATGTTGCTTTCAATCTAACACGTTATACATGGTATAATCATCCTAAAAATCTTCATCAAGTTATTGAAGTCATAAATCAAGAAGAAGAGATTGTAAAATTTGAAATTGATTGGTATTCAAATCCTACACATGAGACTCAATGTGATATTATGAATTCAAATAGAATAATTTGATAAGATAGAGATAGAGTTTTAGCTATTGATTGTAGGTTTAGAACTCATTTTCTTTCTGATTCATTTTTATTTGATGATTTTATTATGCCTACTAAAGCTATTATTACAAATATTCATTTAAATCAAAAATATTAGGTTCAATATAATCACTTTGTTTAGGTATAAACTAAAAAAAATTCAATGAGAGATAAACTAGTGAGAAATCAACTAGTGGAAGAACCACCAATACTAGAGTGAAAATTAGAGGATCTACTTCATAAGTTATAAAATAATAGAGAAGAAAATGAGCTCACTAAAGGAGAAGATCAAGAAAAGGCTTAGGAAGAGCATCAAATAGCTATAACACCATGGATTTTTGCTAATCTAATCAATGTCAGAAATCATCTAGATAAGTTACCTTCTCTTAAAAGATTAAATATACCAAAGTTTTTTGGTGCTACTAGAGAATATTAGGAATATCACTTAGAATAATTTAAATTAGTTTGTACCAATATTGGGATAACTAATGAAAAGATTTATTTAAGAGTTATTTCCTAAACATTAGAAGGAAAAGCTTATCAAACATTTGTTAGTCTGCCTACTAAAGTTATTGATAATTGGAGAGATGTAGAAGACTAGTTAAAGTTGTCTTTTAGCAAGGCCAAAATTTTTTTTTATTTATTTAATGATCTTTCAAATATTTCTTTCGATCCTAGTGAGACCATGTATCATTTTATTTCTATATTTACCAAGCTACATCAAAATATCCCAAGTGATCTTAGACCTTCAAAAACATTATCTAGACTTTATCTTTTCAATGTTTTACCTTTAAAGTATAACATGGCTTTAGAAGATAAAGATATTATTGAATATGATGAAACTATAACATTTTGTATTAAATATAAAAATAAATTAAAGTGTATTGGTTTTAATGATAGGTCTTCTGTAGGTTTAAATTTAGATAATTCAAAAATATTAAAAGCAATAAAAAGTCTAGGTAATGAGCTTGTCATTGTTAAAAGATAGCTTAATGACAAATCTTCTTCCTCAAATAAGAATAATAAAGAAGATAAAAATGATTTTATTGATTATTACTATAATATTTGTGAACTTGATCATAATCTTGACACATGTCAAGTTATTATTAACTTCAAGAATTATCTTCAAGAGAAATTTGAAATAACTAAAGATTTAGCATATAATATAAACACACTTGATGATCCCTCAAAAAATGAGAATGATTATATTATAATACTAAGAATAAAGATTATAATTCCCCATAAAATAATAGAACAATAAATGATAAATCTTCTTCAAATGATAAAGGTAAATCAGTTTAAAATAATGCTAATAATTCTAATGATAATGCTACATAAAATAATCTTTTTACAACTGGATATAATAATAGTCAATATCAGCATTATAAATCTAAAAAAATTAGACAAACTGATACTAAGACTTATAACATAATTGATGACTTTTTTTTCTTTGTTATAAGTAGCTAGTCTTTCGAGATAGCTTGATAAGATTAATGTAATAAAAAATCCAAGAGCTAATGTAAGTTTGCAAGAGGAAAATAATTTTGAACATATTTATGCCCAACATTGTGATCCCCCTATTGATTATATTCCCCCTTTCTATGTCATAGTTAAGATTGCTGATAAAATAATTCATAATTAAATTTTAGACACTTCAAATAATATCATACCTAAATGCATTACAAATCAATTGGGTATATCTTATGAAGTTGAGAGTAGGAAACTTACTAATTTTGATGTTAGACAAACTAAGAATTATGGTAAGTTTCATGACATAGTAATTAAAATTATACAAGATGAACTTATTAGATGTATGAATAATTTTATAGTGTTGGATATTCCTAGTAATTATGCAATGATGTTAGGAAAGGATTGGTCTAGAGCCACTGGAGCTTTCATTGGAAAAGATATAACATGGGTTCCTATTAATAATTAGATTGCATTTATTAAGAGGGATTATTTTTATAGTACCCCAATTGAATCACCTTCTTCATCTAATATTTCTTACATTGAAATTGTTATTGGAACTTATGAATTGTTGAATGTAGATGAAGCAAAAAATCAACATGAAGAAATATATATATTTTTTATAAAAATTATGGTCTTTTTATTTTGATGGAGCTTGTTCTCAATAAGGTAATGATGCTGGAATTTTTTTGATATCTCTTGTTGGTAATTTTTTTTATTATGCTTTAAAATTATCTTTTGAAAACACTAATAATATAGTATAATTTGAAAAATTATGTTTAGGATTAGAAAAGGCCATTAAGTTAAATGTTAAACATTTAAAAGTTTTTAGAGATTCATAGCTAGTAATAAGACAAGTCTGCATGATTTATAAGACTAATTAAACTCATTTGAATCATTATACACAAAAAGTTTGGTCAGTAATTGATCATTTCAAAGCTTTCAATATCACACATATTCTTAGGGAATTCAATATTAGAGTTGATAAGCTTATAGTTTATGCTTCTAATCCAAATTTGAGTGAAATTAAGCCTCCTATATATTTTCATTTTATTGAGGTATTTCATCTTAATATTCCTAATTTGAATGATAATTGACCTATGTTTAGTTGTGATGAGCGTATAGATTCATTCCTTAAAGACAATTTTATTAATCATGATGACTATGTAATAAATTGTGGTGATTATTTAAAATTAAGTACTAACAAATTACTTGCTAGTTTGATAAGCCTCAAATCTATGTTTTCACCCAATGATCAAATAAAAATATCTAGAATAAAAGAGCCATCAAGAAGAATCATAGGTGAAACCACTCCCATAAATTTAGGTACTGAAGAAGATCTTAAGTATGTTTATTTCAGAATTTAGGTGATTAAAAATGTGAAGGTTTAGTTCATTAAATTATTTAAAGATTTTATTGATGTCTTTGCATGGTCATACAAGGAATTTAAAAGTTATGATACTAATACTATTAAACATGAAATACCTACTAAGCTTGGTATCAAATATGTTAGGTATAAAATACAAAGAATCAACCCTTTATTAGAAGACATCATTAACAAAGAGCTGGATAAGATAATTGATGTTGGTCTCATTTTTCCTGTAGTATATTTAGAATGAGTAGCCAATCTAGTTCCAGTTAGAAATAAAAATGGTGATATTAAACTATGTGTTGATTTTAGAGATTTAAATAAAGCAAGTGTAAAAGATAATTTTTCTCTAGCTAGCATAGATCAAATTTTATAGTAAGTTGCAAGATCTAAAATGATGTCTTTATTAGATGGTTTTTTAGGTCATAATCCGATCTTTATGAATCTTGATGATAGACATAAAACTAATTTTACCACTCACAGAGTTACTTTCACTCATAATAAAATACCTTTTGGTTTGATGAATTTAGGAGACACTTTTTAAAGGGCTATGCATGTTGCTTTTGATGATTCGATAGGCATTGTTATTCAAGTTTATTTAGATGATCTCACCATTTATTCTAAAAAGAGAAAGAATTATTTATACCATCTTAAATAAATATTCACAAGATGTATAAAGTTTGGCATTTATTTAAATCTAAAGAAGTCTATTTTTGATGTGATTTAAGGTAAGTTGTTAGGACACATAATCTCTAAAGAAGGTATTTATATTGACCCCAAACATATAAAAGATATAAAAGAACTACCTCCTCTTAAGGATCAATCAAGTTTAAGGTCTTTCTTTAATAAGATTAATTTCACTAGAAAATTTATTTTTGATTTTTTTGACAGATCTAATCCTTTATAATTGTTATTTAAGAAAGATAAAACATATATTTGGGATGAAAATGTTGAATTAGATTTTAATTCTATAAAAATGCAATTACATGTGATCTTATCCTTGATAGATTTGCTTTAAAGAAATCATTTATTATTAATGTTAATGCTAATAAAAAATCTATAAGAGTTTTAATGACTCAAGAATTTGAAAATAATTAAGAAAAACCAATCGATTATATGAGCGAAGTCTTAAAAGATAAAGAAACTAGGTACCCACTTATTGAGAAATTTATTTTCTCACTTATTTCCTCTTTGATTAAATTTTGATATTTATTAATGAAAAATAAAGTTTTTGTGTGATCTAATGTACCTATTTTATCATATATTTTAAAACAATCAACTTTTTAAGGAAGGCTCGCTAAGTGGATCTTATGCATTCTAGAATTTGATCTTGAATTTGAAACTTCTAAAACTATTAAAGGAAATGAACTAGCAAAACACTTAGCTAAAAATGTTGCCTCAGATATTAATTTATTATTTTTATAATTTGATGAAAAATTAAACACAAAATCACATTTAAAGACCATGAAGGTTGCTGAATTTTTAAAAAAAATTAAGATTGGTCTTAAAATGAATGAATGAGATTGTTTATTGGTTGAAGATGATTGGTATCATGATTTAGTTTATTATTTTCAAAATTATTCTTGTCCTAATAAATTAAATAATAAATAAAGGTATTCATTAAGGTTAAAATCATTAATTTTTTGTTTATTACAATTTTTTTATTTTATCATAATCATGATAGAGTTTTGTTAAAATGTCTTATGCATAATCAAACTCAAAAAGTTCTTAGGGTATGTCATGAAGGAAACTATGGTGGACATTACGCTACAAAAATAAAAACTTATAATATTTTGAGATTTGATTATTATGGTCATAATTTATTTCAATATGTTTATAATTTAGTCCATTCCTGTATACCTTGTCAGTTATTTGTTAGAAGGGTTAAACTATCTATAATGCCTTTAAATCTGGTTATTCTTAAAAAAAATGTTTTATAAAATAAGGCATTGACTTTATTTTAGATATTCATCCAACTTCATCTGTAGGTCATAGATATATTTTGATATCTATGAATTATTTCACCAAGTGACCTAAGGCCAAAATATTTAAAAGTACAATAACAGGTGAAATAATTTCTTTTCTAGAAAATCATATTTTCTCTTGATTTGGAGTTCTATATGAGATTATTTTGGATAATAGACCTCAATTAATTTCAAATTAATTCTTAGGAAATTATTATATCATTTCTAGTCATTCATATAATTACTATCCATAAGAAAATGAATAAGCTAAATCTAAAAATAAAAATCCGATTTCTATTATGAAGATACTAGTTTGTGATAACAAAAGAAATTGACATCTTGAAAAATTTTAAACCTTATGGGTTGATACTACTATTGTAATATATCAACTAGTTTTTCACTTTTCATGTTATCATATTGGTTTTAAGCTAATTTAATAATATAAATTTAGATTTCTTTAGCCAAGACTGCTTTACAATATGTAGATGAGGATACAAATTTAATTGAATAAAGGTTGCATGATTTAGTATCTCTTGATGAATCTAAAGCAACAATATTATAGAAGCTAGAAAAGGCTAAGAAAAAGTTAAATAATTTTTTTGATAAAAATGTTTCTAGTAAATATTTTAATGTTGGTGACTTATTTTTATATTGGAACAAAGCTCATGAGGACCCTAGAAAACATTATAACTTTGATACATTATGACTTGGATCTCACATAATTGTCATAGTTCTTAGAAATAATGCATTTCATCTTAAGGATATTGAATAAAATTGGTTGTGTTATTTAGTAAACAACCATTACTTGAAGTTATTTTATAGTTAGTTACCTTTTTGTTGTTATTTATCTTTATTTTCTACTTTCTTTTTGGTTTCTTTTTTCTTTCTTTTATTTCATTGTTTTGTTTACTTTTCTATTTTTGTCTCATGTTTTGCTTTGGTATACTTTGCTCTCAAAATGATCAATGAGAGGTTGTGGAATGGATAATATCATATTATGAAGTAAAAATGCAAGGAAGATGTGAAAGTGTTTTAAGTATCATTCATTTTCAAAAATTACTCTTACAATTTTAGTATTTTGTAATAATTGAGTAATATGGCTGAGTTATATTTTATTGTTCTAGTATTACCTAATATTTAGATTTTGTGATTAAAAAATTTATAATTGATTTTGTATCCATCCTAAAATTTTATATTATCCATTTTCCTTTCTGTTTTCCACTCTAGCCGAAAATTCATCCCTTGCTTGAATTCATTATTTAAGGTTTTCATATTTAGCTACTTAAGAAATAATTTTCATGGATCACACTCTCAAGACAATTTTTTTTTATATGGTACTAAATTTATTACTACGCAAAATTTTTATACAAAATTTACTAACAAGGTCGCTAGTGTTATGCCTATTTTTTACACCCCATAAATTTTTTAAAATCTATAGTTGCTTCCATAGAGATGATCCTGTCATGAAACCTAAAACTATGTTACGTACCCTATTGATTGATATTATTTTAGATGCATCTCGATTATGAAATGGTAATGATTGATTGATGAATTTTATTTATGTTTTTAAGTGGTTTTGAAAATCATGGTGGACTAATTAATAAAATATGAATATATAGTTATAGATGTGATCAATTATTCTGATATTTAGATTCAATTTAGTTTTAATAGTTTTAACTGATAATGGACATTCGGTTTTTGATCATTTTATTTGAATTATGATGCTACTTTAGTCTTCATAATTGATTTGATTCATGGTTTAGAATAATAATGGTGATGTGGCATTTTTCAAAACATTGCATTCAAAATTGATACATTTGAAAGCTATTATGAAGATGTAATATTTGATGTATGGCTTAATTTCATTCACTACTATTGATTTGGTAATACTATCATTGTAGCATTATTCTTTGTCTAATGATCTAGATGCTTGAATACATGGTTAAGGTCATGATTATTTTGTTGAATTTTCAAGCTTCAGTTGTTCAAGATTTGAGTAAGTAGTCAAATTTGATGATCATTATTCTTAGGGCATGTATATCATTCTTTGTATCTTGAAGATTTATATGTAAGAGGATGATTGGTTGATGAGACAAGTTTACGACATTCAAATTATTTGAGAAAATTACATACTTATTCATAGGGTTACCTTCACTTTAATTGAGATCTTTAAGAATGAGCTAAAGGGGCCTTTTATTTTATCTCATAGTTTGTTTTTGAAAACTAAGGGATCAATATATGAAGGCATTGATATTCATTAAAATAATGATGTCATCATAAAATTTTCTTCTTGCATTATCATGGGCTAAAATTTGAAGAATCTTAGGCCACGATAATAGGTGAATTGATAAATTGTAAAGTGTATCATGGAGTTTGTATAAAATTCACTAAGTCTTAAAGACCCCCCTTTATAGATGATGAAACAAGGTCAAAGCATATTCATTTGCTAAGTTAGCATTTAGTTGGTTTTTAGATCCATCTTGGTAGGGCCAAGTTGGCATGAACATTCAATGTAGGGGTATGGTTTTGATGCTTTGAGATCATCTAGAGATTTGGTGGTAAAGGAATTAATGTGAATGGTATTTTCCTCAAAATTTGGTAATTAGTTGATGGTTTGGTATGAGGTTTAGTAATAGATAATTTTATAAAATTCAATAAACAAGTTGGTAGAGTTGCTAAGTATGTGATTAGTTAATGAAGTCCAATATAGTTTGGACACATCACAAAGTTTGTTATGAAGTAAGATTGGAAGATAAAAGTTTCAAAATTTTTGGTTTCTGGTTCATTCTCACAAGCTCATTTGTGGGAGTGAATCCCTACCTAGATAATTGAGGAGCTATAAAGCAAGGCTTGGTGAGAATATTTTTAAAAGTTTTGATGCATCTTCAGGTATGTTTTTGCACTATTATTTTCAATGATTATGGAAAGTTTACACTCTAGTATGAAATAAATATATTTAAATCTTCATGAGAATGTTTAAAATATTCCATGAAAGTATGCATACAAATTATTTAATAATTATAGTGGTTTCTAGGAATTTTATGAGAATATAGTTGCGTAGAAAACTAAAGATACAAATTCTAGTTGATGATTCTTATGCATGCAACTAAGTTTTTATTTGTTTAGTATGAATAAATTTTAACATAGTGATTTTGGTAGAATCATATGCATATGGATATTTAAGGTAGTTAATAATATTTATTTTCATTTTATGGTTATGGGTTCCTATTTGTTTGGTTCCTATTATTCAAATAATTTTTTAAGGTTACTATTCATACATGATTAACCTTCTATCTAGATATTTTGTTAATAAAAAAATGAGTTTTGTCTGATACAAACTGGGTTTTGGTATAATGGAAAAGTATTTGGTTAGAAGGATCATTTTAAGTATATAAGGTATTTTGAAAGTTTCAGTGACTCTTTTTGAATCTTTTGGGAAAAATTTAACTCTTATTGTTGGTAAATCTAATGGAAACACAAAAATATTGGGTTCATTTTATCTCTGTGTATGAATATTTGGGATTTAAAGATGAATGATGCATTGATATAAGGTATGTTTGATTTCAACATTTGAAAGATACAATTTGACATTGTTATTGAGTTTTCTCATCTCAAAATTTGAAATTAGACATAGCTTTGACCTAGGTTTTCAGTTTTATTACCATGCACCTTTAGAACATATTTTGGAACTTTGTCTTCATTTTTTAAATGACTTTGGTTGTTTTAACCTCAGGGTTCAAGTCCTTTTAGATCCTCTATTTTTTTGGAAATTATTTCAAGCATGTTCATTTGACCCCAGTTTTGAAAAGGATGTCATCAAATAGCCATGATGGTTAGAATTTGTTTTGGGTATGGATAAATTAGGATTTATCCTAATGTACAAAATTAATGGCCTATTATAGACATTATGATTCATATGTTGTTTTGATCTAGAATATTATAACTTATAAAGTCAAGAGATTGTTATTTTTATTTTGGATACCTATTATGAATTCATATGTTGTGTTCATCTTAGAAAATCTAGTTTTAGTTTCAGTATTAATGGCTGGGATTGATAGTTATAAGATTTAAAATGATTATATGGAATTTGAATAGCTTAGTCAACTAGTTTGTTGAAATGTGATTAAGAGACAAACATATTTATGCATATTTATATTCTAAACTGAATTGGGTAGTTTCAGTCACAAGAATTGATTTTCAAGAAAGGGGATAAGTATGAAAATATGTTTAAAGATACAACTCAGAATTAAAGCAATGGTTTTTAATTTAACATAGATATTAAATTTAAGGTGCCTTGACACTTCTCATCTAAAATACATATAAGGCATTGGAAGAAGATAATGATGGTTTCATAGATACTTCCATATAAAAAATTTATGTCATTTAATTGAATAGATTAGTTCACTATTAATTTTGAATTAATGTGTTGAAAAGAACTATAGTTTCATTTTGAAGAGTTTAAGAATGACACACTAAAAATAAACCTCGTAAGGTTTTTAGAATTTATGGGATAAAATGATGATGATTATAGATTGAGAGTTTAGATTAGTTAAAACACCTTCACTTATGGTTGGAATAGTGTGATAAATTTTAGTTTATGATATAGTTTTAGTTTAATTTATTGGATTATTGCAGCTTTTAGTTTTGTTTCTTGAACACTTGTTTCCTCAATCTTAAATTTTATTTTTATATTTTAGATTATCCATTATGTCGGGGTAGGACCAACTAGGTTCGTCAAGGAGTCAAGGTAATAGGGAATGGTGGGAAAGTTTCAAAAGTGAAACTAACCAACCCATTATGGGTTTTCATAAAGGTAGGCTTCATGCAAGAAAGTTTGGCCCTAGATTTCATAGAGGGATAATAATATCCATTCATTTTGATGAACATGATCCTGAGTTTTGGAAAATTCTAGAAAACTTGCCTAATAATCTAGATAATAGAGGTAACAAGGGTTTATTTAGATGTAGATTTGGAGCCCATAAACCTTCCCAAAGTATCTCATATTACTATTTATATCATAATCCACAAAACTTTCCTCTACAACCTCCTAATATTGAAAGGATTAAACTAATTATTTATCCTTTTCCTACAAACCAATCCACATAGATAGAAATAGAAACTACTCATGCTAAAGATATTAGGAAGATGGCCATTCCTTTTGATGCACCTTCCCCTTCTCATGTAGATCTTGCTATAAAATGTAAGAGGTTGAATCTAGCTAGTGCCCATATTGATCCTCTTTTAAGTTCTAAAAAGTTAAATTTGGGAGTTCAAGGTTATGCCAGTAGAAGGAAAATGATAGACATCCCACCTTCCAAAATCACTATAGAAAAGGGGACTGCTGAAAGTCAATCTGAGTTAGAGACACCTAGGGAAGTCAAAATGTTAAAGTAAATCAAGTTGGAAATTGATGACATCACCATAGATCTAGGGATGGTATTAGTGTCATTTTCTACTACTGAGATGGAATACAATGTTTGTCTTCATGAAAAAGATAAATATGTGATTGAAATGTTATCTGAGTCAAATGACTATTGGATGTCCAAGGGATAAATTTAGTTTTAATGCTAAACTTTCATGGTTGAACTTGTTATTTCAATTTGATACTTTTATTTTCAAACTTGATAAAGTTTGGAAATACAATAATTTTGGAGTTCTGACACATAATTATATGTGCTTAATTTAATTAATATGTGGTATGGATTAATGTGAATAGGAATAATCAATTTTTGACTTATTTGTTTTATGATTAATTTATGAATTTTATTCTATTATTAATTAATATGGGTCCCCACCCATTTAGATTAGTACCCCTGGTCTATATTTTTAAATAATTTAATCAACTAATTATTTTTAAGTCTTAATTAAAACTTGTTCTTAACCAAGTATAATTTATAATTAATTGACTTTATTAAAATTCAATTAGTTAATATAAACTAATAATTAACTTGATTAATTAAGTTATGGGAGATAAAATAAGCAAGCAAATAATGGATGTAGTCAATTTTAAGCCCAAAATGAACATTTGATTTTGTTGTATCAGTAGAAAGATAAGAATAATAAATACTTAGATGCAACTATGAACCTAAGAAAAGATGCAAGGGTCCCATCAAGTGTTACAAAATGTATCTTGTAAATTTTGCTTATTTTCTTAGAAGAAAGTCATAAAATTTGAAAGAAGGGTGAGGTTAGTACAACCTAGATTTGGTTTTCACTTCATGATCTAGATGATTGTAGATACTCCTCTTTGGCTTGGGAGGAATGACTTGTACATAATAAAATACTAAATAAATGGTTGATTAGTTAGATAGTAGGGTTGATTGCATATCAAGCTAGATCTAAGAAGTAAAATCTTCCTTGGAGGCTATCAATCCACACTTTTAAATAATCAAGTTTTAAAAATGAAAGATAAATTACTTGCATAAATAATAAAAGATATAGAAATCAAATACAAGAAGTTCTTGAAAGAGATGAATTTGACTAATTATAGAAATAAATGATTAAATATTAATACCAAGTAAATTGGGTAAGGTTCATAAAATAGAGTAATGTTCTATACTTAGATAAAATGTCAAAAAGTGAGATTTGGTTGGTGTTTAATAGGTGAAAATAACTTTCTCTTAGAATTATCACACAGTGACCATTTGTGGTAATGTAAGACCATCAATGGTTAGGGTGATCACTAGTGGTTAGGTTGATCGTCGATGGTTATGAACAGATCATCAATGATCAGGGTGATAGTTAGTTATTATTGGTTTTGATTTGGTTCAAGAAGTTGGTTAACAAGGTTATAAAATGGATTCTGGAAGGTGGAATGGAAGATAAAATAGAGAAACTAATTATTGAATCTAATAAAAGATAGATACTTTACTTGTTGGCTTAAATAATGTGGAGGTAGTTGGCTAAAAATATTGTTGGTAGAGTCTAGAGTAATTTTAGCAAAGTAATTATGTCTTGGTTATGACTGATGAATTACAACACCTCAAATATCTGACTTGGTTTCTATAATAATACACGCAAAATAGGTTCTAATATGAGAAGCTCTAATGTTTGATTATTCCCTAGTTATTTATTTCTCTTGATTATGGATCCCTTTCACCTCCTCCTCTTCTCTTTATATATAAGGAAAGGAGAGGTAAACAATAAGTTTAACATGAGTTTTAATAGGGTGTCTAAATTTAACTTTAGCATGCATTGATTTCACACACAGATTATATAAGCTCAATATAAAAAATCAATATGTAGTTAGTGTTAGAGTTTAACTATTTAGGTAGTTAAAACCTAATCATTGGTGGTCAAGCCTAACCATCGGTGGTTAGGATGATTGTTGGTGGTTGATAGGTCAAAGCTTAAGTTGGTCAAAGTTAGCAAGCTTGTCTTAGGTTTGTGATCAAAAGGTTGTGAAGTGGTCCCTAGGGTCAGTTCAACATCTAGAACCATGGTGTGCAATTTTCTAATGTCTACAATAGGGTCATGAGGTTTATCTTCTCCTTTTACCATTAGATTATCCACCACTTGAGGACTCTACTCAATTCCTCAGACCACACTAGAGCTTCCTAAGATACTACACTACATCATAAAGTTAAGACCAAAAAGTGACTAGTCATTGGGGTAGAAGGTTACTGAATGGTCCAAGGGAGTGGCAAGATCCATTTAGGTAAAAGTTTCATATGTAGGCTAATTTTTTCCAAAATTAACCATTTTAGTCATAGAGCAAGGCATTGTAGAAGACCCTCCAAGAATTAATATGCATGAAACTATGAGGAGAATCATCATTCAGGGGATATGAATGAGTATTTTTGTTATAATTGTCATGATATAACACACATTACAAGATAATGTACTAGTAAAGAAAGAGGAAATCATCAATCAAGAGGTATGGGTAATGGTGTGTTTCCATCAAGATTAATAGTGTGTTTCATTTTTTAAAAGGTTGGTCATATTGTAAAGTTTTATAAGCATGGATTATAAAGTTAAAACAAGAAGGTTGAGGCCCTTAGAATGTAAGAAAGAAGATAAAACAATGAATTCAAGACAAATCTAACTAAGGTGAATGATGACCAGTATACAAGTCCAAGTGGACTATTTGTCATGCTGAGCATAGTTTAAATGTAAATGAGTTCTAAGAATTTTCCCTATTAGTTTAGGTTATGGATGAAGGAGTTAAGACAAATAGACCAAGTTAGAATGTTGTTCAAACATAAATTGAAGAGGTAAAGCCTAAGAAGATCATGAATAAAGTTTAGTCTAGTGAGGACATGGAGATTTGGGAATCTTCTAAGTTTATGTTGTTTTAATGCCCTATAGAAGAGGTGATTCTATTAGGACTTCATTGAGCCACTCAGCTAGTGAGCAGAAGCATGAAGGATGCTTGGTCTAAGGGGGAGATTTTTAGTTAGTTCATGAGTTCAAAAAAAAGATAAGCCATGTTAAAAAGTGGTTCCTATTGGTTTAGATATTATATGTCAAAAAAGGAGTTCCTTCTTCATTTGTTGATAGTTGAGTGTTGTTCATATGTTGAGGTGTGTTTCTAGTTGTTCTAGGTCCAAGGATCAGATAGTTGTAAAAGAAATAGCCCTTTGTCATTAATATCAAAGGGGGATAAAATTATAGTTTGGAAGAAAGTTTAGTTTGAAGAAGATCCAACTTGGAGAGATGAGAATGATCATCTTTTTTGAGAGTTTTCCATCAATGACAAAAGGGAAGATTATTGAGGTATGTTCTTATTATTTGTGTTATAAAATTTGATGTTGTCATTGATGTTAAGGTCTAGATGGATGTCATTAATGTCAAGGTTAGATTTGATATCATGCATGGTGAAGTGGTATGTGATAAGGAAATATTATGATAAGAGATAATTTGAAGGAAACATATTATATTTTTTAAAGAGAGAATTTTAAGGCAATTTGGTAATTCTTCTGATGTTGATGACATGTTTTAATGTCAAGATCAAGATACTAGGTGAGCATACCTTTGAGTAATAGTCTTGAGGAGCATTGTAATATCATGAATATATCCATGAATAAGTGTGTACAGATGTCTCTTACTATCTAAGTATCATATAAGGAATATGATCAATGTATTAAAGCATCAAGGAATGTTTCAATTCTAGTCGTCAATCTTCAAGAGATTGAGAAACCTAGTCATGACATTAATCATCACATGAACAGACCCTATGAGAGGGTATGAATATGGTGGTCTGGTAAGATAGATTCACATAGGTATGAGTGGATGCTTAAGGATTCTCAAGAATACATATTAAGTGTTGGAAAACTCAATAAAGCTTCAAATTAAGCCTATAAAGGTAAGGTCTTAAACCTAAACATGTAACCAGACTAGTCCTAGATCTTGCTTGACTAAATAAGGTACCATGAAGTGTTGTCAAGACCCATAAAGGATAAAAAGTAGTGTGTAATAAATGTATATGTTTGTATGACATGAGTATGAGCTGTTGAGATCATTATAAGAGGTTTAAAGGTATATTCAAGGACTAAGTTTGACTATCAATTTAAGGCCTAATGTGCAAAGAGACCTAGTTGGCCTAATGAGGGATCAAATTCAGTTTCCAAGGTGATATAGATCATGAGAGAATTATCAAAGGTATGAAATATTTTGTTAATATTGTTTACTAATTATAAGGTCAAATTCTAAGGGAGAAAACATGAAATATTGTTTTGAGATTTTCTATATGCACAAAATGAGGTATTGCAGACCTGAGAAGTATTTTCTTGTGCTCATTAGCACATGAAAACTTTGCATAAGATCTTAATAAGTTAATAGAAGTTGAGTAGGGATCCTAGCTAAAGTTTTAAAAAATTAGTTTATGGATTAAGGTCCCAAAATTTATGAATGATCATTAAGATTGTAAAGTGGTCTTAACCCTCTCTAAAACCCTAACAAAGACTTGATATGGAAGATCTTGATACAAATGGCTCATAATGAATTGGATGACCTAGTTTGATGATTGTATCATGTAGAGAACTCTCCCAAGTATCTTAATGTGGCATTGGTCTATCAGAATATTGAGTGGAAGCTATAGAAAACCCCTTATTTCTCAAATTTTTGATGTATTAGGTAGGGTTGACTAGGTCAAAGCATGAAAATTATTGTATTATGATGTGTGAGTATTTTATTTTGTGTCCATATAAATTAGTGATCAGGTTATAGATTTAAATTATGCTAAACTATTCATGGAATTTGATCTATCACTAAAAAGGCCTAGTGAGGAAGATAGTGACAAAAATAGGAAGAAGTGGGAATGTGTTATGAACCCATGATAACTTTTCTCTTTACTTTGTTAGTATAGTAGTTTCTATGAATGCATATGCTTTGTAAGTAATCCCGTGAGCATTTTATTTTATCCCATGTTTATGGGAAGTAGTATTTTCTTAGATTATAATTCATAAATAAGTGTTGAGACCAATGAAGGCATCCAACAAATTATTGTATTGTGCTTGCTCAAAGGAGGTTTCCCCCTTGAAGTGGCATATGATCAATTCAATATTTTCAAGTATTCTGTCAAATTTAATTCATCTTGTTAATTCGTATTATTTTGTGGATTTTTATTAATGGTTATGGGAGGATCCTCTCATTTAGTATTAGATTGCTTTCCAAGGCAATTTTTTTTCAAAAAGTGATTAACTCTATTCTACTACATACTTCATTTCAGTAATTTGTCAAAAAATATTAACTCTATTATATTGCATAACTCAATTCAGTAATTTTTTATAATCTATTTTGGATCATGGTAAAAACTTGATCATATAATTATGGGAATCACTTGGGTGAAATCCCTAAAACACATCATAAGGAGTACCATATGAACCCCAAAGTATTTGGCCTATTGAGAGGACCTACCAACAAAATGGGTAATGGGCCCTTCCTAATTGAGTAGTTCCTATCTATGAGGAAAACCAAGTGTTATTGCATAGAGGCAAATTCATGGCTAGAAAAATTTTGGAGAGTAGTACTCACTTAGATGGCATTGGTGGCTAGAATGATAATTTTAAAACCCTTAAATATCCATTAAAACTTGGGGCTAATTTCTATCACTTTCAAAATATTTCTAGTGGACTCAAAAAAATCAATCAATAAAGTATCTACAGACTGCCAGAGGACTTGTAGATAGATATTTGATATAAACTAAAATCTATAAACCATCCACAAAGTACCAGTAGACTCTTAGAGAACTTATTACTAGATATAAAATAGAAATAAAAAATCTATATATATATATATATATATATATATATATATATATATATATATATATCCCTATTGATCCTCAAACATTATTTGGACTCCTAAAATGCTATGCCCCTAACCTATCACATGTATTAGGATAGGAATATCTAAATTATGGCTTAATTATCCCTCTTTGATGTTATATCACATTTCTCTATGCATTCATTTGGTTAGTAGGTCGGCCTATGGAGTAACCATGGCCTAGATAGACTATATATAGGAGGTAGTGGGTAATTGTTTATCATCATATTGTGAATTCTGCTCCTATTAACGCTTTTAGAGGTTACCCCCTCGAAGCGGATTGTCTATTATCATATGTTTTGATATATTTCAATCATATTTGGATATATTTCTACTATTCTATTTTATTTTTGAATTAATTTCATTACAAGTGGTATCAGAGCTATGATTTGGGCAATCTTGTGGGTGAAACCCTAATTTTTTAAAATTTGGCTATATCTAAAAAATAGTTGAAAATTTCTCTAAAATGTTTTTACTAAAGGTGATAAATCATTAAATTAATATTTAATTAAAATTTCAGCTCATTTTGATCTATTTTACAAAATTTATCTCCATTTTAGGGTTTTTCAAAAAATTGCTCTATAGTGCACAATTCAAATAATTTTTTTGAGTTATTTACATTTTTGGAAATATTATAAAAATTTTGCTAGGTTATATTCTTTGTATGTTTTGATTTTAGGCCGACACAAGTCCAAAATATCTTGGTCAAAGTTGGGTCAAAAGTGCCAATCAGGGTCGATATCGTAAAGCCCTTTTATGGCAGGTCCACAAACTTAGCGCTGAGGAAAGGGTGCTAAAAATCTAGGTAAAACTCCTAAAAATAAAGAGATGGAGTCATAAGGGGGATGTACTAGATCATTTATACCAAGGTTCTCTGACATAGATCACAAAGTGAGCCAACTTGACTATAGTGTGCAAGGCATTCAAAGTGAGGTGCAAGGCACACAATCTAATATGAAATCCATATAAGATAGTTTGGTATATATCATGATGGATTTGAAAAATAATCAGTCAAATCATCTAGCTATCACTATTTCATAACCCCACTAGGGTGGTTCTCCTAACTAGTCTACTTTAAATCCAACTACATTACCACAAATGAACTTGTTACCAAAGGTGGATATGCACAAATTTGTTGGAAAATATCCACTCAATTAGATCAACCAAATGGATATTTTTTTTGATCTACATCAGATCTTAGGTGGATAGAAGGTTACCATGGCATCCTTATATCTTGAACCTAATCAATTCATTTGGTATCAATGGTTGTGTGCTCAAAATAAAAAGATGACTCTCAGTTTCACTTGGTCAATTTTTATAGAGGAGCACAATTACACTATGGCAATAGTGTGATAGAGAATTACTTTAGCCAACTAGCAAAATTGTAATAGATTGGCTCTATCAAGGATTATATTCATCATTTTTAGAACCTATACTTAAGTGTGGAGATAATTTCTAAGGAGAACTTGAATGACCTATTTTTGGGTGGACTCAAGGATCACATTCAACATGAAGTATGCATGTTTAATCCACTTAATATTTATGATTTTATTATCATGGCACACAGAGCTGAGGAAAAATTCATAGCCAAAAAGAATCATCCATTCACTTACTTCAAATATCATAACATATCAACACCAACATTTCCTCCACCTATTAGATTGACACCTTAACAAATTGAATATAAGCATGCAAAATGATTATGTTTTGATTGTGATAGCTAGTGGAGCAAAGGACATAGATGTGCTGAGAAGAAGTTATTCTACATTGAGTGATCCAATGAAGATGAAGAAGAATATGATGCCTCCAATGATGATGAGGAAGAGATAGAGGAGGTACCTAAAGATTCCCAACCTACAATCTCTTGTCATGCACTTGAAAGTATTAGCACTCCAAAAACTTTTAAGGTGGTGGGTTTCCTCAAGAAATAGAAGGTGACAGTGTTGATTGATTCAAAAAGCACACATAACTTCATCAACCATAAGTTGGCCACTTGATTGAACTATTTTATCTACCCCACACCAAAATTTTAGGCCATGATTGTAGATGGTGGCATAATTAATTATTCAAGCAAATACCATAGTATTAAGCTTGATATGGGTGAGTACAATATTAATTCTCTTATATTTTCTATTCCTATGGGTAGCATAGACATTGTTTTGGGATTCCAATGGCTCACAACCTTAGGTACCATTGAGATGAACTTCTAGGAACTATTCATGCACTTTCATTTTAAAGGTAGGAAAATTGAACTACATGGATTACAAGTAAAATCTCCATAATTGATTAGTTCACATCAGATGACCAAGATGCTAAAAAAGGGGACAGAGGGAATTATTGCACTATTATGTTCCATAGAAGTTCAAACCACATAGGCATCTACACATCTTGATCTACAAATGATTCTTGATAACCACCCATCTATTTTTGGGCCCATACCATAAGGACTACCACCAAAAAAAGAACATGATCATGTCATTCAACCACTTCCAAGGAGTCAACCACCAAATATTATACCATATAGATATCCATATGCACAAAAGAGTGAAATCAAAAAGATGGTCCATGAGATGTTGGAGGTAGGGATCATCAAGCACAACCAAACTGCATATTTATCACTAATGGTCATGGTGTGGAAGAAGGATGACACATGGAGGATGTGCCCAGATTATAGGGAACTCAACAAGTACACCATCAAAGATAAGTTTCCTATTCCAGTAATTTATGAGTTTCATGGTGCTAATTATTTAAAAAAAATTGATCTTCACTCGGGGTACCATCAAATTAGAATCAAGAAGGAAGATGTTCATAAAACTACTTTTAGAACACATGAGGGCCATTATGAGTTTTTGGTAATGCCATTTGGTCTTACAAATGCACCATCTACTTTTTAGAGATTGATGAACACTATCTTTAGGCCTTTTTTAAGGAATTTTGTGCTAGTTTTCTTTGATGACATATTGATTTATAGTTAGACATGGGAAGCATATTTGCAACATGTGAAATAGGTGTTGATAGTTTTAGAGAAGCATCATCTTTATGCGAAGCCATCCAAATGTGCTTTTGGATTACATGAGGTAGAGTACCTAGGTCACATTGTTTCCCATGAAGGTGTCAAAGTTGATCCCCAAAAGATCAAAGCTATGATGGAATAGCCCATGCCAAAAACTCTCAAAAACCTCTGAGGGTTCTTAGGACTAACAGGTTACTACCAAATATTTGTGAAAGGTTATGGCATCATAGCATCTCCACTCACTACATTGATAAATAAGTATGCCTTCCATTGGAATGATGCCACCACCAAATAATTTAATAAACTAAAATTAGCTATGTGCACCACTCCAATTTTGGCTACTCCAGACTTCTCAAAGACATTCACTGTTGAATGTGATGCTTCTTGATCTAGATTGGGAGTAGACTAATGTAGGAAGGAAGACCCAATTCATTTGAGATTCATCAATTAAAAGGTAAGAATATAAAAAAACCTATCTACGAGAAAGAAAGGATGGCTATTCTTCATGTAGTTAAAAAATAGAGGCCCTATCTGATGGGTAAACACTTTAAGGTGAAAATGGATCATGATAGTCTTCAAATACTTTTTGGAGCAAAGATTATCATCTGAGGAATAATAAAAGTGGGTAACCATAATTTTGGGTTATGATTTTGAAATCATCTACATGAAGGGTAAAGATAATGTAGTAGTAGATGCACTATCTAGATGAGATACATCCATAAAAGCATTACTTTGTGTAATGTCCATCTTGCAAGCAGATTGGGTGGATGAAGCCAGGTTAGAATGGGAACAAGACAAGGATACACAGGTTCTAAAAAAAATTGGAAGTGTGTCTTATAATCTTGAGTTACCTCATTCATCTCTCATACACCTAGTATTTCATGTTTTTTATTTGAAAAAGGTCATTGGATAGAAAGTTTTAGCCTAGAAAGAGCTCCCATAACTAGATGAAGAAGGAAGAGTCATTTTGGAACCAGAGAGGACACTCCAAACATGTAATAAGAGGTTGATAAATAGAGAGATTAGGGAATATTTGATCAAGAATAACTTAAGTAGTGAAGATGTAACTTGAGAAGGTGAAGATTTTCTACTACAACATCCAGAGTTGATCAATGTTGAAGACAACATTGGTTTGAAGGGGAAGGGCATGTTATGCCCCTAACCTATCACATGTATTAAAATAGGAATAGTTGACTTGTGGATTACTTATCCCTCTTTAATACTATATCACATTTATCTATGCATTCATTTGCTTAGTAGGTCAGCTTATGGCATAACCATGGCCTAGATAGACTATATATAAGAGGTAGTGGGTAATTGTTTATCATCATATTGTGAATTCTGCTCTTATTAAAGCTTTTGGAGGTTGCCCCCTCAAAGTGGCTTGTCTATTATCATATATTTTGATATATTTCAGTCATATTTGGATATATTTCTGCTATTTTATTTTATTGTTGAAGTAATTTCATTACATAAAATTTCATTCCTTATATTTTCTTCTTTGAGGTACCATATCCCAATTCCACTCCTAATTCCTACAAATCTCAATTTTCCCTTTATCTAGGTTTTTCCATAACTTCTATTTTGATTCATTTGCCTTGAAATTTTTCCTTAGTGTTCATCATCTCTTTCTACTCCTTTGTCCCTATTTAAAAAAATTTCTAGTTTTTCCATTTTCACTCCTAAAATTACCCTTACCTTCATTAATCATACTCCCACTATGTAAAAAAATTATTAAAATCCCCTTTACCCCTTCCATTTTTTCCCAAATTCAAAAATTTCCTTACTAAACATGTCTTACCTCTAATTTTTCTATCCATTACAAAAATAAAAATTAATGTGTGTGTGTGTGTGTGTGTGTGTGTGTATTCTTTGGGTCATGGTAGTAACCTAAGTAGAATAAAAAAACATGGAGGATGAAATTTCCACCCTCAAGACCCACATCAAAGACCTTGATGAAAAAATTCTCAGCCTCAGTCTTCAACATACCACCATGAATAATAGATGACATCTAGAGTCTTCTTCCGACACTAGGTTTTCTTCTTCCATCAATTATCATGGCCCAATTCTTATATTCCTTGTTTCAATGGGGAAGATCCAATTGGATGGATCTATCAAGCTGAATAATATTTTAGTATGCATAATATGTTTGATGCCAACAAGGTCTCACTTTCATCATTTCACTTGGAACTTGAATCCCTTCAATGGTATCATTGGTATACCAAGGCTCATAAATAACCCATATGGACCAATTTTTTCACACTCATTTTGAAATGGTTTGGGCCTAATAATTTTGTTGACTTCACTGGAGCACTCACTAAACTTCACCAAATAGGAACCGTGAGAGAATATCAAATATAATTTGAAAAACTAGCCAATTACATAGAGGGATTGTCTGATGAATTCTTTAGGAGTTGCTTTGTTAGTGGACTAAAAAATGTAATTCAATTTGAGATCAAAATGTTCTAGCCCAACATGATGATGGAAGCCTTATGTTTGGTTAAGTTGGTAGAGGACAATATTGTAGCTCAACAGTGATTCAAATCTAATTTTGCTCCACTCAAAAATACAATGCCACAATGATCTCAAATATTGCCAGCCCCTAGAACCACTTCTATCAAGTGTTTGACTAAAGCAGAGATGCAAACCCATAGAGAAAAAGGACTATGTTATAACTATGATGATAAATTCACTTGAGGACATAGATGTGACATTCAAAATTTTTACCTATTGGATGTGGACTCTCTACCCAAAATTCATGATTGAGAAAATGTTCAGCATATAATAGATGATATAAAAGAATCTCAACTAATTATGGAACTTTCTTCTCAAGAAGACCAACCATAGATCTCTCTCTATGCCTTAGTAAGATTCACTACCCCACAAACCATGTGGGTCAATGTTTAATTCAATAATCTCCCTCTCACAATACTTATTGATTTGGGTATAACTCATAATTTCATTGACCCTTAGATCACCAAAAAGGCTAATTGTTTTATCCATCCTTACTCTAAATTTGAAGTCATGATTGTTAATGGGGGAACATTACATTATAAAGAGAAGTGTCACAATGTGCTTATCTCTAATGGAGATTATAAATTACATTCCAACATGTTTTTCTTGCCCTTAGATGGATCTAATTTATTTTATGAGCCTAGTGGTTATGCACACCTGGACCCATCTTATAGGATTTTGCTGAAATTTGGATGTAGTTTTTAGATAATGGGAAAAAAAACATATTTAAAGGATTAAAACCAATATCTCTTACCATCATAAGTTCAAATCACGTGAAAAATATTCTTAAGAAGAATTCACATGGTGTCACTGCTTAGCTCCATTTCATTCAAATGCAACCATCAACAATCACCACTACTCCTAATCTACAAACCATTCTTTAGAGGTATGCATGTATCTTTGTCAAACCAATAGGATTTCCACCTTAGTGGCTAAAGGACCACCATATTCAGATCCTTCCTAGAAGCATTCCTCCCAACATCAAGCCTTATCACTACCCATTTCATAAAAAGACCAAAGATCAAGATGGTCATTCGAGATTTACTAAAGTAAGGCATTATTCACCCTAGTACCAGGCCATATTCTTCCCCAATTCTCCTTTCTAAAAAGAGATGGATCATTATTCCTCTACATTGATTTCCATGTACTTAATCACCTCACAATCAAGGATAAGTTCATGATCCATATTATTGATGAGATTCATGGCGCTCATTTTTTCTCTAAGTTGGATCTTTACTCTGGATATCACCAGATATGGCTTCATGAGGATGATATCCCTAAGATAACTTTTCACATGCATGATGGCCACTATGAGTTTTTTGTCATGCCCTTTGGCCTCACTAATTCTCCTTCAAAATGTTAGGCATTGATGAATAAAATATTTCAGCCCTACCTAAATAAATTCATTATAGTCTTCTTCGATGATATCCTCATCTATAGTAAAACATGGTTTGAGTATCTCCAACATCTAGAACTCACACTGTAACTTCTCTCTAACCATCATATTTTTTAAAAATAGTCCAAATGTACTTTTGGATAGGATTAAGTGGAGTATCTTGAAAATATTTTTTCAGCCCAAGGGGTTTGGGTGAATCCTAAAAAATAGTTGCTATCAAAAATTGGCCTCATCTTCAAATACTCAAGAGCCTTTGTAGTTTTATATGGATAACTAGATACTATCTCAAATTTATCAATAATTATAGTAATATTTTAGCTTTGCTAACATCTATGTTGAAAAAGATGCTTTTACTTAGACACAAGCTATTGAGTGTGCATTTTAAGAATTGAAACAAGCTATGTGTACTACACCTGTTCTAGCTATGCCAAATTTCTCCAAGAGCTTCACTATCAAGAGTGATGGTTGTAGCACTAGACTTGGTGCTATTCTCCTCCAAGAAGGATTCCCCATTGCATTCACCAATAAATCCCCTTCTAGAAAGAATTTAGTGCTCTCTAATTATGAGAAGGAAATGATGGTCATTTTGCATGTAGTATAGAATTGGTGACCATACCTACTGGGGAATCATTTTTGCATCAAAATTGATCACTAGATTCTAAAATATTTCCTCAATCAATGGGTCTCTACCCCATCACAAAAAAAATGGGTCAGCAAATGCATGGGTTATGACTATGAGATCACTTACAAGAAGGGTAAGGATAATATTATGGCTGATGTTATGTCTCACACATTTGCAGACCAAGTTTCCCTTTCAATATTTTCATATGTATTCTGAATTGGTTGGATGTTGTATAGTAGGGGTATGTCAATGACTCCTCATTATCTTAAATCATTCAATAGTTTTCCACTAACCCCTCAACTGTACCACATTATTCCTAAGATGGTACTTCTTTATGATATAAGGGTTGTCTAGTGATTCCCTAGAACATAGATCTTTAATAGGTTGTATTCTATGAACTCCATGCTTCTCTATCTATAGAGCACTTAGGTTTTCTCAAAACTTATGAGTGATCATGGTGCAACTTCTTTTAGAAGGGAATGAAAAAGGAAATTCAATATATGGTGGCTGAATGTGATGCCTAACAATGTAACAAGGGTGAAATAACACTCATCCCTAGGTTATTTTAACCCTTACCCTTCCTTTCCTAGATTTGGATAGATATTTCTATGGATTTCATTAAGGGGATCCATAAATCTAAAGGGAAAATGATGATCTTGGTTGTGATTTATTACCTCTCCAAATATAGTCATTTTTGTGCCCTCAACCATCCCTATACTACCTCCATAATTGCACAAATTTTCCTTAACTAGATTTTCCATCTTCACGTTATTCCTTCATCCATTTTCTCATATCATGATGCAACCTTTACCAGCCATTTTTGGATAGAACTATTTCAACATACCACATCTAATTAAAGATGAGTTTTGGGTATCATCTAAAAATAGAGAGCCAAATTGAAATTATCAATAAATGCTTGAAAACTTTCCTTCATTGCTTTACCTCTAAATACAACATCAGTGGGCAAAGTAGCTCTCTTTCATTGAATAGTGGTATAATACCTCCTAACACACTTCAATGAAAATGACTCCATATGAAATAGTCTATGGTTAAGCACCATCAGTGTTCCTTTTATACACCCATAATAGTTCCTTAGTTCAAGGGGTTCATGATTCCTTGCACCTAGGATCATATCCTCAATACCTTATGGGACAATCTTCATATGGCACAAAATTGAATGAAATAATAGATGGATCAGCACCATTTTGAGCTCACTTCTCAAGTAGATGATATGGTTTTTCTTTACCTAAATCCCTATAAGTAATCCTATCTAAAACTTAAAAGGCATCATAAGCTAGCTCCCCAGTTATATGGGACCTATAAGGTTATTTAGAAGATTGGTTTGATTTCTTATAAGTTGGATCTCCCACCTTTTTCTTGAGTTCACCTAGTATTTCATGTCTCTTGTTTGAAGAAAATTCTTGATAAAAACATCAAAGTGTAGAATATTTTACCAAACTTGATAGTGAAGGATCCATTATTCTTATGTTGGAGGAAATTATAGATAGGTACACATGTCAACTTCACTCCTGTTCCATCACTGAGGTTTTAATTTAATGATACAAAATGCAATCAAAGGATACAACATGGGAACCAATATTTTAGATTCAACACCAATTCCCACATTTGAAGCTTTGAGGAAAAATTGTTTTCTAAGAGGGAGGGGATGTTATGAACCCATGATATATCTTATATTTAATATATTATTATAGTAGTGTCTATGGATTCATATGCTTTGTAAGTCATCTTGTGAGCATTTTATTTTATCCCATATTCATGGGAATAGTAGTTGCTTCGATTAGAATTTGTATATAAGTAATTTTTAAAGCCAATGAAGGAATCCATGAAATTATTGTATTGATATTTCTCAGAGGCTGAAGGCATCAATGAAATTATTTTATTGATGTTTCTCAAAGGAGGTTTCCCCCTCAAAGTGGCCTGCAATCAATTCAATATTTTCAAGTATTCTGTCAGATTTAATTTGTGTTACTAATTCATGTTATTTTGTGAATTTTTATTAATGGTTATAGGAAGATCCTCTCAAAATAATATTAGGGATGTTTTTTCATGGATTTTATATGTATCCAATTACATGGGATTTTTATTAATTCATGTATATAAGCTAAAAGTTATTCTCAAATTGGCTTGTCTAACACAATGAGGTTTGTGTACAATGAAGACATGAGATTGGTTTGTAAGACAAACAATGCTATTTTTACTTAAAACATTTTTATTTAAAGATGTTATAATGATATTTTATAATGATATAAACCCATTTTCAGTTAATTAAATTGAATCTTTAGGTGTTCTAAGTCATTATTTCCATGACTATGTTTTGGAGCATTCAGGCAATTTTTTGTGTTAGTAATATTGATTTCATGAGTCATTATGCCAAAATTTGAAGAATATAATTCACATTAAGTTTTTATATAGGTCTCATAGGTTAATTTTAATATATTTTTCTTCATTATAAATTCCTATGAAGGTGTGAAAAGTCAAAAGTTCTTGACTTGGTTTTGAGGTCTATTTATAGTTTTGAGTGAGCATATGAAAGTGGTCAGTTTGAGGTCTTTTGAAATTTTTGGTAACATATAATGAACATTATTATTAAATTTATGTCATGGAGTTTATATAAATTTGATTTTATGGTATGGTTATTTCATCAAATTGGTTATGTGCTTCAATTTTTGGTTGGCAAGCTTTTTGGTAGTAAGAAGGCCTAATTGTGAGTAGGCCTAATGGTGTGGTTCAAGGAGTGAAATGAAATAAGTGGTGTTGTGAACTTAAGGTGAGATTATAATGGGTATAATTTACATTTTTTTTAAAAATTTAATCCATTTATGAAGTATCAATATGTTTCAAGGTGGTCAAGATGAAACGTGTGCTTTGAGAAGGCCTAACTACATTAGGCCTCTATTAGGCCTAATGGTGATTTTGGTCCTTATGAGTGGTGATCAACCTATGTAGTAGTTTTTTATACTATAAAACATGTTTTATTATCTATTCCAAGGTTAATCCAAGTATGTATATATTTTTGGTTGACCAAGGTATGTGAAAGCAAGATTCAAGTATAAGAAGAAGGTCTAATAGGCCTATTTTGACTAGTTAGAATATTGAAGATATGAATGAATGAAATAAAATTTTGGAAACCAAGTATATGGATTTAATACCATCATATATGTGTTTTTAATATTTTATTAATTTATAATATTAATTATACAAATTATGAGTGCGTTGATATGACTTAAATCTGTCAAGAAGAGGGCTAGTTAAGTGAAGAGGCCTAATAGGTTGTTTGAGAGAGATAGAAGAGTGTAAAGAGAAAAATAATGTGATAATAATTATCTGAGTGATAAATATGTTTTCAAAGTGATAAAATGTTTCAATTTTTTGACTTTGTGTTGAGTTACCTAAGCGATTGGTGCCTCCTTTCAAGTTGATGTTTGTTAAAGGCCTAGTTGAGTTGGTGCTTGACTGGTAAGGGGTTGGTGACTCACTAAATATTAATTCATTTATTATATTAATAAATTAAAATTTATGTTTTATTGGGTTTTATACCCCATGATGCTCTCCCACATATATTTTGTGTTCATATTTTATATTCTTATGTGGATGCTTGTTTATGCATTGGTTGATGTATGTGTTTGAATTAATGCTTCATGAATGATAAGTGAAATTGAATGATTGTTTTAAGGGAAATAATTAACCCCCACCATATTAGTGGGTATTATTCCAACACAAACTATATGTTGGCAATTCTCTATTTTAAAATGTCAATCATGACCTTGTATGGAACCAACTAATCATCTTTGGTCTAAAAGTGGTTTGTAACATAATTGATGATTAACTAAGAATCACCATAAAATGTGAGACGTTGAATATTCCAATTTACTACCTAATGAATCCCTAAAATTATTTATTCATATTTATCCATGTTGTTAGTAAAAGGAAAGTTGATACATAATTGTTTAGGGATAAGATCATCTTATGGTGTAATAAATAATAGGCATGTCCCCAATCCATATGATTTGAATGATCCATTAAAATATAACTTATAGTGCTACTCCTCATGAGGTGTTTCAATAATGGTCATAATATACTCATTTGGAAATTAGAAAGTTAGTGGTTCAATATCTACAAAGGGATCTTCAACAAGATGATCTATAAGTACATGTCCCTTGATGACATTCTGGTTGACGTATTCTATCTCAAACTTACTCAAAAACATGATCCATTTATACATGTGGCCTTGTAAATATATCTTGGATAGTAGATAATTAAGGAGATATACTCTAGAAATAACTATGGTCTTATTATGTAGCATGAAATACCACAATTTCTAGGCTGAAAAGACCATATCTAAATAGGATTTTTTAATGGGAATATAATTGTGTTCATACACAACTAGTGTATGACTTATATAGTACACAACACATTATTTCACACTATCATCATGTTGTTCTTTATGAAGTGGGGTTGAAATGGTGCCAAGATATGAATTCCAAGTTCAATGTTTCCCTACAAAACCCATGGTGAGGTGATGAACTCCCACCCACAAGACAAAATACATGAAATAAAGACAAGTGAAAGGACTTTAGGGTCATTTTGGGTTCACCCAAAACATACATATTTTGGGGAGGGCCTTAGAACTCTACTTCCATGTTTTTGGACCAAAGTTACAAGTGCAAAGAGTAAGAATTTTTTATCACCCAAATTCCTTAAAGGGGATGGGGGGAGACCATACACACAACACTCATCTTGTTAAATAAACACTTCAACAAATAAGTATCAAAATAAAAATCTTATGAGTATATAACTAAAGTGAGAGTTTAGTTTTATAACAACAAAATTAAATATGTGTTGAATTTTGAGCCCCTTGGCATTGTGTTGAAAACTTTGAGAAAAACAAAAAATAAATTAAGTGAAAAATATTTTAAAACACTAAATTCAAATGTGAATTTTATAACTTAGAGTGTTTTGAAATAGTTTTGTCCTAGTATTTACATCCTAAAAATACATTAGGGTGTCCTTGTGCTTAGAATTAAAACATGAGTGAGAAAATGGCTTTTCAAATTTAGCTCTCAAGTTTCTAAAATTTTACACAAAGTGAAAAACTACAAAAACATAGAGCAATACCACCATTTTTTCTACAAAACTACAACTATTATGAAAATATCACTACTTTCATGAAAGATATATAATTAACACCAAATCACTAATATTAGTTTAATAACATGTAAATAATGACAAAATCATAAAACTATAAGCAATAATACAACTTAATCCTATAGTACCAAATGGTTAGTAATAAAACTATCATGGTTAAGAAATACCTCAAAAGTTATGCAAATAATACCAATTGTAAAGTTGTGATATTGCCAATATCATATAAATTAAAGTGATATCATGAATATAAAGTTTTGATATTATAATATCATGATTTCACTTAAAAGCACAAATAGTTAGTCAAAAAACTATGATGGTTTAACACAATACCATGAAAGTGCAAAAACATAGAAATTATGACAAAATCACAACTATAAAAGTAGCAATATTGTGCAATATCATGATTCTAGAGATTGGGAATGCAAATACATATATAAACTTCATAATTTCTATAAAAATGTCTTTTAGCCTTCAATTTTCACTTATTTTAATCAACAAGTTTGGATTTTAACATGAAAACTATTAGGAGGGTGTCCTAAAGGCCTTGAGAACAACTTTGTGAGGTATGGGTCCCATTAGGCATACCAATATGTGAATAAGTATTACATATATGGGAGGTTAGTCTTGTTTTTTTTCAATAAAATAAATCAAAATAACACACTAAAATCCTAACACCTCTATCTTAGACACTAGGGAAAACATAGGTAACAAACATGCATATGAAAACACAACTAAAATAGAAAGTAAAATCTTATTTTACCTTCTTTGGAGATCCAAATGGCTTGATGAAATGTCTTGCTCAATTTTTTCATAAATAAATCTTCATCAATGGAGCTTTATTGGCTTCAACTTTCCTTGGAAACTTGGATTGGTTATATGTCTTATGATTTGTGAATTATAACACTAAACTTTCAAATATTTGAGGACATTTAGGAATAATAAATTTATACCAAAATATCATAAACATCAATGGCTATGTCATTGTATTTATAGCCTTAAAAGTTAACTCTCACCCAAGGTGAGTTAAGATTGAGTTTAAACATAGAATGAGTTCAAAATAGACCTAGGTGAGGTGAGGCCAACTCCAATTGAGTTAAAATTTGTCATGTAATTATGATTTTAAATTACTATGCATGGATTTAAAATTAGATATTTTGGGATATTATTGAAGAGATTGATAATCTATAAAGGCAATGATGAAAAGGCTTGATATTTTAATTTCTGAAATTTTTATTTTTAGATATTCATTAAGTTCAAATGGATAATTCAACTAAGCATTTAATCTTGTTTATTTTATTAATTCAGTTTGATTATCACTTTTTCTCTTTTAATATTTGATCAAGTGCCCCACTTAATGGGTCCATAGGCCAAACTAAAATTTATTATGTCTCAAGGTGATTATGAATGAATCTATGAGAGGTTATTGTTATGTGTGGTATAGTACCCCAAATAGGAATGCCTCAACATGATTTTGAGCATTGATTAATGATGTGTAAATGAAATTGGGATGTTTAATTATTCTTAGGCTTAATTTGTAATGTTTTGTATAAATCAATATGAATTTTGATCAGAGGCTAATTTTGGCCAAAATTGGGTATCTATAGCTACCACTATGGAAGAGTGTTGCTATAATACTCTAATCATCATAGGCCAAGCATGAACATCCTTATGCCAACAAGTAAGAATCAAATTCAACAAAGGAGGTAATCAATTTGTATTGTCTTTATCTCTATTTAGTGATCTTTCTTATTATGTTATACTCTCCCTAATTATAAGGCAAAAGTGTTTAATCCTAGTGTATTAGTATTCTTGATGTTTTTTCATTTGGACTAACAAGGGACTAATCTACATATTTTTTAATCTTCAAAAACCTAAAGTAAATAATGGCATATTAGGTAGGACCACACATCCTATATGGCCAAGGAAAATGACATGCTAACCTTAGTTTTACTAATAAATGCATTTAATTCTTCAAGTTTAGAGTTTTAGCATTCAAATATACATCATTCTATTTTTTGATTAAATAGTGGCTTTGTTATGCGCAATGGTAGCTTCACCATTTCCACATCCATTTATGATATTTATTTTTTCAAAAATGGTGGATTTGAAATATTGGCTTAGACATACTAAACATCATCTTTATAAAATTAATGTCTTTACTCTTGTTGAATAGTGGCTTCAAAATGTGAAATTACTCTTTGTTTTAGTATTTTATTGATTTTTTAGGTGTCTTCACTTGACCTAATTGATGGATTTACCCTAATAAAAATGGCTTCACCAAAGTTGTTCTTTATGTCTATGTTTGCATAAAATTTGTAGCTTTGACCTACTAAATAGTGGCTTCACACTATGTTTTTTCAAAACCTGAGAGCTCAGAATGGATTTTTGTTTACTTACTTGCTTTTTATCTCCTACGCAAGCAAACCCCCTAAAATTTTGCATGACCTAAGGTGGAGAGAGAAATTTAAGCATAGTTAAAAACTTCCATAAATTTTGTTGGGTGCTTAAAATACACTTAATCAAACTTGTCTTTTAGTTTTTAAATTTTTTACAAGTGCAAACAAGGACAAGGGGCCAAAAAATTCAATCACACTTTGATTTAGTGCTACTAAAAATAAAAAACATTTTAGTTAGAGCTCTTAAAATCTTTTCACTTTATGTTTATTTTTCATTATTAGCTTAATTTAAAAGTTTATTAGACAAGTTTCTTTGTTTGTGTTAAATTATAAGCTATTGGATGTATGTTCTCCCCCATCCACTTTACATAACTTGGGTGACCAAAAAATCTTAGACTATTATCATTATATGAAAATTTGTGTCGAAAATAATGTTGTGTATGCTCTTCCCAAGCTTCAAATGACTTGGTGACCTATAAATGACCTCTAAAGTATTTTTAATTATTTTTTTTACATTTGGCTTATGTGGAGGAGATTTATTATCCCTCAAAAGTTCTCTAAGGTTACATTGACATGGGATTTCATCTCCTAGAATCATACTAACCCTACTCCCTAGTGGCATTTACAAATTAAGAAAACTATTAGATGGAACAATGGTAAGAGGTTAACCTAACCATCCCAATGGGTACCTAGACCATACCAAAACTAGACATCAAAATTCCCTATGTAGTACATAGATGAATTTGTTATGAAAAATACTAGACCATTACATAAAAAATTGGGTGGTTTGGACTCAATTGACATGATTTTTCCCTTTTTTATCCTCACTTAGGACAATTTAGAGCATTTGAGATTCACAAATTTTAGTCAAAATCTCACTTGACAAAAAAATTCTTGCCAAATACTAAGTTCTCCTCACTCTAAGTGCATGCCATGAATCAATGCTTAAGAGATAGAGGGGGGCATAAAAATTATACCTACACCTATACTTTAATTTTTTTATTAACACTTAATTCCTCACAAGTATTGGTATATTGGTGGAAACTTTGGTATAATATATGCACACCCATGTCAGTTTTAGATATATGATGAGCCCTAGTGCTACTTATATTTTCCTTGATTTACATGTGTGTTTTTATAATAAAACTATTTACTTATATTATCACATCAAAATAAGTCCAAAACCATCAAGTTGTTTTAACACCCCTTTATCCTAAGAGGTGTTATTCTATATATTTTGCATTACCACTTATTTCCTTAGATATTTTATTCCAAAATCATTTAGGTGTCACTTATTTAAATGGGATGCCATTACATATCCTATTTCATCTCAAAAAATTTCCTTGGATATTCTAGTCTAAAATAATTTGCCATGACATTTGATTAAAGGAGAATTGTTATGCTATCTAAATCATTCCAAATCTCTCATTGTTTTAGACAATTTTTGAACCTTTGTATTACTTTTTCCACTAATTATAACTATCCTTGGGAAAATTAGTATTATTTTATTAGAACTGTGCCATGTTTTTTTGTTTTATATTTGCCTAGTTTAGTTATTTATCCCTTTGTGCCTATTTATAGAGCCAAAGACCCTTTGTTTTTATACCTTAGTTATTTTTACCTTTAGACCCTTAATTTTTAATGTGACCTATACATGGATATAAACATGACTCACTACACATGTAGTGTAACAATATATAATTTAGGCTATGAAAAATTTATGACTAATGACCCTTTTGATCAAGAATTGTATGGAATGTAGCTTATTAGACAAATTCATGTCCATCTTATAGCATCCCATATGTTGAACAACACATGACCCTTTATCATAGAATTTGGTAACTATGCCTCCTTATCTATGCCAAGAACTAGAGTAAACAACATAGTACCTTGTTCAAATGATGTCGAACATTAAACAAAACCAATAACAAGAGCCCTTATATGTTACAATACCAATATAAAAAATTTATGATTTGTATTCATTTGAATGTCATTTATTAGAAAATAAAGATGAATTTATCGTTAGAGATGTTAAATTAGGATCCAAAGTTTTGCCAAAATTGCCACATGAAAGTCTGAGTAGTTTTATTATAACTCCTAATAATGTGCCTCAAATTCAACCATTCAAATAGGCATCAACTAGTTACAATCAAGATATAGTCCAAATGCCACATCAAGAACAAAATATGATTACAAAATGGAAAGGTATTATGGATGAAAAAATGGAATAGGTAGAGTAATCATAGAAAACTTATCTCAACCTAGATCACAACCTTTTATATCATGATACTTATTGAGATAGCTCCATCAAAAGGGAAATAAATAGATGCTTTAGGATACACAAGACAAAATATAGAGCCCTTTAGCTAAAGAACGTTAGTTGGTGATATGTATCATGTCCATATTTTGATAGAAGATAATGTTGATCAAATATAAAACCTCACTCAAATTTTTTTGGATAGAATTCAAGTGCATTCCAATTTAAACCAAAGTGGGTCTAATTTACCACCAAGAAATACACATCATATTCCTCTAAATAATGCAATGAGTGGATTACAAAGGCAAGAATAGGTATGCTTATTTCCCAAAATTAGAGAGAAACCTCCACTCCTCAACAAACTACTTCCCTGAATGTGTAATAAGGGAAAAAATCCAACAAAATACCAACTTACCACCACAAGTGAAAAAAACTATGCCACCTGAATAGGTGATAATAAATATTCTTCCACAACAAGCATAGATCAATATATATTATAAATCATATAATTTTGTTAACCAAAAATGTATTCCTATTGGTCATAAGGTTCCATTTGGTCAACAAAAACACTCTCCAAACCAATAGTTTCTAAACCCCTAATAGTTATGTAACAAAAAACAAGTGTCACTTTTACAACAAGTATTTATCCAACAATAGGTGTTTAGCCAACAAGGTTCTTACACATAGTAAGTACTAGGTGTTAGGAGATAATTATATTTCACTTAATGGGTATTGAATGTGAAATAAATATCTAACTACCAATACCTCCAACAGTAGGGATCTAGTCAACAACATATTCCATATGTTTAATAGGGATTAATAAGTAGGTAACAAGTTTCCTCCTAAACCTATCAATACTAACACATTCCATAGAGCTAAACTCCATTAATTTATCTATAATTCATTATTTATGGATATGTAGAGAACTTAAACCATATTTTTCTCAAAAGCAACATATTCCATTTCCACAGTATAATCTTAATACATAGATATGCATACCTAATCATTTAGCTAATTCAACCAACATCCTTTAGTATACCTACCTAGGTTAGGGTAATCCACCTTGTACCATGCAACCTCAATAATAATAAGCAACTCCTTTTAATTTCCTTATGCAAGAGTTACAATAGATGAAAGATGCAATTCAAGATATACAAGTTAGAAAAAAAATGAATAAATTCAAACTAGATGAGATATGTTCTTACCCATTCAACATGGAGTATCTGTAAATACCATTTTTTCTATGTTATGAACTACCTAAATTCAAAAAATACAAAGGCAAAAATGACCCTAGAGAGCATTTGAAGGAATGCTTTGTTTCCTACTAGCTATTTACATATAGTGTCTAATCTTCCCAAGGAGTCTAGCTAAACAAGCCTTGAAATGGTTATTGAAATTATGAAAAAACTCTGTATATGACTTCAATGATCTCTCTAAGAATTTTGTATAAGACTTTTCATATAATATTGAGCATGATATTACTATTGTGGATTTAGGCCAAGCTAAATAGAATACTGGTAAAAGCTTCATTGCATAATTACAACATTGGAGAGCCCTAGCAAGCTAGTTTACTCATAATTTTCTAAGGAAATAGTTGGGTAAAATATTTACTAGGAGCTTACACAACAAGATATCCTACCATCTCCAACTAAAAATATATTTATAAGTTCAAAAAGGCTATAGTAAAATGAATATAGATTGAGAAATCCCTTATCAACAAAGGTAAATTAAGTTATCCTCTTCTAATCAAAACCAAAACTAGAATCAAGGCTAGAACCATAATCAAAACCCAAATCAAATACCATCTTCAATGCCACCTCAAGGCAACAATAATGAAAGACCTAAACCCTAAAACTACAATAAGAATGTTGTTGGAAATGGGTTAATTAATCATGTCATGTTTAGATGGTGAAAACATTATTTTTCCATTTACCTTCACCCACTCAACAACCACCTCATCCATACATTAAACTAGGATTTCCATAAAACCAATTGCCAAAAAATCAAAACCAATTACAATCCCTTCCTTCAATAAAAAGATCACCCATTTCTTGATAATTGACCTTGGTGATCTTATTAAATTTGTGTTTTGAATATTAGATAAAAAAAATATGATCAATTGGTTGAAACCAAATCCATTTCCTCATGGGATTCCTTTTCCCAATTGGTATAAGGAACATGAGTTATTTGAGTATCATTGTGTCTGAGGACATTCCATAAGATGGTGTATCCAACTCAAACATTTGATTTAGAATATGGTAGAAAGTGTAGAGATAGAAAGAGACACCCATGCTCCTACAAAAAAATATAACTTGGGTATCTATTAAAATTTGTTTCCCCAAAATAAAAATAAAAACAACCAATAACAGTACCAATAATAGAAATAAAAATGATAGAGAACTCCACCATAAAATAAATAACAACAATGTCAACTATAACAACAATAATAGAATGGTTAGAATCAAGGATAAAATGATCAGACCAACCAAGGAGGTCATCATGCCATTGCATATACCTCTAATAATGTTGTAGGACATAGTTTAGGTGGTCATTTTTCCACCATCACTATCAACCCTAGACCAACTACAAATAAACCTAGACCTTTGCCCAATAATGCCTATTTGCCAAAGAATACCCACTAGTCTCCTTATACTAGTGATTCTCCTACAATACATATTGATAATGAAATAACATACCATGAAATAATCATCATTACAAGCCTCATTACCTACCCAACCAACTACCAAATCTAAGTTCTAGATTGATAAAATGCAATCACAACTCAATGAGCCAGGGTCACTATCAAAGGACCACATCCAAATACTACAAACAAGCCTAATTAAATTTTTATGCCTATCAAAAATAAACCTAATATAAAAACTAAGGGAAAGGCCTATGATATTTTATAAAAAGTAAATAAGACACCTATACACATATCCATCATAGATTTATTACATATGTCTACCATCCACAAAGACATCCTAAATGAATATTTTAACCAATCTCTTATGCCAGATGATATCACTCCATATAAATTCCAAGTGATGGTAGGACACTTGGCCCCTAGCCAATGTCTCACCTTTGACCAAAGTGATACGTATTCCCTAAACCCTCTACATAATAACCCATTGTACATTAAAGTTGGTATAACGAACCATAGAGTTAAATGTGTCCTTGTAGATAATGGTTTGGGTCTCAACATTGTGTCTCTAAAGTTGGTCAAACATCTTAGATATAAACTAGTAGACTTACAACCAAATACCATTATTATCAAGGCATATTATAATGAATAACAATAATATCAAGGTACTATTATCTTTCCAATGGTCATTGGTCCATTGACCCATGACACTTTATGCCTTGTTTTAGACTTGGAATTATCTTAAAATCTATTATTAGGCTAACCTTCAATCTATGAAATTGGGTGTATACCTTCTACATTGCATTAGTGTATAAAATTTACACATTAAAGAATTAAAGGAACTATACTAGTTTATCTTTAGACATATCAGTATTATAAACACCTTGAGGCCGAGTGTAAAAGCTACAACTACTACTTTGGCATGAATATTATGCCTAAATAATATGGAGAAAAATATGATAGGGGAAATCCATTGAATCATGCCCAAAATCTAATTATAATGACCTAGAGATCTTAGTATCTACCTCATCCATGCCTCCACTAAAAATTTCCAACCACTTTTATATAAATGACAAAGGTCTTAGATAATATATCACCTGTGATGCATTTCATATTTCCAAATTGCCTAAAATTCCTAAATATTATGGGAGACTTAAGTCCAAGACTACTTGTATGGAGGGGGAAATTAAATGAAAATCTCAATTAAATAAACCCCTTTTTTTAAACTAGCCTTTAGCCTAAGATGAGACCCTTTAGTAGAAGATTATTCATGGATCTACACTAATGAGTTGGTCGACTATTACCAAAGTGTAAATTATCATATTCCTAACTAGATTATAGATCACCTAACTTATGAAGGTAGAGACCTTAGGTTATATTAACAAAGCACAATCAAACTATTTTCAATGAACAAGTACAAGGAACCTAAGGTATTGGATTTAAACTACTTGGGGGTGACCCCACATACCTTATTCACATTACAGCACCAATGACTAATGATAAAAATGTTGATAGTGATGTAGATTCTGATTATAACATCTATGATGACCTTGTAACAACACATTTATTTAACACCCATGACATTTTCACCATTATCCCTAGTTATCAACCCTCACATTTACCATCCAAAAGTGATAAAATAGGACTAACAAGAGTCAACAATGTTATTAGATGAGTTCAAAAATTAGGAGGCCATATACGAATTTCTAAGATTAAGAAGTTACATACCTCTTGGAGACCATAAGCAAGTATGTGTTATTATATTGGATATTTCTAGCTAATTTAGAGAGTTGGTAAACTTCCTTAACCAAAAATAAAAATAAAATCAAACATTTAGGTCTGAAAGTGAAAACCTATTTAGGGTGCTTTGTGAATAGGGAAAAATTAAATAGAAAGGCTAGTCTCTTGGTGAAAATTAATTTTTGGTGCCATGAAAGGGATGTTCACCCCTCTTCCTATGAATCATAGGAGACCTATATCCCACATTATATTCATGAATAAAATACCATTACTAAAGATCGATAATATTTTGCATAGATTGTTCAAGATTGACCTAAGTTATTTATATCATGGATAATACCATCACTAGAAGATTTTGATTCATCTTATTTAGGAGAATTAGATGAGTTAGTTTTTTTGGATGAATTTTCCATTAATAATCACTTTAAATCCTTTCCAGCTATTTTAGATGACATTTTTATACTTCTTATAAAGGACACTTCAGAGGTGAAAATTGGGACTCCAAAGGACCTAAAGTGGATTAAACTAGATGTGTCCCTCACTAAGGAGGAACATGAAGCTATCACAACCCTTTTGAGGGAATTTGTTCACATATTTTCATGTGACTATTTGGAAATGTTGGGTTTAATACCTATCTTGGTTGTAAACCATCTTGTTTTACATCATGATGCCAAGTTTGTTAAACATAAGTTACATAAGATATATCCTCATATTACTATGTTATTAAAGAAAGAGTTGGAAAAACTATTAGATGTAAAGGACATCAATCTAATCAACTATTTAGAGTGTATTTTCCATATTGTTCTAGTGAGAAATAAATTAGAAGGTATTAGGATCTATAATGATTTCAAATATATGAATAAAGCCTACCTAAAAGACAACTTCCCTTTGCCTAATATTGACATGATAGTCAACTCAATGGCTGGATATGAAATTCTATCTTTAATGGATGGATTTTTAGGGTAATTAGATTAGAATTGCACTAGAATACCAACATAAGATAGTGTTCACAACTTTGTGGGAAACTTTTTGTTATCAAGTAATGTTGTTTGGACTTAAGAATGTTATAGCCACTTACAAAACAACTATGATAGTGATTTTTCATGACATGAGGCACAACATTATTGAGGACTATGTCAATGATATCTTGGGTAAATCAAAGACCTATGATGATCACCCAACCATGATATACATAATATTTGAGAGACTTAGATAGTAAAATGTTAGAATTAATCCAAAGAAATGTGTATTTGACATCACTTTTGGAAAAATATTAGGTTTCAATGTCTCTCACAGGGGCATTGAAGTTTACCTAGCTAAATTTTTTATAATTATAGAAATTCCATCACCATCTACCTTGAAGTAGCTCCATAGTTTATAGGGTAAGATTCAATCTATCAGATGATTCATCTCACAATTAGCTAAAAAAATCCATCTATCTATGCATTTGTTAACTAAAGGTGTTAAATTCTCTTAAAATGAAGATCATTCAAAATCATTCGATCAGCTAAAAGAATATCTTGCCAAACCACCTATTTTATTGCTACCAAGGCTAAAGAAACCATTACTTATTTAACTATCAACAACCAAGAATGCCTTGGGGTAAATTTTGATATAGAATGATGAATAAGGAAAGGATCATGTCTTGTATTATTTGAGATAAACATTATTCACGTATGAACGTAATTATATGCCATAAAAAAGGACTATTTAGCAATGGTGTTCATAGTTCAAAAATTTCATCATTATATACTAAACAACAAGACCACTATTATAACCACAGTAGATATGCTCAAGTATCTACTTTCCAAATCAGATCTACATGGCTATATGGAAAAATGGATCATATTATTGACCAATTTTGAAATGGAATATGAAAAAAAAAACCATTAAGGGGAAAATACTCGTAGATTAGCTTTATGAAGCTCCTCTTTAACATAATCGACCTCTTACATTTAGATTCCTATATAAGGCCATTATAACCATTGAAGTAGTAGATGCACCTCCTGAGATTGATTAATGGAAGATGTGATTTAATGGATCCTTCACCACTCATGTTTAGGGGCCATAATATTTTTTGTTATGCCACAATGGGATCTCATTCCCAAGTCATTTCATATTGGATTTACTTTTACCAATAATATCTCTAAACAAAAAGTGCTCTTTATACAGCTTCATCAAGTACTACAGTGGAACATTCAGCATTTATTGGTGTATGGTGTTTCTTAGTTAATCATCAATCAAGTCATGACCCAATACTAGCCCAAGGATGATAATTTTTAACCCTATAAGGAGATGGCCAATACTTTCAATTAATAAATTAAAAACATCTAATTTGAGATAATACCTTAGGCCAATAACATAGCAACTGATGCTATGGCCACTATTGGTTCCATGATCTCAATCACCAATAGAGATAGGTATTATCAATTTATTATTAAACATCTCTTAGTACCATTACATGAACAATCAACTGTCAAGATGTCTTTTGACATTTTTTATCCCAATTCTCCTTAGTACTCAAATATATATGCCTATCTTCAAAGCCAAACCATGCCTCCTAATTTATCAGTTAAAAATAAAAAATCCTTTGCCCACAAAGCCTCTAGTTCTACCATACTTGGACCAACCTTGTATTCCATAAGTTATGATGGATCCCTAATTTATTATTTACCTTCAATATAATCTAGATTAGCATTAAGGGAAGTCCATGAAGGAGTGTGTGGATCCCACACCAATAAGGTAATCTTAGCTAAAAAGTTACCACATATTGGTTATTGTTGACGCTGGAAAGTGCACCCAACGGCAGGAATAGGTATTCCTGCCCTCTCCTCGCAACATGGAAACCCCTCTCTCGCCTGTGGACGGCGAAGTAGGAGAGGAGAGTCTCTGGATATGGGCTAGTTCCCTCTGATGTATCTTGTTTGTTTCAGGTAATGCAAAATATAGGTATAGGTATATACTGGGGGGGATGAAAAGGGAGAAAATAAAGCATGAAAACAAACAGCCTACTCTAAAAGAGGTGATACACCAAAAATAGGAGTGACCTTCTAGATCCACTCTCAGAATCAAGGGAAATGCAAGTATACTCTACACATCTGGTAGAGGAATCAGGCTGCTAAGACAAAAGGGGAGGCTATAATGGAAAATACGTCACAGAGGTTTACCGAGGTGCTATGGAATGCACGCTTGCAAGCAACTTACTCTGTTCTATCCTTCTCAAGTATTGCTCTTCTCCTTTCAGCTGTAGAACCGGTCCCTGTAGATAGCTAGTCTGTTGGTATTACCTGTGAAAGCATGGAAGATAATGACTAAACAAAGATGATACTCAGGGCATACACAGCAAATCAATCCAAGATGGAGGTAAAAACTGTATTTTTATTGATTCAGGTGGAGAAAATGTAGAGCAGTGCTCTTTACAAAAGTCAGGAAGATCCCTAGAAAATGACTAAGTCCTTGTATTTATAGCAGAAGAGCCAAGAGAAGTCTCATTGAAAAGCATGAAAAACACTATTGATGACATCACAAGTCTGCCAAGACCATGCTTGTTGCCTCGTTTTGTGTGTTGGTCTTCTCCTCTAGTGGCTGGGCAGGTTTTTCTTGTGCACTGCAGGTGAATTTTGCCGCCCTTGTAGTGGGCGGTGATTTTGCCGCCCTTTGCATGAACTTCATGTAGGAATACCTGCCGATGTTGGCTGATAAGCTGCCGACGGCAGAAATCTTGCCGACGTCAGTTCCTGTAAGGTGCCGACGATGGCAGTATTGCCGACATCGGCTGATGTCTACTTTTTCTTTGTGTTGTGGGTGGCGAATTTGCCACCCTCTGCATTTTCTTTGTAGGCGGGCTCATTTTACCTACCCTTGTAGTGGGCGGCAAATTTGCCGCCCTCTGCATTTTCTCTGCCTCTTTTTTGACTAAGTGTTGAACACTCATTTTTTTTTCCTTCTTCTCTTGCAGACGTCTGAAGACTCTGTCTTTCACTGCCTATTCTCTGCAACGGCACTGTCGAAACCTGAAAGTGGACCTTGCAACTTTGAAATGACTGGGCCTGCAAATTAGGTGTAGGAGGTGACTGAGATTTTGCATGAGGGGCAAAATTGGGTCAACAAATTGGCGACTCACGGGGGAAGCGTGCCTGCTATGCTTAGAACTTAGTTATCTTGCATATCCATTGGGTGCGGAGTCGGATGGTGACTTTTGAAGTGAGTTCACAACAGCTTTGAAGATTCCAAAATCAAAAATATAGAATTTACCCCCACTGCAAAGGGAAACACACAAGACTAAAAACAACTAACTGTGTAAACTGCACTTAGGGAAAACAGGGAAGAAAATAAGGGAAACTATGTACAGTGGAACCAAAAATTCAGTGACAATGTTTCAGGTGTATCCCGTTGACTGGGATACGCAATTCTTCGCCATCCAACTTGGAGAGCTGGAACGCGTTATGCTGCTTGCACTGAGTAATCATGTAAGGACCGCTCCAGAGGGCATCAAATTTTGCATGTTTTCCAGGATTAGCTCTATCTTCGTCCCATTTTAAGACAATGTCTCCTTCGGTGAAATTTTTTGACGAAGACTTCTTGTCAAAATGCCTTTTCACCTGATGCTGGCAACTGATCATAGAGACCATGGCCTGGTTCCTTACCTCCTGGAGCTCCATTAGTTCACACAATCTGACCTCCATGTTGCTTCCTTCTTCTAGCTGCAGCTGATGTGTGAGGTCCAGCGCTGGCAATTCGAGTGAGATAGGAAGCCTTGCTTCCCTTCCATACACAAGTGTATATGGAGAATTTCTGATTGATCTTTTTAGAGTGATTCGATCGGCCCATAGAGCTATTTTCAACTTGGCATGCCAAGTTCTCTGATTTTCTTCCATGGTCCTCTTTATAATCTTGATCAAATTTTTGTTAGTAGACTCAGCCAGTCCATTCCCCTGCGGGTAGTAATTTGATGAAGTGCTCAGGTATATACCATACCTTAGTGCCCATTCACTAGTTTTGGTTCCCAGAAAAGCCAAGGCATTATCTGAGATTATAGTGGCTGGGACCTCAAAACGTGTCACTAAGTCCTCATAGAACTGTTGACGCTGGAAAGTGCACCCAGCATTGGATAGCCTAAAAGGCATCTTCTGATAGGCGAACATTCCCCATTTGGTGGTGAAGGCTATTTTGTATTGGTCACAGTCACGCACCAGAATCTGATTATATCTCGAATAGCCATTCAGAAGGGAGAAGCGTTTGGAACCAGTTACCTTTTGAAGGATTTGCTCCATGTTTGGAAGGGGATAATGATTTTTTAAAGAGACTTTATTAAGGTCTCTGAAGTCGACGCACAGCCTGATCTCCCCATTTTTCTTTCTCACTGGAACCAAATTAGCCAACCATGAGGAATGTTTGATCGGAAATATAATGCCGGACTCAATCAACTTGGCCAATTCTTTCTACATAAGGAGCTCGACCATCGGGTTAACAGGTCTCTACTTTTGTGTGACTGGTTTTGCGTCTTCATCTAATTCAATGGTGTGTTGGGTGAGCCTTGGATCGAAGCCTTTCAAGTCGCTATAATTCTAGGCAAAAATATCAATGAACTCCTGGCACAGCAGAATGAAATCTTGTCTTTCTTGAAACATGCAGACCTTGCCAAGCGCCAGCAACTTGTCCTTGAAGATTTCTACTTTTTCATAATTCTCCTCTCTGGTAGTGATGCATGCTTTGTCATCTCTTAGTTGGTCCTCTCCGTTGAAAATACTTTCAAGTGTGACCAGACCCTTAGGGAGTTTATTGTTCTTCAATTGAACAATCTGATTTCCATATTGCTGCTGCAATTTCGCTTGATTGTGGACCACAAACTCGGCTTCTTCCTATAGGAAAAGAGCTATCTGTTGGTCGCTTTCGAAGACCTGCCAATTTGTAACATTGTCTAGAATTGAAGGCTGGACCACTACTTTTAAATTGCATAAACCACAACCCCTACTTATCTCTTTTGAAACATCAAATTGGGCACCAACAGCTGCCAATCTGTTAGCCTGCTTATTCTGTTCCCTGGGGATAGAGGTAATGTTAAGAGCAAGGAAATCTTCCATCAAGTCCCAGACTCTGTGCTTGTAATATTTTAGTAAGGAGTTCTTGGTCAGGTTCAGGCCTCTAATTTGGTTCACTATTAGTTCACTGTCCCCCAGGATTTACAATTTTTTGATCCCTCTCTTTCTTGCCCACTCAAGTTCGTGAATCAAAGACTCATATTCTGCAGCGTTACATGTGCAAGAGAATTGGAAATGAAAAGCTGAAAAGTTCCTTTCTTTAGAAGGGGAGACTAACATTGCCCCACCACCAGCACCCAGTTTGCTTCTGGAACCGTCGAAGTATAGCTGCCACAGGCCAAGATCTTCTTTGTTTTCCTTCATTATATTGGGCATGACGGCACTCTCTTCATGCATACAATAGATGCCAAGGTCTGCCTCCTCAATAAACTTATAAGGATCATGTTCGAATTTATCACTTCCCCACTCATCCAAGAGTAGATCTGTGATTCCTTCAAGAGCAGAAGATGAGGACTTGTCTGTTTGAGAGTTTTCTGGATCAATGATAGTATAACTGACATTCGCTGCCTTGGGTGAATAGGACTCTAGGTGGTCCTTGTAGAGTGGCTCGGATTCAATTTTCACTTTGGTCCCATACTTGGTTCTGAAAACCAGGTATGACCAATTTGCTGCTAGATAACCACCTATCTTGGACGTAAAGTCGCTAGACAAATAGATTGCAAAATATGGAGGAACGTCTGCTACCACTATATCTTGGGGGATTGAGAATGTCAGGCAGGCATGCAATGTTAAACTCAATCCTTTCAGGACTCTGACTGTCTTTGCGGGTGTCCCATCTAGTTGCAAGACTCCTTTGTTCATTGCTTTGTACTTTAACCCCATCTTATCAGCAATGCATTTAGGCATTACTGAACTGTTGGCCCCGCTATCAATTATGCAATTATGTACTAAGAAATCTCCTATGATCAAAGATACATAAAAAGGGGGAGTCTTTTCTTCTTTCCTTACCTGACCTGGAGCAGAAGGCTGCCCATTCATCATTAGGACATTATTAGTGTCTGTTGGGATGGCCTGGCGATCTAGCTCATGCAATTTTTTCTTCAATACCTCCTTTTGTCTCGGAAGAGACAATGAATCCCATAGAGAAATGCTCACATGCAATTTCTTCATTTGATCAACAATATTAACTTGGGGACTGACTCCTTTCACATTTTCCTTTGGGCTGATCCCGGCTGGAGCTTTAGACTGAGGAGCTGGGGGTACAGATGGTTCACCGGAAATTGGGGCCTTTTGAAAAGGGTGTGGTGGAGGATTCGCTGCTGCTTGAGGGGAAGCTTGCACTTCTCCAATTGCTCTTCTTTTAAATCTCGTATTGGCCACAACGTAATCAGCATGATTGCCTACAGCGCCCCCATGATTAATTGCACAGAGCTCGCCCTCTTTGTGATTTATCAGGGTAGAATCCAACTGAGTCTGATTGTTGCTTGTGCTGGTTTGAGCTAGGAACTCAAAAAATTGAGAAAAATCAGCACCTTGATTTTCTGAATTCTAGAAAGAATTCATCATGTCATTCGTGTGGACAGCTTGCTCTTGACCTTGTCCCATGGTTGAACAACCTGGCTGCTCCTGCACTAGATTGTTCTGAGTAGGTACCATGGCTTTAGATGACGAAGGAGGGCCTGAGTTATAATTTTGATAAGGCCTGGTTGTAGTGAGCTGCCCCTGACCTTGGTTATAATTTTGAAAGGGGGGTCTAGGGGCATGGCCATAATTTTGATAACTCTGGTTTGGCTTGTGGCTTTGAGCTTGCTACCTTTTAAGGGCAACAAGTTCATTTAACATGCTCTGCAACAGGCCCTTAACTTCACTTAATTCATTGGATGGAACAACAGTTGGCTTCTCAATGACAGGTAGGGGAGCAATTATGGGAGCGACTGCTTGAATTGGGGGCAACGGTTCTGGGAAAAGTGGCATATGGGGCCTAGGGGCGATTTTCCCAGCTTGAATTAAGCAATTTTCGGCCGCAATGGCTATGTCATATGCAGCTGGCAGTATCTGTCCCCCCATAGATTGGATCATCATAGCAATGTCACTATTCAATGCTTTTAGATAGTACAAGAAAGCATAGCTAGGGGTCGGCCTTACCAGGATGGGAATTCTATCCCAAGTCTTTTGAAACCGCATATTGAAGTCTTGCATATACTCGTGTGGAGCTCTTTTTATAGTTGTCAGCTACTCAGCAAGAGAGAGGCCATCACTTTTTTCCCCAAAATGATCAGTTAAACGAGTGCCCAATTCATTCCAAGAATGTATGGAATTCACAGGCAAGGTGTCGTACTAGTCGAGAGCTTTCCCTTTCAGAGATAAGGCTAACAGTCTGATGGCAATATTTTCTTCTGTTACATTGTGAATATTGCAAAGGTTGGCAATATTTTTGATATGCTCAACAACTGTAATAGGTTCCACTCCATCAAAAGAAGGCACATTCTTCAGAGCTGTTTCGGGGATCGGATCATAGCGTGGGAGGTTTAAGGGGCTCTCACCATGAAAAGCTACAAAAGGCAAGGCCATGGCTAGAACAGATTGTATTTGTGGCTGAGCTGGGTTGGTGTTCCTAGCAACAGGTCTAGGAGGATTTATCAGTGGATAAGGGCGAGTTCTTCCAAATCTGAGTCTTTTAGCAGAGTTTAAAGGTAGTTCAACGAACTCAAAGGGGACCCTTCTTGAAGCTGACCTGGTGGTAACTTTTGGCATAGAAGTTAAGTAACTGGTCTTAAAAATAAAGAACTGAGCTCTTACCAGTGGAGTCCCTAGATGCTGGAAATCTTTGAAAATCACTGTAGCAGGACCAACATCAATCCTGAAATACTACTGCATTAAAAATTTGATAAAATTGCAGTCCCACCGGGCGTGCCAGAACTGTTGACGTTGGAAAGTGCACCCAGTGGCAGGAACAGGTATTCCTGCCCTCTCCCCGCAACATGAAAACCCCTCTCTCACCTGTGGGACGGTGAAGCAGGAGAGGAGAGTCTCTAGATATGGGCTAGTTCCCTCTGATGTATCTTGTTTGTTTCAGGTAATGCAAAATATAGGTATAGGTATATACTGGGGGGGATGAAAAGGGAGAAAAAAAAGCATGAAAACAAATAGCCTACTCTAAAAGAGGTGATACACCAAAAATAGGAGTGATCTTCCAGATCCACTCTCAGAATCAGGGGAAATGCAAGTATACTCTACACATCTGGTAGAGGAATCAGGCTGCTAAGACAAAAGGGGAGGCTATAATGGAAAATACGTCACAGAGGTTTACCGAGGTGCTGTGGAATGCACGCTTGCAAGCAACTTACTCTATTTTGTCCTTCTCAAGTATTTCTCTTCTCCTTTCAGCTGTAGAACCGGTCCCTGTAGATAGCTGGTCTGTTGGTATTACCTGTGAAAGCATGGAAGATAATGACTAAACACAGATGATACTCAGGGCATACACAACAAATCAATCCAAGATGGAGGTAAAAACTATATTTTTATTGATTCAGGTGGAGAAAATGCAGAGCATTGCTCTTTACAAAAGTCAGGAAGATCCCTAGAAAATGACTAAGTCCTTGTATTTATAGCAGAAGAGCCAAGAGAAGTCTCATTGAAAAGCATGAAAAACACTATTGATGACATCACAAGTCTGCCAAGACCATGCTTGTTGCCTCATTTTGCGTGCTGGTCTTTTCCTCTGGTGGCTGGGTAGGTTTTTTCTTGTGCACTGCAGGTGAATTTTGCCGCCCTTTGCATGAACTTCATGTAGGAATACCTGCCGACGTCGGCCGATAAGCTACCGACGGTGGCAGTCTTGCCGATGTCGGTTCCTGTAAGGTGCTGACGATGGTAGTATTGCCAACATCGGCCGATGTCTACTTTTTCTTTGTGTTGTGGGCGGCGAATTTGCCGCCCTCTGCATTTTCTTTGTAGGCGGGCTCATTTTACCCGCCCTTGTAGTGGGCGGCGAATTTGCCGCCCTCTGCATTTTCTCTACCTCTTTTTTGACTAAGTGTTGAACACTCCATTTTTTTTCCTTCTTCTCTTGCGGACGTCTGAAGACTCTGTCTTTCACTGCCTATTCTTTGCAACGGTGCTGTCGAAACTTGAAAGTGGACCTTGCAACTTTGAAATGACTGGGCCTACAAAGCAGGTGTAGGAGGTGACCGAGATTTTGCCTGAGGGGCAAAATTGGGTCAACAGTTATTATTAGCCAATGATGAAATTAGACACAACTGTATATGTGAATAATTATGTCAAGTGTCAGAAGTTTGCCAATATAATTCATGCTCTACTAAGACACTCAAACCACTGACAACACCATCATTTTTCTCAATATGAGGAATCAACCTTGTCAGAAAGATCAATTCAACCTCTTTTTATGGCCATAAATACTTATTTATACTTCATTTAGTGGGTGGAAGTCATTCCCCATAATTACATCACTGGTAAGCAGATTTCTAAGTTCATATTCAACTATCTGATTTGTTACTATTGCATCCCCTCCAACATTATCTTTTATAATGGAATATCATTAAATAATAAAGATGGGAAAGAACTTTATTTTCAACACCATATCAAACAAAATTTCTCTACTACTTACTCTCTATAAGGAAAAAACCAAGTTGAGGCTTCTAATAAAACCATTGTCAATATTTTGAAGAATATTATCAATGACACTGGTCATAATTGACACTTTTAGCTATTTAACTCCCTCTAGGCATACCATACCAAATATCATATTCCAACAGGAGCTACACCCTATTCACTTATTTATAAAACCAAATCCATTCTTTCTATAGAGGTCAAGTTAACTTCTATTTGAATTTTTACAGCATATCATCGATGACAAAGACTATAGAGTGGCTCACTTATAAGAGCTAGACCTATTTTATGGTAAAATCTTGGCCACCTTGAATAAACTTTAGGATTCTCAGAAGCAATTAAAAGGCCAAACAAAAGGCATGTTAAACATCATGAATTTGAGCTTGGTGACCTAGTACTAAAAGAGAATTAGAAGAATGCTAATGTTGAAATGAATAAAAAAGGAAAGTTACAACTAAATTAGTTAGGTCCCTATGTAGTTGTTTCTAATAATATTTATGGATCATACAGTCTTGTTACACCAGAGGGAGATTAACTTGATGAACTAATGCACTTAGTACACCTCAAACATGTCTACACTAGAGGGATTTAGATCATTTTTTATAAGTATGATTTAAATTATGCCATATTATACATATTATTTGTATTATACCCCTTAGTGTTCTACCATACCCTTTACCCTTCACCAACTAGTTATTTTTTACCTAGCCTATCCTAACATGTTTGGTCTTGGTTTAGATTCATTTATACTTTAGGCATGTTCAACGGTTAATGGTAGATTTAATTCCAACAATTATTTCAAAATTGTGAACTAGGAATTTGATTAAGAAGAGGACATTGGTATTATGTTAGTGACGAAATGAACAAAAAATTTGACAAAAAAAACACACTAAACTAACATTCTCATGCCTAGTTACTAGGGTGATCTTAGTGAATAAATAAAAATGAATAAAGCACAACTAAACTACAAGAAAACACACATTCCTTACCTTCTTTGATGCTCCAAAAGTATTATTCAATTTGATTACTCAGTTTGTGCTCATGAAGTCCTCATCAATGGAAGCTTGGCTATTATCCACCTCTCCTTGGCACCTTTAGCTTTGGCTTGGCTTGGATTGGAATCAATTTAGAATGATAACACTATTTTTCATGAAGCTTTTGGAACCAATCTTGCATTATAAATTTTCATAAATTAACCTTAAAATTCATGTGGTAAGGCCTCTTATTTATAAATTTTTGAGATTGATCAAAATCAACCTAAATTGTCCATCTCAAGATTGAGATGTGTGGCTAAGGATTAATCTAATTTTATAATTAAAATTGATAAATAGGCTCATCAATATTTGGGATAAAAGAGAAATTAAGAGGCATGGAGGGCTTTGATGAGGCATGGGAGGCATGAATCTTGATATTTATGGCATTTATGGCCTAAGGATGTCTTCCCATGAAATGAGGTCACCTGATGATGTAGATATTCAATATTAATTTTTAAAAACAAGTATTTAACAAGTTTCCATGGAATTATTAATCAGGCCTTGATTTGGATTAATTAGCTCTTAATCATGTTTAAGCACTTTATGTACAAATCACTTAAATTGATTAGAATGTCTTGTTACTGGTCCAAAATTTGATTAGGTTAGAATTATAATGTGATTTCAAATGTGTTGGATCTATTATCTAATTTAGTATGTTGCCAACACTAAGTAATAAAGGCACGTGTCTCATGTAAGAGATTTGATAGGAAAGAGCAATCCAGAGCACCCAAGTGAAAAATTAGCATTTTGACTCAAAATGAACTGATCAAAGTTGGCTAGCCCATAAATTGCACTCCTCCATTTAATGATACTCTAACCAAAATCAGCACTTGAATATGTTAGTTTCACATCTTTTAACATGTTTTGGTGTTTTTAGACCAAATTGTGTGCTTTAGGTGGAAATTGGTCAAAAGCCTAATTGGAGGTTATTGGTGGATAGATTTAGGTGTCTACAATTTTCCCTTATTTGGGAAGGTATTTCAAGCTATAATCATAGTAAGAGCTTCTCAAAGAATTAAAATATCATGTATGCCTACAATTATAATGATGATAAACTAATTGTATGATGCCCCCTTGAGGGAAAGATTGGCACAAGCAGGTTGGCAAACTACCCCTCGATAGTAAGTGAAATGAGTATACCATAGAAAGGAAAGATGATGGGGTGAAAACACAATGATATTGAAAAATTATTCAAAATCACTAAGAATGTAAGTGTGATTGTGTACAAAGTTTTTCCCAAAGGCAGTTATAAGCATTGTACCCTGATAATGGCAATGTGGTATGATAACACAATGATTTTCTCAAAGGTCATTATAATCATTGAGAAGATGGAGCTACACCAATTAGGATAGACAAAAAATATAATAAAATTCCCATATGTGGGAAAAAAAATTAAAGTGGTGACAATACAATGATTTTCCCAAAGGCAATTATAATCATTGAGAAATGCAAGTGGGATGGTGTGCAATGATTTTCCCATAGGTGGTTATAATCATTAGACTCTGATTATGTAAAACATGATAAAATTGGTTAATGATGATGATAACTTAACATAGAGGGTAATGATGAATTAGAACAACCTACTAGTAGGGAGATGTTCATCCAAACCAATAAAGGTTAAAATTCTTTCATGGTTAATTACTCTATTTGGGATATGATTGGGAGTGAATCAAGATGTCAATGCCAAAGAGATGTTGCCATTACTGAATAGACTTCTTAAAATTGAGGTTTATTATAGCATGTGTCAGTAGGCATCATGATATAACATCATGAGGACTTGGCCAAAATATGCATAAGGACTGACTCCCATAATCCAATACTCAATAGAAAAGAATGCACCAATGATAGAAACCATGATGACAATGTAAGAATATGAATATGAATAGATTCAAGTGTAATTATGGGCAAGGAATTACCCAATGAACACACATAAACTAAATCAAGGAAATAGTGTTGAAAGCAAACAAATAGGCACACAAAAAAAAAACAAAGAAAGACTCAATAGAAACCATATGAACATTACCCCTAGAAAATAGGTGACAACTTAAAAAATGAACAAAATGGGAGAATAGAAGAAAAGGAAGGGGTGGGCCAAGCTATCTCCATATGTACTAGATAAGTGAATGCTACCTACATAGTTCCATAGATGTAATACCCAATGAAACCTTTAGGCCAAATGTAGTTCTCCTAGGGAATGGGAAAAAAATTATAACTGGTAAAAACAAATAGAATGGATGTGATAAAAGAATAGGAATAGTCCTAAAAAATGGAAAGTGAGAGTAAAGGCCAAAGAGGATGGTGAAACTAAGTGACAAGTGGTTTACTTGAAACTTAGTAAGGGTTCCTAGAATCCTTAAGGCAAAGAAGTGGTATGTGTTTTTATTTTTATTTTCTATCAATTTTATAAATGTTTTTTTAATTGTTTTGGAGTATCTCAACTCAATCAAGAATGATGAGACACTAAATATTTCAAGCTTTCAAAATGGCAAGAGCATTCAGACTTAGGTTGCTCATAAAATAGTGAGAGCATTCAAACTTAGGTTGCATACAAAATGGTGAGATCATTCAAACATAGGTTACTCGTAAAACAGTGAGAGCATGGCTTAGGTAGTCCTAGAGAAGGACCTTAAGTCACTGTAGTTATGACCTATAGTGAACAAATTTGACTAGTGTGGTATTTAATTCAAATAAAATAGGCACAATTGGTAAAAAGGCATAAGAAGTAAAAATTTGGTATGTCAAGACTCAATAAACAAATATTGCACCTAGTTTACCCATAGATAGTTATAACTAGGACATAATGACATAGATCAATGGTACTAATTTTACCAAAGGTAGTTATAATTATTATCAAGATAGATGATAAAAAAGGAATAATAAATGAAGGATGAAACTACTAAAACTTCTATCATACTACTCCAAAATATGATCTCTATCTGAAGTACTTAAAATAACTGATGAAGTTGATTAAATTCCTTGGTGATAAAAATGTGTAACAAATGGCAAAATCCAAGGTAAAATAAGGTCATATTTAGAACACACTAGGTTGATAAGTAAGAATTTTAAAGTGGATACAGCTAAGAGGATGGATAAGAATGATATTGGTACAAAGAAGAATAGTGATAAAATGGTATAACTAAAATGGTCCTTATAGATAATACATCTTAGCACTCAAGCATAGTACCACTTAAGGTGAATAATATTCATTGGCTCAAGAATTTTGTCTCCATCTAGTGTGGCAAGCCTGTATACCCCTAATCCATAATCTACAGTAATGATGAAAGTCCCTATCTAGTTTGGTTTGAATTTACTTTCATGTTTCTTCTCAATCATGGTATTCTTTTGTTTTTCTTTAAAAACAAGATCAACAAATTCAAATGTTTTATACTTAACAAATTGATTATAGAGGCCTTTAATTTAGTTCTGATATGCCTAAAGATTATTGAGTGCAATTGTACATTTCTCATCAAGTAGTATATCTCTTGTAGGTGATTTACTTGATAGTTGTGATCATCCAGGACATGTTTGAAAGATATGCATAATGAAGGTAACTTGACCTCAATGTGAAGGATGTCTTCAGTACCATAAACAATCAAATATGGAGTGGCTCCTATGGGGGTAAAATTATTGGTATGGTATTCCCAAAGGGTAGGAAACATCTGTAGGTACCAATCACAACCAACATCATTAACAATATTTTTAAGAAAATTAACAATAGTTTTATTTGATGCTTCAGCCTGGCCATTACCTTGAGGGTAATATGCTATAGAAAAATGTTGTGTGATGTTATATTCATTACATATCTGGTCTACATCCTTGTTTTTTAATGATCCTCCATTATTAGATATAATGTCAGAGGGGATATCATAGTAAAAAATGAGATGGTTGAAGATGAATTTGGAAATTTACTTTCTAGTCATGTAAGTGAGGGGTATAGCTTCAAGCCACTTAGTAAAATACTCAGTGATAGTAAGGATATGCTTATGGTCATTAGATGAAGTGGTGTTGATCTTCCCAATGAGGTTAAGTCACCATGTAGCAAATGGTCATGGTGTCAATGTCAATTTTAGAGTTTGGGTTGGGGCATGAATCAAATTAGCATGCCATTGACATTTGTCACACTTCTTTACATATATAGTTGTATCTGTATCCATCATGGGCTAATAATAACCAGTACTCAAGATATTTTTAGATAGGACTACTCCACTAGAATGATATCCACACACTCCTTCATTAACTTCTCTTAGCACTAGTGTAGACTCTGCCAAAGTTAAACAACGAAGCAGGGTTCCATCAAAACTATAATGGTAAAAGGTGGATATAAGTAGAGTATAATGATTGGAATGATGAATAAAGGATTTGGTTTATTTTTAAGATATGTGAGGTGTTAAAAATTGGTCATGAAGGTAGTTGTAAAGTTTTGAGTACTAGATAGAATTAGGACTAACAATATCAAAAAGCATTGCAATGATTGAAGGTTCATGAACTGGTGCTAAAAAAATCTTGACAAAGAAATGATACTCTCTATTTTTATCTATTTATTGAATAAAAGAGCTAATAGTATACATGGCATCTATATTTATATTACTAGCCCTTGTTATGTGTTCAAACTGAATGTTGGCAATTTGTTGCATAAGAGTGTTGACCATGGCTTTATATAGAACCAGCTTGTCTTCTTTGGTTTGAAAATGATATATGACCTAATTAATGATTAAATAAGAATCACCATAAACTTGGTGATGATATATGTTCCAATTCACTTCTTTTTAAAGTCCTAAAATAATTTCTTCATACTTGGCCATGTTGTTTGTACAAGGAAAGTTGATTATGAATGATTTAGGGATTAGATCCCCCTATGGTGTAATAAATAAGAGGCCTACCCTTGATCCATGTGAAATAAATGAACCATAAAAATATATATTCCAATGTTACTCCTTAAGATGTGTGTCAATGATGGTCATTATGGATTCATTAGGGAAATGAAATATGAGTGGCTTTGTGTCTACAAGAGGTGCTTCAACAAGTTGATCTATAAAAACTTGTCCCTTGATTGCCTTCTGATTGACATACTCTATGTCAAAATCAATAAGAAGAATGATCTATTTGTCCATTCTACCTTTTAAAGCTATTTTAGATAGTAAATATTTAAGTGGATCTACTTTTAAAAGGACCATGGTCTTATTTTTCAACATGTAATGGTGTAGTTTCTAAGCTATGAAGATCATGGATAGATAACCTTTTTCAATAAGTGCATAGTTTTGTCCATATGTGATTAAGGTATGGCTTAGGTATTATGTTTCATGATATTTTATATTCTTATCATGTTGAGAAAAAATTTCCCCTAAGGCATTATTGATAGCTGATAGATACAAAAAGAATGACCTTCCTAGAATAGGAGGTAACAAAATTGGTAGATTAACTAGATAGTCCTTAAGAGTTGTTGAAAATTTATTTGGAAATGGTCATCCTAGTGAATTTAAAATCCCTTCTTAATAATATGTGTAAATGGATGACATGTTTCTACTAACTGAGAGATGAAGCATTAGATTGATTGGATGTTACCCTACAAACTATGGAGTTGCTTCAAATTAGTTGGTGGTAGCATCTCAGTTATAGCATGAACTTCAGCCAGATTGACTTCAATACCTCTATGAGATATGATGAATCCAAGTAATTTTATTGAGGTTATACCAAACACACATTTATTTGGGTTGATTCTAACTTTTTACTCTCATAATATTTCAAATATCTTACATAGCACCACTAGATGGTTAGCCCTAGTTTTGGATTTTCCTAATATGTCATCGACATAGTCTTCAACAGTATCATGCATCATATCATAGAATATGACAATCATGACCATATGATATGTATCTCCACCATTATTAAGACCAAATGGCATTACATGATAACAAAATGTTCCCCATAGAGTGGTGAACATTATTTTATGTTGGTCTTCTAGTGCTATTTTGATCTGGTTGTATCTTGAAAATCCATCCATGAGTGAAATCATTTCATAACCTACCATAGATTTGATAATCATGTCAATATTAGGTAATGGAAAGTCATACTTAGGACAAGATTTTTTTATGTCCAAAAATTAGTATAGATTTTTATTCTTTCAAGTTTTAAACTAACAAGTACAACATTAGATATCCATTTTGAGTAGTCAATTGATCAAATACATCCTACTTCTAATATTTTCTCCAAATCTTTCTTTACCAAGATATCAATGCAAGGATGCATCTTATGTAGCTTTTATTTTATAGGTTTGGCATCAATATTGACCATAAGGTGGTATAGAACCAAGGCAGCGTCTAAACTTGACATATCAAAATAAGCCCATACAAAGATATCTACAAATTCTCTCAATAGAGTTGTAAAGACTTCATGTTCCTCTTCAGTGAGGGATGGACCTAATTTTATCCATTTTAGGTCTGATGGAGTCCCAATGTTTACCTTTATTATATCTTTGATTAGAAGAGTCAAACCATCTTCTAGGATATTAGGCAAAGAATTTAACTATTGGACTATATCAGGGTCCTCTTTTAGAACTTGCTCTTCAACTTCTCTTAGGCATGATGAATCTAAGTCCCTTAATTGGAGATCTAGCCATGTGACAAAAATAATTATAAAATCTTGAAGAATTCAATCAAATACTTATTTTTGTGCAAAAATGAACTTGGCTCCATAGGTAAGTTCATCGTTGGTGGTCTATTGGTCTAAATTCAAAGAAGAATGAACACCCATATTTAATGGTGCCTAAAATAGGTTTTCACCACTAGATTTGCCTTTATCTTTACTTTTTCTTTGGTCAAAAATCACCTCAAAGAGGTTTTCACTTTGGTACCTCAATGTTTTATTTATTTATTTTTGGCTAAGGGTGTTTATTTGCTCTCCAAAATAGGCTTCAAGATTCAATGTAATTGAGAATATTGACTTATGATCTCACAACATAATGTTGTCTCTAAGGCCTAAAAAGTCACAAAATTCCTCATCATTTTGAAACTCATCAATCAGCAAATTGGATTCTTGTTGGTCTTAATCTATTAGTTGGGGATAGTATAATGGCAATGGGTTAAGATGAATGATTAGGGTAAGGGTACAAATGTCATTATTTTCAAATAGGTTAGTATTAGCTAGGTCATCAAAGGTGAGGTGATGATTATACTTTGCTTCACTATCATCATCATCATCACTAGTCACCAGTGATGGAACTTGAATAAGATATATGGGGTCACCCCCATGTGGTTTAAATCTAAGTCCATAGGGTATTTTGTACTTAATCATGGAAATTGACTCAATGGTTCTTGTTGATTTGTTCCAAGGACTCTTCCTTCATAATCTTGATGCTCTATGATCCTATTTGGAATAGGATATTTTTCACTTTTACAACAATCAGCTTGGTTATCATTATACAACCATGATTCATCCCCTTCAAGAGGGTCTAGTTCTAGGCCAATGTTGGTACAAACATGATAGGTCCCTTATTTTTGTTCTTTTATTGCCAATGCATATGTGGGGTGACTTTAGGTATCCCAAAGGTCTTCAAATTCTAAGGAAGATTAGCAATATGGAAGGTATCATGGGTCACATACTTCCCTAACCCATTATCTAAAATGGTTAAATGATTGGAAGCTTTAAGAGGTGGCATGTGGGAAAGGAAATCTAAGGTATTAGGATCTATGAAAGTATTCTATGGAGGATCAATAAGTATGGATTTTAATTTATCTTTCTTAGAACTTAGATTCATGTCGTATTAGAAATTATAGCTTTAAAACTTGGCCTCAAGATGTTTCTAGTGTTCATATGGGTGTAAATCTCTTGGAATATTCACTTCCATCCCTGAGTGGGAGAATTTGATACATTGGTGCAATGTTTATGGGACTACACAAATCTCATGTAACCAAGGCCTAACTAGAGGCATATTATATGATAACTCAAGGTCAAGCAAATGGCAAAGTGTATCATGGGTTAAAGGCCCAATGATAACTGGTAAGCTAATGGTGCCTTGTGATTCTCTTTCCTGATTATCATAGGATTTAATAGTTATCATTTTAGGCTAGAGATATGCCATTATGTACCCAAGAAGCTTGATGAGATTTAGAGACACTATGTTGAGGCCCAATCTATTATATATAAGGACATGTTTCACTTTATGCCACTTAAGATAAAATTCTATGTACAATGGATTATTATGAAGTGGGCCAAGGGAAGACATATCACTTTGGTTGAATGTGACTTGTTGGGTTAAAGCAAGTTTAGTTACACATTTCTCAATTGACACTTAGCATATTTGAGAACCTTCTTTATTAGGGGATACATCACTAGAAATAATGGATTGGGTCAAGAACTCATTCAAGATGTTCTTGTGGAATTTTTATGTCATAATAAATCTAAAATAGAAATTTATGATGGTGTCTTCTAAATTATTTCATAATATCAAACTTTTTGCCTCGATCAATAGTGAATGGTTTATTCTAAGGCTGAATAGTTGGTTGGATAATAGGCAAAGTGGAAGATGATTATGGGATTGGGATATTAATCTTCAACCTCTAAGTTGTGATTGCACAATCAAGATTAGATACTAGACCATTATTGTTAACAAATGTTGGGAATGGTGTGGGACTAGATAAGGAAAGTCTCAGTTGTTGGTGCACTTGTATGTGGTCATGTGGCAAGGGTGAGTTATCAGTATATGGTCCAAAAATGGGAGTCTCAATTTGTTGGTTTCCCTGTGTGCAATCCCAAGTTAAAGAAGGATTATCCATGTAATTTGGTTGAGTGTTATTGCTTATCAATGGCATATATTTATTATTGCTCTTTCTAGGATTAATGGAGATGGTATTAATGCTGCCACCTATAATATGACCTACAATCCTGTTGTAGTCATGTGCAATTACATGGTAGATCTGTTGGTTATTATCATTATGACCTTGGTTTTTCCAATTTTTTTGATGTTATGGGTTATATTGTTGATTTTATTGATTCTATTAGTTTGACCTTTGATTTTGATACTATTGATTTTGTTGTTGCATTGGCTGGTGTTGATGTTGTTGCTAGTTATTTTATTGTTATTGATTTTTATGTTGGGGAAAGGGGTTTTGATAAATCTCAAGAGTTTGATTGGAAGTGGAATCACCATTATCTAATGTTATCTCACCATTATCCAACATATTCTTGATTTTCACACATCTTTGTAGATTATGCCCATTGACCCAATGATATTCATAGAAATCATTTCATGGTACCAATCAGGATAAGGAATGCCTTATGAATAATGCTTTGGTACAAGAAAACTAATCAGTTTAGTAGTGGCAAGTTTTTTAAATGCAGACTCAAGAGGGTCTCCTATGTCACTAAAGACACGTAGGCATAGCTCTCCTTGGAGGAGAGGTTTGCAATGGTAAGGGTTATTGTATTTGTTGTGCGGGTCTTAGTTGTTGTGCTTGAGACATTGGTGGGAGAGGTTTTTGGGTAGGATTAAGATAAAAAGGTGGTACAGATGATGTTTACACTATTTATACATGATGTGACTCAATTATTTCATTACCCACAACATTCTTATTGTAGTTGAATTACTTTGGTCTTTCTTGGTTATTGGCATGTGTTAGTTGTGATGCTTACACTTGAATTGGATGTTTATTTTGGCCTTTTCCCTAAATGGTACCTTAATTCTGATAAGTTGATGTAAGATTGATGATCCCTTTATTAATAAGAGCTCACTCAATCAATAATCCTTTGTTAATGATCTCCTTAAAAGTATGTGCGCATTGTAATTCCAGATGATAAGCTATCTCACTATAAAAAATTTTAGTAAACACAATAGCTAATTGTTTATCTAGTAAACTATGGGTAAATTGGCTTACAAGGGTTCTCCATCACTGTAGATAACTTGCAAAACTGTCACCAACCTTTTTCTTTTCTTATGTTAAGTCAACTAATGAAATCTCATTTTTGAGATTATAAGAGAAGTGCTACACAAACTTAAAGGAAAGATCACCAAAATATATTATTGAATTCTTAAGCAACTTTAAAAACCACTCCAAGGTTTGTCCAACCAAGCTCCTTGGAAACAAAAACAAAAGATATATATCACTATATACCAATAGTTGACATGCGACAAAGAACTTGGTTAAATGGGCCTTAGGGTCACCTTTCCCTTTGTATTTGTTGAATTTTGATGGTTTATATCCTATAGGAAATGGTATCTGTGAGTACTCCATGTTAAATGGATAAAGAACACATGTCATCCAAATAAAAAAATTTAGTCTATTTCCTAGCTTGAATGGTGGTAATTACATCCTTCATCTATTATAATTCTTAAGATAAGAAATTGGAAGGAACATTGGTTTGAGGGATAAGATTGGTTTGGGTAGATGGTTAGGAAATCACAAGAAAAACACCTTAACCAAGGTATGATGGAGATATATATTTGGGTACATTGGTTTGGTTGGGAAATGGACCAAGAATATGCATACATGGATTAGGATGTACTTGGAATTATACATTTGGTTGTGAGATATTATGGTTTGGGTTGGTGATGAAGGTTTGACTTGGAGGATTTTTTGGTTGTGATAGAGGGATATAAATATATTGTTCCTACTATGGTTGCAAAGGGACATGCTATCAACTAATCAAACCTTTTTGTTGAGTGGGAACTTGTGGACCAAGACCCTGTCTCTAAATTTGTGGCACATTTTGAACCAATTGTTGTCTAGTAGGTACTTGAGAAAAATGGGAGCCTACTTGTTGTACGCATCCTTATTTTGAATTGAAAGCATGTTGAAGATTTAACATATATCATTGACCAATATTTACATATTGTTGTCTAGTCATCATTTTGTTTTAGATTGGTACACTGGTCTGTGACTAAGGAGGTATATTTTCCACTACCTGATGATGTAGACCATTAGTTTCCCCTTGTTGAGGTGGTAATATATTTGGCCTCTATTGTATTGGTACACTATATTATGCCTACTATTGTGTAATACTACTTTTCACTTTTTGAGGAGTAGGATTCATCACATTTGACTATTGAGGCACAACATTGGTTGTTGGTTAACTACCTAATCTTATTGGTTGCATACTTGATGAAGCAGCTAGTTGAGGTTGGGTTATAGAAACTCCTACTCCCTGGTATGATGGTCCACTCATGGTATTAAATGTAGGCTCATGTTGTTTAATAGTTATTTGTGTGTTAGTACCACTTTGATTTGGATTGGATGTTACTTAAACATTAACCACAATATTTTGCTCGTTATTTTGCATAGAAGTAGAAGACACTTCTTCAATAATGGGCATATGTAGTAAGTTTTCTAATAAAGTGTTTTGAATGAATGGGTCTAAACTCTAATTTTTTAAACTAGTTAACTCTATCAAAAATCCTATTGAAGGAACTAGGTCAATAAGAGTTTTGCTCACCATGGTCATCTGATGGAAGTTATGTGCTAGATTTAGCTAGGTTTGATATGTTGTTTGCATTTGGTTAAAGTGGTCTTCCATGAGGTCTTTGCCTTTATTAGGTATATTACGGTCATGATATGTTGTTTGGACTAAATCCAAAGGATTTATATAAGAAGTTGTTGATTATAAATTATTTTATGGGGCATTCTTACTAGGCTTGGTAAATTCTAAAGCGGGAAGTCTATTGGAAACTTGGCCCCTACCTCTATGGCTCAAACCAAAATCTCATCTTTGTTCTCCAAAAAATGAAACTAAAAAAAATGTATCATGCATGGAAGGTGTATTATTAGAGCATGATTGTTGACGAACTAGTTTGTTAGTTGTGAGTATTATAACTAGGTATTGTGTGGTTTGTTTTTGGTCTTATTCTAAATAAGGTGGTGTATTAACCAAATAGTTAGCCATGGATCTTGGATTTTTTCCCCTAATTTAGTATTATAAGAGGGATAAGGATCCATCTGATAATAAATATTATGTTCATAGGGATCTTGCACCATTTCTTCCTATATAAACACATTACTAATCCCCAGATTGTACATGAGTCCACTACGAGTGTAGGAATACATGTTGGGATACATAGTCAATTATTTATGATAGAAAGTGAGGGTAATGTCTAAAACAAATGATTTTCAAACTTGGTCTAGATTCATCAAAATCATAAAAAAAATTAGGTAAATATTTGTGAGGAAACAAGTTAGCATTAAGTATCTAATGTCTCACTATTCACATAAAGATAAACAAGTAAATAAACCAAAAATAAAAATGTCAAACTCTAAGGTTGAAGTGTTTCAAATCAGTCTAATCTAGGGAAAGTAAAATTTTCTAGGTCTTTTGGCCAAATATGGCATTAAAAGCTAGGATCAAATAAGGCATGTACTAAGACTCTCGGCCAAACAACATCAAAAGCTAGACTTTGAAATAAAGATGATTTTTAATTTAATGGATTTGAAACAATTCTAACAAATACTAGGCGTTTGAGATTTGGATATAAATTTAACCAGCTAAGTATAAGATATGAAAAAAAGGCACTTTAGAGATAGTTTATTTTGTCTCACAAATAATGATATAAAAATTGATTTTTTTAACAAATAAGCTAGACAAAAATTGAATGACGTAACTGTGATAGACAAAGGTTCACAAAAGGTACACTTACATTAGTCTAAAAATGTAGGAACAAATTTTAACTCTATACAAGAGGCTCTATGAAACAATATCTAAAATGTTTTGGGTAGCGTAACAATGCTAGACTACCCAAAAGATGTGACAAAATGTTTGTTTCAAAAACTCTCTAAGGCAAAAATAGTTTCCTACAAATTTAACAATATAACACTATCTTTCTTGACTCAATATGTTGTGGTGCATAGACTCAAAGTGCAATTGTTTAACACAAAATGGTTTAAGTTTATAAAGTAGTGATAATGATCATGAGTCTTAAATGACCTTCAACCCAAATTAGAAATTGAGCCTAAGTTCCCTCAAGTTTAGTGCAAATGGTGAATCTAATTAACACATCAACCCTATGAACTTATAAAATTACAATTTCAAATTTAGATTATAAATGAAGGACTTAAATAAATTTTGCAAAGGTCTAGACTCAATTGGGAAGCATAACTATGCCAAAGTGGATGATATGACTCCCAAGTTTTGATGAACTTTGAACAAGGCAAATTTGATGACTTCACATGGGTATCATAATGCCTCTTTATTCAAAGGAAAATTAGGACCATGTTTATTGGTTTGTATCATTTTTTTACACCAAGTTTTAACTTCAAAAAAGACTTTAATCTAGGACAAAACTCAACTAATTAATCGCTCTTAGACTCTAAACTGACAAGGTTTCTAGCTATTGTTGGAATTTGTCAATATACATCATTTGAGAGGATTTTAAGTGTTCATCCAAAAGTAAATGTGTATTATATAGTAGGGTTTTTACACCTTCCCTTATCTCAAATGATAGTATTGTGACATGGACCTTGAGGTGTGCCTTGCACCAATACTTTCATGGCAAGTGGGAATTTTTCTAAGATCTACAAGTTTCTGAACATTCTAGGGGAATAAATTTCACAATTACTTTAATGTCAAATGATGCAAAATATAAGCATGAAAATTAGGTGACCATGGTGTTGGCTAGTGGTAAAAAGGTCTAGTCCTTATTACAACCACTACATCCTATTGTTTACTCAGTGTAGTGTGATGTCCTAATACAGATACATCCCATGTGTAACTCCAATATGGATCCAAATGTAGTCAATGTCAGGAGGTTAAACCTTGGGTCAAATTTTCCCTAAAGAACTAGTGGGAAGTGATGAAGTCCCCCTCGTAATCTAAGTTTGCATAAAAATAAAGAAAACATAAAATAGAAAGACTTTAGGGTCATTTTCAAGGTCACACAAACATTGATGAGTTTTTGGGGAGTGCTTTAGATGACATTCTTTCTATGCCTTAGACTAGGCAATTTTAAATATGAATGGCACTTTTGATTCCAAGGGTTCCCTAAAGGGGATAAATGGAAGAACATACACATGGCATCCCTCTCTTTGCTAAAAAAAAATATAACTTTAAACAACTAATTAAGTACAAAAAAAAATATTGGAAAGGTGAGTTCATTTTTAAGCCCAAATGGAAGATGAGGTGGTGTTCTTTTGACCCCTTGGTCTTAATTGTAACTTTGAATGAAAACCATGAAATTTGCTTAAGAAATCACCCTAACAAGTTTTCATACACACCAAAAGAAAGATTTTTTACTTAATTTTAAACATCTAAAAGGGTATAAATAACATGTTTTAGAAAATCTCTAGCTTGGTCCTGAAACAAAAATGTTAGTACGTCCTTTAGCCTTGAAGCTACTTTGAGTTTGAAAGAATGGACTTTGAAAAATGAAGTCTCGGGTTGTCTCAATGGTGAAATACTGCTACTCCACAGAGCAATCCCACTACTTATAGGAAAATTTATTAACTATAAGAGTTATGGTATTATAACTTAATTTTAGGTAGTTTAGTCATAATATCATGACTCTAAATGACAATCTTGTTAGTAGTAGGACAATCCCACTACTTAGCAAGTCATGGTATTATCATTAACTGCTAGTGGTTAGACAATACTATGACTCGGTTAAGCAACCCCATGATTTGTAGAGAAATCTCATGACTGAGTCAGTAGTGGTATTATTGACCATACACAAAAACATAAAGTTAGTCCAAAAAAATGGCTAAGTACAATATTGCTAGTCTAAATAACAATCTCACTACTTGTAGGACAATACCATGATTGAATCAGGACAAACATGTGACTTCTATATAAACCTTTTTTACTTAAAATTTTCACCCTTTTTGGCTCTTTACTCCAAGATTTTGCAAGGAAAAGATTAGTAGGTTGCTTGAAAGAGCTTTGTTAACATTCTTGTGAAGCTAGGAAGGTCCCATCGGTCATGTCATTATGTAAACTAGAAATTTGGCTAAGAAGAGGAGATTAGTATTGTGTTAGTGACAAAATGAAAAAAATAAATTGACAAAAACACACTAAACTAACATATTCATGCCTAGTTACTAGGGTGAGCTTGGTGAATATAGATAAATGAACAAAGCACAACTAAAATGCAAGAAAACACACATTCCTTACCTTTCTTGATGCTCCAAAAGTATTCTTCAATTGGCTTGCTATGTTTGTGTTAATGAAGTCCTCATCAATGGAAGCTTGGCTATCCTCCACCTCTACTTGGAGCCTTTGGCTTTGGCTTGGCTTGGTTTGAAATCAACTTGGCATGGTAACACTAATTTACATGAAGCTTTTGGAACCAATCTTGCATTATAACTTTGCACAAATTAAGCTTAAAATTCAAGTGGTAAGGCCTCTTATTTATATATTTTTGAGATTGATCAAAAACAACCTAAACCATCCATATTAGGATTGAGTTGTGTGGCTAAGAATTAATATAATTTTGTAATTAAAATTGATAAATAGGCTCATCAATATTCGGGACAAAGGAGCAATTAAGAGGCATGGAAGGCTTTAATGAGGCATGGGAGGCATGAATCCCTATATTTGTGGTATTTATGGCCTAGGGATGTCTTCCTAAGAAATGAGGTCACCTGATGATGTAGATATTCAATATTCATTTCTAAAAACAAGTCTTCAACAAGTTTCCATGGAATTATTAATTAGGCCTTGATTTGGATTAATTAACCCGTAATCGTGTTTAAGCACTTTGTGCTCAAATTACTCAAATTGATCAAAATGTCTTGTTATTGGTCTAAAATTTGATTGGATTGGAGTTAGAATGCAATGTCAGATGTGTTGGATCCATTATTGCATTTAGGATTTTACCAATACCAAATAACAAATGAATGTGTCTTATGTAAGAGATTTGGTAGGAAAGAGCAATCTAGAACACCCAAGTTCAAAATTGGAATTTTGACTTGAAATAAAATGATAAAAGTTAGTTGGCCCATAAATTTCACTACCCCATTTAATGATACTCTAGCCAAAATTGGCAATTGAATATTTTAGTTTCACATCTTTTAGTGTGTTTTAGTGTTTTTAGGCTAAATTGTGCACTTTAGGTGGAAATTGGTCAAAAGCCTGATTAGAGGTTATTAGTGGCTAGATTTAGGTGTCTACAAAAGTTACATGTTTGAATAGTAGTATATGAAATTAGTATGATAATGTTCATAGTAATTTAATCTTTCATTTGTTATTATGTTCCCACCTTGTGCTACTAACTATAACTACCTATAGGAAAATTTGTACTACTAACCCTTTGCTATTTTTTCTTAATTATAACTACCTATGGGAAAATTGGGGACAACACCTTTACCACAAATTATCACATCACATTTTCATTAATATTATCATTTTACCTTGACATTTTCCTTTACCTAAAATTTATGGTACTTAATTGGATTCCTTTTGTATAGGTGTAACTATAGTGACTCGAGGTCCTACAAGACGATGTAGGCGGTGCTTGATATATGTTGAGGTCAACTTAGATGCCCTTTTGCCATACTCTTGCCATTTTTAAAAAAATATTTTCTATGATCTCATCATTTTGTAATTTTGGACCATGTTTTAACTCATAATTATCCATTGAGTTGAGATACCAAAAACACTATAAACATTGGAAGCATTTCACTAGCTTTCACCACTGTAGGCATAACTACAATGACTTGAGGTGCTACAGGATTATGTAGGTAATTCTTGATTCACATTGATTTAAGATTAGTCACCCCTTTGCCATTCTCTCACCATTTTATGAGTTTGGATTGTTTTGTATCTCATAATTCTCCATTGGTTTGAGATACTAAAAACACTAAAAACATTAAAAATATTTCACCATCTTTCATCATTATAGGTAAAACTAAAGTGACTTGAGGTCCTATGGGGTTATGTAGGTAGTAATTGATTCACATTGAGGTCATCTTAGTCACCCCTTTTCCACACTCTTTCCTTTTTATTAGTTTGGACCATGTTATATCTCATAATTCTCTATTCATTTGAGATACCAAAAACACTAAAAACATTGGAAGCATTTCACTAGATTTAACTGATGAAAGTGGAAATACAGTGACTTAAGTTACTATAGGAGTATGTAGGTATTGCTTGATTCATGTTTAGGTCATCTCAGTCATGCCTTTGTAATGATCTCACCATTTTTTATCAACCTAAGCGCCACTCACTGTTTAATGATTTGAACCATTTTATGTCTCATAATTCTTGATTGAGTTGAGATGCCTAAAATTTTCCATAAATATTAGTAATAGTTTCAAAACCCATAAAATATTTATAAATATATATAAAACCTAAAAATAAAAAAAATCATGAAAATTGGCTTAGAATTTCCTGAGAGATATAAAACTATCAAAAATTTCTACAATGGGCCATCTTATTTTTGTTTAGTTTCATTTATACACCACCTTAGTCTTTTTTCTCCCATTTCTGAGAGAACTACATCAGCTAGAGGTATGCATGGACTATGTAGGTATAACTTAGATACATGGGGTATCCTATATTATCTCAACCACATCTTCCTTTCCTTTTCAACCACTTCTTTGCTTTTAGGATCTTGAGACCTTTAACTATTTCATGAGTAACCACTTTTCATTTAGTTTCTCCATCCTTATTAGACATAAGCCATATGTTCTCATCATTTTGTGATTTCATGTTGTAATCATTATGTATTTAAATTTGATACAATAATAAACACTTGGATTAATCTTATGCTTTGACCATTTTTTGAGTACTCTCTATCTCAATTTTGTCACTATTTTGTGAGTTCATTCTCATTCTAAGCCTTAGATGTCATAAACACTATGAATTTCCAATTCAGTTCATTTATGGATACTTGTCTCTTGATTTATATGTGGTTTTAGCCTAAACTATACTCTCACACTTACATAATTTATTTGTATTGGCATTTTCATGATTGTGAAATGACATCCCTTCTTTTCTCACACACTTGTTTTTTTGTGAGATTGTTCTTATTTTTCACTACACATTAGTCATGTTTTCTTATCATTCATTTTATTATATCCCATATCCTAGGAGAACTACATTTGAGATGAATTTTGCATTGGATATTGTGTCCATGGAACTATGTAAGCATCATCCACTTACCTAGTGCATCTAGAGTTAGCTCAGTTGCCCCTTCCTTTTATTCTATTCCCCCTATTTTGTTTATTTTGAGTCATTATCTCCTATAACCTAGGGGCAATGTTTACCATCTTATTTGTGTCATTATTTATCTATAGCCTAGGGGCATCCTTGTGCCAATTATCTTTATGTTGTTTAAATAGTTTCATTACTACCTAGATTAGAGATCACCTTATTTCCAAGAGTAACACCTCTATTACACATGTACAAATAATTTATTTCATGTTTGCACTAATATTGTGATTAATCATTATTTGTATATCATTGCTTATTTAGCTTGATTTGTTTCTTTTTGTGTTTTTAGAGTAGTTTGTTTACTACATTTTGTATTCACTTTGGATTGTTTGGTTATTTTTTAATTATTTTATTCACTTTGTTTGTTGCATTGATTATTAGTTTTGTTTTTACATTTTCTTTGTTTATCAACTTTTGTTTGTGCCATATTTATTTATTTATTTTATTAGTGTTTTGTTAACATGTTTTTTTGTTTAGTTTGTTTATTATTTTTTCATTTTTTTTGTTGTTTGTTCTTGTGTTATTTTATGTTTTTATATCATGTTTGTTTTTATTGATGTTTTGTTGTGTTTATGTTTCTTGGTGTTTTATTATGTTTTATTATTTTTGATTTTATTTGTTTATTTTTGTTTTTGTTGTTTGTATAGTTTGTTTATTTTATCTATTTTTTAAGTGTTTGCTTGTTTGTTTTTATAATTTATTTTCTTTTTTTTTTTTTTTTTTTGCTATTTCATTTTTAATCATTTATTTATATTTGGTTGTTTATGTTTTTATATTGTTTCTGTTTGTGTCTTGTTTTTTTTACTATTTTTTTTTTTTTACATTTTGTTATATATTTTTTATTTTATTTTCTACCTATTTTGTTTGTTTGTTTTGTTATTTATTTTTTCCATTTGTTTCTCAATTGTTGTAAGATTATTACATGTCATTTACACTTAAGTCTTGATTATATGTATCATGTACTTAGGTTATGAATTATGTATTTAATATTACACTTGATTTATTTATTATATTTCCACCTAAAATTGGATTATTAATATCTTATTCCTAAGTTGTTTATATTAGCATTTACTTAAGTTTTCCATGCTTAGGTTATGAATTGAAATTCTAGTTATCCATAACTACAATGCATAATATCATAATTTAAAGTTAAAACATGTTCACGAGGAGTATATTTTAGTAATGCAATGGTAATAATTATCTAATATGTTAAAAACTAGCCTAGTACACTAACACATGCTTGAATCCATGAGTAATAAATAAGGGAAACAAATGATTTATTAAATGTATATACAAACATGCATCTCTAAATAAGCATCCATATGAGTCATACAACATAATCAGATAAGTAACCAACAACACATCTCATAAATATGGTATAAAAATTTATGAATAGAGCATGCATAAGTATAAGAATAAATAATTTTAAACAACCACAATGCTAATCAATGATAAACATGAGATAAATAAGATAATAAACATGACACAACACACACATGCACATGCACATGCACATGCACACGTGCATGCACACACGCACGTGCATGTACACGTGCGCACGCGCGCACACACACACACACACACACACACACACACACACACACACACACACACACACACACACACACACACACACACACACACACACACACACACACACACACACACACACACACACACACACACACACACACACACACACACAAAGTAATATCATAGACATGTACATTAACCTCAAAGGACCTAAAAATGAATTCCATTATATCTCAAATGTCTTACACATAAAATATATATACATATCATGATTTTGTCTCAAAAATACATAAGTGTTAATATAATGGGTACAATGCCATAGGCCAACACAATGCCAAGATCCATGTAATCAACTTTACCTCTATGTATCCATTAGACCTATAACTAGAGGTAGCCTTAGTAGTCCTAGTGGTGGTGATTTTGGATGATGAATTAATTAACCTAAGGCACATAAAACATGAGTTCTAGTCTGAGATTGACTAGATTTTTTCCCTACCCTCTATTCATCCCAGATCTCAAAAGTAACAACCTACTACTATCTAGTCATGGTAAACTTGTAGGCTCGCCTAGAATAGGATGCCTCATCCTTATCCTAAAGGATATCTAGAATAATCTATAAGAATTTAGATTTTTTATGGGATCTATAAGTTGTAACCCACTCACTAATGGCATGATCTCTCTTTGTTATGAGTTAGGCCTGTACTTGTACCATCTTGGCTATCTCAACCTTTAATTGAGTAATATCTATCTATATCCACATCATATCATCATCCATAATATTTAGGGTGCCCTATCTATCAAATAACTAATGTTATAACCCTACCACCTTCTATACCTAATCACTAACCTCCTACTCAATAATGTCAATGTCCTTGCCTAGTTTGGTTGTACCAAAAGGCCCTACCTAGACTAGATCCACCTGTGTACTCAAAGGCCTTGTTTAGCCTAATCTAACCTATGTCACTACCACCAATACTAAGATAGGGTCTAATATGATCACATCAATCCCCTCATCTTCATCTCCTCCATCCTAAAAACCATCATCATCATCATCCACAGCCTCACTCTCTTATTAGATGTTTTTATTGCTAATCGATGTCTTAGCCTCCTTATCCTCGATATCCATAAGAACCTTAACCCCTAACAGTAATGGAGTTTTTATATTCAAATTTCACACATATACCCACTAGTTCATGAAAAATAAAGCAACCCTACATTAATTGTTCCTTTTTCATAGGTTGAGATAACCTATGGTACATTGAGATAGCTCATTATGGCCTCACTCTTCAAGATCACCATATTATCCTGACTACTATCTTGTGTGATGTGTGAAAACCACCATCACCCCTCAAGTACATCTTATGTGTATCAAAATTTCTTGAGTACCTAATCCATATGGTACTCCTCTATAATATGGGACTACATCTTAGTAAGAAAACATCTAGTAGTCATGAATCCTATGTAGTATTCATCCCTAAACAACTACCATTGGTAATAAAAGTATTACCTATAGATTAAAAATTATGGTCTCATATTATTGAACATATAATAATAGAATTGGTTGTATCCTCTATACCCACATTAGTTGGATCTTATCTAAAACCAACTATAGGTCAATGGCTTTTTAGGATCCTACGTCTTATACATCTTAACTAGTCTATCGATCATAATGTGTTCCTATCCCCAAACCATTATAAGTGTGTAAGATCTAATAATTCATCTACCCTGATACATTATTAGGTGCAAATAATTGTATAACTATGTTATAAAAATTGGTCCCTAAGAAAAATGTGTATATTCCTCTAGCATGCTCCTAACCACCCCACCTAGGCCCATATAAAAGTATTGGCCACTCTTGTCATGTATCGAGATGTTAATAACATTAGAAATAAGAAACAAAACCTCTCAATAAATCAAGGTTGGTGGTGAAGGATCCCCAAAATGTAGATCATTTAGACTAGTGTCAATGTAGGTCTCAATTAGGTTTATATTAGCCTTCCCCTCAACCATGGAGATACATTGATATCATCATAAATCATCAAACACAACCTAATACTATGGTGTTGGTATCCAAAACAATTTTCTCCTAAACATTGGTATCTTAAAGACATGCCATGTATTCTCAATTATGATAGTGGTCTCCCTAATCAATAAGTGAAAGGTTAACATCTCAATATGTTAGTGCTCTACTAGTGCACTCAAATAAGCTTTATCAGCTTAGATAATTAGAATTTAATCCACATCATGAAATTCCAACATCTACAAGAAACCCACCATGCCCTCAGTCCATATATATGGGGTTCATAGACAATGGGATCATCTCTCATGATAGGTAAGCACAACCAATCACTCTTTCAATAAAAAGGGTTAACATCAATGTAACTGCATAAATTTAATAGATCATAAACCTAACTTAGTCCATTTATAGTTGACACTCTTCCATAGTTTAGACCCCTTTTCAGTCCTCAAATTAGTTATTTTTTCTCCTAGAGAAAATCCATCAATTCACCCATTTCAAATATGTTGTTATGCATTTTTACACATTTTTAAGTGAAAGCATCATTTTCATTTTCATGAAAATGATGACTTCACCTAAAAATGGGTGAAATCACCATTTAGGTTATTTTTAACATTTTTTTTACATTGTCATAATTTTTGGAAATGATGACTTCATATGAAGTCATTAATCTCCTTGGTGAATCCATAGTTTGTCCTACCATGTAAATAATGCCTTCACCATTTTTTTACTTTCAAAGTGCACTAAATGTTATTAAATACAAATTAGTGACCAAAGTAGGGTTACTTATCAGTGCCTGATTATGTAGTGGCCACATGTGCTCCTTCACTCACTTTGATAAATGTTTTCATGATACTCTATGGGCCATTTTCTCTCAATAATATGTATAAAAAAAGATCTAAAATTCTAGAAACAATGATGTGAAACTAATTTTTTTCACCCTAGGGGTGAATATATGGTAAAAAATTTTAATTTTTACCCCACAAGACCTATAATTCATTTTACAACCTCAAGGAAGTGTATTTTTCACATTTATGGTTTGTTTTGAATGCCATTTGATCCTACATGCCTTATTTTTTAGTTATATTACAACTAAACTATCTTTTTAGGTCTCCCTTATGACCCATTTAACAACATAATTTTTCAACCTATAACTTGTGTTTATTTGAATGTGCATCTTCAAACTCACATTTAGGATATAAATGTGTTATTATCCTTTCATAACTCATCCTAAATCTATTTTATGGATTTTTTTCTTAATTTACCCTTACCAATTTGTCCCATTGTGACAAATTCTATTTTTGGACAATTTAATGATTATAATTGCTTGTGGGCAAATCATTCTTTTTACAACTGATTTATTGATTATAACCACCTATGGTCAAATCATTATTTTTACCTTCTCTATCTACCCTACTAGGTCAAATTCCCATGTTCCTTATTATAATCACCTTTGGGTATCTTAGTATTTCCTATTTTTTATTCCTAATTATAATTGCCTTTGGGAAAATCACTTTTTCCCCCACTTTTTGTTACTAATTATAACCACCTCTGGGAAAATTAGTGTTTCTCTTTTTTCATTATTGATTATAACTACCTTTAAGAAATTAGTACCCATTCTACTTCCCTATTATGCAACTATATATGCCATTGATTATAATCACCTTTGGGAAAATTAGTGTCACACACTTTGTTACTAATTATAACTACCTTTGGATAGATTAGTGACTTTATAGCCATTACTATCTAAAATAACTTTGGTAAATTCAATAATTCCACCTCTGTTTCCATCTAGATCATGTCATTTATTCATTTTGAGGTAACATTTGATGACTCTATTTTTTCCACCCACTCCCTCAAGGGGGCATCAAGGGCTTATTGATTACCCTTTGGGACATTAACCATTCAAATTAACAACTTTTACATTATTTGAAAATATGTTACTATGTTTATGTACTACAATGCCTTCTCAAATAGGTTAAAATTTTAGACACTTATTTTTGTCCACTTTCATGTCTAAACTAGGATACATTTCAATTTATAGCAAATGACACATCTAAGCCTAGAAATCACCTAAATTTCCCAATTTCATTTGTGTAAGCAATTTAATGTTAGAGGTAAAATCACTAAGAGGGGGGGCGGGGGCGGAGGGGGTGGGGGGGGTGAATTAGTGAGCCTAGATATTTATACTTCAATTCCAATCCTTATATACTTTTAATTAGTTAATACATATATTCATGAGGCATACACATCATTCATAACAATGAAAAAGAAAGATAATGAAAGATCAAGCACATAACACTTGACATACATGATAAACCCTCTTGGGTAATAAAACCCACTAGAACCTACAATTGGACTACTATCCTATAATAATAAGAACCAATTTAGACCAGCTGCAATTGATCAAGGAACTACAATCCTTATTAAGTTAGAATACAATCCCACAAGGTACTTGAACACCTATTTAATTGAGATACAACAATAACCAAACTTTTAACAACTTTTACCTTATAAGGATGCTACAACCACTTTAGATTCTGATCTACCACAACAACACCTATGAAGACATCTACCTACAAATTGATATCTTCAACACCTAATTATGGACCTCTACTTATCACTCTTTACCTTTGCTCACACTCAATCTGCAAGAGCACTATTCTGCTAATAAAATTATGACCTACTAGTCATAAAAATAGTCCTTACTATATTCTACTCTTTAACTCATCCTTAGGACACTCTACCCCTCCTTTGCTCCATAATTCATACACATAAGCCTCTCTAAAATCTTTCCCTAGTCTCTCACTTAGAAGTCAAGAAATCACCATATTTGATTTCACTATTTATAGAGAAATCGTGATCATCACCATCTTTGTCAACCATTAGGCATGTATTAAACCTTATAGCTCAAAAATAATCTTCATAGGTTGACCATATCATCTATGGGTCACCCTTAAGTAGTGATACCTTTTAATAAGGCCCTTGTAGCTATGATAGTTCTCATGTGAACCAATTCACTCCTTTATCAGTTCACCCAAAAAAATGAACGCAAGACCACTACCAAAATCATGAGCCTATTACATATGATCTATAGATCTTAATTAATTTTCAGTAATCAATAAAGTACCCTTCTGCTTAAGCACAATTCACTCAAAACAACATTATGTGTATACAATCACCTTTTAAACCATTTTTCATACTTTAAATAACTATTCAAACCTTCAAAATGCACATAGAGCATCCTCATGGAGTTTAAAACACTCTCTAATAGCCAAGTCATCATGAATAATCAAAAAACATTTGCACAAGCTCAATAATCCTTCTTGGGTCACTTGTAGAATAAGCACGAACACATGGTTAACTTTAAACCTAAATTTCTCTGATTTTACACACTTTGAAATCTTAAAACTAGGTTTAATAGATACACCATAAAGTCCTATTCATCTTTTATTTTTATAAAACCAATAAATTCATCTCGAATAGAAAGTTATATCTAAAATACAGAGCACTAGTTTTTTCCTTTGCAAGTTCAAATATTCAAAAGAAATTGGTCACAATTAAACTTCAAACACTATGCTTGCATATTGTGTCCTCTCAGCTTTAGATCAATTTCACACTGTTGATATTTTATAAACATTAATACATAGGTGCCCATGCTCAAACCATAAACCTTAGTCACTTTTACCTCATCTCATGTAATCTTACAATGTTGACTCAATACGTACCATCGATATCTATAGATCAACCAGGTCTTTAACTATCAATACTCACTATTTGATCAATATGTATGAATACCTATTCACCATTGATCTTTATCCTTTACCTTTTCTTAGTCATTAAAAAACATGCACTTCTTGACATCTCATTTCTTCCTAATATCTTGGAGCAAATTCACTCTATTGATCTCCTTAAGACTTGCTCGATCTTTACCTCTTATAAAATTGAATAAATATGGGGACCCTTGCAATCTATCTGAGAATCCAACTTTGGCCTTAATAACTTTTTCTATTCTTTAATACATGACTTAAAATTTGGACCATATGATATCCCCATATATAAGAATCCATCCATATAACAATCTACTCTTGGAACCTAAACACATGTGAGATATGCCATCATTAATATGCTCAATCAAAATTTTCTTCCACAAATCCAATATGCTTGGAACTACCTAGAAGGCCAACTTTTCTCATGCATATATTTTGACATGCTTCATTGCATGATCTAAAATTTAGCATAAATTAATTAGGATCAAAACTAAATAAACCCACAAGATCACCTTCTCTAAAAATGTTCACACATGCGAGATATGCCACCATCAAATTGATTACTTAATTCTTCTTACCACATTGTAAATTTGGCTAAGTATGAGAAAACACTATCAAAATGCCTGGGAGCCTAACTTTGTACATGTATATCTTTTATCACACTTAGTCACATGATCTAAGAATTATCACATAGAAACTAGGTAGAAAAATGAACAAACCCATATGATCATTTTATCCCAACACCTCTAACAATGTGCATCATGACCTCATCAACATGATTATTTAGCTCTTCTTAAGTCATTTTTCAAATTTAGTTAAGTATAGGAACATAGTGAATTCTATCTAAGTAGATAAATTTTCATCCTCATATCTTTGACTGTGCTTCATTGCATGACTTAAAATCTAGCACATAATAACTAGGGACTAATGTAATCATAACCATATGACTAGCTCCCCCTAACACATTCCCACATGGTAATGGTGACATCATCAAACTACCTACTCAGATTATCTACCACTAGACCCAAAATGTCTATATGACAACAATGATCAACTAGATGAAATACACTCATACACATAAATAGTTAAATCTTAAAAAACATCTTAGGGAATTTTTTCACATGCTCAATATTATAAACTCTTCTTTGAACATCTCTAATCATGATAAAATAGAAGATCAACCAATCATACTTTAAACATATTATAACAAGCACATTTCACACTTTGTCATTGTCACATAGACTATCAAGGCACTTCATTCACTCAATAGGATAGACACCACTATAATATCATTGACAACTATCCAATAATCTCCCCCTTTTTCATTGATGTCAACACCCAACAATATACAACTCACTTTCCTTCTCTCTCTTCAAGCATTCTCACATAAAGAACTTTCTCCCCCTTTAACACAATGAAAAAGTGGGCACAATATGATCTTGAGGCCATAAAAAGACCACCAACAGGGGGTGACCATCTTAGAAAGATGATCCAAACTCCCCCTTACATTAAACCTAATTCTTCTTACCTTGACTAATCAGTAAATAGTAATTAGCCCCTGCTAATCAATACTATTTATTTAAAATAGATTTTCAAAATAAGACATTTCCAAATTTTTAATTAAATCAAAGGAATTAACTTTCATTTTAATCTATATGTAATATTAACTGAACAATTTTGACTGAGTATTTTGTAAACTCATATAATTTTATTGTCTAGATAACACATTCAATTAATATTTTTATCCTTTGCCAATAGTATCTTAATTAAATTTCAAATATCAATAATAATTAAAAATTGATATTTTGAGGAAAACTTGAAATAAAATAATAAAATAGAGACTAAAGATTATTTATGGGGTTGACCAATTGGCTACATCCTTGGGTTCAATTGAACCATTCCATTTAAATAAGATGTAAATATAATGATTAAACTTACATCCTTGAATAACTTGAAATTAGTTGATCAACCTCTAAATAACTCTGATCACATATCACAAATATCATTCATTTCTAAAATGATCACATATATATATATAATATATATATATATATATATATCCAAAATTGATAATTTCTCTCTCTTCAAGGAGGCAAAACACTCTCAAAGGGTTTTAAAACTACCTTCTAGTTTTATAAACAAATCTGTCTCTATAATTATATAGAATAAATAAGATTCTGTAAAAGGTAAAATGGCTTCAACCAACTATATCAAAAATTTTCCCCTATAAAAAAATACAATATGTATTTCCTCTATTCTTATGTTTCCCTATGTCCTCTATCTCCAAAATAATTCCTCAAAATATAAAATGAAATAAGATTGTAAATAGCCAATGTTGGATAACAACCTTCATTTTATTAAAGTATGGTTAAACTCCAGATAGGCTACATGAAAACAAAAAGGAAGAAAATCCCATAATTTACGGGATGTTGAAACTCCATGTTTTATTTAATAAAGTGCTTCCCATAATTAATAACCATAATTATTCAATGCCATAAAACAAGAATCAAGATTTGAATTTTCTTGATAAATAAAGATTATCATGCAAATCAAATTCCACAACCATATGATTCTTTTCAAGTGGGTGTCCACATGGAAATAAAAGGTGGACAAGGAGTTCAATGCCATGTTTCTTGAATTAATATTCCACACCATAAAATAAGACTTTCAACTCCTATTAAATCAAGATTAACACATATAAAGGCATCAAGGATAATGTTTATTAGATTTAATAAAAATCATCTATGGCCCCATGAAATGTGGTAAAATTAATAAAGAATTTAAATCAAAACATTATCCACCTAACTCCACTCAACTCTCCCAATAATACCACTTCCCACCAACAACCAACCAAGTGGGTAGGATAAAGCATGCATGTTAATGATTTTAAAGATTTATTTTGGACTCATGTTTTTATAAAAACATATTCCATACAAATCTTCATGTTGGGATAAGATAAAGTGGGGATAAAATAAAATTTTGGATTTAATTTAAATTTATCTAAAGGTCTGATAAAACCATAAAATAGGATAATTAAATTAAATTTGGATTTAATTTAAATTTATCCAATGGTTTAATAAAATCATAAATAGGATAATTAAATTAAATTTGAATTTAATATCCCATGGTATTTTGTAAAAAAATTATTAATAATAAGATATTAAGATTATTTTAAAATTGGGAAAATGGAGCAATTACGATGGAAAAAAAACCATCAAATAATCCTCCAGATCAAACCTCCCCAATAAGATTCTTTTGGTCCTCAAAAGGTCAAATCACTCTTTGAAGTTACAAATAGTTTTTTGACAAAATATCATGGCAACGATTCAAAAATCAAACTGAATCCCTGAAATGCCAGTGGAAAAAATATCTACCTAATACCAAATTGTAGATAGAAGTAAACTACCTACTCAATATATATACTATAATGCAAATTTTTCCAAAATAGACATACTGATCATTCCCCATATAATCTACATATACTACTTTCAAGGTTTTAAAATGATTTTTTTCCAAAACCCAAATGTGAAAAATAATCTAAGTATGATAAACCTATCCCTTGGCTTTTTTAAACAGGTCACTCTAACAAACCAAATTCCAAACTTAAATCATTTGGGAATATCTTCAAGTTTAAACATGAGTTAATTCCTTTCTCAGTGCATTAAGAACTCAAAAGCCTATTAGGAGATTAAAAAAATAGAGATTATCAAAACCAAAAATATGATAAAATAATCCAAGTATTATCAACCTATCACTCATATTTCCTCATAATTAGTAGCTCCAAAAATTATGTTCAAAACCAAATTGTATTCCTTTTAATATCAAAACTACTTCGAACATATGCATGTTAATTAATACCATAGCTATGAAAAATTACCACTATAAAAAAATGATCATTGCCATCCAAATCAAAAATGAATGGAGTTATTTTTGGATAATAAGTAGAGAAGTGGTCTTCCTCTTGTTTTGTTTTCAAAATTGGTGGGTCTAAAATAACTTTATTTTTACTTATGGATGCATCATTCTTTATGGATGTCTTCTAGCAATACTTAGGACATAGTTTTGGATACAATACCCAAAATTTATCATTTTGGTAACCACTCATATTACAATGAGTAAAATAATAATTACCCATTTGTTTCTCCTTAGAAAGCATAGATTTCCTACTAACTAGTTTTCTTTTCCAACATAAGGCAACACAATGATTATCTAATCCAAAAAAATTACATGGATATTTAGACCAAAAATACTGTGATAATAAATCCTTATTTTCACAATTAAAATATAATTTGGAATATTTACCATGTTTATGATAGTGTGATGGTTGAAGTTTCCAACATTTCTCAACTCTATGTCCATTCTTGTGATAATGATTGTAAAATTTCCTCTTGTTCATCTTGGATGAGGAAACATGTTTACCATTTCTTTCCTTTGAATGACCATTATCACCTACCTTATCTTTCACAAAAGGTAACAACTTATTTAGAAAATATTTTCTTTTCCAACAATAAGCAATAGAATGATTACTTAACCCACAAAAGGTACAAGGAAAAGTATACAACATTTTATGTGTATCATATTCATATTGTTCAAACTAAAAGAGTGCATTATAAGTTTTATAATTTACCAAATTCTTAGTGCTATTTTGTGTAAGAAAGAGGAGGTGGAATCTCAATACCTCTTCTTCTAGTTCTCTTACACCTCTCATCCACGTGTAATGGTTTATTCTAAAAAATTAATGGCTTATATTCTTATTATTTGGAAGGTTATCTTCTTACTACGGATTTGGAACTCTCTCCAATTTTCATTCACTCACTAGTATAACCTAAACCTACAAAACAAAGCCTATCCTCTACCTATATGGGGTTAGTTATGGCTTGTCCATTTTTACCAAGGCCTCTTCCTTCAAATCCCTTTTTTTTAATAGTTTAGACCCAATACCCTTAGCGTGTTTTTCAAAAACACCAAAATAAATACTTGAAATTGAATGAGAGGAAGTACTACATGATGACTTACTTACAATGTATTCATCTGTCATTGTTCATGAATCTAATGTGGAAGGTAATTCCTTCATTATTTCACCATTCTACAACTTTTCCAAGAGCTCATCCTTGGTCTATAAATCATATTTCAACTTTTCAATCTCCTCTTCCATGGAGTATAATTTTGATCTCAAGAAAGAGTTGTCTTCTTGGATCTATTGATTATATGACTCAAGCTCATCAAGCTTCTCTTGTTTGGATAACTTGCCCATGGTTTCTTATTCCTACAAACAACCTGTACTTCTAAAACTATAAATAGAGTAAATAATAGTCTATAAAGAATCCAACCAACACTGAAACTATAATCAAATTTTCACACAATCAAAATTTAATCCTGGCATTCTAACTGCTTTGATACCAAACTGATTGGTAAACTAGATTTACCCCTACAGATAAATCACATAGTTTTTTCAAATGGATACTAAAATTCTCAATTCCTGAATTAAAATAGAATTGGTAATATAACTCTTGATTTATTGATTAAATAAAATATGAAATGGATTTTTAAAAATAAGTCATTTTCTAAATGTTTAATTAAATCAAAGGAATTAACTTTTGTTTTAATCTGAATGTAAAATTAATTGAACAATTCTAAATGAGTATTTTGTAAACTCATATAATTTTATTGTCTAGATAATATATTCAATTAATATTTGTATCCTCTACCAATATTCTATTAATTAAATTTAAGTAATTAAATTCTAAATATCAATAATAATTAAAAATTGATATACTAAGGAAAAACTAAAATAAAATAATAAAATAGAGACCAAAAATTGTTTACAAGGTTCACCAATTGGCTACGTCCCTAGTTTTATTAGCACCATTCCATTTAAAGAAGATGTAAATATAATTATTAAACTTACATCTCTAAATAACTTGCAATTTGTTGATCAACCTCTAAATAACTCTGATCATAGATCGTAAATATCTTTTGTTTCCAAAATGATCACTTATAAATTTATATCTCCAAAATGAGCAACTTCACTCTCTTCAAGGAGGAAAAATACTCTTAAAAGGTTTTAAAAATACCTTCTAGTTTTACAAACAAATCCCTCTCTATAATTATATAGATTCAAAAATATTTTGTAATAGGCGAAATGGCCTCAACTAGCTATATCAAAATTTGGCCCTTATAAAAAATACAATTTATATTTCCTCTATTTTTGTATTTCCCTCTATCCTCTATCTCCATAATAATTCCCCTCAATATAAAATGAAATAATATTTTAAATATCTAATGTTGGTTAACAACCTTCATTTTTCTAGAAGTACGGTTAAACTCCAAATAGGATGAATGAAAATAAGAAGGAATAAAATCCCATAATTTATGAGATGTTAAAACTCCATTTTTTATTTATTAAATCACTTCCCATAACTAATAACCATAATTATTCAATTCCATAAAACAAGAATCAAGATTTGTATTTTCTTGATAAATAAAGATTACTATGCAAAATAAATTCCACCAACCATATGATTCTTTGCAAGTGGGTGTCCATGTGGAAATAAAAGGTGGACAATGATTTTAATGCCATGTTTCTTAGATTAATATTTCACACCATAAAATAATACTTTCAACTCCTATTAAATCAATATTACCACGTATAAAGGCATCAAGTATAATCTTTTAAATATTCCCCATGACTTTCCATGTAATAAGGAATAAAGTGGGTGAATAAAATTTGTTGGATTTAATAAAAATTTTCTATTCCCCCATGTAATGTGGTAAAATGAATAAATAAATTAAATCAAAACATTATCCACCTAACTCTTCCAATAACACCACTTCCCACCAACCGCCAACCAAGTGGGTAGGACAAGGCATGCATGTTAATGATTTAAAAGATTTATTTTGGACTCATGTTTTTAATAAAAACATATTCCATGAAAATATTCACATTAGGATAAGATAAAGTGGAGATAAAATAAATTTTATGATTTAATTAAATTTATCCAATGGTTTTATAAAACCATAAAATAGGATAATTAAATTAAATTTGGATTTAATTTAAATTTATCTAGTGGTTTAATAAAACCATATAATAGGATAATTAAATTAAATTTGGATTTAATATCTCATGGGATTATTTTAAAATTTGGAAAAATGGAGGAATTACGATGGGAAAAAAACCATAAAATAATCCTCTGAATCATTGACAACTTCCTCTTGTTCCATGCCAACACTCTCTTCAACCAAGCACTGTAACCAATGAATAAATAACACACAAAACCACTAAAATAAAATATAACTTCATAAAAAAGTCTCATGGACTCCCCCTAACATTTTTGAGCCATTTCACCTTTTGAGCATCTTGAGATTTCCACACATCATGAAGACCCACCATACATGCTAACTAGCCTTCTCTCTCAAGCTACATAAAGACCACAATATAATTTCATGCCACTTATAAAATATAAAACATGCTCTTAACTACCCTAAGAACTCATCTTAAAATAAAAATTCCTTTCTCTTTTGGATAAACTAAGCAAAAAGCACTCTTCTTCAAATTAGGCATGTTTAGCCTCTTTGTAGCCCTACTTAAAACTTGAAAATCCCACAATTTTTAGTAGACACATCTTCAATACCTAAAACTTCATATCTTTATCACTAATATAAGTGCCCTCAATCACACCAATTTTTGTCACCAAGATCATCCTATGCAACATAATTCCTTCACAAACCTACTAGCCAATTAGCCTTCCATATTGACAAAAACTTGAATAATTTAAGAGCCATAAAACATCAAATATATGTTAATCTCATTTTGAAAAAACATCTATCCCATTAAAAATATTAAGAAACCTTATATCTCAACTCATAACAAAGACCACTTTTCTATCCTAACCCAAAACCCTAAAATATCAAAACACATAAAATCAACAAACCTCCTTCTAGTCAATGCACACCTCTAAACCTCCTTACACACATAGAGAAACCCATCACACACTTTTTGACCAATATTTAAGCCTTAAAAACTTTGGGATCCTTGACTTCCTATAACTCATTTTAGGACCTACATACTCTTAAGCATAAACTGGGAAACTTGAGAGCAAATACAATTCTCCAATTGTACACAAAAGATATTTGAAGCTTGAAATCAATTGGAACACATCACAAAGAAGTGTAAAAAAAATTATGAGCAAAAAAATATACTTTACATTGCATCAAAGTCATTATTCCATCTAGAAACACCCATTCTAACCTTGCACAATAACTCTTTAAATCTCTGGAACAAGTTCATAATCTTGTTGTTCCTTCTTAACCAAAGACCTTCTCTGATTGGCATTATCATCTTGAGCACACAAAATTTCTTCTCCACACCTTATTTCTCAAATTCAACTACTCATTCCTCTGATCCTAGGACTTAACTAATTACAAAGCTCCCCCTAACTTCATGTTTCATTAAGAACATGACATCTAAAACAAGTATTGAAATACCATCTAGTCAAAATCAACGTTCATATAGATATACCTCATATTTAGAACATTGTGAACTTCCATGGCATACACAACTATTCAAAAAGCCTTTAATAGGCTTATCAAGATCTAGAACATAAGCCTAGAAGAAAGGCCTTCAACTTATAGGCTTACCTGACATCTATCACAAACTAATATGTAGATAGATATTTGAAACTCACCTTTATACCAGAGCATCCAACTAATGATCAACAAGTTAACTCCTTCTCAAGATAGGAACGCTAAGATTCTTCACAAGCTTCTTTTCTCCAAAAAATATATATAAAAGGAATGAACCAACATACCTTATTTTCATACCATCTCATCAAAGAATATCTAACAGCCACCAAGCTTCCTCTAATTGACAAGTGCCTCCTTCAAGCCTAGATAGAGACACCCCTTTGACATAGTGACACTAAAAGTCCCAAAACTTAGGAGACTCCCATATCTCCATACCTTTCTCTAACTTGCAATCTTACTTGACTTTGAATGAATCTTTGACTTCATTCTTTTGTTCAATTTATCAATAAATGCTAACAACATAAACTCTTGATTTTCCTTCATTTTTGATCCTTTTTCAACCTTGGCATATAGTCCATCAAGACTCTTGGACTCAACAGGGTTAGTCTCCCTAGTCTTTACTACCTTAGGTCTCCATACCATATTTTGACTCTTCTTTTCTTCTACAACCATGTTACCTACTTGATCTTTGAGCTTATCCTAATTTGTAACATAGCCTTCTAGAGAAACTTTCTTATCGACCTTATGACTAGAATAATTGGCAAGGATTACCTTTGGTTTCCATAACTGAGTTTGTCCTTTCTCAGACTTTTTAGAAGATATATATACTTTGACATATCTTGAAGAGATATTAACACCATTTGGATATAATATAACAATATGTCCACTCTTATGACAACTAAAATAAATAACATCATTTGTATCTTTTGATAGATGTGAACTATGATCAATCTTTGGCCAAAAATCCTTCTATCATAGCTCCATGAATGTCCATACTTGACTATCTTCATTATACAATCCTTATCTCTATGACCATACATATTACATATATAACACTGACCATGAAATAAATTAGCATACCTTGAAGCATTTGGTTGTCTAATAGACCTTCTTATATTGCTTTAAAAGCTTACATTTTCCTTGACATACTCAAGCTTCTCATGCTTCCTTTTTATCTTATCCAACTTGACTATAAGAAGCTCATTCTTAACCATCAATGAAGCTATCTTGGTTTCCAAATGAATTTTCTCATCCTCTTTAGCTCTTACACTTGAAATAGTATCCATTAACTAACCTCTAAGAACATGGATAGTCTTATTCTCATGCTTACCTTCTTTATCCATGTCATTTATTATTCTACATGCTTGCTCTATCAAACTTCCCTCAAGAGAACTAACTTGTGCTTCAAGACCTTTGATCATATTTCTCATTTTATGACTCCTCTTCTTATGATCCTTTAGTTTACTAAGTGCACTCATGAGCTCAACTTCTAGATCAATTTCTTATTTCTTGTTATCATCTTCTCTACTATTATGACAAGCTTCTTTATCAAACATGATGTCCTTTTATTTTGAACACAAACTTGTCTTGTCATTTATGTTCTTAACCCTAATATCATTATTTCTATTCAAATTTTGCTTTCTATATTCAAGAGAAGAATTAAGAAACTAAGAGATAGTCAAGGCTTGATGTGTACCTGGATATAGTCTGGGCACCGTAATCTAGACGTTGTGAGTACTCCTCTTTGGTTGTGGAGGAATGACACCTACAAAGAAAAGAAACTTGGACAAAAGAAGGCGTTAGATAAGGAGATGGTGGGTTGCCAAGCGAAAGCTTGATCCCAGAAGCATGAAAACTTCCTTAAGGGAGGTCAACCCACTAGTCAATAGAAAAAGAGTCTGATAAAATACAGAATGTCAAAGTAATGATAAAAGACTGAGAAACAAAAGGGAAGCAAAGGCTTACCTGAAAGATGTTGTCAGCCTGGACACAGTCGCCGGCGTTGGTGGTCCTACCGGCATCGGTTGAGAAAGGTGCCGACATCGGTTAGTCTGCCGATGTCGATGGAGGCAGAGACCGGCCTCGGTCGGGGCAGTAGGCTTGGACGGGGTCTGGGAGAGTCTGTGGTCCATGGATAGGGCCTAGTCAGGGTCTGGGTTTGCTTGAGTGGTCTGAGACAAAGTTTTTGGGCTTGGTTGAATGGTCTGGGGTCTGGGTCTGAGAGTCTGGTTGAATGGGCAGAGTGTATGGTCTGACAGAGGATAGAGGCAACAGAGAGATGGAGGAGATAAGGGTTTGGGTCTGGCTTGGTTAATAGTCTGGTCTAGGGAGAGGGAGTGTTTGATCTAATTCATAATACATAAAAGCAAATGACTAGGAAACACAAAGAAAACATAGACAATATACTTACCTATGCTTGTCGGAAGAGTGTTGTTGATGTCGTCCCTGTTGTTGATGTAGAACCCTGATGTTGAGTCCCTGTTGTGCTTGATGTTGAAGAAATCTGATGCAGTATACCTATTGTTGCACCTCAGGGAGAAAGTGAGAGGCTTGGCTGAGAGATTAGCAGATTGGTGGATGGTCGAAGATTGAAGATTGAAGGATTCGTGATTAGACGCGTGATTTTTGTGATTTTAGGCGAGAAATTGTGATTCAAGGGAAAATGTCCTTCCCTGATTAGCCAAGAAAGAGGTTAGACGTCGGTTTAAGAAAACTGACGTCGGCGATCCCGCCGGCGTCGACCGACAGTTGACTGATGTCGGTGGGTTCAGAACACGTAAAAGGCCCAGCAAGCCCGTTCTACATCCGCCAAGTGCATAGTTGGTTGGAGATTTGGTTAAAGGTAAGGATAAATACGCATGAGAGTTTGTTAGGTAGTTAGAGAGAAGTAGGAATAGGTCTTGGGTGAGTCATAGGATGGGAATTAGTCCAAAGCGAGGTGTCCTAGGCGAGGTGTCATGGTGATGTGTCCAAGGAGGGGGGGTTAATTCAAGATAAGTTAATTATTTTAAATTAGTAACTGAATGGTTTTAGGAATGGGTTAGGAATGGACCAAGCAGGGAAAAGACCAAAGTTAGACACTTTTTAGGTGTATACATTTGCCCCTTTTTGTCTTGTTGGTTATTCTAGATGAACTGCAAGACAAAAATAGGAGTTGGTTGCCCCAGGTGTGGGATGATGTGGACTGCCCCAAGGTATGGATGAGGTATTCCCCCTTAAAGTGAGAGTCGAGGGAAGGGAACCTGATGTCGGGTGCCGATTTGACAAAAGGTGGATGAGAAGGAGAGTAAAGGTGAATGCTACAAAAGTCGTGATTACACGCATACCACTTCATGGGACAGGTAGGTCAAATGGTCATAGTCAAAAGGTCGAGGAGTGCCAAAATTGAAATAACTAGGCCCCAGCATTTAGTCATCTACTGATTGGGTTATTCAATCTAAGCTGAAGCTCCAAATGGTCATCGTGTTCCAAGTATCCCAGGCTCAGGAAGTGCTCTCGAAAACATGAAAATGTCACAAGTAGTGCGGATCAACCGGCTTGCAATCCTATACTTGTGAGGGTCTAAAAATAAGGTCTGCAAACAATTTTGCTATCTATTCATGAGGTAGCATGTGTGCAAACAAAACCAAGACAGAGTTGTCTTGGAAGTGGTCAAGGTCTGCGGAGATAGGTGTGATCTCCATGGTCGCTGGTCAGGTTGAGATATAAGTGATCTCAAATGAGCCCCATGAGAAGTTAGAAATGACTTCGACATTGGCAGGGCTGGTTGATTGGTCATAATGAAAGATGAAAGGTTGACGTTTTGAGAGAGACGAATGAGCAGATGGGTGGACAAAGGAATGGCCGAGCTAACCTCAGAAGACTAAGTGCTGCCTACATAGCCCTTGTGTGAAGGGCCTCAGACCAATGTAGTTCGGACAGAGGGTCAAAGAAGTTGATAGATTGGTTTTGGTCGAGGTCAAGGTGAGGAGAAGATGAAGATGCTACAACCTTTTCCAATGGTGTATGCCGTAACATTGGTCGAGGGGTCTTTCATCCCTAGCAATTTTCCACAGTCGTGATGGATGTATGCTAAGAATGAATTGATTTCTATTTATGCTTCAACAAGTAATGGTTTATGCTTAACATAAATTGTGTCTGGTCGACAGAAACTATGTGAATGGTCTAGGTCATGTCAGTGGTCTGAAAATGTTTGATTGGTTTAGTTTAGGTTTGGGTGGATAGATAATGATTTTGTTGGATGTGTGACCAAGATGTGTCAACAACGAAAGGTGAATTGCTCTTTCATTGACAAGGACCAAAGTGACAGCATAGATAGGGGTTGTTTAGAAACAAAAGACCCATTCATGCATTGCGGTGTTGACCAGTGGTTGTGTTAGAGTGGTAATCGAATCACTTGACATTAAGTGAGCTCGAAATCCCTTGAGTGTGCAGGGGTGATAGGATTGATAATGAGAGATGGAAGGGGGAACCCTTTTGTGGCAGGAACAACTTTGCCCCTTTTATAGGTGACCCCGAGAACAACTATAGACAAGTTCATGACTCTAAAGTTTTGTCAGTCAGTTTTTTTTTTTTTTTTTAAAAAGGTAGATTGATCGATGCGGGAAGCCTGCGATGGGATATTGTCTTGCTTTGTGGTCATGTCATGAAGCTGATCGATGCGGGAAGCTTCAGAGATAGTGCTGCGTATGTAGCAAAATTTATGCATAGCCATCCTTCGAGGGAGTGGTCTATATTTTGCTTTTTATGTTTTTGATGACTTTGGCCTAGTTGTCCTTCAAGGGAGTAGTCTAGTAGATACAGCAATGATGATGCAGCTGTCCTTCGAGGGAGTAGTCTACATTTATAGTTTTATGACCTTGGAATATGCATCCCACTTTGATATATATTTGATTGATTTGTTGACTGGACTTTTGGTCATGGACTTGACTATAGAGGTTTAGAGGGTTTCCCTTTTATTAGGACAAAGCATTCATGCTTGCCAAAAGGGTTAGGATTGAGGGTTGAAGGAGAGAGGAATGACAATGACAGGGATTGCTCAAGGGATCAAGCTCAAGTTAAACATCAAATGAATAATTACTTGACTAACGGTGGACTGGTCAAAGAGGCAAGACATAAAGGGGGCTCAGGTTCTAACAAAGTCTTGACCCATGATGGTGTTAAGATTTGAGTCAATTAAGAGCAATTTGCCCCATTTGCCTCTTGCCAAATTGGTCAGGTGATTGATGACAGCTTGAAGAAATGATAGGTGTTTGGTTGGGTGGTGTTTGATAATTGAAGTGTGGTCGAGGTTTGGTTGATGATGGTCGGGGTCATGATTAAAAAGGTTGGTTGATTATTGGACTATGTGTGGTCAAGGTTTAGTCGAGGTCATGATAAGGTTGGATTCCTCCAGTTTCTTAGGGAGAATGCTGGATAGATTGGTCAAGGTTGGTTGAGGCTTGGTGGCTAAATGGACTGTGTTGATGTCAAATAATGGGGTCAAAGGTGGTAAAGGGACCATAGTCTGGCGTGGAGATCTTGATTTAGGCGATGAGGTTTGAGAGGCATGGGTCAGTGTTGATAATTTGTCGAAGAGGTGGTCAAGAGGGTTCTTGATGAGAAGGGAATCCTTTCTCCATTGTTGACGAATGATAGCTTTAAGAGCGCAACAACGCTCAGTGTCATGTCCCGGAGTGTGATGATAATGATAGAATTTAGAGTTGTCAAACCAAGATGGCCTTGATCTGAGAGTTGATGAGTGGGGTGGTGTTGAAGGTTTGTTGATAATGTGGTCGAGAAGAAGGGTATCATTTCCCAGACATTAACGAACAACAACCTTGAGGGCACAACAATGCTCAGTGTCGTGCCCAGGCATGCGATGATACGCACAAATGCAAGTGTCGTTGAACCAGGGTGGTTTTGGTTCGAGAGATTGATATGGTTTAAGAGGCAGGAGATAGATGCGAGAGGACTGCAATAATTGCCATAATAGCAAAGCATAAGAACCTACTAATGGGTCTAGATGTTTTATCGTAGTGGGGATTGATGACTTTGGTTTGGGATGTGTAAGAGGCATAGGTCGATGGTTTAGAGGAGATATATGTTTGACAGGTTGAGGGAGTGATGGAGCCGACTTCCCTCTGTGAAGTATGGGAGTAGGAAGAACTCCTATTAAAGTGGACAGATGTGGGCCCAAGATTGAAGGTAATGAGGAAGGTGGGGGAGGAGTCCTCCGGTGTTGTCTAGTGGCCTTCTTTGATATGGTATGAGGGCCATTATTGCGAGAGGCAAGGTTAGATACGGGTTTGGGTTTAGATATGGACGAAGGTGAGTGAGATGTAACAATCTCAGGAAAAAGGCAAGAGGAAACTGTGACTGGGTCTTCTTCGGTCAAAATGGGTGGAGAGGCTGGGTCTTCTCTTGGTGGAGAAGAAATAGGAGAGTGCGGCTCCTCAAGAGAGAAGAAGGCAGGGATGATCGTGTCTTCTGCTTGTGCTTGAGGAGTAGGCAAGGTAAGGTATTCAGATGAAGGTAAGGCTAATGGCATAGGCATGGTCGAGGCATCCTCCAGTATGAGAGAGGTAGATGGAGGACTAATAAGAGAAGAAAGTTCTTCATCCTGTGATGGAGGAGGTTGGTCAGGGACAAGAGGCAATATAGTGTTGATTGTGTGAATATTATGGTCATGAGTGTCATTAGTCATGGTTTGGATGTTGTTTTGAGTAGGTGGATGGTTTGGAAATGATTGTTTGAAGATGTCGATGTTTTGATTTGGTGGGGAATTCGAGTTATCTAAAATAAGATCCCCCTTATCGATCATGTCTTGGATGATGTTCTTGAAGGTTTGGCAATTGTCGATGTCATGGCCGTGGATGCGATGAAAGTGATAGAAGTCAGCCTCCCTATACCATGTAGGGAGGGCTTTTAAAGGGTCTAATTGAGGTGGTCAGATTGGATGGAGATTGAGGACCCCCTGCTTGAGTAGTTTTTCCAAAACGGAAGCGTATGATTCTCCAAGTGGAGTGTATGAATGCTGGATGTACCGTTGTTGGAATTTTTTGGTGATGCTTGGAGATGTTGAAGGTTGAGAGTAATTAGTTGTCATTGAAGATGGTGATCTAATGACCACAGTGTTGTCCACTCCTTTGGGTTTGGATTTGGCAGAAGAAGAAGGTCTGGAAGAAGAATGGTCATTGGTTTTTGTGTTGGTATTATGCAATTTGACCTTATACTCTTTAATGGCACGGAGTTCAAGCTTTCGAGCCATGGTGAAAGCTTCGTCGAAAGTGTGGAATGTCTAAATCCGTAAGGTAGAAGAGATGTGCGTGGCACATGCTCGAGAAAAGAGCTCGATGAGCTCAAGTTGAGGTAAGGAGAAAGAGAGCTGGTTAATCAAGCCTCTCCAATGGGCGACAAAATCGACTATTGATTCGTCATCAAATTGTCTGATGGAGTAAAGGTCTGTGATTGAGACTTGTTTGGTGATGTTGATAGAAAAATTATCAAGAAATAATTGGGCAAGTTGAATGAATGAAAAGATAGAATGTCTGGCAAGAGAGCTATACCAGTCAAGGGCAGAGCCAGAAAGGGACATAGGGAACGTGCGTAAAAGTAACGCATCGTCATGAGAAATAAGATAGCAGGCATGTCTGAATGCCCGTAGATGTTGTTGTGGGTCCTCCTTATTCTAGAAGTGAGTGAATTTAGGAATCTCTCATTGGTTAGGGTATGGTCAGATAGGGACAGAAGGATGAATGGGCTCGTTGCAAATTTGCTCATATGAGAGAGCATTGTGTGAACCAGAGATAGAGGTCTCGAGACTGGACATTTTATCCATCAGCATTTTAATGACGTATGCTAACGAATTGATAGGTGGGGCACCCCCTAAGTTGTAGGGTACCTGGAAGGTAGTCAAAGAGGCGTATGACATACTTGGTTGTGCTTGTGTAGGCACAACATAAGGGTAGTGTGTCATAGGGATAGATGTCATGGTCAAAGGGGCTTGTGTCATGAAGTTGGAGGACACAAGTTGACTAGATACCACCATAGGTGGTTGAGTGGCAGCACTGATAAAAGGATAGGTTATCACTCCTATGTGTATGGGTGTAAGAGTGGGCGAGGTCGAGACAACTAAGTTCTGGTATGATGTAGAACTCAGTTGAAATGTATGTGGTTGAGGGGGTAATGGGACCCCGATGGAGGCAGGTTTGAAAATAGATGAGGAGGCCAAACTTTATGTATTGGCCATGGTCGAGTGACTGGTCAAGATAATAGGCTGAGTCATGATGGGTTGGGTAGCAGATGACATCAATACCATTGCCGCTGTGACTGAAAGGTCTCACATTTGGTTGTTTGCAAGATAGTGTTGGAGGGCTTCGACGTTGAGGTCCAAGAATCTTTCAAAATCTCGGTCCCCTTCAGGGATGATAGGAGTCTGAGTCAGGGTCAGTCCTGTAGGAGTTCTTTCAGTCTCCGAGTGGAACTCCATGATAGGACTGGTTAAGGATGGGGTAGACAGAAGCGGTTGATGGCTAGAGTGGTCAAGAAGGGCCTTGGTTTGACTATGTGTCAAAACCATGCAAGGCAAGAAAGGAGATAGGTTTTAGAAACTATGTTTTTTCAATTTCAGAAACTCAGAATGAGGTTTTGGCAGAAAAAGGGGTCGGGTTTTAAGTTACTATTTTGGAAAAAAATATTGTGATACTGACCGACGTCAGTTTAAAAACTGATGTCGGTAAGGGAAAATGGCTGACGTCAGTCAGATAACCGATGCCGGTAGAGAAAGGTGGCCGACGTCAGTGGAAAAGCCGATGCTAGTGACTGTGGTTTCTAGAAACTCAAAAAAAAAGTTTTTGGAAATAAAGAAAACGTCCTTACCAGCTCAAAAAAGATAGATAAAAATATATATATATATATGATGATGACAGACAAAGCCTAGCGTGAAATCCTAAGAATCAACTTTAGAATCCTATGGCTTATGCCTTAGATGAGTGTTTGGGAAGGTTGGCTATTAGAAGGGTCCTAGAAAAGGTAGCCTATGGATGGTTTCAGGTGTGTTTAGGAACTCAAGAAGTTTGTATTAGGTTCGGTACGTGGCTTGGTACTAAGGAGCAAGCTCCCCTCACTTCACGATTCCAGTGGTTAGCTAGTCTCGCTTAGCCAAAATATACCTTGCCTAGAGATTAGACTCCGCCAGAGAATGGAGTGGGCTTTCCCCTTGGTGATGAAATCCAAGTGAGATTGCCAGGTAGGGGTAAGGTATCCGCTGGGGGATGAAGTCCCAGTCGGGCCTTGTCTCAAGTAAGTTTTATGTTTGTTTTAGTGCAAGTGGTTCAGTTGTGTAACATGAAGTGGACTAGATTAATTCAATATGTGGTTTGTTAATTACTAAGTGTGGACTAATGCAAGCACAAGTAGAAATGAATGCAAAGTGTTTTAATGCCCCAAATCAAAATGTTAAATTGGAATGAAGACAAGTTTTGAGAAAGGGTTGAAGAAAATTATTTTGGACTAGTCTAGAAATGCAAGAAAGGAAAGAAAAGATTCTTTTAATTCCTGCCTATAGTGTCATTTGGAAAAGAAGAACGAGGTGAAAAGGGAGAATCCTAATGCACCCTATATGAAAAAAGAAGGAAAAGAACCCAAGGAAGGCCCTTAAGGGTCCCACCGGGCGTGCCAGAATGTTTCTATTCAAATTTCACTTTCTATATTCAAGAGAAGAATTAAGAAACTAAGAGATGGTCAAGGCTTGATGTGTACCTGGATATAGTCTGCGCACCGTAATCCAGACACTGTGAGTACTCTTTGGCTGTGGAGGAATGACACCTACAAAGAAAAGAAGCTTGGACAAAAGAAGGCGTTAGATAAGGAGATGGTGGGTTGCCAAGCGAAATCTTGATCCCAGAAGCATGAAAACTTCCTTAAGGGAGGTCAACCCACTAGTCAATAGAAAAAGAGTCTGATAAAATATAGAATGTCAAAGTAATGATAAAAGATTGAGAAGCAAAAGGGAAGCAAAGGCTTACCTGAAACATGCTATCAGCCTGGACATAGTCACCGGCATCGGTGGTCCTACCCGCGTCGGTTGAGAAAGGTGCCGACGTCAGTGGAGGCAGAGACTGGCGTCGGTCGGGGCAATAGGCTTAGACGGGGTCTGGGAGAGTCTGTGGTCTGTGGACAGGGCCTAGTCAGGGTCTGGGTTTTCTTGAGTGGTCTGAGACAAAGTTTTTGGGCTTGGTTGAATGGTCTAGGGTCTGGGTCTGAGAGTCTGGTTGAATGGGTAGAGTGTATGGTCTGACAGAGGACAGAGGCAATAGAGAGATGGAGGAGATAAGGGTTCGGGTCTGGCTTGGTTAATAGTCTGGTCTAGGGAGAGGGAGTTTTTGATCTAATTCATAATACATAAAAGCAAATGACTAGGAAACACAAAGAAAACATAGACAATATACTTACCTGTGCCTACCAGAAGAGTGCTGTTGATGTCATCCCTGTTGTTGATGTAGAACCCTGATGCTGAGTCCCTGTTATGCTTGATGTTGAAGAAATCTGATGCAGAATACCTATTGCTGCACCTGAGGGAGAAAGTGAGAGGCTTGGCTGAGAGATTAGTAGATTGGTGGATGGTTGAAGACTGAAGATTGAAGGATTCCTGATTAGACGCATGATTTTTGTGATTTTAGGTGAGAAATTGTGATTCAGGTGAAAATGTCCTTCACTGATTAGCCAAGAAAGAGGTTAGACATCGGTTTAAGAAAATCGACATCGACGATCCCGCCAGCGTCGGCCGACAGTTGACCGACATCGGCGGGTTCAGAATGCGTAAAAGGCCTGGCAAGCCCGTTCTACATCCGCCAAGTGCATAGTTGGTTGGAGATTTGGTCGAAGGTAAGGATAAATACGCACGAGAGTTTGTTAGGCAGTTAGAGAGAAGTAGGAATAGGTCTTGGGTGAGTCATAGGATGGGAATTAGTCCAAAGCGAGGTGTCCTAGGTGAGGTGTCATGGTGATGTGTCCAAGGAGGGGGGGGGTTAATTCAAGATAAGTTAATTATTTTAAATTAGTAATTTAATGGTTTTAGGAATGGGTTAGGAATGGACCAAGGGGGGAAAAGACCAAAGTTAGACACTTTTTAGGTGTCTACAATCATTTATAATATTTTCATCCTCTTTGGCATATTTATTCAAAGTAAATATCTATTCTTCAAGTGCCTTGATCATAGCCTTACACTATTGATTTTTTTTTCTTCAATTATTTAGCCATCTTTGTACCTACTTAAGATCAACTTCAAGCTATTAGGATTCCTTCAAAGGACCTACTATAATACCAATTGTTATAGGTATAATCACTAAGAGGGGGGTGAATCAGTGAGCCTAGATATTTCAACTTAAGTTCCAATCCTTCTAAACTCTTAATCATTCACTACATACATTCATGAGGCATACACATCTTTCATAGCAATGAGCAAGAATGGCAATGTAAGATCAAGCACATAACACATGATATATGTGAGAAACCCTTTTGGGGAATAAAACCCACTAGAACCTACAATTGGACTATTATCCTATAATATCAAGAACCAATTTATTCCATCTATAACTGATCAAGGAACTGCAATCCCTATTTAGTAAGACTACAGTCCTAAAAGGTGCTTCAACACTTATCTAGATAAACTACAAAAACAACTAGACTTTTATCAAGTTTCACCTTACAAAGAGGCTAAAGCCTCCTTAGATGCTAAGCTACCACAATAACACCTAATAATACATCCACCTATGAATTAATGTCTTAAACACTTGATGATGGACCTTTGCTTATCACTCTTCACCTTTGCTCACACTCAATCTTCAAGAGCACTATTCTACCAATAAAATTATGACCTACAGGTCATACAAATAGTCCTCAATCTATTCTTCTCTTCTAATCATCCTCAGGTTACTCTACCACTCTACTTCATAATTCATAAACATAAGCCTATCTGAAATCTCTCCCTAGTCTCTCACTCACAAGTCAATAAATCAACATCTTTGATTTCACTATGTATAGATCAATCATGATAATAACCATATTGGTTAGCCATTAGGCATTCCTTATCCCTTATAGCTCAAAAAAAAATCTTTATAGGTCATCCATAGCATCTATGGGTCACCCTTAAGAAACTAGGACCACTACCAAAAGCATGGACCACTACCAAAAGCATGGACCTATTCCATATGATCTATATATCCCCATTAAGTGACAACAATAAAAAAAATTACCCTCCTGCTTAAGCACAATTCACTCAAACAACATTCTATGCAAATAGTCATTATGAATAAACACATAGTCACTTTATAAACCATTGTTCATACTTATATAATTGTTCAAACCTTCAAAATTCACACAGAGCATCCTCATTGAGTCTAAAATACTCCCCAATAGCTAATTCATCATGAAACATCAAAACATAATTTGCACAAGCTTAATTATCCTTCTTGAGTCACTTTCATAATAAGAATTAACACATTAAAATTTAAACCTATAAATATTTGATTGTACACACATTCAAATCTTCAAACTAGGTTCAATAGATGCATCATGGATTTCTCTTCATCTTTTCTTTTTATATAACTAGCAAATTCATCCTCAATCAAAATTTATAGCCAAAATACAAAGAACTAGTTTTCTCATTTTAAAATTTAAATATTCAAATATAAACAGCCACAGTTAAAATTTGAACACAATGCTCACATCTCATGTCCTCTCAGCTTTAGATCAATCTCACACCAGGAATATTCTCTAAGCTTTAATGCATAGATTTCAATACTCAAATGTTAAACCTTATTCACTTTGACCTCAGCTCATGCAATCTTATAATGTTGACTCAATATGCACCATTTATCTCTATAGATCAACTAGGTATTTAACTAGCAATGCTCAATTTTTTATCAATCTATACAAACACCCACTCACCATTTATTTGTATACATTACCTTTTCTTAGTTATTAAACAACATGCAATTTTTATCATTTCATTACTTATTGACATCTTGGAGCAAACGTGCTCCATTGATTTCCTTGAGACTTCCTCAATCTTTACCTCTTGTAAAATTGACTATGGGAACCCTTGCAATCTATCTAAGAATCCAACTTTGAGCCTTAATAAAATTTTATGTGATTTAGTGCATGATCTTAAATTTGGACCATATGATCTCCCCACATAGGATAACCCATCCATATAGAAATCTTCTCCTAGAACCCACACACATGTGATATATGTCATCATCAACATAATCACTTAGAATTTTCTTCCACAAAGCCAACTATGCCTAGAACTACCTACAAGGCTAAATTTTCTCATGCATATATTTTGATGTGCTTCATTGTAAGATATAAAATTTAACACAATTAATCTAAGCTCAAAAATAAATAAACCCATATGATCATCTTCTCCTCAAAAGTCTACATGTGTGAGATATGCCACCATCAAACTACTTACTTAGCTCTTCTTTCCATATTTAAAATTTGTCTAAGTATCATAAAACACTATTAAAATTCCTAGGAGCCTAACTTTTCACATGAATATCATTTGTCACACTTAGTCACATGATCTAAGAATTATCTCATAAAAACTAGGCATAAAAAATAACAAACCCATATGATAATTTTTGTCTCAACACCTCTACTCATGTGAATTTTGACCTCATCAACATGCTTACTTGGCTCTGATTAAGCCCTTTTTCAAGTTTAGCTAATTATGGGAACATAATGAATTCTATCTGAGTAGCCAACTTTTCATCCTCATATCTTCGATAACACTTCATTGCATGACTTGAGATATGATGCATAAAAAATAGGGACTAATTTGATCACAAACATATGCCCAACTCCCCTTGACACATTCTCATATGGAAATGGTGATATCATCAAATTACCTACTCAGATTTTATGTCATTAGACCTAGAATGTCTAGTTGACAACAATGATCAATCAAATGAAATCCACTCATGCACATAAACACTCAAAGTTTATAAAACATCTTAGGGACCTTTTTCACATGCTCAATATTTCATACTCATCTTTGAACATCTCTAACCATGCCAAAATAGAATATCAACCAATCATACTTTAAGCATACTAGGAAAAGCACATTGCACACTTTGTCATTATCACATAGACTATCAAGGTACTTCATCCACTTACCAATACACATCCATGCCACCACTATAACATCATTCAGAACTCTCAAACATTTAATTTACTATAAATTTGATGAATCTATCTTATTTGGTGTATTACCCTATATACATCACTAACCTAGTTTAGTTCTAACCACAGTCAAATTATAACCTATTAATTTGACATTTTTGGCCTATCAATCTATTAATTGAAAACATTTAAAAAAATTTCCAAAAACCAAAAAATAGTAATCAAGACTAATTTTATTTTACTTACCTAAATAAAAAATCTAGTTTAACTTAGTGATTTTTATTTAACACAAAAGAATTTTTTAGCCAAATATGAAGTCGAAGGGTCAAAGGAGCTAATAAAGTGATTTATTATCTCCTAAATATTCAAAAATATGAGTTACACCTCATAAATATATAAAATTAGTTTCCATGCCTCATAAATATCTAATATTTAGGTGTCAAGACTTCATTAGTGCCTTGACCCAACCTAGGGTTTTACTAATGTAACCTAGGTTAATTTAGACACAACTCAAGTTAGAATTTAACCTAAACTTCCTAAGCTTATAGTTAGTTCTTTGAGATATAAATACAAGTTCCCACACCATATGCCAACAAGATTTTGTGTGTAATGTTATTTTTTTGGAATACCTTCTTGAAGCCTTTAAGAGTAGTGTTATAATGCCTAATTCATGCCAAGCTTCACACTAAGCCACAAGTGACTATTGGAGAGATGCTACCACCATGTATGAATATTAATAGAAGACTCTAATCATCATAGGTTGAGCACAAACATCCTTATTCCAATAAGTAAGCATGAAACTTTTCAAATGAGGTGATAAATTTAAATTATCTTTATCTCTATTTTGTGATATTTCTTATTATTTCATGTTCTCCCTAGTTTTTAGGAAAGAATGTTTAGTCCTAGTGTATTGTTATGCTTGATGTTTTATAATTTGGACTAACAAGGGATAAATCTACATATTATTTACTCTTTGAAGACCTAAGTTATACCTTATTCATAATATTTTTTAAACTTATGTGGATGATCTCATTACCAAATCTAAAATTCATAAAACTCACCTTAGTGATTTATATATAGTTTTTTATCGACTCATTAAATACAAATTTAAACTTAATCTATAAAAATGTGTATTTGGAGTTACATCTAGTAATATTTTAGGTTTTATGGTTTCCATTCAAGTCATTGATATCGATCCCACTAAAATCAAGGCCATTATTAGCATGCATATTCCTCATTTCATTCTTGACATACGAACTTACCTAGGGAAACTTAGAATAATTCATCAATATATCACAAAAATGGCTTACCATATTTACTCCATAAATTCTCTTCTTAAAAAAAGTAATTCTCTAGAATGGATGGATTCATGCCAAAACTCCTTTAATAGCATTAAATATTATTTACTTCATCATCCCACTCTTCATCCACCTTAAAATGATTACTGATTAATTCTATATATATCATCTACCCCCATATTAATTGGGGTAATGTTTCCCTAATAACATGATACTGGTAGAAAATATGTTATTTATTATATCATTCAAGGTTTAATAAATTACAAAAATAATTATACCAAAGTAGAGCATGATTATCTTACCATGTATTTTACAAGTAAAAATATCCATTATTATATGCTCTATCAACCCACATATGTCATTGTCCATTATGATCCATTTAATCATTTCTTCTCTAAAGCTTTTTTACCTGGAAACAAAATTGACAAATGGATGGTCCTACTAATGTAATTTTACCTTTGAATTATTATATAAAAACCTATCAAAGGATAATTCATGACAAACCAACTTGTGGTGTCTTCCTTACCTATTACAAATCACCTTAAAGACACACTTATGAATGAATAGGCTATTTACATTGAAGGTCTTAATCAATAAATTTCTCTTAAATATTATTTCCACAAGATCTTTGTTGACCTAAAAGCCAATAATTTAGAATAAAATTATTACACTCCTACCACTAAATCTAAAGTAGTTATTAAATAATTAATAGAAATTACAATCAATTTACATGAAGATATTTGAACACTTCACTTTGATGGTGCATCATGACTCCAAGGAGCTAAGATAGGATATATTATAAAAACCCACATGGTGAAATTATACCTTTAGAATTTTGATTAACTTTTGATGCCACTAATAACATGATTGAATATGAATCTTTAATACTATTCATGTAAGCCAAAATCAATTTAGACATCCCATATTTACACATTTTAGGTGAACCACAACTTATATGTCATCAATTTAGTGGTAATTATCAATGCAAAATTGAAAACTTAATTTCATATCATCAGAAATTCAAAACTAAATGATTCATTATTCTCCCAATTCCTCTTGGCATGGGTAGATAATCTCCTTATCATTAATGATTTGAGACTCAAATTATCATGATTTAGTCAAGAACTAGACTATATATTTGTCATCATCAAATACTTGGAAATTTTTCATGTTGTTAAGAACAAATGGACAAGGTACTATTTTAAGAGAGAATTTTTGTACCTTGGACTCTTGTACCAATGCCAAGTGAGTAGCTAAATCATCCTATGAGTCAGCAGTAAGATTTTATTCTCTAGGAACAACCATTATATTGAAGGCATAAAAGGACTCAATTAAATCCCAAAATCTATGTTTTTACCTCTTTAATTATAATAAATTTCATTGGTATTTGTCTTTGATCTGATTGAATACTAGTTCCAAATCTCCATAGATTAGTATTTGTTTGACATTATGTTTGAGAGGAAAATGTAATCCTAAAATTAGTGCCTCATCCTTCACTCTATTTATGGTGTAATATAACTATAATATATACACTAACAAGTATTTTTTAGTTTTTGTATACACAAATTCAACACCATCACCTAATCCTTTCTTGGATCTTGCACCGTTGAAGTGGAGAGTCCATAATTTGGAAAGTCTATGAACTTTTATTCCATGGACCTCATGCTTTGTGGTAAAGGTATAAATCCAAAGATTAGGATATTTTTATCTTAATTATTAATTATTAATGTTTTATTCAATATTGGAGTTCTTCATTCTTGGTTATTGATCAATTTTAATATCATTTGTAATACTTCTCCATAACAACCAAACATGAGAGAAGTTTATTACTGCATACCCATTCAATGTCTTGGACCACTCTCTAATGTGGAATTTATATCCTTCTAATACATCCACTATAATTATATTGATAGTAATTTATACATGTTTTAGATTCTACTTATATGTGTCCATCATTTAGTTGCCCTACTATAATCACCACTGTATTATCTAGCTGTGAAACCATCCCCCTTGATGGGCTTGGAGTCAACCCAAGCTTTTGTCAAATGGAAGTTGGGATCACCATAGCCAAATCTCCAAAATCAAATTAAAAATTAAAAAATTTCTTTCCAAATGATTATATAGTCAATAATAAAGTAGTAACTTATATTTTAATTTTAAATATGATGTTGGTATGAGAAATCTTTGTCTTTTCTATAGTTTATTTTCCTGTAATGGACCTCCATAGGAGCTCTCTTTGTTCAATGATCTGAGCCAATTCATGAAGAGTGGTGTAGGATTTAATATTATTCATGTCTTTAAAAAATTTATATCCTCCTTTACTCTATTCTTCCTTATCATGGGGCTCTTCACTCCTTTTTTAGGGAGGTGTACTATTGTCCACCCTTGGATTTAATGGAATAGTGGTATTGTTTATATGCATGGATGATGTGAAAGGCTATTTGGTCCTTAGATTGTAGTTTACATTTTTATACTATTAGAATGCATGTATTTAATTAGATTCATCCTTTATTTAATTATCATCCTTTTCATGCAAAGAATACTCATGTGTTTAAAATACCATGGTAATGTTTGAGGAACCAGCTTCAGGGTGGAACTCTGGTGGGTTATTCATCAAATCCTACCTTACCATCTCACTTTAGAATATATAAAACACTAAATAGAATTTTTCACATTCAATTTCACCATGATGTGATGTATTATGGACTCTACACCATTTAGGTAGAGTTTTTTCCACTATATTGATTTCTAGTAACTTGTTCGCTTGATATTGTTTAATGTTATTCATAGACTGATTGAAAGGTTTGTTATATATTTGAAACCAAGAGTTTTGGTTATTATTTTGGCCAATATCATTATCCATGTTCCTCTACATGTTTAAGAAGTCATTTCTCAACTTATGTACCATTATTTATATAAAATCCAATTCTACTTTAGTAGATTCAACACCTTATAAAACTATTCTATTAGATGAAATTTAATGCTAGTTATAATGATGACTATTCATTTATACCTAATTGTTATTATAAACATAGTTTTGATTGGGTGCCTACTAAATCAGATGAGGAGGTGCATATAATTGATTCTAGTTGAATATTTAAAAAATTGATTAACATGATACACTTGATTCAGGGTTGTAAAACTAGCATTAATATTGGGTATGCCTAGTACTTGAGGATTTAGCTATTTATAAATATTGATAACTTATTCATATGATAAAAATAGAGTGTTGGCAATAGAATCTCTCCATAATAACACTATAGTGATTAGAGCCAATGTGATTTTGTACATCTCTAATGTTAATGTTTCATCTAGTCTATATGTTTGAATCATCTAAGTGTACATATTTTAAAACCTTGCATTGAAAGCTTGAATTAGCTCATTAGGCTCACTTTTCACACTGCTGAAATGTTGATAAAATAGGATAGGGTTGGTAAATTATCCAATTTGGTCAAGAAAATCTTGCTCACATTCATTATAGAAAGTAATTGAGTTCTCATGAAGGTTCAGATACCAATCATAGGTAACATCCTACATGGTAAATGAGAAAATATTGCATGTAACATCTTCATTAGTAATAATCATTAGCCTCAAATAAACCCTAAAAGACTTGATATTTTATTCTAAATTTCTTCCTCCTAAGGGGGAGAGATAAGGTAGATAATTCTATATATTCCTTGGTAAATTATGCACATCTCTCAGGATGGTAATGATAGATCCAACTAACCAAGGTGGTTGGTACATAAGATGATTAATAGAAGGGATAATTCTTAATAGAGAAGGTGTCCAAGATTTATATTGGAAATAATTGGTATAAATTTAGACCTTCAATGTTCTAAAAAGGGGGAATATTTTGGCCTAGGCCTTAGACTGATAACTCTCTTGGGTGTCTCTATTGCAAATCAAATATAGGGTATAACCTCTCACTAGGGAAGGCACACAAGTGGCCTTCTTGTGACTAGATTTTTCCTATTGATGTGGGTCTTATGTATATCCTTAGATTTAATTAGGTATCCTCTAACATTTTAGGATCTCAATGGAGGTAAAATCCACTCTAGAGCACGAATTGTAGCTATGGGTCAAACAACCTAGTGGTGAAATAATAGGCTGAGCATGTAGGTTGTTAACTAGGTTTCCTTATAGTGAAATTAATCCTAGAAAATAAAATGAAACCTACATGGGTTGGATGGATGGATTAAATCTATTCTAAAGTGGGTAGACCTTAATTAAATAAAATTTAAAGGAGGGAATGGTAGATCATAAAATAAAACTCTATAGTTTCAAGGTATCACTTCTTGGGTTGGTTTCTCTATGGACACATGTTTATGAAACTTAAGATTAATTTATATAGCTATTGCACACTCTAAAACAAAAAAAATTAGGTAGTCTAGGATAAAATGGTATAGGAAACTTAAGGGTATACACTAAAGGCTAATCCTTTTAGATTATTTACTAACAACCTTATTCAAGAGATTATAACTTAGACTAGAAAGGTATATAGGGAAACTAAGACTCCTCAATTCGAATTACAAAAGAGTATGTTGTAAATAAGTGAAAATTAATAATTAACTCTTGTTTTATATCTAATAATGGTGAAATGAATGTGTTTATATAGTTGATTCTAACCCTAGTCTTTTTTGAAAGTTTAGGCTAACAAGGTTGACCCAATCGACATTGTATAGTTATTGACAAAAATAAACTAGGTCTTAGTATAGGCCTTCCAAGGTCCAACCTAGACCCTAAATAATTTTTATGAATTAGAGTATACATTTGATGGGGTCGATATTGTAACGTAAACTAGGAGAAATAATTATAGGCTAGGGAAGGGTTAAGGAAGGTATAAAATGACTAGAGGAGGGTACAAAAAAGGAAGCAAATATTAGCGTAATGTTTTTCATATATGGTTGGATTGATAATAAGTTGTAATAAAGTGACAAAAATCCTAAAAATCACTAATGCTCTATTCACCCCTTTCTTGGTGTACCCCTTGAGGCATACACTTAGAGATATTGAGACTTAATGGGTTCTTATAAGATAAAAAGCATCATTAATTGATAAAACTTTAAAATATTATGTGTATACATATGACCCACTCAAATCTCATCACTTATCACTTAGGTTCAACAAGGGATGGTGCTTTGATAAAAGAACATATCAACACACAATGTTAAGGCTAAAAAAAGATGCAATATATTGAAGAAAAAATAACTAAAATTTAAATGACTGAAAATGAAGTAATTGAAAATTAAAAGTGATGTATGCATACCTTAAATTAACTTTATCATTAGATGGTTATTTTTTATGTTTGTAGTTTTGATCATGGATGGTACAAATATTGCTTTCGACAAACCCAAAGATATAAAACTAAAGAGAAAAAATAAACAAATGCAGGAAATCCAAGATAATTGATGCTATGTGGATAGGATGTACTTGGAAATTTGGAAATTTGGGGTCAAGTTATATGTTATACCAAATTACCAAGTCAAAATTTATAGTAAATAGGGTAACCAAAAATACAAGGCTACTAAAGATCAAAAAACTCAAACAGGTAAACCTTAAGTAAGAAAGGTAAACTCATCAAGTCAAACTATGGTTACATGTCAAAGATGGTACTCAAACATCAATGTAAAAATAATAACAATATCTAAATAAATATGGGCAAACAAAATGGTAAAACAACATTGATGAGTGATTAGTAACAATCCTTACTCTATCATCAATGGAAAAAGTAATTTAAAGTAGAAATGGACTTAGGTGTCCAGAAAAAGGGGTCATGCAATAATAATAAATGGTAAAATATAGCAAGGCACAAAAATGTAAATCCATGGTATAAATAAAGTTATCCATAGTCACTCGAACATATTGTTTAATTCTAAAGATAAATAAAACTGAAACAAAGTAGTGTTAGCATGTTTTTAAGATGTGAAGAAGAGGGAAATATAGAAAGGAAAATAGATTACAATCACACTTACCTATCAAGGGGGAAATAAAATGGGTGGAGGGGAGAATGAAAGAAAAACCAAGGTAGAGGAACCCTTCATCAAAGTCAAGACACTCAAATTAGGTTTATCAAAATAAGAGGACTTTCAACCTTAAGGACTATGAATAACTTCTCCTAGCCACATAAGTATGAGGTTAACAAATTAAGTATGTAGATCATCTCATGAAGGCTATATGCATAAAAATTAAAAAAGACCTACCTTCTGATAATGTGTTCCATTTTCCTTAGGAACCCATACAAAGTTATCAATCTACTATGAAGATCGGGTACTTACATGAGAAATTAGATATTACCATAGAGTTTTTTTAATTTTCCTATTCCAATATACTGGCCTACTACACCCCAATGGACCTTGACTCTATTGTGAGGACAAATATGGAGTTTGACCTTTAATTAGAGATAGGATATGTGCATGTAATCATGTATTTTGGTGTGATTTTGAATTTTAAAATTTATATGTTTGTCTTTTTTATATTATTGCCTTTTATTTCAAATGATTTGGATTTTAAATTTATTTATGGCTTTTTCCATTCCTCTTCCATATGGATTCAAAATACAAAACATGGGTGCTAAAGATGACTTTAATTTAAATACTTGGAACTTGGTTGCTAATAAAGAAAACTTAGAGAGCATGGTGTCTAAGAATCTCATAAATGTAGGTGAAATAAAAGTTTTATCTTTACTTCAACCTTGTTTTATCTAATATGGAATGAAAGGGAAGGAAATCAAGAGGAATGAAACATGAAATAATTTGAATTATTTCAAATTGAAAAAAAATGTGATAAAGCATGAAAAAGGGATACAATGATAGTAAAGAATTATTCCTTATCATAAGAATGAGGCAAGTGTGGGAAAACATGATAAAACTTTATTGTTGCATAAATTTTATCTACAAAAGAAAAAAAATCCAAAGATGAAAATAAGGATCAAAATCTCTAGACCATTGCAAACACATTCTAGAATAGGAATACTAAACTCAGATGGTAATTTTATGAGGAAGCCCAGGTACTATTCATGGTCTTATACTAAAACTCATAAAAGAGAAACCCACGAGGGTGCATAGAGCATGTAAAAATTAAATGAGAAAGATGGTATTTGTGAGCAAGTCTAGGTCATATCCATGGTCTTACACTACAACTCACAAAATAGAAACCCAAGGGGGTGCCAAAAATTATTGGAAATTAAGAAAACAAAGAGGAGAAAAGGAAATCATGAGCAATACTTGGTCCTTTCCATAATTTTATAATGAAACTCATGATAAAACATAAAACCAAAGGACTGAAAGGAAGGACTAAATTTTTGAAAAGAGATAACTATTGTAGAGGGTGATACCTATGTAAGTGTGTAATCATATTTTGGATTGTTCAAAAAATTACTATATTTAGTAATAAAAATCGAAGAACATAAATAAAATCAAAGGAGGGGTTAAAGGAATAATCAGATAATTAAAATGACATGTTTTCCATCATTTTGTCCCTTAGAGCTCCTCTCCAAGATCTCCAAGCTGATTTGAATGCAAAATAGTTGGATTATGGATTGCTTGCCTTGAGATTCCAAATGGATTGAATGGATTCTTTAACTTGATTGATATATTGAAAAGAGTATATAAATTCTTTGATGAGGGATGGTAATTCAAGTATAATGGAGGTTTATATATTTCTAAGTTAGCTTGGTCATGACCAAAGCATTATTTATATAAGATGGTGGAGGATAATTTAGGGAATTTTTAAATTATTTTAGAAGCCTCTAGTTTAGAAACTTCTAGAACTTTGGAGGAGCTTCCTTATTTCTAGAGTTTTCTTGATTAGTTTAGGCATAATGGAGCTTTATGTGGGATTTAATGAGGTTTAGTGTTTATAGGGGTGTAGGAGAGGCTAGGGTGGTAGGGTAGCTATTGTGTAGGTAAATAAAAGTAATTTTAAGTTTTCAAGTGGGCTAATGGGTAGATTAGTAGCTAAGTAGGATAGTTAATAAGTTAATGGAGTTATTAATTGGTAAAAAGGGTATGGTAAGGTTTATGGGATGTAGGTAATTTTGTGTAAGAATTAAGATATTAGTTAATTGGCTAGGGATATGGTTGATAGGTTAAATTAGTGAGATTAATATGATTATTAGGGTGAGAAGATTTAGGTGCCTACATTTTACTCCTCTTTGAAATGGTATTTTAAGTGGAACAAAGTGGATGAAGTAATGGATTTTAAAATAGAAAACATTTCATGGATGAACATGTTGTTAGTAGGTATGATGCCCCCTCGAGGGATCATGCAAGGAGTAATGATATGGATGATCACTCAAATAGAAATCCCCATGGGTGGGATAGAACTAAAAGGATGATAAGGGCTTGGGATTCCCCTAGTGTGAATGTAAATATGATTCATATGACTCAAGAATAAGTGTTATGGGATAAATTGGTTGAGCCTTGAAAGATGATTTCTAGACAATGATCAATGTCTAGAAATGAGGCTAATTGATTTAAGATGATAAGATTAAATTCCAAATATGTAGACATTATTCTGAGAAAGGGGAATGAGATAGGCCACAAGATAATGATAATTCTCATAGAAAGGACACATGCCAAGGATTATTGGAGACTATAGAGGATATTTTACGAGTGATAATAAGCCACTTTATGCGATATGCTTAGCTAAAAATGATGTAATAAGGTCGAGTGACTTAGATGGGATGGGATAATATTGGAGGTGAATAGTTTTTTAGTTATCCATAGGTAAAATATTATGGTTAGGTGATACCTACATAGTCTTAGGAGACATAAAGTTGATGTAGTTATAACTCAAGATTGAATGGATAATGTGAATATTGAAGGTCATGCCCTAGAAAACTTAGGGATGATAATGAATGGGATAATAGATTAGGAAATGAAATTTAGGAAGTAAAATTAGATGATATGGTAGGATAAGGGATTTATATGAGGTTAAATGGGTAAAAAAAGGTTAAAAAGAGGTGAAGATGGGGTAAAATAAGAAAGGAAGAGGGTGAAAAGGGTCATTTTAACTTTTACCCTCAGTGAATTTGGTGCTCTAGATCTAAAACCATGGATCTCATCCCACACACATATCATCATAGAAATAGGGTCAAAGAGTCTTAGAGGCTATACAATGTGGGACCAATGTTATGTAATCATTCCCTAGGCTATCAATTTTTGTGTTTTTTTATTGTATGTTCCATAGGTATAGTACCATGACTAAGGGAAATGCCCTCAGTGGTGATATTGTGCCCATGAATCAAAATATCATGGTTAGGATTTGTGGTATTGTAATACTAAAACACATGACTCATATTATTTCAATATTTTAAGGAGTTATTAGTGATATTTAAATATCATAAGGGGTGAATCTTAGTTTTGAATAACTATAAGGTTATAGTATAGTTATGAAAAACTTCAAAACTTGAATCATGATATTATCATTATCATAGGTAAAGGTTCATTCATAATGAGAGATATTGTGTTGGGTAGGATTAAATGGTTTTGGTTGGATGGGATTACATGAGTTAGGCTAGGGACTTAGGGGAATGAAGGGATGGTTAGGGAGTAGATACGATGATGTGAGTGGATAAGGTAAGGTAGTGGGGCACAATTGGTGAGGGATAGGTATGAGTTAGATAGGTTAGGGACTTAGTTAGAGTTAGGGAGGGATTTATTTGAGATGGCATTTGGTTTAGTTAGTAGATATTAGGGTGGAGATTATAGGGATGGGGGGGGGTTTAAGTGGTTGACGTGAATGAGAGTGATAATGAGTGGGGATGGGGGTTAATAGACTGGGGGATTTAGGATAGATGAGTGAATAGGATAAAGGGTGGATTAGGGTAGGATGATTAAATTAAGGTAGGATAGGATAAGTGATAAAGATAAAGATGGTATGGAAAAGGTGTATGGGGGTAGATAGGATTAGGTAAAGGAAGGTTAGATATTAGGGAAACAAGATGAGGGAGACTTTAGTTGATGGGGTGTATGGGTAAGGGAATGAATATATGGTTTGGTTAATGTGTTAGGATGATTAGACATGATATTATATGGATAGATGAGATGATTGTAATGTGATAAGATGTGTTATTGGTGAAGGAGAAGTTAGCGGTGATGGCATCTTGACTATAGTGTCCCCAATTTCTTCATGAGATGAATTTACTATCAATTAGTTTGTATTACATTGAGACCATGGTAGTGGTGTAGATTGATAGACATTTGATCATGGACTTGATGGAGAGATGACACTTAGAAATGAGTACCTTTCAATTCATTATGGGGGAGATGACCATCACCTTAGAGGACATGTTTCAATTTTTTTGTATTTTGATGATAGGGAAAAATATCTATTGGTGGTCACACACCCCTAGTTTAATAGTGTAGAGGTTAGTGGGGAGATTGAATATTAGAGTGCAAGATGCATGGGTATACATTGATAGGTGTTTTAGGGAGGTCACTATCAATAGGTTGATGTTGGTGGTGATGTCTATTGTGATCGACATACTCTTTTTGAATAAGAGTGGATAGTGGTTCTACTTGGGTATGGGATACTTGGTGGCAGACATGGTAAAGGACTATGGATTATTTTCCTAGGGTCCATTAGATTTGGCACACATATATCAAGAGTTATACATGGGAGTATATAAGGTAGTTATGATGCTAGGTCCATCTCTACTATTGTAGATATGGGGATAGGATCATGTATCAATAGAGTGTCCCCTGGGTACTCATTTAGTCAAAAATCCCCATGAGCCCATAGTATTTTATTATTATATCATTTGATGGGTATAAAGAGGTCATGTGAGAGAGATGTGATTATATAGGTATTCATTATATATTTTATGACAAAAGCATATCAAATGAATGTTGTATAGATAGGTGTAGTTTGAATGGGTAGAGGAGGTAGATGTTATCCAATATATGTTGACAAAGTGTTGCCTCATTAAATGTAGGGATTATATTATTGACCATTATAGACTTGATCAAGTGTAGAAGTAGTTTGGGAGACCATAGGATGTGCTGGGTGAGGAGCACCTATTTGCCTCGATTGATAAGGAGAGGCCACAATGGGGGATATTGGTAGATAGGGAATTAACACATGCAATTTATGAGAGCATTACCATAGTATCATGGGATTATTAGACACAAATACTCAATCTTGGTTTTAAAATGGAATACACTACATGTTGGGCATAGAGGTATCCACTTAGGTTACTAATGCATTAAGCTAGATTGAGGAGGGGGCTATGTAGAGACTTATATAGGCAGAGGTGAGACTTGGAAAGAGATGAGGGAAGAGAGTATAGGCCCTAGTAAAATATACACAAGATGGGTGGGGGGTCTTGATGCCATGAAAATGGATGGGGGAGATTAATAAGTCTTAGATGGGGGTTAAGCAATGGATATGGGATAGGCTAGGGGGAATAGGGTGCATGCTAGAGGGAGTGGAGGTGGAGATGATGTAGGGATACCTTAACCACCCTTGATAGAGGAAGATCAATAAATATTAGATTGGGTCAAGAGAGACATGTAGGCATATGTCTTAGATTTTTTAGGGATCACTGTTGAGAGGGATAAGATTAGTGCTCATCTATAAGGGTAGATAGTATAGATAGATGACAAGATAGATAATGCATAGGGACATATCTCAATATTATAGGGGTAGGTGACCACTTTTTAGGGACATACCTAGATTAGAGATGCGCATATTCGAAGTAGAGATGCCCAAATAGTGGTATTATAGAGTTAGATATGGAGCCAAGATAAATAGATCTCAAATTTATAGGGATAGATTGGGTAGTTGTAAAATTAGGTGAGAGACTTGATGGGATGGGTATAGGTGGCTGATAGGGCCAAGGAAGAGGGAGTTGCAGGTATGATAGTGGGTGGGATATATAGGGTTATATAGTAAATCATGTGACTAACATGAGAGGTGTAGTACTATAGAGACTTATATGAGGCAATAGTGCTAGCTAAGTGACATGCAGTGATATTCAAATCCAATTCTTCATAGTCCATGCATCAGCATCCTAAGGGACCACCTGGATCATGGTCAAGAATTTTGAGACTTATATTATATGATGGATATTTGTATATTATTGAAAATTGATGCCCATGGGGCCCATATTTTTTATCCATATATTTTGACATGGATTTTATGTGGACATTATGGACTATTATATACATATTATTATGAGATTTTTGTGATGTGATGCATTATGATTTTGTTATATTAGGAGAATGTCTTGGATAAATGATGTGATTATTAGTAATATGTGATTTATGTGATGGTTATGTGATTTTATGATTATGTGTATGATGTTATATGAGTTATTTATTTATATGTTTATACATTTTATTATATGATGATGATGTGATGAATCGTATGGTTATTATGTGATTATGTTGTGTTGAGTAATTTATGGATTAATGTGATGTGATTGTATGCTATTAATGAAATGTTTTGAATTATATGGTAAAATGAAATGGACATGATTTTATTTATGTAATTTTTATTGTCAATGTGCTAACAAAATAATCCATTATTTTAATTTTTGTCTCTCAAATTATTTTTGGGTCAAAATAATGGGATAGTAGGTTGGGATGATTAGGTTGGATAGTGAGTTGATTATGGGGGATGGGATTGGGGAAATTTTTAATCCATTAGATATGTAATTAATCCAATTTAATATTACACATTGTGAGTAGATGTGTGCCAAATGACATGAGATTAGTCAAGGGCACATTGAAATCACAATGTGTGGAAACTTAGTTTTGGGTGACTTTTGGAGTTCTAGGTTGTACCCAAGTTGAAGAGACATAAACCAACCTCAAACATAAACCAACATGGGAATGAACTTAGGCTATAGGTCACCTACTATCAGTCCAAACCTCTATATTTTAAGGGGATAACTCCCCTTATTTGACAATTCAAAGCTTTCTCTAAGACCTAAAACCACTTGGGATGAAAAGGGAAGAGAGATTTCATGAATGAAAACTAATATAAAGTGGTGATGCACCATGAATTCATTTATCCATTCTTTGAACTTGAATTATTCATCACACTAATGGACTATGAAAAAAACTAACACACTACCTACAATTGCATTCAAGAAATACTACTTCACCTAGAGGTTAGTTTGATTGACTTAAGTTGGATGAAAATGAGGGTAAGGCCTGATTAAAGGCACTTATAGTCATAAATCCACTTCATACCTAAGACATCAACATAAAGCCACACTAAATGACCTTCAAGTAAATTTTATTAGCACTTAGGTGGAACTTAGACATGCAAAAGGAAGATGAAAACTAATTTTACATATCAAATAATGAGATACTAAGTACATATTGGTAAACAACTACAAATGTTCTATTCATCACTTTAAGAGGTGTATAAGTACAAGTGATGGTAGAGTTTCCTCATACCATCCTTAGGGATATAATACAAGGCTTAAAAACCTTCATATATAGAATAATGGGATGATAAAGAGAGGGAAAATGGTGTGGAAAGGTGGAGAAGTGGTCATAATGACCATATTCAACTCAAAATAATAGCTAAAATAGTTATACTATACTCTATCAATCCTCTTATGCATTGAACCTCCTTGGTGGCTCCTTGAATAAGATATTTGCATTGGAAATTAGATAAGGGAGGATAATTAAACTTTATTTACAGTATGTCAAGACTTTACCATGCCTATAGTAGTGCATCATGTTCCCCTATGTTAGTTACAATCATGAATTAGGCCACCATAGTCATGTAGAATCCCACACTCCTTCGAGGCAAATTGGAAAGGTCAAAGAAAATAATCTAAACCTCCATAATAGCTGTGAAATACAAATTAAATTCCATTAAAGGGTCAATTATTAATATATTAGGCTTTTATTTACTCACTTCACTAGCCTTTCAATGCTAAGTTGAAATTCATTGATGACCAATTAGGCTAATTAGTCCTATTAGGCCTAATTACGTAAGTGTTGAAACTTGTCAACTATTAAGTACTTAAAAAAAGATTATAAACCTATGTATGAATATGACCAATGCCTAAAAAAACACTTCTAACAATGACATAGGCTTAGAAAGACACTAGGAACTTGAAACTTCACTAAGTTGAGCTAACTAGTTCATCTCTCTTCATGTATTAGTAGATTGGAAGATTTGAAAGTACTTGTATAGGTCCTTTCATATCGAATAATTGTCATGTTAAGACTTGAGAAGCTATATTAGATACCAAAATATCCATTCCAAGAATTGGAATCATTAAGAACTACCAAACACCCTTTATTTTAGTGAAAACCCTAAAAAAGTGCCTATTTTTTTAAGATTTTGTACAGTTAGGTACCATATGTGGATTCCCCTCTAAATTTAATTTATCCTCCATGATTTTTTAGACCATTATGGGATGCTAAGGCATCAAAATATTAACTTTTATAGACTAGGTATAACTAGGGTTTTAAGGAGCTTTAGGAGCACTCAGGTGTCTTAAGGATGGTTAATATAGTAAGAACATCCAAGAATATAATAAATTACATGAATCTCTAAGGCATAGACCTACCTAAATTCCATGATTGTCTGGGATTCCCATGTAAAGGGTGGATGAAGATATGAATGTCCAAAGATGACCTTAATGTATTCTATAGTCCATTTTTGGGTGCATATCTTATTAATGTTTGTTCATAGAGTTTATCCCCCCAATCCCAACCAATATATCATATATTATGAGTGTATATGGGTAATTAAAACATCCTATGATATTTTTCCTTGATATCTCATGTTATGGACTGGGTGAGCTCCTAAAGTTGGTCTTCAAACTTCTTGTGTGTAAGATTTGGTTCTTCAAATGATGTTTTGAATATATTATAACTTCTACCCACTCCTTTACACCTAAATCCTCTTATATCAAGTCTCAAACATCTTTATATCCTTTCATTTGAATTTACAACATGTTATAATAACATTTAAGAGCTTTGATGTGGCTCTAAGGTTTGTAGGTAGGCTTATGTAAGTGTGTTTGAGGCCTATCATTAAGCTAATTGATTATATCCTTGAGTGATAGACTCATTTGAATTGAGACTTATTAATCATGTTTTAATGATTCAAAACCTTCTTAGGGATTATTTTCAATTTTTAAATCTCCTAAGACCTAGTCTTGTCTATTTAGCATTTAACTATCTACCTATACATGTCTTGGTTTGAGATAAAATAATGGGTATACATACTCTTTATCTAACCAAGATAATAACATGAGTCCCTTTTATCACTTATTTTTACCTTCTCCTTTAAATTTTAACACTTGAAAATTCTATAAGGCTCTCAAATGGTTATTTTTATTCAAACTAGTCTTAGATTACCTATAGACTGTGAGTTTTAGGTGTAAGGGTTTGAGACCTTCTCCTTTTTATCTTTTGAGGATTTCTATGTCTAAATATCATTTGATGTTACTTAGGTAACTCCATTGGTACCTCTCATGCTTCATCTCCTTAAATTAATATTTTTCCTTCATCTCATTTGGTACTCTCAATACACATGAATGTATTCTTAGGGCTAGTTGACTATGTTTGACTTGAAACCCTAGGTATGCCCTTTCTTATTTATATCTTGGTTGAGAATGAGGTCTTAGTATTGTAAAAATTTCATTTTTTTGGATCATAAAATCTGTTTACTCATATATTGATACTATTATAATTGACCTTTGCCTCTATGCCATTACAATAGATCTTTGTTCCCATTGAGAGAACCACCTTGGATGATTAGACTATAGGTGTTAGTCTATGTTAAGGTATGGGTAGGGTTTGGTCACTTTCCATATAAGTTTCATGAACCTTTTTAGGAAGTCTTACCTTCAAGAAGGTCTTTTTGAATCTGACCTTTCCACCCATGTCTCAAGGGTAACCTCCCTTCTACCACTTAGCTTTCTTGTTTTTCACAACTTGGCTATAGATGAATATTATGCTACTATAGGTGTTATTTTAGGTTGTAAAAGAGAGATAATAACTATAAGAGATAAGATCCCTCTTTAATGACCTTTAGTTCTTCTCTTCACTTGCCTTAGTATGTCAAGTCTCTATTTAATCTTCCCCTATTATCATCCTTCATTACCAAGTTCAAGGCAACTTTCCTTCTCTTCCCATTACATGTAACCTATAGGTATGCCTTTATTAGGCCTTTTAGAGGGGTTTAAAGTATTTAAACTTATAGTTATAAAGATACTTTGGAATCACCAATATCTAAGAAATTTCATCAATATACTCATAGTCCCATGAAGCACACCACAATCTCAACCTCCTCCTTATGTCATAAGTAGACCAATTAGGTAGCTAAAGATGAGTATTCTACATTGTGTGGGGTAGTGTTGACATGAGACATGAATTGGATTTATAGTGATGATTCTATCTTGAGGGTCTCACCATCTATTTTTAATGATGTTTTATTATCCTATTCAAACCTAAGGTAAACCTTTATTTTTCTCTCATTGCTCAGTCACCAAAGAGTGTACCCCTATGTTGTATGGATTGAGGTAGTCAAAGTACATATCCTAAGGTAGATGTTATTTTGAATACTTAATGTGTTTGTATAATTCATCTCTTTTTCAAATTCATCACAAACTACCCTTATCTCACTTAGTTTCCCTTTGAATGGGTCTCCTCAATCATGTTTATTGAGTGTTATACTACAACAATCAAATAATTGGCTATAGTTAATGATTTAACATATTAACAAGGAATGAGACCAATAAAACTCTAATTGATATGAACTTATAGTCTCCAAGGGTTACCAAAGGTTATATAAAATCATTTATTATGGTTTATGCTTAGGATGGAGGATGGGTGGATGGAGTATGGAAGTGGAGTGACAAGGGGATAGAAACATGAAATAGGGGAGATGACATGGTGTAAAGATACTGATGGAGATTTGAAGCGGTAGTGGCATGGATAGGGCATGAAATGGAGGATAAGACCCCTTATAAGGCCAACCCTATGCACATTGAAGAACCTCATACCTACACCTAATCCATTAAGAATATTTTTAAGGTAGGAAAAAACCATACATATCCTAAAATGAAACCTTAAAAACTTTGAAAACCTTAATTTTCTCAAACAAACCTTAAACTTTGCTAAATATGATAATGGGATTCATAATCATATTTAAAATAAAATTAAATTGTTTTTCCATTAATATAACTCTCCTTTTCATTCTCTTGAGCAACTTTTGAAGTTCTACAAGTGCCTTTGGACTACACATAGTCTATTACTCAATGGTCTTCAAAAAAGTATGAATCCCTTCCCCTTAAGGTATAATGAGATGATAATAGACCATTAAGAATTAAATGGTGAGTAAAAAAATCATTAAAAATATCAAGACACCTTTACAAACTTCATACTTAGATCATTGCTCCTCATGAGGACACCAAAACATGGTCAATACAGTCAATCCTTCTTACAAGCTACACATAGTGTAAAACCATGAAAATTTTCAACTTATACAAGCACACACATGTGGGAAAAACTTTTATATTTCCATATTAGGATCTTTAGAGACCTAACATAACAACATCAGTGATTAGATTGAGTAAAAACTGAAGATTTCATGAAAATTGTCTAGCTGAAGATAGCCTATGTAGATGAGAAGTGTATACACATTCTTTAACATTGTATGGAAGGTTCATAAATTTGGGGAGACAAATATTTACAAAAATTCCCATGATTTTAATTTATTTGAGTTTACTTTCCATGTCTAATACTTGGGACATCCACTCTCTCTCTCTCCTCTTTATGGTACAACCAAAAACCTGAGGAGGTGTTCAAGCTTACAAAGAAGGTGAAAGAGTTTCAAAACTAGTTTTAGGCTTGAATGATCTCCATTTTCCATGAAAATATATTGATTCATCAAACATGATATCACCTTCAACCTTATATCCCCTATTATATGGTATAGTTCATACATTTCATACAATATGGAAAATTGCTTCTAAAATCCTTGATTTTTTCATTATTTTCTCATGTTTTAAACAATTGAAATGCCATATGGGGATAAAATAATGGGAAAAATAAATTAATAATCCTTTTCCAAGAAAATTAAATGTAAAGGGAAGTATAAATTCCATAAAATGTCATATGGGGCCCACTTAGCTTAGTGGAAAGGGTGTGGGTGGCCCATAAAAGGACTTTATGTGGCATGAAACGGTTAGGGAGGTAATTTGGCATGGATAACATGTATTTAAGGCCCTTTTTCAATTTAATTAACTAATTAATTTATCCTTTTCCTAAATTTTATAAGGCAATATAATCTCATGAATTGGTTTGAAAATGTTTAATGGATTAGGAGGGGTATTAGATGAATATATCATTAGCAAGGGACTTTGAACACACCATGATATTCATATTAAGGCTTCCAACATTATAATAACACCTTCATATTATCATGATATAAATATATTACTCAAACAAGGATAATTACTCATTGTATTTCATAACCTCTTGACAAAGATCTCTCCCATCTCAAGACACTATGACACCTATTACATCATTAAAAGGACTTCAAGACACTAATGCCACCATGGATCAAGAATGAACTATGACACATCATGATTCTCTCAAGTCAAGATATAAATACTCTCATCTAGATAAGAAAGATATCGCCATGATAGGGGCCATCATAAGTAGGATAAAATAATGATCACCAAAAAAATTTGATTTACAGGGTTGACATTTGGCCTGTGAGGCCAAAATGTCAACATTTTTGGTGACTCTGATGGGTGACCAACCTACTAGTCAAGAGAACCCAGACACTATCATGACAAGGTAACTCAAACAATGAATAATAAGATGATGAATATTTGGACTAACAGACTAATATTTACTTTTGACACATTAAGTATTTGCATCAGCAATAAGACAAACACAAACACAATAAAGAAAACAAATCTAACACTAAACAACACAACTAATAACTAAGTACAAACAAGGAAAATAACTAAGGAAGAAAACCAACTAAATAAAACTTTGTTAACACCCTTATTTGGACAAGACAACTAACTATCATAAAACTAACTTGAATTTAAACTCTTTCCCCTAGGATCAAATGGGAATGTGTGTTGATTACTTTGGCACCATGATGTGGATTTTCCATGTGTTAACTTGAGCTTGATTAGGTACTACTGATTAGAAGGTTCCCTCTTGCAACTATGATTAGGTGCATGTTCATGGATTCTAATAATATAAGACCTACTTCCTTGATATGTCTCTTTGTTCATGATTTAATTGGGTGAGTTGACCACCCAATCATACTCATGCCAAATTTGTGTCCTTTTCATGAGAAGTGCTAATTTGGCTTCAAAAATGGGATGTATATGATTTACCATGTCTTGGTCTATGTATTGACTCTAGTACACTACTATAGTAAACACCCCACCATTCCTTCTATAATCTTATGTTTTCTCATTTTATGGATGACCTTTTATAGGATCAGTAGCTGATGTATCTCCAACATGCTCTACATGATGTATGGGTCCCTGAGAAGCCTGATATTCATTATAAATGTTTATGAATTACTACCAAAGTTCATTGTAATCTTGATAATCCATGTAACCACACTCACATTTAAATATCTCATAAACCATTGGGTTCTCATGCATATCATCAGGTTTATCTTTGTAGTAAGGAAATAAATTGGAAACCTTTTGATTACATACCTTCTCTTGAGTGTTTAGAGACCCTTGGAGATTTCCATTTTTCCTTGTAGTTTTTACATTATGAATAGATGTTTCATTATCCCATTCTTTAGGAATGTGATTAAAAAGGATATCTACCATGTCATAAAGGAACTCTTCCTCTTTTTCAACTGATGTATCTTCCCTTTGTTGTTCATCACACTCTTACAATTCATTCTCTTTAGCACCTTTGAAAACTAAATGGTGTCCTTATTTACCAAGGGGTATTCCAAGGACAAATTCCTCCTCAAAATCATCCAAATCATCATCCTCAATTATATATTCAACTTTATTTTAATTTTTTTACCTCTTAAAGGAGAGGGTCTCTCTCCATGGGTGGCATAGAATATTCTTGGAGTGACTCTAAGAGGGATGAGATGCATACCACATTCCTTTCATCCAACTACTTATCTTCAACAATCACCACTTTTTCCTTATGTATATTACTTTTAATGAATTTACATGATGGAAATGACTGGGAATCTTGAGGAAGGAGGGATGGGGATTGAGTGACCATATAGACTAGACCAGCTGCTAAAGTGACCTCAAATTTTTTTTGACTAGTCTACACTCTTTTTTGATTTCAGTGTTTGCTTCCAATATGGAAATTTGGGCTTAGAAGTTCCTTATGTTAATTGTACTATTGTCTTGGTTATAAATGGAGGAATGTATACCTAATATGGTGTTTATTTTGAAGCTTTTATGGATTGGTGTAGGTTCAATTTTTCAACCTCAATTTTCTTAGCAAGGCATGTTTCAAACTCAAGTCTTGACTGGTCATGATGACTATTTATTTTAGTGCCTAATCTTCCTTCCTATTGCACTTTATTTTGAATATATTTCCATGAGGGGAGGATTGAGAGGGTTTGGAAAGAGCCATTATAAATTTTAAACTCAATTTATGGTTTATTATGAGGGGTAATGGGAAGCTTAAAATGAGATTAGCATGGGGTGAATGAGTAGGTAGAAGGTTGGTGTTGGTGTATTTGTTTACCTTCATGGGTTAGCAACTTCTCCTCAATCTTGGACATTAGTATATGTATGTCAAGAATGTCACTATTTTTTATATAATAACCTACCATAATGAGGGACATCCAAATTTCCTTTGCCTACTACACTAATGTTCTAACCCACCTAATGGCATGTTTTGGGATCTCTTGCCCATATCCTTTCAATGTGTCAAAGTGCATGATGTGTTTCTCATGGTTCAATAAGGTTTATTTAAGGCTATATATGGACTAACTAATGGCATGAGTAGGCATGTCAAGGGTTTCAATATGATTGCATGAATTATCAATTTGGTAATCAAGTTGTAGATGGGGTAGATGAGGTTCATAACAAGGTTAAAAGTCTTGGTAATAGTAAAATTCATCATGGGACTGGTAAGGGTACATATGGAGTTGATAAGGGTTAGGATATAGTGGGTATAAATCATGATGGAGTTGAAAAGGTTAAAATACTTGATCATAGGATAATGGGCCACATGATTCTACCTCATAAACATTCATACCTCATCATTAAGTAGAAGAGAGAGAATGAAACTAGGGATGATAATCTTTCTTACCCCTGAAGTGAAGACTTGATATGACTAATGCATTCTTATAACTAAAACTCTATTGGTGTAATTTTTGAATCTCTCAAATATGATTATAAGGTGACCTTTCACATTATCAAATCATTCTTCAAAGTACTTGAATATTGTCCTACTGGACATGCCATAACTCTTAGAGTTTTAGGTTACGCCCAAGTTGAGGAAAGGAATGTTCATGTCCTAACCTCAAACCTAGCCCAATATTGGAATGAACTTAGGCTATGGGTCACCTAATATCAGGCTAAACATCTTGATTTTAAGGGGATAGATCCCCTGATTTGACAATTCAATGCTTTATCTAAGACCTAAACCTGCTCGGGATGAAATGGGAAAATATGTTAAATTAATGAAACCTACTCTAAAGTTGTGATTGACCATGAATTCATTTATCCACTCTTCAAACTTCAAATCTTCATCACACTAATGGACTATGAATAGAACTAACACACTACCTATAATGGCTTCCAAGTAATAATGCTTTACCTAGAGGTCAGTTTGATTGACTTAAGCTGGGGGGAAATGAGGGTCAGGCCTGATTGAAGACACTTATAGTCAGCAATCCACTTCATACCTGAGACATCAAAATAAAGACACACTAAATAACCTATAAGGAAATTGTTTTAGCACATAGGTGAAACTTGGACCTACAAAGGGAAGATGGAAACTACTGTTGCATATCAAATAATGAGATACTAAGTACATATTTATAAACAACTACAAATTTTCTATTCATCACTCCAAGAGGTCTACAAGTACAAGTATTAGTAGATTTTCCTCATACCAACATGAGGGATACAATATAAGGCTTAAAATCTTGAATATATAGAATAATGGGATGAGAGAGAAAGGGAGAATGGTGTGTAAAGGTGGATAATGGGTCATAATGACCATATTCATCTCAAAATAACAACTATAATATTTATAAAATTCTTCTTCAATCCTCTTATGCATTGAATCTCCATAGTGGTTCCTTGAATGAGATCTTGGCATTGGAAATTAGATAAGGGAGGTTGAGTTAACTTTAGTTACACTATAATTAGGATTTACCATGCCTATATTAGTATTTCATGTTCTCCTATGGTAGTTAAAATCATGAATTAGGCTACCATAGTCATGTAGTAGCCCACACTCCTATGAGGAAAATTAGAAAGGTCAAGGAAAATTATCTCAACTTCCTAAATAGATATGAAATGCATATTAAATTACCTTGAAGGTTTAATTACCAATGTATCATCCTTACATTGACTCACTCCATTATCCTTTTAATGCTAACTTAACCTTCTTTGATGACCAATTAGGCTTGTTTTACCTAATTTCCTAAGTGTTGAAACTTTTTAGCCATTAAAGATATAAAAAAATATTAGAAACCTATGTATGAATATGATCAATGCAAAAAATAACACTTTTAACCATGACATAGGCTTAGAAAGACATTATAAACTTGAAACTTCACTTCACTAAATTGATTGGTTCATCTCTCTTCATGCATTCACAAATTGATAGCTTTGAGGGTACTTGCATATGTCCTTATAGATGGAATATTGGTTATGTTAAGACTTGAGAAGCTTTATTAGGTCCCAAATTAACCATTCCAAGAATTATAATCATCAAGAACTACCAACACCTTTCAATTTTTAATAACCTTGAAAAAAATCTTATTTATGAGGATTATGTATAATTTTCATATCGTCAAGTACTATAGGTGGATTCCCATATATATGTACTTTATCTTCCATGAGTTTTTCAAACCATTCTTGGACATTAAGGCATCAAAATATATATTTTTTTAGACTAGGTCTAACTAGGGTTTTAAGGAGGGTTAGTAATCAAGAATCTTAAGGATGGTTTATATAGTAAGAAAATCCAAGATCATAATAAATTCCATAAATCTCTAGAACATATACCTACCTAACTTCCATGAATGTCTAGGATTCCCATGCAAAGTATGGGTGAATATATGAATGTCCAAAGTTTACCCTAGGGTATTATATAGGCCATTTCTAAGTACCTATCTTATTAAGTTTCATTCATAGAGGTTGGCCACACAATCCCAATAAATATATCATATATTATTATTTCACATGGGTACCTTAAGCATCCTAATGTTTTTTGTCCTAAGAGCTCATGTGGTGGAGTGGGTTAGCTCCTAAAGTTGGTCTTCAAACTACCTGTGTGTAGGATTGGGTGCTTCAAGTGATGTTTTGAAGATATTCTAACTTCTCCCCACTCAATTACACCTAAATACTCTTGTATCAAGTCTCAAACATATTTATATTCCCTCATTTAAATGTAAAACCTATTATATGAGCATGTAAGATCTTTGATGTGTCTCTAAGGTCTGTAGCCAGGCTTGTGTGAGTGTGTTTAAGGTTTATCATTAAGCTACTTGATTATATCATTTAGTTATATACCCCTTTAAATTATTACATATCCATCATGTTTTAATAATTCAAAACCTTCTAAGGGATAATTTTCCACTTGTAAATCTCCTAAGACCTGGTCTTGTCCATTTAGCATTTGATTGTCAACTTATACATGTCTTGGTTTGAGATAAAATAGTGTTTATACCCAGTATTTTTATAACCAATACAATAAAATGAGTCCATTTTATCACTTATGAGGGCCTTATCCTAAAAATTTGATCACTTTAATATGCCTATAAATCTCAAAAATGGCTATTTTTATTCAAACTTGTCTTAGATTGCTTGCAAATTGTCAACTTTAGGTGTAAGGGTTTAAGGTGACCTCCTTTTTCTCTTTTGAGAATATTTAGGTCTTAATCCCATTTTATGTTCCTTAGGTAAATCCATTAGTCCATCTCATGTTTAATATCCTTAAATTCAACTTTTTATTGCATCTTTTTTGGTACTCTCAATGCACATAAATGTCTTATTAGGGCTATTTGACTGTGTTTGACTTCAAACCCTGGGTATGCCCTTTATTTTTTATAGCTTGATTAAGAATGAGTTCTCAGTATTATAAAAATTTCATTATTTTTGGATCACAAAATCTCTTTACTCATGTATTGAAACTATTCTAATTTCCCTTGGCCTCTGTGTCATTACAATAACTACTTGCTCCCATTGACAAAACTACCTTAGATGATTAGCCTATAGGTGTTAGTCTGTGCTAAGGAATAGGTAGGGTCTTATCCATTTCCATATAAGTGTCATGAAAATTTGTGGTTGTTCTTATCTTAAATAATTTTTTTTTAATCTGACCTTTCTCCCATGTCTCAAGGTTAACCTCCATTCTACAACTTAGCTTTCTTACTTTTTCACAACTTGGATGTAGATGGATATTGTGCTACTATAGGAGTTATTTTAGGTTATGAAAGAGAGATAAGATCCATATTTAATGGAATTTATTTATTCTCCTAGATGACCTTATTATGTTAGGTCTCTTTCTAATCTTTCCCTATTGTCATCCTTCATTACTACGTTCAAGGTAGTTTTTCTTCTCTTGCCCTTATACATTACCTATAGGTATGCCTATGTTAGGCCTTTTAGAGGGGTTTATTGTCTTTAAACTTGTATTTATATAGATCAATTGGCATCAAAAATAGTTAATAAATTCCATCAGTATACTCATAGTCCCATTAATCACACCATAATGTCAACCTCCTCTTTATGCCATAAGTAGACCAGTTAGGTAGTTGAAGCTGAGCATTATGCCTTATGTGGAGTAGTGTTAACATGAAGTCATGAATTGAATTTATATTTATTGTTATATCTTGATGGTCTCACCATATATTTATAATTATGTTATTATCCTCTTCAAACCTAAGGCAAACCTTGACTATCCTCTCACTGCTCAGTCACCAAAGAGTGTACCCCTGTGTTGTACGAACTGAGATAGTCCAAGTGCATTTCCTAAATGTTCCTTTGAATAATAAAGGTGTTTTTATAATTAATAAAATATTTTAATTAATTAAAAACTTCCCCTTATCTCACTTAATTTCCCTTTGAATGGGTCTCCTTAATCATGATTCTTGAGTGTTCTGCTACAACAATCAAATAACCGGTTATAGGTCTTGATTTTCCATATCAATAGGGAATGAGACCAATACAAATATAATTAATATGACCTTATATTATCCAAGGGTTACCAAAGTTTTTATAATATCATTTATTATGGTTTAGGTTTAGGAAGGAGGATGGGTGGATGAAGGATTATGTAAGTGGAGTGATAAGGGGATGGAAACATGAAACATGGGAGATGACATAGTGTAAAGATATTGATGGAGATGTGAAGTGGTAGTGGTATGGATAGGTCATGAAATGAAGGGTAAGAACCCTTATAATTCCATCCTTATACAAATTATATAACCCCATACCTATACCAAATCCATTATGAATATTTTGAAGGTAGGAACAAACCACAGCCTAAAATGAAACCTTAAAAACTCCAAAAATCTTAATTTTCTCAAACAAGCCTTAAACTTTGCTAATAGGTGACTAAGGTGAGTCTAAAGATAAGGAGATGGTTAATAATCCTAATAAGGATGATAATGAGGTCTATAATCCTATTGAAAAGGGCATGAAATTGTTTTTCAATCAATATAACTCTCCTTTTCATTCTCTTGAGCACCTTTTGAAGTTATGCAGGTGACTTTGGACTGCACACAGTCTGTTACTTAGTGGTATTCAAATAAGTATGATTCACTTCCCCTTGATGTCTCTTTATATGATAATAGACCATTAAGAATTCAATTTTGAGAAGGAAAACATTGAAAATATTGTTATACCTCTGCAAACTTTGCACACAGATCATAACTCTTGAAGAGGACACCAAAACATGGTCAATACAATCAATCCTTATTAAAAGATGCAAATAGTGGTAAATCATGAAAATTTTCCACTTATATAACCTAAAACATATGAGATAAACTTGGAAATTTCCATGGGATGCTCTTGTAAGACCTAACACAATAAAATTAGTGATTGTATTGATCAAATAACTTGAGATTTCATGAAAACCATCCAATTAAAGATGGCCTATGATGATGAGAAGTGCATACACATTCATTAAATTCTTAAGGAAGGTTCATAAATTTAGGGAGAATAATATTCAAAAAAAATTCCATGATTATAATCTAGTTGAGTGTACTTTCCATTGCCAAGATCTAAGACCTCCGCTTTCTCTCTTTTATATGGTACAAGCAAAAACCTGAGGTGTTCAAGCTTGCAAAGAAGGTGAAGGAATTTAAGGATTGGTTTTAGGATTGAATTATCTCAATTTTCCAAGAAAATATATTGATACATCAAACATGATGTCACCTTAAACCTCAGATCCCTCGTTATATGATACAATCCATAAATTTTATACAATTTTTGGAATTACCCCCAAAATCCTTTATTTTTTCACTATTTTCTCAAGTTTTAAACTATTAAAATGTAATATTGGGGTAAGATGAGGGAAAAAATGCATTAATAATCCTTTTCCAAGATAAGTAAAATTTAATCAAAAGTGAAAAGGTCATAAAATTCCATGTGAGCCAACTTGGCTTAGTGGAATGGATGTGGGTGGCCCATAAAAGGACTTTATGTGGCATGAAATGTTTAGGGAGATAATTTGGCATGCATATCATGTCTTTAATTCCCCTTTTAAATTAAATTAACCAAGTCATTTCTCCTTTTCATAAAGTTTATAAGTCAATATAATCTCATGAAGTGGTTTGAAGATGTTTAAAGGCTTAGGAGGCGTATTAGATGAGTATATCATTGGCAAGGGACTTTGAACACACCATGATATTCATGTTAAAGCCTCCAATATTATGAAAAAACCTTCATATCATCAATATATCAACATATTCCTCAAACAGGGCTATGTACTCATTAGATTTCATCACATCTTGGCAAAGATCCCTCTCCTCTCAAGACACTATGACACCTATTACACCATCACAAGGACTTCAAGACACTAATTCTACCATGGATCAAGCATGAACTGTAGCTCATCATGATTCTCTCAAGTCAAGATCCATATACTCTCATCAAGATAAATAATGCATGGCCATGTTAGGGTTCATCATAAGTAAGCTAAAATAATGATCACTGAACATTTTTGATATAGGGGGTTGACATTTGGCCTGTGAGGCCAAAATGTCAATAGTGAATTTGCCCAAGTTATTGATATTGGGTAGTAACTTATACCATCCTTGTTCCCATTTGATCAAAAAATATAAAAATATAAAAATACAAGATAACAAGACCATCTAACTAGTTATGACAAATATTTACAAGACTTATTGACTAAACAAATAATAGCACACATTCACACAAATATATATAAATATAAAATAAGACACCTTATAAAAGACAAAATAGACTAAGGTAATGATTGTTGATTGATATACATATGATGTTAATAAATAACCTAAGAAAATCATTATTTGTAATGGACTTAAGAATAACTATGTGCATGGGGTGATTTGTGCCCAAAAGTGACTTTATGATGACTAAGTCAAGGATCCAATATAGTCAAAAAAATCCATTTATAGGGCCTAGAATGAATGATAAATATTCAATTGTAGAGTGCATGATTGATCCTATAATAAGACTATTATGTGACCCTTTAATAATGATGATATTAGAGGGGTCTTGTGGATTGTGGTTGAGGGAAAAATACATATAGATGAGGATGCATTCAAGTTGAGGTTAGTAGGAGACATAATCATCAAGGAGGATGTGTTCAGGATATGTATTAGGATGTCACAAATAAGATGGAGGATATATCAAAAGTGGATATATATATTCTATAAAACCCATAAAGAAATGTTACCCTTGCATGACTAGCAATGACTTATCACAACTTGAAATACATATCTCCTAATTTTGCCTAAATGTGTAATGTACACCCACTCTTAAGACTAGGGTTAGTTGGAAAATGATGGAATGAAATGGAATGAAAGGGAAAATTAAAATGGGAATGGATATTACCCCAAGAGTGGGGACCCATAGAGGGAGGTTCTTAGAGATTTTTAAGTATAAAAAAATTTCAAATGCATTATATTTATTAGCTCATCAATCTCATAAACTTCAAGTGTGGCTAATCTATAGGCTCCTAATCTAAATTTTGCATGATAATTATGTAGGTCCCAAGCCATTTTGCTTCAAATTTTCTCTTTTTATCTTGGTCTACATTGGTGTTCTTTTGATTCTCCTTAAGTACTATATCACCAACTTCAAATTCTTGAGACTGGATATTTTTGAGATATTGGCCTTTTAGCTTATTTTGATATTCTTAAAGGTGATTTTATACATTCTAACATTTTCCATCAAAAGTTTCCAACTCTTGTAGCCTTTCCTATTTGAGATTATGGTTAGTAATAATGCCCCACAAAGATATGTGTAAGGAGGGGAGTTCCACTTCTATGGGCAAGATTGCTTCTATACCATAGACCAAAAAGTATGGAGTAGCTCCAATAAGTGTCCAAAAACTAGTTCTATAAGACCAAAGTACATGGTATAATTGTAAATGTCAATTTCTACCTATATCATTGACTATTTTATTTAGAATCTTAAGAATCACCTTATTATTATATTCTTCTTGTCCATTACCCAGGGGATAGTAATAGGTAGAAAAGTATTGCTCAATGTGATAGTGCTTACATAGTTCTTTGACTTATTAATTTCTAAATAACTTACCATTGTCTGATAGGATTTTGGCTGGGATGTCAAAATTGTAGATTATTTGAATGAGGATGGACTTTAATATCTAGAGACATATGGTGTATATAAGTGACATAGATTTAACCCATTTTGTAAAGTACTCCAAAGTTGTGATTATAAACTTGTGCCCATTAGAGGATGTTAGATTTATATTGATGATTAAATATAATCCCCATATAGAGAATGTCCACGGGCTCATTATATGTTACAAATCTTGTGTGAGGGCATGAATAAGGTTTCCATGATTTTGAAAAGAAATTCATTTGTGTACATACTAGAAGGCATCATGTTTTATTATAGGCCAATAATATCTAGTCTTGAGTAACTTCTTGGCTAAGGCCATTCCACTAACATGGCCACCATAGATACCATCATAGACTTCATTGATCATAAGAGTAGCCTCTTCAGAGATCAAGCATATCAATAGGGTCCCATTATAGCCTCACTGATAGAGCATGCTATCAAGGATAGCGTAATAGGATGTGCGATGGATAAAAGACTTATATTGGTGATGGTTTACGTTTGAGGGAAGGATATTATCATGGAGATAGGTATATAAGTCATGAAACCATGGTAGACTAGGATCATGGATGGCACAAATATGAAAATGAGCCATGGATTGATGGGTTAGTAATATCAAAATCTCAATTATAAAACTACCTTCAAGGGCATCTTTTGGAAGGTTTATTAAAGACCTAATAGTTGTCATAGAGTTGGTTGCCTTATTACTTCCCCTTTGTACTTGTTCAAATGTAATACATAAAAAAAATTATTTTAATTGGTCTATCATTTTTTTATAGGGAAGCAAGATATCATCCTTTATTTGGAACTCCTCATTAACTCATTTGATAATAAATTATGAATCACAAAATACTTGAAGGTGATATATGTTCCACTACATGGCTAGCTAAATCCTAAATTAACGCCTCATATTCATATATATTGTTGGTACATGGAAAAATAAGATGGAAAGATTTAGGGATGAGGTCACCTTGTGGGGTTATCAAAAGGATACTCACTCTTGAACTGTGTATGGTGAAAGATCCATTGAAATATAATGTATAGTTATTATATCCTGTAGTGGTCAAGATAGAATCATCTAAAAAGGATATGATAAGGGGTTTGGTATCTACAAGGTGTGTTTTTTCAAGTTGATCCATGATTGCTTGTCCTTTGATGGCCTTTTTATTGACATACTCTATATCAAATGATCCATGGATTGATGGGCTGATAATATAAAATTCTCAATTATAAAATTACCTTCAAGGACATCTTATAGAAAGTGGATTAAAGACCTAGTAGTTTCCATACATTAAGATTCCTTGTTAATTCTCTATATTACTTTTTCAAATATAATAGACTAAAAAAATTATTTTAATTGGTCCACCAATTGTTTATAAGGAATAAATTTCTCATCCATTTTTTGGAACTCCTTTTTCACTTCTTTAATAATCAATTTTGAATCGCCAAATACTTAAAAGTGTTAGATGTTCCACTAAGCTAGTTGAAGACTAAAAATTAAGGCCTCATTTTTAGAATTATTCTTGGTACCTAGGAAATAAAGATAGAAAGATTTAGGTATGAGTTCACATTGTGGATTTACTAAAAATATACCCACTCCTTACCCATTTATGGTGAAAGAGCCATTGAAATATAATTTATATCTATTAGATCCTACAATGGTCAAGATAGACTCATTTAGAAAGGTAGTGATAAGAGGCTTGGTATCTGCAAGAGGTGATTTTGCAAGTTGATCTATGATTGATTTTCCTTTGATGCCATTTTAATTAATGTAATATATATCAAATTCACTTAAAAACATTATCCACTTAGCCATCATACTAGTGAGAGCCAATTTTGATAGCATATACTTAAGGGGATTGACTTTGGCTATGAGATGAACTTGGATATTGAGCATATAATACCAAAGTTTATAGGATATAAAGACCACAACCAAGTAATAATTTTTGATAGGGGTATAATTTAACTCATAATAAATCAATGTTCAGCTACTATAATAGATTTTTCACTCTTTCCCTTCATCATTATGTTGCATTAGAAGGGCCACTATTGCACAAGGTGTTGCATATATGTATAAAAGCAAAGGCCTTCCTATGATAGGTGATGATAATACTAGAGGCTTAACAAAATATTTTTTAAGGTTTTTAAAGTCTTGTTGACACTCAGAGTTCAAACTAAAATGAGTCCCCTTTTAAAATATGGGTGAAGGGGTGGAATTTGTCTACCAATTGGGAAATGAATTGACAAATGGATTTCAGTGTGCCTTGAAGGCCCTTGAGTTTCTTCATATTACTAGGAGGAGACATTTCTAAAATTGATTTGACTTTTTATGGATCAACCTTAATTCCTCTCTTAGACATAATGAACCCTAATAGTTTACCTAAGGTAGCTATAAACACACATTTATTTGGATTCAATCTAACCTTATATTCATGGAGTCTCTCAAAGATTATTCTTAAAATCATATGATGCTCTAATCAAAGTTTGGACTTCCCTAAAATATCATCTACATAATCTTCAATGATGTCATGCATCATGTCATGGAATATGATAGTCATTACCCTTTGGTAGGTAGCACCTACTTTTTTGAGACAAAAAGGAGTTACTTGATAATAAAATGCTCCCCATAGAATAATGAATGATGTCTTGTGCTAATCTTCTGGTGCAATTTTGATTTGGTTATATCCAAAAAATCTATCCATGAAGGATAACATCTCATATCATATAGTATAATCCATGATCATGTCTATATTTGGTAGGATAAATTCAACTTTAGGACATGATTTTTTATTATCATGAAAGTTAATACAAATCTAGATCCATCCTTATGGTTTGTTCACATGAATAATTTTAGATATCTAGATAGAATAATTAATAGGTTAGATAAATCCTACTTCTAAGAATTTTTGTGATTCCTCCTTGACTAATGAAGCCACCTTAGGGTGTATCTTATGTATTTTTCGCTTGATTAGTTTTGGATTAGAATTAAACACTAAATGATGCACTACCAAGGAGTGGTTAATTTATGGCATGTCCAAATAACACCATGTAAAGACATCTACAAACTCTTTGAGTATCTCAATAATATTTTGGCAATCCCCAGGCATAAGAATTACCCCCAATTTGATAATTTGGTGATTTTATTCTATTCCAATGTTGACTTGAACCACCAATTAGATGAGGGAGGATGATTGATCCTAAAATTAAGTGGGGGTAATGGTATATCTTGGATGTCTAAATTAAAATCATCTAGGAGCTCTATATTTAGTTTTGTATAGAATTTTGATTCATTAGGAGTGGGTGGAAAGTCCTATATAATATGAGAGGGATATTCATCTTCATATTACTCTTATTAATTTTTATTGAAGGATGTTTATTATTCTAAAAAATAGGATAACTTTTTAATATAATAGAAAAACCCTATTTATGATCTTAAAAAGGTATAAAGTCATAAAGTCTCTTGATCCCAAATATTCCATGATGGCTTCATCATTCTGAAACATGTCAAAGAAAGGCTCATGTTTTTCATCATAGTCTATTAAGTTAGGGTAATGGAGGGATATTATTTAGGTTAGTCTCAATAGTTTTGTACCTCAGAACAAGATATTGTGGATGTTATTAAACTTCTATAGTTTCCATCTTACCTTGTTAATGTATCCCTAGTCCTTGTGCTTGATAATTCATATTTTGTAACATTTTTTGAATTTGGGGGTACTTTTGTCTATAGAATATAAGGGCCTCATGATCTAAAATAAGCCAAGAATAATCAATCTCATCAAAGTACTCTCTTGATAGCAGACACACACTATTAAAGTCCATTAGGCTGAATTGATAGCTAATACGGTTATCTTTCCTCATAGTTATGACCCATAGATTCATGGGAAAAGTGGTAAATGTTTGAAAAAAAGGTATTTTATTCATATTACCCACAATATATGGATGTGATCTTGAGATGGGTAACATTTGGCAGTGTATTTAAATAAGGTACTAGATCATCTAGGTGGACATATTTTGTAGTCATTAGATTAGGGTTAGAACCATGGGTGTTAGGTCAATAGCATGTAGGATGAGATTTATTCATCTGATAGCTATGGAAATATTCAATTTCCTTGGTAATTATGACCTCCATGCCAAAATGTGGGAATTTTAAACATTGATAGAGGGTGGAAGGGATTGTTTGCATTTTATGGATCCATATATGGCCTAGAAGTAGATTATATGGAAGATCAACATCAACAACATGAATTAAATTCTAACAGATGATGGGTCCCATAGCAATAAGAAGATAAATTTTTCCCATAGATGTCCTTTCATTATCATCATATGCCTTAATCATGATTAAATTAGGCCCTAATGATGCCTCAAAATACCCCAACTTCTTTAGAAAATCTAAATTGCTCAAATTTAATGCAAACACTCCTTCTATGAGAACATAAGGGATTATGTGATTGGAAATGGAAATTTATATGAATAATGGATAATTGTGATGTGAGACAATAGGAGGCATGTCCTTCACACTAAAATTTATTTGTTGTGAGGGAGATAGGTGACCCACCAACACTTGAAATTGGATAGTGTCAATTTCTCATGGGACTTTACTATCATTTAAGACTTAATTAAAGATTTCTCAATGCATGGATGATGTTTTGAAAAGATCCATAAGTTACATTTGGGTGGGGGTCTTCTCAAGCTATTGGATTATGTCATATGTTTTATCAAAATATATAGAGACATTTTTAGATAAATTGACCATTTGAGATGTTAATGTGGATGGGTCTTTTGGTGGTGATTCAAAAAATATAATCTTGTTGCACCATATAGTGACTGCATAGTCAGTTGTGGCCCAATTAATATTAATAATGGTAGATTTTGATGGTGTGGGCTCTTGGGGACCATGGATTTTTATGGTGTTGACATAATGATATGGGATGGCATGATAATTAGTGAGATTAGAGGTGGATGATTGACCCTAGTATTTGGGTGGCTTTCTTTGCCTTTAATCTTGTTTGGGCAAAGGGTCCTAATAGATGCCAAGTTGTTGATTCTCAGACTAATTAGTAGGTCTCTCCCCTTTAATTTGTTTCAATTTCATACATTTTTTAGTGTCATGACATTTTACTCTATGAGGTTGGCAAAACTCATCCTCATGGTACCAATTAGGTTGAGGTTTGTTATCATCCAAAGGTCAAATTTTAGGGAGAGTAATCAAGTTTGTAACTATTAATTGTTAAAGGACCACTTATGTAGGTATACCCAAATAGATAAGGGGTATATTTCCTATTTGAGGTTTTGGTTTTCCCTAAGGTAATTTAATGGTAGATATAGTCTACTGATTAGTGGGAGTTCTTTTTTGTATTATTTGGACATGTTGTTTTGAATATGTGAATCCAACTCCCATAACATTTTTATTTTTATTAAATATTTTTGGATAACTCAAAAAGGCATTATCTTGATTATGGATTTGTTCATTTTAGGTATACAATTTTATTAGTCCCTTTTCAATGAGAGCTTTCTCAATTTAGATCCATTTTTCAATGATACCATCAAAATATTTAGCACATTATTTCTTCAATTGATATTTCAATTTTGTGTTGAGGTTGTTAATAAACATATTAGCCAATTCTTTTTTTAGGATTATACAATAGAATTGGTTTGCCAAACTTCTCCATCATTGTAGGAAGGAGGCTAGACTTTCCCCATTTATTTATTTAGTATTGTAGATATCTATGATGGATATATAATGTTCAATTTTGAATGAGAAGTGTCTCACAAATTTTTTAGTTAACTCTCCAAAGATGGATATGGACCCTTTTGGTAAATGCATAAACCACTCTAATGTAGGTCTCATGAGACTTTTAGGGAAAATACTAAGGAGATAAGCATCATCATAGGCAACCTCATGGTAAGATACATATAATTATTAAACATGATCATGGGGATCACCTTTCCCTCTATATTTTTCAAATTTTGGAATCTGAAAATGTGGTGGGAAGGGTACTTATAAAATGCTCATATCTAATGGGGAATTTTAAAAATATTCATAATTTTACCTCATTGCTTGTGTACAAGCGTCAATTTATTTGAGAGGTTCCTTCATTATTTTCCACTCTTTAGCAAAGGATGGTTACATGAGGGGAATGAAAGTTTGATCATGACTAGTGTGAGGTCTATAATGATCAGGGTAAGTGTTGTAGATATTTTTCCTTGGAGAAGAAGGTCTTTGATTTTGCACTTGAAATTGTGAGGCTTGGGAGTTGATTTGTTGGGTTATTTTATCTAACTGGTCCTCTAAGGTGATTCATCTCCTTTTATCCTCATTGTGATTATTTTGGAGTGGTTCTTATTGTTCTTGCTCTTCAAGCTCTTATTCATGATCTACAAGGTTATCCTCTTTAGGCTCTTGATTGGAATTGGTGTGATTTTTGGGAGTGTTGAAGTGAGTGAATGGGAAGACTAGGTGTTGTAAGAGATTTTGATCAAAACTATAGGGTAGTGTGCCCCCCATTATAATGATTGAGATAATATTTATTCATGGTTTCATAAATTTATTGAGAAAATTATGATATAACCTCATCAATATAGAAAAAGCCACTTGTGAATGAGTCTTCCTCTCTAATATTATGCATGTCACTATGCGTATCATCATTATATTAGTTTTGGTCACCTATGTTCCCCAAGAAATCATTCTCCTATTTTGATCCTTTTCCCATTCTAAGAATGTGGCCACGGGTTTGCATATGCATGATGGATGATGGGGGTGATGAGAAGAAAGTGATTAAGTGTGTATTTAATGTAGGGTGATAAGAGAGAAGGTGACTTTGGATACTAATTTTGTCTAAAAACCAAAACTAAGAGTGGTTAATATATATGATTTAGATTTGACTTGGATTTAGATTTAGTGGGATGTGAATGATAGAATTACCAAATACTACCAAAGCCAAAACCCTATAAGTATGTAATCTAGAAAAGAGACTAAGAAGATAAAGTGACTAAATACCCTTCACACTAGTAAAGTGATGATTATATGGGTGTTAGGTATGAAGAGGTAGTGATGATGAAATGATGAGTGCTAGAATAAAAACCTACCAAGATTATGTATGTTAATAATATTTAGTCAAAAGGTGATGATCAAGGTATAAAGTGATGAGTGACCATTAAGTTTTGATTTCAAGATTAATGTTATATCCAAATGAATGAATATGTATTATGGAATGGGTGGTTTGTTTGATCCTAAAATCTAATTTATCCTAGGGGTCTCTATGTGTTTTGTGAAAAAAATGGAATTGACCAACTCTGTTCACAAATAACATGGGGTTTAGCACAAAACACAAACAACACACTTAGGCACAAGACCATGTAAATTGATGTATAAACCATATAATGGATTTATAATTGAGGCTATAAGATATTGACCTATTATAGACTTGACCAAACCCTCTTGACCTTATCTGTACTTGATAGTCACTTGGGAGATGATCATGACTCTTGTAGTAAAATGCCTATTAAACCAATAGGTACTATGTTAGGATTATACAAAGGTTTCTAATGGAGTCCATAAGATACCTAAAGGTACAAGGGGCCCAAATCCATATATGGTGCTATCTAATGCATGGTTCAGAGAGTTAAATCTTCACCTTCATGGATTACTTACATGGGTTCAACCACTTAGCATAGAAGAAAATATCCATGATATTTATATTCCATGAAAACATGGAGTTTGGTTAAATTCAAAGTGATTAAATCTAAAAAAATGACCCATAATTACTAATCCCATGTGTGGGTATGAATTCCACATCATGTGTTATCCTAGACTCACAAGGTTAACACACGGGTAAGCAAAATTAATCTACCCAACTAATTACCTATGTGAGGAAAAATAAAAGTGAAAAAACAAGCCACATAAGAGAATATATATATATATAAATATATGATTTAGGAAAAACTTATAATTCCCTAAAATGTCCTACAAGAAAGGGGCTAGTGTTGTACCCAACATACCCCTTTTTTTCTTTGAAGAAATGGGACCCACTTTTTTTTTTATTATAGCCTTGATTGTTGAGCCTTTCTTTTATTTATATATGCAAAATTATAATTATATTACTCCTTAATATTTATACTTAGAATCAAAAATCATGATATTATACATTTTTATGGACTAACCTTATTAATGCATTTTTGAGAGATTTTTGAACTATGCAGGTTTTCTAGGACTTAGTTTTATTGAAAGGAATTGTATTTGGGATTTGGTTTTTGGATATTTTGCTCAAGTCTTCTTCTCATAAATTTTGGTCTTTGTAACTTTTGTTCAAGACTTATTTATCAATATTTTTGGTCTTCAATTTTTTTTGTTCAGACTTTATCCATAGAAGACTTATTCAGCTTTTGTTCATCTGTGTTTCTATATTAGACCTTTTGTTCAAATTTTTTGCATCCAATTTTTTTCCTAAATGACTTGTATTTTATTAAATAATTAGTCTTTAGACATTTTTTTCAGAACATTTTTTTCAAATAGAATTGGGCTTCAAGATTTTTTATCAGATATATTATCTGAAATAGTCATCATAAGCTTTATGTAATTCAAAGATTTTTTTGTCTTCAGGATTTTTGGATTAGGAATTTTGTTTAGAGCATTTGTTATGATAGATTTGGTCTTTTGGATTTGTGTTTGGAATATTTCTACAAATATTTTTTATGCTCTGTCCCAACATAAAACTTGACTCTTGATTATTGACTACCGAAAGCCCACTATACTTAGAGAATAAAGCATAATACTTCCCAATACTTGATAAAGATACCCACAAACAAAACTAATGAGATTTAAAATATACAAATAATACAAAACATATGAATGTTAGACATTTATAATACATGAAATATAATTAAATTCTAAATCTATATACATGATGTGTAGCCATCAACGTATTCATTAATCACAAATAAATTTGAAATCAACTACTATATTGCACATGAAATCCCTAGTTACCTATGAATACATTAACAAGAAAACAAATGACTAAGAGGAGAGGAGAATTTTTCATATAATAGGTAAAAATATTGAAATCACTACACATAACTATAATTTCATCATCATCTAAGATTTTCATAGGAACACTTCGACCATCACCATTCTCCATAAAGGATTCAACAAAAGTCATAGACATTGTCTATGATGCCACCATCTTTGACAATACATATGAGAACTATTCTAAGTTATGTGATATGTGGAATCTTTTGACATATTTTCACTAGATGGAAATCTATCTACCATAAAATGATAATTCATTATAGACTTGCTCTCCCTTAAGAGACAAGCACTACATTCAGTGATATCCAAACCTAAGGTGATGACATGCATCAAAATCCTATGAGATTTATTCTTCACTTGGAAGATTACATAGGATGCATTTATACACCATATGGATAACCAAATAGTCATGGCATGTATATCAATATTTGACTTTCAAACATATTTATCACTACCAGTTTTAGATGCATATTTTGATAAACATAGACTAGATTCGTAGAACCAAGGGAATTCAATGGATAAGGTACTTAGCTCATGGATTTTCCCTATGGAAACTATGACATATAAAGGAAATAATACCATTCTTATCAACAAATTCAAAATGAGAGTGTGGATTAGGATGACACTATTGAATAGAATGTATGGCATGCTTAATATCCATTTTATTGATTTGGAATGGGTGCCTTTACTTTATTTAATGATGACCAATGATGAAACTTTTGCTTTGGGTGAAATTATTTGATTCAATTTGAGGGAACATATCCTAGACAATATCAAGTGGTGCACTTTAGTAGGACACTTATATATGATGTCTTATCTTTTAGTTGATGTAATGGGTACAATATATGTGTTTGGCAAGCTTTGGAGCCCAACCATAGATTGTGTCAAGAATCACGTTTTATATTAGTAAAATTTATTACACATTTATTCATATACAAATAAAATGGTTTATATTATTTATGATGTTTATCCTCAAGTATGGAAATCAATCCTTGGGTTTCCACTACCAAAAATTGGAGAAAGCATAGACAAAACACTAGTTAAAAGGGGTGATTACTAGTTATATTCTAACTACATGGTGATTATGATTTCTTGTCATAATTTCCATCCCTTATACCTCCCTAAATATTATCCTAACAAGTTGGTAGAACAATAAATTGCTTATCAAGTATGGTGGAGTGTTAAGGAAGATTTGATCAAAAGCAAAAAAAAAATTAAGGGTCACATGTGATAATTAAAAAATTTTACTACACATAAATAAAACACTTTAGAAAAGTGATGAATAAGAGAAAAATCTATCACTTTGTATCCCATACCAACACATCCCTTATAACTATGAATTCTTATTTTTGAATGCAAAATATGATGACCAAGTCCTAGACAAGACAAAAGTTATTGGCTACAATGAGGATCATTTAAGGATAATCCAATAAGAGTTTATAATCATATTCAAGGAAATGAATAATAGGATACCACTTATTTTAGGTTGGATAGCTTTAGATTTTGGGTATATCCATCCTCTATATCATACTAAGGAATAAGAGGAGACTTCAAAGGAACTTGTCTTTAAGTTGAGAACTATCAAGAAAGAGCCAAGTGTAAATGAGCTTGATCCCAAGGGAGTTATAAGAGATCTCATTAATCTAGAGTCCTTTGATGAGGAAGAAAAAGAGCACCTACTTATCACTATAATATAAAAACCTATAGTTACCCCCAAGTACAAGAGTCTACATCATCAGGGCTAGCCACATAAAAAACTACTACCTCAACTCAATAAGGTTCCTCCTTGGAAGCTAAGACCAATATTTTTTATAGAAGGAAATCAAGAGCTCCCCTAATAGGTAGTATAATAGTTGATAAATCATAGATATTACCTTTAATACCTTAATAATATGAGGAAGAAGAACAATAACTTGATGAATAAGTAGAATTGGAGAGAGCCAAGGTATTGAGCCTCATGACTGATAAAGGGAAGGCACCAACCATAGAGGACACAACAGGTAAAAAGGCTCAACCTTTAAAGACCACTTCCCTAGTTTCTTTATGTGTGCCTATTTTTTGTACTCTTTAAATTTCCTCTATTATGAATACTCTTAGGGTGGAAGTTGTAACTTCCACTCCTAATGATTCATTACCTCCTCCTCTCTCTTGAACATTCCTCTGCTCATTTTAAAAGTAGAGGACCCTTCCACTACCATTACTCCATCTTCCACCACCATTGATTCATTTTCCCCCACCATTCCATCCACTTCCATCATGGCCACTACTATTATTCCCTTTGACACTACCATAGTTATAACCTTGAATAAAAAAGCACAGCCAAGAAAATTAAAATAACCACGACCACTCTCAAACTCCATGTTTCATCTACTCAGATCACTTTGGCCATGTCATCCATCACTTCAACCCAAGATACCACCATCATAATCTTAAGCAAGGGGAAGAAGTAAAATAAAGTTATCATAGTCTATCCACTCCCCCAATATGGAGGTTTGGATTGGTCCAAGGTCATTTGACCTTTCCTGCTTGACATAATCCTCAAGGTAGGCAAAAAGTAAAAACTAGTAGAAGATCTTAATGAGGAAGCTATGGTTAAAAGCATGTAAGAGATAAGTCCCAATTAGATGGTGATTCCTCCATGTTCTATTTATATAATAACAAGGACTACTCAAATTCCAAATTTTAATATCATATAAATGCCATCTATAACAAATTTGTTTGACAATCCATCTAGGAGTATCTAAAGGGTAAGAAAGAGAAAGATGGAGGATGAAGCTGGTAGAGAAATTATTCTTGAGGAAAGGCAAGAATTTTATGCCTTATTTAAGAGATATAATATATAGGTTGGCAAATCCCCCTATAATGAATATTTTATGTCTCTAGTTGAGGCACATAAAGATGCCATGGTGGCACTACATGAGAGAACATAACAAGCAAGGAAAGAGTTGGAAGAATTGGAATTGATAAAATAACAACAACAAATAGTTCACATCTCATTAGGCATTGAAATTGAGGTTTAGGAGGTTGCATATAAATTATAAAATTCTTTAGAGGAATTAGAGGCAATGTAGGCTAAACTAGCCCCTCATATTTCCCAAACACATAAATTATTTAATTATTTGAAAGCAAATGAGAATAAATTGAATTTGTTAATTATTTACACAACCAATAAGGTATATATCTATTTATATCTAATGAAACCATTATAGGAATCTAATACACTCAATATGGTGGTCACTATAATAGATGAGACTAGAGAATGGGTGACATTAGTTGGGGATTAGATCCCCAAATACGAGGAACATGAGGCCCTCCTCCTAAAAATTTTGAATGACTTGAAATTGTCTAAGTTGAAGGATGATATAAGAAAGTTAATAAGCATGATTAATTTTGATAAACTTATTAAAGAAGATTAAAAAAAATTAATTATATTTTAAAAGGGTTTGCATTAGAAGACATTGAAGCAAAATTGAGCTTTGCTAGGAAAAAGGTGACTGAAGTTGAAATCTTCAAAATCAACTTCAAGATGACCAAAGTAGAACATGTGAAGCTACTAAGGTAGTTTGGAATGGAATATAGACCATAAAATTTGAACTTAGATATAATTATAAAATATCATGATGTGGAACATAAATTTTATCTCAAGATAGAGGTAAAGAAGAAGCAAATTGAAGTGCCCTCCAGTTCTACATTGATGACTATAGTTACAACTCCCACCAAAGTCAATGCATCCATGATAACATCGACTGAGCCTTAAAAATCCAATTTTGTGTATGTACATTCTAATAGTAGTGTATATTTATAATTTTCTTATAATTTGAGCATATTGTAAAAAATTTCCTATTAATTTTTTTAACATGCACACGTTGCATGATTTTGCAAAGGCTACCTTGAATTATTGAAAAGTGTAAGATAACCTTATACAATTTTGAGACCTCAATTAAAAATAAAGTTATAACTAAACCATGTAATGTATTTTACATACACTTGGAGGATGAGGTGACCCATTCCCCAAGTATATTTAAACACATGTAACGCATAGTTCTAAAGGATTAGAAGATTTCAATATACAGGATCAACAACAATTTTGATTGTCATCTTATGTGTCTATGTATTTTATTTCCAATATTTGTGTAATTAGACTTATCTATTTTGGTTGTATGATTAAATAAAAATTAGTGTGCAAAATATGTGAATGATTTCTTTCTTACCTTGATTGATATGTTAATCTTAGATGTGTAAAATCTATTAAAGGATTAGTAAATTACATTGATTAATTGGCAAGTTGATTGATTCATATTATTAAGTGTGTGAAGTTGTTTTCATTTGATATAGTTTTATGCATATGTGCAAAATTTGTCTCAGATACCTCACTACACCTAAGCCATAATCTCCTAATTAAGAGTGTGAATCAACTTCTCTAAAAGGAGAAATATTTTATTGAGGCTTATGAGTTTCTTATATCAAAATTATCCTAGACTAGTTGATCATGTCTGACTGAGTGTGTGTAATAGTTGCTAGCAATAAACATAGGTTTTGAAATAACTTTTCCAATTAGAAACTATCTATAGATGTAATTCTTAAATCCATAATAGTTTCCCTTTTTTTCTTTACCCTTCCCTCCTTTATGAGTTTATTTTGAGACCTACCCACTCTATATTAGTAACTTTCTAGCTACCAACTCATCTATATTTTAATTTCTTTTTAGATACCCCCACTCTACTCACAATCCTTGTTAACAACCCACATGCCATACTTGTTATTCCATCACCTAGTTGTCAAGAGTCCATACTTGCAACTCATTCCCTAGAGTGGAGCTCACCTCTATCGAGATCCTAAAATGTTAGAGGCTACCTTGTTACGAGATCAATGTGTATAAAACCCACATCAACATTATCTTTATGGTGATAGGAGGGATCAAACCTCTAATAAAAGAGGTTAAATTCTATATATAGTTTCACTATAGTCACCTAGGAGAGTGACTAGATCTAGTTCTCAGACTAGTATTCTAGTTTCACCCTTGTCAAATTATAGGAAACCTATATTTATAAAAACTACTCCTATCCTTAAAAAACCTAGGACACCTTCCATATTAAGTAATATTCCCCTGTTAATCACCCCATGGATCAACCACCTTGGTTGGTTGGATCTATTATTTCCATCCCAATAGATGTGCATGACCTACCCACTCTAGATTAATAGCCATCTAACTACTGACTCATCTAGATTTTACTTTCCTTTTAGAGACCTGTTGGCATAAAATTTTGCACCCTAAGACACTATATTAAAATCCTAAAATTTGATGCAACATTGAATCATCTCTCAAGTTGTGGGGAACTTGCAAGAGAGATGAATCTCTAGTTTATGAGGGCTAACTCCCTATATTCTTCTTTAAATGCCTATCACTTAATCTAATGATTATTCATGAAAAAGAGGTAGAAATTTTGTATAAAATGGAAACTACATTAAAGAGGTGATCTACCAAAATATATCCCATAGAATATCAAACTCCTACTAAGAAATGAAGCTCTTTAAGACTAATTTTAGGCATTGAAGGATTATAACATAATTTCTTCAATGTGAAGGTAGCATAAATGGGACAATAAATAATATAACTAATCTAGGGGTATATTTCACACCATAGAGACAATTTATCTCTTGAAGAAGAGCCTATTACAATGAATACACTTCACATGACCTATTAAAATTAGAACTTTTTCTTAAACATGAAGGATAAAGGGAGTAATGATGATACCATCACTTGGCTCCACTATTCATCACTCACACACTTAGATAAAATTTTCACAACTCATAATTAGACTTGTATTCAGTGTTCAATGATAAAGTTTAATTTCATTCTAGTAGGGCTTCACCATACTAGATGTGGTGTTATCCTATAATAACCAAAATGCCTCACATTTATAGAACATGGAAGAAGAGAGAGAAAAGATAAGTTTAAGAGGTACGAAGATAGGTGTCTAAAGATGAAAATTATTTACAATACATGTGGCTAAATTTTAAATGGAGTCAGGAAACTAATTTGTACATGATTTATCCCAAACAAGCCTCTTCTCCAAATGTGGCATAATATCTCTTAAATCTCTCCCTCTTGGAAACTACCTTCATCATGGGCTTCCTTGAGAATTCCAAAATAGATTAGGGACAAGTGTCTCATGTGCACTTAGGAGAGGAAGTTACAAATATTCCTCCATCTACATTGGAATTTTTTCTAATCATTGACATTTTTTTACACAAGCACAATCATAATCTACAACCATGATCACTCTCCAATAGGATTTTCTTGACAATTATCACTAGCATATTTTTATCCTTCCTAACTAATCCATATCATGGGTCTCATGAAACATGGTAGGACACTTCATATTCTTGGCTCCATCAAACTCATCTTAAAAGGTCTCCAAATTTAGGTTACCAATCTTTTCACTATGTCACTTTAGACTAGCTGAAGTGAGGGGCCTCGTAAGGACACTTGTGATAATTTATAATATCTAAAAATGGCATAGGTATTTGGTTCAAGTCCCAAGATATCCTCCCAAGTGATTGGTATCCCATGATCTTCTTCAAGACCTACAAAACACAAGAAATTATCAAAGAACCCTACTTTTTTCCTGATCTATATGGGTGTGGTGTAGCTCAATTACATGGTAAAGAGTCTTAAAATTTTATTTGCATAATTAAATTGGTTTTATGACATTTCCCCTGCATATAAATGCTACATTTGCCTCCTCTTCCCAATTGGGTCCTTAAGGAGGGTTTTTAAGGGTTTTGGAGTGGTCTAGATTATTAACATTTATTCATAAATAATATACATTATAATAATATAAAAATTCCACTAAATTCCTCTTACATACCCTCTTCATTATCTCTAAATACCCTAATGTCCCATGCAAATTGTCATGAAATTTCTAATCACTTGAATTGGTCACTCGGGTCTTCTTCCTATAATTTTGTGAGGGTTTAAGCACACTTTAGGCCAAAAATGGTTTATTGAAAATTTTTCCCATAAAAAAAGGTCTAAAAACTTATTTTAATACCATAAAAACATTATTTAATCACTATAATATCTCACCAAGAGCTTAGAATGAAACTAGCCCATGTATTGAGACTAGGTCTAGACCTTACGAATGGATCTACTTGACCCTTTGAGCCAAAATACTCCTATTTACACTTACCATGAAATTTAATTGATTAAAAACATAATTTTCACCCCAATTTTCATTATTCAAAATAATAATATTTATACTTACACTTACCATGCAAGGGTTGGAATTTGAAATGACCTTGCATTTGGAGCTAGATTTGCATGTTGCCTCACTAGGTCTGCCTACATACCTTCTTGTTTAGACCACATTGATTGAATTAAAATATTATATAATATTTTATTATGTTTATTCATGTGTTTTATAGATATAAAAACCCTCTTCATTGACCAACTTGACTTCTGGTTCACTATTTATCACTTTTCCTCAAAACTATTAGTCTTGTGCATGGGAAAAGTACCTTACCTCTGAGACAAAATAAAGGAATATTTCCATATTATTTTTTTAAATTTAATGTTTTTTAATCTTTATAAGTTCATAATGACCAAAATTACCAAATGGTTTTTCCTAATTCCATGATTAGGGGTTCTAACCATCTCAATATGCCTAAAAAGTCTTCAAAAACCTTATTTTTTGCATATTTTCTTTCAAATCACCCATGGGTTGTTTTTTAAAACTCTATAATTATTATAATATATTTATGCATGATTTAAACATTAATTTAATTCTCATATAACCTTTGAATCTCAAAGTAAATTTCAAAACATGAGTTGTTGACCACTACCTAACAACCCTGCTATAAGAGCAAATTTTACCCTATGTAGGTACAGGGTGTGGGCCTAAGATATCATTACATCAAAGTAAATATTCTCTCATCACATATCATCTCATGAGTGTATTTTAAAACATTTATAATTATTACGCCTTTATGACATAGTCTAGGATTCTCAATATGAAGTGCAAGGTCACTTTCCTTTAAAATCTTGTAGGTTTCAATGTCAAGTTCTAGTGGTTTTTTGGGCAACTTTGAATCTCTAAATGACCTCTCTCCCTTTATCCTTTTCTCTTAAAACCTTATGAAATATTTTTTCATACCAAGGAAAACAAGATTAAACCTTAAAATTTCATTGAAATCTCCTTTATCCACCTCATATGATTCTTAAAAAAAGCAAGAGGTTCTTTGTTTAGTACTTTTAGGGTAGATAGTCCTAAACACAGTCTTTACTTTCTCTAGATGGTTTGACACCTTACCTTGCCATATTACTGACCTCATATGCATTGTCAAAACCTTCTTTTCATACCAATATCTCCAAAAATGTTAATTTACCTCATTTATCCTTATAATTTTGTGTAGGTATCTTACTCAACCACCTATAGGTGTGCATTAACATATTCTATACAGGAAAGATATGGAGTTGATAGGTCTATGTCAAGGAAGAGCATTAAAAAACCATTAAAAAGCATTGATTAACCTTTGAGACATGTTATCCATAAAAAACACACCTAGAACCAACTTTAACACAAAAACTCCTAATGTAGAAGACAATTGTAAATGCATACGTTGACTGTCAAGGGCTAACAATGAGGAGAAACACAACTTTTGGCTATTATTTTGACATGTAAAAGCTTCAAAACTTGCTCCAATATCTCAAAATACATATTCATATTTTTAAAACTCTAAAAAAACCTTCGTGTTTTCATTTTAACATAGAAAACACTCCCTCAAAATATTTTTAAGTGCTTAAGGAGCTAGCAGTTTGTGAACCATCCAAGCCTATAAGAGGCTTCCTTGACATTTGATGTTCTTTATGATATAATGGTGATCTATAATATATTTAAGGGTCATTAAAAACATGTGAAAACATCAAACCCATCAAATATAAACACAAGAATCAAAAATTGGCTCAAAAGGAGACCCTTCATGGTTGTAAATGCATAAAAAACTACCTGGAGTCTAAGTGATTGTTCATAAAAGAGGAGGCACAAAAATTAAACTTATTTCTATGTATTTGAATTGAAATCAAATACCTTTCATTCCCCAGAATCAATCTTCCCAACTCCACTTTTATGACCCATACCAAGTGTTTGAAGCTGACCCTTTTTTGTGTGCAAAGACAAAATGGAAGAAAAATAATTTGTATATGAAATTTTTAATTAACTCTCTACACTAAAATTATGTAAATTGGTCTAGGGAGGTGAAGATACACATTTAACATGTTTTTAGCTGATGGTGAACTCAAGAAGTACACACAAGTACCCAAAAGGGCCTAAAATCAAGGAAAAACTCCCCATTTATGCACATAAATTACTCTTGAACTGAAACTAACCAAATTATAACTTATCCTAGCCTCCACATTTATATTCACTTTTTTGACAAATATGCTTACTCAACCCATCCGTACAAGTCAGTTAATAGGCTAAAAATGTGGCCAAATGACCCTTTTTGTATGTGAAACTTAGCAAGTGACCAATTTATGACTTTAAGACACCCTGAAACATATAAAATACCATATTAGGACATATCCAACACAATTTGGCACTTTGACTAAGTTTGACTAGGTTTGACCAAGGTTGACTAGCCTAGTACAAGAAGGGTGGGCTTCAACAAGTACTAGAAGAAGGATAAATAAGATGATAGACCAACATGACACCCTATAGGACATATGGAAACCTTATTAAAAATTTAAAAAATATTATGGGTTGACCCAATTTTACTAGAATTTAAATTTGGTCAACAAGACCCCCCTCCATTCATAATCCTTGTAAACAACCTGCATGCCCTACCTATTATTCTATCACTTGGTTGTCAAGACTAAATACCTGTAACTCATGCCCTAGAGTGGATTTTGCCTCCATTTATATCTTAAAATGTTAAATAATACCTCACTATGAGACTAGTGTCCATAAAATCCATATCAACATTCTCTTTCTAGCACTAAAAGGAGGGCACATAATAGGCAAGGCAAAAGCTAGAAGTAGAACCAAAACTAATCAAAAAACAAAAATAGACAATTCACATACTAGAAATAAATGAAAATAAGGTGAAAGAGGCTACATATAAATGCTAAAATTATTTATATGCACTATAGGAAATGTAGGCTGAATTATCCCCTCACATTTCCCAAACATATAAATTGTTTAATTCTTTAAAGGCAGACAAGAATAAACTAAAATTATTAATTATTTACACAACCAATCAAGAATACAACCATTTAGATATAATGAAATAATTAGAGGCATCCAATGCACTCAATATAGTGGTCATTAGAATAGAGGAGGCTAGATAATGGGTAACAATAGCTGGGGCTTTGATCCCCAAATACTAGGAACATGAGGCCTTCATCCTATAAACTTTGAATAACTTGAAATTGTCTAAGGCAAAGGATGATAAAATAAATTTAATAAGCATGATTAATTTTTATCATCTTATTAAAAAATATTTATAAATTTTCAAGAAGATTTTACAAGGGTTGTCATTGGAAGACATTGAAGTAGAATTGACCTTTCCTAGGAAAAAGGTGATTGAAGTTGAAATCTCCAAAATCAACTTTTAGATGAAAAAAATAGAACATGAAAAGATACTAGGGAAGGTTGGTAGGGTACATAGACCCTTAATTTTTAAATTATATATAATTAGACAATAACATGATGTTTCACACAAATGTTATCTCGAGATAGAGGTAAAGAAGAAGCAAACTGAAGTGCACACATCCAATTCCACATCAACAACTATAGTTACAACTCCAACCAAAGTCAATTCATCCATGATAACATAGACATAGACTTAAAAGGCCAGTTTTGTGCATGTACATTCTAATAGTAGCATATATTTTATAGTTTTATTATGATTCAAACATATTATAAAAAGTTTTCTAATCATTTTATAAAAATGCACACATTACATGATTTTGTAAAGGTTAACTTAAACTATTGACAAGTTTAAGATAACCTTATATAGTTTTGAGACCATCATTTTTACTGAATTTCTAACTATTCTATGTAATGTATCTTGCATGCACTTAGAGGATGAGGTGTACCCTTCACCAAGTCTATTTAGAAACATGTAACCCACAATTTTAAAAGGGTCAAAATGTTTCAACAAATAGGATCAAAAGCAATTGTTATTGTCATCTTATGTTTTTGTGCATTTTATTTCCAATTTTTATGTAATTAGGCTTGTCTCTTTTGGTTATATGATTTAATAATTCTTAGTGTGTACAAGCTTTGAAGCAGTTCTTTCTTGCCTTGATTGATATGCAAAAAATATTGAAGGATTAGTAAATTACATTGATTATTATCAAGTAAGTTGATTGATTCATATTCTTAAGTATGTATAGGTGTTTTCATTTGATATAGTTTTCTATGTATGTGAAACAATTGTCTCAGATACCTCACTAAGCCCAAGCCATAATCTCTTGATTAAGATTATGTAATAGCTACTCTAAAAGGAGGAATCTTTGACTAAGACCTATTATTTTCCTATATCAAAATTATCTTAGACTACTTGACCATGTCTAACTATTTGTTTACAATAGCTTCTAGCAATAGGTATAGGTTTTGAAAGCACTTATCCACCTAGAAACTAGCTAGAGAGGTAATTCATAAATCCATAAGAGTCTCCATTTTTCATTTTACCCTTCCTTTTTTATTTTATTTTGAGACCTTCCCACTCTAGATTAGTAACCATCCAGCTACTAAATCATCTAGATTTTGTTTCCTTTTAGAGACCCCACCTCCATTCACAATCCTTGTTAAAAACCTGCATGCCCTTCCTACTATTCCATCAACTAGTTGTCAAAACTGCATACTTATAACATGTTCCCTAGAGTGGATTTCACCTTTATTAAGATCCTAAAATGTTAGAGGCTACCTCATTATGAAACTAATGTGCATAAAACCCACATCAATAGTTAGTAGTTTAATATCAATCAAAATCACTAATTCCTTGAAAAACTATAAAAACATAATTATTACAATGCAATGTCACTTCTAGAGACCAAAATAACATGAATTTTATGCAAAATCACTACTTTTGAGTCGTGATATTTTGGATAAATAGCTAACCATTATAGTTAACCATATAGTTCCTACAAAACTATAGATGGTTAGGCAAAACCATGACTTTTATTACAAAATCACAAATTTGAGAGTGATGATATTGTAAAAAATAACTTTGATAATTTTTAATTCTAGATTGATATAGATGCTTAGGGAATATGTTCATAGAGTACTATTATAGACTTATTTACATACTATTTATATCAAACTTTTATTTTAAAAACATAACTATATAACTTTTGACTTTTACAAATTAGTACAAGATGAACAAAAATTTATTCCAAACTAGAATTATTCCTATATGATGAAGTTCATAGTAGTGTTTATCTATCTAATATAATTTATAGATCCTAACAATATCAAAAACTACCAAATCATAGTATAACTTATATTAACACAATACCATTGATTTAACTACAAAATTGTCGATTCAAAATGAGTGATATTGTAGAAAATAAAAAAGGATAGGGATGAATGTTTTTGGTTTCTCCTTAGAAGGTGTCTATTATTTCCTCCCTATTAGTAGACAAGATTCACACAAAAAACCCACTAAAATCTAGTTCGTCAAGATATTCTAGTGCTTAAATCACTTAGATAAGCTACCAAATGGATTTATAAGGCCAATAGATTTCCTATAGATATAGAGTAATCAATCAAACAAAACTGTAAGTTAGATATCATCAGATGAGTTTTACATATTTTAAATAAAACATAATATCATAATTTTTTATGGTAATATCACATGTTTTAGGATAAAATCATGATTATCAAAGTGGCAGTATTGCATCTTAATAACCAGGTGATAAAATCTCAATCAGTCCTACTTTCCTGCACATAAATAATAATAACCCAACTCTTAAAATACAAAAAAAGATGATATAAACACATAGAGGTTAAAATAACAAGCTAAAACTATTTATTTTATGTTAACATAGAAACCTATAAAATTGTAATTAAAATGGTAATATCGATAAGTTTACTACAATATAGTTATTCTCGAAGTAGCGGTATTGTCTAAAAGTAAAAACCTATAACGAAGACAATCCATTAGTGGTTAAGTTAATAGTTAATGCAATATTAATTAAATATAGATAAGATCACGATTACAATATTGTTATTTATAAGTTAATATCATTGATTGCTTATACATGATGTTTTGATCAATTATGAAACTTGTTCTTTATCTAGTCATGCCTGCAAATCATAAAATCACTTATAAAAAGAAAAGGAGGTTAAATTATATGGGTGTGATCCCAGTATGATTGTTGACGTGTGATCATATTTTGGATTATTCACAAAATTACTATATTTATTAATAAAAACCTAAATACACAAACAACATCAAAGGAGGGGATATAAGAATAATAAAAAAAATTAAAATGACATTCTTACCATAATTTTATCCCTTAGATATCCTCTCCAAGATCTCCAAGATAATTTGAATGCAAACTAGTTGGATTATGGATTTCTTGACTTGAACTTCTAAATGGATATAATGGCTTCTTTGACTTGTTTGATGGCTTTACAAGAGTATGGAAATGATGTGATGAGGGATGTTAATGCATGTGTAATGGAGGCTTGTGGATTTATAAGTTATCTTGGTCATGGCCCAAGCATTATTTATATAGGATGGTGGAGGATAATTTATGGAATTTTTAGACTATTTTAGAAGCCTATAGTTTAGAGACTTATAAAACTTTTGAGGATCTTCCCTACTTCTAGAGGTTTCTTGATTATTTTAGGGATAATGTAGGTTTAGGTGGGAGTTAATTAGGTTTAGGGTTTATAGGGGTGTAGGAGAGGCTAGGGTTGAGGGTATTTAGGGGGTAGGTGAATAAAATGAATTTTAAATTATCAAGTGGGCTAGTTGATAGATTAGTAGCTAAGTAGGCTAACTAGTAAGTTAATGGAGTGATTAATTAGTTGCAAGGGTATGGTAAGGTTTATAGGATGTAGGGAATTTTATGTAGGAATTAGGATATTAGCTAATTGGCTAGGGATATGGTTGATGGGTTAAATTAGTGGGCTTAATAATATTATTAGGGTGAGAAAATTTAGGTGCATATAATAAGTATCCTATAAAAAGTGATGGAAGGATAGTATATATAAATCATAATAGTAATGGAAATATTTAGGAAAAATATTTTTTTAGGAATTATGCAAGGTGGCTTATTTTAAATTGTGACCTTCATTAGTTTGAAGGTGATATGTGCTTAGACCAAGGATATATTTAACTAAATAAGGACCCCACCATTTTTGGGAATATTTAATTTATTTATCATAAGTACATTCTAGCTTAAGGATAAGATCACCAACATTAAAATTGAAAACTTTAACTCTTTTTTATGTTGTTTGGCAATACAGGCCTTGTATTGGTGATTATGTTGTAGGGAAGAAAGATAGTGTTCATCAAGAAGATCAAGAACATGAAGGTGATATTCACATAATTTTTCATTAGGTATGATACCATGAATAGAGATATATAAATAATTAATCTCAAATTCTAATGGGAGGATGAATATAAAACTATAGACTAAAAAAAATGGGGTTACCCATTAGCAATGCATATGCTAATGCGATAGGCCCAAAGAGAAAGATATAGATGAAGATGCCAATACATCCAAGTTTCATGGATTATCTTTTGAATAATTTTATTAATTATTTTATTGGTGGCATTGGCTTGGCCATTGCATTAGGGATGATAAGACATGGAAAATTTGTTCCCTATTTTGAATTTAGCACAGAGATATTTGATGTTATTTTCAAAGTTACCACCATTATCTAAAATGATAGTTTGAGGAACACTAAAGCAAAAAATGATTTGATTGAGGATGAATTTATAAATGCTAGTATTGGTGAAATTGATGAGGGCCATAGCCTCGACCCATTTCATAAAATACTTGGTGGTTTTGATAATAAATACATGCCCATCCTGAGATCTAAGTCATTTTCCTGTGAGATCTAATCCCCATATGGAAAATGGCTAAGGAGACTCCATAGTTTAAATCTCGACTAGAGGTGAGTGGATTGGATCATCATGAAGTTGTCAAGGAGTACACTTTTTATAAAATTTGATGGCATAATTTTTAAGAGTGGGAAAAAAGTATCCCATACATAAGAATTTATAGGTTGTAGCATGTCCATGATAGTGGCAATAGAAAATTCCCCCATGTACTTATTCAAAAAGAGGAGGAACTTCTTTTTTCATAACATAGTAGAGTAGGATACCTTCAACATTATCATAATGAAGGATGTTATATCGAAAGACATACTTGAAATCCTATTTGTGAATATGAGTCTTTTTGTGAAAATAAATGTTTAGATGATATATTTAGTGTTCAATAAATTAAATAATATCTTTGTAAAATGGGCTTTATTGAATAGTAACAACCTCAATGTGATAAATGAGTGAATATTTTGTTTGAATGGAAGATGGAGGTTTTATTATTTAGATAGAAGTGGAACCAATAAGAACTTGGTGTGGATGAAAAAGAGATGTTGAAGAAGAAAGTGAATTAACAATAAAATTTTGATCTCGAGGGATAGGCTCGATGGTAAAAGAAGAAAAATATTTGGTGAGGGTAGTCATTATTTGATCGTATGTAATGATATTTTCAATTTTGTATTGATAGTCACCATTGACATGGTGTCAAATGAGTTGAGAATCACTAAACCATGAAGATATGTGATATCAAGATCAAGGACTACTTGCATGCCTAAGATTAATGATTCATATTTTGCCATGTTATTACTAACATCGAATGTAAGGTGAAATGCCAAAGGCTTAATTTTATTAAGAGGATTAGTGATGATACAACCTACCCTAACTCCTTGAAGGCATTTATCACCATAAAAATGAAGGGTCCAAGTATCTTCATGTAAATAGACAATAATTCCAAGAAGGTATTTGATAGCTATTTTTGGTTAGGTAGTATCAGGGAAGATAGAGGACTCATCAAGATCACTTGCTACAAGGTCAGCAATGAAGTTATGTAAGTAATATTTAAGAGATATCGATTGATTAATACCTTAAATATAGATAATATTATCATTGGGAAGACTACCTTGAAGGTGGTCGGTAGTTGATATAGGAGCTATGACAAGTTACTCAATAATGATTTGTCTTTTAATAACTCTTTATGTAATAATATGTATATAAAATTCCATGAGAAGGACCATCTACTTGCCAATTCTATCTCAAAGAAGCAAGGCTTTAAATAATAAGTGATGGAGTGGATTGAAATGAATGATAACATAAGTGGTTTGATAAAGCATGTAATGTTAGAGTTTTTTAGTAGTAAAATATATGGTGAGGCAATCACATTCTAATTTTATATAATGTTTCACATAGCCGATGAGGCCTCAATTGATATAATAGATTCCATATTACCTTATAGTGTCATCTTGTTTGGAAAAAATTGCCCTAAATAATATGGGTGTGGAATAGGTATATAATATTATCAGATAATCATTAGAGTGGTGATGAAGAGTAAGTGGGTGAAGAAAATATTATTTCATATTACCAAATTCTTTTTGAAAAGGATCCATCCATTCTAGGTCATTACCTTTCTTGAGAAGAGATTTAACAGAATAGACATGATAATCCATTTCAAGGATGAACCATCTAATTTCCCCAAGTTTACCAAGGTAAGTACAAATATCTAGAATGGAATGAGGGATGAGCATGTTGAAAATAGCATTGATTTTGGTGATATCAACATCAATGACACAAAGAGAAACTAAGAATCTAATAGTTTTCCAAATATGGCATCAAAAACATATTTGTAAGGATTTAGTCTAAATTTATATTTAATGAGGTGATAAAAAATGATATAAAGATCAAAAAGATGAGTCTTGTAACTTTTGGACTTGGAAATGAGGTCATCCACATAGGTTTAAAAAATATTATGGATAAGATCATTAAAAATATGGCTCATTACCCATTGATAATTAGCTCCAACATTTTTGAGGCAGAAGGGAATTTTAACATAATAATAAGTGCCCCATTCCATGGTGAAAGTTGTCTTATGTTGGTATTCAGGTGAAATGTGAATTTGATTATAGCTCAATAAACCATCCATAAGGGACACCATTTCATAATTGGAAATTGAATCAATGATGTCATCTATAGATGATAGAGGGATAAATAAGATTAAGATTACATAAGTCAGTTCAAATGCAAATGACCATGGCGATCTTCTTCTAAATAGGGACAATGTTAGAGACACATTCAAAATAGTCCATAGGTTTGATAACTTAGCATCAATAAGTTTATTAATTTCTTTATGGCATAAATTAGAATATTTTGGTGAAAAATTCTATTGCTTTTAACACATGAGCTTGGCATCAAGATAGGTGATGATGTTTTGCACCATGATGGTAGTATTAATACCAGGGATGTCCTTGTAGGAACAAAAAAAAGTGTCACTATATTTATCAAATAATAATCTAAAGTTATCATGTTCAGTTGGTGTGAGTTCATGAGAGATTGTAATTAGTTGATGGCATGATGGGGTACCATATTTCATTTGCTAAGTTTATTAGATAAGCATAACATTTCCATCTTGGAAATGATATGGTGTGTTAGGTAAATAGGAAATGGGATTTTCTTTAGGATCAATTCTAGTGATGAATTTATTGAAATAATGGGATTTTTTCTTGAATTTTTTTAGTTTATGATGTTGTAAAAGTAGTTGAGTTTCTTTAGCATGAAGTAATTATAGAATGTCTTCATCACTAGTAGAAATGGGAAGAGGACCATAATACATGAAATCTAATTAGATATCAATAATTTGATTACCATGGTGGTCATATTCATAATGTATTTGACATACATCTGTGTCCTTTGCATCTAATGCAATCTTAGGAGTAGGTGGAGTTAGGGAAGAAGGTTGATCAAATTCGATTGGTTTATCATTAACATAATTGATGGGGGAATAATTAAATGTAATTATTTGTTATAAAGGTGGTATAGAAGATGTAGGAATTTGTGTAGGTTTAGAAGGTAAGATTTGTTTAACCACCCAAGGGGTGTCAAGGAGAGGAGAATCAGTAGGAGGCATGTGACCTTTAGGTTCTAATTCAAATCAAGTGGAAATTTTATGAACATCATGTTTGAAATCATGAATTTGATATAGAGCCTTTTTATAATGTTGAACATCAAAGTCTCATGATTGAGATTGGTCCATGATGTAGTTATCATCATAGGTTGGGTAAATGGCAAATTCTTGATATTCATGAGGTATTTTGGAAGGGGGTATACCTAGATCACTAAATTTATGTGGAGACATGATTAAAATATCTTGGAATAATTTATCCCATTCATAATCATTACATGTGAAGTCATATTTTATGTAATGATCTTCTTGAGTATTGCATAGAGGGGGGAGTTAGTGATCTCATTAATGAGAGGGATGGTGAGATCATAAGGTAATAGATGAGGAAGCCACTCTAATATGTAAGGAGGTAGCTTAGTGGTATTACAAGTATGTTTCAATTAATTAGTTGCATAGGCATTTGAATTAGCAAGAGTGACATGTAAGTCTTTATTTATATTGATAAATTTAGGTAAGTGATCACTATTCATTATTGTAATGGTAGGAATGTGATATTAAAATTTAAGATTTATAAGTTGAATACTCCAAGGGTTAGGATCAGCCTCATGTTTATACCTTTTGTCATTATAAAGGAAATTAATACATTAGCCACTGAAAGATGTAATATCCATCATTATATGAGACCATGGTCATCATAGGAGTATGTTCTAAGATGGAATAAATCAAGGACCATAATATTAGTTTGAATATTCTTAGGTCTGATTGTAAGAGGGAAAAAAATAAAACCAAGTGGATTTTGATTAGTTTTATCAAATCCAATACATGTTAGATAGGTTTTCTTGAGATGATCTTTATTATATCTAAGTTTTTAGATGAGCCACAAATATGTCACATTAATACTGGACCCTTTTTCAAATAAAACTTTACAAATGAGGGTGGTGTTAATGGCTATTTTAATGAATAAGGGTGAATCCTCAATACAAAGGAGGATCTCATTATTTATCATGTATTCTTTGAGATATTTGATGGAAGGTTTTGAATAAGGACATATGAATTTAATGGTATACACATTGGTTGGTTGAGGTTTAGGAGAGGGTGGTTCTTCTTCTATAGAAAATGGGTCTTCAATTTCATGAAATTATTTCATGAGTAACATACAATGATTAGGGGAGGTACAAACCAAATCCATAAGAGGAATATTTCAAGGCATGGATTTGATCTCTTATAATAAATTCCAATGGGTTTTTGAATGAGAACTAACATGAGGTTTAAAAGGTAAGATAGATTTTGGTAGAATATAAGTGGTTGGAAATTCAAAATAAGGATATGGTTCTTCATTCACTACCAAATATAGGTGAGTGGTTATAGTATCTTTGAGGAGTTGTTCTTCAAAATATGGTTTCTTAGGTTTAGTGATAGGATCTTTGTGAGCTAGTTTGTGGAGATAATCGACTTTGGTTACATTGAAATATTGAGAATTATTATAATGTTGGTCATAGTCAACATGAATGGTACAAACATCCTTGGTAGCTTATTGAGTGTTAGATGTGGAAAAATATTTTTGGTTAGAATAAGAGGCTTTTGGAGATTATCATTTTTTAAAAGTAGTTTTTTTCTCTTGATGATTGATTTGAATCATGGCTTCATTATTGAATGCATCGTTAAGCATATTTGAGACAAAAACATTAGTAAGACCTCTAAAAGTTTTGTGGGATTGATCAATTTTGGCATGGAACCAAAAAAATTGATTAGGATCATACAATTTAAGAGGATTATTGAGATAAGTAAATGGTTTATAGGGTGTTGAAAATTGTTTGATTTGTTGCATAATCAATGGTGTGTGAGAAGATGGGGGATTGTCAGCTTTGGTAATTCCTAGCTTAGTTTGAGAGTATTTATAGTTAATCCATTGGTAGAAGTTTGAAAAGATCCTTTAAGGGATTTGGTATTAGGTTCAAACTATTTCATTGATAATTCCTTACACTTGTCTTGGTCAAGATCTTCATTAAGCATTTGAGGGTAAGAAGTTTGAACCTTATACTTAAGAGGAGTTAAATAAGTTATAAAGAGTTTAAATAGATTATCATCAGTCATGTTATGGTTGACCTTGTGAGACAAATATTTCAATAATTTGATAAAATCATGAGCTGATTTAGTGGGAGATTAATTAAAATTAATTAAATGGCTAAGGCAATTTTCAAGAAGATCATTCTGTTGAAACTCTTTAACAAGAGGATTGACTAAATATTCTAACTACCAAATGGAATGTTAGGTAAGTTGATTGTAATATTTGAATACATCTCTATTGAAGGTTTTAACCAAAAAATTTGTTGTGGGGAAGGTATTAGTTTGGATCCACTCTTTGTAAAGATTGTCAAATGCCTTCAAGAAAGATGTAGGGTCTTTAGTCCCATCATATTTAATAGTTGGATATATGTTACCAATATAAATGGGAATAATTAAAGGGGCTAAAGGATCATTTTGGATGTTTTCAAACATATTATTATTCATGATAGGTTTGGAAATGGCATTTCTTGTGGCATCTCTAAGAGGTGGAAGGATAAAGTTTTGGATATTTTGAGGGATAAAAGGGAGATTGATTATCCATATTGATCAAATTATGTTGTAGTTTCATCATTTGGGAGGTTTTAAATGTTTAAATTATCTTCATTTATTGCACTATGTAAGAAGTTGGGTTAAATCAATTGGTGGGTTAGTGTTTGTAAGAGGACTCCCCAAATTGGTATTTGGGGGATGGTTCTTAGGAGGTCGATTACAAATGGGGTTATTAGATAGACTTGTGTCAATAATTCCCACATTTTGTTGAGATTATTTCAAATGGGAATTGTCTTGATAGGTACAAAAAGGATTTGATCCACCTACCTCATCTTGAGGTATGATTTGAACTATGTTGCAATCCATAGATGAGGGAGGGGAAGAAGTAGTCCAAGAGTGAGGACTCTCTTAAAAGGTAAAGAAAGGAATACCCTATATAATGTTTAAATGGATTAATGTTGTCCAAAAATATTATGATGGGGGATTTCATGATGCTTGGTTAGATAAAACAAAATTAGGAAATAAGAAAGAGAATTAGGGATAGGGTTAGCTAGATAGAGAACTAAGTCTACCAAATAAAATAATAGGGTGGACAACATGGGTTCTCAAATAAGTAATAAGTTGATTGGGTCGATAGAGTACTAATAAAACATAGGCTAAGAATAAAATATAGTCATATGGGTTGATTGTGTATTGCTAGATAGATGATCTAACAGAGAGAATAAGACACATTTATGTAGGTCAATTATGTTAAAACATAGTTTTTAAGATACTACAATGACCAAGATGATAGTGTGCTAAAATAGAGAAAAAAATTTACAAGATAATTAAAGAAAGGATGAAATCAAATACGTAAACAATTAGATCAATGAGATTTATCCAATCAGGGCACACAACACAAACCTTACACCAATGTTAGCTAATGCAATTTTTCAAATACAACACATAATGATCATAAAGAAAGTAATCAACTTAAAAGTAAATATTAACTAAGTGGTCACCCTAAGTGTTATTATATTATTAAAAAAATTATTTTAATGTTATAGGATAATTGGATTAAAAAGGAAACTAGAAAGTAGTCTAAAGTTGGTTTCAGGATGTTTGGGCTAAAAGGGATCTATATTAGTAATGGTACTAGCTTGGTATTGGGACCTACCCCCTCACTTCACAATCTTATAGAAATAAGGGTGTAAAGTGATTTTATAATATATAACATTAACCAAATATTTATACATGGCCAGAAAACCAAGTTAGCTTCCCCTTTGGTGATGAAATCCAATTAGGTAGGCCTTAGGAAGATAAATATTTAAATGTGTTTTGAATGTTAAGTGATTTAGTAGTGTGTGAAAAATAGTAAAATAGTGTAACTAAAATTTTAATTAGAAAAACCAACTATTTAAAATATGTGAGTTAATCTAAGAATGAAAACAACTGAAAAGGTAATATGAATTAATTACTAGTAAGTAGATGTTAATTCCTTGATTAAGAATAATACAGAGTCAATTCAGGTGACACTGTATGCAAATAATATAAAATAGAGTTGAATGGGTCATTTTTATTATATAAAATAAAGGTATTTAATAATAAATTCAATAGGTTTACTAAGTATCTTAGATAGAAGATAAACTATAGAACTAGGTTGACCTCATTAGTTGTAAGGTTTTAGTTTTAAAGATTATTAACTTATGAAAAATAGAACTAAAAGAAATAATAAAATGATAAAGAGAAGAAATAAATGAACCTTGGTGGGTTAAATATGATTAATATTTAAAATTTTATGATGTAATTCCTTAGTTTTTGATTTCAAATTTTGTAAACTGGGTTGAGTGGTTCGACCAAATTATATAAAACCATGTATGCTAAAGAAAAATAAGAAACATAGTTGAAATGTTCGATAGTGTTCATTGATTTATATGTTAGAGAGTTCTCAATGAATTCATGATGATGTTATGGGTGTGTCTAGGTGAGTGGATGAAGTTCATTTATAGTCTATGTGATAATGACAAAGTGTGCAATGTGTTTGTCCTAGTGTGCTTAAAGTTGGCTTGGTTGATTTTCAAAGTTTGAGTATTTTTAGATGATTAGGGATGAGTCTAAAGTATTAAGCATGTAAAATAGGCCTCATAAGAAGTGTTTTATGCTTTGATATCTTATGTACATGATTTTTATTCATCGAGTTCTTCATTATTTTCATCTAGATATTTTGGGCATAGTGGTAGAAAATCTGAGTAAGCAATTTCTTGATGTCACCATTGCCATGTGTGGATAAGTCAAGGGGAGTTGGTTATATGGCTATGATCACACTAGTCCCTAGTTTCTATATTCTAAGTCTCAGGTCATACACCTAAATATAGTCAAAGATATGCAAGTGCAAAATTGGGATCCCATGCATTTTGACAATGTTTTTCCATACTTAGTCAAATTTGAAATATGGCAAGAAGATTTAAGTAAACATTTTGATGATGACATATATCACACATGTGGATGTTTTAGGAGAAGGTGATCATATGGGTTTTTTCAAATTTTTACCTATTTAATTTTCACTAACGTTTAGGTCAATCAATGAAGTGTATCAAAATATATGCAAGTACAAAGTTAGGCTCTCAGGCATTTTGATAGTGTTTTCCCATACTTTGCCAAATTTTCAATGTGGCAAGAAGATTTGAGTAAGCATTTTGATGTAATAATATCTCACGCATGTATATGTTTCAAGATAATGTGATCATATGGGTTTTTTTTATTTTTGTACCTAATTTATTTTCACTAACTTTAAAGTCAAGCACAATAGTGCATCAAAAGATATGCTTGTTCAAATTTGGCCTTTTAGACAAGTTTTTGACATAGGTCTATGGCAAAAACATTTGAGTGAGCTATTTAATGGCATTATATAACACACATGTGAAGTATTAAGGATTATTTTACCAAAAAATTTAGATTATCCTATGTGAGGAGATCATATGGTCCAAATTTGAGAACATGTGAATGATTGAGGTAAGAGATATGACTATGCAAAGTTGGCCTTCTAGGCAAATAAGTAAGGTTCCCATACTTGGTCATTTTTATACAAGTTAAAGTTCAAGAAACCATGATGGAGTGCATTGCTCTAATAAGTTAGGAATAAATGATATGGTGATAATTTTCATGAACATAGGGGTTATAATCAATATCTAATGGTGAGCATTGCCTGATAAAGACCGAACTGATTGGTAGAGATTGATGGAGCACGTTGAGTCAAAGTTTCTAGATTGCATGAGATGAGGTCAACATATTCAAGGTTTAATGTTTGTCACTAGAGAACTATGTGTTAAAGGTCAATATTTATATAATAACATCAATGGTGTGTATTTAATTTTAGAAATGAGGATTGGAGATACAATCCAAGTGTTTGAGGTTTAATTGTGACCATTTGCATTTGAATATTTGAATTTACAAAGGAAAAACTAGTCTATGGTTTTTGGACCATATATTTTGATCAACAACAAATTTTCTCATGTTATAAAAATAAAATATGAATAAGACTCCATGACACATCTAATGAGCCTAATTTTAATATTTTGAAGTGTCTATAGTCAAATATATTAAGGTTAAAATTTGACTCTATGTTCATGCTTGTTTTGTAAGTGAACAAAGAAGAGTAATTAAGCTTATGTAGATCTTGTTTGGATGTTTCATGGTGAATTATCTATTGGGGAGTGTTATAGACTCCATTAATATTCTCTATATTCATTATGAATGTTTGACCATTTGTATTCCATATGAAAAATCGTTTAAGAGGTGACTATGTGTTCATTCATAGTAACTATCTACATAGAATGTTGATTAAGCTTGCACAAAAGAGTGAAATTATGTTTTCAAGTATTTGAGGATTAAAATTGGTGATTTGGAGTGGACCTATGCATTTATAAGTGTTCCTATGTTCTTATTTTGTTTTTTGATGTGCTAAAATAGTGAATATGTCTCCATGAGACCTATAAGAGCTACAAGGGCCTTATTAAAAGGTGTAGCTACTTAAGGGTAACCGTTAGATGCTATGGCTAACCTATGAAGATTGTATTGATTTATGTATTAATGAGATATTTTACTTAAGGGTTAGGTCTTTCCTAATGGCTAACTAAGATTATGATTATCTTGAATTCTATATAAATAGTGAAATCAAAGATGGTGATTTCTAGACTTGAAAGATAGACTTGAGTGAAAGACTTAGGAGAGATTTGAGAGAGGCTTATGTGAGTGAATTTTGGATATAAGGAGAGGTATAATTCCTTGTGGATGAGTTTAAGAGAACATATTAAATACTATTTGTATGAGTTATAGGTCATAATTTTATTGGTAGAATAGTGCTCTTGTTGGTGAGTGTGAGCAAAGGTGAAGAATGATTATCAAAGGTCCATCATCATGTGTTGAAGACATCAGTTCATAGGTTGATGTGTGCATAGTATTTTTTTGTGGTATCTTAGCATCTAATGGTGTTTTAACCTATTTTCAAGTTAAAAATTACTAAAAGTCTAGTTTTTGTTGTAGCTCAACTAGACAAGTGTTGTAGCACCTTATGGGATTGTAGTCTCACTAAATAGGGATTGTAGTTCCTTGATCGGTTACATCTAGTCTAAATTGGATCTTTTTATTATAGGATAGTAGTCTAATTGAAGGTTCTAGTGGGTTTTTTCCTCAAAGGGGTTTCCCACATATGTCATGTGTTATGTGATTGAGCTTGCATTGTCTCTGTTACTTGTTGCTATGAATGATGTGTATGCTTCATGAATGCTTATGGTAATTGATTAATAACTTGAAAGTGATTGAAATTTAAGTTAGATTATTTGGGCTCATTGATTCACCCCCCGCTCTTAGTGACTATACCTCTAACAATTGGTATCAAATTAGGTCCTTTGGTAAAGGCTTAATAACTTGAAGGTGATCTAAGATACAATATGGGTAGTCATTAAGGAGGTTTATTTAATAAGCAAGCACTGATGTTAAATGGATCCAATTATGCTTTTTGGAGTGAAATTATGAGGACATACATTATGTCCCTAGGATTTAATGTATGGAAATTTGTTCCAGATGGTTATGTTACTATTATTACTCCTCCATCTAGTGTTATAGATAAGAATTTGTTTGAGAATAATTCCAAGAAAATGAATGCTATCACTTGTGGTCTTTCAAAGACTAAATACACCAATGTAATACATTGTAAATATGATAAAGAGATATGAAACAAAATGTATATAATTTTTGAAGGATATTCAAAGGTCAAAAATGCTAAGTTGTAAACTCACAGAAGGAAATTTGAAAGTATCAACATGAAGGAAGAAGATTATGTGGCATCCTATCTATAGAGAGTTAATGAGACTGTGAACATCATCAGAGGTCTTGGAGAGAATCTTGAAGAGGCTACTATATTCTAAAATGTATTAAGGTCTCTATCTCTCAAGTTTGATCCAAAATTATCTACTATAAAATAAAGTCATGATCTTATTTAGTTGAAGATGGATCAATTACATGACACCATTACTATATATGAGATGAGAGTAAATGATGAAATGCCACCAAATAAGGAAGAAACATTCAAGACAGAGATGAAGCCTAAGAATAAGTTCCAAGGTAAGAAATCCAAAGAGGATGGCATATATAATATTGATGAGGGTGAACTAATTGCTTTGATTACTAGGAAATCAATTAAAGGCTCAAGTAAGTATAAGGGTAACCTACCCTTCAAATGTTTCAATTATGGAGAGGTAGGAAATTTTGCTCATAAGAATGAAAATATTGATGATGAAGAGCATGGTGAAGGTCAATATGAAAACAAGAAGACATATAAGTAGAAAGGATTTAGAAAGTATAACAACAAGAATAATTCCTTCAAGAATAAGAAGATTCTCTATACCAAAGAAGATTGTAGCTCATCATATGAGAGTGAAGACAAAGACTCAAAATATAATCATGAAGATGATGGTCCTATTAAAGATGAAGCTCTATTCATAGACTTTCTCACATTAAAAGGAAACTACTTGGAGTGATTCAGATGATGATGAAGATGAGGTGGATTGTGAGATTATATTGATGAATACTCTTGAAGAATTGAAGATTGAGAGTAAGATCAGTAAGAATATGAAATCTAAACTCAAGGACTATGAGGATAAATTCAATCTATTGAGGCAAGATTGGTTAAAGACTCTATGGAGCATGAATGTGTTATCATGTTTCTTAATTCTATGTTGGATTTTATGTCTGAAATTCTAAGAGCCAAAGAAGAAGAATGATCAAGGTATGCTTCCAAGATAATTCTATGTTGCATTCTATGTCTGAAAGTCTTAGAGCCAAAGAAGAAGAATGATCAAGGTATGCTTCCAAGATTGTGTCTTTTAAAGATGATTTAGAGAAATATGCAAACAAGGTGAAATCATTTGTTAAGTTTGATAAAAGTTCTAATGATCTAGATGATCTCCTAAAGAGTAAAAAATCATCTAGTGACAAATCTAGATTAGGTTTTAATAAAGAGCCCAAAGTTCCTACTCAAGTTGCATAAATATCAATAAGAACAAGGTGGATCAATTTTTGAAGACAAATCATCAGATAAAGAATGAAGTTGTTGGTAGAATGAAGACAAATCAGATCAGACAACCTAATGCCATGAGATATGCAAGATTTAATGGTTATTGTTACACATGTAATAAATCTGGGCATAGAAATATAGAATGCAAGAGACCTATTATAAATGAGTTTACAAGGGATTATGATGGGGTTCATTAGTCAAAATGAGTGAGAAAAAATAAGTGCTTTAACTATTTTGATGTGGGACACTTTGAAAACCATTATCCACATAAAACTAAATAAGGTGAGTCCTCTTCAAAAATGGGAGTTTGTTTTGTTTGTCATAATAAATGACATATTTCAAGCTTCTATCCAAACATGGTAAGACAAACTATGTTTCCATAAAAGAGTTTGGTTTTCTAAAATTATGAATAAAGAGGTCCCATTGTTAGGTTCTACAAGAAAAGGTATACAAGTTAGAATAAGTTTAATCAGACTCCTAAAGTGTAAGAAATAAGACATGTTAACACATGGAAGCTAAAGGTGAAAAGTGTGTCATGATAAGACTACAAGTCCAAGTAATCTATTTTATATGGTGTAGAATGATTCAGAAGATGAAGAGTGCCAAGGGCTCTCATTATCTATTCATGTTGTGAGTGAAGAGATCAAGCTCAAAGAGAAGACCAAAATACTTCTTGAAGCTAGTCCTAAGGTATATATGGATCCAAGTGAACATCTTACTGTTGTTGAGCATGTTTCATGCAAAGAACATCAATTTTTTGTGCCTAATGATAAGGTCATAATATACAAAGAAGATTATATAGATGAAAATGTATGTCATGAATCTTTATTGTATCCATGTATTGTCAATTCAATTCTAGAAGAAAAGGTGAATGTTGTAGTGGTTGAAATGTTGTTTCTCTTAAGCCTAAGAATATGAAGAAGAACTATAGGTATTAGATGACCAAAGAGGAGAAGGAATATGAGGCATTATGGGATAATCCTAGTTTCACATTATTCTAGGACATTATGAAGTAGGTTATCTATACTTACGCTTCTTAGGAGACATATTTTCTTATAGAGAATCAAGTTTATCTGCTCAAGATGATAATGCCAATCAGAGAGGGTCTTTGGTTAAGCGGAAGTAAAAGTTCATGAGTTTTATTTAGAGATTTGTGAAGGTGTTATTTTGTAGGGTCATAATGGGTATATCCAAATGGCATAATGAGATTGATGGAATGTCAAGAAGATTTTGATGCTTAGAAAGGTCTATACACTTCTTTGTGATGTGATCCAAGTATTTTTGTAGTCTAAAGGTATGTTTGTGCCAATTGAAGATTTTTGAGTGCTCTTGGTTTTCTCAGTTTTTGGATTAAGGGAAAGCAAGCCTAAAATGGATTATAGGAAGTCTATATTTCCAAATTTATGGTGGCTAATTTTTTTGTCTAGAAGTGTGTGATGACTATCTTTGGGTGTGTAATAAGTTTTAAAAATGGATGTTGACTGGAAGGTGCTATGTTAACCTTGTTTGTTTTAAGATTTTAGGGTTTATATCTCTAATGGAAAAGTGGTTTGCCTTATGATTTGAGATCTAAAGTTTATTAATAAGTTTAATGTGACAAATGGGTTATCAAATCAAGCTTCACAGAGATTTGAAGTTTTGTTTTTTTCAAACTATTCATGTTTTAATCAAGATGGAGGCTTAATTGACTAGAAGGTTTGTGAAGGAAGTATATTATAGTGGTTCATCTATGTGTTTCAAATTGGTGTGATTGATAGGTAATATTATATTTCTCTATATATGAATTTTTAGGTATTTATGGTATGTCTACTAAAATATGTGGTCTCTGCAAGTTCCAAGTAGGGCTACAAGGAGTCTAGACAAGCCTAGTATGAAAATTTGATATTTACGCTCAGTATTTCCAAAAGAGGAAAAGTATGATAATTTCAAGGTGATTTATTAGGTTTTTTTAATATCATGTGTCCTTTTTGGTGTGTGGCATGAAGTTTTGTTGGTGGTCCTTGAGGTAGTTTGAGAGAGAAGGCTAGTAAGCCTGTATGGTGGTTTCTCATGAGGTAAGGAGATTTGAAGATGTTCAAAAGGTGAAATGGCTCAAAAATATTAGGGGGAATCCATATCATATGTTTCTTAGTGATTTCCACTATATTTCAATGTTTTGTGTGTTATTTCTTCATTGGTTATAGTGTTTTCTTGAATAATAATGTTGGCATGTAACAAGATGTTGTTGTCAAGCAAGAAGAGGTAGACTCAATGGAAAGGGGATTTTGTATCATTTTTATAATATGGTACTATTGTATTTGTGGTATTTTTATGTCCTTAGGATCATATTTTACCCACTTTGTCATTGTGTCAAAGGGCCATAAATTTCCTACTGTGAGAGTGCTCAAAATGAAAGAAGGAAGGTGAGTTGTATCTTAATATATATGATGGTTATTGACATCAATGAAAAAGTGGGAGACTATTGGAAAGAGTTAAATGATGTAATGATGATGCCATATATGTGTCTAAGTGAGTGCATGAAGTGTATTAATAGTCTATGTGATGATGACAAAGTGTGTAATGTTCTTGTCTTAGTGTGTTTAAATTTTGCTTGGTTGATCTTCAGAGTTTCATTATTTAGAGATGATTAGGAATGAGTTTGAAGTATTGATCATATGCAAGAGGTCCCATAAGAATTGTTATATGATTTGAATCTTATGTGTATGAGTTTTATTCATCTATTTCTTCATTATTTTCATCTAGATATTTTGGGTCTAGTGGCAAAAAATCTAAGTAGGTATTTTGTTGACATCACCATTAGCACATGTGGATGAACCATGGGGAGTTGATCATATGGTTGTGATCACACTAGTCCCTAATTTATATTCACTAAGTCTTAAATCATGCACCTAAATTCATTTAAAGATATGGAAGTGTAATTTTGGGCTCCTAAGTATTTTTATAGCATTTTTCCATACTTAGTCGTAATTGAAATGTGGCAAAAAGAGCTAAATAAACATGTTAATGATGGCATATCTTACACATGTGGATGTTTTAGGAAAAGGTGATCATATGGGTTTGTTCAATTTTATGACTTGTTGATTTTTGATAAATTTAAAGTAAATCATTGAATCCCATCAAAATATATACAAGTGAAAAGTTAGGCTCCCAAGCATTTTGATAGTGTTTTTCCATACTTAGCCAAATTTGTAATGTGGCAAGAAGAGCTAAGTAAGCATTTTGATGTAGTCATATCTCACACATGTGGATGTTTCAAGAGAAGGTGATAATATGGGTTTGTTTAGTTTTGTACCTTTTTTATTTTCATTAACTTAAAGGTCAAGAATCATAGTGCATCAAAAGATATGCATGTTAAAAGTTGGCCTTCCAAACACTTTTTTGGCATAATTGGCTCTGTGGCAGAAAAATCTAAGTGAGAATTTTAATGGCATTATATTTCACACATGTGAAGAATTCAAGAGTATTTTATCACATGGTTATATTATCCTATGTGAAGAGAACATATGGTCCAAATTTGAGAACATGCAAATGATTGAGGTAAAAAATATGATTCTGCAAAGTTGGCCTTTTAGGCAGATAAGCAAGGTTCCCATAGTCATTTTTACATAAGTTAAAGTTTGAGCAACATCAATGAAGTGTTTTAATTCAATAAGTAATAAAAAATATTGTACCAAGTGTCATAATCATGATGTTCTAAGAAATATCAAATGGTTATTTTTGAGTGATAAAGACCTAACTGATCCATAGAGATCGACGGAGTACATTGAGTCAAAGTTTCCAAATTACATGAGATGAGGGAAACATGTTCAAGGTTTAATGTTTGGAATCAGTGTAATATGTGTTAAATTTTGAGATTCATACAATAATATTTATGCTACATATTTAATCTAGTCAGTGAGGACTCAAGATGAGAGAAAAGTGTTCGAGGTTTAACTATGACCATTTGCATTTAAACATTTGAATTTGCAAAGGAAAAACTAATCTATGATTTTTGGACCATATATTTTGATCAAGTACAAATTTTCTCATGTTTTAAAAATAAAATATGAAAAATAATCCATGGTTCATATAATGAATCTAATTTAAATATTTATAAGTGTGTACAATCAAATATATTAAGGTTCATAGTTTAATGTGTGTTTGTATTTGTTCTACAAGTGACCTGAGAAGAATAATTAATATTATGTAGATGTTATTTATATGTTTCATGGTGAGTTAACTATTGGGGAGTGTTTTATACTATATGAGGATGATTTGTGTGCATTATCAAGGTTTGACCATTCATATGCAGTATGAACAATGTCTTAGGAGGTGATTGTGTATAGTAACTGTGTACATAGAATGTTTATTAAGCTTACATAAAAGAGTAAAATTATGTCTATAAGTATTTGAGGATGATAAAGGGGTCATTTAGAGTGGACATATGCATTTTTAAGTGGTCCTATGTTCTTTTTTTATTTGTTGATGTGTTAAATGGGTGAATAGGTTTCCATGAGATCTATAAGATCTACAAGGGCCTTATTAAAAGGTGTAGTTGTGTAAGGGTGAACCTTAGATGCTATGGCTGACCTATGAATATTGTATTGAGATATGTCTTACTGAGATAGTCTCCTTAAGGGTTAAGGCTTGCCTAATGGCCAACCAAGATGGTGATGATCATGAATGCTTTATAAATAGTGAAATCAAAGATGGTGATTTCTAGACTTGAGTGAAAGACTTGGGAGAGATTTGAGAGAGGTTTGTGTGTGTGAATTATGGAAAGAAGGAGGGATAGAGTGACTTATGGATGATTTGAAGAGTAGAACATATTGAAGATGATTTATATGACCTATAGGTCATAATTTTTTTGGTAGAATAGTGATCTTATTGGTTGAGTATGAGTGAAGGTGAAGAGTGATTATCAAAGGTCCATCATCAGGTGTTGAAGACATCAGTTCATAAGTGGATGTGTATATAGGATTTTTTATGGTATCTCAACATATAATGGGGTTGTAACCTCTATGCAAGTTGAAACTTACTAAAATTCTAGTTATTTTTTCAACTCAGCTAGATAGGTATTATAGCTCCTTGTGGGATTGTAGTCTCACTAAATAGGGATTGTAGTTCCTTAATCAATTGTAGCTAGTCTAAATGATATCTTGTTATTATAGGATAGTAGTCTAATTTTAGGTTCTAGTGGGTTTTTCCCCAAGAGGGTTTCCCACATATGTCATGTGTTATGTGATTGATCTTCCATTGTTTCTCTTTCTTATTGCTATGAATGATGTGTATACTTCATGAATTCTTATGATAATTGATTAAGAACTTGAAAGTGGTTGAAATTGAAGTTAGATTATTTGGGCTCACTAATTCACCCCCCCCCCCATCTTAGTGATTGTACATCTAACACCTATGTTGGCATAAATAATTAGTAGACATAATCAACCTATTCAACATTATATATTAATATATAACTGAATAAGAGTATTGTGTTGACCTATTTGATCTAGTAACCTATAGCTGATGAAGACCTACATAAATAGAAAATAGTCATTTTGAAGAGACTATGTGTTAAACATGCACACATAAAGTTATAACTATACTGATTGGTTTAATATAGTATTATAAATATGAAAAAATATAATAAAATATTACAAATTATAGTGTGAAATAAAACCTTTAAGGGTTAGATTCACATTGGGTTCACCAAAAAGTATGCAAAGGGAAATTCAATTGATCTATAAATCAATCTTATCTCAGAGAATATAAATCTTACTTACACTTTTGATTATTAATACATTAGATATTTGACATCATGAACAAGATGTATCCTATAGACCTATCCAAAGGATCTCTTACCAAAATAATATTACAATGGAGGGTTACAAATCCTCTAGTGAAGCAAAACTATGCAATAACCCTAACTAGGTCCTACATTTTTATATTTATTAAACTAATAACAAGTAAAGTAAAGTATAATCTAGTGATCATAAAATATTGTGGAATAAAATGGGGATAATAAACATTAAAATTAAACATGCATAAAAAATTATTAATTCAACTATGTATAAGTAAAACCCTAATGCGTGGAAAAAGCAATATATTCAAAAACCATTACTTATGCTACTTTTATCTACTAAAAAAGAGGATAAAAGTTAGAGATACTTACCTTGAATATGAAACCATTGAGAATAAATCTCTACCTTGGCAAAAGGTGATTCACAAGAGGTTGTTTTGGTGTGTAAGGATCACTAAGAAAGGCCAAATCATCCAAGAGTTTTTCATAAGATAAGATTCATCTCTAAGTAAAAATCATAAGCTAAGAATCCTCAAGTAGAATGGCATAATATCATATCTTAAAGAAGTGAAAATGAATAATTAACTCTTTTTGTCTCTCTAAGAATGGAAAAATAAATTATTTTATTTAGTTGAATCTAACCCTAGTCCTTTTTGAAAGTTTAGGCCAAGTAGGTCGATCCAATAGACCATGTATTTTTATTTCAAAAAATAAATTAGATCTTGGTCTAGGTCATCCAAGGGCTAGCCTAGACCCTAAATAAGTTTTATAAAATAGAGTACAAGGACGATTGGGCTGATGGTGTAACATAAATTGGAAAAAGGATTTTAGCATAGGGAAGGGTTAATGAAGGTAGAAACTTACTAAAGGAGGGTGACAAATAAGAGGCAAATCTTAGGGAAATTTTTTTAGGAGATGGTTGGATTGATAATATGTGTTAGTATACAAACAAAAATCTTGTAAATCACTAAGGGTTTACCCACCCCTTTCTAGGTGTACCCCTTAAAACATGTACTCAAAAAGATTGAGACTCAACAGGTTCCTAAAATATAGAAAATATTAATAATTGATAAATTTTGAAAATATTATGTGTCTATAAAATCCACTCTAGGGCACACATTTTAGGTATGGGTTAAACAACCTGGTGGTGGAATAATGGGTTAAGCATGTGGGTTGTTAATTGGGTGTGCTTGTAGTGAAATGAATCCTAGTAAAGAAATCAAAACTTAAGTGGGTTGGATGGATGGATGAAATCTATTCTAAAGTGGGTATATCATCAAAGAAACTTTAAAAGAGGTAAGGTTAGAGAAAAAAAGAAAACTCTATGGTTTTAAGGGATCACTTCCTGGTTTGGTTCCTTTATGGGCACATATTTCCAAAACTAATGATTATTTTTTATATCTATTACACACTTGTATAAAAACACATTTAGGTAGTCTTGGATGAAATCATATATAAAACTCAAGGGTATAAATCTAAGGCTACTCCTTTTAGAGTAGCTATTGACAACCTTAATTGAGAGATTACAACTTGGACTAGAAAGGTATCTAGGGAAGTTATGGCTCACACCTAGAACACTATATCATGAGGAAATACTCCTGTACACTTTAAAATTTTAAGATAACCAACCAATTGCTTAAAATCAATGATACTTGATAACTATTCAATATATTTTTCACATCTAAAATCAATAGATATAAATGATAAAAAAATTGAATTGTCTATAGATTTTACACATTTCAAATTATTGAACTAAAATAACTAAAGAAATAAAATTTTAACTACATATAAATGGAAGGGAAGTACATCCACACAGTTGCATGACAATCAAAATGATCTCTTCCTGTTGTTTCTAATGCAAAATTGCTTTCTACATTCAAAGAAGAAATAAGAAACTAAGGAAAATGGTCAAGGCTAGAAGTACCTGATAAAGTCGTGCGCACCGAAATCAGACGTTGAAAGATTCTCCTCTTTTGCTGTGGAGGAATGACACCTGCGAAGAAAAGGCTAAACACGGAAAAATGTTAGTCAGAGATAGGGTGGGTTGTCAGGCGAACGCCCGATCCCGGAAGTATGAAGACTCCCTAGAAGGATATCAACCCACTGATAAAAAAGAGTAGAAAATTGGACGAAAGTAGATGATAATGACAGAAATAAATGACAGAAAAATAAATGACAGAAAATAAAAGATGCGTACCTGATATGCGGCACTATTTTGCACAGTCACCGGCGTCGGTCTCTGTGGTGCCGGTGTCGGTTAGGGAAGGTGCCGACGTCGGTTAAGGTGCCGTCGTCGGTCAGGGTAGTGACCAACGTCAGTAGGGGCAGGTTCTGGGAAAGTCTGGACAGGTTCGGGACAGGGTCTGGGAGAGTCGGGACAGGTCTGAACGGAGTCGGGACAGGGTCTGGGAGAGTCAGGACAGGGTCTGATAAGGTCAGGGTAGGGTTTTGGATAGAGTCAGGACATGTTCTGAGAGAGTCTGGGGGGTTTTGGACAGAGTCGGGACAGGGTCTGGGCAAGGTCAGGACGAGGTCTGAACAGAGTCTGGGGGGGTTTTAGTCTGGACAGAGGCAGGGATGAGGTTTGGACAGGGTCTGGGGGTTTTGGACAGAGTCGGAGATAACAGAACTGATAAATAATAACTGAGAAAGAAATGAAATAAACAGAATAATACTTACCTGGCAGAAGACGTGATGAAAGCCATGGTGTGCAGATTAGTTGATGTCATAGTGTTGATGATTGCTCGGAGTTCGCAGGTTGGTGGAGGAATTCACAGGTTGGTTGCTCAGCGTTTCGAATAGCGTTCGGGGATCTTGGTTTGAATGGCTGGCGGAGGTTGATGAAGGCGGGGGACGGGGACGGTTCCAGAGATGGTTCGTCAACCGTTTCGGGAAACCGAATGGTAACTGATAACGGACAAGGGGAAGGTGACCGACGTCGGCAGGATTGCCGACGTCGGCCGATAGGTGACCGACGTCGGCGACATCGGCCGGGTAAAGACCGTCGTCGGCAGATGCATAATGGGGATAGAGTCTACCTTTTGCTCTGTGTTCCTCTTTACATGCTGCCAGGGTCAAGGTTGGTGGAACAAGTGATCGGAAAGGGTTCAATAGGCGAAGAAGAATAAGACAGGGAATGACCAGGGGAGTCGACACGATTTCGGTGTCTACATTTGCCCCTTTTTGTCTTGTTGGTTGTTCTGGACGAACTTCAAGACAAAAATAGGAGTGAGTGCTCCAGGTGAGGGATAAGGTTGATTTCGTCTTGTTGGTTGTTCGAATGAACTGAAAGACAAAAATAGAAAGCGAAATGCCCCGAGTAAGAATCGGGTGCTGATTTGATAAAGAGCGGATGAAAAAGGGGTGAGGGTGAACGCTGCAAAGGTCGTGATTGCATGCATACCATTGCACAAGATGGTCAGGCCAAAGTGTCGCAGGTCAAGGGTCGAGGAGTGCCAAAATTGAAGTAACCGGGCCCCAACATTTAGTCGTCTGCTGATCGGGTCACTCAATCTAAGCTGAAGCTCTAAATGGGTCGTCGCGTTCCAGGTATCCCGGGCTCAGGAAGTGCTCCTAGAAACGCGAAAAAGTCACAAGTAGTGTGGATCAACCGGTGTGCGATCCTATACTTGTGAGGGTCCAAAAAGTTCTGTGCACAATTCTGCTAACCAGTCATGAGGTAGCATACATGTAAAAACAACCAAGGCAACAATGTCTTGGAAGTGGTCGAGGTCGGAGGAGATAGGCATGATCTCCAATGGTTGGTGGTCGATGGATGGATGAATGGACGAAAGGATGAAAGGATGTGGCCGAGCTAACCCTAGAAGACCCCATGTCAACTGAGTGCTGCCTACATAGCCCTGGTGATAGGGCCTCAGGCCGATGTAGTTCTCCCTAGAAGGGAGGAAGGGTCAAAAGGATGGTGAGGAAAAAAAGATGTTGCAGCCTTTTCCAAATGGTGTATTCTGCAACATTGGTTGAGGGGTTTTTCATCCCTAGCAATATCCCATATGCATGATGGATGTATGCTAAAAATGAATTGAGGTCTATTTATGCTTCAGCAAGTATTGGTTTATGCTTAACATAAATTGGGGCGGGTCGATAGTTTTCGTGTGTATTGGTGTCCATAAAAACTAGGGTGAATAGGCAAGGTCATGTTGATGGTCTGAAAAGAGAGTTGAGTTGAGTTGATCGACAAGTGATGAGGGTGGATGTGACCAAAGTGCAGAAGAAGTGAAAAGCAAATCGCTCTTTCATTGACAAGGACCAAAAAGATAGCATAGATAGGGGTTATGAGAACCAAGAGCCCCATTCATGCGTGACGTCGTTGACCATAGTTATGTTAGAGCGGTAATCGAATCACTTAGACATTAAAGTGAGCTCGAAGTCCCTTGAGCAGGTAATAGGAGGAGGGAAGAGGGTAACCCGTTTTAAGAGCAGAGATAACTTTGCCCCTTTTTTATAGGAGACCCTGAGACAACTAGAAGCCAAGTCCGTGACTCATTTTTTTTTTTTTTTTTTTTTTTTTTTTTTTGAGAGGCAGACTGATCGATGCGGGAAGCCTGCATAGAGATGTCATTTGCTTGGTGGTCAGGTTGCGAAGCTGATCAATGCGGGAAGCTTCTAAAATAAGTTGTTGTTTATTGCCAGAGTAGTCATAGCCATCCTTCGAGGGAGTGGTCTAGATTTTTGTTTAATATAAAGGCTTTTGAATAGCTGTCCTTCGAGGGAGCAGTCTATTTATTACAGCAATGATAGTACAGCTGTCCTTCGAGGGAGCAGTCTATTTTTTTGATTTTGATATTGATATAGTGACCATGGATATGTTTTGACATCTTGATTTGTTTTTATATAAATGTGAGTCATGGACAAGATTGTAGAAGGTCAAGGGCTCCCTTTTATTAGGACAAAGCATCCATACATCATAAAAGGGTTATAGGAGTTGTTAAGAGGAATAGGGTTGAAAGGAAGTAGGATGAAGAGGACGGGGATTGCTCAAGGGACGAGCTCAAGTTAAGTGTCAAGTGGACAAATACTCGACTAGCAGTAGAACGGTCACAGATGCAATGCATAAAAGGGCTCAGGGTCTGATAAGTCCCTGGTGTATACTTGTGCATGATAAGGTCCGAGTCAATTAGGAGCAAACTTGCCCCGTTTGCCTCTTTCCGGATTGGTCAGGTGTTGATTGATGAGTGGATGTGAAGTTGGTTGATATGGTTGTTGATTGATCGAGGCTGGTTGAATGTGTGGATAAAAAGGTTGGGTCGAATGTTTGGTTGAGATTTGGTCATTTGATAAGTGGTCAATGGTTGGTCGAGGGTTGATTGATTGGTATTTGGTCTTTGGTTGGGTCGAATGTTTGGTTGAGGTCGGGTTAAATATTTGGTTGCTGGTCTGGTTGAGGTTAAGTTGAAAGAGTCTTTGATATGTGGTCGAGACTGTGTTGAAAAATTGGTCGAAGTTTGGATGAAGGTTGAATTCCCCCAGCGGCTAGGGAGAATGTTTGACGGATTGGTTAAGGTCGATTGAGGTTTAGTGGTCAGATAGACTGTGTTGATGTCGAATAAAGGGGTTAAAGGCGGTGAAGGGACCTTAGTCTGGTGTGGAGATCCCGATCTAGATGACGAGGTTGGAGAGGTATGGGTTGGTGTTGATAATTTGTTGAAGGGGTGGTCAAGAGGATCCTTGATAAGAAAGGAATCCTTTTTCTGGTGGTGACGAATGACAGCTTTAAGAGCACAACAACGCTCGATGTCATGTCCCGGAGTGTGATGATAATGACAAAATGTAGAGTTGTCGAACCAAGATGGCCTTGATCCGAGAGTTGATGAGTGGGATGGTGTTGAAGGTTTGTTGATGATGTGGTCGAGAAGGGAGGTGTCATTCTCCAAACATTGGTGAATGGAGACCTTGAGGGCATGACAATGCTCCGTGTCGTGCCCAGGTGTGTGATGATACGCACAAATGCGAGTGTCATCGAACCATGGTGGTTTTGGTCCGAGAGAGTGATATGGTCTAAGAGGTGGGAGATTGAGACGAGAGGACTGCAACAATTGCCGTAAGAGCAAGGCATATGAACCTACTAATGGGTCGAGATGTTTTATTGCAGAGAGGGTTGGTGACGTTGGTTTGGGAGGCGTAAGAGGCGTTGGTCGATGGTTTGAAGGAGGTATAAGTCTGACGGGTTGATAGAATAATGGAGGTGACTTACCTCTGTGAAGTATGGGAGTGAGAAACACTCCGAGTAAAGTAGACGGATGTGGGCCCAAGATTGAAGGTAATGACGAAGATAGGGGAGGAGTTCTCCGGTGTGGTTTAGTAGCCTTCTTTGGTTTGGGTTGAGGGCCACCTTTGTGCGAGGCAAGATTAGATGTGGGGCGAACACCAAGAGGTTTAATCTCTTTGGGCATGATGGACGCCTGCGCGGGTTTGGACTTAGATGTGGACGGTTTTTCTCTCAATGGAGAAGGAATTAAAGGTGTGGGCTCTTTAAGTGGAAAGAGCACCGGAGTAGTCATGGCTTCTGTGTGTGGTTGGGGAGTCGAAAAGGTATGATCGTCTATAGATGATAATAAGGATGAAGGCGAGGTAGCTGGTGTTGATGTGGTCAAAGCGTCCTCCAATATGGGAGAAGTCACTGGAGGATAAGTGGGAGAAGAAAGTTCCTCGCCATGTGGAGGAGGTGTAGGGGAAGAAAGGTCTTCCACCTGTGAAAGCGGTTGGTCAGGGATAAGGGAAAAGATAGTGTCGACCGTGTGTATATCATGGTCTTGAGGGTCATTGGTTATGGTTTGGATGTTGTCTTGAGTAGGCGGGTGATTAGAAAGGGGTTGATTGAAGATGTCAAGGTTTTGGTTGGGCGGTGCGTTCGGGTTATCCAAAATAAGATCCCCCTTGTCTAGCATGTCCTGGATGATGTTTTTGAAAGTTTGACAGTGATCCGTGTCATGGCCTTTGACACGGTGAAAGTTGCAAAAGTGATTCTCCCTGTACCATGCAGGGATAGGTGTTGAGGGGTTGAATTGATGTGGTCGGATTGGAGGGAGATTGAGGACCCCCTGTTTGACGAGTTTATCCAAGACAGAGGCATATGACTCCCTAATTGGAGTGAATTGACGCTGTATGGATTGACGTTGAAAATGTTTATTGATGTAGTCTAATGTTGAAGATGATGAGCGGTTGGTCATTGTTGAAGATGATGGTCTAAAGATGACAGTGTTTGCCGACCCCTTGGATTGAGAGTGGGCAGAAGAAGGTCTGGAAGAAGAATGGTCATTGGTTCTTGTGTTAGTGTTACACAATTTGACCTTATCTTCTTCAATGGCGCGGAGTTCAAGCTTTCGGGCCATGGTGAAGGCCTCATCGAAAGTGTGGAATGTCTGAACCCGCAAGGTGGACGAGATGTGACTGACACATGCTCGGGAAAAGAGCTCAATGAGCTCGGGTTGAGGCAAGGAGAAGGAGAGCTGATTAATCAAGCTTCTCCAATGGGTGACAAAATCGACGATTGATTCGTTGTCAAATTGCCTGATGGAATAAAGGTCTGTGATCGAAACTTGTTTAGTGATATTGATTGAGAAATGGTCAACGAATAGTTGGGCGAGTTGGATGAATGAAAAGATAGAATGTCTGGCAAGAGAACTATACCAGTCAAGGGCAGGGCCAGAAAGGGACATAGGAAACGTGCGTAGAAGTAACACATCGTCGTGGGCGATAAGATAATAGGCATGTCTAAATGCCTTTAGATGTTGCTATGGGTCTTCCTTACTCTGAAAGTGAGTGAATTTAGGAAGCTCCCAATGGTTGGGGTATGGTTGGATAGGGACAGAAGGGTGGATGGGCTCGCTGCAAACTTGTTCATATGACAAAGTATTGCTTGAACCAAAGATAGAAGCTTCGAGACTGGACATTTTATCCATCAGCATCTTGATAAGATCTACTGACGGATTGGCGGGTTGAGCGCCCCCTAGGTTGTAAGGCGCTTGAAAGAGGTTAGAAGAGGCGTATGACGTAGTCGGTTGTACCAGTAAGGGCGCAACGTACGGATGACTAGTCGCAGGGGCAGAAGTAGAGGTTAAGGGTGGTTGGGTTATGAAGGTAGAAGGCATAGGTTGACTAGATACCGCCAAAGGAGGTTGTGTGACGGCATTGACAAAGGGCGAGGTAGGCACTTCTACATATATAGGCGCAAGAATGTGCGGGGTTGAGGCAATCAAGTTTTGATATAATGTAGAACTTGGTTGAATTGCAGGTGGTTGAGGGGGTAACGAAACCCCGGTGGAGGTTGGTCTAAAAATAGACGAGGAGGCCGAACTTTGCGTATAGGCCATGGTCGGGTTAATGGTTGAGGCGAAAGGTTGAGTCGAAAAAGGTTGGGTGGTGAACGGTGTTGATGTCGTCACCACGTCGTCCAAAAGGTCCCGCATTGGATTTCTTGCGAGATAGTTTTGGAGGGCTACGGTATTGAGGTCCAAGAATCTTGCAAAATCTCGGTCCCCTTCTGGGATGATAGGCGTCTGGGTTAGAGATAGTCTAGTAGGAATTCTTTCGGTCTTCGAGTAGAACTCCATTATATGATTGGTTATAGACGGGGTAGGCGAAAGCGATTGATGGCTAGCATGGTCAAGAAGAGCCTTGGTTTGACTACGAGTCAGAACCATTCAAGGCAAGAAAGAACGTCCTCACAAGCTTAAACAAGCAGATAAGAACTAAAAAGAAGATGAAGACAAAAGCAGATCCTAAAACCCTAGAAGTAAATTATTAGGATTATAGTGGCTTATGCCTTAGAATGTGTGTAGAGGAAGATTGGTTTTGTGAGTCAGGTCCTAGAAGAAGCAGTCTATGGATGGTTTCGGGTTTTGTTAAGGCGCTCAAGAAGTCTGTGTTAGGGTCTGGTACGTGGCCTGGTGCTAAGGAGCAAGCTCCCCTCACTTCACGATTCCAGTGGTTAGCTGGTTTCGCTTAGCCAAAATATACCTCGCCTAGAGATTAGACTCCGCTAGAGAACGGAGTGGGCTTCCCCCTTGGTGATGAAATCCAAGTAGGGTCACCGGGACGGGTAAGGTATCCGCTGGGGGATGAAATCCCAGTCGGGCCTTGTCTCAGGTAAGTTTTATGTTTGTTTTATGCAGGTGGTCTGGTCGTGTAACATCAAGTGATCTAGATTAATTCAATATGCGGTTTAATTACTATGTGTGGTCTAAAAGATGCAGGTAATCAGAAATGAATGCAAAGTGTTTTAATGTCCAAGTCGAAATGTTTGTTCGTATGAAGACGAATGGAGAAAGAGTCGAAGAATATGAGTTTTAGCTAGTCTAGAAGTGCAAGGAAGAAAGAAGTGTTCGTTTTAGTTCTGCTTATGATGTCGTTTAAGAAGAGACGAAAGGAGGCGAAAAGGAAGAAACCTAATGCACCTAAATGAACGAAAGAAAGAAAGAACCCAAGGAGGACCTAGGGTCCCACCGGGCGTGCCAGAATGTTTCTAATGCAAAATTGCTTTCTACATTCAAAGAAGAAATAAGAAACTAAGGAAAATGGTCAAGGCTAGAAGTACCTGATAAAGTCATGCGCACCGAAATCAGACGTTGAAAGACTCTCCTCTTTTGCTGTGGAGGAATGACACCTGCGAAGAAAAGGCTAAACACGGAAAAATGTTAGTCAGAGATAGGGTGGGTTGTCAGGTGAATGCTCGATCCCGAAAGTACGAAGACTCCCTAGAAGGATATCAACCCACTGATAAAAAAGAGTAGAAAATTGGACGAAAGTAGATGATAATGATAGAAATAAATGACAGAAAAATAAATGACAAAAAATAAAAGATGCGTACCTGATATGCGGCACTATTCTGCACAGTCACCGGCGTCAGTCTCTGTGGTGCCGGTGTCGGTTAGGGAAGGTGCCGACGTCGGTTAAGGTGCCGTCGTCGGTCGGGGTAGTGACCGACGTCGGTAGGGGCAGGTTCTGGGAAAGTCTGGATAGGTTCGGGACAGGGTCTGGGAGAGTCGGGACAGGTCTGAACGGAGTCGGGACAGGGTCTGGGAGAGTCGGGACAGGGTCTGATAAGGTCAGGGTAGGGTTTTGGATAGAGTCGGGACAGGTTCTGAGAGAGTCTGGGGGGTTTTGGACAGAGTCGGGACAGGGTCTGGGCAAGGTCGGGACGAGGTCTGAACAGAGTCTGGGGGGGTTTTAGTCTGGACAGAGGCAGGGACGAGGTTTGGACAGGGTCTGGGGGTTTTGGACAGAGTCGGAAATAACAAAACTGATAAATAATAACTGAGAAAGAAATGAAATAAACAGAATAATACTTACCTGGCAGAAGACGCGATGAAAGCCATGGTGTGCAGATTAGTTGATGTCGTAGTGTTGATGATTGCTCAGAGTTCGCAGGTTGGTGGAGGAATTCGCAGGTTGGTTGCTCAGCGTTTCGAATAGCGTTCGGGGATCTTGGTTCGAATGGCTGGCGGAGGTTGATGAAGGCGGGGGACGGGGACGGTTCCAGAGACGGTTCGTCAACCATTTCGAGAAACCGAATGGTAACTGATAACGGACAAGGGGAAGGTGACCGACGTCGGCAGGATTGCCGACGTCGGCCGATAGGTGACCGACGTCGGCGACATCGGCTGGGTAAAGACCGTCGTCGGCAGATGCATAATGGGGATAGAGTCTACCTTTTGCTCTGTGCTCCTCTTTACATGCTGCCAGGGTCAAGGTTGGTGGAACAAGTGATCGGCAAGGGTTCAATAGGCGAAGAAGAATAAGACGGGGAATGACCAGGGGAGTCGACACGATTTCAGTGTCTACACCTGTATTGATAAAAAAAATTAACCCTTTGAAATGAGTGACTACATGCATATATAGACATGGAGAGGGGTCACATCATCATCCAAGTTCATGCAAACTCATTGTTACAATAAGAAATTAGAACTTTGGTTCTAGCTTTTGTGTTAAAACTACATGTATGAATGCTTATATTTAATTATGAATACGTAAAAAAATAAGTGTTTTTGTATAATGAAATGTAATGTGTGCATGCTTACAAATATCCTAGGCTAAGTTTTACATTCACATGCCAATTGTAAATTGTGTGAACTAAATTTATAAGTGCTAAGAAATCAACTAAGAATGCAATTTTATTCTAATATATATTCAAGTAAAGATAGAGCAACAAACAAATAAAATAGAAAACATAGACTTATACTTCATGTGTAAGCTTTCTCCATTTATATGTAAAATTGATTTGCTCTTTGAAAATGTGGTGCTCTCTCTTCCAATACTAGTATTTTGACGTAAAAATATTTTTTATATGCTTTGATTTGCTTTGATTCTCTTGTGAATATAAATTTTTATCATAAGTTAGGATTGCAATTTCTAGGATCCTTGTAAATGAAGGTTTTCAAGTTTATTTATAGAATTTTTGAAGAAGATCCAACAATGGAGGATTATTTGTATTTATTAATGATTAAAATAATCAATGGTGGTTAATTATTACTCACCTATGAGGATGAAGACCATTTCAAATGGTTGAAAAAAACATGGGCTTGGTTAGCTAAGTTAGCAAGAATAATTTAATGTTATTGAAAACTCAGGGGATGGATCATAGAAGGTTGAAAAAGTTGTGTGTTTCATTGGGATGAGGGATAAAAAGGTGGAAGATGTTGGATGAGGTGTAAAAGGAGTTTTTATATTTATAATAAATATTTAAAGTATGTATAATTGAATAATTTGAATTATTCAATTATTTGAATGTGGAGGAAGATATGATGAATTATTTTAAGAATAATTATTAAATAGATTTTAGGTGAATTTTTACACTAAATGAAATTTAGGTGTCTACATTTGCCCCTCTTTAAAATAGTGTTGTGAAGCAATACTATTTTAAAGAATAACTAGAGAATTGATGATTAAGAATGAGAAGTTTGCCCCAAATGAATTAAAATGAGTGTGATGATGCCCCCTAAGGGATTTATGTGATAAAATGGATAAACGGTAGAAATTGAAGAAAATAAGAAATGGAAAAAGTGGTGTGGATGAAAGATAAATCAACTTACTATAGAATTGATGTCAAACTTTCAAGATGTTGGTTTTGTAAAAAGTTTGCCCCTAATTAATTAAAACTAAAGTATAGATTTTAAAAACAATAGTTTTGACCATTTTTATATTGTACACTTAATGTTTTTATAATGGCATAGGGGTCAATTAAATGGTTATGGGGATTATATATCCCAATGATAATAAAATGCATATCTATAAATAGAAAAAAGATATTGAATTGTAAATGATTATGTTTATTTTACAAAAATAGATTGTTGTAAGATTTTTAAAACAAATTCAAAATAAATTGATTTAATTTATCCTATAAATTTGAAGAAATGGATTAAAAATGAGTTTGATGAATGGATGGGAAGGAAAAAATATTTGATAGGAGAGAAAAATATAAGTAGAACAAATGGGGCATAGAAATTCAGTTATGAAAATTTGATTTTCAAATTTATTTTCTAAGAAAATTGATTTGAGAGTTTTGATCTGAGACCTTGGAGGAAATATAGATCATATTCCATACCATGAGCATCAAATGGAGTGAGTGAGGAGGTTACAAAGACCTAAGAGGAGTAGGACTCCAAGTGATTTTGAATTTGATTTTTTTGCATTTATGGTCATTAATTAGGGTGGAAAGTAATATTAAATAAATTCATTAATGTCAAAATTATTAATTTGGCATCAAAATTAGTGAATTTACTATAGGTAATGGAAAATTCACAAAATAGAGTCATGATGTAAAACCAAGAAGCAAAATTGTGTTAGGTTAACAAGATGATTTCATTGTTTAAAAGTGGAAAAATCATTAAATAGTGAAGTGAATTCATTGGTGAGAGAATAAAATTTATTTAAGGGAGAAGTGAATTAATTTGAGTGGGTCTAAAGCAAACTTGAAGGGATTGATAGTAAATTTACATAATGTAGGAGCAAAAATTCTAAATGTCGAAGTGAAATTATGTTATAGAGAATGAAAGAAGAATAATTAAATGAATGAATTGAAAATGTCTATTTGATTTTTACTATTTTTGTTGAGTGATTGGAAATTAGTGATAAATTTTAATTTAATACTGAGTAAAATTAATTAAATGCTAATGTATGTGATTTTCAGGAAGTATTACCAATGCTTGTGAATCAAGAGTAGAGATCCAAAGAGATGGCATAGATGGTGAGTTTCATAAAGTATGATTTTGGAATTCTAGAGGTAATCAAATTATCATACATTTCATAGATGCCAAGGATTCAAGCAGATAGAGTGCTTTTGACAACACTTGTATAGAGATAACACAGTGATACTATTACATTTCACTTGATGACAAGGGAGATGACTATCACATCTAAGGACATGTATTAGATTTTAGGCATTCATATATGAGGTATATGTGTATATTGAGGATAGGGTCCATAAGAGATAACTTTATTTAGTATTTTTGGTGATGGGTTGATTCTGATTGTTAGAGGTAGTGTAGATGTAGACTATTGCATCAGATTAGAGATAGACTATCTAATTATTAAACTCATGGATATTTTCATTGACATTACACTACCTGACAAGAGTGGGAAGTTATGTCCTATTGGTTTTATAAATGTGACTGGATAAATGATTGATATGGGCAAGATATTTTCATGGGGTCCATGCATTTTAGCATATTTATATCAAGATTTTCCATCATCTAGTGTATTCAAATCGAAGAGAGATTGAAATGTCCATATTACTATAGGTTTAGTGTTGGGAGCACATTGTTATAAAGAGATTAGTGGAACACATGATCACTAAGTATGACGATGATACATTTTAATACAGGTGGCATGTGATTATTGCAGCATGCAGACCACACTTGGGGGATCTAGAGTTTTATAATAGTGTTAATGATGAGTTAGTTGATGATCAGATCACCTAGAGACCTTATAGGGAGATTGTGTTTTAGTGGCCACATGATGAACTTCATATGGATTACATGATGACCCCATGATAAGTTATTAGGATACATGATTATAACATAGAGATATATCACCTAAATAGGGTGATGAGATAATTTGGGGTGAGTTAACATATACTACCTAAGCCACATTTATTTGCATAATCGGTGAGGGAAAGACCACATTAGGGCATGACCATTGATCCATCCATAGATAACCTTATTTGGTCATAGTTACAGAATATTAGGTATAGTGATCAAAGAGATGTGATTTATTTTGGAGTTGTTGATGGGTATGCATATTGGTAGGCTTGACAGAGACTAGTTAGATTGACTATTCCATAAATACCACCAATGACATAGATGCACAGGTTGGTGGATAAATTGATAATATAGCCATGAGGTACATGATTGGGTACTTGGATCATTATGGTTATTATAAGAGATATAGGGTGAGCACAAGCATGAGGAAGAGGACATGTTATAAATATTAGCTAGCTGCATCATGTGGAGATTATATACATGGAAGATGTAGAGATTTTGCATGAGGAAAGGATTGATATTGATTTTGATATAGGGACGGATATAGCTATAGATCAGAGAATTAGAGGGGAGACTCAACTGATAGAGGTATACAATGAGGAGGATAAAAAGGGGGATGATAGACTAGGAGAGGATGTGATCATGAGAGTAACACATGACACCCAGATAGATAAAGGGGATGTGGGTGGTTCTTCATACACTCTAAGATCTATGGGGGATCATGCACTAATTGACAAACTCTAAAAGGATATTAGAGATCATGATAGAGAGATCTATGGATTTCATCAAGAGGTTACCAAATTATAGGGTGTATTTGATGGTGGAGGCAACCAAATTGCTAAGATCAAATGATTACAGTCTAAGGTTGATAGATTATATTATGTTATAGATGGTATGGATGGGGATGGAATAAAAAAACATTGGTTACACATGATGTAGACACCTAGATTTGAACTATATAACATTGTGACATTGATACAAATAGAAGAGAGATACAACAAGGATTCATCTAGTAGAGGTGAGGGTACTACTAGGTCAATAGGGGAAGATTGTTACTTTGGACATAATGATGAGGGCCATGGAACAAACCACATATTATAGGAGCTTATATGAAGAGTGTATACTAAATTCTTAGAGGGAACCATCTTTTAGGGAGTACTCTGTGAAACATTTAGCATATACTAGATTAGTTCAACCTATTGAGTTAGAGAGTTTAGTGGGACAGGTACATCACGTGATGGGTCCTCTATGAGGTACACCATGACATGAAGAGCTATTACCAAGACTAGACACTCCATCATAGGGACAAGATGAGACATAGGGGACATGGGATAGATTGAATTATCTATGTATACATGTTTTGAGATATATCTTTTGTATAGACATATTATATATATATATATATATATATATATATATATATATATATATATATATATATATATATATATATATATATATATATATATATATTCATGATGATTATGAGACCTTGTACTATGTGGATTAGACATTGGTGGACTAATTATTGGTTTACATGGAATTTATACATGATTGATAGATGTATGCATATATTTGTATCACTAGTTATATTTCCTACATTTTGATTTACACTAGCATGTTTTAATTTTTTCAACATATTTACAATGGATGTATGACTTATGTATGATTGGGTGGTTTGTATGGATTTATAATGTGACATAACTACATTACTTGTGTTTTTATTTGTTTCATCGTATTGAGATTTGAGCAACCTAATTTTTTATATAGCATAAAAAATTACCACTAATGATATTGAATAACCATGATGAATGTTGATGTTTTAAGCATATGAACAAAAATAAAGAATAAATTATGTAAAATAAAATTACTTCATGATATAGTAAAACCATAACCATACTATTATACATTTCACAAAATATTTTTTAAAACACATAGAAAAAAATAATGGAAAATTAAAAAAATCAATCTAAATGATTGTAACACACATAAAATGACAATTCAATAATATTAAGCAATAATGATACATAAAAAAATAAATAGTAACTCTAAAAATTAAAAAAATTATCACAATTGACAAAGTAAAGGAAATAACCATGTAAATGGCTAAATATAAAATGACGTAAAGTAACCAACTTAATGGTTAGGGATAAATAAATGGATAAAAATAACCAATTTTATGGTTAGAGATAGAAAACAAATAATATAATAAATAAAATAAATAAAAGGATGTTAAAATTTGTAAACAAAGTCAATCCAAGCAAGGACTATACAATTGCAACCAAAAGTGAGGCTATGTACTAACCAATTGAGGGAAAATCATAAGGATAAGTTGATCCATGTTTGGGGAAATGGATGATGGGGAAGACTTTGTCAAGCTTACCCTAGAGACCCCATGTCTCTAAGAACTACCTACATAATCCACCTTAGATAGAGTCTATGTGGGGATATTATCCCAGCTATAGTTTTCCCAATATGGGAAATGATGAGAAAGTGAATGATTTAAGAATCATCTTTAATGTTTGATTAAAAAGATGTGTGAGTGACCCACCCAAGAATTAGCAAACTGGAAGATAGTTTAGAATGGTAAATATGTTGAGATTTCATGTTTTTTAAAATGTTTTTGTATTATTTATAATTTTTTTTATATTTTTGGATTTTTTAAATAAGGAATAAGATGTTTTTCTGCTATCATGAGTAGCAATACAAGTTCACATATAGTAATATCAACCCTGAACTTTAGCATGTGATATGATAAATGACAAACAACTAACAAAATGATAAACTTGGGAATATACAATGGATTACTAAAAGGTGCCCCCAAGTAACTAGGGTAAGTATAGACAATGGTTTACATATGGTTTTAGAAGCTTAGTTTTCACCATGCTACATATCCAAATTTCTAGTAAATTGGTTTTCACATCTGGATGATCTATGTACACATTTTTTTGCTTTTGACTCTTTCTTTTTTATTTTGATATACCAATAATAACATATATAAAAAGTTTAGACATATAATATTTTTAGCTTCATGATATTCATAGGTTCATCAATCTCCTATCCATCTTCTATGTCTATTTTGTAAGATCCTAAACATACTTATAAATAATAACATATGGACCTAACCAATTAGGTTCAAAATTTCCATTCTTCTCTCTCTCAACATTAGTGTTTCATTGATTCTCCATGAGAAAAATATCTTTCATTGCAAATTCCTTAGATATAATCCACTTATTATAGCTATGACAAAGGTAACTACGGTAAACTTTCAGATGGTTTAGAGCATTAAGCCATTTCTCATATAATAGATTGAGTTCACTAAGGTGTGGAGTTTGATATGATTCTTCATCTATGATTTGTTATAATGATATTCATAAATATGGAATTTTGACCTCTATGGGAAGTGTTGACGCAAGAGATTGCATCCTTTGGTAGGAAGTCAAACTTGTTGTCTTCTCCTTACAACATGGAAACTCCCTTTCACCTCTGGGACTGGCGAAGCTAGAGGGAAGAGTCTCTAGATAAGGGCTAGCTCCCTTTGATGCATCGTGTTTGTTCCAACAAGTGCAAATATAGGCATATATATATAGATATAGCTATATAATAAGGGGGGATGAAAAGGGAAAAGAGAATGCAAGAAAAATAAGCCTACTCTAAAGAGGTGATGCACCAAAATGAAATGGTCTTCTCACATCCACTCTTAGAATCAGACAAGCACATTTATATGCTTCACACTTGGCAAAGGAAATAGTCTACAAAACTTGATAGGGAGGTTTAAATGAAAATACATAAAATGGAGGTTCACCAAAGGTGATATAAGATGCACTCTATAGATAATCCCTTCTATTTTTTTCACCCCAAAATAGAACTCTTCTCCTGTCAGCTACAGATGGTGCCTTGTAGATAACTAGTGCATTGGTGTTGAACCTATGAGAGCATCAAAAGACAATGAATAAACACAAATCAACACTCATGACATACACAAAATATCTATCCAAGAAGAGGTAAAAATATATGTTTATAGATTTAGGTAGAAATTTTAGCAGGGCTGCGCCTTATAAAATTGTGAAAAGATCCTTACCAAATGACAAGTTCACAAATATATATGAGAAGAAAGGAGAAGGGAACTTGGCACTTCTTTGACCAGTTGGCCCATCATGTCCCCTCATTGGGAAGAGGAAAACATTGTGCTTGATGACATCTTTCTAGAAGAAGCCTGCTAAAGCCATGTTGTATAATCACGGAATTGGACTTTGGCATTTGAACATTAATGTGGAAACATAGACTGCACCTCTTTTCTACAATAGATTAAGATTTTTCTCCTTTTGAAAGCATAGGCCATACCTTTTGCTATTTGCACCATCTAGGGATTAACAGGAAACAAATCACCTTTCATTTGCCACTTAGAATGCCTCATCCTTTCCTGCACCCTATCATTCTCCTGCTCTATCACCTGGGATTTTGACCTTTTCTTATCTTGTCTCTTCTGGCTTCTTGGCCCCTAGGGCGAACATCTTGGTAGTTCACTGCATTTCGAGCTCTTTTTCCATGGTTAGCACTTCCTTTGCTTTTGAAGACAAATGGCCATTTCTCTTTGTGAAAGTTGACATTCATATGGCTGTCATGTTTTGAAAACCAATGGATAAATTGTTCTATTAATTTTGACGTCCTCTGGGTTGTCATCATCCCTGTCGCAATGTCGTTGGGTCTTCATATGATTTCTTCCATAGCTTTGCTTTCTCTTAGCACCTTCTCGAGCACTCCTTTACCTTTGTATTTGGGCCAGAAGTCCCCCACAAGGGAATCTGCCCTTTGGGGTCCTTCGGTGGGTCCCTTTGTTTATGCAAATGTCTCTTGGGTTCCCGCGAGCTTTATTTCCACAGATAATTTCCCCAGGTAAATTTCCCTGAGTCTGCCTTTGCCTTGCTCTATTTTTTGTGGACTTTTGTCTATAGACATTTTCCTGTGGACAAAAAGTCCATGGAAATTCTATTTGCCTTTGCTTGAAGCTTAGATGTTCATAGCCTGAATTCCTTCATACTTTTTGTCTGAAGGAATTCCTTTGGACAAAAAGTCTGAAAGAATTGGGACTTAGCCAATTTCAATCAAAACTTGGACTTGAACTTACCCTTGCTCAGGTCTTTTCCCTTTGAATTTCCAGCCCTTTGGAAGGGTATTAAATCTTGAAGACTACCCTTCGGTCTAAGGACATACCCTTGAACCAAGCGTTGAACCAATCCCATTGAACCAAGACCGTTGAACCAAGATGGTTCAACAGTTCAATGGTTCAACCAAGCACACCGATGAACTATTAAACTGAAGTTGATGAACCTTCTATTGAACCTTTCATGTGAACCCTTCATTAAACTAAACTCATTGAACCAAAATGGTTCAACGGTTCAAAGGTTTAACCAAGTGCGCTGATGAACCAAAGTGTTGAACTAAGATGGAATAAGGCCGTTGGATTTTGAAGAAGATAAAACAAATGCTAATAAACCAACTATTTGAACTAAATGACTAAACCAATCATGTTGAACCAAGCAGAGAAAACATGTCATGAACTTGAGCAATCCAAAAATGACAGGCATTTGAAAAGCAAGGGAAGAAGGTGACCAAAATTTTGCCATAGGCAAAATTGGTCAATAGATTGGCAACTCATAGGGGAAGCATGCCTGCCATGCTTAGAACCCAGTTGCCTTGCAGTCCATTGGGCACAGAGTCAGATGTAGCTATGAAAGAGCTAGCAATAGCCCCAAAGATCTAAGAATCAAACATGAAGCCTTTACCCCCACACGCAAAGGGAAACACACAAGGCTAAAAACACTACCTGTGCAATTGTACTTAGGGAAAGCAAGAAAAGAAATTGAAAACAAAATACTATATATAGCTAACCAAGAATGTTCACCTCCCTCTTGGATTGAAAGGAAAATTAAGTCCCCTTCCTGGCAAGAAGACTTATGGTGCCAGGCAAGTAGCTGAATGAAGAAGAGAGTTGGTGACCTACTCCTACTACCTGTCACCTAGTTTGGTTAAAATCTGAGTGGATCAGATTCAAACATACTCCCAACATATATATATTATGCTTGTCCTTAGAATCTTTCCTCCTATTGGTTCTTCAAGTTGGTGTTTCCCATCAAGAAATTGATTGCTGCCAGCTCATCACCATAAGCCCCTTGATCTACACATTCCTTCTACAATGTATCATGATCTGACTTGTTTCCTTCTACCTCATTGAAAATCTTGTTAGACTCATCCTCTAATTCCTCTTGGCTTTCTTAAAGAAGGGTGACTATGGTGATGTCTGAAATGGACTCACAAACTGATTGCTCATCCCACAGAACATTACCTCCTTCTTCAAAAATCTCTTCTTCAAGGCATTCCTCCAGGAAGATAGACCTCTCCTTTTCTTCCTCCAACTTAGGTTCCTTAGTGTAGTCATCCTCATCATCAAAATATCAAGGAATTTCATCAAACAGAGGGGAAGAGAGCTCACCATGCATTTGTTCCTCTTCGTATTGCTAGAACATTTGCATATATGCAAGACCTACATCTTCTCCACTACTGATAAGGTCTTCACAAGAAGCATCAATGATGATTTATTCTTTGTTATCACTCATGATAACCCCATAAATAACTATAGATTGGATCTTTTGCTCCTCACTTGCCTCCTGTAGAATAGGTTCCTCCTTGAGAAGGGGTGAAGTGGATAAAACGTGTGGAAGAGGAGGCAATCCTTGAGCTAGAATCAAATGATTCTCCTCCTTCCACTTGGTCAGCACTTCATCAATATTAGGTGTGGCTTGATATTTCTCTTGGAGGTGTTTGAATGGGGTATGTTTAGACATGGAATGTGCTATTGGGTCTGAACCATCCATCACACACTAGCTGAGGAATCTTTTTTATATTCTAACTCTGTAATTCCCGTGGCTAGATTTTCTTAGAAAAGCCTTTCTTGGAGATCACCAGCATCATCATGAGTAGGCACAGCTTTAGCTTCTTTAAGGTTTTGAGAAAAACCTTGCTCTTCTTCTTCCTTTCTATCCCATGATTCTATTGATTTCCCCCAATTTAGGATCAAAAAATTGGAATTTTGCTCATGTGAGCAGGCGACAACTTTGTTTTCTCTAAGGTCCTAGGGCTCCTCTGCAAGGTCTAGAAATTTTAACTCTCTTTCAAGAAGAAGCTTCAACCTATCCTCTAAATCTCCAATTTTCTTGGCTAGGTTGTCCTGAAAGAGTATTTCTTGGAGGTCATCAACATAATCCTCTTCAAAGCTCTGAGCTGGTCCCTGGCATTCATTCCTCCAACTCAAAATTTGTGCATTATGCTAAAGAACTTGGGGAGGCTAAAGAATGCAAGGAAGAGACTATAGAATAGGGATGTGCTAGCTAGTGGTACTCCCCCAAATGGAAGATTCACAATCTAAGGAGTTTAGAAGGTTGATCTCCATGGGAGGCTTTTCTGATGTCTTCTGGTGTTGGAAAGCTAGGTGCACAGGATTGAGAGTGAATGCATTTGATGAGCTGGAGTGGGTGAGTGCTATCTAATAAAAAGGATATGGTGTAAAAGAGGGGGTTTTCTTTAGGATAGGAGGGGGTGCGCAAGGCTGACTACCTTGAATAGATGGATTTCTCCATTTTGTTACCTCCTCCTCCATGGATTACAAGGGTTGAGCTTGCCTAAACAAATGGTCCTCTTTATACATCAGCTCATGCTAATATCTGTACTGCTCTTCTAGCCTATTAATCTCCAATTCTAGTGCCATCTCCTTTATAGTTAGAGGGCAACTAGGAGAGTTGCTTGAGGGGATTGCATAAATATCTAGAGCTTGATTATATTCACATGAAGGAAAACAAAACCCATGATTCTATGCAAAAGGATTATACATACAAAAAAAGATTTTTGAATGGCACCAGGTTACGCTTAACCAGCAAATTTAACTCAAAGTCACTAGATGCTAAAAATACTTGATTTACTGTAATAACACCAGCATCAATATTGATACCTTACTGCATTGTCAAACTGTGTGTCCCACTAGGCATGCCAAAACTGTTAACGCAGGAAAATGCACCCAGTGGCAAGGAGGTCAAACTCCTACCTTCTCCTCGTAACATGGAAACTCCCCTCTCGCTTGTGGGACTAGAAAAGCTAGAGGGAAGAGTCTCTTGATAAGGGCTAGCTCCCTTTGATGCATCGTGTTTATTCTAGTAAGTGCTAATGCATACATATATAGGTATATAAAAGGGGGGGATGAAAAAGGAGAAAGATACAGGAAAACAAACTACTCTAAAGAGGTGATACACCAGAATAAAATGACCTTCTCACATCCACTCTTGAAATTAGACAAATGCATACATACACTTCACACTTGGTAGAAGGACTAGGCTGCTAGAAACTGGCAGGGAGGCTTTCATGAAGACACAAGAAACAAAGAATCACTGAGGCACTATAAAATGCACACTATAAGTAACTTCCTCTATTCTAGTCTTCCAAATGTCATCTCTTCTCCTTTTAGCTATAGAAATGGTGCCTTTTAGACATCAAGTATGTTGGTGTTGGACCTGTGAGAGCATAAAGAAACAATGATTGAACACAAACAACACTCAACACATACTCTGAAATATCTATCCAAATGGAGGTAAAAATTTTCTTTTATTTGATTCAGGTAGAAATTTTGCCAGGGCTATGCCTTAGCAAAATGTGGAAGATCCTTACAGAATGACAAGTTTGCAAATATATATGAGAAGAAAGGAGAATGGAACTTTGTGCTTCTTTGACTAGTTGGCTCATCACATCCCCTCATTGGGAAGAGGAAAACACTATGGTTAATGTCATCTTTCTAGAAGAAGCCTACTGGAACCATGTTATATAATCATGAAATTGGACTTTGGCATTCGAGCATTAATGTGGAAACACAGATTGCACCTCTTTTCTACAAATAGATTAAGATTTGTCTCCTTTTAAAAGCATGGGCCATACCTTTTGTTATTTACACCATCTGGGGATTAACAGGCAATAAATATCCTTTCATTTGCCACTTGGACTACCTCATCCTTTCATGCACCCTGTCATTCTCCTGCTTTGTCACCAGGGATTTTGTCCTTTTCTTATCTTATCTCTTCTAGCTTCTTGGCCCCTAGGGTGAACATCTTGGCAGGTCACTGCATTTCAAGCTCTTTTTCCATGGTTAGCACTTCCTTTGCTTTTGAAGACAAATGGTCATTTCTCTTTGTGAAAGTTGATGTTCGTATGGTTGTCATGTTCTGAAAACCAATGGCTAAACTATTCTATTAATTTTGACATCCTTTGGGACATCACCATCCCTGTCACAACATCATCAGGTCTTCATATGATTTCTTCCACAGTTTTTCTTTCTCCTAGCACCTTTTCAAGCACTCCTTTACCTTTGTATTTTGGCCAAAAGTCCCCCACAAGGGCATCTACCCTTCAGGGTCCTTCGGTGGGTCCCTTTGTTTATACGAATGTCTCCCAGGTTCTCGCGGGCTTTATGTCCATGGACAATTTCCCCAGGTAAATTTCCCCAGGTCTGCCTTTGCCTTGCTCTATTTTTTGCAGACTTTTGTCCATGGACATTTTCCCATGGACAAAAAGTCTGAAAAAATTATGTCTGCCTTTGCTTGTAGCTTAGATGTTCATGGCCCAAATTCCTTCAGACTTTTTGTTTGAAGGAATTCCTTTAGACAAAAAGTCTAAAGGAATTGGAACTTAGCTAATTTTGATCAAAACTTGGACTTGAACTTTAAACTTGAACTTACCCTTACCCAGGTCTTTTCCCTTTGAAGTGCCGGCCCTTTGGAAGGGTATTGAATCTTGAAGACTGCCCTTCGATCCAAGGACATACCCTTGAACCAAGCATTGAACCAAGCCCATTGAACCAAGACCATTGAACCAAGATGGTTCAACGGTTTAATGGTTTAACCAAGCACGCCGATGAACTATTGAACTAAAGCCGATGAACCTTCTATTGAACCTTTCATTTGAACCCTTCGTTAAATTGAACTCATTAAACCAAAATGGTTCAAAGGTTCAACCAAGAGCGTCGATGAACCAAAGTGCTAATCTAAGTTGGAACAAGGCCATTGGATTTTGAAGAAGATAAAATAAATGCTGATAAGCCAACCAGTTGAACCAATCATGTTGAACCAAGTAGAGAAAACATGTCATAAACTTGAGCAATCCAAAAATGATAGGCATTTGAAAATCAAGGGAAGAAGGTGACCGAAATTTTGCCTATGGGCAAAATTGGTCAACAAGAAGAATAGACTCACTAACATAAACAAGGGAATAAGGGGTTGCCCCTGTGGGTGTGTAGATACTAATGTAGTATGCCCAAAGGGTAGGATATAACTAAGTATGCCAATCATGACCAATTTCATTGATAACTCTCTTAAGGATGCACAAAAAAAAAATTTATTGCCTCAGTTTGGTCATTGCCTTATGGGTAATAAGGAGTAGACCATTTGTGTTTGATATGACATATTTGTCAAATATTCTTAACATATTTATTTTTCAAGGCTTTACCATTTTCATAAATTAGTATGAAAGGAATACCAAAGTGATAGATAATGTGGTTGAGGATAAACTTATAAATTTTCTTTTCAGTGACATAGGTAAGTGGCATCGCCTTGACCCACTTTGTAAAATACTTGGTTATTGTTATAATATTCTTATGTCCATTAGAATAACTAGGATTTATTTTTCCAATGAGGTTTAACCCCCATGTGGAAAATGGCCAAGGTGTTGTGATAGGTTTCAATGCTTGTGAAGGACTATGGATAAGATCTTGATGTTTTTAACATGGTATACACTTTTTACATAGGTGCATGATTCTAATTATATTATAGGCCAATAATAACCTACTTGGAGAATCTTTTTCACAAGGACCATACCATTTGAATGTACTCCACAAATTCCTATGTGAACTTCTCTAATTGTCGAAGTAGATTCTTTAGAATTTGAACAATGTAGAAGGGTTCCATCATAGCCTTGATAATATAGGGTTTTATCAAGGATGGTATAGTGAGATGTGCATTTAATAAAGGATTTGTGTTGGTTAGAGAATAAGTTATATGGGATGGTATGAGTATGAATATATGTATAAATATCAAAGTACCATGGAGAAGTGGGACCAACCACCTCATAAACCATTTCTAAATCAAGTGTATCATAAGTTGGTATCTTTAAGTACTCAACCAATAATTTATTATATTTTAGGCTTAAATATAGTAGGGATAACATCTATTGATTGATTATTTATTCATGGTACTTGTTTAAATTAGATGTACTCAAAAGATGATTTCAAGCTATCCACCATCCTCTTGTAAGGGATTACTTTATCATCATAGGATTGGAATTCATCATCAACTTGATTTATGATAATCTTAAAATCACCAAAAAAAATAGATGTTGGATTCCCCAATAGATTTCCATTTTGAGCCATGTTATGAGACCTTCATATTCTTCTATGTTGTTTGAATAAAGGAATTCAATTTAGAATGCTTTAGGAATGAAATACCCATTAGGTGTTATCTAAAATATATTTACACCCAATCCATGGTTTATAAAGGAACCATCAAAGAAAATATTCCAAACTAGGGCTTATATATAGACATGATTGCATCATCTGGGAATTCTTTAGTGAGAGGTTATTTTCCATTGAGTAGTGCTTCTTCCAATAAATCTTATAGAGTTTTCCATTTAAGTGATTTTTGGATAACATTCTCTAAATCAAAATATCTAAAAATCATAACCCACTTAGCCATCCTACCTATTAGATCATTTATGGATAGAATATATTTAAGAGGTTCAATCTTAGTAATAATCTTGGTTTGATTATTAATAATTTAATGCCATAATTTTTGGGAAGAAAAAATGACTACAAGATAAGCCTTTGCTATTTGAGAGTAAGTTATGTCATAGGATATCAATGTTCTACTCAAGTAGTAGACTTATCATTATTTCTCATTATCATCCTATTGTGCTAATAATTCCTCAAGTGCATATTAAGTATTTGAAATGTACAACAAAAAAATTTGACCTGCAATAGGTGGCATTAACACTGGTGGGTTCAAAATATATTGCTTGAGATTGTTCAATAATTTTTCACAATTTTCATTCCATGTAAAAGGAGTATCCTTTTTCATCAAAAATGTGAATGGTTGATAGATGTCTATAAGTCGAGATATAAATCTTATGATTGCTTGAAGTTTTCCTTGTAGAATTATAAGTTGTTTAATATTTATAGGTGGAGGCATATCTATGATAGCTAAAACCTTTGAAGGATCAACTAAAATTCTACATTTTGAAATAAATAATCCTAAAAAAATTCTTGATGTTATACTAAACATGCATTTATTTCGATTCAATCTCATTTTTTATTCTCTCATGCACTCAAAAATGCAATGAATCACTTGAGGGTGATCTTTATTGGATTTGGACTTAGCCATAATTTCATCTACATAGTCTTCCATAAGATCATTAAGCATGTCATGAAAAATAACAATCATTTCCTATTGATATCTAGCCCCAGCATTTTTCAAACCAAAAGGCATCACTTAATAATAAAATTTCCCCCATGGAGTTATAAATTGCATTTTGTGTTGATCTTCATAAAAAAAAATTATCTGATTATAGCCTAAAAAACCATCTATTAAAAATAGCATCTCATGGCCTATATTTGAATCAATAACCATATTTATGCTGGGAAATGTAAAACCATCCTTTGGGAATGCTTTGTTTATATCATAGAATTCTATGCATACTCTAATCCCTTATAGTTTATTTGACACTCATACAATATTTGATATCTAATCTGAGTAGTCGATTAGACATATGAAACCAACATCCAACAATTTCTTTAGTTCTTCCTTTACCATTAGTGAAATCATGGGATGCATCTTTCAGAGTTTTTATTTTACTGGTTTTGCATCTAAATGCACCACAAGGTGGTGAACTACTAGCTCTATATCTATTCATGGCATATCCACATAAGACCATGAAAAAATGTCAGATAACTCATGAAGTAGTAGTGTAAATATATCCATTTCTTCGTGAGTGAGTGATTTATCAAGTTTTACAATTTTATGATCTTCTTAGGTGCTGATGTTTATAGGAATAGGTTCTTCAACAAGTAGACTTGATTCATATTTATAACCTAGGGGTGTTGTAGGAAGATGGAAATATTCCTCAAGTTTTTCTTATTTGGATGTGGAGGTAGAACTGATAGAGTGATATAATTTATGTTCCCCAAAATATGTTGAATTCGCTAATTGTATTAGAAATCATTTCTTGTGGTCACCTATTAAAATTTTATCTCTTATTCTAAATATTTTTGATATAGCTTCATCATTATGAAAATTATAAAGTTGAGGTGTGGATATTTGGTCCCATTGTATGAGATAAGGATATGCAAGGTCAAGTGTAAGGATGATGTTTTCATGGAAGAGATTAGAAAGGGAAAGATCTTCAAATTGGATAATTATGGAACCCATTTTGTTGTCTGAAGAATAATCTTTTGAATCACTAGAAGAGTCACTTTGGGAGAGTGTAAGATGCAAATTAAGTGGGTTAAATCCTATACCATGCTTCACTTCATTTTATTTTAGTGTTATAGTTTCAATGGAACCTTATTCATGGAGGCCAAGACCTTTACCTATATATTTCACTATTTTAAACATGATGTATTTTAAAATAGGATATTTATTGGTGGAAAATCAAGTAGCTAATTTTTGAGAACAAATATAAGAATAATTTTAATCATCAATATGTTCATCAAAAAGAAGACCTCCCTCAAGAAATTTTGTCTAACCAAGCTTCTTAACCATTATTTTATCCTTTAGATGGTGTGGTCTACCATAGTCATTTAGATTGGTGTGTATTTTACTTGTGTAAAAATCCTATATGATGTACTCGTTCATGCCTAGATCAATTATTTTAAAATGGGAAGAAGCCAATGAGGATGCTTTGTTAGTAGGTGGTGGATTAGAAGTTTTTGCAATAGAAGGATTATTGGAAACTTGATCAATAAATTTATTATTAGAAGCTTGATCAACATATGATTGATTTTAAGCTTCTTCAGATGGTTGGTTATATGTTTCATTGGTTAATGTTTTTTCAATGGATATAGAGGAAGTTGGTATATTAATCCAACCACCAAGGGGAGGTGTTTGAAGTAGGCTTTCAAGATGGACATAGTTTTCAAGAAAAGGATAATCCTCAATAGGGGTAAAATTATCTTTTATGACTAGTGGATAGTTTAATTTTTTATATTTACCTTATAATAGCTTGAAATATTGGAAGGGATGAGGATTACCTTGTATAGTTACTTATATTCCTACATGGGATAATTTCAAACATTAGTCAAGAGTGGATGGAGAGGAATTCATATAATGAATCCATGGACATCTAAAGAGTAGATTGTATGGTAAATCAAGATAGATAACATGAATAAAAGTCTCTTTAATGATAGACCCTACCATCAAAGGAAGATGGATTGTGTCGATAGATTGGCACTCATTATTATTATATGCCTTTATGGTGATGATGTTTATTTTCAATGTTGTTATTAGATACCCTAGATGTTTTATGAGTCTTAGTGTACATAGATTAAGGGACAAACCATTATCTATAAAAGCCCTTTTTAATTTGTGCCTAGAAATATTAACCTCTATATACAATGGGAGGTTATGGTCTAAACCTAAAGGAGAAACATCTGAAGGATCAAATGTTACTTGATTATTTATTTCCAAAGAACTTATTAAATCTTTGAAATTTAAAGGATTAATGTTTTGAGCGAAATTAAAATATTAGATAACTTTATACAAAATATATTTATACATGGAGGATGTCTTGAGAATGTCTAAAATTGATATATTGGCTAGTGGTTTCTCAAGATGGTCAATAATGTTGTACTTACAATCAACATTAGAGGAAGATGTACTCCAAAGAGTAATATTTTCACATATTTTGGTGATGGCACATTCATATTTTAGAAAATTAATAATTTTAACATGTATATTCACCATATCAACACCATTGATTATATAATAAAATGGATGACTATCTTTATTAACATTACTTGATTGTGGTTGTTCTTATTTCTACTTACCTTTACCTTGATCATGATTAGTGAATGGGTCTTAGTATATCTCTAATTTATGATTGTTAGATTATTTATATGATGGGTTTTAAATTTTTATGTCACCTCTATCAATGAGTTCTTGAACATAGTGTTTTAGGCACATACACCAATTTGTTGAATATCCTTTAATCCAATGGTACTTATAGTATTCTTCTTATTTGTACTAATCAGGTTTGGGAACATTTTCTTCAAAGGGTTTAGTTTTTGGCCATATAATCATGTTTGCATGAGCCAAATTTATGAAAACATTCTCGTAAGTGTCACCCAATTGAGTGAACTTACATTTAGGTCTCCTTTGTTTTAGTTTCGCACCAAGAGTTGTAATGTTGTGGATTGGTTGGTTGTATGTTTGTGTTTATAGGTTTTTAATCCATTTTACATTACTTACACCATCTCCAACAAGATTTTTATTTTTGGCAAAGAATTTTGGTTTGTCTATTGGTTTTGAGGAATTGTTATTATCTGATTTAAATATTTTGATTACACCTCTATTAATCAAAGTTATTTTTACTTGAATTCCCTTTTCAATAATTTCATCAAAGATCTTGGGCAAAGAAGTAACAAGTGATGTCCCAAATATGAGTTCAAGTTGTTCATAAAAATGTCCACAAGCTCTATTTCAGGAAATGACCATGTAAAATGACTTGTCATTACTCACCATCTTTGGATGAAGGAAGAAAAAGGTTTTTTATTGAATTTTTTGGTGTTGTGCAAATATAAAGTGGTCAAATCCTTTCCAATATTATAATATAAGTGTCAAACAAATTTTTCATATAAGTCTTCAAAAGTGAAGATAAATCCTTTTGAAAGTCATGAGAATCATTCATGGGCTTGGCCTCTGAGACTTCATGGAAATAAACACAACATGTATTCATTTCTATAAGCAACATTCACACATGTGTGATAAAATCTAGTTATATGTTCCTTGGGATCTCTTTTACCTTTATACTTTAAAATTTTGGGAGTTTAAAGTATTTGGGAAAAGGTGTAGTCATTTTTCTCAAATCATATGGATATGAGAAAATTTCCTCAAACTTTAATTTTTTTTGCCAATTATAGGTGCTATCTTGGAAGACATGAAATATATCCTTTATGATTTGAAATTAGTACATGAGATATGGGGATAGTTGGTCCATTTGAATTGATTTGTGTTTTGGGGAATGTGTTGATTAAAATTGTTTGGAGTTTGATTGTTGCAGTTAATGTTTTGTGGATGTGAAAAGGTACTAGAGTTATAACCAAGGTTTTTATTTGTATTAGAACCAAAATTCATTTGATTTGAATTTGGGTTAAAACCAAAATTTGTTAGATTTGGGTTTGGATTAAAACCAAGGTTGGGTTTTTTTATAAAGTTTGAATTTGTTTAATTCGGATTTAGGTTGAAGCTTGAATTTTTTGGTATATTGGCATTGAAGTTCATGGAACTAGGATTAGTGTTTTGACCAAATCCTATTTGGTTAAACAAACTTGAATTATTTTGTTATATAATCATGTTGGAGTTTGAGTTAAACTAATTAAAACTTAGGTTTGAATTAGTTTGGTTTTGATTTTGGATTAATCTATTTTAGTTTTAGTTAAAATTTGAGTTAGAATTTATGTTTCAATTCTTTAAGTTAAGGTTGGCATTAGATTGTGTTTGGTTTTGGTTTGATTTGGTGTTGAGATTTGGGGTAGAATTAAATGAAATTTTTGGATTAGAGTTAAATTGATTTGGAGTTGAATTGGGATTTAGATTGGATAAAACCGATCTAGGTAATAACTAATTTGACACGCAATGATTTAAACTTAGATTGTTGAATGTGCATGAAGAATCATTAAGACTAGGATTGGATGATTAATTAGGAAAGCTAGAATGGGTATTCAAGCTTTGATTTTAATTGGATATGCTTGGAAAGATTTAGAAGCTCTAGTTTGTATTGATTAATGAGTTTGAATAAATATTTGAACTCATATTAATTTGATTATAACCTTGTGAATTTGGTTGAGTACTCAAATTTGGTGTAATCAAATGTTTATCAATTAAAATTTAATTAGATGGGAAAACTATATTCAATTTTGGATTTTTTTTTTGCATGATGGGTAAAATTGAAGTGGGATTAAAGTTTTTATTAGTGTAGTGCATGATTGATGAGTTTGAAGGTATATTCAAACTCAAAGTATTTGGATGGTGTTGGGAAGGTAAATTTGTATTTACATTCATATTCGGATTACCAAAGGGATTGATTGATTAGATTTAAAGTTCATAATATATTAATTTCATTCAATTGTATCAATTTATGTGGAAAAACCATGACTAGTTTGAGATGTTTCCTCACATGAAATAGTTTTCCCTTTGTCTTGAGAGACTTGGGGATGAGGTTTTTAGGAAGGAATGAGAGCATTACTACCTTATAAATAACCTTATGAGATTTATTGATTGGGATTGGAAGATGAAGGTTAGTTGCTTGTAATTAGATATTGTAAATTATGTGAATCAAAGTCAAATGGGAACTTTGCTCTAAATCCCAAAGCTCAAAGAAATACTTCTTTTTTGTTGGATATGATATACTCATCAAATGAGGGAGGAAGTTAGGAAGATTTGGGGCTACCCTTATCTTGGTAATCCCATCCATCTTCTTCTTGCTTAGTTATTCCATGTATCTCTACATGATGTTCTTGACCAAGGAATTGAAAGGGGTCATTGCCAAAAGGATCTTTCCTTGCATTGGGAGATTTTAACATGGCCATTTACCTATTAATGGGCATGGTTAAAAAAATGGGAAAATAACTCAAAGAAAAAGGATGTTTCAAATTAATGATGCTAACCAAAAGTTGACTAAAAAATTCAAATGTTTAAACCAATTATTTTAAGTGTTTGATATAAAGACTTGAATTCAAGATATAGTTTTAACTCAAAAGAACTATTTTTAAAATAATAATTTTTAAACATGTGGTAGACACAAGTATACAAAAAACAAAATTTCTATTCTAAATAATCAATAATTTATACATAAAAGGTGAAAAACTAAGATGAGGGTTATGAACAACTATTGGGCCTTCTGATGTCACTGACTCATCCATATTCTCAGCTATGGCCTAATATTTCAAGGCACTAACTGTGGAGGATCCTATCATTCCCGTGGCCCACTGAATTAAGTTTTAAGGTGTGTGGAAGGTAGCTTCTTGGTGATAATTACTAACTAATGCACCAAAGTTGAATGGAAAAATAGTTTAACCTAGTATTAAGGTTTTAACAAGATTATCTAGGGGGAAACCATGGAATAAATAGATAAAGTAGATACACACTATTGGGTCTTGTCCCAAAGTACCCAACATAGACATAAGGGTCTCAATGTGTTGAAAATTAGTGATATCATATTTTGAGCAACTATTGAAACCCTATGTATTAAATCATGAAATCCCCTCACGTCATGGTATACTTAAAACACATAACTTCTTAAGCAATTGAAATAGATGGATCTCAATTTATATACTGTGTTGGTAAGAAGAGTTTGGCCTACTACATCATGGTGAAATCCATAGTCAATAGAGCCCCTACAAAATAGAATAAAAAGTAAGTATCCATTTCTAATTTCTAAGTATCATCACTAATATGATGCAATGGAAAGAGCATACATGGGCACTTCTTGGTTAACATAAAAAAATATGGAAATGTTTCTAATTCTTGAGTATTGTCACCAATGTGATGCCAATGGAAGAACATACACAATCTCCATAATTACACACAAAATACTAAAATAAAATGTAATGTAATGACTAAAGTTTTTGAAAGAAAGATTGAAATTTTTATTAAAATAAATTTATTTTTATTTATCCTTTTTGCTAAATATATTTGACAAGAATTTTGTAAATAAATAGTTAGAATCTTTACTTGGGCTTGGAGCAAGGAAACCTATAATAAAATAAGTAAAAACCATAAAAACAAAGCAAAAATCACTTCTCTATGACAAATTAGTAGTTATGTATAAATAAAGGTGTATTACAAATTTTTAGCTATATGGAATAAACTACCTAAATATGTAATTTAAACCTAAAATGAAAAACTACCTAATAGGAGAGACTATGGAAGCAAATCAAAATAAATGAACAAACTCTTACCAATTCCTTACTTTAGCTAGCTTCCCTCTAAGATTTTGAGGTGTTGTAAATGATGTCTCCAAGGTGTCCAATAATGTCCATGAAGTGGAAAAGAGTGTTCATGAGGTGTCAAAGCTATAGCTAGTCAATGATAAAGTGTGATTTAGTAGTCATGCATGGATCTTCAGTGTTTGGTTGGACAAGAAAGTTGATGGATGTTTTTGATGATTTTATCATGTTTTATATGCCCTATGGGCTTACAAAATTTCTTGGAGTGCTTGTGTAAGTTTAAGGTTTCCATTTGGTTCATCCTTGTGGTCATCTAGGACTAGTTGTCCTTTTAGCAAATTAGACTGAGTGAGCAGAATGATGATGTTAGCAAATTAGACTGAGTGAGAAAATTGGCTAAATATTTAATGCAAAATTCACATGTTTGTGCCTAAATAATGTGTTTCAAATTTTAGGTCTTGACATGCTATCTATAAAAATTTATGGCAATATAAAGTTGGTCTCCCAAACATATTTCTTTGTTTTCCATACTTAGCCAAATTTGCATTAAAAAGTGACCGTTGGAATTCAAATATTTGAATTTACAAAGGAAAATAAGTCCTCATTATTATGGATATATCTTTTGAAGTTGGATGAATTTTGTGGTGGTATAAAAATAAAATTGGTAGATAATTTCAAGGGAAATCCAAGAAAATGGTCACATGGGTTTGTTGCGGTTTGTGCCTAGACTATGTTTTTCAAATTTCAAGTCTTGGCATGGTGTCTATCAAATTTTATGGTAGTAAAATGTTGTTCTCCCAATAATATTTCTCTATATTCCATAGCCAAATTTTCATAAAAAATCACCACTAGAATTCAAATATTTGAATTTATAAAGGAAAACTAGTCCTCATTGTTTTGGCTATAACTTTTGATGTTGGAAGAATTTGATGGTGCTATAAAAATAAACGTCATAGATAATTTAAATTTAAATACAATATAAATAATTTTGAGTTTTTAATGGTCATATACATACATTTAATATGTTCCAAAGTTGGTTGAGGGTTTGACCATCTTTTGCAAGTGACTCGAGAAGGATGTTTGAGTTTTTATTGGTGGTGTTTAGATTTTTCAAGGTGAATTAACTATTAAAGATTGTTCTATAATCCTTGATGATCGTATTTATGGATTATAGCAGTTTTACCAATCCATACTTAGTATGAACAATTACTTACAAGTTGACTTTTGATTTGTTCATGGGGTTTTCATTTACAAGGAAAATGTTTGATAGGTTTTGCATATGCTAAGCATGAATGTAATATTTTAAGGATGGATTAAGGGTTATCTAACATAGATTTATGTTCTTTAAATTGGTCTTATGTATCTAGTTTTTCTCAGTGAAGTGCTAAAAGTGTGAGTAGGTCTCCATGGACCTAAAAGAGATTCTTAGGCCTAATTAAAAGGTGTTGATTTTTAAGGGTGGTCTATAAAATATATATACAACTATGAAGTTGATATTTATCTTATTCTAAGTGTGATAAAATCTTTAAGGGTTAATTCATGTCTCTTGGCTGACTAAGAAGATGATGATCATGAAGGCTCTATAAAGAGTATAATTCAAGATGAAGTTTTCTAAAGTTGTTATGTGAAGTATAGTGAAGTGTGAGTGTGCTTGGTGAAAGGATTAAAGAGAAGATAAGGTTTAGGAATGTATAAATGAAACATAGGTCATAATTTTTGATGTTATAACTATGATTCTTATAGGTTTAAATATTAAATATGAGTGAATAAGTATAGAGTGATCCAAAAGGGTGTTTTGGATGCATTACTTGTGTGTGAAGGCTTGAGAGAGTGTGAAGGATTAAAGAGAGATGTTATATATTATTTATCCATTATATTTAAATTCAATCAAATTTTTTTATCTATTTATATTAGACATGTTGTTTTGGTGCTCAACATTTAGGACAAGTTGGTGCTTATTCATGCTTAGGGGTGGGTGCTCCTTGTGAAGTGGGTGATTCACTAAAGGTATCTTGTTTATGATTTATTATAGGACTATAGTCCATGTGTTTTTATTATTGAGAGTGTTTTATATTCCCCATTAGTTTTTCCCACATAATTCATGTGTTATGTGCCATTGATATTGCATAGCTTTCTTTATGAATGGTTTGTATGCTTCATGAAAATTTATGATTGAGTGCTTGAGAGTTTGAAGTTTTGGAATTCGATTTTAATTTCTTACATCAATAATTCACCCCCCACCCCTTAGTGATTTTACCTCTAACACAAGGTCTTTAAACCTAATTTTTGGATTATTGATTGCAATTAGACTCAAAATTTCAACATTATGATAGTTTGATCAATGGTTTTGATTATGGATTTGCTAGATTGACATGTAGATTTCATGATCTTAATAGATTATTGCTAGTTTATTATGATTAATAGTTGGTTTTAATGGAGAATTGGTTTGTTTAGATATAACACAGAGGGAAGAATCAATGGCTAGACTTAAAAGCTAGATTGTTTGGATCTATGGTGGAGTATTATCCAAGGAGTTAAAAATTCCTTGAAAGATTCTAGAGGAGAGAAGGTTCTAGAAGTAGAAAATTTTATAATATATTTAGTATTTTTAATCATGATTAGGTATATATTAGATAGGTGATTAGGGGATTCTATATAATCTAGGGGGTAGGCTTTTCAGAAAGCCTAGGAGTAGGCTTTAGTAGGTGGGTAAGTGGGACATGAGAATTTTAAATTCCCAAATAATGGATAAGTGGGGTTATGATAAGATAATGGGGATTTTGGAGAACTAATATATTGATGGGGTAATAATAATGTTATTTAATTAATAAATTTTTAGGGTTAATATTAAATAAATGACTAAAATTAGGATAAAGGGATAAATTAGTAGGATTAATTATAAAAATTAAGGTGAGCAGAATTTAGTGTATACATTTTGCACCTCTTTAAAAGGGAATTGTGATTGGATGAAGTAGAACGAGTAATGGTATTTCATGGATGAATGTTAGTAGATATGATGTTAGTGGATATGATTTTCCTTGAGGGGACATGCGAGTAAGAATGAGATGGATGGCCACTCAAAAGAGGAAATAATGGGTGGGATGGAACAAAGAGATAAGGAGATGGGATGTAAGAGGTCAGATAGATGATAAAGTCAACTTTAGCAAGGATCTATAAAGTGATGATTCCCCTAGCAAAGACATATGCATAGGGAGTAGATATAATTATAATTATGAGATAAAAGGACACAAGCTTTTGACATATCCCAAGCAAGGACAGATGATAAAGAGAGTTGTTGGACATGATAAGACAAGGATTTGATAAGATGAATGATGAGTGTATCTAAATGATAAAGTTGAGTGATAGGTTTAAGGTGATGAGAGAGAATAAGTGATATGATTGAGTTCTAAAATATGAAGGAAAATAATTAGATTATATTGAATCAATTATTCATAATATGATTAGTAGCAATGAATACTCCTAGCAAGGACACATGTTAGGGATTGATAAAAGATGATAAAATTATGATTATAGTCATGCCCAATCAAGGGAGGAAATCTTAGACTTTAAATGAATGATTGATGGGGAAAAATATAGATGTTGTGGGTTTTCAAGTCCAATTGATAGGTGTGGGATATTGATGAAAAGATGAAGGAGATGATTGTGTTGATGGATTAATAGAGTGATTCATTAATGATTGATATTATAGCTCAAGGATTTGATTGATACAAGACTAGAGAATGATAATATAGATGATGGAGAAAGAATGACCTGATAACAAAATTTTAGGAAAGAGGAGTACTAAATTTGACCTTAGGCACATTAGGTGACTAAATGATGCCTACATATTCTGACAAGACTACAAGCCAATGTAGTTCAGATTAAATAATAAATGATGAGAGATAAAATAAGATGATAGTGATGATGATGGGTGTTAGACATGTTAGTGGTTAGATAGAGTATGTGACTTAGATAAAGATAAATTATTTTGAAGATGAGATGTTAGATGTTTATAATTAGAGAAATGATAGAGAAAGGCTTGATTGGATACAAGATGAATTGGTTGGGATGATCAACTTAATGATGGTATAAGGATGATGAGTATGTTAGGAGAAATTATCAAGTCATCATTGCTATAATAAGGCCCATCATAGTCAAAGCAATCCAAGAAATATGGAACTTGACATTATGCCCCATGATCTAAGTATGACCAAGAGGATATTGTGTTGAAGTACATGGGAAAATAGGGAACATTGCCTCATTGAGGGAAATTATAAGGATTATTGTAACTTGGGTGGCCTCATAACATCATTATTTATTTCCTAATAGGCAAAAAAGAAATGATGTAAGATTATAGACAAATAAATAAAACATAAGACAATCATATACATGACAAAAAAACATGCAAACAAGCCAAACAATAAAGAGTAAACAAGTAACACACACAAATACCTACATGCAATATCACATTATCTTGTCCAATGATGGTATGAGTGATTTAGTGATGGATTGGACTAGGATGATCATGATGTGATTTTGAACTTAGGATAGACTTATATTTAGAATAGACTAACAATAATGATTAGGATTAGGATGTAGGTAAGCGTATGGATGTGGATATGGATTTTGGACTATGAGAGGGACTTGAATGATGATTTGGATATGTGGGATTGGACTAGGATTAGGCTAAATATTTTTATATTTAGATGACAGACATAAGATTGATCAGGCAAAAGTGAGACTAGGTCAATACTAGCTTGATATAGACTAGATTTACCCTTGGTTTAAATATGAGGATGGATGACATGATTGTGAAAGATGAAGGGCATGGAGATGGATGAAACTAGGGGAAAAGGCATAAGACAAGATACCATGTACTAAATTTTACTCTTTCAAATTTTATGATTTTTAGGGTTTTTTAAATATTTCAATTTTTAGGGATTTGTAGAATATGTATGTACACTATATAAATGGGATTACTATCAAAGGGGATACCAAGCCTAGCAACAAGGATAAGGATAGATAGATGAAATAATGGATAGGATGTCAAAAATATGAGGATGATATAGAAAATGGGATAAAGACCAAGGAAGAATGGACTAGGGATCACCAATGACAACATCATGAAGGAACCAAATATTTATTAACCTAAGTGTTAATTGGAATATATGCCAAGATGATTATATAACATTTCTCAAGACATCTTCCTCTCTATTACAAAGGTAAATATGTGAAGGAATGATTGGCATAATGAGATACAAGATAGGATGGTGGATGATGGGTAGGAATAGAGAGATATGGATGTAGTTTCCCCTAAGTGTTGAGGTAAAATGTGGATAATAGATTATTTTATCATGATGTCATAAACTAGTTTTCAACATGGTATTTTCCCAAGGCACCATAAGACTAGTTTTCACCATTGGATGAATGATTTTTTTATTTTATTTTATTTTTTGACTTTTTTTATTTTATTTTTTTTATTTTTTAATTTTTAGATGGAATCATGATTTATTGGTTATGAGTACAAGATGAAATATGTAGACACCTTCTTGATCTTCAACTAACATCTATTCTAGAGATATGTGATGCTAAGACCATGTGATGGATGCTAGATTCCTAAATGTCTTGGTGGCCTTTATTATTCTTGATTTAACATCCTCTGAATGTCTCAACTAGGTATCTTTGTAACCCTTATAAGGGACAATGCTACCCACATATTTAATATATGGTATGGATGCGAGCATGTCATGATTATGATGATGGAATATAGGATGTGAATGATGGATATGATCATAATGGAAGACATGATGAGATGGGGATTAGAAATGGGGCTTGATAGTTTCATACACTTTAGAGTGGATCGGATTATTTAGATTTATGCCATGAGATTAAGGGATCCAAGACCTTTTGATTTTTTATTCTTTGATCTAAAAATTAAGAGGATGGTTGATCATATGATTATTATATTTAAAATTATTTTGATATGCTGATTTTTTATTTTTGTTTTTATTTTGATTGCCTCCTAGTGTTTGATTGTGGGCTTCACCAAAGGGAATATATGTTTGACTAGATAAATGAGTTTGATTTAGATAAAACCCTATCACTATATACTAGGTGATGATTCTTTATGACTTGGACTATTATAAGACTCATCTCAACTTTGATTAATTAGATTTAGATCATAGTAGGCTTGATTATTTGATAGGTTTAATTGATTATAGGCTTGGATCCTTATATATTCGACACAAAATATTTCATGTGAAGAGGAATCCAATAATACATGTTCTTTTTCATCCCCTTCATGGATTGGGATGTAGGGATTATGGAGGAGAGGTGTATTATTAAGAATGTATGGTGGATTAAGGGGATAATCGGTAACACAGTCCTCATAAATTTCACTAGGATCCCTGGCCTCAACATTGAAAAAAGTGTCCTCAAGAATATCAAAAGGATCACTAAGACTCATAAGGGAATTGACATCTAAATATGATTCATATTCAACTTGATGATATTCAACCACTAGAGCATTCAAATATTGTGTTATAATTTCATCATATTGGTATGGATTAATAGCCGTGCCTTCTAACTTGTCAATAGTAGAGACATCTTGAAAGAGATAGGTGTTGGCGTGACCTTCATAATGTACAAGGGATGATGATTCTAATGTGATTTATAATTTATATGTTATTATCAAAAATGAATCTTGACCATTATGATGTAGAATCTGATAGGGATGTTATTGAGGTGATGTATCCCATAGATGATTTTATGGTAGGAACCATATGATTATCCATATGTACATCTTTCACCTTGGGTTTATGAAAGGATGAGTTAGGTTTAATGGATTTATTAATATGGGGGATTTGATATAAATGGGTCATCGGGATGGATTAATTGATAATGTATGTATGATGAATGGGATTGAATTCATGACCTAGGTTAGGGAGGAGAGAAACTTGAGTATGTTCATAAAAGCATACCCCTTTTTACACACTTCAAGTCATGGATGGATTGGATTCACCCTCAATTTTAATGTCATCATTGTTAATTAACTTTTGGATATAATATTTAAATAGACAAATTCTATTAATGGAATTATTGAGGACTTTATGGTATATACAAAATTACTTGGCTTGATACCATGAGGACACATATTTAGACAAATCTAGAGGTCATGTTTGAGGGTGGACAATCATGCCTATGGACCTCAATTTTAAAAATGGGGCTGACATAAAGATGGGGAGAGGATATATGGATTATCCATAAATTTGGATACATAATTATTAGATCAAGCTATGGAATAATGTGATGGTAGAGTATGGGATTGTTTAGGAGGTGAACTAGAACTAGATGAGGTTGACAAGCTATGCTTTCCTTTGCTAGTAGGATGGGGGATATATGATGGACTCTAATTGGTATATGGAAGATATGACTATGGATAGGTATGGACTAGGAATAAGGTGAGTTAGATGGGGTCAAGACTTTTGAGAAGATGAGTACTCATTCAAAGGAGTTTTGATAGGACTACCACATTATTTTTAGCAATATACTTATTAAATAAGGAAATTTTTGAATTGGGAAGGTCATAACTAAGACTAGGACTATTGGATGGTGGACTAGAATGGGATAAAGATGAGGGTTTATGAGGGAATTACTTTAGAGGTTACCTTAGGCTTAGAGGTTCAAAATCATTGAGAAGGTGGGTACCCATCTCTAATAGGTGTAAAATTACCTCATCCTTATTGACAAATATGTACTCATTAAATAGGGAAACTTTATCACTTGTATATTAAGGGATGTGAGGAATATAATTATGATGAAAGTATAAAGGTTTTGAACATGATGAGATAGGGGATTGTGAATGGGGAATGATATGGTAAATTGGTCGTGGCTTGATCAGATTGAGGTATGAAGGTCGGTGGGCACCCATCTCTAGGGTTCATAAAAGGATATCATCCTTGTTGGAAAATAAGTATTGGTCCATGAGAATAGGGTCCAAATCCATGGGGATGTATGATGAAATCGAAATGGATGATGTGAAGGTAAATTTATTAACTAGATATGTGCTTTTTCAAATCAAGGCTAAATGATTAATCTTGTATGACAAGTGGTGGTGCGGATGGGATGGACAAAATGTGATTGAGATGATGTAATACTAGGATTAGATTTTAGACTGATAGTATAATAAGTGCTAGTGATTGTGTGGGTGGTAGTTTTTAATAGGATATATGATTGGATTAGATAAAAATATATTTATGATTGATTATATGCTATATTACAATTGATAAAGTGACAAGATGTTATCAGGACATCGACTAGGTATGAGATCTGATTAGGTTATGAGTGATAGTTTACTAGAGTGATGGGATGATATGGATGGATAAAAATAGGACAAGCTTAAAAACATTAGACTAAATTTCTCAAGGTGAGATGGATCTGTGATTAGGTGATGGGATAATGGAATTAAAATAAGGACAAGTATATACTAATGATGATGAAATAATAAGGATTAATATGAATAAGATGGGGATGTTTTTAAACATGTGTGTGACCTAAAATCCCAAAAATTAATATGGAATTGAGATGAAAATGTTTTGATATGTATGGGATAAGGATTTCCAAAATTTGGAATGAGATGATGGAATGTACCAGACAAGATTATACAAGATGAAGGATATACAAGATAGATGTAAGAATATATAGGATGTTGATACATGCAAAAAGACCTAGATAGCCATTTATGGATTTAACATGAAAGTATTATGTATCTCACAAATATTATTATTCTAACATGACACACACTTAATAAACTAGACCACAGTCCTAAGATTAGTAAATTGATGTGTGTGTAACCCAATAATAGACTATCTAACAGCTTTACAGGTGAGGTTGTAGGCCTATGACCTATTATAGTATCAATTAAACCATCTCAACCCCATATTCACATGACTATCACTTGGGAATTGATACCGACTTAGCCAGTAGATTTCTTGTTATGGTCAAAAGCTCTTAAGCTAAGCAACACATGCTATCTAGAGGAGTCCCCGATATATGTTTGGTATGGTGGGGCCCAAGTCCATGTAGGGTGTTATCTAATGCTTTTTTTAGAGATTTAACTCTTTCTCTTCATGGATGACCTATATGGGGTCAATCATTTATCCTAACTATTGTTGTTTCTAATATTTAAACCCCATCAAAACATGAAGTGTATATTAGTGCATGGTGGTGAAATCCATGGCCACTATCCCCTTACAACAATGAAAAGTATATGGGTGACCATTCCACATCACTTTTCCCATATAAGATAACAATGGGAGGTTTTATGAGTGGTTTTTTATCCCCTAAGAATCATTTTAAGGATGCAAAGAGCAAAGCATACACCATCATAGCCCTTAGGTGACAAATAGGTAGATAAAAAGTATTATTTAACTGACTAATTATATACATTATATATACATAAGAATATATATATATATATAGACAAAATTATTAAAATGATTAAAAGTTTTATATAAACAAAATGATTATTAATATTCCAAAATATCTTTGATAGTTGGCTCATAAGATAAATGATTAGTAGTTTCAATTGGCAAGTTTAGAGAGGCAACCTACAAAGATAATGTTAGTAGTTTCTAATAATTTTTCCTTGGATGGTCGTATTACCTACAAATTAAAAACTTGACAAAGTGATATGTAATAAAAAATGATATTAAATACCTAGAGCTATAATACTTTAGTAAAATTATTGACATGATTATTAACTTAAAAGGTTATGAATATTTTATACCACCATAATATAAAGCTAGACTTAAACACTCTTAACTTTAAGACTTGATATTGACAATGAATATCTAAAAATAATATCTAAACTTGAGACCATATGATAAAGAAAGATAATATAGGCTATTTAATGAAAATTAGTTGACAAAAAAAATACATTGCCTCTTTATTTAGGAAAATCAAAACAAATCACTTAAAACACTAAATCGATGGTACACCATGATATTGATGATACTTCCTTTGGTAAATACAATTGATAGGGATCTATCTTGATCTTTGTCAACATGCATATGCCATGGAAGTTTTAGGCATCATGTGTTGGACAATTTTAACTTCCAAGCATGTGCTAAAATGGTAATTTTAAAATAGAGTATGGACATTTACCAAAAACAAAGTGTGAATCTTATGTTGTTAACACATGAATGTTCATGAGGCTAATAATATGACTAAAGGTGACAAATTTTAGGTTTAAATTTAAATGAATATCAGGCTTAAGGATATATTAATGAATTAATGTAGCTAGTGGTTTAAGATTTTGATCAATCTAGTTGTTTTCAACTACCATTATTAATTATAATAAATGTAGTGTTATGTTTAAGTTGGAAATCATCTTGGGATAAACAACTAAATACAGTCATAGAATAGTTTAGTCATATTATATTTCATGATCTATTTATGAGATTGGTTGAGTTGATTAATGGATTTATCTAGCCACCTAATGGTCACTTCTATGAATAGTTGTCAATCCTCACTTTAACTTAAACTTGATATATATTTTAGACATCAAGAAGATACATGACTTGTTTGACAAAATATGTCAACTAATACTATGTGTTAACTCTATTTCAAAATGGCAATGTAAATTATTTCACAAAATGTGGACTATAGACCTAGTTTCATGGACTGGTATGGTGTCACTAAGTGGAGAGATAACACTTTTAATAGTGTTGGGTAAGTCTTTGTTGATATGATACTAGCCTACTACATTGAAATACAATAAGTCAAGTTAGGGGAAGCAAGATCCAAGTCTTCTTAGGTCAATGGAGTGCCAAATAAGAGAGGTTAAATTGAGGGTGAGAGAGACTAAGATGAACATTGAAGGATCCAAGGTGGAAGAGTGGAGATCAAAGATAAATGAAGAGATCAACACATACAAATAATATTAATGTAGAGCTATTATTGAAGGATGGTGAGCTAAGGTTACGAATTATAGGGGGAAGATAGACTAGTGGAGGTAAGTTGTAGATAAGTCATGTTGTGAAGAGAAGAGAGGAAAATGGTGATATGAACAAAGGAGCAGGATCCTAGTATGTATAACTTGGTGATGCCAAAGGTAAACATAACTCACATTTGGAGGTATTCTCCAGCCAAGGTCTTTGACATCTAGGGATATGATATGGGCTAGAAAATCATGGACAACTATATATTTTCCTCCATGCATAGTGTAGATATTGTAAATTGGATATGCAATCAACTTATATTCATTGATGTTGATCTAGTTGACATCAAACAAGCTAGGGTTAGTGGATTATAGTGGTTTGATTAGGTAGAAGGAGTAAATGTAGCTGGGTTAGAGGAATAGTGTTTGGATAAGATTGGAACCAACTTAAATCAGGCAATAGTCTAGAAATCCAAGGTTGATCTATGTTGACTAAGTATTTGGAGGTGAAACTATAGGATAAAATCAAGTGGAGTTTGATGAATCTTATGATAATGGTGTCATGGATGTAAATAAAAAGCATAATCTATGTAAAAATGAAAGAAAAATCTAATCATGAAAAGGGTTTATTAACCATGTATCATACTAGATGAAAAAACTTCAAATTAGGAATCTTTAGAAGTAGAGAAAGAGAGATTAGATTATGCATACAAAGTAGATTTTAAATCTCCAAGATGAAAATGAATATAAAACTAATTCAATAAAAAAAGCTACATAAAAAACAAGAGCATCCTAAAAAACTTGCTAAAACCCTCTACCATATATGATGATGCTTCCACATAAATGCATGAAATTCTTTACCCCATACTTAATCAATACTATAGAGACTCATACAAAATATCACATGTAATAAATAATAACTAGTCATATAACTAGAACACATAACTAACAAATCATTGTTGACTACAATATTGAATGCAAACAATGAAAGATACTTGAACACAATTAGAAACTTCACAAGTAACAAGACTACAAACTCACAAGTCTACAAATTATTTCAAACCTCACAATAACAAACTAAAGAGAAAATTTATGATCCCACAATGGTTTCCAAAATTTATTAGAAATTTTAAGTTATATGGATTAAACTACCTAAATATGCAATTTAAACCCAAAATGTCAAACTGCCTAATAGGAGAGATTATGGAAGCAAATCAAAATGGATGAAGAAACTCTTACCAATTATTTACCTTAGCTAGGCTCCCTCTAAAATATTCAAACTTATTTCTTGAATTGTTTATTACAATTAGACTTATAATTTTAGCATTATGATATCTTGATCAATGGTTTTGATAATGGATTTGCTATATTGACATAGAGATTTCATGAGCTCAATATAATCCTTCTAGTTGCTTATGATTACTAGTTAATTTCAATAGAGGATTGGTTTGTTTATATAGAACATGGAGGGAAGAATCAATGGCTAGTTTTCAAACTTGGATTGTTAGGATCTATGGTGAAGAATTATCCAAGGAATTAAAAATTCCTTAGAGGATTCTAGAGGAAAGAAGGTTTTAGAGGTAGAAACCTCTAGAATATATTTGGGAGGTTTAATTATGATTAGGGATGGATTAGATAAGTGATTAGGTTATTCTAGAGAATCTAGGGGTTATCTTGTAAGAAATCCTAAGAGTAGGCTTTAGTAGGTGGGTAGGTGGGCCATGGGAATTTTAAATTCTCAAATAATGGATAAGTGGGGTTCTGATAAGATAATGGGGATTTAAGAGAATTAACAGATTGGTGGGGTAGGATAATGCTAGTGAATGAATAAATGTTGATGGGTAATATTAAATAAATGACTAAGATTAAGATAAAAGGGATAAATTAACAAGATTAATTATAATAATTAAGGTGAGCAAACTTTAGTGTATACAATAAGAAAGCAAAATTATAATAAAACAAACACATGAAAAAGATTAAAAGTAGGAAGCATAGAAAAAACAAATTTATGCTTACAGAATGATTTTTCTTCCCTATATGACATTTTTACTACACAAAAAGACAAATTTGATACTAGAAAGGATGATTTTGCTACCAAAAAGGATAATTTTTCTACATAAAAAAGATGAATTCACTACTAGAAAGGATGATTTCACTACCAAAAAGGATGATTTCACTATTTTAAAACAAATTCATTGTTGAACCTATAGATAAAAAATAGAAAACATAGAGAGACTAACATAATAATTTCATCGCTCAATTGAATAATTTTATTGCTCAATTGAGACATAATGATTTCACTAAAAATTGTACTGGTTTCATGTCTTTCCTATAATAAAGAGTTAAAAAAATTGAAAACACATACAAAATTAGAAAGTGAACATAAAGCCAATGATGTAAATAAAATAAGGAAAAGAGGCTAACAATAGGTCAAAAATGATTTCACTTTTACAAGGTATAATTTTTATATTAATGTTTCCAAATTCACTATTAGTATAAATTCAGTGGCATGTGCTCGCCCATATCTATATCTCTCATTCAATCATTTATTATTATATTCTACGGAGGGTTCGTGTGCCTAACTATATTTAGGGTTAGGGCATTACATTCTGGTCATCTAGAGAGGGAAGGGGAGGGGATGCGAGTAGAGTCTAGCTAGAAGCATCCTCATCTAGTCTAGATTGAATTTGATTGCTCATATTGAGTCTAGTTGGGCTCCCAAATGGATAGATAGAGCCTATAGGTTCTCATAAACCTCTATCTATTAGATAGAGTTATCTATAGGGGGAGGGATAGACCCTCAGGCTCTAAAGACTTATATAGTCTAATGTACCACTATGATCCAAATAGACCTATATCTATATGCTAGGCATCATGACCAACTGATTCTTGACACACATCAAATTCTAGGTCTATTGCATTCCCTTTCCTAAGGTTATTTTTTACTCTTCCAACCCAAGACTAAAAGTTTAATCTTGCCAAAGAGTTTTGATTAATTGGAAAAATACTTATGGGCATATGTAGCTGAGAAAAAAAATCTTGATAATGAAATTTAGCTTTTACCATCACTTAAAAAGATAAGATTAAATGCATATGTAAATTCAAATAACAAAAATTAAATGAAAAATAATTTCTAAATGCAAATATTAAGATCAAAATATGAAAAATATGAGGGAATATCCCACCAAACATGCCAAAAATGTGTGAACTAAATTTATAAGTGATAATAAATCAACTAATAATGTAATCTTACTCTAATATAAATTTAACCTAAGATAGAGAAACAAATAAAGAAAATAGAAAACACAAACTTATACTTCAAAGGTGTGAGATTTCTCCATTGTGATGTAAACTTGATTTTATCTTTAAAAATGTGGTGCTCACTCTTCCAATGCAAAGGATAATGGGTAAAATTCTAGTGTAAAAGGAGTTTTTGTATGCTTTTATTCATTTTTATTCACTTGGATTCACTGGTGAATATCACTTTGTTAGCATAAGTTAGGATTTTGATTTCTAGGATCCTTGAAAATGAAGGTTTTCAAGTTTATTTATAGATTTTTGGAGGAATATCTAATGGAGGAGGACTACTTTTATTTATTAAATGATAAAAATAATTAATGTTGGATAATAAGTCCTCACCCATGAGGATGAAGACCATTTCAAATGGTTGAGAGAAGCATGGGATTAGTTAGCTGAGTTAGTAGGAATAAGTCAAACTTCTTGAAAACTCAGGGGATGAGTCATAATAGGTTGATAAAGTTGTATTTATGGTTGGAATGAGGGATAAAAAGGTGAAATATTTTGGATGAGGTGTAAAAGGAGTTTTTATATTTAAAATAATGATTTAAAGTGTGCATAATTGATGAATTTAACTTATTTAAATATTTGAATGTGGAGGGAGATATGATAAAATATTTTAAGAAGAATTATTAAATATATTTTAGGTTCATTTATACTCTAAATGAAATTTGATTTTATACATAAATAAATTATAATTTCATATATTAATCCTATATGCATGACTCCATACAAAACTAGCCTTTAACTAATGCTTACTTGGTGAATGCATGGCACTATTTGTCGTTTTGTTAGGCACTGAAGTGGAAGCTTGGGCTAAGGTGGTATTTGGAGTGCTGGATTTCTTCTTAGATGAAAATTATTTAAAATATTTTATTCTAACATTTTTCTAGTAACTTACGATATCCATGTTCAAGAGTGGGGGTTTGTGTACCCTAATTTTTTGTTTCATTAGCCATGCATGTTTGGCTTTACTATTCCTAAATTTGGTTTATAAGATCTCCACTTCAGTGACTTTCATCCATGCAAAATTCAACTTATCTTTAATCTCCTCCAATCTCAATCCATGTAGATTTTAATTAAAATTGGTTGAGTCCTGTTGAAGAAGGTGTTCAAAAATGGCTTTGCTTATTAGCTTGCCTAAAGAGTCCCGCACCTATAAGAGCTTCAACTCTTCTAAAATTTGAAACTTGAGGCTCTCATGTTTTGCATATTTGGGAATTATTTATTGTACTATCATTATCTATTACCTTACTTCTTATGTCCTAATTACCACCAATTTGAAGGTATTTTAAGAATCTAATGGTGTTATCAAAATAAGGTGGATATATGCCTTATTTTTTGTGTAAAGAATGAATAATTTTAGCTTATTATCATCTTCATTTAAAGAATTAAATAATTTAGTATATTTAAAGATCTAAGGATTTAAATTCATCGCTCATTAAATCAATGGCCTCCAAAATGTTGTACAGTATTGAAGCATCAATTTGCACATCCATTTTAATATATACAAGAACATGGACTATTTGTTGTTGTTCTCTAACCTACTCTAACTGTCACTCAAGCTCCTTCCTATATATATCTATTCCTTTATGTAGCTCAAGTAGATCATTCTATTGTGCCTCAAAATATGATTTAAAATCCTCAATATAGAGGGACTACCCCAATTTCCTATTCTTCCTCTTTGATAAAGTGATCACATCTTGTCTTTCCTCTAAGATTATTGCTCTTCTAGCCTCATCTTTAATTTTTATTTTCTTCACCTTCTGGACACTCCTTGTGGATTTGTAAAAAATGGAGCTTATTTTAGGCAACTCTATGATTGGAAGATTTGACCTTTAAGAATCTTGAGATTATAAATTAGTTGCCCATTATGGGATTATAAGTTGGGTTGAGTCTATTGGTTGAGTGTCCAGAGCTATATTCTCAACCAATAGATCCCACAAGGACTGATTCAAGTCTTCTTCAAGAAATGTTTTAGGAAGGGAAGGATAACTTATCTTGGAAAATTCCACCCAACCACATTGGGGTTATGGGTGGATTATGTTCACTTATTTCTTATTCTCATCCTTTTTCAATGATACTATAGTGTTAACTTGAGAAGAACTAGAAGAAGGTATTGGAAATCCTAACTTACTATATGACACATGTAGTTACATAATTTCCAATACTCCCCTGGGTTATTGGATTATTTATTTTTAGTATTGGGGGTTGTTGGGGTAGTGTTGGAGGTGACCATGGTAGAAGTGGTGGGAATGGATGTTGAGGACACAATTGGAGTAGTAACTATTAGGGAAGTGGAGATAGTAGGGATAGAGGAAACATTCTCTACCTTTAGAATAATAAAAAATGGTTGGACACTAGGCTCGTGGGAAATAACCTATGCCTTAGGTACCAATATGGAAGGGGAAACATTAATATTGAGAGAGATGAAATCAAAATAACCACCATACAAAGGGGAATCAAAAAATGCAATTAGAGTAATAGAAATTGGAAGAACTTTAGTAACAGTAGGGGTTTCACCCTCATCTAATGTATCTCCATAGTACACCCATTACCCATCATATTGGGGTAATGGGTGGGCTATGTACACTTATTTCTTCTTCTCATCCTTCTTCGATGATACTGCACTAGTAGCTTGAGAAGAATTAGAAAAAGGCATTGGAAATCCTAACTTAGTAGATGAAGATTACACATGTTTCATAATTTATAATACTCCCCTAAGTTTCTTGGATAATTTCCTTTTAGTTTTAGGGTTTTTTAGGGAAGTAGTAGAGGTGACCACAATAGAAGTGGGGGGAATGGATGTTGAGGACATAATTAGATGAGTAGCAATTGATGGGGAAGTAGAGATATTAGGGGTAGAGGAAACATACTCTACATTTAGAACAACCAAATATGGTTAGACACTAGGATCAGGGGAAACAACCTCTACCTTAGGTATCACCAGGGAAGGGGAAACACTAGGATTAAGAGAGATGAAATAAAAATAACCACAAGATAAAGGGGAAATAAAAGACGCAATCAGAGTAGTATAAATTGGAATAACTTTACTAACAGTAGGGGTTGTACCCTCAACTAATTGATCTCCATATATTTGTGCCTTAACTTGTGTGTCTTTGTTGTCTTAAGGCCTTAGATCTTTTTATCTCCTCTTCTTCATCTATAGTCTCATATTTTGATAATTATTTGTCTCCTTATGGTCCTTTTATAGATATTGATTCAATAGTTGAAATATTTAGATGGATGTGAGCTCTTGGATTTATTTTATAACAAATAGTATTTTTTTAGCTATGGGTAAATCCTCTTGAGTGGGTGTGGTTGAGACTTACACATTTTCAGTCTCTTGGGATGAAGTATAAATAAGATGGGCATGGCCTTCTAAGTCTAAAAAGTTAAGGAAAATTATCTCATCCTGAGTTCCCCTAAGTGAAGTTAAAACATTGGGAGCTTCAAGTACCCCATGCTCCATTGGTGGTTGGGAAGGCCTATTGATCCAAAAATAGATATAAAACCATCCACCTATGGGTGTGAGTCTGATGTGTGCATTTATAATTGAAATGGAGGGCTCTCTTTGCATGATTTGTAATATCTCCCTCACCCAATCTGGTTAGTTTTGCCCTCTCCAAAATGTGGGCATCACTTTTGGCTTTAATAAATAGGAAATTTTGGTCATAAGGTTTGTTTTGTTATGGAATACTAAGTATTTGAATATAATTTTAAATTTTACCATGAGGGTCCAAATCCCTATATGGTAATGTGGCTAGTGATTAATACTCTATGAATATTCTAACCTCCCAAAAGTGTTTACTATTAACATAACACATTTTTCCAATCATGAATTGTGAGTCATGGAAGGCACTCTTATTCTTCTTCTTCAAATCTTCATTAATTACCTACCATAGTTGGTAGTCTATCTCTTACTCTACTAGTTTATTTGGTACATACTTGGGAAGACATGGGGGTACAACCTTGTGACTAGTGACCATAATTATGGTTTAGTTTGGATATAGATAGTAGTCCCCTCTAGCCATCAGTGTGTTAAAAATTATCCTAGATACCCTGGGTAGTGGGGATTCATGAATATGCCTCCATACCTAAGGTTATACATTCTCTATAATGTAAGTGATGTTCTTGGTATAATCATATATGTGCATAAAATAATATGAGTCACATCTACATTTCTTAATGAAATTTGGAGCTAGGATCTAGAATGACCCATTATGCATATACACTATGCATAACATAACATATATAAAATTTAAATCATATGGAAATGGCTTCCTAAAGGCCTCTTTTCCTTGTGTAGTACTTGTTCTCATATCTTAGCATTGATTATCTCACCTAGATAAAATATTAGCTATGAGGTCATTAGTAAATCTAGTAGTGGAACCCATTCAAGGTGAAGGAATTCTATACCAGGTTAGCTATTTAAAAATTTCTTGAGGTCCATCCCAATATAGATTCTTATCTAAAACTTAGTTATAGGCACTAGTCATTTCCCTTTTAGGACAATGGTCTCCTTAGGAATTATCCACTTGGTCAATGTTTTATCAATTGAGTTGTCCTTTTTCCATGTAATTCATATGTATTATCCATGATAGATAAGGATAAATAGCTCTATAATGTGTCTCCCAAGATTCATGTTATGATGGTTTTGTGCTCTAAGTAGTGTAATAATGTGACCTAGTCACTTTTCCAATCATAAGAGGTCTATGCATGGCATAACCTCAAGATTGGTTGTTGTGAAATGCAAATTCTATCATTTACGAGGGATAAGGTCTACTTACCAATTGTCTTTATGCTGGTGTCAAATTATCCTTGTGAGTGTGTACATCCACCTAATGAATTACTTACCATAACATTGAATAATTGACATATTCATTATTAAACACTTATACATAAAATATGGTGTCTTTGTATTTGGTTGAATCCTTACTGGATAATCTATAAGGTGGTAGGGATCCTCAAAATTTATTGGATGAGGATTTCATAGTTAATTTACTAGGATCACAAAATTTTAGTTCTTCAATTTAACAACTTGGATCTTATGGATGGACTTCTTGATAAAAATGTAGGTGATGAGGGCTTATTCTCAAGGGGGTAAGTGAGCTCAGAGTTTATTTGTAATCAATGAGAAATACATTTGTTTCTAATTAATTGATATAGTTTTGGCATTCAATTCTATTTTGTGTGCCATTAATCTCCAATGTCTATAAACTTTTTTTTCTTATTCAATTTGAACTTTGCCACTTTATTTAGTGGGTATGCCATGTAGGCACTGTAGTCATTCATGAGAATGACACATCATTGCCTTTTTCCAAGTGTCATTATGTTTCTATTTTAACTTTAGTTTACCTATACCATGGAGGCTTTTGGTAGTAAGGAGTTAGATGTTATGTTAAAATAGTTTTTGTGAGGTGAAAAAAAGTTTTGAACATTTTTAATGAAGACTAGAGTGTCGATAAAAAAATTTTCAAATAAAAAATACCAAACATTTTCTCTAAACACTTTCACCAAAAAAATCATCAAACACTAAATTCATACGGATACTTTTATCTAAGAGTAAATTCTAGAGACAAAATACTAAACACTTTATTTGAATAGTTTCATCAAATAATTTTGTTGAAGACCAAATTATAAATATGTAAATTACATGATGAAAATATGTGCCAAAAATAAATATGTCAAAGACTAAATGTGAATATTTTATTTGAAATGGAAAAATCTTGAAGACCAAAATCCTAAAATGTAAATTTTAAACATTTTCTCCAAAGAGTAAATATTTAAGCCTTTAATACATGGTAGATAAAGTTACAAGGGCCTAACCTACAAATAAAATTTATGAAAAAAAATATTGAATGAGACCTATGAACAAAATTCATGAAGATTTATTTCACGTAAATATTCTTATAGGTTTGAAATTCTAAATATTATTGAATATAGACTTCTGAATAAAAGTTTTGAAGACTTATTTTTACAAATCCTGAGATTTCATAAATTTTGAATCTCATGAAAACCTATGCATACATAAAACTTTCGAAGAGTATTAATAGTTTTGTCTAAATAAATAGAACACATTCATATACATTCCTTGAATGGTGAAGTTAGGTGCAACATATAAATCTTTCTTGGAAGGATACTTTCAAGATAGGTATATATATTTTTAGAACATAATGGGTCCCTATTATAAAAATAAGAATGGGTTATGTTGGGTACAACACCTTATTATGATTGAATCAATACCATTGAAGCTATAAAACTCAATACAAATGAAATTTTACCTATTAAACAAACTATAACAGATAATAATAACTTAGTTGACTCTACTCAACAAAAAAATCCAATATAGAATATATATAAAAATTATTAAATTAGAAATTACCTTAGATGTCAAAGCCACTAAATTCAGACAAATACATTTTGAATATTATCATAATGGTAATCAAGTCATTAGTTTGGAAGTAGATGTTGAATATTTGGACCATTACCTACACTCCCTAGTGATGAATCTATACTTGAGTTACTCCATGTTAGATAACCTCAGCTTCCACACCAACATCATAAACATGGTAAATTTAAGAAAAAAAATCCTTGTTTTAATAATTTAATTACTAGTGTTGACCCTAAAATGCATCCATGTATTCCCTTCCTCATATACCAAACCATTTTCAACATGGAAATGCTAAGCTCATTGAGGAAACCATAAAAATATAATATGGTACACCAACATGCCCTCAACCTATTACTATTTTCAAAGAGATCACTCATGAAAAACATAATAACTTTAGTTTGTCATCTGATAAATATCATGAATTATTTTCTTAGTCATATGAAGATATGACATGAATTTATCCTATCATTTTTGTTAATAACATCATCACTTATCAAGATGCTAAACTTGTTAGACAAAAACAAAGAAATTTCCACCTAAAATTTCTATTTTATGTCATACAAAAATCATTAAAATTTTGGATGATAAAATCATTAATTAAACCCATGGATTACTTAGAATTGATATCAAACATAGTTCTTATCCTTAAAAATTCACAATGGTTATCCGTATATGCATATATTTTTGTAATCTAAACTTAGCATGTCCAAAATACATATTTCACTTACCTTCAATAGATGTTATTATTGATTCTACTAGTGGGTATGAAATTTTATCAATTATGGATTATTTTTTAGGTTATATCCAAATTCAAATAGCTCTCGAAGACCAACATAAAATAACATTTGCTATAAAGTGGGGCACATTACTATGTTAAAATGCCTTTTAGCCTCAAAAATACTAGGGCCACCTATAAAAGTGCAATGACCTATATTTTTCATGACCTTATTCATAATATTTTTGAAACTTATGTGGATGATATCATTACTAAATATAAAATTCATAAAACTCACCTCATTTATTTTGTTATAATTTTAGATCAACTCATTAAATTCAAATTCAAACTTAATCTATATAAATGTGTGTTTGGAGTTACATATAGGAAACTTTTAATTTTTATAGTTTCTATTCAATGCATTGATGTTGATCCTACTAAAATCAAGGCATTATTAACATTCCTATTCCTCGTTACATTCTTGATGTGTGAAACTACCTTGGGAAACTTGGAGTAATTTTTTCGTTTGTCACAAAAATGTCTTACCATATTTAATCCATCAATTCTCCTCTTAAAAAAGGTAATGCTATATAATGGATAGATTCATGCCAAAAATACTTTGATAGTATGAAATAATCTTTACTTCATCCTCCCACTCTTCATCCACCTTCAAATGATTACTCATTAATTTTATAAACATCATATACCCCCATATTAGTTGGCGAAATGTTTTCCCAATAAGATGATACTGGTAGAGAATATGTTATTTATTATATCACTTAAGGTTTAATCTATTACAAAAATCTTATACCAAACTAGAGCATGATTATCTTTCCATATATTTCATATATAAAAATATCCATTATTATATACTCTATCAAACCACTTATGTCATTGCCCATTATGATCCACTTAATCATTTCTTCTATAAAACTTTCTTACCTAGATATAGACTTGATAAATCGATGGCCCTACTAATGGAATTTGACATTTGAATTATTACACAAAAATATATCAAATTATAAGTCATCACAAACCAAATTGTGGTGGCTTACTTACCAGTTACAAATCACCTTCAAGTTACACTTTTTGAATGAAGAGATGCTTTACATTGAAGGTATTAGTCAAGAAATGTCTCTTCAATATTATTTTCAAAATATCACTATTGACCTACAAGCCATTAATTTAGAAGAAAAGGATTACACTCATTATACCACTAAATCTAAAGTAGGTGTTAAATAATTACCAAAAATTATAGTTGATCTACATGAAGATACTTGGACACTTCACTTCAATGGTGAAAAATGCTTCCAAGGAGTTGGTAAAAGATGCATTCTAACCAACCCATAGGTTGAAACTATAAATTTAGCATTGATATTAAATTTTTATGTCACCAATAACATGGCTTAATATGAATCTCTAATACTATGCATGCAAGACACAATATATTTATACATCCCATATTTACATGTTTTGGGTGATTCACAACTTATATGTCATCAAGTTAGTGGTGATTATCAATGTAAAAGTGAAAAATTAATTTTATATCATCAAATTTATACTACACTTGCAAAATAATTTCCTTCTTTTACCATCAAACCAATTTAAAGATATCAAAATGCTATAGTAAATTATCTTTCTTCATCAACATCTTTATTTCACCCTTACCAAGTACTTCATGATTCTAAATTTATTATTCAAATAAGGAGATCATATTCTTCTTTACAAAATCAAAATTATTATCTAATTTTTCACATTGAGGCTATCACTATTCAACAAAGCCCATGGTATAAGATCATAATTCAATTTATTGAACATCAAACCTACTCTCCAGACATGGATTCTTATGAAAAAACTCAAATATATAAGTAAGATTTCAAATATTTAATTAGATACAAAGACTTATACTATAATAATTTAAAAGGAACCTTAGTGTATTATGTAATACAATAAAAAGTTCTTACTCTTATAGATTAATCACATGGGGAATTTGTAATGATCATTGTAGTGGTCATGTTATAGCCTAAAAATGCATGCACATGGGTTATGTTTAGCCTACTCTAAAAATGATGTTATTAATTTTGATAAAAAAGTGTAATCCTTATCAACTCCATGATGATATAATTCACTATCCTCTCGATGAACTCTAAATAATAGAGTCTCCTTGGCCATTCTATATGCGGAGATTGATCTCATTGGTAAATTACCTCGATCATAATATGGGAATGTATTTATTATAATTACTACTAAATATGCTCAAAAATGGTGGGGTCCTTAGTAAAAGATTTCCTTGGTCCTAGTACTTATAAATTACGAGCTAATGAAGGATATAAATTCAAAGAAGATACTAATGCTTAATTTTTAAATAACTATTTTACTTCTTATCATATTTCCATATACTATAGATACTAACACTTCTTTTAGGTCTCTTCTAAATATCTCCTATCAACAGTAAGTACATTTTATTTAATAGCCTTAACTAACATCTTTATTACTTGGGTCTATCTTTATTACTTTCATTTAATTCATGAGTTACATTTTAAGACTACAGATGGGACCTAACCTTCCTCATGAATATATTTTATTTTCATATTTAATTATTAATATGTTCTCTTTTATCATTAATTTGTCATTTTACAAGTTTCTATTCATTTTTCATTTCCTTTTTATTTTGTGAGTTGTAGTGTAATAACTTGGATAGGACCAGGGCTTACTCTCAATAACACACTCACTTTGGTTTATATTTTATGGTTTTCAATATAAGACCTTGGATAGGAGTAGGCATTCCTCATAAAATCTACATTTTTCAAATCTATCTTTAAACTGAAGTGTTTTTCTTACAAATTAAGGCAATGGTTTAGGATTGTGATCTCCTACTATCAAAATTAGGTTTGTTTAATTTTAGGTAAAATATTTATAATAAACTATTTCTACATTTTTTTCCTACACAACCATTACTTCTTATGATATAGATTCATACTTATCTATCATTATATCCTACTCACATTGTCACAATTGTTTTGTGATTTGAGGCAACTCAATCGTTTCATGTTCATTCTCCTTAATCCCATTATTTTAATTCCAGTTTGGGCACAAAAAGATCATTTTTTAGATAAAATTATTATTTAACATGTAAGTATAAGACTCATAGATACCAAGCTCTCTAATTTATTTCCCTTAGCCTTCAATTCTAAGTTTTTTAGTGATAGTCATTTTTAACACCCATGTTGTTCATCCAAATCTGTATGGAGGAGAAATATAAAAATCCATAAAAATTTTAAAATCCAAATAATTTAAAATAAAATGCAATGATAAAAATTAAATTACAAATCCAAAAGTCCAAATCACACTAAAAGATGTGATTATAAAGCACACCTTCTATTCTAGTTGAAGCTCAAACTCTAAAGTTGGCCTTATGACAGAGCCAAGGTCCATTAGATGTGGTAAGCCAATAGATTATAATATAAGATTAAAAATTATATATAGTGCTACCTATTTTATCACACAAGTACCCAATATTCATAGTATATTGATGACTCTATAAGGGGTCCTTGGGAATGGGTAACATGTTATGGGAAGGTATGTCTATTTTACTTTCCTTGCATATAGCCTTCATGGGATGATATTTACACTTCATTAGTTAAACCAAATTTGTGTGGCCAAGGTAAGTTCTCTATAGTCCTTAATTTCAAAATTCCTCTTATTTTTACATCTTAATTTGAGTGTCTTAATTCCAATAAATTTTTTATACCTTGGTACCACCTACATTTCCCTCACCAACGATTTCATTTCCCCCTTAATAGGAAATTTTGTTTCTAAATATATTTTCCCAACTTATTTATTCCTTCTTCACATCTTCTTAAAACATGTTACCAATAATTTTTTTTTGCTTCTATTTATCTTTTAAAAAAAATTGTATTTTTAAGTGACTATGCATTACCTATTTACACCATCACTTTATCCTTCTCATATTTAATCGATTTCTTTTACAAATTATAAACTTTATTTATCAAAATTTTTGTGGATCATCTTGCTTCATTTATAATTTTAATTTTTCCATTGTTGAGTGATTTTGGATTGTTACTTATCACTCATCAATGTTGTTTTAATTTATGATCCTTTTCCATATTTGTTCAATTTTAGTTTGTTACTTCTTTTACATTCATGTTATACTTATCATCTTACTATCGCATGTCCTTGGTTTGATCTAGTTTGTTACTTTTTTAATTTAAGTTACATTTTGTTTGCATTTTATGGTTATTTAGTGGCCTTTGAATTTTTTGGTTACCTGACTTACTCTCATTTTTCCTTGGTTTTCTTGTTCTAACTTAACACTTATTACCCTATCTTGTCAAGATTAATTACTTTGATTTTCATACATTTATTTGTTTTTACTTTTTTACTTTTCATCCCTAGGGTTTGTCCAAATTAATTAATGCACCCTCTATGATCAAAATTACAAATAAAGTAGATAACCATTCAATGATAAACATAAGTCAAGGTATGTATATGATACTTTTAGTTATTTTAGTAATTTAAATTTATGATTCTACTGCAATATATTAACTTAGCATTGTGGGTATATGTGTTCTCTTATGAAAGAATCATTCCATGTTACAATTATGTGACATGTCATAAACTTTGAGTGGAGCATATGTATACACATAATATTTTTAAACTTTATCAATTACTAATGCTTTATATATTGGAGAAACATATCTAATCTCAATCTATCTAAGTGTAATTTTTAAATGGTACACTAGTAAATGGGTACCTTTGGTGATTCATAGGATTATTGGCTACTATACCACCACTTAAAACCAATACAAGTTACTCCTATCTATTTCCATAAGAATTGAAACCATTCTTATACATTTCTCTAAGGATTTCATCACCTAAACTAGCCCCTAAATAATAATAAATCACGTTTTACCATGTCTCCTACTAGGTTGACCAGGTTGACCCCATTCTAATATTTATTGCATGTTATGAAATTATGTTAGCTTAAGTCAACTTAGTTCAAGACCTAATGGCTCTATTTCCTACCCAACGAGGTTAACCCAATTGATTTAATTGATTAAAATCCTATAAGGGTTTAGGTTCAATCCATGGATATATATACCCTCTTTCATTTCATTTCTAAGTGAAGATCAATCAATTTCACATCAATATTATTGACAAATTGGCTTATACTATCAATCATAGGTTTCATTGCTTAGTTTTTTTTCCTTGGATAAGTAGCACTTATCTTTTGTAAGTCTTGGATGCATAGAAGATGTCTTTTATCCTAGAGATTATTTATCCTTTTTATCCTTGCAATCCTATACCAACCTATTTTAAACCACCATTGGCCAAGGGAGAGATTAAGAAACGATGGGTTCACTTCAATAAAGGTAATTATATTCCTATCCCTTAATATTTTGATATGTAGATGTTGTAGAGTTAATATATATATATATATATATTGGATTATATCTCTCCTTTATTAGATCATTTATATGTTAAAGATATATTTATCATTTCATGTTTATTATTTTCTCCATTTATGCTAAGATATTTAGTGAGCACTATATTATCTTGTATATGCATTTACTAGATTAGCTTGTATGGTTATTTAGTAGATTAACTTGATTAATATTATTTAAAATCATAAGACCTACCTAGGGTTATTACAATATGGACTTTGACTAGAGGCCTTGGAAAACTCTACTTTTCTGTGGTGTGATAATATATCCCTTAGTTTAGGTTTATCATATCAATTATTGGTCATGACCCTGAATTCAATGTATCTCCATTCATATGTGTTAGTTCATTACCTTATTTGAGATTGAATATTATTGATTATGATAAGTTATATAACCATCTAATTTCACTTGTATAAAAAATCTATGCCTTTATTTTAGTGTGAATTTTATCTTATAGCTATTTCTTGTCTCTTAGCCAAGCTACAACTTGATATTTTACCATTGAATTGGGTACACATCAAATTTCACTATTTTAATGAACTTGATGGATAAACAAGCTATCAAATTTAATTATTGGGATCCTCTATTGACTAGGCATACCTACATGGACATCAATCTTTTATTTTTTCCATTCATCTGATGTTCTTTCCATGTGGTATTCTATCATTGCTTTGTTCGGCCTTCACCTATGCTTTTATGTTCTAAGGCCTACCATTTCCATAGGGAAACTTATTTATTTCCCATTATATGAAATAATGTCTAACCTTTCCCTATTGGCCCTAAGATCATCAGATGATTTTACATGGTACAATCCCACTAATTTTTAAGCTTACAACTACACATATTACTTTTATACTATATACTAGTGGGATGTCACCATGTGGCATAATCTAACTACATTAAAGGGAAATAGAGAATGTTAATTTGTATAAATATGTATGGGACTGTGGAGTAGTGGTATGTTTCCATGTGGTGAAATATCACTAACCCAAAGGCCTAAAGAGTCTGATGAGTTGTATAGAGTGTCCAAGAATATGGAGTAGGAGAATGTCACCACATGGTGAAATCTTGCTAATCCTAAGGATCAGAGGGTATATTGATGTACTAATCTACCTAGGTTCATAATTCCCTAGGAAGACTCTATATGGTGTGATATTAAGACCTTAGGAGGTAGTGTTTTTCATTCAAACGGCTAAGTCCAAAATCCCCTATACACCTAAGTGAATGGAATTGTGCCACGTGGAATGATCCTGCTAACTTGGAGGGCCCAAGTAACCCTATGAAAATAAAAGGAAACATTAAACATTTTCAAATTGAATAAATGTTTAAGGTAAAATGTGAAAAAAATACTAAGGCACATAACTAAAGTTGAATGAAGGCACAATAACATAAAAATTTAGCATAAAAATAAGCCCATATTTGCCAATTTAAAGTTGATTCATCCATTTGATCAAAAATTGACTAATTTTAAGAGTTAAACCTTATAAAACCTTAATCATTTTGTTATGAAATTAATCAGCCATGGACCAACTTACTAAGGTAATTTTTTTATCAAATCTGAAAAGTTAGATAATTTGCATAGGTCCAATTCAAAAATTCCACAAAAGAGAAATTTGAATCAACATAAAACATTAATTACCATGATTAATATTCATAAGACTTATGTAAATTCAAGTATTTATAAATAAGTCTTCTAGATGTGTTATTTATATCAAGTATTTATAATGAAGACTTTATTATTCAAGACTTGGATAATATCAATGAAACATTGAGAAAGCAAAAATTTACATATAAAGACTTGTAATCCAAAGAAAAAAATAGAACAATAGGGTTGCCATATGAAATTATTTAAATATAGGGTGTGTTACGACACAAAAAATGGTGACTTCCATTGGGATAATGTTGTAAAAGCATTTAGAATACAAAATATATGGTCAAATCACTCCAAAATTTAAACCACAAACCTTCACACCTAAACACAATATTAAACTATGAGCAATCCCTTAAAAAAAATTATAAATATGAAGGAATTTAATTCTACTTCTATAGATGGTATTTATGTATTATATAACACCTCAGTCTTATACACTTGGTAAACTCAGACCATCAGACCATTGTTTTTTCTCTTAGTTCTAGACCTTTCCCACTTTAATAAGTCTTGTATATACTCTATCTTGTGCCCCTTGGCCTATCTCTTAGTCCAACCAAACTTTTGTTGATTACCCAAACCTTATATATTTCCTATAATGTTTAATACGTACTTATATTCCACCTTTGTAAGTTTAAAGTATGTACCTACTTTATTATTCCCTAGACATTAACATCCCATAAAGATACATGTATTGACATAGGTGTCCTTCTTTGATGCAAGTATTTATTTCTGTAAATTCATATAATTTTAAATGAAACATGTCCTAATGGTTATCCTAATTATTTTAATGTGATTTAATTCTCTAAAGGGTTTGATATAAATACAAGATCAACTCTCAATCATTCCTCACCTAGCTACACCCAAAAAATACATAAGGTAACTTATCAAAGCATTCAATCAAGCACTTGATAAATTAAAGCTTCCATATTTTATCCTATTTTCATATAATTCATAGGGATATCACATACATAGGTGTGAAGTATTGAAGGATCATCCTAAGAGTCTAATTTTCCAAGTTACAAGATAAATCACTATTGTACTTGTTTTCCACATATTGTATGATTCACATATAGGCCAACATGTAGGGGAGACCTACATTAATTTAAGGCCCTCTTTATATTATTAGATATGTATATATTTATCATTAATAGAGGGGTATTTTGGATCATCTTAACACCATGCGCCCACCAACCCATTTTTCCCAAGATCACTATGAATATACAGATCTATGGTTTTGAAATTTCATGAAGAGAAATAATCTATGACCCATATTTTAATGCACCAAAGTGAAGGTAAAGATAAACTCAAAATTATCTAAGTGGTCACATCTTTTTCTAGTAGGCATTCCATAGATACCTATGTCAGGTTTAGTTAGTAGAATCAATGCAACCATCCCAAGTTGACACTAGTGTCTATAGATCAAAAAGCACTTAATATAAAATCTAATGATTATTCTAAAATCATATTTTAGTCTACTTCTTGTCTATTTTAGATCCATAATGATGTAAGCATCAAAACCATCTAAGTACATTGTTTCCTTATCATTTAAATATCTAACAGAGTTGTATTTACTATTTTTAACCTATCTTATTTTAATGAATTTGGCATATGTTCTATATAATTTAACCATCTAATAGGCCTATTATAGAGATAGTTTATCACCCTTGTACTTTAAGCTATCTCTATCCCATTTAAACCTATATAAATCTAATCTAGATATTTTTAGGGTTAAACATTTTTTGAACTTGATTCAAGTGAATGCAAAAAAATCTAAACTAGGGATTCCAATCCTCCTAGGGTTTTAATTTTCTTTTATGGATTTTCAGATCTAAAAGTTTACCCTAATGTTTTAACCTCCTCTAGTCATAATGGATTCATGAGGGTATCCTTTCAATTGATTTATTCCTTGATTGGTGCATTTAAACCTCAAAATAGGTCCATTTTAAAATTCTTTAAAGGTATTTTTTACTCGGGTTGGTATATTCAAAAACCTCTTTTTGTTCACTAAAATTTTCTATGGATTTTCAGCTATTGTAATTGATTATTTTTAATAAATATTAGCATACAAGGTCAATGGTGTACTTATTTTATAATTAATTTATGGGTTTCATATATAATAATATTTTATTAAAAAAAACTCTAAGATCTCTAAAATAAATTCCTATTCTATCAAAATTGTTGATTCTTTATTTTGAATATCTAGGGTTTTTCTGTGAAGCATTCTACATTGTTTGGCATTTTTATAATTCATAATAGCTAAAATTGTAAATTTCTCAAATTTTTTCTATAATTATTTTGATATAGACAAAAACTTCTTTTTTTCCATGATATTTTATTGATTTTTCAAATTTAGCATTTTACTAGTTTTTTTAAATGTAGATCTATAGGTTATACACTGTAATTTTATTTCCCTATTTTTATGAGTTTGTCTCATTTCCTATTTTTCCTAAAAAATATATCTCATATTTTCAAAAAAAATCATCCAATAGTTTAGAATTTATATATCCTTTCAGGATTGATTATTCCCTGACAATTATGTGTTTTTTTTATCATGTTCTCATATCAATTTTTAGAACATTTAAAATGGATAAAAAGGAGCCTCTTAATCCTCCTAAACCTAAGGATTGAGATATATCTAATCCATCTAACCAGGTATAGGTTATCACTTATCCAATAAGTAAGGTGTCCCAACCTATAGTTTTAAATGAAGGTAATCAATCTGAAATGCCTAGGGTTTGTGTCTATGAATACATAAAATATCAAATCACTTGTATGATAAACTTAATAAAAGAGTTATAAAATCATATTGCATACATGAAAAATCCAACACCTGCGAGTGTTAATCATGTGTTTGTATCATCATCTACCAATATTGTTCCAAGCAAGGTTTCTTATAAAAATGAAAAGCTAAACAAAAATACATCTAAAACAAGTGACCAAAAGGATACTAAGAGTCCAAATGAAATCATAAAAGAAATGATTTGAGACAAAGTGATCAAATTACCTCATACAGATCATTCATTTGCATTGAATAACCAAATACAAAGTCACAAACATAGTGGTAATCCTATCATTGATACATCAACCAGGAAAATAACTCACATTATGTCTACCTTTTTTACAGAAAAAGTACCAAAATAACAAATATCAGTACCAAAAGATAATTAAAAATAAGATAAGGGTTAAAATAACAAATAAATGGAGAAAATATAATTACCAAAGGAACCAATGATTCTAAAACCACAAGAAACTAACCCATGTCAAATCCCTTTATTGATGAATATTGAACAACAAAAGGGCAAAATTTTGAATGATTATGATAATGGTAGATGAATAATTAATAAAACTTTGTTTTAATCCACTGAATACCTAACCACGTGATCTATTTATACCTATAATATCTGGTACATATTGGTTGAATCCATCTTCATAAAGTACAGAACTAAAGAAAAATAAAAATAATGGCATACCAAAAAGGTTATAACCATAGTGTGGAATAGTTCCTTATTCATATAAAAATACTCCAAATGGTATATCACATGTTTAAGGATAACCTAATAAGTTACATTTTTCCTATAATAATGATTACATTGATGATGATCATAATGATAGTATAGATTGGTATGATCCTAACGATATTGATTTCATAGCATATGAATATGTTATAATTGATAGTACCATAGATACATTTGTTAAAATATTATAACCAAAATCATAAACCATGTTACCATTTGATCATTATAGTCAATATTTATTATTTTCAATCGGGTTTCATTGTATATGGTGATTACCTTAGCTATCACCACATCAATTCAAATGATCCAACCTAAGGATATCAAATACTAAAAAAATAAAAAAGCATTCAAAAGTCCAAAAATATTTTCAGCATAAACATGTTTAATTAGCTCCTTGACATCTATATGTTAGTTCCATGTTGATGGATGGCACATCAATTACTTATACATACACATGCATGTCATGCTTCTACTTGAGTTTGATATATGCATACTCAAATACATAATATATTCCTATTTTAGATGTTGGGTCTTCCCTCTACTCATGTCATGTGCATAATGGGATCCTCCACTTATTTGATCTCAATACTCATAGATTATATCATTCTATGGCCACTTTACATTATCATGTTTTGAGATCATATACGTACTTACACATACCTTTATCCATGACTATATATTATATAGGGTACTTTATATGTTATGTACTTGAATTTTTTTCTAACATATTTGATACATGGGCTACTATGATTTTATGTTGGTTTCTTATGCTTTCCTTTATGCACTTCCTTGAGAGCTTTGCCTTGTTATTATCTTTCTTGTTCAAACATCTAAATATTTTATTTTGTTTGTGTCCCCCCATACCTATATATGCTTCCTTTGAAATTTGAATATGTCATTATTTGTTTTATGGAAATTTTAATATGTCATCCTTAATTTTATGGAAATTTGACTAAGTCATGTCCCTTTGATTATGTGGCATTTAAACATGATCTTTATTTGTGGTCTCCTAGGACCATTGTATTTTGACTTGATTTTGAGTGCTCTTATGGGTGTGTTTTTTTAATTTTTGATATTGTACTATTATTATCTATATGTTTTAATTATATTTATCATTAATATTATTCCTTCATGTGATCACATTGCTTTATTCACTTCAATGCTACATTTACCTACACATATTATTCTATATACTACATGGTTCCATTCAAAGATTATATAGTTGTTTAATCCTTTTAAGGGAGGTAACTATCAGCTCCTATTTTTAAACACTTTTGTATTATTATATATATCACCTTAGTCTTTTACACTTGGAAAACCTAGACCTATCCCACTTAATTATAGACTTTTCCCACTTCTATAATTCTTGTACTACTCTATCTTGTATCCCTTGGCCAATATATGTTAGTCTGACTAGTCTTATGTTAACGACACATATTCTCTCTTTCCCAAAATATTTAAAATGTATATGTCTTCCACCTCTACAAGTTCTAATCTTATACCTATTTCCTTGCTCCCTAGGCACTAACATCCAAGATAGACACTAGTGTCAATTTTAGTGTCTTCACCTAATGTAAGTGTCTAGTGCCATGAAGTCATATAATTTTCAAATGAAACATATCCTAATGGTTTGCCTAAGTGATTTAATGTGATATATTACTCCAAAAGGATTGATATAAATATAATATCAACCCTCATTCATTTTTAACTTACAATACCTATAAAATTACAAAGATACCAAGGTGACTTATCAGAAGCACTCTATCAAGCATTAAATTGAACAAAGCTTCTCTATTTCCACACCAATAATAGGTACAAAACATCTATAGGTCTAAAGTACTAAATGAGCAGACCAATAGCCTAATTTTATAAGTTATAAGCTAGGTCATTATTGTACTTGCTTTCCACATATTTCATGATTTACACACAAGCTAACACATAAGGGAGAACCATATGAGTCTAAGACCATCTTCTAGAGTACTAGCTATGTAGGTACCACTCACTGACAACATGGTATTTAGGGTTAGTTGACACCATTTTTACACTACCCCATTTATCCCAAGGTCATAATGTAGATGGATAACTAGGGTTCTATCATTTCATAAAGAGCAAAATTCCATGATCTAAATCTAAGTGCACTATAGTGAAGGTGAAGCAAAACCCAAAAGCATTCAGCTGGTCACATCCTTTTCTAATAGGTATTTCATATAATAAAATTTCATCAAAGCCAAAAAGTAACATTGACACAACCATCATAGGCTGACATTAGTGTCTAGAGCTTTATAAGAATTAGATCCAAAATATGACAATTGTTCTAGAACTCTCTTCCATCCTTCTTCCTACCTCTTCCAGATCCAACATGATGTCAGCATCATAACCAGATAAGTATATTGATTCTTTGTAATTTACATACATAGCTTAGTTTTACTTTATATATCTAGACTATCTTAGTTTTATGAAATTATTATATGCCTATATCTGAGTTTCACATCTAATTGTCCTACTATAGATCTGATTATCACCCTTGTGATATTTCATTTCTATATACCCCTTTAATCAAATCTAGGGATAAAAATAAGATCACCTAGATCATTTAAGGGTTAAAATTTTAGTGACCCTGATCTTTGAACATTAAACCCTAGGAAAAATTTAAAAAAATTATTACTTTAATTTGTTACAAATTTTTAATTTTATATTTGTGAAGTAATGGAAAATTTTAGTGTAAAAAACCAATTCTAAATGGAAGATAAATAACTATTAATTACTCATATTAATAATAAAAAGAGCTTATTATATGTATTTCTACATGTTATAAGAGATGAAATAAGTAAAAGGGATAAAACTAAGGCTACCTCACCTAGTGATGGTGAATCCTTAGAAGGTACTATAACTGAGCCCACACCCATTAATCTACCTACATCCAATGGGAGCACTTATTATCTATTTAAGTATTTTTTTCCTGAAACTAATATTACTACATCTATCATGGAATTACCCATAATTTCAACATAAACATTAGTTTCAATGCGTATTACTACACAAAGCATATTTACATCCCTTTTGGTAAATACTCTACTTGCTAATCTAAATATCACTAGGTCTAAATTTCAATCATTAATTCAAGTCATAAATACCTTTTAGGTAAATTTCACAAACATTGAACAAAATGATTTAAAATCCCCTCTAATAATAGATCCACAAGATGTGTTGCATAAACCTCTTACACTTGATATCTCTTTGAAGCCTTTGCCAATTGAATTTGTTTACCTAAGTTCACATTTTATGATGTCAAGGGTGATCATTAACAACATATTTTATCCTTTTATGTGGCATGTGTAAACACCCCATTCTAGCCACAACTATCTTTCAACTAGGCTTCAGATTGATTTCTATTAAATAATGCAAATTAAGTCTAAGAATCACTTAGCATCACAAATTTATATATACATTGGACATGAGTGATCACAATAATGTTGAGGCATGCCTATTTGGGGTATTATCTGATACACAATAGTAAACTCTCATGGATTTATCACTAGTCATCTTGTGACCTAACAACTGGTAGTTTTACCTTTAGACCCATTAAGCGGGGCAGTTGAATAATTCCTAAAGTCCTAAAGTGATAAGCAAAATGAATTAACAAAATAAATCAAATTAAATTCTTAAGTGAATTTTCCATGTGTAATTAATGAAAATAAATTTTGTAAAAAGGAAATATCAATAGATATGAGCTCATGATGACATCATCATCCTTAAAGTCAGGAATTCAAAATATCTACCTAAATGCAATAAATTTAGAAATGGAGATACATAATTAATGAGATATTTATCCCAAATATTAAATGCATATCCCCTCCTTAACTTAATTAGGGTTAGCCTTAACTCACCTACGGTTAGTTTGAACTCAACTGTAATTAGTTCTAACCTAACTACACTTGGGTGAGAGTAAACTTTGGAGGCTATAAATACAAGACCTCACCCATTGATCTTTAAACTCTTTTTGTGTAAATTTATTATGCTCAAATACATAAAAATACTTCATCAATGTAGTGATGCCATGACAATTTCATAAGCTAAGCCAAGCCAACTAAAACTATCAAGGTGCTAAGGAGAAGTGGAGCAATGGAGCTTCATTGACAAATATTTCTTGAGCACATTATCAATAAATCCAACTCAACAAGTGGATTTGGAACTACAAAGAAGCTCAAAGGGATTTTTTATTTTGTGCTTTTATTTATGTCTTAATTGTGTTCTTTTTTATTTATGTTCACCCTAGTACGTAGTCAAGAATTGTTAATTTGCATTGAAGTTGTTTGTTTTTTATTTTTATTCACTAACAAAAGACTAACAAGACCTCTTCATAATCCTATATTACATAATGGCACACCTGGTGGGACCGTGCACCCAATAATCATGAATGGAGTATCTTAGGAGTCTTTTGAGCTAAAATGATTTCATTATAGAGCTTAATTTTTTAATTTCTTGCTAAATTTTCCATTTTTTCCTTGATACTACATATTTACAAATTTGTGACTACGTAACTACAAATTTGGCAAGGTAAACTACAAAATCAATAGTAAAATTTGTGAATTCCTCATAAAAACCTATAAAATTGCTCTGATTTAGCCTCAATCTTACAAAACTATGAAATCAAGATCGTAAATGGTGAAATCATCAAGCAAATAATAAATCATCCTATAGGAAAAAGAATATTTTTATTTTCCTTTTTTAATTAAATGTGAAATTGATTCATATTTGTGAATTTATGAAACTCAAAAGTGAATCTAGTTTTAGTAGTGAAATCACATTTTGATGTTGTGAATTTATTTTGCCTAGCTATGAATTCATCTTATTGAGCCACAAAATCATATTTGTTGTCTACAAAATTGCTATAAAATCATGAAGTCATCGTTTTGTTTCTATGTTTTGTTACAATTTTACCTAAACTAATACATTATCACCTAAGTCATGAATTTATTTTCCATAACAGTGAATGTTTTTGCTAAAACTATAAAATCATCAAACCAAACCATGAAATCATTCAGAACCTATGAAATCACTCATTCTAATTTTAAACATTAGATTTTGACTATGTTTTTTTAACAGATCAATTTTATAGTTTGTAATTTATTAACTATAAAATCATTCCAAAGAGGTGATTTTATGATTTTTTAAGCTAACTTAAAAGGATATCACTTTTGATAATCAATAAATAAACCAACTAACACTCTTTTCAGGACACAAAGGCCAAAGAAAGACATTTTTAGCAATTTAAGTCTTTAAATCACATTTATATTTAGTTCTTAAAATCATCGTAGTTACTTTGTTTTTTGTTTTTCAAAGTTCACAACTCAAACAGAGCCAAGAGTCTAAATTTTACATCACATTTTTATTGGGTTTTTAAAAATAAACACAGACTTAGATTAAGTGCTCTTAAGATATTTTCTTATTTATTATGTGTTTTTTTAACTAAATAGACTTAGCATGTATACTCTCCCCTCATCCCCTTTAGGGAACTCAAGTGACCAAAAATGATTTGTCCTTTGCCTTTTTTCACTTCATACAAGCATATAAAGAATATCACTAAGGAAATCCCCAAGATTTAAATGACTTGGATGAACATAAAATGATCTTAAAATCCTTATATCTTAATTTCTTACATCTTTACTTATGGGCAGGATTTCATCACCTCCCCATAAGTTATTTAGGGAAGATTTGACTCAAGAATTCATATCCCAACATTATTTAAACCCCACTCAATGGTGGGGTATATAAATCATGACATATATATTATAATTCCTATGGGGGTGAGTATATATCCTTTATAATCATAATAAAAACCCAAGTTGGGTCTAGCTAACCAAGGGACTCTAGTAAGAAGTATATAGATAGAGTCATTATGTAATGTAATAGACCCTTGCATAGTAAGTTAGTAAGTATGAACTTAATTGATGTGATTGAATATCTAGTGTTAACCAAACTTATGACCATATATAATGCATGAAACTTATATTTTTATACAAATCCCACTTGTCATAGAAATATTATCAATTCAGTGTGAGTAACTCAAAGTTTCAAATCATCATATGAACTCTTGAGAGAAGAGGGACCTAAAAATCCTAATTTTCATGTGCATTTAAATTTTTGGATTAACATTCTATTTCCTCTCAAGGAGTATATAGATGGAATTTGATGATATGAAGCCACCTTGTCAGGTTTTAGGAAAAGGATAATAAACTTAGGTGTTTTTATTGTTTTTCCTTTTTACTTGCATTATTTTGAGCCAAAACTACTTTGTTTGTCACAACCTCATCAAAACTGATTCAAGTTTGCACATCACCCTTTAGATTAAAGAGGTGTTATGCCATACATTTAATACCACACTTTTCCTTAGTCATTTTTCAAAACTATTTGTATGTGTGTGTCACTTTTTTGAAAGGGGCATCGTTACATTGCCTATTTAATTCCAAGTCATTTACCTTAGAGTTTTTAAAATAAACCATTTTATCTTACCTTTTGAGTGAGACAACATTGTTACACTACTCACACTATTTCAAAACTCTTTTACCTTATGTCCATTCAATTTCAAAAACATGTGTGCCTTTTTTGTCTATGCCTAGTATTGTTATGATGTCAAAATTAGTTTGGATTATAGTTTTTGAGAAACAAAGTTTGAAATTGGACTTGTGAATTTTAGATTAAAATTTTGATTTGTTTATGCCTATGCCTATCTTAATTTTTTCTTATTCATTTAGCTCTCACTTTTGGATTGTGCAATTTGGGCTAATTGTTACTTGTTTTGAAAATATTTTATGCCTAGATTTGTTAAGTGTTATATCTTTCATGTGATTTTCATCTATTTTATTGATTAGAACTAAGGTAAAAACTCTCTCTCCAAGTATAAATTAATGCATGATTAGTTAACATTTGAGTCTTTCTCATCACTTGGGCTTGAATTTTTTACTCCTTGTCCTTATGTTTGACTACTTGAAATTGATTTTCCCAATTAATTTTATGCATATGCCTAAGGTCCAATGTATTTTACCAATGATTAAGTTTGTGTTTGAATTTGAATGCCTAGTTTGAGTCAAAGTGTTGTATTAATTATCTTGTTTTTACCTTGACATACTATGTTTTCAATTATAGCTTTTGTGTCATGTTTTCAAAAGACCTAGAATTTTACCTTTTTAGACATAGTGTTTTTTCTAAGTCTAGAATTTGTGTCATGTATCCAAAATAACTATCATTACCCTCATATACCTAGCATTATTTTTAAGTCTGTATTTTTTTCCATGTTTCCAAAATACCTAGCATTTTACCTCTTGTTTTAGACCTAGTTGTTTTGATCCTACCTTTGTGCCTTGTTCCCAAAGACCTAGCAACATTTTCCATTTTTAGACCTAGATTAGAGTATTTTGAATCAATTTTTATCAAGATGGGCATGTGTATTTGTATTTAAATTTACCATTTGTGTGATACCTTTGAAATTATAACTTGAAGAAATTTTAGACCGAGTTTATCATTTACCAAGTTTGGATAAACAACTCCATTCCTAGATAAGTTCTTAGACTAAATTCCTAGACATGCAAAATTGGATAATTTGTTATTTAGACCATGTTTTAAGAATTTATATAAATCTATTAATTTATCTTCATGAAATATTAGTCCTTAATTTGGATATGTCTCATTACACTCATAGAGGAACCATGTACAATCTAGGTTATGATAACATGGTCATTAATGATAACTTTGTTCAAGACCCATATGGTGATGATGTAGTTTATGAGATATATCCCTATCATCCTTGCAATACATAATATGGGGAATAAATTCAAGATTCATTAGCACACTACTTGGTTAACACACCTCCCTATTCATAAAATTACCAAGGGAAAATAGTGTAATATCTTGATAGTGTGTCATCAGTTATGGAACAAATTCAACAATAATTATACTATGTTAATATGCCATTGACATATGACCCTTATTTTTTTCATCATCACTTTCTTGAAAATAAGGATGAGGCCTTACTCAGATCCATGGAGGTAGGGGCCAATATTTCAATAGACTTCACCCATCAAACCCTACCTAATCTAATCAGAGTGCCTCTAAAAATGCCTTATACCTAAACCATTGAATAGCCCTCTACTAGTTATCCTCAATTTCTCATGTTGATGTCATACCAAGACCCAAATATCATTACAAAATGAAAAGGTCCTATAGAGGACCAATTCATAAAAATACAATAAGCATATCAAACCTACCTTAATTTAGCACATAATATTAATGCCATGGTTATATCGAATGCTCCTCTAATAGAGATAAATCCTTTAATAGGAGTTTTAATCGATTAAATAGGTCAAGATAATCAGTGTATAGACCCATTTTCCCAAAATACCTTAGTAGGTGACATGATGAATATCCCACTTATTGAATATGTGACTATGGCCTCTATGCAGAACAATGTGTCAAATACTATGGATAACACACAAGTGTCTTCTAATCTAGTCCAAAGTGGTTTAAATGCACCAAAAAATAGTCTAAAACAATGAGTTCCTTTAGTTAATACCATGAGTGGTTTACAAAATTAAGGGGAAGGAATTATTACCTACTAACCATAGTAGGTTACTTATAATCCTCAACCAGTTGCTTCTTTAAGAATATAATAAGGAGTAAGTAACCAAACATCAACCAATTCTTTTCTCCAAAAAAAAGTGATGAATGTTAACCCACCTCAATAGGTGATGGATAATATTACACAATAATAGGCATATCCCAATCTACCATTATAATAGAGGTAGAACACTACACCACCTTAATAGGGAGAAATAAATGTTCCACCTTAATAAATAGTGACAAACATACCTCAACAGTCATAGACTAATATACCTTTATAATCACAAATCTTGTCTAATCACAAATCTTGTCTAATCAACAACATATTTCTATTGGTCAAAGATAAATGTTGAACATCTAACAAGCATCTAGTTTACAATAGGTGTTTTTGTAACAAAGATATACCACTATCCAATAAGTACCTATTAGGAAACAATTGCCTTTTATTCAACACATGCCACAGATTCAAAGATAGGGCATTAGTCCATAATAATTTCCCCTTATTCAGTTAGGATTGACTAGTCGGTGTAAAATCCCTACTCAACCTCACTAGGAACAGTATGTTTCACAAATCCATATCCTTCCATTTCAACACCAATTCCCTTATATAAAAGGCCATATATAAAATTTGAAACAAAATATCTATCAAAAATGTGTGTAATTTTAGTAGCTTTGTCCCAACCTATGGATGCATATTCCTAGTCAATTCACCCATCAAACTAATGTTTCACAATAAACCATTCCTCCATTATATCTGGATCAAGGTAATCCACCTTTGACCACCTAGCCACAACCAATTATACCATCAAGTGTCTTATCCAAAGAGTTTTAATAAATTAAAGATGTGATTTATTCCATTCAAATAGGGAAGTAGACCAATAAATTAAAATTAGATGATGTGTGTTCATATGCTTTCAACATGGAGTATCTTCAAATACCATTTATTTAAGGTTATGAACCACCAAAATTAGACAAGCATAAGGGTAAAGGAGACCCAAAGGAACATATAATGAATTTATTTATCACTTTTCATCTAGTGGCTTATAGTGACATTTACCTACTCCTTTTTTTTACTCTAAGTCTAGACGTATAAGTTTTGGCTTAGTTCCTCAAGTTGCTAAAAAATTTAGTATCTAATTTTTGTGATCTTTCAAACAAGTTTATATAGCATTTCTCCTATAATCTCAAGCATGAGAATTCATTAGTAGATTTGACTCAAACTAAATATAAATCTGAAAAGAGATTTACAAGATAGCTATAAAGATGGAGAACACTTGTTAGTCACTTCACTTACATATTACTAGATAAACAATTGGCCATTGTGTTTACTTTTGCACAACAAGATATCCTATCATCTAGAGTTTCAATGTGTGCATACCTTTAAAGAGATAATTAACAAAGGTTTATAGATTGAAATGGAATTTATTAAAAAATGGATTATCATGTTAACCTCTTCAAATTAGAATCATAATCAAAACTAAAATATAGGCCCAAGTCAAATCTTAACCAAGTCCAAGCACAAGTTTTGGCACCAGCTCAGACTAACAACTATGAAAAATCCAAATCATACAACCAAAACAAAAAAAAATTGTAAATAGAGTAACTAAGTCATGCCATTTCCAAATGGTACAAATACCATCTGCTCAACCCATGTTGTAAATGTAGCTTACTCCTCATCAGTAACCTATTCAACAATTACAACCTATGCAACAATCTATATGGCTCCTCAAATCTATTATCCACCATCTTTGCAAACCCCTCCTCCAAGAAGAAAACCCACTCCTCATGTCTTCAGTGATATTTGTAAGCTAATTGAAGTAGTTTTTTACAAACTATCCATAGCCAATATGAATAGTTGGCTGATTCCAAATCACTATTCTAATGATATATTGTATCCATACTGGTATAGAGAGAATTAGTTCTATGAATAGCATCATGTTCATGGCCATTCCATATGTCTTTCTGTCCATTTGAAGCACCTTACTCAAAATATGCTAGAAAATGCATAAATCTAATTAGATAATAGAGTGTCTACATCTAATAAAAACTTGGGTTTCTATCAAAATCTTTTTCCATGAAATAATGATGCCAATCAATAGTAGCAACAATAAAGACCATAGTCACAATAACAAAAATAGTATCATCAATATCCATAACAAAATTAGTAGCAATAACAATGTCAACTGAATGGGATGAACCAATGCCAAAATGACCCAAACAACCAATAGTCTTACTATGCAGTTACACATAAATACTATAAATTTATAGGTCATATTATAGTGGGAATGTTTCTACCATCACCATTAAGCCTATACCAAGTGCTAATAGACTAGGACCATTACCAAACAACTCAAATCTACCCACATATACCATTAATCCTTTATTAATATGGGACTATATCCAAATGTAATAGCAACTAGGTATTATTATTTTAGGACATTATACTGATAACTCATCATTACCTCATGACCATAACTAAGTGCACTGGTCAGTGATACTTATCGTATCTAGCCCATCTCCATCATTTTCTAGTAGTAATGGCCCTATATCTAATCTTGAGTGTGCAATAATAACTCAAAAAGCTAAGATCACCATCCCAAGCCCACAACCTTCTACAAACAAACCAATCCAACCCACTGTGCTAGTTAGGAACAAGCCATTCACTACTATTAAGGAAAATATATATGATAATGTAGAATAACTCTAAAAGATGCCTACATAAATATCCATTTTAGATATTTTGTGTACGTCTACTATTCATAAGAATATCCTAATAGATCTCATCATCTAATCCCAAGTTCCAAATGACATAACCCCAGATAAATTCTAAGTTTTTATTGGACATTTAACCCCAAACTAACAATTGAATTTCAACTAAAGCAATATGTCATCCTTTAGACCTCTCCATAACAACCCATTATACACTTCAGTTGGCATCATGTGGCACAAACCCAAATATGTCCTTATAGATAATGGATCAATCCTAAATATTGTGTCTCTTAAGCTCATCAAGCATCTAGGGTATAAAATGACCGATCTACAATCAAAAACTATCTCTATTAAATCTTATGAAAATGAATAATGGGAATCACAAGGAAATATAACTTTGCCAATTATCATTGGGCCTTTAACACATGATACACTTTGCCATGTGTTAGACCTAGACCTATCATAAAATTGGTTTTAAGGTAGACCATGAATACATCAAATTCATAAAATACCTTTAACATTGCACCAATGTATCAAGTTTCCTAATTCAAGGATAGAGGTAACTATCCATTAATATCTAAAGCCTTATAAACACTACAAACATTTGAAGGCTGAATATGAAAGTTATAACTACTATTTTGGCCTATATCTCATACCCAAGAAGGATAAAGATAAAGAGATACTTGTCAAATTTCTAGAGACCCATTGTATGGACCCATATATCCTTTTCTCACTTTCACATACAACTCCTCTTGAAATTTATAATCATTTTACCATTTTATATAATAGTCCAGGAGAGTATATAACCCATGACACATTCCACATTTTTAAGCTTTCATAGAACCCTAAGTCTTATGGAAGGCCTAAATCTAAACCCACTTGCATGGAATGGTGATTAAATGGAAAAGGTAAGCTTTATAACCTAGAACCTATTGGTTTTACATAGAGCACTTTCCAAGAAGAGGACACACTAGCCAAAGATGAATCATGGTTGTAAAATGATAAATTGGTTAATTTATACCACAATCCAAAATATCCCATCCCTAACAAGATCATGTATAATCAAGCCTATGAAAGATAAGGCCTCAAGACAAACCAAAAAATTACTCTTAAACCCATTTTTAAGACTAGGTATAAAGGAACTTATGGTCTCAAATTTAAACTACCTAGGGGTGACCCCATGTATCTTATTTGAGTTATAATGGCAATGACTAGTGATGATGATGCCGACACCAAAGAATATTCCAATCATAGCATTTATGAAGACCTTTCTAATACTAACCTATTTCACCCCCATACCATTTATACCATTACCCTCATAATCTAACATTCCACACTTCCACTTTATCATCTTCAATTTATAGACTAGGACTAACAACAATCCACAATACTTGTAGACCAATTTGAGAATGATTAGGCCTTTTGTAATTTTCTAAGCCTGAGAGATAATGTTCTATTAGGAGAACACAAACAATGGTTCTCTATCAAACTAGATCATGTAGCCTATTTTGAAGAGTGAGTGAACACCTTATCCAAAAACAAAAGAATAAAACATTGAGGTCCCAAAGTGAAAACCTTTTTGAGTTAATTTTGTACTAGTTTAAAATTAAAGAGAAAGGCTAGTCTCTTGGTGAAAACCTATTTCAATCACCACTAGATGGGGGTGTTCACCTTTCCTCAAAGTAAGCTCAAGAGACCAATAATGACTAAATTTATTTTGGGCCTGAGTTCAATTCAATAGAAAAACATGCCTTTAATGGAATTTCGTATAGTATTAATGGCATGGCCATCATTACCATTGGGAGATTTAGATTCATCTTATTTAGGTAAAATTGAAGAAACAATCCAACCAGAGATATTTTCTATTGTAGGCTAATTCACATCCTTGCCAACCATTTTGGAGGATGGCTCGAATATCCTAGTAGAAGATATTATAGAAGTAAATATCACGACTCCAAATAACCTGAAGTGGATCAAATTAGGCATGTCCCTCACTGAAGAATAAAAATAAGTTTTTATATCCCTATTAATGGATTTTGTTGACATTTTTGCATGGACCTATTCATACATTCTTGGTTTGAATCCCATCTTGGTTATACACCACTTTATTGTACATCCTAATTTGAAACTTGTGAAATAAAAATTATGCAAGATGCATCCTTATATTGTGGTATTGGTAAAAAAAAGTTGGAAAAGCTCTTGAAAATGAGATGCATCTAACTCATCAACCATTCATAGTTAATCTTAAATGTTGTACTTATCAATAAAAATCTAGAAGGAATCAAAATTTGTACTAAATTCAGATCCATAATAAGTCCTACCCTAAGGATGACTTTCTTATGTCAAATATCATCATGATAGTTGTCTCTACATCTAGGTATGTAATGCTTTCCCTTATAGATGTACTTTTAGGATATAATCAGATCAAGATTGCACTAGAAGACAAACACAAGATAGCATTCACCACTCCTTGGGGAACATTTTGTTATCAGGTTATGTTATTCAACCTTAAGAATGTTGGGGCAATATATCAGAGAGCCATGACAATCATATTTAAATATATGATGCATGATATTGTTGAATACTATATTTATGACATATTAATTAAGTCAAATACCTCTATATATCATCTAACAATACTATGAAGGATATTTGGAAGGCTTCATGAGTACAAGTTTTGACTTAACCCCAAGAAGTGCATCTTTGGTGTCACTTTTGGAAAATTATTAGGCTTCATTGTCTCTTTTCGAGTAATTGAAGTTAACCCTACTAAGGTGCAAGCCATTAATGAGTTTCCACCACCTTCTAATTTAAATAAGCTCTATAGTTTACAGGTAAAAATCTAGTTTATCAAATTCTTCAATTCATAGTTGGTTGATAAATGCCATCCTTTCACTTGCTTTTTGAACAAGGGTGTTACATTTCTTTGGGATGAATAATTATAGAAATCCTTTCAGTATTTGAAATGATATCATGCCAATCCACCTATTTTTTACCACCAATGCTAAGAAGGGCATTTCTACTATACTTATCTACCACTGACAAAGCCCTAGGGCACTTCTAGCTCAACTTAATGAAAATGAAAAAGAACATATCATGTACTATCTAATTCATACACTAGTTATGTATGAACATGGCTATATGTTAATATAAAAATATTATTTGGCTATGGTATTTGCATCCCAAAAGTTATATCATTACATGCTTAAAAACAAGACCATAGTTATCACCAAATTAGATCCACTCAAGTATTTCCTAACCAAGATAGCTTTACAATGCTGCATGGCTAAGTGGATCATGATAATGAGTGAGTTTGAGATGTAGTATGCCAATTAGAAGGCCATAAAGGGACAAGTACTTATGTACCAACTTTTTAAATCTCCCCTTTCAAATCCCAAACCATTCATGTTTCAATTCTCAAATGAGTCCATCATAACCATCATAGAAACACCTCTTGAGGAATAGCATTAGAAGTTGTATTTTGATGGATCATTTACATCTCATGGATCAAGGGTAGGCCTGTTATTTATTACACATAGGGGAATATTATTCCCAAATAATTTTTTATCATTTTTATTTGTACTAATAACAAGGTTGAATATGAAGCACTTGTTACAAGTCTTTATCAAGAAATATAATGTAATATTCAACATTTTATGATTTATGGTAATTCTTAATTAATCATCAATTAGGTTTCAAACCACTTTTAGACTAAAGATGACAGTTTGGTGCCATACAAGTCCATGGTGGACAATCTCATAACATATTATTGGCATATAGTTTAAACACATACCTAGAGCTACTAAGAGGATAGCAGATGCCATGACCACCATTGGTTTTTTTATCTGTAACATAGACAAGTCAAAATAGTATCATTTCTTTGTTAAACATATTCTAATTCCTGCTCATGAAAATTTGATCATTTAAATGATATATGATATTATTGGTCCTAGTTATATTGTGTACTTAGACATATATAACATAATGGTCACATCATGCCCCCAGATCTATGGTGTAAAAAATAAAAATCCTTTACCCATATAGAAGCATTTATGGGACTTTACTTTTTTGTTTAATTTCAAAAGAAGCCACATTATCATTATAGGAAGTTGATGGAGTATGTGGATCCCACACTATCAAGGCCATCTTGGCCAAAATGATCATACATATTAGTTACTATTGGCCAACTATGGAAGTAGATGTAGCTATTTATGTCAAACAATGTGAAAAATGTCAAAAGTATGCCAGTTTGATTCATGTTATAGATAGAACACTCAAACCTATGCTTACACCATGGTGGTTTTCAACATAGGGACTCAATATCATTGGGAAGATTAACCTAAATTCATCTGATGGCCATAAACACATCCTTACCACTACCAAATATTTCACTAAATGAGTTGAAGCTATACCTCTCACTTACATGAATGGAAAATAAATTTCCAAATTCATCTTCAACCATCTCATATGCTTCTATGGTATCTTATCTAACATTATATTTTATAATAATTTATCATTTAAAAATAAGGATTTAAAATCACTTTATGTCAAGTATAATATCACCCATCATTTTTCCACCATAGATTACCCACAAGGTAATGGCCAAGCTGAAGCATCCAATAAGACCATTGTCAATATCTTTTAAAATATTTTGAATGATATTGGCCATGATTGACATTTGTATATTTTCCATGCCCTCTGGGTATATCATACTAACTACCACACTCCAATAGTGGCCACACCATATTACATAATCTATGGCTCTAAGGCCATTCTTCCCATTGAGTTCAAGTTACCTTATCTGTGTATCTCATTAAAACACATCCTAGATGATGAATATTATAGATTAGATCACCTACAAGAGCTAGAGTTACTAAATTAGAAGTACATGGTTATTATCAATAGACTTCAAGCATATTACAACCAACTACATGGTCAATATAACTGATGGGTCAAACATAAAGAGTTAGATCTTGGTGACCTTATCCCCAAAGAAAACTAATAAAACACAACAGCCAAAGAAAATAATAAAGACAAGTTCAAGATCAATTGGATAGGCCCCTACATAATTGTTGTAAATTATGGATCTAGAGCATATACACTCACTACACCAGATGGAGATGAACTTGGTGAGCCTATGAACATTATCCATATCAAGTGCTACTTCACTTGAGAGACCCAAAGTATTTTCTATAAGGCTCATTTACATTGTACCATACTATTATCTTATTTATATTATATCATATAATATTCTACCATGCCTTCACTATTGACCAAACATTTTTTTTACCCTCCTAACCCACTCTTTTTTACCTTGGTTCTGATCCATTAGTTCTTCAGGCACCTTCCACAAGGGGATTTAGATCAAGTATCAAAATTTGATTCAGTATTCTAGACAAAGGTAGTATCTTGGACCAATATGACAATGGTTTGGGAGTTACATCCTTCATTTTTTCTTATACTTTATTATTAATGCTACTTATTATAATTTCCTTTGGGAAAATTAGTGTCCCAACCTGTACTACTAATTATAACTACCTTTAGATAAAATTTGTAACATTGACTCATGTTATTATTTCCTAATTATAATTAATTATGAGAAGAATAGGAGAAACACCTTTACCATGCATTATCTCATCATTATGTCATTCTAATGTTATACTATGTCATTTTCCTAATTCACAAACTTGTTGCTATGTAATTGGATTCCTTTCACAAAAGGAAAAACTACAGTGACTTGTAGTCTCATTCTGGGACTATGTAGGAAGTGTTGTCTCCAAATCTTACACCCTAGAAGAGGGTTGTTCAGGCCTCCTCTATATTTGGGCAATATTGGGACATTTCCAGGCCTATGTTTGTGCCTGTAAGTAAAAATGAACCTCTAGGTTGAAAGGGCTAGATCTTTGTATTAGATTTTGCGTAATGAAATCTACTAAACCAGCTTGTTTGGATGAAAAGGGTCAAAAAATTGCATAAATAAAAATCCTAGTCTAAAATGGTGATACACCAAAAGTTATTATCTACATGTATGCCCTATACTTTTTCAAAATATAGTATAATACAAGCCTATTGTTCAAGCTTTAGAAGATTCAAACATAAATATTTCAATGTAGAGACAAAATGAATGAGATCACACAAGGTAAGTAACTGGAAAAACAACCTTTATAGTCAAAAAAAAGGTTACATATATGCAAAATCTCATAAAACTACAATGCACTCTACATGACCTATTGGATCAACTCTTTGCTCAAAATCATGAAGGACAAAGAACAAAACGATAAAACATCACTTGTCACTCTATTTGTCTTGCATGCCTAGGAAAATGTCTATAACTTAGAAAGAAAATAGACTTATGCTTCTTTTCTCAAAGGCATGAAAATGCCAAAACATTCTAGCAGGGCTTCAACATACTATTTGTATATCAAATAAAAATAGCCCAAGGGTCTTATTTATATCACAGAGAGAGAGAGAGAGAGAGAGAGAGAGGAGGGAAGTCCTTTGTAACAAAGAGGAATAAAATATATTGGAAGTCATTATCCTTAGCTACAACTTATTTTTTCCAATGATGCTTATTAGGGCACTCTGATTGATCTGTGTCACCTTCTTGAACAACATGGGCTTGGCCCTCTGAAGATGCTTCTCGACAACTGTTAAAAATCTCTTTTTACACCCAACCACTTGTCCTTTATTTGTCAATTTTTACAATTTCATGTAAAATGTCACTTTAATTCAATTTGGCTTTGTCCTTCCTTTTTGATTGGTCTTTAAGGAATGACTCAGATCATGGTTCTATGTCGTTGATTAGCCATTGGATCAAGCTTATAAGCTAAGCAGTTCTAAAAATCTATTTTGATTTTATCTAGACCCTTTTTGGTTTTTTGAATGACTTAACTTATAAAAATTTATAATCAAAGCACTTAATTAAACTTGATTTGCACATGCAGACCCATTTGGGTTTTCTTACCTACTTTACTTATAAAAATTTATAAGCAAAGCACCTTGGGAAACTCAAATTGCACTGCTAAGACCCTTTTAACTTTTCCAAGCTCTTCTACTTATAAAATTCATAACTCAATCATGTTGGGAAACCCAATTTGTATTAACATATTTTAACACATCATGAACCATGGCCCTAATGGTTATTTTCCACTTTAAACTTGACATCCTACAGCACATCATGCATTGACCCAATGGCTAGTTTATTTCTTTAATTTTGACATCCTATAGTACTTCATGGGAAATCTAGTTGGGTTTATTATTTCAATTAATGGTTTGAAAAAGGGAAACATGTTCCTTTAAGAACTTTTCCTTAAGGACACCTAAGGAAAGTGTCCTTTGAAAAAGTTTTGAAGGACACTTGGGAAGGGACAAAAGGCCCCTTCAAAAAATTCCAATGGGCATTTCCAAAGGAAATAGCCCTTTAGAACTTTTTAAAAGGTAAAATTTTGGGTGAAAATCCCTTCAAAAAAAATATGAAGGGCAACTTATAAGAATGGACAAAAAAGTGACCCTTCAAGAAAATTCCCAAGGGCACTTGGAAAAAAAATGTCAATTCAAAAAAATTCCAAAGGGGAATTCAAGAAAAGACTAAGGCAAAAGTGACCTTTGAAAAAGTTCTGAAGGGACACTTGGGCAAAAATTTCCCTTCAAAAAATTTTCAAAGGGACACTTAGATGAAAAAGTGCCCTTTGGAAAATATTTGAAGGGACACTTAGATGAAAAATTTCCCTTTGGAAAAGTTCTGAAGGGACACTTAGACAAAAAAGTGCCCTTCAAAAAAATTTGAAGGGCACTTCAAACGGAAGTGGCCCTTCAAAACTTTTATGAAGGTTACTTTGGGGCTAGGACAAAAAAAGGGCTAAGGCAAAACAAAGCAAAGGGGAAAAAATGACAAAGGGAAAAAAATATGAACTCTTCAAGAAAACTATGGACTCTTGTCTGAAGAAAAAGACTAAAAGGAAATAAGACAACAAAGGGAAAATATAATAAGGAAAGACCTAAATATCAAAGGCCCAAACATATAAAATGAGAAAGGAAGAATGAAAACTAGATGAAGAGGAAACAAAAACTGGTTATGCAAAAAAAAAGGGTTAACATTCTAGCAATTTCTAGGGGAGACATGCTTGCAATGTCCTAGAATAGCTACCTACATACTTCCATTGGGTATAGAGTCATGTAAGGAAAACAAAATCTAAAAATAACAAGCCAATAGTTGAGATCAAATACAAAAAAAACATGGCAAAGCAAACACAAGGAAAGAAAACACCTAAAAGGGAAACACTTGTACTATAAAGCACTTAGGGAAAACAAAGACAATAAAGGAAACACACAATAATAAGTATTTATAAGACATGGCTATCAACTTCTAGAATCAAGACTTCAGGTGGATCCCATTCACCAAAATAGGTAGCTCTTCTCTATCCCTCTTAGACAACTGAAAGGAGTCTCTTTGCTTGCACTTGTTAATGATGTAAGGACCACTCCACAAAGTATCAAACTTTTTATGTATACCTATTTTTTCTCTATCATTATCCCATTTCAAGACTAAGTCACCTTCTTGAATACTCTTGCCCTTGTCCTTTTGTTAAAGGATTTATTCATGATAACTTGATGGTGTTCTAAAGCTTTGTGTGCATCATCTATTTCCTAATGTAACTATATTAATTCTATCAATCTCACCTCCATGGGAGTGTTTTCAAGTAATTTTAGCTATTATGCAAGTTCCAAGGTAGGGATATCTTATGATATGGACAACCTAGCTTCTCTCCCATATATAAGTACAAAGAGAGAATTACTAATTAATTTCTTGGGAGTGACTATGTCTACCCATAAGGCTATCTTAAGCTTGATATTCCATGCTCTTTGATTGGTTTCCAATGTCCTCTTGATGATATTTATGAGGTTTTTGTTGATAGACTCAGCCAATCTATTACCTTGAGGGTAGTAGTTGGATAAGGTACTCAAATGAAATCCACTCTTTGTTTCCCACTCAAAAAATTTAGCACCTATGAAAACAAGTGCATTATCTAAGATGATGACATGAGGAACTCCAAACCTTGTTACAATGCTATCATAGAACTCCAATATAGAATTTTCATTTTCCTCCTTCAATGCAACATCCTCTACCACCTTGTGAAGTATTTCTAGTAGTCAATATCCATTTGTGTTTAGCACTTGATGGAGGGTTGATCATGCCATTGAAGTTAAGGGCCCATTACATGAAAGGTTGGTCCACTTGGATAGGATTTAATGGAAGAGATGTAACCATTTGATTTCCAAAAAATAAATCATATTGAGGACAAACCTTAGCCTAATGATAATAGTCCTTAAAAAGACTAGGCCAATAGTAACCAACCCTCATTATCTTTGTAGTTATTGTTCTAGGAGAGAAATGACCCCCATCTGCACCATTATGGAACTTTTCTAGTAGCATATCAAATTGATCATTGTTAATGAATATTAGTAATACATTATTCATATCCCTTTTAAATATAATGCCATCCATAAGACAATAATGAATAGTTTTTAGCCTAAAATACCTCCTTTGAGATTTATTCAAGCCATTGGGACACTCACCATTTTAAATAAAACTAATGATGTCTTGTGTCTAACTTTGATTTTTCATTTGATCAGGTGGCTAGGTTTGAACTTGATTGACCAAAGCCTACTCCTTTAGGTCTTAAAAATCAAATGCTAAATTTTCACACAAACCTCTTCCTCTTACCAAGTTGGTTACCTTAATGTCAATGTCATATTCCATCACTTTCATGATCCATCCAACTCTCTTTTCATTGAGATCCTTGCTTACGAGGAACTCCTTGGTGCTAGGATGGGAAACCATGACATGAATCTTGTTGTTGGAAACCATATGCTTGAATTTTTTTCAATCCTCTAATGATGGTTAGGGATCGCTTATCCACAAAAGAATATCTTGCTTCATAATCCTCTAATCCTTGGCTAAAGAAAGTAATTGACTGCTAAACATCTTTATCATTCTTTTGCTTAAGCATATTTGAGATTGTGTTAAGGTTAACAAAGGTATATATTATGAAAAATTTAGCAAAATTTGGATTTAAGAGAGTATGAAATTATACAATTGCTTGCTTTATTACTTCAAAACTGCTCTTACCGTCCTTTGTCCATGTGAAAACCTGATTCTTTTTTAGCATGGTTGTGATAGGATTTACCATAGTTAAAAAAAATTTGGGATAAACCTCCTTAAAAATTTTATTTTCCCTAAGAATAATTATAGCCACTTCTTATGTTGAGGCAAGGATAATCCTATAATAGATTAAATCCTTTTGGGATCAATAGATAAGCCTTCTTTTGAAACAACATGACCCAAAAGCTTACCTTCATGGATAGAAAAGATGCACTTCTTTAGATTGAGGGATATGCCATACTCCATACATTTCTCAAAAGTTTACCTTAGATGTCCCATATGATCAGTAGCATCCTTTGAAAAAGTAGTTATATCATCAAGGTAAACAAGCAAAAACTTATTGATCAAACCTTTGAAAGCCATGTCCATTACCCTTTGAAATGTAGCTCCAGCATTGGATAAACCAAATGACATCTTATTGTAGGCAAAGGTCCCCCACTTGGTGTTGAATTCTATCTTGAATTGATCATCTTCATTTACCAATATTTGATTATAACCTGAATAACCATCAAGAAGTGAGAAATGTTGAGAACCTAAAACAATTTACAAAATTTATTCCATGGAAGGGAGTGGATAATGATCCTTGAGAGACACTCTATTTAGATCATGAAAATCCACACAAATTCTGATTTATAAATTCTTATTTCGAACCAACACAAGGTTGGCTACCCAAGTTGAGTGCTTGATAGGAAAGATAATCCTAAACTTAATTAATTTAGTCAACTCTTTCTTCATGAGTTCTTCTATCTTAGGATTGATAGGCCTTTGCTTTTTTCTTATCGGTTTAGCTCTAGGCTCCAAATAAATGGCAGGATGGGCTAGACTTGGATTAAAACTTTTCAAGTCCTTGTACTCCCAAACAAAGATTTCATGAAACTCTTTGCATAATTCAATAAAAGCTTTCCTTTCTAGTTGAGAACATACCTTGACAATCTTCAAAAGTTTGTCTTTGAAAATCAAAACTCTCTCATAGTTTTCCTCCTTTGTTTACATGCTCATTATTATATTATTCTTTTGATCATCCTAATTGAATACATTATCCAAGGTAATAATCCCCTTGGGTATTTTATTTGTCTTCAGCTATATAATTTTCTCTTCATAATGATTATGTAACTTCTTTTGATTTCTTGAGGATAAGTCTACCTCATTTTGTAAGAAGTGTGCAATATGTTCATCACTTTTAAACACTTGCCATGACACTTCATTATCCAAAATGGAAGGTCTCACAATAATATTGATATGAGATTGATCCTTATATTTTGCTACATCAATAACTGAGTCAAAATGAGCTCCTATTACAGCAATCTATCATCATGTTTGTTTAAGTATCTTGGTATAGGCTGCATGTTGAAGGCATCAAAGTCTTCAAGTAGATCCCATACCCTATGCTTTTAAGACTTAAGCAAGGGGTTATTGGATTTAGATTGACTTCTTACTTGATGAATGACTAGCTCACTATCTCCATATACTTTCAAATTCTTGATTTCTCTCCTCTTTGCCCATTGGAGACCATGAAATAGGTCTTCATATTCTACCATGTTGCAAGCGTAGCTGAAGTGAAACCTATAAGAAGAGTAATAATGATTCCTTGATGGAGAAACTAACATGATGTTAGATCCTACACCTACATTTTTCCTTGAACCATCAAATAACATTTCCCACATGCCATCAAGTTCATGATCCTCATTAGTGAGTGAAGGAATAGGAACATTCTCTTCATACATACAATAAACTCCCAAATTGGTCTCCTCAATGAAAGTATAAGGATCAAGGCCATGTGTTTCAATGTTATACTTGTTAAGATAAATATCAAAAATACCTTCAAGAGGGGAAGATGTCTCACCATCCATGACTATTTCCTCTTCTTTGTTGATGAGATAATTCTGATTTGACATTGTCTCCAAGTATGGCTTAATGTACAACCTTGTTAAAGGTTGAGTCCTTATAGTTACCTTGGTCCCATACCTTGTCTTGAAATCTATAAAATACCAATCAACATAAAGGTATCCTCATATCTTGGCTGTGAAGTACCTTGACAAGCATATAGCAAAGTGTGTTGGAAGGTCCACCACCATAATGTCTTACATGATAGGGAAGCTTGCATAACCATGTAAAAATACTTTCAGACCTTTGACCAATCCTACCATCTTGGTTGGAGTTCCATCCAACTGTAAAACACCCTTTCTATGTGGTTCATAGTTCAAACTCAACTTATTAGCTACTACTTTAGGTATGGTGGTAGTGCTTACTCCACTATCCATAATACAATTATGGACCAACATTTCTCCCACAATGAGTGTGAGGTAGAAATGTGGAGGATTTTTAGCCTTGCTTGAGAACTCCGAAATATGACTTGGAGAATTTTTGAGAGCCACACCATTATTCTTTGAAACTTGAGGAGTCACATGAATGCTTGCTAGCTACTCTTGTAAAATCTCTTTTTGATCGAGTATATGCAAGACTTCCCAAAGGGATATACTTGTTTTGGTGATCTTCAATGAATCAAAAATGTTTAGAGAGGGAACATTCACCTTCTCTAGAATTTTTGATGGTCATGAAGGATCTTGAGCCTATTGTATTGTAATCTTGATATCCCCACTTGCATTCTATTTTTGTTATGGAACATGACTTGCAATAAGTGCAATATTTTGATTAACACTTGGTGGCCTTTGAGAGTCATCACTTGGAGATACTCATGGTTCTTGGCCTTCTCCCAATGTTCTTTTCTTAGATCTTGTGTTGGATGTAACTGACATTCCTTGAGTTAACACAAAATCATCTTTTTCTTGGAAATTCATCATTACCACACTTGGGTTGCTACCTTCTCCATGACTATGCCTTTGGCTAAGACATGCTTCTTCTATTATCATATAGGGATTAGTTTCCTCTTGTGTTGTCAAAGCATGGTTGGTTCTCTGTCATCATGTATAAACTAACCTTGACATTTCCCCACTGGTCCAAATGATCCTCTCCTTGCACTATATTTACATGTACTAGAATAATAACCTTTATAAGAGGATTAGAATTTGGATTATATGCATTGAGTTACCTATTTTAACCTTGTTGACTTTGTCCTCTCCCTTGATAATTGTATTGGGATGGAGCTCTTTATCCTTGTCGAGGATATTATTGTGCATTAGGAAGAGCACTTGCTTGATATTAATATTGCTTAAGCTAAGCTCTCAATGATCTAATTTCTTCATCCTTATCCACAACATTATTCACCTTCTTGGGAAAGGCTCTTGGCTTCACATTAGAATTAGGAACTTGTGACATGCTTGGAGCTTCAATGGAATTGTGGGATAGCAAAGGCATGGAAACTCTTAGAGGAAGTTTTATAGCTTGAATTAAGTTATTCTCAGCCTCAATTGCTAGCTCATATGCACTTAGAAGAGTGAATCTTCACATTGACTACAACATAATAGCAACATCAGTACCAATTCCTTTGAGGTATGTTAGGAACACAAAAATAGGAGGAGGTCTCATGATTTTTGGTAGACTATACCATGTTCTTTGAAATATCTCATTGAAATCTCCCATGGATTAATTTAGAACTCTTCTTATTAAATTCAAAAGATGTATTATGGAAGCATGATCACTCTTATTTTTAAATCTTATCACCAATAGATATTCAAAGCCATCTCAACTTGTAATATAGCCCCCTTCCAACATTCTATACTACTTAAGTGCTTTTCCTTTTAAAGACATAGCAAATAGCCCAATGGCTATGTTGGCCCTAGTAACATTATAGAAATTAGAGATGTCTCTAATATGTTCAAATGGGGTAATAGGACCCTCTCCATTGAAACTAGGAAGATTTTTGGTAGCATTTAGAGGGATGGGGTCATATGTAGGAAGTTATATTAGGTTTTGGGTATTAAAATTAGGGAAGGTTGACACTTATCCATGTCTTCTTGATTGTCTACTTCTTGATTTTTAGTTTCTTCAACTTCTTCAACCTCTTCTTCTTCCTCTTTAAAACCACCCTGCCTAGGCTCTCTAAGCACTAAAAATGGTTCAAGATTATATTCTTCAAAAATAGCTTCACTTAGAAGTTCTTGGTCAAATATCCTAGATGACCTAGTAAGGACCATGAAGTAAACTATGGGAAATTTGGTCTAAAACTAGGGATTCTCACCCTTTAGAGTCACTAAATGATGTATTTTAGAATACAAATGATACTTGTCAAAACCATAATTCACCTTGACATGAAAATAAAAAAGAATTTGGTCCCACCAAGCATGTTATAACTCTTGTCTCTAAATCTTGCACCCTAGAAGAGGGATGTTTAGGCCTCTTCTAGATTTGGGAAATGTTATCACATTTCCAAGCCTGTGGGTGTGCCTATAAGTGGAAATAAACCTCTATGTTGAAAGGGTTAGATCCATATATTAGAATTTGTGTAATAAAATATATTGAAATAGGTTTTTTAGAAATAAAGGGTCAGAAATTTGCATAAATGAAAATCCTAGTCTAAAATGGTGATACACCAAAAGTTATTATCCACATGTATGCCCTATACTTTTACACAATACAACAGAATACAAGCCTATTCTTCAAGCTCTAGAATATTCCAACATAAATATTTCAATGTAGAGACAAAATGAATGAGATCACACAATGTAAGTAGCTAGAAAAATAACCTATATAGTCCAAAAAATTGTTATACATATGTAAAATCTCATACTGCTAGAATGCACTCTACATGACATGTTGGATCAACTCGTTGCTCAAAATCATGAAAGAAATAGAACATAAGGATAAAAAATCAATTTTTGTCACTTTATTTCTCTTTCATGCCCAGGAAAATGTCCAAAACTTAGAAATAAAATAGACTTATGCTTTTTTGCTCAAAGGCAATAAAATGGCAAAACATTCCAGTAGGGCTTCACCATACTATTTGTGTATCAAATAACAATAGCCCAAGGGTCTTATTTATAGAAAAGAGATAGAGGAGAGAGTTCCTTTGTGACAAAGAGAGGAATGAAATCTATTGTAAGTCATTATCTTCAACTTTAAATATTTTTTGCTAATGATGCTTATTAGGGCACTTTGATTGATCGGTGTCACCTTCTTCAATGCCATGGGCTTTCTCCTCTGAAGATGCTTCCAAAATGCTATTATAAATATCTTTTTATACCCAACCACTTCTCTTTAGCTTGTCAATTTTTTAAATATCATGGAAAAGGTCACTTTCATTTAGTTTGGCTTTGCCCTTCCCTTTTGATTGGTCCTCAAAGAATGACTCGGATCATGGTTATGCACCATCAATCAGCCATTGGATCAAGATTATAAGCTCAACAATTATAAAAATATGATTTTCTTCTATCTATACCCTTTTAGGTTTTTTGAATGACTTCACTTATAAAAATCTATAAGCAAAGCACTTGTTTAAACCTTATTTTCACTTGTAGACCCATTCGACTTTTCTTATCTACTTTACTTATAAAACTTTGTAAACAAAGCACCTTGGGAAACCTAGTTTGTACTGCCAAGACCCTTTTGAGTTGTCCAAGCTCTTCTACTTATAAAATTCATAAGTCAAGAATGTTGGGAAACTTGATTTGTATTGACTTCTTTTAGCACATCATAAACAATGGCCCTAATGGCTAGTTGTCAACTATAAGCTTGACATCCTATGGTATGTCATGCAGTAACCCAATGGCTAGTTTGTTGATTTAATTTTGACATCCTATGGAATGTCATGGGTAATCTAATCAAGTTTATTATTTTATAAATGGTTTGACAAAGGGAAACATGTTATTTTGGGAACATTTCTCAAAGGACACCTATAGGAAAGTGTAATTTAGAAAAGTTCTGAAGGACATCCAGGAAGGGAAAAAAGGCCCCTTCATAAAATTATGAAGGGAATTTCAAAAAGAAATGGCCCTTTAAATTTTCCAAAGGGAAACCTTTGGGGAAAATCCCTTCAAAAAAAATATGAAGGGTAACTTGGAAGAACGGGCCAAAAAGTGACCATTCAGGAAAATTCCTGAAGGGCACTTGGATAAAAAATGTCCCTTCAAAAAAATTTTAAGGGGCATTCAAGAAAAATCTAAGGTAAAAGTGACCTTTAGAAAAGTTCTAAAGGGACACTTGGGAAAAAACTGCCCTTTGAAAAAAAATTGAATGGACACTTAGATGAAAAAATGCCCTTTGAAAATTTTTTAAAGGGACATTTAGATGAAAAAGTGCCCTTAAAAAAATTATTGAAGAGACACTTAGATGAAAAGGTGCCCTTCAAAAAAGTTCCAAAGGGACACTTAGGGGAAAACAAGGCAAATGAAGTGCCTTCGAAAAATTCTAAAAAGTACTTTGAAGGGAAGTGGCCCTTTGAAACTTTTTTGAAGGGAACTTTGAGGATAAGACAAAAAAATGCTAAGGCAAAATAAAGGAAAGGTAAAAAAACAAGGGAAAAAAATAAGTATGAAGGTAAAAAACTATGGACTCTATAAGAAAACTACAAACTCTTGTCCAAAGGAAAAGACTAGGAGGAATGAAGATAATAAAGGGAAAGCAGAACAAGGAAAGACCAAAATAGTAAAGGCCTAAACATATAAAATTAGCAAGGAAGAATGAAAACCAATTGAAGAGGAAACACAAACTAGTTATGCAAAAAAAGGGTCAATAGGAAAAACTCAATTTATGTTGAGGTCAACTTAGTCACTCTTTTCCCCATTCTATTAGCATTTTTTAAGCATCCTAATCAAGCTCTCACCATTTTTTGAGTTTTACACTTTATTCTCTTGTAATTCTCAATTGAATTGAGATGCTTATAAAATTTTAAAACCATTGGTAAAAGATATAGACAATCCTAAAAATCACAAAATTATGAAAATTAGATTAAAATTTACACGTGAGATATAAATTCCTCAAATTATTTTGGGATGGGCCATATTATTTGTTTAGTTTATTTCTATACCACCTTTGTCTCTTTTCTTCCCTTTTTTGGAGAGCTATATAAAATTTAGGTTTGCACAGACTATGTAGGTAGCACTAGGATACATGGGGTATCTCAGGTTAGATCAATTTTAACTTCCTTTATTTTTTACCACTTCTTTGCCTTAAAGATTATAGGACTCCTATCTATTTCATGATTAAAAAAAAATTAATTTTTTTCCCCATCCTTATTATCCTTATCCTTACACTCTCTCCATTTTGTGAGTTCATATTTTGAGTATTATGTATTTAAATTTAATACATTAATGACCACTTGAATTTATTTTACACTCTCACCATTTTGATAAAAATTATTTCCAATTCTCTCATCATTTTAAGAGTCTCCATTATGTGAATTATTCATTTGAAGTAGATGCATTAATTTACCTTTGGCCTTTTTTTAAGCTCTCACCATTTTGTGAGACCAATCCCATATTCCTCTACACATTAATCATGTTTCCTTATAATCAATTTTATTCTATCTGATGTCTTAGGAGAACTATATTTGGCCTAAATTTCATGTTGGATCTTGTATCCATGGAACTATGTAGGTAGAATCTACTTGCCTAGTACATCTAGTGTCAAATTGGCTTCCCCTTCCTTTTCTTCTATTCCCCCCATTTTGTTTTATTGTCTCATATGGCCTAAGGGTAATGTTTGTTTCCATCTTGTTTTTATCATTATTTCCCTATAGCCTATGAGAAACCTTGTGCCAATTTTCCTTGCATTTGTATAACTACATCATTGTATTTATCATAAGGATCACCCTATCACCTAAAGTAACACCTCACTTGCACATGCACAAACAATTTGTTTTTTGTTTACACTCACATTGTGATTAACCATTATTTATATTTATTTCATTTTGTTGATTATTTTGTTCACTTTATATTTCTTGGTGTTTTATTGTGTTTTTGTTTATTTGTTTCCTATTTATTTGCTTTCATTGTTGTGCCTTGACTTAGTCTATATATGTCATTATGTGATTCCTTGTGAATTATACTTAAGTATATCCATATTCATACCTCAACATTGTCATCATGGTTTTTATCATTGGTGAATTATTTGCACTTGTTTATTAGATCTCATATCAATCCTTATGCATATTAAGGATAATTTATCATGGTGTTCTATATCATGGTGCATACTATCACATGCTAAAATAAAAATCAATTCAGTGTATCCTACAAGAAATGGTGCCATAGTACTTATCCTTGGTCACCTAATAAATTTTTGATCTATCTAAACATTACCCAAATGTATAGTAATTAAATCATTAATGAATTTTAATCCATGCTAGTTAGTATGTGCATATCCATTCTAGAAGGCATCTCAAATTAATTCATATCCTCTATATTGGCTTACTCTTACTCTTTGAGTATGTATTTAACATGTAATCCCCCTTTTCTAATTTTCCATATTATCAAAAATCTCAATACCAATGATTATAACTATCTTTGGGAAAATCTTTATGTTTTGATCTATCTAGATGTTAATGCTTATAATCCCCTTTGGGAAAATAATTATAATTTCCTCTCCCTATTGGGGCATAGTTTTCATTGTGCTAATGATTATAACTACCTTTGGGTAAATCATTATCTCTATCTTCTTGACTAGTGTATTTTTCATTTTTCTAATGATTATAACTACCATTGGGCAAATCAGTGTTTTCCACCCCCTTTTACCTTTAGGTCCCATCATTTCCTTCTTTTTGAGGGACTGATCACCAACTGTTTTTACCACCCACTCCTTCAAGGGAGAATCTAGGGCTTATCCATCAACTATTGGGGTATTATACATTAAGGACCTTTTCATTCTTTGAGAATACATTAGTGTGCCTATAGCTTCTAATGTATTCCCAAATAGGGGTAAAATTTAGACACCCCATTTTGGCCACAATTGGCTCTCAATTGAGCTTCAAATTGATTTCTACCAAATAGTGAAAATTAATCCTAAGAATCACTAAATGTCCCAAATTTGATTACACATCAGACATTCATTTTTAGAATTATATTGAGTCATCCTTATTTGGGGTATTATAATATGCAATAGTAACCTCTCATGGATTCATATCCAATCACCTTGCAACCTAACAACTAGAAGTTTGGCCTTTGGACCCATTAAGTGGGGAACTTAAATAATTTTTAAAATCCTAAAGTATTAATCAAAATGAATTAATAAAGTAAATAAAATTAAATGCTTAAGTGAATTTTTCATGTGTAATTAGTGAAAATAAATTTTTCAAAAAGGAAATTTCAATAAATATGAGGCTATGATTATATCATCATCCTCAAATTCAAAGAATTCAAAATATCTCTCTAAATGTAATAAATTCATAAATGGAGAGTCATATCTAATTAATGGGATATCTATCCCAAATATTAATTGCATATCCCCTATTTAACTCAACTAGGGTTATTCTTAACTCACCTAAGGTTAGTTTTAACTCAATTTTAATTATTTATAACCTAACTAATCTTGGGTGAGAGTTAACTTTGGAGGATATAAATACAAGGCATCACCCATTGATCTTTAATCTATTTTGGTGTAAATTTATTATGTTGAAATATATACAAAGTATTCATCATTGTATTGATACCATGACAATTTCATAAGCCAAGTCAACTAACATTACCAAGGTGCCAAGGAAAAGTGGAGCAATGGAGCTTCATTGACAAAGATTTCTTCAGCACATAGTCAAGCAAGCCAACTCAACAAGTAGATTTGGAGATATGCGGAAGTTTAATGAGATTTTTTATTTTTTGTTTTTAGTTGTTTCTTAATTATCTTCTTGTTATTTATGTTCACCCTAACATGTATGCAAGAATTGTTAGTTTGAATTGAAGTTATTTGGTTTGAATTTTTACTCACTAACAAGAGACTAAGGATACCTCTTTGTAATCCTATGTTATATCATGCCTTGACTATACATATAATGATAAACTTTTGACCAAATTATTTCCAAGAATCCTAAAGTAATATTCTTTAAGATGGTTCTATGATTTACCTCTCCAATCCATAAAATCATTCAAACCTATTACAAACCAAGTTTTACCACACTTTTCCATTACTATGTTTTAAAAGGTTTCCTATGACCAAATTTGAAAAATTAAAAAAGGAAGTAATGAACCTATCAATGAATATGTCTTGAGATATAATACAATGCTATCAAAAATGATGAAAACTCAAACAGAACTTCGTCTTTATTCAAAATTCTGACTTGCTACTCTTAATCTCCAAACAGTGCATTATCTCTCACACAGCGGATGCTCAACGGATAGCTTTGACGGCTTTATCTGGACCAATGACACGTTGATGAAACGTATCCTCCCTCAAAGTCTCACTCAGCCTTGTATTTTGACCCTTTCTTTTGTATCAATGACCTCCTTCGCCCTCATTGGTATAGGTGACTTTCGCAGTGTTAGCAGCTTTAGCTATGCTAGCAGTTTCATTGTCATTCACAGATTCATGCGCATTCCTTCACGTCTGGGTTCTGTCATAGCACTCATTTCCATGAATTACAACTTTAAATTATTACCACCTTTGTCTGCGCATGCATGTTCTCCAACCAAATTACAGGCTCAAACACAAATTACATTTGTTGATTTCTCCTCTGCCTTCCAAATCCATCACAGCTGCCTTCTTCTTTTTCCAGAAAGAGTTCAATCTCTCCGTCGAGGACTGGCCTCAAGTAAAATACCTTTCATCGTCAAAAAGGTCAATAGTCTCTAGTACGACCACATCACTTGTGGCTTGAGCGGAGGCTGAGGGTTCATGCAATGCTGCCACTACAATCCTACTTCGTTTACCACACTGTTACATGCCATGGTTGTTTTATGGTGGTTGGATTGAATCCTCATCCATCAAAACCACATTTTCGTCGTCCATTATCATTTGATCCTCATCTTCAGGAACATGATCACAGCCAGGCTTTCGATCTGATGACAACTCCTCGATTCAGCAGAGTCCGTAGACTTCTAAACAGCCCAGATTTAAATCTACCAGACTGTGGTTTCCACAATAACCCAAACGTTGATTTGGTTGTATATTCAATCTTACTTAACATCTAACCATTCGCTGGACACATTGTGACGCCAACATTATATACCTTGAAATAACCAAGATTACATCAATACATTGAAACGTCCTTACCTTCAATGCAACGTAACGTCCAGCATAACCAGAATTGAAATCAACTGTTGAAAGTGCCCAACAGTCATATGCAATCCATGAGGAGAATTGAGATGGCCCAGCATGCAATACAAACCCAAATACAGACCCAAAGTTCATTCGATCCAGAAAGTATATAAACAAACCATAATCATTATTTCATTCAGAATAATCCTTTTTACAAAATCTATCAAAAATACAGTCCTTTCCCGGACTTGATCCTATACTTCCTCCTACTCAATCTCCTATTCTACTGCCTATACTACTGCTCGCAATATTAAAAGGATCCTATTTATTCCAAAAATCATTCACCCAACTCCTAGAAAAGCTCAACAAATGTATTAAACATAGGATTATTTAGCTGCACCTAATATACGCCACTTATGGCTTGATTCCTTTGATTTTTCATGATTATCAATAACTAAATACCCAAATAAGCCTATCCTCTCCTTTTGACAAGTGTCCAAATTCTTTTTTTTTTTTTTTTAAAGAAAATATCCTTAGCATATCTAAGCATCCGATGCTCCTGCATTAGATTCCTGGGCTTAAAAAGTTTCATGAGCTCCTGCTCATGAGTTTCATTTGTTTGCCCAAAGACTTTTACAAAATAAATGTCTTCTTCATTCAATTTTTCATACAAATGTGCATGTTCTTGACTTCCACACTTGTGTTTGTTTTTGCTTGCTGTCTTTATCTTCCAAAGTACATCTTGCTGCCTCTTCATCTTCTTTACAGTCTTCTTCTTTTCATATTCATCCTCTTGAATGAGGATATCAGCTTCCATTTTCTCTCTTTGAACTCTTAGAAGAGCTCTCTTCTCCAAGTACTTCACCTCCTTATTAAGCAAACCTGTACAATCACCATTCAAAGCAAAGTTAGAAACAAACATTTGAGACCCTTGGGTCTCTGCAAATTTTTGAACCCATACTTGTTGTTCCAATGTGACTTCTTGGTCCTTTGTCTTCATTTCTTCTCCACAACAATGTTCTACCTCCTCAAATATTGTTATAGGACAAGTTTTGTTCTTCTCTTCATGGTTAATGGCATATTCTAAGACTGCCAACTCTTCCAACAACTGCTCTTTGTTTTGATAGACAAAAAGTTTGTTTGGTTCCTCAACTAGAAACTCTCCATCAAGTTTTTCTATCTCCTTCAAGATATCTTCCTCAATTGTCAAGGCTAAGCATTTAGCCTTCTCTCCATCTTCTTCTTGCAGTTGTTCTACCCCTTCTTGTTTCTTATCAAACAACTCTCCTTCACCTGTAAATGCTTGATCAAACTGCCACATTTCTCCTTCACATTGTAGATCTTTCTTCTTAGTGATTAATATATTTGAATCAAAATCAATTATATCAACATCATACAACTGAAAATTATTATCTTCAATCTTTTCCAATGCTGAAATTTGATCACTATACCTTTGTTCCTCATCAATATGCAGCTCTTCATTTTGTTTGTCCTCTTGAGTAAGGACTTCTTCTTCCTGCTTAATCAATTCTTTATGCTGATCCTTCTTCATGTCTCCATCACTTGAGGCATTACAACAAGCCTCTTCTTCTTGTCTAAGCACTCCCTCATGAAGTGCTTCACCTCCTTGATCCATGAGCATCTTCATTGGATCATATGTTTTTCCTTCTTCCTCAATTTTCTTTCCTGTAAACAAAACATCAAATGAAATGTCAGATGCAAAGACATTTGGCCACTTGTTCTTTGGATTGATTGTTTGTTGTTTGTCCATCTCTTCAATGATGAGATCCATCTCATATTGAACTTCTTCAAACTAAAATTTCTCTTCAAGCTCTTCATTCTTGAGCTTATCCTTTTGTTTATGCTTCTTCATCTCTCTCCTTAAGGCAACTCTTAGCCTTGTTCTTCTTTTTCTCTCCATCACTAATCTAACTGGCCATCTTACTCTTTTCTTCTTCATTACCCATCCTTGCCATGGGTTTTCCATATTTTCTACCATGCATTTTATCATGGCTATCCTTGCCTTTATCTCATTCACTTCTCTTTGGTACTCTTCCTCTCTTTGTCTCTTTTGTTTTTCTCTTTCTTGTTTCTCTCTCTTTATCTGGTTCACGTTTCTTCTAGGCAGTCCCTCTATCACTCTTCTCAACTCTTCAATCTCCATCTTTTACCTCACCTAAGTCTGTTTCACCTTAGTCTTTTGGTAACTTATCCAAGTTTCTTCTTGGATTTCTTCCTTCTTCTTGAGCAATTCCCTTTGCTCTTCTTCTAGAGCTTCTCTTAGCTCTTCCACTAAGCCTTCCTTGGCTTCTTCTCCTCTTAAGCCTCAATGGCTTGACTGCCTTGATCCTGCAACCTCAAAATACATTATATCTGTCCAACACTGATTAGAAGAATACAAACTTTTACTTTTTTTCAAGAGCTTACTAGCTCTCTTCCTTTGTTCTTCAAGCCTCTATGGCTTTTGGAATCTCTCTTGTTACTCACTCCTTTCTTTCCACTTCAAGGTTTTTTTCACTTCTCTCTCAAACCTTTCAAGCCTTACTGCTATTCTATTCTTCATCAAAATTCAAAAATTTCTACCTTTTCCAACTTTACAAATGCAAATAATACAATTTCTTCAGAACAATATTTTCATAAAACGTCCATACCTATTTCTTTGCTGTAGCTGCTTCTCCAAGAACTCGAACCTTGAGCTCTGATACCAAATGATGAAAACTCAAACAGAACTTCGTCTTTATTCAAAATTCTGACTTGCTGCTCTTAATCTCCAAACAGTGCATTATCTCTCACACAGCGGATGCTCAACGGATAGCTTTGACGGCTTTATCTGGACCAATGACACGTTGATGAAACGTATCCTCCCTCAAAGTCTCACTCAGCCTTGTATTTTGACCCTTTCTTTTGTATCAATGACCTCCTTCGCCCTCATTGGTATAGGTGACTTTCGCAGTGTTAGCAGCTTTAGCTATGCTAGTAGTTTCATTGTCATTCACAGATTCATGCGCATTCCTTCACGTCTGGGTTCTGTCATAGCACTCATTTCCATGAATTACAACTTTAAATTATTACCACCTTTGTCTGCGCATGCATGTTCTCCAACCAAATTACAGGCTCAAACACAAATTACATTTGCTGATTTCTCCTCTGCCTTCCAAATCCATCACAGCTGCCTTCTTCTTTTTCCAGAAAGAGTTCAATCTCTCCGTCGAGGACTGGCCTCAAGTAAAATACCTTTCATCGTCAAAAAGGTCAATAGTCTCTAGTACGACCACATCACTTGTGGCTTGAGCGGAGGCTGAGGGTTCATACAATGCTGCCACTACAATCCTACTTCGTTTACCACACTGTTACATGCCATGGTTGTTTTATGGTGGTTGGATTGAATCCTCATCCATCAAAACCACATTTTCGTCGTCCATTATCATTTGATCCTCATCTTCAGGAACATGATCACAGCTTGGCTTTCGATCTGATGACAACTCCTCGATTCAGCAGAGTCCGTAGACTTCTAAACAGCCCAGATTTAAATCTGCCAGACTGTGGTTTCCACAATAACCCAAACGTTGATTTGGTTGTATATTCAATCTTACTTAACGTCTAACCATTTGCTGGACACATTGCGATGCCAACATTATATACCTTGAAATAACCAAGATTACATCAATACATTGAAACGTCCTTACCTTCAATGCAACGTAACGTCCAGCATAACCAGAATTGAAATCAACTGTTGAAAGTGCCCAACAGTCATATGCAATCCATGAGGAGAATTGAGATGGCCCAGCATGCAATACAAACCCAAATACAGACCCAAAGTTCATTCGATCCAGAAAGTATATAAACAAACCATAATCATTATTTCATTCAGAACAATCCTTTTTACAAAATCTATCAAAAATACAGTCCTTTCCCAGACTTGATCCTATACTTCCTCCTACTCAATCTCCTATTCTACTGCCTATACTACTGCTCACAATATTAAAAGGATCCTATTTATTCCAAAAATCATTCACCCAACTCCTAGAAAAGCTCAATAAATGTATTAAACATAGGATTATTTAGTTGCACCTAATATACGCCACTTATGGCTTGATTCCTTTGATTTTTCATGATTATCAATAACTAAATACCCAAATAAGCCTATCCTCTCCTTTTGACAAGTGTCCAAATTCTTTTTTTTTTTTTTTAAAGAAAATATCCTTAGCATATCTAAGCATCCGATGCTCCTGCATCAAAAAATGACCAATCTTATGGCAGAAAAAGAGTTGAAAGACATATTCAAGTAAAGTTTGATTGCTCCTTTATATGAGTCCACTATTTGTAATAAGTTTAAATATTTTAATGACATATGCCATGTTGTACAAGACCATGAAATGAATCTTATATCATTTAATAATCTCAAGTATGTATCAAACACACAAATAACATCTACATCTAGTACCAAATTCATAATTAAACCAAGTTATAAGGTATAACTTCCTAAGCCTAAAAGGGAAAAAAACACCATGATTAACACAATTTCATGTCAGCCTAATCATCTTATCCAATTCACCAAGAAGACAAGTCTCTCATTAACCTAAGTCCCCATCTTAATTACTCTCTTGATTACTAGTGTGCCATCTTATATCTCTCCCTCATCCTATTGAGGTTTATATGATTCAACCTCTACCTAAAGGACAAGATGAAAATACTTATTATGATTATCATCAAGGACTAGGGCATTCTAAAAACATATGCTTTACCTTGAATCACAAGATCCAAGATCTCATCAATGACCAAAAACTTAAATTTGAGGATCCTCTAAAGGAATCAAGATCACAACCTATTGATCACCATAAATAGAAAAAATTCAATTATCCTTTGCAAGACCATTATAAGAAGGAACTAGAAGTCTAAATGGTATAATTCACATCCTATTCCCTCAAATTAAGAGCACCCATGTGATAGTATTATTGGTACTTCCATGTGACATATACCTCTTATGGTTTAGAAACCGTTTATTTCCTTTTATGATCATGAAATTAAGGATGTTGACTCTAATCTTCATTCTATGTTAATTTGAGCATATCTTGATAAACACCCCATAAATAATGTTATGATTGATAATGATGTAAGAGAGAACATTTTTACCATGACATTACTTACACACTTGAGTTATACTCATGATTATTTACACCCATCTACCAAATCAGGTATATCCTTTAATGGGACCTCCTAGAAGGTTCTTGGCAAGATTGACTTACCTTTATAATTTGGTCCTGCACATTTAGTTACTACCTTTTTATTTATCCCATCCATAGGCATATTTGATATGTTATTAAGAAGACCTTGGATACACACTCTTTAATAAGTATTGTCTACAGTGCATGGTTGTGTTAAATACATTCATACCAATCAAGTGATTATATTTTTCAAAATTCCATATGAGCATCCTCTTTAAAAATATAAACTTATACCTAAACAACTATCTATCAAGCCTACTAAGGCTAATTTACCACAAAAATATAATTAGAATGCAATCAGCTTTATTAGGTGGCTAGTGCTTGAGATACCATTACACCAAAGACACACAGTGAATTCTATAAAATTTCCTTCTCCTACACACCATATTCATCTATCTACAACACCTAAACATGATTATACTATTGTTAATCTAAAAAAATAAATAAGAACTCAATGATGAGTTCTAATAAACCCTACTCCTATTATTATTTCACAATGATATAGTCCTATTTCACATACGCAAAGCACAACTGATACCACAATCATAGATATTAAACCTATACATGTTCCTCAATAGTGTAAATGGATTATTACACTAGGGTCACATATAGGATACATATATGACCATCTATTGGATAACATCATAATATGATCTTTCCTCTTCAAAAATTCCAAAAATACCAAAAATATCAAAAAAACTAAAATCCAAAAACATTTTGGGCCCTTACATATTTTATTATCTCCTTCGAATTTATGTGTTAGTTCCATGTTGATGGATGATATACTTTGTGTGTGTGTGTGTGTGTGTGTGTGTGTGTGTGTGTGTGTGTGTGTGTGTGTGTGTGTGTGTGTGTGTGTGTGTGTGTGTGTGTGTGTGTGTGTGTGTGTGTGTGTGACACTTATACTTGAGTGTGATACATGATCTATTTCTATTTCAAATTTTGGGCCTTTCCTCTACTCATGTCATGTAGACATTGGGAGCATATGCTTCTTTGATCTTGATGCACATAGGTTATATGGTTTGATGATCATAGTTCATTATCATGTTTGATCTTACATATTTACTTACACATGCCTTTATCCATCATTATATCTTACATAGGGTACTTGATATTCTATACTTTTGACATTTTTTTCCTAAAACATTTGATCTATGGGCTGCTATGACATGTTTATGCAAGTTGCTTATTATTTACTTTATTCCCTTCCTTGAGTGTCTTACCTTGTTATTGTATTCCTTGTTTTAGCATTTGAATATGCTCTTTTGCTTTCATCCCCAATGCCTATATATTATTTTATATGACATTTTCATGTGTCACTATTTGTTGTATGTAAATTTGAATGTCATCCATGATTTTATGGATATTTGACTAAACCATGTCCCTTCAATTATGTGGCATTTTTTCATGCCCATTGTTTATGGTCTCCTTGGACCATTACCTTTTGAATTGATTTTGAGTTCTCTTATGTGTGTTCTTTTTTACTTATTGAGATTGTATTGTTACTATATAAATGGTTCCATGATCCTTATCATGCATATTAGGCATACATGTAATCACATTGGTTTTACATGCTTCAGTGCTATATATACCTAGACATGTTTTCCTATATATATTACATGCTTAATTTTATTAGTCTATACTTCATCCTTAAGGTAAAGGTTTTTTAGACCTACCTCATCCATCGTATATAATGAGATCACCTCTAGTTCTGGGTAGCTTATTTAGTGATATGAACCTCTAGTTTTGGGGCTAGCTCCCCTGATGCATCATATAAGGTCAGTTCCTAATCCTACTTGCTTGTCTATGAAAAAGAATGAAAGGGTAAATGAAGTAAACCTAAGCTATGGGAGCTATGCACCAACATGTTGTAACCACTTTATTTGACCTTTCAACAATAATTATGGACAAGGACTAGTGACTAAACCACTCTCTCCAAGAGACTCCTAAGCATTAATGCTTTATATGGAGGCTATTCTAGATTATTAAAACTTGAGGGTGATGAATGGGATGTCTATTTTAAGACACTACCAATCAAATTCTACTCTAAGCACAATCACTAACACTTGACACACCATATGACTTATTTAGAATAATCTCCTAGCAACTAGATGAGAATAAGGACCTATAAAGGGAGATAAGACTCTATCACTTGTGCAAATCAACAAGTATAAAACACACTAAAATAGTATGGAGAAGATAAATTAGTCCTTATATTAATTCAAAGGTTTCAAGGTACAATTTGGGCATAGTTTAATCATACCCAATTGAAGGATATATACAATGGCTTTTGAGCCTCAATTTATAGAATAATACAAGGGGAGAGAAGGAGAATGTCACATAAAATTATGGAGGAGAGGTCATGATTATAATCATTAACTCAACCATAAATTATAATCATGAATAAGGACTAGTAACATCTCCATGATCTCTCACATGTGTTTCCTTGGCTATTTAATGATCTTTCAATGAACCCTTGGGTGTATATGTGTGGTGGATGGCCTATTTTGGTTATTGTTGACCCCATGAATATGTCATGCACCTTGTAACTTTACCTTTTCTACTTGTCATGAAATGGTAAATCATTATGAGAGGTAGTTTTAGACATCTAATTCCTAACACCATTGTGTTGAAATTGTCAATCTTACTCAAAATTTGCAACAATGCACAATTTGGGCCAAAATCACTTAAACGCACTAAATGATTCAATCTTATTATATACAAGTGTTTATTTAGGCTAATGTATCCCTAAATGGGTTAATGCATTTTATGTGATTATTAAATTTTATCAGATCATTTTGAGTCAAAATGATGAAAATGTATTTTGGTGCTCTAGATCACTCTTTTAATCTAATTCAGAAGCACACAATATGTGCATGTGTTATTTTGTGTCAAAAACATCCTAAATGGGATGATGGTCTGTATGCAATTAACATTGCCTTATAATTCCTCTTCAATCAAATTATGACCTAGTAATATGAAATTTTGACTAGTTTTATTAATAAAGTGCACTAATTTCCAAATAAGTACTTAGAATTTGACTAATTTTACATAGGAAAATTAAACCAAATTATGAGCTTTAGTAAGAATTACATGGAAGTTATTGACTATTTATTTATTAGAACTTTATTCCTTTTAACTGCAACATCAAATGATATAATTTGTGGGGTGGCATCCATAAGCCATAATGCAACAAATATCAAGGTTATGGCTTCCCATACCTATTTAATGCCCCTTCCTCTCAAATATTTATGAGGATATTTATAGATATTGTTTACATAATTTGATTAATTCATGGCCAAACATCTTGATCTCCATATGGATCATCATGGTTGAACTTGATCAATTTAGAAAATATATAAATAAGAGGTCTAAAACCACTTTTATTAAGCTTCATTTATGTAAACTTATAATGTAGGATTCTCTCTATAAGACATTTGAATGTAGTTTGATAATGCTTTATTTGCAATAGGATAGTTTCAATGATAGGAATAACATTGATTTCATATCATGATCCTAGTTTAGTTGGTGTTCTTAAGATGGTGGAGGATCTTGGACTTGCACCATTATTGAAGACTTGAACACCAAATCAAGGGGAAAATCACATTTTGAGTCACATTTGTGTGATGGGATTCTCTTGGGAAGGTAACTTGTGTTTTCTTTCTTTCATTTGCTCTTAATTGTCATTTATATACCCCATTGAATAGGTTGGACTAGATTGTTAGTTATTTATGAATTTTTCTTGGTTTTCTTTACTAATGCTTGATCTATCCATATTTTTAATCCATATCTACATCTTAACACACTCAGTGGGACCATGCAGCTCATTCAAGTAATGGAGACAATTTGGCATTTCTAAAAAATCTAAATAGTCTTTAAAAACTATTAATAATCAATTTTTAGCTTTATTTTCCCATGTTTTGATGTTTTTTTATAGATACACAGGTCATAGTGTGATCGACTTTAGTTTTATGTAATCGACATCGATCAAGGCTAACTAAAATCGATTAGGTTGTATGGAAAACATGGCTAATAATTCACATTTTTAGAGATTTATTCAGAGTTATAGTTTTCAATTTGAGTTTATAAGTCTTTGGTATGAACATTTATTCTTTGATTCATAAGTTTATTTTAGAGATTTTATCCTAACTTGGCCTAACAAGCATTTTTTTTTCAAAACTTTTTTTGCCTAAGGGTTCATAGGTGACCATTATCGATCATTTTTTACTAACATTGATTAAGTTTCTTACAGCATCAGTCTTTCTAAAATAAGCATCAATCACTATTGACTAGCATTGATCTCTATGTGTAAAAAATAGATAACCTGAGAGCAAAAATTCTAAACTTACTTATTTCATTATAAATTGTGCTTCTAAGTAGGGGGAAACTCTCTAACCTTGTAAGCACTGCATGGAAAAGTGATCAAAAATTTAGCAGGATTTAAGTATTTAACCTTCCCTTTGGTTTTTAAAAGGAACTTAGATGGTTTATTTCATTATTTTGTGAATTTTTTCAAAAATATATCAACTAAGGCCAAGGGGCCAAGAATTTCACTCAACATTTTAGTTTTAGTGCTTAAAACATACACTTATTTACATTTCAAGATTTCAAAAGTGTGTTGTTTTATGTAAATCATTTGTTGCTTATTAGTTTGTTTGAGAAAAATGAAGAGTGTGTGTATGCTCTCCCCCCATCCCCTATAGGGAACTTGGGTAACCATAAGTGCCTTTTTAATTATGATTGTGTCTTTGTTCAAGGCATGAAAAATAAGTTGTCTAGGCTCTCCCCAAAACTTGTATGCTTTGGGTGATCTAACAATAACCTATTTATCCTTTTCACTTAGATTATTTATTTTATGTGATTTGGCTTGTAAAGGGGAGTTCATAGCCTCTTCATAATTTATTTATGAAAGTTTTGACCTAGGGTTTCATCTCCTAGCATTATCTTCAACCCCTCTTCATGGGGGGTATACAAATTGAGGGTGACCCACTAGGACATTTACTTGAGTGGTTAAGAAAAGTCCATTAATGGTAATCCAGCTTGGAATGTATGATTGATCATGAAATTACACTACATTGAGCAATTGATGGATGTAGTGGTTATGAAAAGGACAAGACCTTTTCACAACAAGTTGATTGACATGGATCTAATTGACATGTTGCATCTCTAGTGTTATCCATGCTTGGGACCATCTAGATGGTCATAAATTATAAGTTTTAGAATAACCACACTCGATACAAAGTATTATTGATGCAAGATGAGTAACCCAATGGTCCATATTGCCATACAATCTCCTGGGAGAAGGGGGATTTAAAATACCCTACCAAATCATGTACTTTTATTTTTGGATTAACAATTAAAATCCTCCCAAGAGCACATATATAGATGGATTTCAATAATATAATACAACCTTGTCAATTTATGGCTTAGGATGATTTACTTAGTTGTATTTGGTCTTTTTTGGTCTCTACTTACTTGGTCTTGATTTGAGTCTAAAACTTGTTTGTAAACAACACGTCATAACCAAACACATTTGTTGTCCACCATTTCTTGAATAAGGAGGCATTACGCTAGTCAAATCCAAAATCATCTTTGCCTTTCTCAAATACTCATATTAAATATTTGTGTTTGTATTGTATAAATAACATATTTATGTTGCCCATTTGAGTCTAAACCACTTTTTAAAAAAATATTTAAGTCCATTGATAATTCAAATTCAAAATTGCACCTTTCTAAGTTATAGATTATTGTGTTAATTGGTTTTACCATTTTAAGTTGACTTGAGTTAACTTGGATTCAATTTCTCATTTGGGTTGAAGTCCATTTATAGACTCATCATCATTAGAGCATTGTAAACTTAAGTCATCTAGTGTATCACTCACACTTTAATTTCTAGAACACATTTTATTCTACCTCTTATTACCATATGGTAGAATTGTGTTGTTCATTGGGTCTTATATTTATACTTAGGAATTATTGCATGTTTTCACATCTTGAGTTTCTTATTTTGAAATGTCACCTTCCTAATCTAAAGATATTTCTTCTACTTTCCTAGTAGTAACTCATCAAAGTTGAACTAGCTTTTATAGTATTGATATATTTCTAAACCTGCATTTGGTGTACTAGTTTACAATTAGGTATTTGAGTTATCATACGCTCTTCTAATTTATATGATGTCAACCCTATCAAAATTTAAATAATTTCATGAACACATTAATCTAATTGTGTGGTACTATGCCACCTCCTTTTTATTATAGTCTCTTTGTTACCTAGTCACCTTGTTTAAATGTTTGGAAAACATTTTCTAGATCTTTCCAAACATAGAGAACAAACATTTTAAACATGACTCAAAGTTACACTCATATTAATCTCTCTTATGGCCCTAAAAATGAGGATAACTCTTATGGTGGTCAAGACAATTCTATGGTCTTTAAAGACATTTTCATAATAGTAGGATCTAAGGAAGAATTTTAGGAATATCAACCCCAAGAGGGAAAGGATGATGCACTCCTAAGGTTGATTAAATCTAGTGTTAGGCTACCCTCATTATTTCTTATGTAATAATTACATACCTTGGTTAAGAAAGGAGAGTAACAATGATAACAATACTTCACAAACATTGTAAAAACAAACATACCTTCTTCTAGAAAAGGAAAGGAAATACTCATAGAGTTAAAACCTGTTGATGAAAAAAATTGTGCTTGATTCTAATCAATCAACAATGGGAAGTTTCAAGCTGTGGGACATTGCAGCTTGAAACAACCTCCAGATTTTAGAGAAGTTGGTCTCTTCTTTTGTATCAAGTGTTGGGGAAAAGGGATAGCAATTTAAATAGATTCGCAAATGCAGGAATTGAAACCTAACTATGGTGATGTGCCTGAGTGTAATCCTAATCCTAACCTGAGCATAGTTGGACTATATACAGGATTCAATTACATTTAAGATCAGACAAGTGCATGATCAATGTAAAAGATTGAAATAATAGAAACAGAGGCTCACAATAGAGACTTATTTTGCTGAGATACAGGAAATGTCAACAAAGGCATAGTGTTCAATCTTCATAATAGAATATTTAAATCACATAAGAGGCACAGAAATCACGTATAGTTATGTAGAACTTCCAACTCAAGAAAATGAGACAAAAGCAAATGACATTCCTAATCACAACTCTAGAAAATCTACAGTCTAGACTACTTTACAAATGACATAGATAACATCAACTAAGGCATAGAGTTCAATCTTCTTAATTCATTCAGCCACATAAAAGGCATAGAAATATGCATAGTTACATCAACTTTACAACTCAAGAAAATGAGACAAAAGTAAATGATATTACTGTTCAAAAACTCTAGAAATTCTAAAACTATAGAAAGATCCCCCTTTCCCTCTACAATTCTTCTTATTTTATAGCCTCAGATGTCTCCTCCCACCACCATTTTTCTCGTGTAATTCTAATCCATCCTTAACTCACAGGGGACAAATAGACGGTGCCTTCAATGTTTGCTAGCCCCAAAAATCTACCCAATGAACTATTCCATCTACTTGAATTAACACTAGCTGAGTTTCCCTCCATTTTGCTTTGTGACAATAGATACACAGAACACTCTATTATGTTGAAATGGGAGAGGACACTTAGTCATTTTCCCGAAAATCCTCTTACTAATTAGAAGGCATCATAGAATGACACTTGGCACTTTCTTCCTGATTCATTGAAGACACGTGGCTCTCTCAACTTCTTTTTAGCTATGTTGTAGAATCATTTGGGGCACATTTTGGACTCTTATGGATGGTGACACTTGGTAGCTTCCATAGACTTTTGAAGTAACACCCAAGGCCCACCACAATCTTTATTCATCATTGAAACTCGAAGATGATCTCTCAGTCATTGACACATGGTGGCTTTCATGGCTTCAGGGAAGGTACGTAGCATATTTTAATACTTTAGTTAAGGGTATGTGGTAGCTTCCACTATTTTTAGGGATGGAGTAAAAAGGGGGCTTAGAGAGTGACACTTGGAAACATTCATTGCTCTTCAACACTTTAAACAAAATGAAATGATGCCTTTTTGCATTGAACCAAAGCATTGAATCTAGGCATTGAACCAAAGTCTCTTAGATGATGACATGTGGTGACTTCCACTTTCCTCTAAAGAAGTAGTTCAAGGCCTTCCATGACTACCACCTGGTGCTTTCCACTGCTCCTTGCTACTTATCTTGTTGAAGACCTTTGTTAAAAAATAGAATGAAATGCAGGTGCCAAAATGAGAAGCAGATGCTGACACATGGTGCATTTCACTTAGCTACTATTAGATACATGGCATGATCCGTGTCTCTCTTGAAAGTTTTGCAAAGTGTCTTTGATGATGTTAGTTAGCTGGCTCTATTTTCAAAAAGTGACACTTGGCAACTTCCACTTGAATTCAACACTTGGGATAAAATGAAGTGAAGGAAATAAAAGGGGAAAAAAACACATACTCAGACTATGCAACTTGGCAGCCTCCGCTACACCTCAACACTTAGATAGAAGATGAATCAAAAGAAACAAACCTGCGCTCTGTTTCAAAACCTCTACCGCCATGACCAAGGTATGTAGGAACAACCTGTAGTGCATGACTGAGAATTAGAATAAAATGTAGAGTAAAAATTTTACTCTACAGTTACTGGTGACCCCCAAGACTTTTGAGCCTACTTAAAAAGAGACCCCACTTTTTGCTAGACCAAAATTGTGAAACTTACAGCTTCAAAAGAGCCATCGACATGTGTTTAAAACACTTATTTAAAAGAAAAGTGGGAAAACAATAGAAAAAATAATGTGATAAAGGGAAACTATCTAACTATAATACATTAGAGAACCTAGGTTAATTGAAATGCTTTAAATAGATTCCATTTATAGGAATCTCTTCAGGTTCTCCTTCCATCTACTCTAGCTCGAATGAATTCTTCTACTTGCATGCACAAATTTTATACGGGCCAGTCCATAATGCTTCAAATTTGGTATGTTGACCCAGCTTGGTAGCCCTTGCATCCCATTTCAAAACAATTGAGCCTACTTGAAAATTAGGATTTGAAGTCCTTTTATCAAAATAGTTATTAACCATTCCTTGATGCTAATCAATTAATCATGGGCTATATCCCTCTTTTCCTAAACTTCCAAAAGTTTTGTAAGTCTGACCTGTATGGGGCCATTTTCTTCAATTTCAATCTATTTGATCAGCTAAAGAGCAGGGATTTCCAAGCTTAAGGGGATCACAATAGACTTTCCATATACAAATTCATATGGGGACATTTTGATCACCTGCTTAGGTGTGATTCTATTAGCCCATTGTGTTAGATTAAGCACTATATGCCATTCTTTGTGATGATTAGCCCCTACTCTTTTGGTGAGTCTTATTAGGTTCTTGTTGGTTGATTTTGCCAGACCATTACCTTCAAGGTAATAGTTAGATGAAGTTTTTAGATATATTCCATGTTTCAATGCAAATTCAGATACTTTAGACCCTAAGAATACTTTAGCATTTAAAATTATGGTGCGAGGAGCCCCAAAATGGGTAGTGATACTCCCTAGAAAATCTAGGATCACATTCTCTATCGCTTCCTTAAGTGGGACTACCTCAGTCCATCTGGTGAAATAGTCTATGGAAGTTAATATCCATTTGTGACCCATACTAGACACTAGATTTATCATTCCAATGAATTCAAGACCCCATTGAGCAAAAGGTTCATCTACAATTATAGGACTAAGGGGCATGGCTGCATTCCTCCTCATCCCCATATAATATTGGCAAGATTGACATTTTCTAACCAACTGATAATAATCTATAAATAAAGTAGGCTAGAAACATCCTACCTCACTTATCTTTATAGCTGTGGTCTTTATGGAAAAATGCCCACCTGATATTCCATGATGCATTTCGTGTAGTATTCTCTTAGCTTCAGCCTATTCTACACATTTTAACAATTTTCCATCAGAATTTCTTCTAAAAAGGACTCGTTCAACTAAAACAAATGAACTCCCTATATCCTATAATATCTCCTCTTATTTTGAGGTGGTTCTCTCAGATAAATCTCATTTTTCATAAAATGAATCTTGCTTGTGACCCAAGATTCCTGATCAACCTCTTGTACTTTTAGCACCGTCTCTGTCTCTCCTTCTAAATCTGCTTCCTCAGGTGACATCTTTTCAAGATCTTGGGTTATATATTGACATAGACCCCTGCCTCTGACTATCTTGGTGGGTCTGACCTCTACATCATACTCAAGGATCTTAGTGATCCAATTGGCTCTTTTCTTGGTAATTTCCCCCTCCATGATGTATTCCCTAACACTTGGGTGAGCTACAAGTATCAAAATTTTGTTCCCTGATATTAGATGCCTAAATTTCTTGAGGGATTTTACCATGGCATAGGCTTGTCTTTCCACAAAATTATACCTGGTCTCATAGTCCCTAAGAGTTCTTGATAAAAAGGCTATTGGGTGTTCCCCCTCTAGTATGTCATTCTTTTGAGTCAAGACAACAACAATACTTGACTTTCCTCCATAGACATACATTACAAAGGGCTTGGAAAAATCTAGGTTTTTTAGCACTGGGGCTACTAAAATAGCCTTCTTAACCTCTTCAAAGGCTTGCTTCCCCTCTGTATTCCATTTGGAGACCAAGTCTTTCTTTAGCAAGAGTGTCATTGGTCTTACCAAACCTTCAAAATTAGATATGAATTTACTAACAAAATTGATCTTCCCTAAAAAGGACTGAACTGCCTTTTTATTTACTAGAAGTGGTAGGTTCATTATAGCTATTATTCTCTCAAGATCTATATAAAATCCTTCTTTAGAAACTATATGTCCCAATAATTTACCCTGAGATACAACAAAGATGCATTTCTTGGGATTCAATGATATCCCAAAATCTTGACATTTCTTGAAGACAGATTCTAAATGATCAAAATGATCATCAGCATTCTTTGAAAAAATAGTGAGGTCATCTAGATGGACTAGGATAATCTTATTTATAATTTCCCCAAAGGCTATATCCATATCTCTTTGGAAGATGGCTCCTGCATTTGATAGGCTGAATGGCATCTTTGCGTAGGCAAATGTTCCCCATTTGGTAGTGAAAGTAGTTTTGTACTGGTCTTCCTCAGCTAGCCAAATCTAATTATATCCAAAGAAACCATTAAGTAAAGAAAACCTCTCTGATCTAGCCATAGTTTGTACAATTTGTTCCATGGAGGGCAAGGGATAGTGGTCTTTCAGAGATGCTCTATTTAAATCTCTGAAATCTACACACAGCCTTACATCTCCATTCTTTTTTCTAACTGGAACTAGATTTGATACCCAAGTGGAGTGCTTGATTAGAAATATTATTTTGGAATCTAAAAGCTTTTGCAACTCATCTACCATTAGAGGCTCAATCCTTGGATTTACTGGCCTCTATTTCTACCTGATGGGCTTAAAACCTTCAATCAATTCTATTGTGTACTGGATAATGTCTCTGTTGTATCCATGAAGGTCTTCATAGCTCCAAGCTATGACTCTATCATATCTCTGGCATAATTCAATTAGTCTTTCCTTCTCTTCTTGAGTTGCAGAATTCCTAAATTTTAGTCTTTTCCCATCACTCACCTCCATTTTAGAATAGTCTGCTTTATCTACCTAGAACCTTTTCTTTTCCAAGCTTACATCCTCTGGGTCAAACAAGCTTTCCAAGGTGATCAACCCCTTAGGGAGCTTATTAGTCCTTAATTGTATAATCTGATCACCATATGCCTCTTCAATTTTAGTTTGTAACTAATCATTAAACTCATCTGATTGTTGTAAGAAAGAGACTACCTGAGCATCATTTTCAAACACTTGCCAATTTTCATCATTGTCTGGGATGGTCGGCCTCACTATAAATTTTACTAACTCATTGTTAACCAATAGGCCAGTTGCTGGGTTAAATTGTGAGCCAATCTGGGCCATCCTATCAACTTTAGAGTTTTGACTACTAGGGATTATCTCAATATTGAAAGCTTCAAAATCTTCTATCAAATCCCAAATCCTATGCCTGTAGGATCTCATTCTCACATTCTTGGCTACTGCCTTTTCCCATATTTGCTTTACAACTAATTATGAATCTCCTTTTACTTTTATGTTCTTAATTCCCTTTTTCTTGGCTAACAAGATCCCATGTACTAAATATTCATACTCAGCATCATTATTAGTGCAAGCAAATTCGAATCGGATAGCCTTTAAATTTTTATCACCATTTGGAGCATTAAGACAAATTAATGCTCCAGCACCATGTTTACTTCTAGCCCCATCAAAATTCAAAGTCCATATCTATGAATTTTGAGTAGTGGGTGCCTCTCCCCTTATAACATTTTGGATTGTCTAGTCCTCATCAAAAATGGCATACGTGCCTAGATTGGTAGAGTCATAGTTCCCATACGGGTCGCTATGCATCATAGCAAAAAACTAGCTATTTTATTCTTCTTGATCATGCTCAATCCAATTGCCTAGCTCTTCAACAAAAATCCTTTCTTCTTTATTTAACATGGCATGATCTACTTCTAATCTTGTTTTTGGTTTGTTGGTGATATGGTCCTTTGACAGTGGTTCAGATAGAATTTTCATCTTCAAACCATATCTGGTTCTTAGGATGAGGTGAGACCAGTCAAGAGACATATACCCTCCTATTTTTGTTGTAAAGTCTCTGGATAAACATAAACCAAAGATAGGAGGTATATCTATGACAATTATATCTTGGTTGACAATTATGTTGGGACGTGTGTATAACTGCAAGGGGATTTTTTTGATTCTCCCTATGGTTTGTACTATTTTGCCATCTAGCTGCATATCTCCCTTTGTAAGGGGTTCATATTTTATTTCCAAAGCATCAGATATTTGCTTGGGCATCACAATTGTACTAGCTTCTAAATCTATCAATGCATTATGCAAGAGTTTCTTTCCAACTATCAGAGTCAAATAGAAAGGCTCTAGCTTGGATTTACTTGATTGTGCTACATCATTCACGAAGGCTGTTGTCTGATGAGGAACCATATCTTTGAGATTTTATTTTCTAGTAGATCCTTCTTTGGTAATAGCACCTTGAGGCACTACTTGCCCTTATAGAGCTTCTTGCAATAGTATCTTTTGTTTGAGAATAGCCAAAATATCCCATATTGATACTTGTGCTAGAGTCTTCTTCAGTTGATCCACCACATTGATTGGTCCCAAAGACTGAGTCTTTTAGACATAAGGATACCTCATTTTTTTTGAATCTAGGTAGGAATCCCTTGATCTTGTACCGGCTGAGGCACTTCTTGTCTAATAGTAGTGTTCCTTTGCCCTTGAGATGGAGGATTACTCTTGACTTGACCACTTACAATCTCAGGCTGCTCCACCATTCTCCTCTTTGATCTGGTGTAATAATCAGATTACACTACTGGTTTTTGGGAGGTAGATGCTTCATTCAAGAAAATTGCTTCTTCATCTTCAACCCATGAGAATAAAGCATGTTTCAGGGCTATTTCTTCCTCTTGTTACAAGGACATTCCTTGCATCTGAGCCACTAGAACTGAATTCTTCATACTTGGAGATTGGTAGGCGTGATTGTCATTGGCACTGTCAAAATGACCATCCATTCTCCTCTGATCAACCACCCTTTATTATAGATTACCCCTAAGACAATCTCTAGGTGTATGAGCATCATTGTAAGGAAAACACCAAACATTAGTATCATCCACATAATTATTTTGAATTGGAACCATCTCCCTATTTGAGTTGGGAGGAATGGTTTGTGAGGGTGTGGAAGCTACAACTAATTGATTTGTTGGTTGATGGTTAGTTTGTTTCAAAGGACCCTAATATTGATTTGGTTGGGATGAAAACCTATTTTGTTGATATCCTTGATATGGGGGTTTAGGGAAAGTATTTTTCTGCCTCTTTATATTAATCATCTCATTGGAAAACATCCTCAGGATATTCTTGATATCATCCATCTCAAATGACTGAGCAGGGACCGATTGCTTCGCAGATGATGGAGGATAAGTGTACATAGACACAGGTGGGCTTACATCTTTAGGAACTTCTTGAGGTAAGGGCAAGGAAATTATTTGGAACATAGGCATGGGAGGTCTTGGAGGCAACTTTCCAACATCTATTAAATGATTCTCAGCTCTAACTGCACAATCATAAGCCCCTAGCAAAGTGTGTCCTCCTAGTAACTAAATAATAGCAGATATATATAAATTTAAAGCCTTGAGATAAAATACTATGGCCATACCTGGTGGTGGTCTAGATATAGTAGGGATTCTATCCCAAGTTTTTTGAAATCTGGTGTTGAAGTCAGTCATGTCCTCCTATGGTCCTCTTTGAATGGTGATTGACTGTTGTAACAAGGAAGACTTATCACCCTTTTTTGCAAATCTTTCAAAGAGCAGATCTCCAAGCTGGTCCCATGTAGATATCGTATTTGGGGTCAAAGACCAATACCATTCTAAAGCCTTCCCTTTGAATGAGGCTGTTAATAACCTTATGGCCACATTTTACTGTGTGACCACATGTATGGCACAGACATCTGATACATCTTCGAGATGTTCTGCAGGTGTTTTCAAGTCTTGCCCACTAAATTTAGGCAAAGCTTTTAGAGAATTTATTGGGATAGGATCCCAAATAGCTAGTGGTGTTGGGAGGATTAAGGGGCTACCAATGTTCTATTTTGCATAATTTCTTAGGGGTATAGGGGCTCCCATGTTTGGTACTAGTATAAACTAGTTAGCTCTTCTTCTTGGGCTAATTACCAGAGGTGGTAAAAGAATACCTGGATTTATAGCAAATTGTGATCTAGTGACTGGTCCATAGCTCTGACTCCTTTTAGATCTCTGGTTCATACAATCTTGAAATAACTTCAAGACTGGTCCCACCAAGCATGCCAAAAATTGTTGATGACAAAAATTGCACTTGATTCTAATCAATCAACAATGGGAAGTTTCAAGCTATGGGACATTGTGGCTTGAAACAACCTCCAGATTTTAGAGAAGTTGGTTTCTTATCTTGTATCAAGTGTTAGGGAAAAGGGATAGGCATTTTAAATAGAATTACAAATGTAGGAATTGAAACCTAACTATGGTGATGCGCCAGAGTGTAATCCTAATCCTAACCTGAGCACAGTGAGACTATATATAGGATTCAATTACATTTAATAGCAGACAAGTGCATGATCAATGTAAAAGATTGAAATAAAAGAAATAGAGGCTCACAACAGAGACTTCTTTTGTTGAGATATAGGAAATGTCAACAAAGGCATAGTGTTCAATCATCTTAATAAAATCTTTTAATCACATAAGAGGCATAGAAATCACGTACAGTCATGTAGAACTTTGGACTCAAGAAAATGAGATAAAAGCAAATGACATTCCTAAGCACAACTCTAGAAAATCTACAGTCTAGACTACTTTGAAAATGACACAGATAACATCAACCAAGGCATAGAGTTCAATCTTCTTAATTCATTCAGCCACATAAAAGGCACAGAAACATGCACAGTTACATCAACTTTACAACTCAGGAAAATGAGACAAAAGCAAATGATATTATTCGTCAAAAACTCTAAAAAGTCTAAAACTATAGAAAGTTCCCCCTTTCCCTCTACAATTCTTCTTCTTTTATAGCCTCAGATGTCTCCTCCCACCACCATTTTTCCCAAGTAATTCTACTCCATCCTTAACTCATAGGGGATAAACAAACGGTGCCTTCAATGTTTGTCGGGCCCCAAAATCTACCCAGTGAACTATTCCATCTACTTGAATTAACTCCAGCTAAGTTTCCCTCCATTTCACTTTGTGGCAACAGATACACAGAACACTCTATTATGTTGAAATGGGAGAGGAAACTTAGTAAATTTCTTAAAAATCCTCTCATTACTTAGAAGGCACCGAAGAACAACACTTGGCACTTTTTGCTTGACTCATTGAAGACATGCAGCTCTCTCAGCTTCTTTTTAGTTATGTTGTAGAATCATTCAGGGCACATTTTGGACTCTTACAGATGGTGACACTTGGCATCTTCTATAGACTTTTGAAGTAACACCTGAGGTCCACCATAATCTTTATTCAGTATTGAAACTTGAAGATGATCTCTCAGTCATTGACATGTGGAGGCTTTTGTAGCTTCAGGGAAGGTACGTAGCATCTTCTGCTACATTAGTTAAGGGTATGTGGTAGCTTCCACTATTTTTGGGGATGGAGTAGAAAGGGGGCTTGAAGAGTGACACTTGGTAGCATCCGCTACTCTTCAGCACTTAAAACAAAATGAAATGATGCCTTTCTATGTTGAACCAAAGCATTGAACCTAGGCATTTAACCAAAGTCTCTCGAATGCTGACACGTGGTGACTTTTTCTTTCCTCTAAAGAAGTAGTTTAGGGCCTTCCACGACTGCCACCTGGTGCTTTCCACTGCTCCCTGCTACTTAGCTTGTTGAAGACCTTTGTCAGAAAATAGAATCAAATGTGGGTGCTAAAATGAGATGCAAATGCCGACATGTGGTGCATTTTTATTAGCTGCTATTAGATATGTGGCACGATCCGTGCATCTCCTAAAATTTTTGCAAATTGTCTCAGATGATGCCATTTGGCCTGCTCTATTTTTAGAAAGTGACACTTGGCAGCTTTTGCTCAAATTCAACACTTGGGCAAAAATGAAGTAAAGGAAACAAAAGGGGAAAAAAACCCGTACTCAGACTACGCCACTTAATATCCTCCACTACACCTTGACACTTAAAAGGAAAATGAATCAAAAGAAATAAACCTGTGCTTTATTTCAAAACCTCTACCACCATGACCAAGGTATGCAGGAACAACCTGCAGTGCGCGACTGCATATTGAAATACAATGTAGAGTAAAAATTTTACTCTACAAAACCAATTGATCAAGACATTGTAACTAAGATCAAAAATATAAGTCAATGATATGTAGACCAATTTATCATAGACTTGATAGACTCTTTAATTTCTATTTCAATCCATAATGATGCTTCCAATGAACAAGGGAATGTGGTTAAACCCATGCAAAACTGAGTTGAGAACATAAAAATGATGGATCAACATGTCTCGATAAAACAACCTAAGTCCTAAGAGGTTCTACAAAATGATTCACTAGACACATAGCATACATTTTTCAATCATAAAGAACCTATTGCTCCTTCACAAAACCAAAGACTAAAACATTTAGTATGCATTGAATAAATTATCTAAAATAATTTGGCCAGTTTATCTCAACCAACCTATACTTTCAAAAATAGACCATGGAATCCCCAAAATCAATAAAACATGTATAATTCAAGGTAGCAAATTATAAGGAATCAATGGCTCACTTACTAAATCAAGGAGTGAATCAAAACAAAGTCATGGATTATAGGGTGTATATCCCTAAGAAATCCATGTAACAGCAGGGTCACATACCACCCCAACAACAATAAGGGAACACACCACCCCAATAGAATTATGTTCCACCCATGAATGCACCAAACATGCAAGAGTGTAATTCCATGAAAGAGATTGTGTCATGATTGGAGATAGGAAAGAGAATCAAAAACTATAAATTTGATGAGTTATGTACATATCCATTTGATTTAAGAATTCTCCAAGTCCCTTTTATATCTCATTTTAAGGGACCTAAATTCAATAAATATAAAGGAAAGGGTAACCCTCATGAACACATTTAGGCATTCTTTGATTATGCCAAGAGGTTGCTTATAGTAGCATTTATTTTCTTTTTTATTTTTGTGAAGTTTAGCAGGACAAGATCTAGATTGGTTACTTAAGTTACCTAAGGGATTGATTATAGATTAGAATGATCTATTTGAAAAGTTTATCAACCATTTCCCATACAACATTGAACATGAATTGACTATTTTTGACATGTGTAAATCCAAATAGCATGATGGAGAAATATTTAGATCATATCTATAAAGGTGGAGAGGACTAGCTAGTCATTTTCAACATAATTTATGAGACAAATAGTTGGTAGACATATTTTCATAGAACTTACACCCTAAGGTGGTGCATAATCTATGACTTGCTTTCACAAACATATTTTAAGAAATCATAGACAAAGGGGTGCAAATTAAGAAGGAACTTATTACCAAAGGCCTTTTCAATATTTACGTGTAGGGTCAAACATCAAATCAAAACCAAACACTAGTTCAAAAAGTTTTACAAAAAAAACTTAAGGGTTTTAAATAGAATAGTAACATGGTATGGAATGAAGTAATTGAAACAAGACACGTACAAATGGTCCAGGCTCCACTAGCTCTAAATGTGTAATTAGCTCCCTTGAATCCACCAACCAATTTGTTAAGACAATCTCCATAGAGGACATTTCACAATCAATTCAAATTCTTTAGAAAATTGGGATAACATATTGAGATAGTGTCATAAAAGATCATAATAGCTAACCTGATTGTATGGATGATACCAAGGCCATTTCTTGTATATGAACTAAAATTAGATTGGTACAATGAAAATGAATGGTATAACTTCCATCATGTTGTTGATCATGGTGCTTATTGTTACATCTAATTATAATACCTTATTAAAGATTTGATTGAGAGTGGTGAAGTTGATATTAAGCTTGCTCCATACAGAACTAATCAGGACATAATAATATACCAAGATCCATTTCCTTGACATAATCAACAACCACCAAGGAATTATTAGTGGTAGAATTAGAATCAACATCAAGGTCAAAATCCTAATCAGCATGATCATAATCAGGATCATAATACACATGCTACAACTTGTATTACAACATGCCTTAAGATTATAAAAACATTGTGGGATGAATTTTTACAACCCACATTACCACTGTTACTATTAAATCCTATGAACCATCCTATACTATTCACTATACTATACCCATTATTATAGGGTTAATACCCTCTCCCTCTAATAAGGTCTTGTTAAGTACACGTAATTTAGTTGTAACTTTATTTTTAAAGGTTATTATTTATATATAACACCCTTCCTCTAATTATAATGGCTCCTCATCGACTTGAAATTGCTCTAATACAACTAAATGGCCATGAGTCACCCTTCAAGGCCCTTTGCCTTCATCTTCTAATTATAATGGCTCATTAACACCTCTATATTGTGTAATCATAATTGGACGCTTGTGAGTTACTCTTTAGGTCCTTTTTCCCTCTTTTTCCAATACTAAACCCAACATGAATATTATGCCTTTATATATGAAGCTAGATATTATGCTAGCCAAGGCCAAACCATCTCATCCTAATGTCAAAAAGCCTTATATTCTATCAAACCAACTGATTAAAAACCTTACATAGATTTCTATTTTAGATCTCTTGCATATATCTTAAGTCTATAGAATTATTTTGAATAGACTTTTACAAGAATCAATTGTTCCCAAAGATATTAATCCTAAATAATTGCAAACTTTAGTTGGACATTTGTCTTCATTTTGATATCTTACATTTGATCAAAAGGACATGTCCACCCTAGGTCCAAACCATAACAACCCATTGTATATTGACGTCATCATTGAAAACCATAAGATCAAGTGGGTTATTATAGACAATGGTTTAGGTCTAAACATAGTGTCCCTCAAACTGGTATAGATATTGGGCTATACTATAAAGGATATTTAGCTAGAGATGATTACCATAAAGGCTTATGACAATGTCAAGAGGGAGTATTTTGGTACCATTTATTTACCAATCATTGTTGGGTATGCTTCTCATCACACATTGTTACATATTTTGGATATTGAACTACCTTATAACATACTTCTTGGTCATCCATGGATTCATTAAGTACAAGTCATTCCATCCACATTACATGAGTGACTTAATTTTTCCCATGATTGGATCCAAGTCAGTATCCCTATCGATCTACATCCTTACTAGTTTCGCAAACATTTAGAGGATGAATATCATAATTATAACTATTTTCCAAGTTTTGAATTCATTGCAAAGAAGAATAAGTAAATAGTTTTGTATCTACCACCATTTAATTATATCAACCCTAGTGACCTTGCATCCAATTCAGTTGATCCATTTCCTATAATTCTTGAAAAGCAGGTCATTATAGAAGATGTGGGAATTTTTACATACCATATTAAGGACATATTCCATGTTTCTAAGTTTACAAAGTCTCCTAAAATATATATTAACCCAAACCTTTCAAAATCCTATATAGACCCAACTTGATCTAGAAATAGAATAAAGAATAAAGGAAACTACCTATGGTATTTGTACCTACTACTTCACTAAAACAAGATTGAGAGGATTTCATAGGATATTTGTTATATTCTAACGACACTATTTATTGATTTTAAAATCCAAAATATCCTATCCCTAATCAGATTGTAGATAATTTTGATTATATAGGAAAAGGACTTGGCCCATGAGCATAAGGAATCATGGAACCCTTATCAGCTGGAGTACCTAATTTGAATCATGGTCTCATATTTATATTGCCTAGGGATGACCTCATGAGTTTTTAGTGATTCTTTAGAATTGACTAGTGATGTGACTCTTGGTAGTGATGTAGCATCTCATTATAGCCTTTTTGATGATCTTGTTGACTCATATTTATTTGATCAAAATTCCATTATGACCTTAATAACTCATTATTCCTTATGCCTTTGCAATCCTAAACTCATTGATTAGGACCAATAAAATTTACTCATACACCTTGATGAGTTTTAGAATGAAGAATCAATTGTAGAATATATGGGCCAATAGATGGATCATTTATTGGTTATCACAAACAAGGATTTGATTTTTTGTTGGATCCCTCTACCTACTTTGGAGAGCAAGCAAACTTTCTTGGTCATAACAAAGATAAAACATTGAGATTTTAGGTGAAAACCTCTATGAGGCACTCATTGATCAGGGAAAAAATAAAGATAAAGACAAACCCTTTAATGAAAACCTATTTTAGGCTTTCTTATATGGGAAAGTTTGATCATCCCTAAAGGATGATAAACGTCCATCAAGCCCTAGCTCTATAGCCAATGATCTCTTCATAACAAGAGCTAATGTTTGAGCATCTTCCTCTTGAGTTTCAAGAGATTTTTTCTACCTGGCCATTACCTAAGATGGTGGATAAAGATTCATCACATTATCCAGAGCTTTGGGAGGAATAACAAGAAACTATAATATAATAAGAAGATCATTATCACACATTACCTACTATTCTTGAAGATGGTTATACACTTCATGTAGAAAACATAGTTAAAGTGAACCTAGGAATATATGATGATCCCAAAATTGTTTATCTTGGAGCTTCCCTCACTAAAGCATAATGTGAACACATTATATCCATTTTAATAGATCTCATTAATATTTTTTCATGGGCATATTTAGACATGTCAGGATTAGACCCTCACTTGGTAGTGCATCGTCTTGTTATTTGTATAGATGCCAAACTAGTTAAATAGAAATTGAGGAAGATATATCCATGCATTGCTCTTTTGGTAAAGGTCAAATTGGATAAATTATTAGGAGTAGGATTCATCCAACCATTGGACTATTATGAATGGATATCAAACATAGTTTCAATCAGAAAAATCCCATAGGGCATACGACTTTATACAAATTTTAGAGATATCAACAAAGCATGCCGTAAAGATTATTTTCCTCTTTACAACATTGACATGATCATTGTTATACTATTAGGTACAAGATGTTATCACTCATAGATGGATTTTATGGATATAATTAGACCAAGATAGCCCAAGAAGATCAATACAAGACTGTATTCACTACTCTATGAGGAACATTATGTTACCAAATAATGCCATGTGGATTGAATAATGTTGGATCCACATATTAGTGTGTCATGACTATCATCTTACATGGCATAATTCATGATATTATTGAGTACTATGTTGATAACATAATTGTTGACACTAGAAAGTGCACCTTGCGGTAGGAAAATAGATTCCTGCCCTCTCCCCGCAACATGGAAACCCCTCTCTCACATGTGGGACGGCGAAGCAGGAGAGGAGAGTCTCTAGGTATGGGCTAGTTCCCTCTGATTTATCTTGTTTGTTTCAGGTAGCGCAAGAATATAGATATATAGATATACTTGGGGGGATGAAAAGGGGAGAAAGTGCAAGAAATCAAACAGCCTACTCTAAAAGAGGTGATACACCAAAATAAAGGGGTGACCTTCCAGATCCACTCTCAGAATCAAGAGAAATGCGAGTATACTCTACACATCTGGTAGAGGAACCAGGCTGCTAAGACTAACGGGGAGGCTATAATGGAAAATACATAACAGAGGTTTACCGAGGTGCTGTGGAATGCACACTTACAAGCAAATTACTCTATTTTGTCCTTCTCAAGTATTGCTCTTCTCCTTTCAGCGGCAGAACCGGCGCCTGTAGATAGTTGGTCTGTTGGTATTACATGTGAAAGCATGGAAGATAATGACTAAACACAAATAATACTCATGGAATACATAGCAAATCAACCCAAGATGGAGGTAAAACACTGTATTTTTATTGATTCAGGTGGAGAATTTGCAGAGCTGTGCTCTTTACAAAAATGTCAGAAGATCCCCTGATAAATGAACAAGTCTGCCCATTTATAGAGAAAAGCCAAGAGGAGTCTCATTGGAAAGAGTGAACAAAACACTATTGATGATGTCATAAGTTTTCCAAGACCATGCTTGTTGTCTCATTTTGCATGGTGGTCTTCTCCTCTGGCGGTTGGGCAGGTTTTTTCCTGTGTTCTGCAAGTGTTTTTTGTCACCTCATGTTGTGGGCGGTGAATTTGCCGCCCGCTGCAGTGGATTGCATGTAGGACTTCTGCCGACGTCGACTGATAAGCTGCCTATCACGGCAGTTTTGCCGACGTTGTCCAATGTTAGTGGCCTCTTTTTCTCTTCTGGCATTGTGGGTGGTGATTTTTTTGCCCTCTGCATTGCGTGTAAGGGGTCTCTATTTACCCGCCCGTGTTGTGGGTGGCGATTCTGCCACCCTCTGCATTTTGTCTACCCTTCCCTTTTTGCTAAGTGTCAAACGCCCCAGTTTTTCCCCTTCTTCTTGTGAATGTTTGAAGACTCTACCTCTTGCTACTGCGAATGCCAACGAACTAGGCCAATGAGCCAATGCTCTAAAACGGAGCTGTCGAACCCTGAAGGCGGACCTTGCAACTCAAAATGACTGGCCATGCAAAGCAGGTGTAGAAGGTGACCAAGATTTTTCTTGAGGGATAAAATTGGGTCAACAATGATATAAAAATTGATAACACATGTTAGACACTTGATTTTCTATGAAGGATCTTTGAGAGGCTTTATGAATATAAAGTCTACCTGAATCCTAAATGTGTCTTTGGAGTCACTTTAAGGAAATTTATAGGTTTCATTATATCATAAATAGGTATCAAATTTGACCCTACAAAGGTCAAGGGTATTGTTTAAATACCTCCACCTTTAAATCTTAAACAACTCTAAAGCCTATAAAGAAAGATTCAGTCTATTCACAGGTTCATTTCTCAATTGGTAGATAAGTGCCACCCATTTACACATCTCTTGAAGAAATGAGTCATGTTTCAATGGGATCAAGAGTGTCAATTATCATTTGTGATTCTCAAAAAAAAATTGACCAACCCACTAGTTTTGAGACCACCAACACCTATGAAACTATTCTTTCTTTATATATCAGCGACTAAGCATGCACTAGGGGAACTTTTGAACCAACATGATGATCAAGGTAAAGAACATACATTCAATTATTTAAGATGCACACTGGTGGCTTATGAACATAATTATATACCTATTGAGAAGGTGTGTTTATATATGTTTTTTTATTCCCAAAATTTATGACATTATATGCTAAATAATAAAACAATTATCATTGCTAAGGTGGATCCTCTCAATTTTTTATTATCTAAGGCAACTCTCATAAGACATGGATAAGTGGGTCATGATTTTATGTGAGTTCTATGTTGAGTATCAAAATCATAAATCTATCAAAGGGTAGGTTATTGTTGATCAACTTGAAAAGGCCCCTATTATAGATACTCAACCACTCATATTCGACTTTCTAGATGATTCTATCATGATAGTGGAAGAAGTGTAACATGAACATGAACAATATAAATTATATTTTGATGGTTCATTCACTTATCATGGATCTAGATTTGGCATTTTTTTTATTATGCCATAAGGGGATTTGATTCCTAAAACATTCCACATCAATTTTAATTGTACTAATAATATGGCCAAGTATGAGGCACTTATTATAGGACTTCATCTTACCATACAGTGAGATATCCAACATTTACTAGTCTATGGTGATTTTTAATTGATCATCAATCATACCACTGATCAACATCAAACTAGAGATGACAAGCATGTACCCTATAATAAAATCATGTATAATCTCAAGGTTCATTTTAAATCTCCATAGTTTGAACAAGTACTAAGGGCCAATAATAGATCAGCCAATGTAATGGAAATAATTGGATCCATGATACACATTGATAGTAGTGTTAAAAATTATTAGTTTCTCATATAAAATCTTCTATAGCCTACACATATTATGCTAGATTCAAAAAGGGTATGCTCCATTTCTATTCTTAATCCCCCACCTAGACTGCCTTGGTATCAACACTATTATAATTATTTCCATGATCACAGTTTTCCACTTGACCTATCTAATAATTGACAAAAACTATTCCTTCACTATCTATCCCATTGTACCCTCCTTGGAAAAATGCTTTAATGTAAATTCTATGATGGATTGTTACTTTATTTTTATCTTTGAGAGAATCTAAGCTAGTGTTTCAAGAGGTACATGAAGGAATGTGTGGAGACCACATTAACAGTGTAGTCTTATCTAAAAATCCCTTATAATAGGGTATTATTGGCCTAAAATGGAGATAGATGATTACAATTATGTAAAATTTTGTTCCTTGTTAGCAACATGGAAATTTGATACATTCACCTTCCTTACCACTACATTTGATCACTACACTACACCAACTCCATTTTAAACTTAAGTCCTTAATCTCATTAGGAAAATAACACTGACATCTTCAGATGGATATAATAACATTTTAACTACTATCGAGTACTTTACTAAGTGGATTGAGGCCATTCCTCTCACTTATGTCACTAGAAATTAGATATCTAAATTCAATCATTACCATATCATCTGTTGATATAGAATTCCATTTTGCATTATATATGATAACGGAAAATCATTTATAAACAAATATGTAAAATACCTTTATATAAAATTCAAAATCAAGCATAATAAATTCACACCATATAACCCACAAGGCAATGGACAAGCTGAGGTATCAATTAAGACCATTATAGACATTTTAAAATATTGTTAATAATGCTAGCCATAATTGGCACGTGCAATTATTTCTTGCCCTTTGGGCTTATCAAACTAGTCATCAAACCCCTACAAGAACCACTCCATACTCCCTTGTTTACGGCACATAAGATATTATCCCAATTAATATCAATGTGCCTTCATTACAAGTATCTTTTTAACATATTGAATATGATGAAGAATATACAGTCTAAAGGTTACAACAAATAGAACTTATTTATGGTAAGTAATTGGCTTCCCTAGAAAACTTGTAAGCTCTCAGAATATATTGTGGAGAATCTACAACAAGTACATTCTCCTTTAGTAGTTTAAGATTGGTGATTTGTTCTTAAAAGAGAATGAGAAGAACACAAATGTTGAATGCAATAAAAAAGGTAATTTTTAACCTCATTGGTTGGGACCATATGTTATCATGGAAAACTATGGACCAGGGGCATATCAACTAGCTATTCCAAATGGTGAAGAACTTCTAGATCTCATGAACATTATGCACCTTAAGAGGTTCTACACTTGATATAATTGAACCATTATCTACAAGACCCCTTACTTAGAGGTAACTTATGCTAAAGTATTTTATCCTACCTTTATATCCTAGACCATTTCATGTTGGACCACATTCATTTTCATATTATTTTCATCATTCTAGATAGTGAAAGATTTAGACCGTTGGCACTCTAAACACATTTTATCCTACCCTGGACCATCCTTTTTTGGACCATATTCATTTTGGACCATTCTCTTTGAGAACCACATTATTTTCATGTCTTGGGTTGTTGTAACCTAAATAACTTGTTACCTTTGATCAATTATGATCATGATTATGACTCATAGACATTATGAACACACTCAATACTAGTTCTACAAAGAATAATAGCATGGACAATATTTTTCACCTTATTTTACAAAATAGTGAACATGAATTCATCTATAGTTCAAGATCTTTGCCTACTAGATGGTTCTTCAAAGTTATCTCATGCTGCATACTATTCTATTATATATTTTTTGTTTGGTAGGCATTTTTTACCTTATTATGATCCTCGCTCTCATTGATTTATGATCATGTGCCATTATAGCTGACTTTAGATGTTGTTTGAACTCTTACATTTGGATGTGCTTCTCCTCAGCTAGGTAGTTCTCTTGGACATTTTGTACATAAATTATCCCAAAAATAATAGAAAACAATCCAAAAAAGAATAAAAACATTATCTTGTACTTTTATAGATCTTGATCTTCCACAATCTTACCATTTTTCAAGTAATTATCCCATGTACTTGCCATTTTATAAGACCATTCTCATTTGTCCCACTAGCTTGCCATTTTTCAAGACCATTCCCATCTTTCCATTTACTCTACAACATTAATTAGGTTTTTCTAGTCATCACCTTTTCTTCTTTCTCATTTCCTTGGAGAACTACATTTGGCCTAAATTTTATGTTGGACCTTGCATCCATGGAACTGTGTAGGTAGAGTGCACTTGTCTTATACATCTAGAGTCAATTCATCCAACCCCTTCCTAATCTACTTTTCCCCCATTTCTTCTATGTTATTTCCAAATCATTTGAGGGAAGTCCCTTTTGTGCTTATTATGGTTATGTTTTATAAAGTAATGCCTCCACTACACATGCTTAATAAAGTTATTTTTAAACCGCACTAATGTTTTTTTGTTTGTGTGTGTTTATTTGTTTTGTATTGGTGTTTTGTTGTGCTTTCTTTCCTCTTCATCTATTTCTTTCTTTCCCTTGGTTATTTCCTCTTGTTTCTCTTTTGGTATTTTATTTTATTGTTTGGTCTTGTTGTGTTGTTTTATTTTTCTAAGTACATCTTGATGGTCCACATAGATCTTGATTATTCATATCTTGATCTCATGTTATTAGGATGTTCTTGCTTTATTTTTAAACATTTTTGTTCCTACTTGAATCATGATTTTCCATATCTTGATTTTAAGTTAGGGTCATTTGTGTGTTATTTTTATTTATTTTTGTTTAAATTTAAATGGTTATAACTCTGGTATTGGTAATTATTATCATTATCCTTAGTTATAAACATTCACAATCAAATCAACTTAATTCAGATGAAATGCCACATCATTATAAATTCCTCATACTTATGATGCATAATTTCCTTTTGCTATACCAAGCACTTTGTGCTTTGGTTCCAAGTTTCAACATCAATGTAGATCTAATGATCAGCTCTCAATAACACCAATGAAACTAGGTATAATGGTTTATCTCACATTTGACTATATACAATACGTGCATCTCTTGACATATATCATGGGTCTAATCAAACACTGGTCAATTTTATTCATCCTTTATTCCATTCTCTCCCATGTTTTGGTGAACTACATTGGCTTGAGGTCCATTTGGACTATGTAGGCAACACTTGGATGCATAACATGTCTTGGGTTAGTTCAGCCATTTTTATTCTTCTATTCATCTCTTTCATCACTTTGTGGATCTGTGTATGCTTGGTTTTTTGTGGCTTTTTTAGCCCTTCAACCATCACATTTATGTTTGTGCCTACTCATATTTAATTTATACAATAGGTTATATCTTTGAGTTATTTCTTACCATTTTTTCCTAATGGTGCACAACATTTGACCTAGTCACAAATCTAAATCAACCCTACTAGGGCATAATTAATTATCAGTGATCAAAATCAGCCCTACTGGGGTAAAATTGATTTATCAACCAATCAAATATACTCTACTAGAGAACATTATTATTTTATTTAATTGGAGACATGCTTCTCATTTTCTTCTAATTCCAATCTCTATGTAATTTTTACCTCATTGTGGTAATATTTTATTGTGCAACTTGTCATAGGATTGATCATTCTATAAACATGCACCTTGAACCCTAGCTTTGGGTGTGTTCAAAGTATGTCACTTATATTTTTGGATTTTATCCTTCCCATTCCACCCATCCTTAGGGCCCATTATACTCTAATTATTTCTTTATAATTAATGGAATCATTACCTGCAATCATTAGCTTTTTTGCATTTAATCTATTCCATGGGATAATCTCACTTTCTCCATATTTTTTGAGAGTCCATCCTTCTATTTCATCTTAGTATGTCCTCTTGAGGGAGCATCATGGGTCATTTTTGATTAATTTCTTATTGAAAACTCTTTTCTTTGAAAATATGTTACTTCCCTGAATGCCTCATTATGCCTTCTCAAACAGGGTAAAAATGTAGACATCCAATTCCTAACACCATTGTGTTGAAATTGTCAGTCTTACTCAAAATTTGCATTAATGCACAATTTGGGCCAAAATCACTTAAACATGTTAAATGGTTCAATATTGTCATATAAAAGTGTTGATTTAGGCTAATGTATCCATAAATGGATCAATGCATTTTATGTGATTATTAACTTTTCTCAGATCATTTCAATTCAAAATAATGAAAATGCATTTTGGTGCTCTAGATCACTATTTTCTTATAATTCAAAAGCACATGACACATGCATGTGTTATTTTGTGTCGACAACATCATAAATGTAATGATGTTTTGTACACAACTAACATCACCTTTTAATTCCCCTCCAATAAAATTATGACCCAGTAATATGACATTCTAACTAGTTTGATTAATAAAGTGCATCAATTTCCAAAGAATTACTTAAAATTTATTAATCTTACTTAGGAAAATTAAACTAAATAATGAACTTAAGTAAGAATTCCATGTAATTTATTAAATATTTATTTATTATAAATTGATTCCTTTCAACTGCTTCATCAAATGACATCATTTGTGGGGTGGCATACATAAGCCATAAATGCAACACATATCATTATTATGGCTTCCAATTCATCCTTAATGCCCCTTCCTCAGAAGTATTTATGAGGATATTTATATATATTATTTACATAATTGGATTAATTCATGACTACACATCTTGATCTCATGATGGATGGTCATAGTTGATCCTGATCAATTTGAAAAATCTATAAATAAAAGGGCCAAGACCACTTTGATTAAGCTTCATTTGTGTAAATTTATAATTTAGGATTCTCTCTACAATCCATTTGAGTGTAGCTTGATAATAATTTATTTTCACTAGGATAGATTCATTGATAGGCATAACATTGATTTCATATCATGAGCCTACTTTCATTTGTATTTTTGAGATGGAGGAGCTTGGCTTTGCACAATTGTTGAAGACTTTGCCACCAAATCAATGCAAAAATCATGTTTTGAGCCACATTTATGTGATGGGATGATCTTGGGAAGGTAACTTGTGTTTTACTTATTTTATTTACTCTTAACTATCATTTTCACACCCCATTCAATAGGTTAGCCTAGATTGTTAGTTCTTTATGCACTTTTCTTGGTTTTATTGACTAATGTTTGATATAACCATCTCTTTAATCCATCCATTACCTATTTGTCTACCACCCTCCATGCAATTCTTAGTACATTCAATGTATTGTTCTCCTATTGCATGAGAGACCTAGGACTTAGGGGCTTTCAAGTAAGTGATGAGTCTGATAATGACTTAAGGAGGTTGGTAAAATTGTGTTTTTTCCCTTCAGAGTCTCATCATCATATGGATAGGCCTTGAAACATTAATTCCTTGATGTAGATGAAGGTCATCTCCTCAATTAGGTTGAAGTCTATATGAATTTATTTTGGATTGATCACAATATTATTGTATTTAGAAATAAAAATCCAAGCATAAAAACAACATCAAAAGAGAGGATAAAGGAACAATCAGATACTTAAAATGAGATTTATTACTATCATTTTTGTGCCTTAGATTTCTTATCCAAGATTTTCAAGCTTATTTGAGTACAAATTGATTGAATTATTAGATTACTTGATTAATATTTTCAATGGCTTGTTGATGGCTTTAAAAAGGATATGGAATTAATTTGATAATGGTTGATAATACAAGTATGATAGATTCTTATGGTTTTCAAGTTAAGTTGGCCATGAAGGATTGGTTTATATTTATAAGCCAAAGGGCCAAATCAATGGCTCATATTCAAACTTGAGACATGGGGATCAAGGGTGGAGGAATTTCCAAGGAATTAAAAATTCCTTAGAAACCTCTATAATAGAGGCTTTTAGAGGAGAAGGGCTGAGTTAGAGGAGGTTATATAATTAGAGAATTATATAATATCCATTAGGATCTGGGAGTTTAGGAAAGGCTAAGATAGTAGGCTGGTAGATGTGTAGGTGAATAAAAGGTAATTTTATATTATTAAGTGGGCTAGTTGGTAGATTAGTAGCGAAGTAAGAAAGTTAGTAAGTTAATGGAGTAATTAATTGGTTTCAAGGGTATGGTATGGTTCATGAGGTGTATGTAATTTGTGTAGGAACTAGGATATTAATTAATTGGGTAAGAATATGATTATGGGTTAAATTAGTAGGTTTAATGGGATTATTAGAGTGAGTAGATTTAGGTGCATATATTTTGACCCTATTTGAAAGGGTAATGGTATTTCAAATAAAAATCAAGTTGTTAGTAGATAGCATGCCCCATAAAGTAAGCATGCGAGAAGAAACAATCTAGGTGGTCACTTTAATATAAGTCCTAGGGTGGGGTAAAACCATGATAATGATACGGGGTTGGGATGACTTGAATATTGATGTAGTTATGATTGAGATGCCCCAAGCATAGATGATATGGGATAAAATAGTTGAATCTCAAGATATAGGTTCTAAAAAAATAGCCAATGTCTACAAATAAGATTGATTTATTAATATGATAAGATGGGAATATAGAGGACATAGACATTGCCCCATAATAACAAGATGGTATAGGTCATGAAGCCGATGATAAGTCCCAAAGCAAAGATACATGTCAGGGATGGTTGAAGACCTATAAAAGAGATTAAATGAGTAATTATGAATGATAATCCAATTTACATTAAATTTTAATAATGTCAAGGGATCCATCTAGTATAGGATAGGGAGCGAGGGTTACTAGTGGCTAAAATATCCCTGGGCACAAGACATGGCTACGTATTACCTACATAATCTTAGGAGACCTTAGGTAAATGTAGTTCTAACTCAAGATTGGGATGAATAATGGGGAGATGGAAGGCCATGCCCCAAATGACTTAGGCATGATAGTTGAGTATTAAATGTGATGAAAGATTAGGTATATGGGATTTGGGGATGAAAATGGGATAACAAGGGAGGATAATGGGTATGTTAGGGGTTAAAGATGTGATGGGGGTATAAGGAGGGGTCAAATAGAAAAAAGGGGATAAAAATGGGTCATTTTGACTTTTACCCTTGGTGTGAATAGTGCTTTAGATATAAAACCATGGACCATATCCCATGCTCTTCATATCATAGTGAGAGGGTCAAAGAGTTCCAGAGGCTAGAGGACGTAGGACCACTGGTATGTATTCAATCTCTAACCTATTAATTTTTTTATTTTTGCATTTATTTTCAAGTTTTATGATTGGATGTGTTGTGGGGATAATATCACCACTGAGGGCAATGCCCTTAGTGGCATTATTATGCATGTGAATCATGATATCATAATTGTGAGTTATGATATTGTAATACTATGATAAGTGATTCGTGGTATTATAATATTTCAAGGAGCAATTAGCAATATTGTGATGTCACTAGAGGGGAATTATGGTTTTTCATAACCACAAGGTTATAGTCACTATTATGCAAAATTGTAAGACATGAATCATATATCATCAAGGTTATTATTAAGGGTTAATTCATAATCAATGATATTGTGTTAAATAGGGTAAAGGGTCAAGGGGTATGTGGATAGGCTAGGCTAGGGATTGAGGGAGAATCTAGGATAATGTGGATGAATAGGAGAAGGAAGTGGGGGAGTTAGTAATGAATAGGACTGAGCTAGTTAGGAGATAAGTGGATGGAGATTAGAAAGGTAAGGGGATATTTAGGTGATATATGAGAATATTTTACAAGGTTTAGGATTTGGGATGAGGGTTAGAGTGGATAAGATAAGCTAGGACTTAGTATTTGGTATAGATAGATTTAGGAATTAAGATAATAAGTGGTGGGAGGGGTTATATTACCTTTGGGAAGGAAAGGCATAGATGTATTATGTAAGGTATTAGGATGATTAGGAAGGATAGGCTTAGAATAAATGTGATGAGATGAAATCATTGTAATAAGACATATGGTTATTATAGGAATATTTAGAAATGATGGCATCTCAATTATGGTGGTCCCAAGTTTTACATGAGATGCACTTACTGACACTAGTGGAGTATGGTATGTTGGAGTTTGTGGGATTATACTATGTTGTAACCATGATAGTGGTGAGGATTGATCAAGATTTTATTATAGACTTAGTGGAGAAATGGAACTTGGAGATGATTACCTTAAACTTTATGATGGGATAGATGATCATCACCTTAAAGGATGTGTTTTAAATCTTTTAGATGCCGATGAGAGGATATATGATCTACTGGTGGTCACACACCCTCAGAGTAGTAGCATAAAAAATAGTGAGGAGACTATAGATTGGCATGTGAGATGCATGCGTAGATATTGATAGGTGTCTAAAAGAGGGTACCATTGACAAGCTGACATTGGTAGTGATGTCTCTTATGATTGGAATACTCTTTCTGGACAAGAACAGACAATAGTTTTATTTGGGTTTAGAAGACATAGTATTAGATATGGTATAGGACTAGATTATTTGTGTGGGGTCTGGTAGTTTTAGCTCACTTATACCAAGAGTTACACATGGGGGCCTACAGAGGAACTATAAGCCTGGGTCTATCACTATCGCTATATATATGGATCTAGGAGCACATAATGATAGAGCATCCCTTAGGTACTCATGCAGTCAAATATACTTATGAACCCATCATATTTGGATGGTATATCCTTTTAGTGGTATAGATAGGGAATATAGGAGATGATATTTTATAGGTAGACATTGGATGGGTTATGACCAGATCATATCACATGGATGCCTTATAGAGGGGAATAATTTGTATGGGATGAGGAGGTAAATGTCACATAGTATATGTCGATGGAGTGTTACTTGACAAGGTGTATGGATTATATCATTAAGTGTTACATACTGGATTGGGTGCATAGGAAGTTTGGGAGGCCTCAAGATATACCAAGTGAGGAAAACCTATTTGTGTAGAGTGACAAGGAGAGGCTATAGTGGGGGATATTGGTCAATAGATCACTTTTGCATGTAGACTATGAGAGCATTTCCCCTATAATATGGTATTTTTAGATGAATATCCTAGATCTAAGTGTTACATCTACATATATCACATGGTGGACATAGAGATAGATGATTAGGTTATTAATAAATAGATATAGAGTGAGGAGGGGGTGGTAAGGAGACTATTATAAGCACTGGTGAGACTAGGGAAGTCATAAGGGAGGGGAAGATAGGTTCTAGCATAGGATTCATAAGATGGGCAAGTGGATCCTAATGTCATGGACATAGATGGGGGAGATCAAGGGGGCATGGATAGAGGTTAGATAGTGGTAAAACATAGGTTAGAGGGATTGGGGTATAGGTTGAAGGTGATGGTGGTGGAGATGAGGTAGGGCCATCCCATTCATCATTCATAAAAAATGAGTGAACATTGTTAGAGTGGCTCAATGTGCTGATAAAGATAATCCATTTTTTTTTATGTCTTCACAAATTATGTTTGGGAAATAATCCTCTTGTAACAAGTAAATGGGTGTAAAAAAGGGTAATCAATTAGAATAATTATGTTGGATATAGAATGGTATTGGGATAGGGTAGAATTATGAAGTCATTCATGATCTAGGCAATCCAATTTAATATTGCACATGTGAGTATACATGAGCCACTGACATGATAATGATCAAGGTCACATTGACATCATAGTGTGCAGGGAATTCTATTTTATGTGACTTGCCCCATTTGAACTTGGCTAGTCACTTAGACCATCCTTGTTCCCATGTGATCAAAATATAAAAATAGAACAAGACTATTTAACTAATTAAAACAAATATTTATAAAACTTAATGACTTAATAAAAAAAAAAAACACACACACACACACACACACACACATATACAAAAGACAAAACTATTAGGTTGTGGAGCTAAAAGCTTCAACCCTTTGCAAACTAAAGGAACAATGGTTGCTGAGATCCAGGAGCACCGGCGTCGGCAGCAGGACCGACGTCGGTAGAGACCAGTGCAGAAGGCCACCGGTGATGGCAGGAAGTCAGCCGACATCGGCAGAACCAGACAAGTAGGGACCGACGTCAGTCACCAGTGTGTTCCAGAACTGCTCATTTCACGGACAGTTAGTTAAGTGAACGAAGAGTTTGCATGTTGAGACCAGTTAGATTCTTGGGCTGCGAGGATAATTGTCTAAATTAAGAGTCTAAGTTATTGTTTGAGTTAGGGATCTATTTATAGACCCATTGGCATGTATTGTTTAAGGCATGAGATAGAAAGGAAGATTTCCTTCTATTTGTTAGATCTGTGAGTTACAGGTTGTTGCAAGCTCATTGGGGATCTACATGTAAGTTTGGTCTTTGAATTGCAAGTTGTAGGTTCATGAGAGATCAGCTTGAAGTGCTATAGAGTGCTTGGTGTACCGGCAAGTTTATTACTGACTGGTTGGTGAGGTGAACACCAATTCTGTGTGTGAGTTGGTTGTTGGGACCCTTTTTTTGTGTAAGAGAGTGTGTGTGAGAAGAATTACTGTACACTTGAGGTGTGGCGAACCTCTGTAAGGTGAAAGAGTGTGGCGGCTCTTTGTTGTATTCTTTTCTGTATAGTGTTAATACAAGATAGTGTATTGTCTCTCATATTCTGTGCTATTGGTGAAGTCTAGTTACTTGTGTTTCTGGTTATTTCCACATATTCAATTTCTTATATTTGGTAATCATATTGTGCTCTTTCTGAGGAGCAAGATCCTAACAGGTGGAATTAGAACAGGTGTGTTTGTTCTTGGATTTTCTTCCACCCCCCTAACAAGTGGTATCAAATCTTTTGGTTGGGATACTAACAGATTGGTGTAGATCTGGGTAGTGTGTTTTGATTACAGGTTACTCACAGGGTTTCTGTTTGAGTGGGAGTTAAGCAATGGTAGAAAATAGTCAACTACGAATGGAAAAGTTTAATGGCAAGAACTACCAATTATGGAGGATGCAGATTGAGGACTATCTGTATCAGAAATATTTGTACTTACCGTTGGGTGGGGTTGCTAGCAAACCCTTGGATATGAAAGATGAAGAATGGGAGGTTCTTGATCGGAAGGCTCTGGGATCTATTAGATTGAGTCTTGAAGCATCTGTGATTTCTAGCTTATCACAGTGTAAGACAACGGTGGAGTTGATGAAATCTTTGGCAAATTTGTATGAAAAACCCTCGGCTTCTAATAAGGTATTTCTTATGAAGCATTTATTTAATTTGCAAATGTTGGAAGGTGGATCTGTTCATAGCCATCTTAGTGATTTCCATGGTTTGGTAAACCAGTTAAGTTCCGTCAATATTGTATTTGATGATGAAATTAGAGCTCTCTTAATCTTGTGTTCATTACCTGAAATTTGAGAAGGTTTGGTAATGGCAGTTTCTAATACTGTGTCTCCTTCAAAAGTCTTAAAAGTGGATGATGTTGTGAGTGTGATCTTGAATGAAGAGATACGCAGGAAAAGCACAGGTGAATCATCTGGAGATGCTTTGAGTATTGAAGGAAGAGGAAGGCCAAGAGAGAAGACAGAGCGTGGGAGATCAAGGTTGAAGATGGGCAAGAGATCCAAGTCCAGGTATGGCAGAATAACCTACTGGAAATGTGGAAAGCAAGGGCACTTAAAGAGAGATTGCAGATCGGGTGAAGATCAGCATGAAGGACATGGAGAAGAAGTAAATGTTGCAGGTTACGTTGCACAGGATGCTCTGGTATGTTCTTTGGATAAAGTAGAATCTTGGGTATTAGATTATGGTGCCTCTTTTCATGCATCCCCACATAGGGAATTTTTTCATGAGTATGTCCAAGGAGACTTTGGAGAAATTTGTGTAGGGGATGGTAAGCCTTGTCAGATTGTTGGCAAAGGCAAAGTGAAGCTAAAATTGCAAAAAGGTGACACATGGGTGTTAAAGGAGGTCATGCATGTCCCAGTTCTGAAGTGGAATCTGATTTCTGTTAGAAGTTTGGGTGAAGAGGGTTGCACAGTAACTCTCACAGCGGACTCTTGGAAGGTTACCAAGGGTACACTTGTTGTAGCTAGAGGTAAGAAAGTAGGTACGCTTTATCTATTTACTTGTTTTACTGATTCTCTTTCTGGGTTATCTACTTCAGCTGTAGATTTGGAGATGTGGCTTAATAGGCTTGGTCACATAGATAAGAAGGAGATGCTGGTTCTTGAGTCAAAGAGTATGATTTCAGATTTGGAAGGCATGGATCGTGGTTTCTGTATGCAGAAGAAGAAGGTTACATTTCTTGAGGAATCCGATGTTAGTGACAAGAATAGGAAAGCCTTGGTTTTCAAGGAGAAAGTGACGGACAGAGTTCAGCACAAGGTGCAGAGGAATTCTGAGCAGAGCAAGGGTGATTTGGACAAGGGTTTGATCCAAAAAGAGCTCGCGGGAAAAAGTTAGGTCTCACAAGAAAAACACAGAGACCGATGTCGGCAGGAAAATTGACGTTGGTGTCTAGACAGGGACCGACGTCGGCTATGTGTAGCCCAACGTCGGTGACTCAGGGTAGATAAGGACCGGCATCGACCAGGGGAAACCGACGTCGACAGGGAGGCAGTCATAGGGAACCGACATCAGTTGGCTGTAGATTGAGATGTGACCGGCATCGGTCACTGAGATGAATTTTGGGTGGACAGCTAGTTGTCATGGAGTCTCAAGCGCCCATATGGAGGACTGAAGGTGTAAGTAAGTTCTTAAATTCGTCATTTCCCTTCTTTACACTACTTGTTTCTCACTTATGGCATAGGACCAAGAAGTTGTTGAAGAAGAAGAACAGGTAGATCCAGGAAACAGTGGGAGCTTGGCATGGATGAGGATGTGATTCCTTGGAGGAGAACCAAACAGGTGTTTTGGGTAGAGTTGCCAGTTGGAAGTAAGCACTGAGAGACGAATGGATGTTAAGGATGAAGAAGAGGGGAAATGGATACGTGAGATGGAAGATCAGGGTATATGATCTTGTTTTAGCTGTAGGTCAATGGAGGTTTGATCATTGTGTTTCCCTTTACCAGGTTGGATAATATTAGCTACATTATCCTATTTTCTGTATGATGTGCTTGTTATAGGGTTACATATACAGGTATTGCTGAACTAAAGGTAAAGCTAGTTCAGGTGTATGTCATGGAGAATCTGGGAGTAGCAAGATTCTTTGGCATGAGTGTGATCTAGAGACATGGAGGTCTTGTTGACTTTGTTTCAAGATGATTGTGTGAGGCCGGTTAGCACGCCGATGGTTAGACAGTTCATAGAACAGGTGTCTTGATTCACATAATGAGGTTGAGTGCATGGTATGTACTAAACCTGAGTTTTCCCAAGTAGTGGGAGTTGTCACAAATTTGGAGTCAATCCAGGAGAGTAATACTGAAGGGTAATTCAGTGGGACCAGCAGCAGGTGCACATGCTATGCAGGGTCAAGTTCTTTTTCTACATGGTTGTAGATGCGGATGTGGCAGGTAATTTGGATGACAGATTTTGCACCACAAATTTTGTGGTGGTTGGTCTTCAAGAGTGATCTTGAGGAGGGATACAAATCCAAGGGAACAAACTAGATGGTGTACAGGTATAGGTATAGGTTACAGCTATTTATCTCCAAGTGGGAGATTGTTAGGTTGTGGAGCTAAAAGCTTCAACCCTTTGCAAACTGAAGGAACAATGGTTGTTGAGATCCAGGAGCACCGACGTCGGTAGTAGGACCGACGTCGGTAGAGACCAGTGCAAAAGGCCACCAGCGATGGCAGGAAGTTGGCTGACATCGGCAGAACCAGACAAGCAGGGACCGACGTCGATCGCCTGTGTGTTCTAGAATTGCTCGTTTCACGGATAGTTAGTTAAGTGAATGAAGAGTTTTCATGTTGAGACCAGTTAGAGTCTTGGGCTGCGAGGATAATTGTCTAAATTAAGAGTCTAAGTTATTGTTTGAGTTAGGGATCTATTTATAGACCCATTGGCATGTATTGTTTAAGGCATGAGATAGAAAGGAAGAGTTCCTTCTAGTTGTTAGATCTGTGAGTTGCAGGTTTTTGTAAGCTCATTGGGGATCTACATGTAAGTTTGGTCTTTGAATTGCAAGTTGCAGGTTCATGAGAGATTAGCTTGAAGTGCTATAGAGTGCTTGGTGTACCGACAGGGTTATTACTGACTGGTTGGTGAGGTGAACACCAATTCTGTGTGTGAGTTGGTTGTTGGGACCATTTTTTTGTGTAGGAGAGTGTGTGTGAGAAGAATTACTGTACACTTGAGGTGTGGCAAACCTCTGTAAGGTGAAAGAGTGCGGCGGCTCTTTGTTGTATTCTTTTCTGTATAGTGTTAATACAAGATAGTGTATTGTCTCTCATATTCTGTGCTATTGGTGAATTCTAGTTACTTGTGTTTCTGGTTATTTTCGCATATTCAATTGCTTATATTTGGTAATCATATTGTGCTCTTTCTGAGGAGCAAGATCCTAACAGGTGGAATTAGAATAGATGTGTTTGTTCTTGGATTTTCTTCCACCCCCCTAACAAAAACAAGACAACCCATAAAATAAAAAATTAGACTTAGGTAATGATGTTTCATGGATATACATGTGCTTTTGATAATCAACTTAATGAAATGATTATTTATAATGGTCCTAATCACAACATGAAATATGTACATGGGGTGAATTATTCCTAAGAGTGTTTTGATTGATATAAGGATCCAATATAATTAAAAATAATTGTTTATAGGGCCTAGGATGAATGATCAGCATTCAGTTGTAGAGTGTGTTTTGGTGAAATTTCAGCTTATATTTCAAGAAATGAAGAAGAATAAACCAAATATGGGTATGGTTGAAAAACCTAGATTTGGTTTGTGCTCCATGATATGGATGGTTGTGATACCTCCTCTTTGGCTTGGGAGGATAACCTACATAAGAAAGAGACTATAAAATGGTTGGTTAGCTAGGTAGGAAGGTGGATTGCCTAGCAAGCTAGATCTAAAAAGTACACAACTACCTTGGAGGTTGTCAATCCACCTTTTAAGAGAAGTTAATGCTGATAAAATAAGTTTGCATAACATAAATGAAATTACTTAATTTAGGTGAAATAAATAATATTCAAAATAAATTCTAATATTAACAAGATAACATTAAGATGAATGCCAAACTATCAAAATATGGTCCAAGTATGGTCAAGTTGTTGTTTATGTTTTGTATTGTGATAGAAGTTAAGAAAATAGGGTTTTGGTTGAGATTGAGAAATGGTTTTTGATTGCTAATTTTGGGTGTCTGGATTTATATAGTGAGCTTCAGCGGTTAAGGTGATCATTGATGATCAGGGTGATCATCGATGATTACTATTGGTTATAGTTTAGGTCAATAAGGTTGTTTAGTTGAGGTTACATAATGGTTCTTCAAGGTGGGTTTGGGGTAGATATTGGTTACAAGGTAGAGAGTATGTTTAGAGGTGGATAGTTTAAGGGTTAGTTATTTAGATGACTAAAAAGAGGTTGTGGGTGGATGGGTGTAATTTCTAAACTAAATAATTGAAACTTGAAAGAAAGAGAAATATACTTATCTCTTGGTTTAACAGTTGATGGTTGATGGCTTGGATAAGTTATGGAGTTTATTAAATATTATTTTTGATGAATATATACCTACATAAGAAGTTGATGATTAATATTTATCTATGTCCTCTCTCTTGCTCTTGCCTCCTAATGATTTGCTTACCTCATCTCTCTCTCTCTCTCCAGTTATGCTCTTTTTATAGGAAAGGAGAGCTGAAATAATATGCTAACTAGGGGTCTAACTTGATATTTAATTTTAACTTCATCATGTATAGGCTCACACATAAATTAGATGAGCTAATTATAAAAAAACAAGTTAGAGTTAAAGGGTTAGTTAAGTTGGTTCAGACAGTGGAACCTGATCATCAACGGTCAGTGTGACCATCAATGCTTGAGGGTTAAGGTCAAAGTAGTTTAAATATTTGGGTTAGTAAGTGGGTTAAAATAACTTGATTTAGGTTTGATTGTGGTCAAAATGTTAAGGTTGGGTCCCAAGGTGGTCTAGGGGTGTTTTGACATCTAGAACTCTAGTGTGTAGTTTTCTAGTATCTATATTTTGCACCTTTTTATTATCTATTTTGTATCACCAAAATAAAAAAAATAGATTGTGGGTCGAAGGTTAGGTTACCCTGAGCATGGGAGAAGGTGTTCCCCCTCAAATCAATAATCAATAAGGTAAAATAGAATCAGTTATGGGTTTGATGAGTTGGTAGGGGATGATGAAATGGGTGATTGATAGGTTGGGAAATTGAAGTACAAATATGTGTACAAAGTGTGACAAAAGGGTGATAACCAAGATCATGTATTGAATAAGTTACCATAATCAGTAATAATTAAGTTTAGTGCTAGAAGGATAAGTGACAAGTGGACTATATGACCACATTTAGGTGTGGCAACTAGGTATACTCATAAACATAAGTCTCTTAAGTGATGTCTATATTTCTGTGGGTATCCAAGGTAGGAAGTGATCCTGATGAAAACACAAATTGGTCAAGTATCATAGGTATCTGAGGTAAGAAGTGTTCTTTAGAATACACAAGTGGATCTAGTAAGTGTGAGGTGGTGAAAGTTCAAAAAGTGGTCAACATGGCAATGTTGTCGCTGTGGTCAAAAGACCAAGAAAAAGTTAGGTCATAAAAAGTGCAAAAGGTGGGTCAAGATGACCAATTTGAGGTTAATTGGTTTGGTTGGGTGGTTTAGAATAAGGTTTTATCTAATAAGGAAAGATATATGCCTTTGCAAGTGGTCATGAAACTAGAATGAGGATAAAATACTCCAATTGGTAAAGACCATAATAGAAAGATGGGTGAGCTTAAGAACATAAACTCCTTCATGCATTGAATTAGTATTATTTAATTGGTTAAAAGAAGTGGATTGATCACATAGTGTTAAGTAAGCTCAAAATGGCTTGATTTAGTAGAGGATAAAATTAGAGATAAATGAAATAGGTGAATGGATAGCATTGTAACCTTCTTGTGGTGATGACTTTCCCCTTCTGTAGATGACCTAAAACCCATTATAGATAAGTCCATGTTCTAAATTTTGGGTAGACAGATCTATGTGAGAAGTCTACTAATTACTATGTGAAAACTAATGGAAGTTTTCTTGGGATTGATTTTTTTTAACTTTTTACTTGAGGTCATTTGATTGCTTTAAGTTGATGGTTTTGGGAAATTGATCGATGTCTTTTAGTTGATTGCTTGCTTGATAAATGTTTGGTTTAGTCATATTTTAAGGTAGTGGTCTAAGACTTGGATTTGTTTGTGTGATAATTATCCTTTGAGGGAGTATTCTACCCTTTTAAGCAATGTTTGATAGTTTTGGGTAGCTCTCCTTCAAGGGAGCAGTCTGCAATGCTAAATATTTTTACCCAAGTGATATTTGGTATCCCAAATTAATTTTATGTTGGTTTAGATATAGACAAGTCTATATAGGCTTGAATGTTTTCCTCTATAGAGGAAAAAACCATAACACAAAAAGGTGAATGATGGGTAAAATATGTTTAAGTGATAATGACCATGGGGATTCATCTTATAAGGGACAAAAAGCATCCATGAGAATCATGCCATAGGTAGATCCATGGTACCCATGCTTAGGATTATGATAAAGTTGTGATGGATAATCACATGATATTATTTTAATTGGTTATCCTTAAAATAATGAAATAAAGGTAGTTGAAAATAAAGGATGGCCTTAAGTGAGACACAAGATGACAAAAAACTTGGTTTAACAAAAGAACCGAATATAAATGCAATGCATTAAGGGGTTTATGTTTTGATATGCCCCAAATCCATATTTACATGTAAAAGGTTTGATCCAATTAGGAGAGAAGAGGTCCCCTAGTTAATTTTCAAGACTTGATTAGATGTGGAAAAGACCCTAGGTTGGACAAAGTAAAAGAGGCAAGGCTAGTTAGGCGATGGTGGCTCAACTTTGGTTAGTGGCAATGTTGGTTAGTTTTTGGTTTGGTTAGGTATATTTAGGTGTTTTTTTGGGTTATTGATAAAAGGATTTTTAAGGTAAAGGTTTCTTTAAGTTTAAGGTTGGTTTGATGGTAGGTTTCAAGGGTTGGTTTGGTCATTGGTTAATGTTGGGGTTGTTGCTTGGTCAAATATTTTAGAGGAAGAATTACCCTAGAGGCTCTTTCCATGAATGTTGAGGAAGAAAAAGATTCCAAAGTAAAGACATGGGTTAGTAAAGAGGGTTTAGGATGGATGAATATTACTTAATTCACATCCCAAGGGTTGTTAGTTTTTATTTAGGAGTTCAAGTTGTAGGTGGTGGTCCAAGCGGGATCTCCATTATGGTGTTATGGTGAGGGAAACATTGTTGGGTCAAATTTGGGTAGGGTTAGCATCTAGAAATGGTGTTTGGAACATCATCTTATAATAAAGGTGGGTTGGACAAGAGTTTTAGATTATCCTGATGAGGGATCTTAGGTGAGGTGTGGGTAGCTTTGATAAAAGGGTAACCAAGATTCAAAAAAACCTTGAATGAAGGGTTGATGTTGATTTGTGTTGATAGATAAGTTTTTTATGGTTGGATTAAAATTTGGGTTGATCATGGTTGATTGATTTGGTCTAGAGGTTGCTTTTATTGGCTAAGGTATGTAGGATCGGTGGTTGATTCAAAATATTGGTTGGTTTTCTTATTTATTTGGTTTTTTTGATAAGGTAAGGTGATAAAGAATTGACCGTGTTAAAAATTGAATCAAATCAAAGACAATGTCATTAGGTAGATGAAAATAAGCAAAATTATAGAGGAATTGAATGGGTTTGATTTTATCTAAGGTTGGGTTGGATTTAGTTATATGTGATGTGTTTTAAGTTTGGGTTGGATCCATTAAAAGTGGAAGCAGAAGAGGTGGGTCAATTTCCTTAATGATGGTTTCAAAAGAAAGTTGAGAAGCCTCTTTTTGGTCAACAAGTGGGTGGTTTAAGGTTGATTATTCCCTAGTGATGATTTTGAAAGGAATTTGAAAAGGGTGCACTTGGTTAACAAGTTTATATGTTAGGGTTTTGATTATAGTTTCTCTAGTTATATATGCACTATAGACTAAACCTAATGAAGGGACCTCATTGTGTTAAGGGCCTTGATTATGGGCTTGCATAATAATGGGTGTAAAAAAAGGTTCAATGATTTATTTCTTGAATACATTCAAGGCTAGGTTGGGGGAAACATGAAGAATATCATTTGGAACCTCCTTTTGATTGATAAGGTTTTGGATGATCATCTTAAAAGACCCACATCTGTCTACCACATGTCCATTTGTGTGATGATGTGTACAAAACTCATTATCTATAAAATAAATAGGTTTTAGAAGAGAAACATTAATGGGTTTTATTTGAGGGAGTCTAATGACAAAATTCCTTAAAAATTTTTTAAGGATTGAGGCATATGATTCCCCAATAGGGTATACTGCCTAGGAAGAGGTTACACCAATGGCTTTTGAGGTTGTGAGCAAATTGGTTGGTTTGGTAAAGTTGGTTGGTTAAATAATTTGGATTGACTAGACAAGTTTGAGTGATTTTATGGGTTAGGTATTCTTGATAAGGTTGGTGGGTTGGAAAAATTTGGTCGATAGTAATTGGTTTGATTTGGTGAGGTTGGTCTATTTAATAAGATTGGTGATTTCAAAAGTTTTGGTTGGTTGGATAAGGTAGATAAGGTAGGATTATCTAATAGGGGGTATAGGTGATTAATAAGATGGTTGAGGTAGGTAATAAAAAGTTTGATATGGTTGAGGTAATTGATATGATGGTTGGGATAGGTAACCCAAAGATTGGTGAGGTTGAGATAGTTAAGGTGAGTTATGACAAGGGTCTAATAAGGGTTGAAATGTTATAAGTTAGTTAAGATGATGATCAATTGGTTATTGAATTTTTTTCAATTGGTTGTAGTTGAGGTTGAATTGATTGTAGGCAAGGTTGGGTTGATTGTAAGTAAGGTTGGGGGTATAAGTGGCTCTTGATGTAAGGTAATGTTCTAATGCAAGAAGGTTGTCTTCTAGGAGTCTAACAAAGTTATTATCTCTTGGAGAAATTATAAGAAGGCTCTCCATTGAACAAAGAAGTGGAGATGAGGTGGATGAAGGCAAAATGGTTGAAGATTTCCAAGGGAAGTTAGATTCCTCACAACTCAAGAAAAAAGAAGACAAGGAAAATTCAAAAGAAGATAAAACATACACTAAAGCACATTAAATCCTAAGGTTATTTTTAGTCTCTCTTATGTATTATGCCTTAATATTTTAATAAATTGTGTGACTCAACTCTGATTATAGAGTGGGTACTAGAAAATAAGTCTATGGTTGGATTTAGGTTGTGTTTAGGCTCTCAAAAGGATCTGTATTGGAAATCAATGTCACTTGGTATTAGGGTCTACCCCCTCACTTCAAACACCACAATGATAAGGGTGTCAGATGCTTAGTTAGTATATACTAATTTCTAGAGTTTATACTCAACCAAAGAGCTGAGTTAGTTCTCTCCTTGGTAATGACCTTTAAGTAAGATTACTAAGAAGGGTAAGGTGACCGCTAGGTGATGAAAGCTCAAGCAGGCCTTATGTCAAGTTGTTATGATGTTTTATTGATGTAGGTGGTTTATTTTAATGTGTGTAATAAGAGTGATGATACAATTGAATTAATTTTCTTTAATTTAAACTATGTGAGATAAAAATGCAAGAAATTAATGTATGCAGTCAATTTTAATCCTAAAAGAAATTTTAGTTTCATTAATGAGAATAGACTAAGGAGAAGAGTATATAAATGCAAGTAAAAAGAAACATGAATAGAGACTCAAGGTCTCATCGGGCATGCGTGAATTTTTTAGTGAAATTTTAGCTTATATTTAAAGAAATGAATAAAAAGAAACTAGATATGGGTATGGTTGAAAAACCTATACTGGGTTTGTGCTACATGATCTAGATGATTTTGATATCTCTTCTTTGGCTTGGGAGGATGACCTACATAAGAAAGAGATTATAAAATGATTGGTTAGCTAGGTAGGAAGGTGGATTGCCGAGCAAGATAAATCCTAGAAGTACATGACTTCCTTGAAGGCTATCAATCCACCTTTTAATACAAGTTAATACTGATAAAAGAAGGTTGCATAAAATAAATGAAAGTACTTAATTTAGGTGAAATAAATACTATTTAGAAGAAATTCTTAGATTAATAATATAACATTAAGGTGAATGTCAAACTATAAAAATATGGCCCAAATATGGTTAGGTTATTGTTTATGGTCTATATTGTGATAAAAGCCAAGACAATATGGCTTTGGTTGAGGTTGGGAAGCATTTTCTACTTATTATTTTGGGTGTTTGGTTTTACATAATGATCTTTGGTGGTCAGGGTGATCATCAACGGTTACTATCAATTATGGTTTAGGTGAAGAAGGTTACTTCGTTGAGGTTGTAGAATGGTTCTATAAGGTGGGTTTGGGTCAGATATTGGTTATGAGGTAGAGGGTAAGGTTCAAATGTGGTTGGTTTAAGGGTTAGTTATTCAAATGACTAAAAATAGGTTATGGGTGGATGGTTGAAATTTTTAAACTAAATAATTAAAACTTGAAATAGAGAACAATATACTTAGCTCATGATCTGATAGATAATAGTTGATGACTTGGAGAAGTTCTATAATTTTTTGAAGATGATTTATGATGAAGAGATACTTTCATAAGAATTTGATGATTGATCTTGATCTATGTCCTCTCTCCTACTCTTGCCTCCTAATGATCTACTTACCTCATCTCTCTCCCTCTAGTTCTACTCTTTTTATAGGAAGGAAGGAGAGGTGTAATAATATATTAACAAGGGGTCTGACTTACTATCTAATTTTAAATTTATCATGTATTGTCTCACATATAACTTATATGAGCTAATTATAAAAATCAAGTCAGAGATGAAGGGTCAGTTAAGTTAGTTCAGATGGTGAAACTTGACCATCGACACTAAGTGTGACCATCAACGGTTAGGGTGATCATTGATAGTTGAGGGTTAAGGTCAAATTGGGTTAAAAGGTAGGTTAGTTAGTGGGTCAAAATTGAGTTGAGTTAGGTCTGGTTATATTTTAAATGTTAATTTTGGGTCGCTATTGGGTCCCAAGGTGGTTTAGGCATGTCTGGACATCTAGAACCATAGTGATTGATTTTTTAGTGTCTATAGAGTGCACGATGGATCCTAGAGTAAGATGATTATTTTACCCTTAAATAATGATGAAATTAGTAGGATCTTGTGAATCATGGATTAGGGATGGATACAAAAATATGAGGATGGGTATAAGGTGAGGTTAATAGGGGACATAATCATTAAGGAATACGTGATTGGGATAGATATGAGGGTGTGATAGGATGGAGGATATATCAAAAGTGGATAGAGAGACTCTAGAAAACTCCTCAATAAATTTTCCCTTAGCATGACTAGTAATGACTTGCCACAACTTGAAATACATGTCTCCTTATTTTTCATAAGCCTATAATATATACCCACTATTGATACAAGTATTAGTGGGAAAATGATGAGATGCAATGGAACTAAGAGAGAAGTCGAAGGGAAATAGATATTCCCCCAATAGTGTTGAACCATGGATGGAGGTAGATAGAGCCTATCAAGCATAAAATCATTTAAAATGCATGATATTAATTGGATCATAAAACTCATCTCCTTCAAGTGTATCTAACCTATAGGTACTTGATCCAAATTTTACAATAATTTACCTTTTTGTCTTAGTCTACATTGGTATTCATTTGATTCTCTTTAAGGACTAGATCATCAACTTCAATTCTTGATACTAGATCTTTTTGTGATATTAGCCTTTTAGCTTATTTTTATATGCCCGAAGGTATTTTAAGGCATTAAGATGTTTTTTATCGAAAAGTTACAAGTCTTGTAGCCTTTTTTGTCTAAAATTATGTCAGATAATGATGCCTCACAAAGAGATGCATACAAAGGGGATTTCCACTTCTATAGGCAATATTGATTTTATACCATAAACTAAAGAGTATGGAGTAGCCCCTATAGGTGTCTAGACACTAGTTCTGTAAGACCAAAGTGTAGGATATAATTATAAATGTCAATTTTTACCTACATCATTAACTATTTTATTCTAAATTTTAATAAGAGCCTTATTCATAGCTTTTACTTGTCTATTCCCATAGGGATGGTAAGGTGTAAAAAATTTCTACTCAATGTGATAATGCTTGCACAGGTCTTCAAATTCATGATTTTTAAAGGATTTTCCATTATCTAAGAAAATTTTGGTGGGAATGTTAAAATGGTAGATGATCTAATTCAATATAAATTTAGAGATTTCGATACTTATGATGTAGATAAGCGGCATAGCTTCAAACCATTTTGTAAAGTACTACATAGCCATGATTATAAACTTATGTCCATCAAATGATGTTGGTTTATCTTGGCAATTAAATCTAATCCCCATATACAAAATGGCCATGGGTTCATAATAGGTTTCAGCTCTTATGCAAATCCATGGATAATATTTTCATGTTTCTTACATGCTACACACTTGTGTACATATTGGTAGGCATCATGATCCATTGATGGCTAATAATATCCAATCTAGAGTAATTTCTTGGCTAGGGCCATTCCACTAAAATGACCACCATAGATACCATCATGGACCTCCTTGATTGTAGGAGTAGCCACTTCTGAGGTTAGGAATCTTAATAGGGTCACGTCATAGCCTCATCGATAGAACATGCTGCCAAGGATAGTGTAATGGGATGTGTGATGAATAAAGGCCTTGTATTGATGGTGATTTAGGTTTGGTAGAAGGATAGTATACCATGTCATGATACCATGGTATAATAGGATCAAGGATGGCACATATTTTGAAATGATCTATGGATTGATGGGTCGTTAATATCAAATGCTCAATTAGAAATTTTTCTTCAAGGACATCTTCAAGAAGGTCGATTAAAGACCCAATAGTTGTTATAGAGTTGGTTACCTTATTAATTCATTATGGTACTTGTTAAAGTTTAATGGATTAAATATTTTTCTTTAATTGGTCTACCAACTATTTGTATGGAAGAAATTTTTCATCTATTATTTGAAATTCCTCATTTACCTACTTGATTATCAATTATGAATCATCAAATACCTTGAGGTGATAGATGTTCTACTAGATGGCTAATTAGAGGCTGTAAATTAAGGCCTCATATTCATAAATATTATTTGTATATGGGAAAGAAAGATGGAAATATTTATGGATGAGGTCACCTTATGGGGTTACCAAAAAGGTACCCAGTCCTGATCCATGCATAGTGAAAGAGCCATCAAAATATAATTTATATCTATTATTTTTTGTAGTACTAAACATGGATTCATCTAAAAAAGGCCATAACAAGGGGCTTGATATTTATAAGATGTGCCTTTGCAAGTTAATCCATGATTTATTTTCCTTTGATGGCCTTTTGATGGGTGTATTCTATGTCAAATTCACTTAACAACATTATCGACTTGGCTATTCATCTAGTGAGAGTATATTTTAATAGTAGGTAATTAAAGGGATTAACTTTGGCTATCAGTTAAAATTGGCTATTGAGCATATTATGCCAAATATTTTGTGATCTAACAATAATGGCCAAGTAATCCTTTTTGATAGGGGTATAATTAAACTCATATGAAATTAATGTATGACTGAGATAATATATTTCCCACTCTATTCCTTCATCATTGCATTATGATAAAAGGGCACCTATTATGCAAGGTGTTGTAGATATATATAGAAGCAGAGGCCTTCTCATGATGGGTGGTGATAACATTAGAGGATTTTATAGATATTACTTAATATTATCAAAGGCCTACTGACACTCAAATTTATAATTAAAATGGGTCCCCTTCTTCAAGAGGTGAGTGAAGGGGTGACATTTGTCTATTAGTTGTTAGATCCTTAGATTTTGAGGAGGCATTTCCATAATAGCTTTAACTTTTGTTAGATCAACCTCAATGCCTCTTCTAGACACTATAAACCTTGATAGTTTGCCTGAGGTGATGCCAAACACACATTTATTTGGGTTTAATAGGACCTTATATTCATGAAGATACTTGAAGATTCTCTTGAAAACCATATGATTCTTAGATCAAAGATTTGACCTCCCCAAAATATCATCTACATAATCTTCAATAATGTCATACATCATGTCATGGAGGATAGCAGTCATTACCCATTGGTAGGTGCTCCTACATTTTTGACACCAAAGGGAATTACATGATAATAAAGGGTTCCCAATGGGATAATGAGGGTTATCTTGTGTTGATAATCAAGTGCAATTTTTATTTGATTATAGCCCAAGAATCCATCCATGAGTGATAATATCTCATACTCTATAATAGAATCCATAATCATATCTATTTTTGGTAAGGAGAAGTCATATTTAAGACACGATTTATTGATGTCCTATAAGTTGGTACAAATATAGATCCCATCATGTGGCTTGGTCACAAGAACAATATTAGATATCCAATTAGAATAATCAATAGATCAAATAAAACATGCTTCCGAGAATTTTTTTAATTCTTCCTTGACTAATAAATCTACCTTAGGGTTCATCTTGCATAGTTTATGATTGATTAGTTTTGCATTAGGATGAATCACTAAATGATGTATAACCAAGGATGGGTCAATTCCTAGCATGTCTAAATAACACCATGAAAAGATATTTATAAATTCTTTTGAGAATCTCAATAATAATTTATCATTCCTCAAGTATGATCATTGCCCCTAATTTAACAATTTTAGGATTTTATTTTGTTCCAATGTTGACTTAAACCACCTCCTCAATAAAGGAGGGTGATTGATCTTGAATATAGGTTAGAGGTAGTGGTAGATCTTGGATGTCTAAAGCAAAATATTTTGGGATCTCTATGTCTAATTCTATAAATAATTCTAATTCATCAAAATGAGTGAAAAATCCTCTAGATTTTGAAAAGGCTCCTCATCTTCATATTCTTCATCTTCAATTTGATTAAGGTATGTTTATTATTCCCCAAAATAGGCTAACTAATTGAGATTAATAGAGAAGCCCTTGTTATGATCTCCAAAGGGCATAAAGTCTCATGCTCCCAAATATTCTGAGATATCCTTATCATTTTGGAACATACTAAAAGATGGTTCATGTTATTGATCCTAGTCTATTAAGGAAGGGTAATAGAGGGATATGTTAATGATGGAGATGGTCGTATCATGATAAAGGTTAGTGGTAACAAGATCTTCATAAAGGTTATAAAAGGATCTTGTTTTGAATTCTTCATTAGAAGAAGACTACTCAAGAATCGAAGTAGTATTCAAAATGATATTGTTTAGATCAATACCCTAGACTAAGATATTATGAACATTTTTGAATCTTTATAGGTTCAATCCTACTTTGTTCATGTCCCCCTAGTCCTTTTACCTGATAATGTATATTATATAACATTTTATGAATTTAGGGGTATTTATATCTATGAAATGTAAGGGCCTCATTTTCTACAATAATCCATGACTCATTGGGATCATCAAAGTAATTCTCTGATAAGATACCCAAACTAGAAAAGGTCATTGGTCTAAATTGATAATTGAGAGGACTATCCTTCTTCATAGCTAGGGACCTGTATCTATGTGGGGATAGAGGTAAATATCCTACATAAAAGGTCTTATATTCATATTCCCCATAGCCTATGGATTTGATCTTAAGATGGGTGACATTTGGTGATGGATTAGAAGTAGGCACTAGATCATTTAGGTGGACATATATGGTATCTATTAGACTAGGAGTAGAATTAAATTTTATAGTATAATAGCATGTGGTCTGAGATTAACCCATTTGGAAGCTATGGAAATGATCGATTTCCTTAGAATTATGATCTCCATGATGGAATGAAGGAATTTCAAACACTGATGGAGAGTATAAGGGATTTCTTATATTTTATGGATCCATAAATGGCCTAAAATTAGATTATATGGAAGATTGACATCCACAACATGAATTAAGGTCTAATGGACAATGGGTCCCATATCAATAAGAAAATAAATGGTGCCCACAAATGGACTTTCATTATTATTGTATGCCTTATTCATGATTAAATTAGGCCCTAATTTACAATACCCCAACTTCTTTAGAAAATCCAAATTCAAAGTAGACAATATATGAGCACCTAGGGGATTTGATGGTTAGAAATGGAAATTTCTATGAACAATGGGTAATTATGATGCAGGCCACTAAGAGGCATGTTATAAGAACTAAATTTTATCTATTGTGAGGGAGACAAGTGACCCACTAATGATTGGAACTATCTAGTGTCAATATCTCAAAGGACTTTAAGATCATTCAAGAGTTGATTAAGGATATCCCAATGAATGGATGACATTTTGAGAAGATTCATAAGTGAGATTTGGGTAGGGATCTTCTTGAGCTATTGGATTATGTCATATGGTTTATCAAAAGATGTAAAGATCTTTCTAGAGACATTGAACCTTTGGAATGTTTGTGTGGATGGGTCCTTTTTCAATTCCCCAAGAACTATAATTTTACTATGTCATGTGGTGACCACACAGTCAATTTTAGCCCGATTAATCTTATGAATGGTAGATGGTGATGGAGTGGGCTCTTGGAGGCCACAAATTTTGATGGTGTTGACATAATGGTATAGGATGGCATAGTAATAATTTTGATTAGATGTGGATGTTTGACCCTAGTCTCTAGGTGGATTCCCTTGTCCTTGACCATGTTTGGGTAATGGGTCTCGATAAATGCCAAGCTACTAATTCTTAGATTGAAATGTTTCCACTTCAATTTTAATGTCTCCCTTTTCAATGATATTTTAAATATAATGTTTTAATTTCATATATTTTTAGTGTCATGACCTTTGACTCTATGATATTGGCAAAATTCATCCTCATGATACCAATCAGGCTGAGGTTTGTTGTCATCCAAATGTCCAATCTCAAGGAGAGTAATCATGTTTATAGCTATTATTTGTTGGAGGATCACTTTGATAGGTACCCAAGATTGGTAAGAGGTATTCTCCTTGTTCAAGGTTTTGGTTCTCCCTATGGTACTTTGATAGAGGATACAGTCTATTGATTAGTAGGAGTCATTTTTTGTACTATTTTGACATGTTGATTTGAATTTGTGACTCCATCTCCCATAACATTTTTATTTTTGTTGAATGTTTTTGGTTTTCTTGAAAATACATTATCCTGATTATGGATTTGTTCATTTTGGGTATATAATTTGATTGATCATTTTTCAATGAGGGCCTTCTCAATTTGGATCCTTTTTTCAATGATCTCATCAAAAGATTTAGCACATTATAATTTCACATGATATTTTATTTCAGTGTTGAGATTGTCAATGAACATCTTGGCCAATTCTTTTCTAGAATTGTACAATGAAACTGGATTGCTAAACTTCTCCATTATTATAGGAAGGAGGATAGACTTTCCCCATTTTTTTGCTTAGTATTATAAAGTTATATGATGGATACATCATGTTTTATATTGAATGAGAAATGTCTCATGAATTTTTCAATTAATTCTCAAAATATGAATATGGACCCCTTTAGTAAATGCATAAACCAATCTAACATGGGTCTTATTAGACTCTTATAAAAAAAGTTGAAGGAGATAGGCATCATCTTAGGCAACCTCATGGCATGCCACATAAAATTCTTGGACATGATCCCAAGGATATCCTTTCCCTCTATATTTCTCAAATTTTTGAACCTCAAAATGTGGTGGAAAGGGTATTTTTAAAATACTCATATCCCAATGGGAGGTGTAAAAATATTCATACTTGTACTTCATTACTTGTGTACATGGGTCAATTTGATAAAAAAAAATTCCTTCATGATTTTCCACTCTTGAATAAAGGATGGATCCATAAGGGGATTAAAAGTTGTAGAATGAATTGTATGTGGTCTAGAATGATTGGGATTAGGGTTGTGGACATTTTTCCTTAGAGAAAATGGTCTTTGATTTTGGGTTTGAAATTATGAGGATAATTAATAAATTTATTATGTTAATTGATCTAATTGATCCTCTAAGGAGGTTTGTCCCCTATTAGTCTTAATGTTATTATTCTGGAGTGGTTCTTATTGTTGTTTTTATAGAATCTCTAATTCATGGTCCATAAGGTCCTCTTCTACATGCACTTGATTATTTTTGGTGTGATGATGGGGAGTGTTAGGCCAAATGGATGGGTAGACTAGGTTTTACAAGATATTGTCATCAAATCTAGGAGTAGTGTGCCTCCCATTAAAATGACTTGAGATAATATTTGGTCATAGTTTTCATAAATATATTTATGAAATTATAATCTAAATTAATTTATATAGAATAAATCACTTGTGAATCAATCTTCCTCTCTGAGAGTATGCATGTCAGTATGTGTATCATCATTATCTTGATTTTGGTCACCTAAGTTCCCTATGAAGTCATACTCTTAGTTGGATCCTTGTCCCATTCTAAGAATTTTGGAATGGGTTCTCATTGTCATGATATATGATGGGGGTAATATAAAGAGAGTGATTATATGTGTTTTTATCATGGGGTGATGAAATAGAAAGTGAGTTTGAATACTAATTTTGCCTAAAACCAAAACTAAGAGAGGTCAAGAGGGATGGTTTAGATACATGAAGACAATAATGACCAAATATTATCAAAGCCAAAACCTTATAAAGGTTTAATCTAGAGAAGAAATCAAGGAGATGAGGTGACTCATAATACCCTTCACATTGAAAAGTGGTGATTAGATGGGTACTCAATATGAAGAGGTAGTGATGATGAAGAGATGGGTGCTAAACTAAAAATTTGACAAGCTTATATACTTTAATAATGTTTAGTCAAAGGGTGATGATGAAGATAGAAAGTGATGGGTGAACACTAAGGTTTAATTTCAAGACTAATGTTATATCCAAAGAGGTGAATAGTGAATATGGAATAGATGTTTTGTTTGATCCTAAAATGGGGTGTCTAGGTGTTTTATGACAAAAGTGGTATTGGCTAACTCAGTTCATAAACAACATGTGTTTAAGCACAACATGAAAATAACACACTCATCCATAATCCCTAATTTAGTCAAATAAATGGGTGTGTAACCAGACATCTACACCATCTAATAGCTTCATGGGTGAGGTTATAGGTTGGTGACCCATTACAAAATCAACCAAACCCTCTTGACCTTGTCTGTATTTAATAGTTACTTATGAGTCGATCCTGACTCCAATAGTAAAACACCTATTATGGTTGATGGGTCATATGCTAGGTTTACACAAAGGGTTTCTAACGAAATCCCTAATATATGTGAAGGTACATGGAGCCCAAATATATATAGGGTTCTATCTAATACTTTAAATCTTTCAATTCACAGATGACCTATATGGGGTCAACCACTTGGCCTAGCGATAGTTATCCCTAATTTTTATACTCTATCAAAACATTGAATTTGGTCAAGTACGTGGTGATGAAATCTATGACACCAACCCCTAATGACTAAGACTATGCATGGGGATGAATTACATGTCGTGTGTTATCCTAGACTCAATGGGTTAACAAAAAGGCAAGCAAGATTAATTTTCTTGATTAATTACCTATGTGAGGAAAATGAACAATGAATAGTCAAGCCACACAAGATAAGATATATACAATAAAAAAGATGAAATTATAGGATTTAAGCACTCCTCCTACAAACAAAAGGGTTAGAAAAACAAATTTAGTACATTTGCCTTGAGAGGTCCTAAAAAAAAAGGGTTAGTAGTCTAATATTAAGCAAAACCACTAATTTATTTTAAAAATATAAATACATAGTTAGTTTAGTGTAGTACTACAAATAAAAACTACAATACCATAACTTTTATTCAAAACTATTAATTATGAGTTGTATTATTACAAGTAGCTAACCATGATAGTCAACCATATAGCTCCTACAAAACCATAGTTGGTTAGACAATATCATAAATTTTAATATAATATTACAATTTTGAGAATGGTGATAATGCAGAGAATAACAAAACTTAAAAAAGGAACACTAATCTAGAAGATTAAGAAATGTAGATGCATAATAAATATTTATAGATGACTATGGAAGAGTTTTTTACTATAATTTTTCACTAATACAAAATTCTTTTGAACTTTAAAGTAATGTTATGATGAATAAGGTTATTCAAAACCATGGAACAAAAGAGATATTTTATCTATGAGAATAATATTCATCCCTATGTTTACCAATTACTAGTAGTAACCAAAAATAGATAGTATCAAAAATTATAAAATCATAATATCACTAACATTAGCATAGTATCATGGATTCTATGACAAAACTGTAGATTCAAGATTATCAGTATGCAAAGAATAAAATAAAAAAATAGAGATACAATATGTTTTACTTTTAGATAATCCTACCCTATCTCCCTATTAATTAGCAAAAAAAATAATAAATAGAAACACCAAAAAAAGTCTAGTTAGAAAAAACTCTTAATACCTAAATCACTTTGTTAGGCTACCAAAGGGGGTTTTATGACCAACTTATTTCCTAAAAAATAGAGAGTTATCAATAAGACAAACTTGTAGGTTACATAGCATCAGGTAGGTGTATTATATTTTAAATAAATTATAATATCATGATTGATGATGCAAATATCTTAAATTTTTGGTCAATATTGTGATTATCAAAGTAGTAATATTGTAACTTAACACCTTGCAACCTTTAGGCTGATTAATCCAAACTTCCCAAAAATAAAAGACAAACACTTGGTTCTTACAAGATAAATTTAAGTGCTATGGTCCCATAGAAGTTGATATATTAACAAAAACTAGTAATTTTTGCTTTATTATATAGAGTCTACAAAACTACAATGAGGATGGAAATATCATTATTTTTGTTACAATATCACTACTCACAAAGTAACATTATTGCATAAGAACCTACTAGGAAACTAGACCGTTAGTGGTTAAGTTAGTGGTTAATGTAATACCACTTAAATAAAGATAATATCATGACTATAATATCACTACTTACAAGTCAATATCGTAGTTTGATTGTGTTTGATGTTTACACAAATTTTGGAGCTTATTCTTCATCTAGTTTCACTTGAATATCACCAAATCACTTCTAACATGCACAAGAGGTTAGATTTGAGGGGTATCTCCCACTATGGTCACAAAATGTGTGACATGTATTTTGGATTATTCACAATATTACCATATTTAGCAATAAACCCCCAAGCATACAAACAACATCAAAGGAGAGGATAAAAGAATAATCAGATACTTAAAAAGATAATTATTACCATATTTTTTGTCCCTTAAAGCTCCTCTCCAAGATTTTCACACTGATTTGAGTGCAAAATGTTTGAATTGTTAGATTTCTTGATTGAGATTTTCAATGGCTTTAATGGATTCAATGGCTTGGTCATGGCTTTGACAAGGATATGGAAGTGCTTTGATAATGGTTAATAATACAAGTATGATGGATGCTTATGGATTTCATTTTAAGTGTGTCATGGAAGAGTGGATTTTATTTATAATCCAAGGTGGGAAATCAATAGCTCATATTCAAATTAGAGCCATGAGGATCAAGGGTGGAAGAATTTCCAATGAATTAAAAATTCCTTGGAAACCTCTAGAATAGAGGCTTATAGAAGAGAAGGGATGATTTGGTTATAGAATTGGATAATTATATAATCTCCATTAGGGGGTAGGAGTTTAGTAAAGGATAAGATAGTAGGGTGGTAAATGGTTAGGTGAATAAAAGGGAATTTTAAATTATTAAGTGGGATAGTATGTGGATTAGTAGTTAAGTAAGATAGTTAGTAAGTTAATGGAGTGATTAATTGGTTTTAAGGGTAGGTTAAGGTTCATGGTGTGTTTGGAATTTGTGTATGAACTAGGATATTAATTAATTGGCTGGGAATATGATTATGGGTTAAATTAGTGGGTTTAATGGGATTATTAGAGTAAGAAAATTTAGGTACATACAAAGTATACTCATTAAGCTTGTCTACACTAAAATAAGAGTTTAATAGTGATTTTTTTAATATCATCCTACCTCTGCATAGGCCCAAGAGGCCTTTCTACTCACTTAGGACACCCAACATGCTTAGAATTATGGAAAAAAACCCAAAACTGGACCTTAGAAGCCATTTTCATACATATTTGGCCCCACATGTTCCAAATTTACAATGTAAAAAGGGTATATAGGGACTTTAAGTTATTTCATGATGTTTTCATGGTGTCTCATGGTCATTGGACTTATCAAGAAGAGTCTCTTGTGCATTAATTTATTTATTAGGGTTTTGAGAGTTTAGAGTAGTCTACCATCTTAACGATGGTTCATAGAATACAAACCTTAGATTCAAAAATTAATGACATGAATTTTGAACACATAGACCCCCTCAAATATCCCTAACATATCTTGGTCCCATACACCTTGTACAATGAGCTTTGAGTAAAATGTGGTAGCCTTCAAGTCTTCAATAGACATTATGGGTATGCTAATAGTGTTAAGGAATGTTCATAAAGCTAAGCTCATGAAATAAACTCTATCAAACTTGTATAGTAATCTCATATGGGTCCCTGACATTATCTAATAGAATTGGGCCCCATGCATCTTACCATGTAATATATGCACATTTAAACTGACAACTCAAAATCCTAGATTAAGATAATGGAGCTCAAAGGAGGTAATTAGGCCAAATTACCAATTTCCCTTCCTTGTTATACCTACAACAACTTCCTTAGGACCTATACTATCATCGCATATCCTTTTATGGCCTTACGTTGAGCTCTAAGGGTTTAAGGAGGGTTTTAGCCTTTATAGGCCTAAATTGAGCCTCAGGACCTTAGACCACCTGTAGGTGTATTGGTGACTTCATTATCTTATTAGCACCCCTTTATATCTAATTTAAATTTTTTTCACAATCTCACAACTGCTCAAAAACCTATATCTATCCTTCTTCTCTTCTAGGTCTATCATGACCATCCTTGGCTTAATATAAATGTTTGGACTAGTTGATGCCAAAAAATTAAGTGGTTTGTGTATCCATTTTCCTCATTGTTGATAGAGTTGGGGGTCCCATATAGTGTGATATTGGATTTTTACAACACTTATTGAGCTAGGTTTCCCTCATACTCTTCCATCAAAACTCACTCTATGGTCCTATGCACAGGACTATGTGTCATGAATGCTCAATCAGGCCCAATAAACTCTCTTAAACTTGATTTCATTTTTAGATATCTTGAGGATTGTATAGATTTTATACACTAACATGGGTTCACCTTCACATATATTTTTGCCTTTGTCATTCAAACTAGTTAGGTACTTCAACTAACTTGGCAGACATGTATGCATTGAGATAACTATATATGCAAATTTAAGAAGTCTTGAGTTACCTTTTTAGTTATATTTTCATGTCTCTTTGGTCCTTAAAAAACATAAACTATATATTATGCTCCTTTATTTGAGCTCCCTCCTTCATGTGTGTATTAAATTTCATTCCCAAAGTTGGAGATAAACTTCCTATAGTCTTGTAGGTGGTGATTAGGGGAACTTGACTATAGTTGGAGCCTTCCCAACTATTAGTGAGTAAGAGAAAGGTTTTATAGGACGTACATTAAATTTAGTTAGACTTCTTTTAAACTTAGTATCCTCCCTTAAGATAGTCACTTTCTCAATTATATATATATATCTCTTAAATCTACCTAGGCTCAACTGTAGGTGGTGATTTATAGGAAATCATTTGAAGGCTAGACCTAAACTGGGCCTTATAAGATTTGTCATTAGCCTATTCCATGTGTATAAACTTGACTGAGTTTATTCTCTCATATTTCCATTGGTCTTTCATGGAATTATATAGAATTTTGGTCTCACTCTCACCCCTAGGCTTGTGCATGAGGACTTAGACCTATAGGTTCATCACACATCCCTTTTAGAGTTGTAATTATGTAATCCAAAACTTATTATGAGGTGAAAATACCCTAATGAATTCATTACATAATATGTATCTTTTGGGAGATATCATGTGGACTGTTACTCTTCATTCAAGACCATCTATTAATACCCTAAACATATCCATCTAGATACTCAACAAAGCAATGAATTTGGATCTAGTGAATCATGCATATTGAGGTAGAAACTAAAACCTAAGTGTTAATAAAAACCTTAAACAATGATAATAAACCTGAAACCCTACTAAAAGGCTTGTGAATGAATTTAAAGATATTTCAAAGGTTTTAGACTTGAGGGACACAAGGAAGTTTGTTTTTTTCTGAGAGAGGTGCTCCTCCACATCCCTACAACACCTATACATCCTAAAGAGGACACCATTTATACTTTCATCCTAAATATTGATTATCATAAGTACAAGTTAAATCATGTTTGAAGCTTGTTTCCTTCTTTCACATGGTTTGCATTAAGAAGATTGAGGAGATCTATTGTAACCAAATGATGACCAAGTGAGGTATGTGAGAAACCTACAAGAATCCATGGAAACTTAAACTAATAATTTTCATGTTCTACTCCTTCATGAAACACATAAACACTTGTACATGACCTATAATTTTTGATAATTTGTGAACCTAGGGAGACTATTTGTTGATATGTCCTTGAAAGTACTATGATAACATGCTCGTAGGGGTCTAAAACACTCAATAGGACTTTAGATACCTTTCTCTATACTTAGGTTATCAAAATAAGATCAAAATTTTCATAAATATGCATATATCTAAGCTTATGGGGTTTGTAAATAGCTTAAGACCACCTAGGAGTCTTGGTGATTGTTTGTAAACTATAGGGTCTTGATATGCAAACCAATGACACTAATTGAAATCCTACCAAGGACCCTACCTTTGGCTAAGGTCTTGGTCTATGATTCCCCCTATATGAACCATACCATTGATCTTAAACTAGCCCTTGTTAGCTTTTTAAGGGCTTGATGGATATCTTTCTATCATTTCTACCTTTCTCTTCACATTTGAGACATGAATCCTTCTCTAAGGTGCTTGCAATAGACCCCTCATGAAGTTTCTAAACTTTTTCTAACCTTGATTGTATTGTATGGGTCCATATAAGTCTAAAAATACCTATAAAACATCATTTTCCTACATTTTCACAAGTCTTAGATCTTGAAATCCCATTGGTGAGAAATATGAGGAAAATTGGAGTCAAATATGCTTTCAAGATAGGGAGTATGGATGGAAGGAAGCTAAAAAGTCATTTTTCACATGTGTGATCCCCCTTATGGTGGATGAAAGGTTTTTAACTCCTAAAAAGCTCCCTTTTTCAAATAAAATTTCCTTATAAAGGTATTATGATGACACTAAGGCCCTTTTAGAGACTTTTAATTTTTTACAATGTCTCAATGAGGTCTTAAGGGTCATAAAAATATAATGCACATGGTTTAGGTATCCCTTAGAAGGTAGAAAATGCATAATTTCAACTGAAACATAAAATGAAGAGAATAAATACCTTAACATCTACTAAATAACCTTAAAGTATGCTAAGGATTTACATAAGAATCATCATCCTTATTCAAATTAGCTCATGATCTCCTAAATCTACCCTATTTATGTAGCTTCTTGTCATGTTAAAATGAGCATATGATTGGATATAGACTATGATGTGTTTGATTACCTTACATGAGTTTATTTGGACCACAAGGGTCACCTTAGTTTTTTTTACAGACTCTAATACATAATCAACAAAATATGATTCCTTGACACAACTTCAAATAATATGAAATGGGGGCCAACTTAAGCCTCTTAACATGACTCACTACTTGGACCTATTACCTCACTTTCTAAGGACAATTGACCCTCTATTTGGTTATCAAGACATTTTAAGATCATAAAAAGGTGACCAAGGATAAGCCTAGGTGTTTATTAGGCATAGGTTGACCCTTTCTAAGCCCAAAGGTAGAAACATGTCAACAGCTACATTCACAAATTATATAGTTATCTTATCCTTTTGATGTGAGGTAAATACCATTTCTTATATATCCTTCACCTCAAAGTGGGGGAATATTAGTGGGGGCATGTCATAGAGCTAAGTTATCCACACCTGGCATAGTTCTTAGATTTAGTGGGGGAATACTTTGGAAGCATGTATTCCACACCTATTAAATATTCATCATCTCCATATTGTAATGGGGGCATATTTTAGAAAATTGTTCTCCACATTGGTACTTATATCATTTTTTATATTTATCCATATATAGTTTAGGCATGCTTTGAAAACATGTCCTCCCCATTTACATAGTTTTCCAAATTGGCCAAAACACATAATTATATTATTCAAATTTAGATTTATGGTAGAATTCTATACATTGGTACTATTTTTATACTTAGATTTTGCATGAGACATATCTAAGGTGTAAATTATATGCAATTTGTGCCTAATATTACAAAATCCAAATCAAGTTCAAATTCCAAAACTCTTTTATGGACTATTACCACATCACATATTTTTTTGTATTGATACCCCATGGACTTTTATAGATTTTATTGAGCCAATTTATACATTAGTTGGTTTACTTTTTGGTATGGTTGAGGTGGTTAAATCATTTAATATTTCTATGTTTTAGGTTGGACTTGATTGTATCATCTAACCTCACCAAGTTATAGGTATCAGTGGGTTGCATGTTTGAGCTAATATTAACTTCCAAGTGATAAATCACCTTTTTTTCCAAAGTTAGGGTCATGTGATTTTAAATATTTATCTCTCCCTATTTCTCTTTGTCTCATTAGATATATGCAGTTTTAATATTTATCTATATTATTCCTAATCTCAGTTTTAGAACCTTATAATCTTATATTTTTTCAAGACAACTTGCCAATACGTAAGGTAGTTATATTAACACATCGGTGTAATCCTAAACCTTGTTCTTTAAATTTAAATTTATTTCAAGTTCTTTCAACCTAGATTATATGCATTGATTATATATTATAACATGCTCTTAATTAAAGGTCAGTCACTAGTAAATCACTCAAGTTGGGAACATGTGAATAAAAGGTCATGATACACACTCAATTTAGTCACCAAAAAATCACTCAAGATGGGCACATGTAAATACAAACTATACATACACACCTAGGTATACATTCATTTCGATTAAACTAGTAATTTTATTACTAGATTAAATGAGGTAAATGTAGATATTATTTTATGATTATATATAACCTTAGTATTATACATTTATAAAACCCAAACCTTAGTTGTGTTATACCCAATGTACCCCCATTCCTTTTTTCTAAAATAGGGACCCATTATCTTTCAAAATTGGTATATAGCCCTATCTAGAAAACATTATAAAAATGAAAGGCCTTGTGTATTACACTAATTTTACTCTTTGGTATACCTATGAACATGATTATTTTTGGACTAACCTACTAAATATTTTTGGAATTTATGTGTATGTAGGTCTCAAATTATCATTTTTTGAAAAAATTGCTTGGTAAATCTACTTAACACAAAATGGTCTTTGGAAAAAGTGCTCAACAATTTTGTTCGACAAATTCCTTTAACATAACCTCTGAAGGAATTTACTCTTTGAAATTTTATTTTAGAAGAGTTGTTCAGAATATATGTTTGGGATTCCTCTTTACAGGTCCTCTAAATCCTTATTTTACTTGTATCAAATAACTTTGTTATTTACTCTTCAAAAATTATTCTTCAAGAACCAAATTTCTAAAGTTATATACTTCAGTTTAGCTAGGTCTTTAGAAAATTTGTTCAATAAGACCCTTTGGAAAAATTAATCAATACAAAATATCTCTTAGACAAAAGTCTTCTCCTATTTCATTTTATGAATTCTTCTAACATAATTAGGTCTTTATCAATTTTGTTCATCAAAATGGTTCAATGGGAAAACACCATATTTAGTTCTTAAGCAAAAGTGTTTGGAAATTTTGTTTAGAATACTTGTATACCTTATAAAAATTTTTATATCCCAACTCTAAACTATATAAATCCTCATGGATTTATAAACCAAATCTAAAGAAGCAAACAAGCAACACTTGACAGTGGCTAATGAAGTGACACTCCTACTAAACATCAACAGTGCCTATGTGGCATACCCACCAAATGAAGTGGTAAAGTTCAAATTGAAAAAATGAATCAAATTTATAGACATTGGACATTAATGGTGCATAAACTAGAAATTAATTCCAAATCTATATCAAATCAATTTATATGATGATGTGCCCATTCAATCTCAAGTTGACTTGCAAATTTAATTGTTCCCTTTCGATAAATCCCTAACTACCAATGTTTCTAACCTAATAGCATACTCAGGAGAGTCAATAAATTAAATTGAATACTAGACTAGTATTAGCATAGTTAGATAATAATGGCATCCTTTTCTAGATCATTCTAATGAAATATCCTCCTTTAAGGTTATCTATCAAAGATTAGAATGAGTACAAGGATATGTTCTTCAAACCTTTAATATTCAATAATGATTATATCAACTAATTGGAATTTTGGTAGGTCATACACCAATTTGATGCACATACACATGAATAAATTTTGACTCTGGATCAACACCAATTAAATACAAACCTCCTCTTTTTTAAGCACCAGGGACTAAACTTATCAATAGTGAATCTGGAGGTCATGCCTTGCATTTACCTCCTCTAAGACTTATTATTTTCTAGGAATATAACTAGAGGAACATTCGACCACCATGTGGAGCATAAAATAGTCATGGCATGCATCTCTAGTAATTTATTTCAAACATACCTCTCCCTTCCTGATGTAGATGCCACTTATGATTTGTATAGAGTATTGGTTTGGAAGAAACAAAAACCAATTGAGAAGACACTTAGAAACTAGATGTTCCTTGGTTAAACCATCAATTTGAAGAATAAGCAGCCCATACTAGTGACCAAATTAAGGATGAGAATATAAATTGTGATGGCCCTCTTAAATAGGTTATTTGGTTATTTGAGTATCAAATTCCTCCACCTGGAGTGGTTTCCACTACTTTATTTTCTAATGACCTCAGAGTTAACATTCACTCTAGGTGAAATGATTGAAACAAGGTTATGAGAGTAGATATTACACATGGACAAGAGGCATATAAAAGTTCATTTATACATTATGTCCTACCTCCTTGATATAGTCCTTGACATAGTCTACATTCATAATGGCTTAGTCTATAACCACACTCTAGACTATAAAAATAATCATATCTATGATTATTATTCTTTCATGCATATATACATATACACTCACCATATTGTGCACATCTCTAAGGATGTCTACACCCTAGTATAGATGGTTATCCATGAGTTACCCCTATCGAGGATAGCAAAGAACATTGAAAATATATTATTGATTAAGGGAGAGTATTTTTTTTACCCCAAATACATTGTTATCATGGCTATAAGACACAAGGTAGTACCTATATGCCTCCCCAAATATGTCCTCAAAAATTTGGCAAAGAAAGAAATGACTTACCATTTATGGTAGGGTATTGATGAGGACATGCATAATAGCATGAAATATTACTTTCATGGCTCTCACCTAACTATTGGAAGGATGTGATATGCCAATTAAAGACACTTCTATGAAGCAGATACAAAAACATATCAAGGGACTTGACATTAACTATCAACACGAGACCTATGATCATGATTTATTATTCCTTAATATTTAAAATGATGACTAAGTCAGGGATAATGCACAATTGATTAACTTGAAATAAGGCCTCCTAAAACTTATTCAAGAAAAACCTTCCCTTTCTATAAAGGAGGCATGAACTAAACTCCCACTAGATAAAATATAGGGTACATTAGAATTTTGGACTAATAAACCTTCTCATTTAGTAAGGGATCAATAGAAACCCTCGAAGATAACCCTTGTGACACTCAAGGTAGTAAATAAGGAACTAGGGGTGCCTGATTCCTCACTTGGGGAAAAATAAGATGATCCCATTTGTCTTGATTCTTAAAATTCTAAGGGCCCTACCTAAGAAGATGTCCCATTAGTTCTAGAGGTTAATTTGATGGTTACCTTAACCACATAAGAGGCTCATTACACAATTATTAAGATAACCATTCACTATCAAGGAAGCTAAAGGCTCATCCTCTTATGCAAATCCTATCCATTAGAGCATCATCAATGGAGCTAACCACACAAGAGGTAATTGTAGGAGAATCCACGTATGAAGAGGCATAATTATAGAGAGACAAAATCCTAAGCCTCCAAGACATAAAAAGGAAGGTACCACTATTAAATCAACCATTAGGTGAGCAAGCAAACCCTTTAATTTCCATTACCCATATTGTTTTAAATATTTCTATTTCTACTATTGATAAATTTGATCATGTTTACTTTAGTCCTCCTAGTCCCCCTCCCCTCTTAATCACCTACATGGATATTTCTCCTATACAACCCACTTCTCAACCAACCTTACTATTTTTCAATGTTAAGGATCCTTCTTCTACCCTTTTTATTCCTATTTCCCTCATTGGTTTTCCTCTAATTGCTTCTTCTACATCCACCTACATTTCCTATCATTATTCCTTCCACTATTATTCTATCCCCCATAAGGACCAAGAAAATGGCCATAAAAAGGGAAATAAAGAAGGAAAGGGGAGTAATATCAAATCCCCAAATCCATGCCTCATTTACACAACTAATTATATCAATGTCCCCTCCTAGTTCCTCTCAAGTTACAACTATGATAACAACCAAAGAGGATAATAATAAATATCTACTTTACACAGTCCACCCACTACCACAATATGGTGGAGAGGACTAGTCTAAAATGATCTAGACTTCACTACATGATCCCCTTATAGAGGAAACTCTGAGGTTAAAAATCAAGACAAATATTAGATGAGACTATAATTTCTAAAACTCAACCCATGGATCTAGCCCAGCTAGTCCTCTCATAGTGGGAAATAAACATGCATTCAGAGGCTTCCAAAAGGCCTAATCTAGTAATTATAAAAATTTCAAATATAAGTTTAGGATTTGAAACATTTATCAAGAATGTATAGAGGATCAGAAAGAGGAAGTTTGAAGATGAGACTAGAAGAGTAGTCATATTAGAGGAGAGGTAAGAAACGTTTGCCTTATCTAAGAGGAAAGATACAAAATTAGGGTGGCCCCCATATATGGAGGATTTTAAATCCTATTTCTAAACATTAAAGGATGTTATATTAGATATACATGAAGGAACCGAAATGGTGAGGAGATAACTAAAGAAATAACTTAAATAAATAAGATAATAATAATAAATTGTACATGTTCTAGTACAAATAGAGACAGATGTTCAGAGTGTTGCATCCAAGTTGTATAATATTATTGAGACTATTAGTATAATGAGGCAAGAATTAGCACCTCATATAGTAGAGACTAATAAATTTTTTAATTATTTAAAAATAAATGAGAATAAATTTAAATTTATTATTCTTTTTATAATTGGCAAAGTGTATATAGACCTAAATATGAAAGCACCATTTGAGGATACCAATACCCTTAATTTTGTAGCCATAAGAAAATAAGACGCTATTGAATGGATTGATTCAATTGAGGTAGTAATGCCTAATTACTTAGATTATGAAACTCTCACCTAACATATTTTGGGTGAAATAAAGATTTCTCGAGCTAAGGATTCCATAGGGAGGCTAATCAATAGGTCTAATTTTTACCATCTCTTACAACAAGCTTCAGAAAAATTCAAATAGGAAAATATACAAGTAAAGACATTAGTGTAAATAAAATTCAAGATCAATTTTTCTAGGAAAAGGGTCTCTAAATTTGAGATCTTTAAAACTAACTTCAGAACTATAAAGACTGAGCATGTAAAGCTCTTAGAATAAGTAAATAGGGTACATATGCCTTTATTAATTAACATGGACATAACTAGATATTTGTATGACATCAATTATAAGCACTATCAAGTTTTGGAATCAAATAAGAATGTTAGTGCTTCAACTCCTAGTTCAACACAAGAATCTACTTTAGCACCTCCAATAACATGACTTGCCATGGAAACACCTAGTCAAACTTGAGTTGAAGGCTAATTTCATTTGTATACAAGTAGGTAGTACTTAATTTTAACACTTTCAATTTACTTAAACTTAGAGCATAAAAGTGAAGTTTTCTAAACCATTTGTAAGCATGCACACATTTCATTTCTTTGTACAAGATAATTAATCTTGATGTAGTTATATTTATCTATGAGCATGCAAGTATGAAACTTTGAGGCTAAAATTAGAACTTAGTTTATAATTATATAATGTAACCATGAGTTCACATGCAATTTGAGGATGATGCATCCCCTCCCCAAGTCTATATATATTTATTTAATTTCACATTCCAAAGGGTTGGAATATTTTATCAATATAAGAAGAAATCAATTTTGATTATCATGTAATTGCATAGGTGTTATCTCCTATTCTTGTGATATTAAGGTTTTTATTTCTTGGTTATGATAATACAATAATTTGGAGTATGAAAATCTATGGATAATTCTAATTATTTTATTGATGTATGCTAAGATTAGATGTGTAAAAGCTATTTAAAGTTAGTAAATTTCATTGATTAATTAAGCAATTAGTCAAAATTATGTTAATATTATTAGTGTGTAAAAGTTTTTTTAGGTATATTTTCTTAAGCATGTGTAATATCTACCTTAGATACCTCCCTAGTCTAAGCTATAACCTTCCAATTAAGGGTGTGCAAGATCAACTCTGAACAGAGTAACCTTTAGTTGAGACCATCAAGTTTCTTATACTATTCCTCCCCATACTTCATAATTATGTTTGCCTATGAGTGTGAAACAACTATAAGGAGTAAACACTAGTTCTAAAAGCACTTGTTCACCAAGAAAATAACCTAAGAAGTGACCTCTTCAGATCATAAAACCTTATTTTTGATCTACCATTCTCTCCTTTTGAATTTTATTTGATTGAGATCTACCCACTCTAGATTAGATATCATCCATCCATCCTACTCACTTAGGTTTGATTTATTTACTAGAATTCATTTCACTAAAAATAAACTTGATTAAAAACCTACATGTTCTAATTACTATTCCACCACAAGGTTGTTTAACCAATACCTACAACTCATGCCCTAGAGTGGAGTTTACCTACATTGATATCCTCAAACGTTAGAGGCTACTTTGTTTAAATTTTATACTATGCACAAGTCCCACAAAAACAAAAACAAAATTTTGGTGCTAGGAGGGTCACTTGTGTGCCTTCCATAGTGATATATTATCCCCTCCATTGATTTTCACTTGAGACACCTAAGAGAGTTACTATTTCTACGGCCCAAAATAGTCTTTTAGTTTCACTTTTATCAGCACATCAAAGGCCGAGATCTGTACTAGTTTTTCCCAATATACATTAGGTTATAACATCATCTCCAATCAAAAATATCCATCCCATTAATCATCCTATGGCCCAAAAACACCCTTGGTTAGTTGGATCTACCATTTCCATTCTAGGATACATGCATAATTGCCCAAAAACCTAGAGAAATATCTACCTTCTTTCTCCCCTTTAGGAGGATTAACTACAAAGGAACACATTAAGTCTTTCATGGATAATTTAAGATTAAAGAATATAAATTATGATGTTGCATGTAGGCTTTTCTCATTTACCTTGAAGGATGTTGCCTCCAATTGATACCTCAACCTTAAAGATAGCTTGATCACTTCTTATAATATATGTCATAGGACATTTATTGCCTAATTTAAACAAGTTACTTGCCCTCGACTGGTGTATCAACATTTTACCAGCATGAAAAGGGAGCCTAATGAGATAATTTGAGCTTTTAATGATAGATTCTAAAATATGTACACTTGGATTAATCTAGAGTATAGGCTAGATGGACCATTGGCATTGGAGATGTATATAAAAACTCTAGACCTAACACTATGATGTTCTTATGGAAAGATACTATTGACACCACTATAGCTTTAGAATATGAAATGTCTATAGAAACTAATATAAATTTGAACCTTTAAATACATGGCACTCCTAACATCAATTTTGGTTTTCAAGCTTTGAATCTATTCCTTCATGTTAATCAAAATGTCCCTCTTTTCAACCAAAATCAATTATATGCATTGCCTCCTTTAATGCATCAAACACTCAATCATAATTATAGTTATATGTATAAATATGTGTAGATGAATGGTCATCAATAAAAAAAACATTTAATGCCCTCCAACATTTTAGTTTCACAAGGGATTGATTCTACCAGAGAATAATTATATTCCATCTAAAAAATGGTCTATAAATTAAGAAACAACTTTATAAACATGTAGAGGAAGATGGGAAATGCCACTAAATAGAATAAAAACCAAAATTTTGGGTTTCAAATATAATAGGCCTTTTAATAGGCCTATTAATAATATAGATCAACAACCTAATAAGTTTCTAGAGATCAACATAATAAGAATGGCATTACCCAATTAGTGTACAGTTCATAATACATCAAAGCATGGTGAACTTGAATGTGTGGAATTATGTGCAGAATTTAAGATCTTCCAAAGGGATATGGTAAGGTAATACTTGATGAATTATCCACTATAATTATATCTATAAGTTGGCCCTTTAATTAATGTGATGGTCTATGAAACGCATGAGCCTTTCTTCCCAGAGGAAGATGACAATGAAATACAAGATAACTATGATGAAGTGTAGGATTTATAGAAATATCAAAAGGGTAATTATAGCTTTAGGAATAACTACCCTTTATAATGTTTACTCCTTTGAACAACATTATTATTCCACTGAATCTAAGAGCTGACAATAATCCACCTCCCCCAAAAGTAAATGAATAACTTCATAATAAAGAGGAGCAATTCAAAGGAGGGTATAAAATTGTTGAAGACATGAAGACTATTAAATCCAACATTATTCTTCATGAATTAACCCATATTACATAACAAAAGGAGCTCCTATGGAGTTCTATTATAGGGAAAGTAATTGCTAAGAAGATAAAGGCTAATCACACCAATGTTATATACAAGAGAAAACCCAAAGTTACACCTTTATTATTAATAATCTAAGCATTTGGAAAGAACATCCAAAATTGTTTAGTCAATTTTAGAGCTTCATCCATGGTGATGCCTAATTTTATTTTCAAAAATTTAGGTTTGGCTCCAAGCCCATCAAAGATAATGGTTTCACAATTGGATAAGACTGTGGTCCTTGTAATAGGAGAGTTGAATGTTGTATGGATCCTAGTAGAATTTGAACTACAATTAAAAATGAAAATTGGCTTACTGGTAGTGGATATTATAGAAGGGAATGGACTCTTCCTCATTAGATACTATTCTAAGACATTGAATGGATATATAACAACAAACTTCTATCACATTTGGTTACCATGGAGAGGTATTCTAAACCAGATTTGAATTGATCAAGAGTCAAGAATGAAGCACCTAATTACTAAATATAATACAAAGAATGACAAAATAAGTTATAATTATCCTAACCTTGGAATCTATACCTTCAATACAAAGCATGAAGTGCAATAACCAGATGTCTATTGAACTTCCCATTTATAGACCCTCCACTTTGATGGTGCAATATCCCTTAAGAAAAAAATCAAGATGTTGATTCATTAACTACTTTAGTTGCTAACTTGGCAACCCTATAATAATACAAGGTACAAAGATTTTCCATTGAGATAGTACCTTGTCCATCAGTTCCAAATAATGTGGAAAATTTCCAAGTCTTTAATGATGAGTAGTAGATTATCTAGTTCTTGACTAACTTGGGATAATTTGAGTCTCAAATAATTGATGACAAGGAAATTAGCTACCTATGCCAAGATAAATTAGGGGGAGAAGGATTTATTCAACTAAATTAAAATTCACCTTTGTTGATATAATTTTTAAGCACAGCAATTCATAACAAGTTAGCCTCTAACATTTTAGGATCTCAATTGAGGTAAACTCCATTCTAAGGCATGCATTTCAGGTATGAGGTTTTAACAATCAAGTGATGAAAAAGCAAGCAAGGTATACAAGTTTTTAGCTAGTATTATGAAAGGATGAATGGTTACTAAAATAAATTCAAAATATAGGTGAGTTAATGGTTGGATGTTTATTAATCTAGAGTGGGTAGATCTTAAAAATAATATCAAAAAAATAGAGGGAAGGGTATGGTAGGAAAGAAGGAATCTATGGATTCATGATTACCTCTCAGGCTAGATTCTAAGTGGATAAGTGATTTACAAACTAATGTTTGTTTCTAGTATTTTTTGTACACATAGAGATAGACATGGTCAAGCAATCTAAGATAGTTTGATATAGGAAACTCAGGGGTCTCAATCAAATATTTTTCCTTTTAGAGTAGCTTTTTGCACACCCTTACTCAAGAGGTCATAAATCTGACCATGGAGGTATCTGAGATAGTTTTTGCACATACATAAAATATTATATCATTGAAATCACCTATACACACTTATAAATATGAAATAATCAACTTACTTGAAAATGATCAATATAATTGCATATTTTCAATAGATTTTGCACATCTAAAACTAGAATATTAATCATAAAAAGAAATAATTCCTTGCAATTATTACACACTAAGAATTACTGAATCAAAATAACCAAAAAGATCAACCTAATTACATAGATCTTGGAGAGAAAATACACAAACACATTCACTAACAATCAAAAATTGATTCTACTTGTATATTAAAAAGTTTTGGCCCTTTGCAAATGAGGGTAAATTTTGTTAAAATAGACTTGGCAAGGGGTTACCTCATCCTCCAAGGATGTGAAAATTTTGTGATTGATTACATGGCATAATTATATCCTCATTTCTAATTGTATTTTCAAAATTGTATACATAAAGTTAAGTCATAATTATTAAGAATGAAAGTTTATCAATTAAAAAATCATGTAATGTGTGCATGTTTACAAAAAAATAATTCAAACAAATTTTGCATTAAGTTGTAGCATAAGTATACTATGATTATAAAACTTGATACCATTATATTTAAATGGCATGCACAAAACTCTCCCTTTCAACTAAAGCTAAGTGGACATGGATACGTTAACTTTTGTAGGAGTCATCACTATGTGTGTTAGTGCTTAACTAGATGTTACAACCTTGTTCTTCTTCTTATTCACCTTTATTTCAAAATAACATTTGTGACCCACATCATGTTTTTGCCTTATCATGTTTAACTTGAGTAACAAGGTTTTGTGCTCCCTGTTAACTTTCTCTAAGATTTTTGCATGTTCATCCTTCATATTTTGGAAGTTAATCTTGAAAATTTCAACTTCAGTTACCTTCTTCCTTGAAAAACTCAACTTAGCTTCAATATCTTTTAGTGCTAGCCCCTATAGGCTCTACTTAAAATTATTAGATGCTTCTTGAATGAGGTTATCACAATTTATTTTGCTTATCATATTTTCATTACAGTCCATTGCCTTAGATAATTTCAATTCATCCAAAATCTGTAAGATGAGAGTTTCATGCTCTTGGTATTTGGGAATTACTGTCTCAACAAAAACCCACTCTCTGGCTTTTTGTGTTTTGATAAGCACCAAATTGAGGGCATTTGATGCCTCCAATGGTGTCATTAAGTCTAAATGGTTGTAGGCCTTAATATTAGTGTACAAAATCAATAATTTTAGTTTATTCTCATCTTTATTTAATAATTAAACAATTGATGTGTTTGAGCTATATGGGGGGCCAATTCTGCCCTCATTTCCTTAATAGCCTATGGAGAATTACAACATTTTGATGATGCTTCTTGAACTTTAGTCTCAATTCCTATGTATTATTCTTCTTTGATTTGCTCTAGTTCTTACTCTAGATCTTGACTTTCCATCTCAGTCCCCTCATGTAGTGTTATAATAGCATCCTTGTGGGTTTATGCTAGGAACTTGAAATATACTATATAGGGGGACTGCTTAGCTATCTATTCTTTCTTTTAGACTAGGTATAATTCCTACCTTTCCTCAATAATTATCTCCCTCCCAGCTTCAGCTTCTAATTTCCTTTTCCTGACCCTTTGAATGCTCTGTAAGGGCTTATTAAACAAAGATACTATGAATCACAGTTCTATAATTTTGAAATTAGGATTTTGAGAAGCCTTTGATCTAAGATCAATTTCCCATGATGGGATAACTAGCTGGGGAGGGTCTACTAATTATGTCTCTTTAGTTATAGCCTCCACCTTTAGATCTTTTGTCAATTTCTCTACCTCTGATTATTGTTGTGGAACTAAAGGTATGCCTTATGGTTGATCAACTATCATATTTTTGTGTGATGGGGGGATGCCTTAGCTTCCTATTATAATAAATAGTATCCATAGTCTTGAAGGAGGAGGCTTTATGAATTGAGGAATTAGATACCTCTATAGCTACCCCTTATACTATAGACTCCTACAATTATGGTGTAGTTGTAGGTGTTTGCAATGGCAAGGCAATTGGGTGCTCTTTATCCTTTATCATATGAATCCAAGTCAATTTTATCCCCTTAGGATCCTCTAATATTAATCTCAATCAACCCATGTTCTTTCTTAATATCCCTCAATAGTAGGGGAAGTCTTTGGGAAGGCCCTTCTTGTATTTTTATTTATTATTAGGGTATATTTCACCAAAATTTATAAGTAGCCCATCCTCTAGGGGGTGGAATCCTAATATGCATTTCTTGTACTAAAATTAAAGAAACTAGATGAATAATCCTCAAATGATCCTCCTTGAGGCCTGTAAATTTTTACCTTTCTAAGACCTAGGCATCATCCTTTGCATTCATCAATAAAAAATCATGGGCGTAGGGAACATGTTGGTATGGAATACCAAATCCCTATATATGTTTTTGTATATGACCATGAGGATCCCAATCTTTGTGTGGGTAAGTAGGCAACTGATAATACTTCCTCTTATTACCCATATCACTAAAGTGTCTCATCATTACATAACACATTCTTCTTATGATCATATGAGATCCATAAAATGTTTTTTTCTTATGTTTTACCAAATCCTCCTCCACACTCCACTAGAGCTTATATGTAATTTCTTGCTATGCAAGCTTATCTAGTAAATACTTGGGGAGGTACAAGGGGTGGACTTTATGACCGATGACCATGATCATCATATAATATAGGTATAACTATTAGTCACCTTGAGGAGCTAGTGTATCTATTATACTCTTTCCAATTCTTAGTAGTGGGGCCTTATGAATTACCTATCATATTTGAGGATACATATCCTTAAAAATTTGAACCATATTCTTAGTATATTTAAATATATGAATGAATTGGTAGTAATGACAAATGTATTTTTTTATATAGTAAGTATCTAGGCTCCAAAACTTCCAAGGTCCCTATACATCATGTCCATTATTACATCTAAAAGGTAAGACATGTAAAAATTTGCATTTGTATTGGGTTGCTTACTCTTATGCAAAAATTTCTCCCTCACCTTGAATCTAATGATCTCTCCTTAGGAAAAATTCATGTCGCTAGTCATTATCATATCCATTAATGGCACCCAATCTAGGTTGAGAAAATGGATACTTGGCAAGCCATACATTTTCTTCAATAAGGCTATCCAAATATGAACCCCCATTCTGAATTTGCTAATGGGAGTGGGAGACTTTCCTTTTATAACCATAGTCTCCCCAAGGAGAAGCCATGAACTGAGAACTTTGTCAATTATATTCTATTTGTTCCATGTTACGAACCTATGTTTATCAAATATTACATCTTAAATCAATAGAGATAGGTACCTTTAGAAATCATCACCAGTGATGTAGGCCATGATCATCTAGTGATCTATATAGTACAAGAGGGTATCTTTTATAATATTCTTAGAAAATAAAAAGTCCTATAGTATGTCAATGTAGGGCATAACCTTGGGCTTGGCTTCCATGAAGTGTAATATTTGTCTCTTAAGAGAGAGCATATCTATAACCAATTGATGTTTTATGGGTGAAATATTTACTTCATATGAAAATCCATCTATAGCATTGATGGAATCCCAAAATTTAAAATAATTATCATACCTATTCTTGAAGATTGATGCATCAAATAATGTGTCCATAAACTCTATGGAATCTTTGATGAATAATGGGGATGGTGTAAGTACTCCTATAAACCTCTTGGATGATGAAGACATTGCAATTATCTAGTTTGCTAAAATTATGTTTCCTTGACCTATGAAAACTCCTTTCCACTGGTTCTATGTTCATAATGGATTTATAGGTGGCAAGGGATTTTTTTTGTAGAGTATAAATTGAGTTTGAATTCACTTTTGATCAATGAATACATTGATAGCTACATGTCATATATATAGCATTTTGTATTCAATTCAAGTTCATGTGTTTTTAAAGTTTAATATTCATATGTTTATTTTACCTACACAATTCAAATCTTGTTATTTAAGTTAGTAGTTTATGTTCTTGGTAAGTTTCAGGGAGTAGTTTTGATTTATTGGCTAAGTCTAGTGGGCTCTTGGTAATTAGGATTTGAGAGCCAGTTTTTGTGTTAGGATTGAGATAGTAATTCTTGTGAACCAAAGACTCCAAACACAAATCCTGAATAAAATTCCTGAAGACTAAATCCTTTAAAATAATGTTTAAACAAAATGTCTGATCAAAAACTCTAAACACAACCTCTAAAAAAACCTCCAAAGTGTATAAAGCCAACTATTTTGAGTGAATTATTAGATGAAAAGTCTTGAATAAAAGTTATGATACAAAACTTTTGAATAAGACTTCTAAATAAAAACCAAAACCTTTTTAACAATCATTTAAACAAAATTCCTGATGTGGAAACTCTAAAAAAAAATTTGATACAAAAAACTCTGATGAAGACAATTTTGAACAAAACCACCAAATAATAGAAAACCCAAACATAATTCATGAATAAAAAAACCTAGTGAGCAAATACCAAAAAAAATATTTTGAACTAAAAATCTAAAAAAAATGTTTGATATGGAAATTCTAAACACAAAATCTAATGAATAAATCCCAAACATAAGTTCTGAAGAACAAAATTTTCGTAAAGAAGGCTTGAGAAAAATATTTGAAGACCAACTCCCAAATAATTTCTCCAAATAAAACTAAGTCACAAAACCTACATAGTTTTCCCAAAAGGCATTAATAAGTTAGTCAAAAAATGTATAATACCATTAATTTTACTTCCAAGTGTAAATATTAAGGATCAACCCAATATAAATTATATAGCTATGTAGAGGAAGAGCTTAACATTGGAGGCCAAATAACAAAAAAAGTGGGTCCCCATTTCCTTAAGAAGACAAGGGGAATGTTGAGTACAATAAATGGTAATTTATAGGGGGAATACTTCCAAGTATATGATAACTTAGAACTTTGGTTAGTAGTTTCAAATATGACATGAATTGTGTCATAAAAATATTAGAAACAGAGATATAAAGGAGACTCCCAACTACATCATACAACATAATTGCCTATTCATCCATGGTTCTATGTGTGTTAAAGAGATATTCATTTAAATCTTATTATGAACTATAGTTTTTGGTCTAGTTATTTTAAATATTATTAAATCAAGGGAGCTCAAGTATTGTTCTACTATCAACCAAGAATCCATAGCCCTGATAGAGATACCTTGGGTGCCTTCTCTCATATTCCTTCATTTTTCTTGATCATGATGCATGGTAAATTGACCTTATTTCATCATCTGAATATTTGATCTCCTTTCATTTTTCTTTTGGTTTTATTAATCACTCTATTGAACACATTGGTTCTTTTTCCCTCTTTTTTATTATTAAAAAGAGGAGAGTCAAAACCAATATGAGTTGGTATAGTTATAAAATAAATCATTTACCAAAACATCCCTACCATATACATATACACCAGTGATTATCACCCCCAAACAAGTATTACTATGAAAAGTGTGTTTGGTCTAATGGAGTAAGAAAAATTTCTAAATTCATATGAGTATTCAAGAGCAAATTCCACATACCTAATATAAATATTCAATTATGGCACAACCCTAAATGGTTGTGATTACATAACCAACTTTTGAAAACATCAAACACAAAAGCATAATTGGTTTGTGAAAAGACCCCAAGTAGTAAATATTTTTGCAATTTCCCTTTCCCTTATATTTTAGTTTAAGCATACAATAGGGGCATAGATTTTAGGATCTTGGCTTCATCATGTAATGATAAACCAACTCATATTGTCATAGGAAATAAAAATGTCTAAACTAGAAAGGAGGAAACTAACCTAGAAAAAATAGGAAACTGACCTAGAAAGTAGGAAAACTAAACAAAAAAAGACAAAAACTAAACTAAAAAGTATAAAAACTAAACTAATACTACCTCTACCACATTTTATTCATTAATTGAGGGCATCTTCAGATGATACATCCATGAATTAATGCTTCAAAAACTATCTATTGATTGGATATGTGAGTTTATTACCCTACAAGTCCCTTAGATAAAATGCATTATTGCATAGGATCTCTAAAATATGATATGGTCCAATCCATAGTGGGATAAATTTGTCATGTTATCCTTTATTTTCATGGGATTTATCCTATAGAAGTACTATATTAAAGATCTTAAATGCCTTTACCTTAGCCAATTTGTTAAACCACCTCTTGACTACTTCTTGATGTTTGTTGAAAGTCTATAGGCCTCAGTCTTTGAGTCTTCCATTTATATTATATCCAATCATCAAGATTCTAATTTTTCATTTGATTCCATATATTCTTACATGAATTGGTAATTCATCAATTTTAGCATGATTGGGAATACTAGCCTATATCCACACACTAGTAGATAGGGTAAGGCCTTACGGGCCTACTTATATCTCATTCAGTCTACCCAAAGGGCATACTTGAGTAAATTATGTTATTCCCTAAGATTATCCTTAGTTGATTTATTAATTACATCAATCAAGTTTTTATTCATCAATTCAACCAATCCATTTATTTTGGGGTAGTGGTTAGAAGATAACCTGATAGTGATCTGATTGTCATGGACCCATTCAATGAATTCAGATGATATGAATGTTTTCCCATTTTCACAAATTAGAAAAATGGGAGTACCAAATTTAGTTGTGATATGTTCTTCCTAGAAGTGAATCACATCTTGTGCTCTAGAATTCTTTGTGACCACTTCCTTAGCCCATATAGTGTATTAGTCTATGGCTGTGAGTACAAACTTATGACTTGCTAAAGAGTTTGGGTTAATAACACCAATAAAGTCCAACCCCCACTAGGTAAATGGCCTTCCCTCAATAATAGGTTGTAATGTCATTGTTGCATGTACTTATATTTTTGCTAAATCTTGGCATTCATGACATGTTCTTGCATGAGCATGATCATCCTTGAAGATTATTGGCCAATAATAGCCCATTCTTAGGATATTGTGAGTTATGGTGTTACCAAATGGATGATCACTGCCTATCTTTTGGTACTAGCTTTTTAAAATCTCTTAAGCCTCTTCTATAGATAAACATCCAAGTTAGATGCCTTCATAATTTGTCCTATAGAAAACTCCTTCCTTAATCATGTAATGAGCAACTTTGAGCCTCAAAGCTCTCCTTCATTCTTGATTGAGTTATGGGGGACAAGTACCTATAAGGAGATATTTAATTATGTTAGTATTTCATTCCCTTGTAGATACATAGGCTTCACATACCTATTTAATAGTAATATGTGCGTCAGGCTCAATCATGATTTGGATGATGCCTTGTCCACAAATGATCTTGGTAGGCTTAATTTCTATATCAAATTCTTGTAGTTTTTCCATCCATTTACCCCTACATTCTCCTAGTTCATTTTGTGACAAGGTAAGCTTGACAATAGGGTCAGACATGATAGAAAATGTATTATTCCTCAAGATTTAGTGTCAAATTTTCTTAACCATTTTAATAAGAGCAAATATATGCTTATCAATCATAGAGTACCTATGTTTTAGATCCTTTAGATTCATACTCATGAATTCAATGGGATGCTTAGTTTCATATTTATTTTACATTATGATAGCAGTAATTAGATGTTCTGAATTAAATGAGTATAAGTAGAATTCCTTTGTAAAATTTTAGATAATTAGTACTAGGTGTTGGAGATATATTATATTTGATGTCTTGAAAAGACTTTCTAGCCTTAGATGTCTATTCTATTTTAGCATCCTATTTGAGCATTCCATTTAGGGGTCTCATAATTTCTAAAAATCTTGAGATAAAATTCCTTACAAAATTAATCTTCCTAAAGAATGACTTGAGATCCTTCTTATTGTTTAATGCCATAATCTTTGAAATCCCCTAGATTCTATCTAGATCGATGATGATTCATTCTTTGGTAATGATATGTTCCAATAAATTGCCCTCTATAACTCCAAATATGCTCTTATTGGGGTTCTGTGAGATGTCAAACCTTTGGCATCTTTCAAAGATTGACTGAAGATGGTTTACATGATCATTTATGTTTTTGGAGAAAACCAGAAGATCATCCATATAAATGATTATACGTTTACATGTTAATCCTTTAAATGCATGATCCATTGCTCATTGAAAAGTAGATCCTACATTTATTAGGCTAAAAGGCATCATTTTGTATGTAAAGGTACCCCACTTTATGGTAAATTCAATCTTCATTCTATCATTTAATTATATCAACACCTAGTTATAACCTAAAAATCTATCCAAGAAGGACATCATTTCAAAGTTGTTGACTATCTAAATAACCTTATCCAGGGAGGGTAGTGGATAGTTATCCTTCTCAAAAGCTTTGTTCAAGTTTTTGAAATCAACACACAATCTAATTTCTCCACTCTTATATCTAACTAGGACCAAATTGGCCACCCAGGTAGAATGCCTAATTGGGAAGACTATCCTTGCACTCAATAGCTTTTCCAATTCTCATTGAATGAAAGGTTCTAAGATAGGATTCACTAGTCTTTATCTTTGTCTGAAAGGCTTATGGTTTGGTTTCAGTGAAATTGTATGGATGATTACCTTTAGGTCATAAACCTTCAATTCATCATATGTCCATGTAATCACATATTTATATTAAGTAAGTCTTTCACACATTGTCTTTCTTTTGGAGTGTAACTAAGGCCAATAATGATGTAGTGTGAGCTATTATCATCTCCCAAATTTTCCATTTTAAATTTAGACTCATTAACTTTGGGTTGTATTTGTTGTTGAGATTTTGGATATATATCAAAGGATCTTTATAAGGAGACCAAATTAGTTGGAAGATGATTTTCCTTGAGCTAGAGGATACCTTCCTCATCTGACTACTCTTGGTAGAGATAACTAACTTCCTTATCATCAATGATATGGGACTCAAATTATCCTTAGTTGGTTAGAAATTGAAGGATCTATTAGTAATCATCAAAGACTTGGAAATTATCTACATTGATATGAATAGAATGACAAGGTATGAACTCAATGGAAAATATATTTTCTTTGGATTCTTTTAGACATTCGAAATTGGTAGCTAAAGGAGCTAGTGAATTTGTAGCTTGATTTTAATACTTAGGAATAAATACTATATTAAAAGCCTTAAATATCTCAATCAAATCCCATGTTCTATGTTTATATATTTTTAGATATGATAGCTTACACTGGTATTTGTTTCTAACATGATTAACTACCATCTTTGAATCCTTATATACTAACAACTGTTTGACATTATTTTTGAGTACAAAGTGCAATCCTAAAATCATTGTTTCATATTCAGCCATGTTTTTGGTGAAAGGAAAGTATAGTTTGTATGTTGGTAGGAACTTATTCCCTTGTGGATTTATCAATTCAATTCCTACACTTGATCCCTATTTGGATCTAGCACCATCAAAGTGGAGTGTCCATAGTTGATTGGAGCCTTGGGGTTCTGGCCCTTGTATTTCATTTCATGTAGTGAAAGTATAAATACCAAGGACTATGGGATTCATAACTTAAATCTTTGTTCTTGAAATTGTACTTTATAATGAGATACTTCATCTTTGGTTCATCATCAATCTGAATTTGGTTTGGAATGCCTCTCTCTGGTAGCCAAATATGAGATAAATTTGTTGAGAGGTATCCATTGAGTGCCTAGACCAGTCCTTACCTAGCAATATTCTATACCCTTTAGATATGTCTACTATAATATAGTCAATAGTCATTTATACTCAGGTCTCAGATGTTACTTGAGTATGCACATTAGTGAGCTCTCTAATCATTAGTGTTGACCAAATTTGAATTTTAAGTCAAATTGGGACCCCTATAGGTAAAAAATTGAGTTTTAACTATTTAAGAGGTTTAATATTTGGTAATAAGGTATACCATATGTCATTTAATTTTATTCAATGTTATACTAGCCTTGGTCCTTAGTTATTTTAGTCATTTTAAAGTCAAAAAAGATGCATTTAATGACTTGTATGGATTTAATTAGAAGTGTGAATATTTAAAAATATGATGTCATGTTACATATGTCCTAATAGGTCTTAATAAATTGTAAAAACTAAAAATTGGTAGGTTCTTCAGAGGAAAGGGTAGTTTTCTTGTGAAAAGAGAAGAAAATGGCACTTGTACAGCCCATGGGGAAGTGTGCCACATGGAATAAGATCATGGAATTTACCTTAAAATTCATCAATATTATTTCCATGTTTTATTTGTTTTTTAAGTTCCATTTTTGGCCCAAAATAATTACTCTCATTTTTCACCCTTCTTGGCAAGCAAAAGTAGTCTTTAAGTTTGTACTTGGTATGGCCAACAGAGGAGGTTTAAGATAAAATTATTTGGATAGGTTTTATTAAACTTATATACCTTAATTTAAAAATAAATATTTTTAATAATGGTGTCTTTTTATTTATCAATGATCCTCATAAAATTGACTATACTTTTTTACCTATAATTCATGTACCCTATGGGTTTTTCTCCATTTTGGGAAAATACGTATGAACCAGTTGTTGAGGTAGATTCAAAACTATGTTGGATTTATTATTTAATAATATCCATGTTTTTTTATTATTTAAATGTTTATTTATATGCTAATCACCTTAATTTATTGGAGGGATAAACCTTTCTGGGTTAAAGATAGTTTTCATCATTTCCAAATCTTCATGCTTTAAAAATGACTTTAGAGTGTTATGATAGGTCCTTCACCTTGTATTAAATGTATTAATGGTCCCATAATATTTTAATTTATTCCTATAATTCAAAATCTCCATTATTTGTATTCATATGCAACATTCACACATAATTCAGCCATTAATACACAACTTACAGGTGCTCTCATGGATAAATTCAAGTTAAGAAGGAGGTGTCATTACTTGTTTCACATCATTTATAGAGTTAAAATACTTTTTTAGGTGTTAGGATAGGCATAAAACTCTTTTTATATCCAAACACAATGTATATTTCCTCAGTTTGTGCTCATTTCCTGGATATGGAAACATCTACCTATAGGTGCCTTTATAGGGTATTTCAAGTTGAAAAAGATGTGTTGACATTTTATTCAAATGCTTGGGAGTCTGAAGAGGTGATTATAATTCATTTATATAGGCTTAATACCATTTTAAATTCAAATATAGTACACACTACCAATACTCATGGTATTGCCTATGTATGGTAGTGGTCACCTACATGAAACCTTGTTAGAGAGCTTAGGAGTCATATGAAGTGTTAAAATATATAGTGGAACTTACTTTTGTGATCTTATTTAATTTAATAAAACATAAAAAACTATGTGTTAAGGTTAAAAATGACAAATGGAAATATAAAACACTTTCAAAGGTTAGATGATAGGTTCGGACCCCTTTTCCCAAAAAGAGTAAAATAGAGATCTTGGAGGTTTTGTTGAAATCCTACAACAAGGTTACCTTTTCATTTTATGCATACTATTATATTAATTTTATATCATCTACATAGGTATTTCACCTTTAAAATTTTAAGGGGTAGAATATAAGTAAAGAGTGGTGATTAAAAGGTCCCAATGTGCCCCTAGAACCACTAATCCAGACAGTTGAATCTACAGGGTTTGAAGGTATAAGTGATCTTAACAATTCAAGTAGTTAGAAATAAATGTTATAATTATTTTAATAGATTCGTGAAGTTAAAATAACACTATGAGTATAAATATCCTTAATACAAAATTTATATTATATGTTTTGGACCCCTATACACACCTACAGGTGCCCTTCACAAGGAGACACACACCTATAGCTCAATGTAAGAGGATATAGTATAGGATGGAAGTTTGAGTATAGGAACATCAAAAATGATCTCGAAAGGATGTTTCCATTTTTCTAAATCGACTCCCAAACAACTTGTATCATAACTAAAAAATGGATAATGTCAACTTGCAAGTTTTTGCTTCGATGAGGTCAACCACTATTGATTGTAAGTAGCAGTGGACTGAGAAGTCAAGTATAAGTGTTGATATTCAATAAGAATGAAAAAAATGATACAAAAAGGTACAATATGATCCTAAGAGACTTATATAAGGTTATTATATGTCTTATAAAGCTAAAAAACACATGAAACCTATAGGTTACCCCCTTCTAAGGCAAAAAAACATAGCTATTATAGTTGACTGTTAGAAATAGTGAGCAGGATTAGGGTCCAAAATGATGGTCTAAGATAAAAAAAAGTGTTAAATGGGTCAAAATAAATTTATATGATCATATAATCTCAAATATGGTTCGTTCATCTTTGAGGCCAACACAATCAAGCTTATGCGTAGTCTGAGTTGGGTAGGAGTATGAGGAGTATATATCAAGTTTGGAGGGATGATTGAGGATTATTATTTCTTAAATAAAATAATTTTATCCTAATACCACTCTCTTAATGTATAAGGATAGGAAAGGGAGCTCTAAATATAACATACATGGTCCATTGAAAAACTCTTGCACATAGTCCATTCCACTAGGGGTCTATTTAGGTTTTGGAAGAGTTGAGAGGTATTTTTACCTGAAAAAAGGCTAAAATTTTGTAGAGATAATTATTTAAACTTTTAGATACATTTCCAGTATTCATCTTATATCAAAAAATATTAGAAGTACCCACTATTTTGTTTCAGATAAAGGGTATTTCCCTTCAAGCATAAACTGGTAGGTTGAGGAAAGTGTATAAGGGGATGAGACCAAAATTTATTTATACCTTGAGGAGAGTTATGTAAGGTTTTAAGACACCTAAAAATTCATATAAAACACCTCACATGAGTAAATAACCAATAAATATGGTCTAGATGGCTAAGTTTGTAGTCATCCCTACTAAGCATGTTTTAGCCTAAAGCCTAAATGAGAGGACATTTTAACCTATATCATTGGTTGGGCATTATAACTTGTTGAAACATGATTTTAGGGTCTATAAATAGGTGATCAATATTTTTAGATGAAATTTAAGTTATAATATAGTCCATTTTGAGCTCAAACCCTACTCAAGCCCATAATAAATGGAGGGAAAAGCTCCATAGGACAAGTTTGAAGACTCATATCTCTCTTGATGATTTTCATGGGAGCCAAAGAGATTTATAGGAGTTATAAAAAGTCTTAAACAACAAATTTGTGTAATTTTTATGAAACTCTAAAGTCAAATCTTTATGAGCGAACCTTAAGAGGTCAAATTGCTCAAAACCCTTACAAGGACCAATTTGTAGAAATGGAGTTAGAAAAATACTATAATGGAATAATTTGACTAGGATGATGATTTTACCTTGAAAATGGATCCCTAAATATACTCCCAATTCTTTTTTGTTGTAAAGACTTGTACAGATAGGGTGTTAAACATGGTATTTTTGACTATTTTTTGTGTTTTGTAGGTTCTAGAAGGAGTATGAGGATGAACTCAAGTTTGGGGGAAATATATAGAATTTTTATAACTCCTCATGGCCATTGAATGATTTTAAAATACTTTTAAGTTTGAAAAAAATATCTTTCATCTCAACTAGTCTAATTTGGCATAGTGGACAAGCTAGTGAGAAGTGTGAAAACTCTAAGTGGAAGTAATTTTAAGGTGTCCCTAATGATTATAAGACCATGGAGAGTATTTAAAATTATAATAAACTCCAGCCCATGTATTTTCATGTAAAATTTAATCCAAATTTGATTCCAAGTGTGCAGGGTGCATGAAGGAAGAGTTTTTTGGACTGCAGATGATGATGGCTCCTTTCCAAATGATTCTAGATGACTAGGCATACAACCAATGCATGGATAGGAATGTATCAAATACATCCCATTAATCCCAATAATATAACATATCCATAATTAGTTTTTTATTTTTAAATAGGTCTAAATCATGAGGGTAATTTTTTGAGCCAGAATGAGGAGTTTTATGCCACATTTCATGAGTTTTATGACTTGGATGGACACTTTTGTTCTTCCTAACCTTATGTGGTTCATCAAATATCCTATTATCATGTAAAATTAACTTATTTTATTAGATTTAAAATTCTCCTTTTGACCCTTAGACTTATCTCTTCCTCTCTCTCTCTCTCAATTTCTATAAGAACTAGCCATTTTGGCCTTTGTACTCTAATACCACACCATGTATGTAAAATCCCTACTAGTTTTGACATTGTATTTGCATTATAAAATAAAATTAAATCTAGTATGATTTTATACATCATATTTTTAAAGTGTGTGAAGTTATGTATAGTGAATGGTTAAGAGATATTCATTTATCCTTGCTTTCTCTCAATCCTTCCATGTTTGATGCAAGTGATTTTATGCCTAGCAGGTCATATGAAGTGTTGTGAAGTGTATGGGAATTTTATTAAGTGTAAAAATAATTCTTATCATCTAAAAAATGATCTATTTTTTAACATACCTTGGATATTATTCATACATGGCACCTTCATATTGAAATATTGATGTTAGTGTATTATAGGATTCATAGACTAGTATTATATGCCTTGTATCAAAAGTGATGGAGTATAATAGTCTCATGGTAAAAATATTCATGCATTTCCCCCTATAATAGGTTTAATTTAATTTAAATTCTAACCCTTTTCCCCACAATTAAATAGTTAGTATAGGTGAAAGCATTTCAAGGTACATCTAGGGAGATAGCCCTTCATTCTAGAGATTCATCTCACCAAATAGATTACCCATAGCAAGTGAGATGTTTCCATTGTGAAACTTGCATGAGGAGGGTTGATGCATCTCCTGAAAGGTTGAAAACCCAAGTGAAAATAATTAGTACCACTAATTTATCCAACTGTGATATTACTCTCTTTGATGATCTTGTAGTTAGGCCAAGATTTTGACAAATAGAAGTAGACATCATAATTTTTGAAGATCTAGAGTCAACTAATAAATTATGAAAATATTACCAAATTTTCTAATGGTCAACAAAAAGTGTGGTACCTCTGGATTACTTTTATATGTTACATTGGTGTTAGAGGCTTTTACTTTCTCTATAGGAATGTTTATATTTTCCATAGGGTATTTCCCTGTGATAGACTTCCAAAGTAGCTCCTTTTATTCAGTGATCTAAGATAATTTATGAAGGGTGATGTTTTCATTTATTTTCTTCATATCCTCAACAATTTTTTACCCTCACCTACTCAGTTCTTCCTTATTCTAAGGATAATCATTCTATTTTGGGGGAGGTGGATTATTATCAACTTTTAGATTGGTGGGATGGTTGTGTTATTTAGAGGATTATAATTTGTGAAGTCCTACCTATTCCTTAGGTTGTAACCACCTTTTTATAAATGATGGAAAGAATGGATCATATCGGTGTTGTCTTGTGGTATGTTGTCATCTTTTCTTAGGAAATGAAACTCATGAGTCTCAAATAACAGGGTAATGCTTAAAGGGCCAAAGTCCTAATGGAATTCCAATGGATTATGCATCAAATCTTATCTTAACACCTCTCTTTGAAAGATCTCAAAATTTTCACATAATTCAACACAATCAAGTTTACCGTGGTAAGAAGTATTATGGATTTTTCACTAGTTGGGCAAAGTTGTCTCTACTATATTGATCTCTGAAGGCTTTTTTGACTAATTTGTACTATTTTTAGGGATATTTAATGGTCTATTATACCTCTGAAACCCATAATTATAATTTTTATTTAGGTCATTATTGTTGCCTATTTTTATTTTCATGTCAAGTAATTCATTTCTTAACTTTTGAACCATATTTTATATGGCATCTATCTCTACTTTAGTAGATTTAGTTCCCTAAATAATAGTATTAGAGGACATATCTAGATGTTGATTCTTCTAGTAACCATTGCCTTTTGCATGGTTGTTTGAAACACTATAATTTGGATGTGTCATTTGTGTTAGGGGAGGTATCATGTATAGTTTATTCTAATTAAACATTGGGACATTTTACTTCACATGTGTAATTGGATTAAATGTTGGGAGACTGTTATTGACACTAGGTGTGTTAGGAACCTAAGGATAAAGTTATTTGTCAATATTGATGGCCTCTTCATAGGCCAATGCTAAAGTGTTGATAGTAGTATCTCTTCATAAGAAGACTATAATAATTGGACCTAGAGCATTTTTGTACATTTATAATGCCAATACTTCATCTAGTTTATATGTTGGGCTCAACTAGGTATACATCTTATGAAATCTTGCATTAAAGGCCTTGATTGATTCATTGGGATCCCTCCTAACACTAATAAAGTTCTGGTATATAAAATTGGAGTAGGTGACTTGGCTAAATTATGTAAGAAAATTAGCTTGACATGTGTTCTAGGAAGTAATGGAATTATCTTACAGATTAATATACTAATTATAAGTAGCATCTATTAGTGTGAAATGATAAATTTTTCATGAAACAGCTTCATTAATAACATTTATTAAACTCAAATCAGTTTTGAAAGACTTGATGTGGTCTTTTATCATTCTTCTTTTTGAAGGATAGAAGGATGGTAGATAATTTTTAAGATTCCTGGGTAGGTCATGTACATCCCCTGGGATGGAAATAGAAAATACAACCAACCAAGGTGGTTGATCCATGGGATGATTAATAAGGGGAGTGTTCCTTACTGGGTAAGGTATTCTAGATCTATTATTAATATGGGTAGATGGTACAAATCTAGGCATTTTGTGATTTGAATAAGGTAAGACTAGAAGACTAGCCTAAGTGTTTCACTAAAATTTTGATTTATTTTTTTCATAAAGAATGTTGTAAAAATTGAAAGAAGGGTAAGGTTAGTAGAACCTGATATGTTGTGTGTGCATTGATCTAGATGATTGTGGAGACTCCTCTTTTTCATGGGAAGAATGACTTGTAGATAAGAAAGCACTAAATAAATGGTTTATTATTTGGATAGTAGGGTGGATTTCTTAGTGTGAGTTAGATCTAAGAAACACAAGCTCCATTTGAGGGTATCAATCCACACTCTTAGACAATTAAGTTCCAAAGGTAAAAGATAAATTTCTTGTATGAAATAATAGAAGGTACTAAAATGAAATACAATAAGTGCTTGAGGATAAATAAGTGATTTTGACTAATTATAGAAATAAATGATTAGATATCAATGCTAAACGAATCAAACATGGTTTAGAAGATTGAGTGATCCTCTAAGATAAGATGAAAATTTAGAAAGTGGAATTTGGTCTAGGTCTAATAGGTCAAATAATATAGTTGTTAGAAATGATAGATAGAGATCATCGATGGTTGGGATCAAACCATTAGTAGTTAGGTAACCATCAATGTTTAATGACCTTTGGTGATTAATTTCAAAACATTGATTATTAAGAAACCATTTGTGATTATGGTGGGATTTGGTTTAGAAAAAAAGTTTGGTTGAGAAAGTTGTAGGAGGGTTCCAGAAGGTAAATCTGGATTAGATACTTGTTGTGAGGTAGAGGGAAAGTGACACAAGGAATGATACACAAAACCTAATTACTAAATCTTAATAAAGAATAGATACTTACCGTTGTTGTTGGTTTCAAGAATTTTGAGATTGGCTAAAAGCTTTGTTGTAGATTCTGAAGTAATTTCAATAAAGTGACAGTACCTTGGCTATTGACTAATAAGTTGTAGCACTTTTGATCTCTATCTTGGTTATTGGAATCTAGAATAATACCTACATAAGAAGCTCTGATCCCTTTCATAATAAATTCTCCTCCTTTTAACCTCCTCTTCCTTTCTTAATATAGAAGGAAGGGAGTGGTGAAATAATAAATTCAATAAGGTGTCTAACAAGCTATCTAAATTTAAGCTCAGCATGCATTTAGTACACAACATGGTGGATCAAATAGCTATTAATAGAAAATTAAGATGGAGTTTTAGTTGAGGTTAACCCTTTAGGTGGTTAATGGCTAACCATCGAAGGTCAAGGATAACCATTAGTGGTTAAGGGTTGGCCATTGACAGTTGAGAGAGAAAAGTTAAAATGGTAGAATTAGCCATTGTTACTTATGTTTGGTTGTTGAAATTTTGTGAAATGGTCTGAAAGGGGTCTCTAAGTGATCTAAAGGTTAGTGTGACATCTAGAATTGTAGTGTGAGGTTTTCTATCATCTACACTCATCACTATATCTAATCACTCTCTTGGGTAACTCCAGTGCAACTCAATGTAGAAATTAGCTTCTTTTATTAGATAGGCTCAAGGCCCTCCTTCTATCTCCAAAAATAATTTTGAATGTGAATTTTATACAAACCAATTCATAATAAGGTAGCCTCTAACATTTTAGGATATCAATGGAGGTAAACTCCACTCTAAAGCATGAGTTGTAGGTATGCAATTTTAACAAACAGGTGAAATAATAGTAGTTAGGGAATGTAGGTTATTATCTAAGATTATGAATGGATGAATGGTTACTAAAATAAATTTGAAAGATAGGTGAGTTCATGGTTTGATGGTTAATAATCTAGAGTGGGTAGATCTTAGAAATAAACTCAAAAAATAGAGTGAAGGGTAGGGAAGGAAATAAGGAATATATGGCGTTAGTATATCTCTCATGCTATATTCTAAGTGGATAAGTGATTTCAAAACCAATGTATATTACTAGAAACTATTGCACACACATAGATAGACATGGTCAAATAGTCTAATATAGTTTTATATAGGAAACTCAGGGGTCCCAGTCAAAGATTGATCCTTTTAGAGTAGTTATTGCACACACTTACTTAGGAGGTTATGACTCATACCAAGGAGGTATCTAAGACAACTATTACACATACATAGAATATTGTATCATTAAAATAACCTCCATACACTTAAATATATGAAACAATCAACTTACTCAAAAATGATCAATATAATTGATAATTATTCAATAGATTTTGCACATCTAAAACTAGAATATTAATCATAATATGAAATAATTCCTTTTACATGTTCCACACTAAAGATTACTGAATCAAAACAACAAAAAAGATCAACCTAATTACATAGATCTTGGAGATAAAATACACAAACACATTTGCTGACAATCAAAAATTGATCTTGCTTTTGTATTAAATTTTTTTGACCATTTGAAAATGAGGGTTACATTTGTTTAAATATATTTAGGTAGGTTTTGCCTCATCTCCAAGTACATGCAAAAAATTTGATTACATGGTGTAGTTAGAGCTCAGTTCTAACTATAGTTTCAAAATTGTATACATAGAGTTAACTCATAATTATCAAGAATTAAAGTTTATCCTTTAAAATATTGTGCAATATGTGCATGTTTAAAAAAACAATTTAATCAAATTTTGAATTAATTTATAACATAATTATACTATGAGTATAAAACTTGATGCCATTATATTGAATTAACATGCACAAAATTGGCCCTTTCTGTAGACACCGAAATCGTGTCTACTCCTTGGTCGTCCTCCCCCCTTAGTCCCCTTGGTCCACTTAACCACTCCTAACCTATTTCTTATTAATTTAAAATAATTATCTTATTTTAAATTAATAATTCTCTCCCCTTGTCATCTCACCCTTGACACCTCACCACCCTAGGATGCCTTTCCTTGGATTCCCTTCATTCCCCCCATGGACAATATTAAATGCCTAAACCCCATTTCATGACCTATTTCTATCATCTCGCATCCATTTACTCCACCTTCGACTGTTTCTTACCCTGACACTTAAACCCGGTAGTTGGGAAAATGGATGAAAGGCTATTTTTAGCCTTTTTACCTACCTTTCAGTTGCCAACGTCGGTCAACTGTCGACTGACATCGGCAATATTGCCGACATCGGTTGCCTTCAAAACTGCATTCCACCTCCAGAGTGCAGATCCAAATTTTAAATCTTCAATCCGCCAATCTTCTAGTCTTCCCCGAATGCGAATCAGACCTCTCTCTCTCTCTCCCTTAGGTACACACCAAGCATCAACAACAGGTACTCTGCATCAGTCACTCCACTCTACACGTAGTCTTCTACATTCTTCTGCATTAGCAACAGGGACAAGCATCAGCAACACCCCTTCTTCAATAGGTATGAGCTAATTATGTTTCATTTATTTCATTTCATTAATCTAGAAATGTATTAGCAGTTAGCTCCTATTCAGCTCTTAGACTATGAACCAGACCATAGACCCAACCTACTCTTCCTAGAGAGGCTAAAAATCCTTCTTTCATCCTTATCTCCCTGTCACCCTATCCTTTATCTGATCCCCTTTTCAAACCATACTTTTTGCCCTATAAAACACTACACAGACCTCCTAACAGACTCTCAAACCATCCAAACAGACTCTCAGACCATTCTGCAGACTATAAACCTATCCAGACCCTATCCAAGATTATTTCCCCGACTGAAGCTGGCCACCAGACTCGTTTCCCCTAATGACATCGGCAGACTAACCAACATCGGTGACCTTGACCAACCGATGCTGGTAGCCTAACTGATGTCGGTGATAGCTGAATACAGGTAATTTTTATCTTTATTTCTTTTGTTTAGTCTCTCACCATTTCTTTCCTTTCTCAGACATTCTTTTATCAACAAGTGGAATGACATCCCTTCCAGGAAGTCTTGGCACTTCTGGGATCCAGCATTGCTTTGCAGTCCACCTTACAACCATCTAATAATCTCCTTGTTTGAGTCTCTTTCTTCTGTAGGTGTCATCCTCCACAACCAAAGAGGAGTTCTCACAATGTCTGGATAATGGTGCATAGACCTCATACGAGTATCATCTAACCCTAGACCAATTTCTTTAGTTTCTTACTTCCTTTGAATGTAGAAAAGCAAAAATAGTTTGAAACATTCTGGCACGTCCGGTGGGACCCTAGGGTCTTCCTTGGGTTCTTTTCATTTTTTTTCATATAGATGCATTAGGTCTCTCCTTGCATCTCTCTTCCTCTATCTCTTTCGAAAAGACATCATAAGCAAAGTTAAAAAGAATCATTCTTTTTCTTTCTTCTTGCATCTTAGACTAGTCAAAGTCATACTCTTCAACCTCTTCTCACTTGTCTGCATATGAACACACATTTTGACTTGAGCTTAAAATATTTTGCATTTCATTTCTAATTGCATGCATCTTTAGTCCACACATCTAGTAATTAAACCACATCATGAATTGATCGTAGTCCACTTATGTTACATGACCAAATCACTTACACAAATCAAACATCTTAACTCACCTGAGATAAGGTCCGACTAGGATTTCATCACCTAGCAGATACCTTACCCGTCCCAACAATCCCACTTGGATTTCACCACCAAGGGGAAAGCCCAATCTATTCTCTAGCAGAGGATAATCTCTAGGGGACGTATATATTGGCTAAGCAAGACCAGCTTATCACTGGGCTCGTGAAGTGAGGGGAGCTTGCTCCTTAGCACTAGGCCACGTACCGAACCTAATACAAACTCTTGAGCACCAAAACTAACCTGAAACCAACCATAGACTACTTCTTCTAGGACCCATTCTACAAGCCAACTTCCCAAACACATTTCATCTAAGGCATAAGCCAACAGGATTCTAAAATTTATTCTTAGGATTTAACGCTTAGGCTCTACTTGTCTCCATCTATTTTTCTGTTCCTATCTGGTTTTTTGAGCTAATGAGGACATTTTCTTCTTTCTAAAAACTTTCAAATTCTTTGAGTTTCTAGAAGACACAGTGACTAACATTGGTTTTACCACTGACATTGGCAACTTATCCCACTGACATCAGTTATCTGACCGATGTCAGCCACTTTTTCTCATCGACATTAGTTTTTCAACCGACGTCGGTCACTGTCTAATTTTTTCTTCTCAAAATAGCAACGTTAAAACTTGACCCTTTTTCTGCCAAAAACACCCATTCTAGTTTTTTGAGACTGAAAAACACAATTTTTGGAACTTGACTCCTTGCCTTGAATGGTTTTGACACGCAGTCAAACCAGAACTCTTCTTGACCACGCGAGGCAACAACCACTCCTGCCTTCGCCATCTATGCCTAGTCCTCTAATGGAGTATCATTCAGAGACCAAACGAACTCCTACCCGACCAACTCCCAATCAACCTTTAATTGTCCCTGAAGGGGACCCAAACTTTGAGAGACTCCTTGACCATAACGTCAAGGCTCTCCAACACTATCTCGCAAGAAACCAAATGCGAGACCTTTCGGGTGAAGCGGTGATGACATCAACACCATCCATTACCCAGCCTTTTATGACTCAGACTATTGCCTCAACCATTAACCCAACCATGGCCAATATGCAAAGTTTGGCCTCCCCATCTATTTTTGGACCGACCTCCATCAGGGTTTCATTACCCCCTCAACCACACGCAATTTAACCAAGTTCTACATCATACCAAAACTTGATTGTCTCAACTCCACACACTCTTTCACTTGTAAATGTAAGAGTGTCTACCTCCCCTTTTGCCAATGCCACCATGCAACCACCTTTGGTGGTATCTAGTCAACTTATGCCTTCTACCTTCATGACACAACCACCCCTGGCTTCCACTTTTGTCCCTATGACTAGTTGTCAATACGTTGCACCTATACAAGCATAACCAACTACATCATATGCCTCTTATGGCACCTTCCAAGCACCTTACAACCTAGGGGGCACCCCATCTACCAATCTGTCAGCCGATCTCATCAAGATGCTGATGGAAAAAATGTCTAATCTTGAGGCTTCTATTTCTATTTCAAGCAATGTCCTTTCATATGACCAAATTTGCAATGAACCCATCCATCCCTCCATCCCAATCTGACCGTATCCCAGTAAGTGGGAACTTCCTAAATTTTCTCATTTCTAGAGTAAGGAAGACCCGCAACAACATCTATGAGCATTCAGACATGCTTTTTATCTCATAGCTCATGACAATGCATTATTACTATGCACGCTTCCCATGTCACTTTTTGGCCCTGCCCTCGATTGGTATAGTTCCCTTACCAGTCACTCTATCTTTTCATTCACTCAGCTAGCCCAAATTTTCCTTGACCACTTCTCGATTAATATCACCAAAAAGGTCTCCATTATAGACCTCTACTCTATCAACCAATTTGACGATGAATCCATAGCCAATTTTGTCGCCCGTTGGAGAGGCCTAATCAACCAACTCTCCTTCCCTTTACCTCAACCCGAGCTCATTGTGCTCTTCTCTCAAGCATATGCCATGCACATCTTTTGACAAAGCTTTCACCATGGCCCGAAAGCTTGAACTCTGTGTTATTGAAGAAAACAGGGTCAAATTGCGTAATACTAACGCAAAAACTGATGACTCTTCTTCTTTCAGACCTTCTTCTTCCCACTCAAAGTCCAAAGGAGTGACAAACACTATGGTTGTTAGATCACCATCCTCAACAACAACCAATCAAACTCAACCTTCAACATCACAAAGCATCACCAAACAATTCCAACAATGGTACATATAGCGTCAACATACTCCTATAGGAGAATCATATGCTTCCGTTTTGGATAAACTCATCAAGCAGGGGGTCCCCAACCTCCCTCCAATCTGAACACCTCAATTTGACCCCACAAAATCCATCCCTACATGGTATAGGTAAAATGACTTCTGTCACTATCATCACAAACCTGGACATGCCACTAAGCGTTGTTGTGCTCTTAAAGCTGTCATTCATCAACACTAGAAAAAGGATACCCTTCTCATCAAGGATCCTCTTGACTTCCCCTTTGCCAAATATTTGACACCATCACATGCCTCACAAACATCATCACCTAAATCAGGATCTCAACACCAGCCTGTGGTCCCTCGATAGCCTTCAACCCCATTATTTAAAATCAACACAGTCAACTTGACCACCAGCCCACCAACCCAAAAGGATAAAGGGAAAAGACATGTTTCTATCCCTTTTACATCCCCATCTACCAAGCCTTCACCATAACCAAAACCCAAGATTAATGTCTTGGGCACATCTCGACCAGTATCCTCAAAGACAATCCCTGACTCCATGGTGAAACAACCTCGCCACACGACCCCTGTGAAGATGTCTTTGTATGATCTCATACAAAACTCTCCACAACATCATCAAACTTTGATCCAAGTGTTACCAACCATCTTGATGACCTCCAACCATTAGCTACTTTAATCAAATCATTACCAACCATTTCCTCTGTCACCATCCGTGATTTTGAGATTTCTACCTCCAGCCTGGCAGATCAAGATCTCGCGCTCTCAAACTAAATCTGTCAAACATTCTCCCTAGCAATTGGGGGAATTCAAATTTACCCTAACCTCGACCAAACCTTGACCAAACATCAACCAACCTTTTAATCAAGATGCTCTGACCAAACTTCAACCACGCCTTGACCAAGCATCAACCAAGCCTCGACCAAGTCTTGACCAAACACCAACCAAACCTCGACCAAACCTTGACCAAACATCAAACAACCTTTTAATCATGACCTCGACCAACTTCAACCAAGCACCAACCACATATCAATCAATCTAGCCTTGACCAAGCATCAACCCAACATCAACCAACCTTTTAATCATGACCTCAACCAACTTCGACCAAGCACCGACCACATATCAATCAATCTAGCCTTGACCAAACATTTATCAACATCAACCAACCTCTTTAATCATTATATTAACCATCCATCAACCAAGCCTCAACTAAACATCAACCTCAACTAAGTTTTAACCAAACATTGACCAAATATCAACTGACCTCGACCAAGCATCGACCTTAACACTGACCTTGACCAAACCTTAACCAAACATCAACCAAACTTTTTAATCATGACATCAACCAACCAAACATGCCAACAACATATCAACCTTGACCAAGCATTTTCCAAGCCTCGACCAAGCCTTAACCAAACATTTACCAACATCGACCAAACATCGACCTCGACCAAGCCTCAACCAAACATCGACCTCAACCAAACCTCTACCAAATATCAACCAAGCATCAACCAACCTTTTTAATCATGACATCAACCAACTTCTTAATCATCGACCAACATGTGACCAATTTGGAATAAAGCAAATAGGGCAAGTTTGCTCCTAATTGACTCGGGCCTTGCATCATAACACAAGCATGGGTCAGGGACTTATCAGAACCTGAGCTCCTTTATGCCTTGCATCTTTGACCAGTCTACTGTTAGTAAAGTAATTATTCACTTGACATTTCACTTGAGCTCAATCCCTTGAGAAATCCCCATCATCATCATTCCTATTCCTATCAACCCTCAACTCTGCAAACATTAGTCAACCCTTTTGTCAAGCATGAATGCTTCGTCCTAATAAAAGGGAAACCCTCTAAACCTCTATAGTCAAGTCCATGACCAAAATTTTAGTCAAAAAAAAAAACAAACAAAAAAATATATATAAAAGTGGGATGCATATTCCAAGGTCATAAAACTATAAATGTAGACTGCTCCCTCGAAGGACAGTTGTATCATAATTGTTGTAATAAATAGACTGCTCCCTTGAAGGACAGCTATTCAACGACTTTCATATATACAAAGCAAAAAATAGACCACTCCCTCAAAGGATGGCTATGACAAAATCTTGCTACATACACAGCACTATCTCAGAAGCTTCCCACATTGATCAGCTTCACAACATGACCACAAAGAATAACAACATCCCATCACAGGCTTCCCACATTGATCAGTCTACCAAAAAAAAAATTGATTGACAAACTATAAAGTCATGGACTTGTCTATAGTCATTCTCGGGGTCACCTATAAAAGGTGAAAAGTTGTTCTTGCCAAAAAGGGTCCCCCCTTCCATCCATATCACATATCAAACCTATCACCCCAACATACTCAAGGGATTTTGAGCTCACTTAACGTCAAGTGATTCAACTACTTCTCTAACACAAACACTGGTCCATGACATAATGCATGAATGGGGATTTTTGTTTCTAAACAACCCCCTATCTATGCCATCATTATGGTCCTTGTCAATGAAAGAGAAACGCACCTTTCACTTCTTGCATCTTGGTCACAAACATTTAACCAAATCATTATGCCAACTCAACCAAAACAACCCAAACATTTTTAGACCAACATGACCTAGTCCATTTCACATAGTTTCTATGGAAACCAATACACATAGAAACTATCGACCAGACACAATTTATGTTAAGCATAAACCATTACTTGCTGAAGCATAAATCATCCTCAATTCATTTTTAGCATACATCCATCACTGATATGGAAACTTGCTAGGGATGAAAGACCACTCAACCAATGTTACAGAATACACCATCACCCAATATGGAAAAGGCTGTAACATCATCTTATCCTCATCATTTCAACACATGACCAAACCAACCTATCGACCACTTTGACCTCTTCATCTGAAATGCATTGGTCTAAGGCCCTCAACATAAGGTCTATGTAGGCAGCACTCAGATGACATGATGTCTTCTGGGGTTAGCTCGACCACATATATTTGTTCATCTATCTGATGGACAAACCATTTCTTACCTTTGACCATGACCAAAACCAATCATCGACCACTTTGACTCTTCATCTAAACTACATTGGTCTAAGGCCATTCCAACATGGGCTATGTAGGCAGCACTTAGATGACAAGACATCTTCTAAGGTTAGCTCAACCACATCTGTTTATTCATCTACCTGATGGACAAACCATCTTACTCTCATCACATCATCATGACCAAGACCAATCATTGACTACTTTGACTCTTCATCTGAACTACAATGGTCTAAGGCCCCTCAACACGAGGGCTATGTAGGTAGCACTCAGATGACAAGACATCTTCTGGGGTTAGCTCGACCACATCTATTTGTTCATTTACCTGATGGACAAACCATTTGACCTTTGACCATGACCAAACCTGACCAAAATCAACCTATCGACCACTTTGACCCTCTACCTCCCTTTTGAAGAGAACTACATTGGCTTGAGGCCCTTCCAACAGGGGCTATGTAGGCAGCACTCAGTTGACACGGGGTCTTCTAAGGTTAGCTTGGCCATTCCTTTGTCCATCTACTAGACCAACTATCTATCTCAACCTCGCCTCGACCAATGACCATGGAGATCATGACTATCTCCTTTAACCTCAACCACTTCTAAGACAACTTTGTCTTGGTTGTTTTTTCATGTGTGCTACCCCACGAATGGTTAGCAGAATTATTTACAACCCATATTTCGACCCTCACAAGTATTGGATCACAAGCTGGTTGATCCCCATTACTTGTGACATTTTTCGTGTTTCCAACAACACTTCCTGAGCCCAGGATACTTGGAGCACGATGACCATTGGAGCTATAGCTTGGATCAAATAACCCAATCAGCTAAGACTAAATGTTGGGGCCTAGTTATTTTGATTTTGGCACTCTTTGACCCTTGACCTGCGACAATTTGACCTGACCATCTCGTGAAGTGGTATACGTGCAATCCCAACTATTGAAGCATTCACACCCCATCTTCACCATATCCATCCATCTCTCTATCAAATCAGCACCCAATTTCAGGTTCCCTTCCCTCGACTCCTGCTTTGAGTGGGAATACCTCATCCATAATCAGGGTAACCAACCCTCCTATTTTTGTCTTGCAATTCATCAAGAACAACCAACAAGACAAAAAGGGGCAAATGTAGACACTGAAATCGTGTCTACTCCTTGGTCGTCCTCCCCCCTTAGTCCCTTTGGTCCACTTAACCACTCCTAACCTATGTCTTATTAATTTAAAATAATTATCTTATTTTAAATTAATAATTCTCTCCCCTTGCCATCTCACCCTTGACACCTCACCACCCTAGGATGCCTTTCTTTGGATTCCCTTCATTCCCCCCATGGCCAATATTAAATGCCTAAACCCCATTTCATGACCTATTTCTATCATCTCACATCCATTTACTCCACCTTCGACTATTTCTTACCCCGACACTTAAATTTGGTAGTTGGGAAAATGGATGAAAGGCTATTTTTAGCCTTTTTACCTACCTTTTAGCCATTGACATCGGTCAACTATCGACTGACATCGACAGTATTGTCGGCGTCAATTGCCTTCAAAACTACATTCCACCTCCAGAGTGCGGATCTAAATTTTCAATCTTCAATTTGCTAATCTTCCAGTCTTCCCCGAATGTGAATCAGACCTCTCTCTCTCTCCCTCAAGTACACACCAAGCATCAACAATAGGTACTCTGCATTAGTCACTCCACTCTATAGGTAGTCTTCTACATTCTTCTACATCAGCAATAGGGACAAGCATCAGCAACGCCCCTTCTTCAGTAGGTATGAGCTAAGTATGTTTCATTTATTTCATTTCAATAATCTAGAAATGTATTAGTAGTTAGCTCTTAGACTATGAACTAGACCATAGACCCAACCTACTCTTCCCAGAGAGGCTGAAAAGCCTTCTCTCATCCTTATCTCCCTGTCACCCTGTCCTCTATCTAATCCCCTTTTTAGACCATACTTTTTGCCCAATAAAACCCTATATAGACCTCCTAACAGACTCTCAGACCATCCAAATAGACTCTCAGACCATTCTGCAGACTATAAACCTATCCAGACCCTGTCCAAAATTATTTCCCCGATCGATGCCGGCCACCAGGCCCATTTCCCCTACCGACGTCGACAGACTAACTGACATCGGCAACCTTGACCAACCGACACTGGTAGCCTAACTGACGTCGGTGACTGTGGAATACTGACAGTAGAATACAGGTAAGTTTTATCTTTATTTCTTTTGTTTAGTCTTTCACCATTTCTTTCCTTTATCAGAAATTCTTTTATCAACAAGTGGACTGACATCCCTTCTAGGAAGTCTTGGCACTTCTGGAATCAAGCATTGCTTGGAAGTCCACCTTACATCCATCTAACAATCTCCTTATTTGAGTCTCTTTCTTCTGCAGGTGTCATCCTCCACAACCAAAGAGGAGTTCTCATAATGTCTAGATAACAGTGCGCAGACCTCATCTAGGTATCATCTAACCCTAGACCAATTTATTTAGTTTCTTACTTCCTTTGAATGTAGAAAAGCGAAAATAGTTTGAAACACTTTCAACTAGGGTTGAGTGGATGTCTACATGGATGCATTAACTTTTGTAGGAGTCATCACTATGTGTGTTGGTGTTGAACTAGATGTTACAACCTCAGTCTTCTTATTATTTTCCTCTATATCAAGTTAATCTTTTTGAAACACATCATGATACTATCTTACGATGTCTATGTTGAGTAACAAGGGTCTATGTACCCTGTTAACTTGCTCTAAGAGTTTTACATTCTCAGCCTTCATATTTTGGAAGTTGATCTTGAAAATTTCAACTTTAGTTACCTTCTTCCTTAAAAAACTCAACTCAACTTCAATATCTTCTAGTGTTAACCCCTGTAGACACTACATAAAATTATAAAATGCTTCTTGAATGAGTTAATAAAAATTTATTCTACTTATCAACTTTTTAGTATTGTCCATTGCCTTAGATAATTTCAATTCATCCAAAATCTACAAGATGAGAGTTTCATGCTCTTGGTATTTGTGCATTACTGCCTCAACTACTATAACCCACTCACTAGCTTCTTATGTTTTGATAACCACCAAATTGAGGGTATTTGATGCCTCCAATGGTGTCACCAAATCCAAATGGTTGTATTCCTTATTAATAGTGTATAAAATCAATAATTTAAATTTATTTTCATCTTGGTTTAAATAACTAAATAATTTATGTGTTGGAACTATATGGGGGGGGGGGGGGCATTTCTTCCCTCATTATTTCAATAACCTCTAGATCATTATAACATTTTGATGCAGCTTCTTGAACTTCAGTCTCAATTCATGATGGAATGTGGATTATTTATTTTTGTTCTTTTATTTTCTCTAGTTCATGCTCTAGCTCTTGCCTTGACATCTTAGTCCCCTCATGTAGTGTTATCATAGCATCCTTGTGCATTTCTACTAGGGATTTGAAATCTTCTATATAGGGGGACCACCCCAGCTATTTATTCTTTCTTTTAGATAAGGTATATACTTCCTACCTTTCCTCAAGAATGATCTCCCTCCTAGTTCATCCTCCAATTTCCTCTTCTTGACCCTTTGAATGCTCCCTAAGGGCTTATCAAAAAAAGGGGTTATGGATGGTAGATCTATAATTTTGAAATTAAGATTTTGAGAAGTCTTCAATATAAGATTAACTAACCATGGTGGGATCACTATCTAGGTAGGGATTACTGATTATCTCTTTAGTTGTAGCTTCCACTTCTAGATCTTCTATTGATTTCTCCACCTCTGACTATTATTGGGGAACCAAAGTTATGCCTTGTGATTGATCAACTATCAAAAAAATTATGAGGGTAGAAGCCCTTGACTTCCTCTTATAATAAATATTATCCTTCATCTATAAGTATAAGCCTTGTTGAATTGAGGTAGTAGTTACGTCTATATCTACCCCTTACACTGTAGACTCCTATAATTATGTTATATATTTAGGTGTTTGCAATGGAAAGGTAGTTGGGTGCTCTTAGTCCTCTATATTAGAGGAATCTAAGGCAATTAGATCCCCTTAGGATCCTCTAGGATCATTCGTAGTCAACCCAAGATCTTTTTTAATAGCCCTCAATAGTAGGGGAAGTCCTTGGGAAGGCCTTTCTTGTATTTTTATTTGTTTATGGTGTATATTTCCCTAGAATTCACAAGTATCCCATTCTATATGGGGAGGCATCCTAGTATGAATTTCTTATAAAAAAATGGAAGGCTCTTACTAATTAATCCTCAAATGATCCTCCTTAAGGCCTGAAGGTTTTTCTCTTTCTAAGACCAAGGCATCATCCTTGGCATTTATGAATAGGAAATCATGGTCATAGGGAACATATTGGTATGGAATACTAAATCCCTAAATATGCTTTTGTATATGATCATGAGGATCCCAATCTCTATGTGGTAAGGTAGGTAATTGATGATGCTTTCTCTTAATTCCCACATCACTAAAGTACTTCCTCATTATATAACACATTCTACCTATGATCATATGCAATCCATAAAATGTGATTTTATTCTATTTTATCAAATCCTCCTCCACACTCCACTAAAGTTGATATGTAATTTCTTGCTCCACAAGATTATTTGGTACATACTTAAGGAGGTGTAAGGGGTGAAATTTATGACTAATGACCATTATCATCATATAATATGGGTATACTTATTATTCACCTAGATGAGCTAGTCTATCTTCTATGCTCTTTTTAATTTTAAGTAGTGGGGCCTCATGAATTGCCTACAATATTTGAGGATACAGTCCTTGATAATTTAGACCATATTCTTATTATATGCATATATATGCATGAATTGATAGTAATCACAAATGAATTTATTTTTATAGTCATTATCTAGGCTCTAAAGCTCCCTAAGGTCCCTATACACCATTCCCATCACTACATCCAAAAGGTAAGACATCATGTAAAAATAGCCAGTTGTATTGGACCACTTGATATTAGTCAAAATTTTATCCCTCAACTTGAAGCTAATGATCTTTCCTAGGGTAAAAGTTATGTCACTATTCATTATCATATCTAATAATGGCACCCAGTCTAGGTTAAGAAAATGGATAATTGGAATGCCATATATTTTGTTCAATAAGTCCATCCCAATATGAACCCCCATACTAAATTTACTAATGAGAGTGGGAGAATCCATGAGATAATAAATTTATCAATTGAATTCTATTTATTCCATGTTACCAACCTATGCTTATCAAATATTGCATATATAATTAGAAGAGATAGGTACCTTTCTAAATTATCATTAGTGATATAGGCTATGATCATCTGGTGATCCATATGGTGCAAGAAGGTGTCCTATGTAATCTTCCTATCAAATAACAAGTCCCACAATAGGTCAATTCAAGGCATAACCTTAGGCTTGGCCATCATGAAATATAATCTTTATCTCTTAAGAGAGATAAAGTTTGTAAGCAATTGACATTGTGTGAGTGATAAATTTTTTTCATGTGAAAATGCATCTATAGCATCAATGGCATCCCATAATTTAGAGTAATTAGCATGCTTATTATCAAAGATTGATGCATCAAATACTATATTTGTAAACTCTATGGAATACTTGATGAAGAATTGGGATGGTGTAAGTGCTCCTCTAAACTCTTGGATGATGAAAACATTGCAATTTTCTAGTGTGTTCAAAGTTTGTTTCCTTATTCTGTGAAAACTTCTTTTTTCTAGTTGTTTATTTGTAATCAATTCGTAGGTGGCTAGGGATTTTTTCATAGAGTAGAAATTGAGTTTGAATTCACTTATGAGAAATGAATATGTTGATAGTTGTACATCATATATATCACCTTTTGCATTCAATTTTAGTTCATGTGATTTTAATGTGCAATGTTCATATGTTTGTTTCACCTAGATAGTTCAAATCTCGTTAGTTTATTTGGTGGGTTACATTCTTTATAAAGTGTCTAAGAGTAGTCCTTCTTTTTTGGTTAAATCTAGTGGGCTCTTGGTAGTCAGGAGTTAGGATTTGGGTTTCGTGTTGGGACCAAACCATCAAGTATTATGAACCAAAGACTCCAAACATAAATCCTAAACAAAATTCTTGATCAAAATTCCCAAAGACCAAATCCCTCAAAATAATGTTAGACCAAACTGTCCAATCAAAATTTCTAAACACAACCTATGAACAAAACATCCAAATTTCATAAAGCCGATTATGACTATTTCAAATAAATTATCTGATGAAAAGTCTTGAACAAAAGTTTTGATATAGAAATTCTAAATAAGAGTTATGAATAAAAACCAAGTCCTTTAAAATAATCATTCAAACAAAATTTATGAACAAAATTCCCAATGTGGAAAATCTAAACAAAATGTCTGATATAAAAAAACTTTGATGAAGATAGTTCTAAATAAAACAACTGAATAAAATAAAATCTAAACATAAGTCATGAATAAAAAACTTGATGAGCAAATACTGAACAAATCTTCTAAACTAAAAGTTTTAACAAAATGTATGATATGGAAATTCTAAACACCAACTCCAATGAATAAATCTCAAACATAAGTTATGAAGAATAAAAATTCTATAAAGAAGGCCTGAGAAAAATGTCTGAAGACCAACTCCCAAATAAAACTAAGTCCCAAAACCTTCATAGTACAAAAACTCCCATAAGGCATTATTTATTTAGTCAAAAAACATATAATACCATTGTTTTCACTTCTAAGTGTAAAGATTAAGGATCAACTCGATAGAACTTGCACAGCTATGTAGAGGAAAAGCTTAACAATTGAAGCCAAATCACAAAAAAAAGTGGGTCCCCATTTCTTTAAGAAGACAAGGGAAAGCTAGGTACATCAACCTCCATCTAGGAATAGTTTACTTGGAAATGACATTTTATTTGTATTATTAAGCTCAACATAAAATGCAACCAAAAGTAAATGAATTTGAATTCAAAAGGGAGAATTTAATAGATGAGTATGACCCATGCTATTTCAACATTGGTCTCATGTATACTTTAGAAGAAAAGCAAAGAATGAAGATTTTACTTAATCAATATAGGGATGTGATTACATGGACATATGAAAACCTAAACATTTTCAACCCAAGGGTCATAACCTATATAATTCCACTAAATTTAGAAAAAAAAATCATTCAAGCAAAGGCAAAGGCTAGTAAATTATATCTTGGAGCCTCTTATTCAAAAGGAAGTGGAGAAGTTGTTGAGTGTAGAAATAAATTTTCCTATCAGACATTCTACTTAGGTGGCTAATTTAGTCTCAATCAAGAAGAATGGATATATTAGGCTCTATTTTGATTTCATAAACTTAAATAGAGATTCTAAGAAAGATAATTATCCATTACCTTACCTAGATGAAGTCATCTAAATAGTGAGTGGTTCAAGAATGATTTGTTTTTTAGATGGATTTTTAGGGTATAACTAAGTGTTGGTAGAATCAAAAGATAGAATGAAGATAGAATTCACCATGAAGTGGGTTACCTATGCATATAATAAGATCTTATTTGGCCTAATTAATGTAGGTACTATGTTTCAATAAGATATGGACTATGCCTTATAGGGGATAATAGGTAAATGTATAGTTATTTACATGGATGAGCTCCCAATTTTCTCAAAATCAAGGACTTATTATGTAGGTCACCTATAATCAATCTTTGAAATATGTATAAATTTTAGCATTTTACTGAACCCCAAAATATCGTATTTAGTATCATAGAAGGAAAGCTCTTGGGTCACATCATCACTAAAGACGTAACTGAAATTGACCTGGATAGACTTTAAGGGATATCAAAAAGTATTTTCCCAAATAGCAATAAGGAACTCAAATCTTTCTTTGGGAATATAAACTTCATAAGAAAATTTATATCAAGTTTTGAAAAAATTGTTAGAACTCTGAATGCAATGCTTAAGAAAGATGATAAAGTGGAATAGACAATAGAGGCTCAGAATTATTTTCATAATATTAAAGATGTAATATCTCAATCCCCTATATTGATAAGTCTAAACTTTACCAAAGACTATTTTTTATATTTATTCACCTCAAAACATACTATTATTGTTGTGCTCACCTAGAATAAAGAGGAGAGCAAGCATCATATCAGATTCATGTGCATAAACTTGAAAGAATAAAAATTCATGTATCCCATGATAGACAAATAATTTTTTCCCTTATCAAAATGGTAAATAAATTTTGAAATTACATCCTAAGGAACAAGATAATTACCATTGTATTAGATCCTACTATTAAGCTCACTTTAGCACAAAATGAATTAGGAAAATGCAGAGTAAAATGGATGGAAAAATTATAATAATTTTACATAAAAATAAAGCCTACCAAGATCATTAGAGGTCAAGGCATCATTTAGATTTTAATTAATCTTAACCCATGCATCACTATTGAAGAGGTTTGTGAAAACCAAATATCTAAAATATACTGGTATACTAGAATTATTCAATTCTTACTCACATGTGCCTACTCCCTAGATATCAAAAGAGAACAAAGGAGAGATTTGAGACTCAAATCATCTCATTCCATGATCAAAAAATGGGTCTTATATAGAAGAAATTACAAATGAATCTACTTGAGATGCGTATCATAAGAGGAAGCTCAAGCAATTTTACAAAAATTACACTTGAAGATAGGTAGTAGTTATCCTTATAGAAACACCACCACCCATAAAATCTTTAGAATGGGTTATTTCTAGCCAACATTCTTTAATAACACACATGTTCACATCTGAACATGCCATGAATATCAAGACCTATAAAAAAATAAAATTACATGTAATAATGCCTCTATAATCAGTTATTGAAGGAATACCATTAACCCAACGGGGTTTGGACTTCATTGGAGTCATTAATACTAATTATTCAATTGGACATAAGTTTGTGCTCACTACTATAGAATATTTCACACAATGGACTAAATATATAGCTATAAAGCATTCAAAAGCACAAGATGTGATCAACTTTCTATAAAAATATCACAACTATATTTATTACTCCCATCTCTCTAGTTTATGATAACATGTCAGCATTCCAATTAGTTAAATTTACTAAATGAGCCCACAATAATCAAATCACCATCAGGTCATCATCCATCCATTACCCATAAGTAAATGGGTTGGCTAAATCAATAAACAAGAACTTTATTAATGCCATTAAAATATTTGCAATAAATAAACTTAGATATTTTCACAATGTACTAAAGTATGCACTATTGGATGATCAAACAAGATATAAGCAAGCACTCAAAGCCTCACCTTACTTACTAGTCTATGGGAGACAACCTATTTTCCCAATCATGCCTAAATTTCCAACATATCAACTTATGATAAAGTACATGGGACCAAGTGAAAATTTGGATTCTTGATTTCTAGACATAATAAAGATGGAAGATTGAAGGAATGAGGCCTTACAAAATTTTAGTAAACATCAATATAGTGAAAAGATGGTTTGATAAAACATCAAAATTTAAAACATTAATAATGTCTAACTTGGTGCTTATATGGTACAAATCCCATGAAAACAAGGGATAGCATGACAATTTTAACACATTGTGGATTTCACCTTATCATATTTAAAAGATCTTGGGTGACAATGTTTTTCATTTGAGGGACTTCTAAGGCAATGAGATGACATACCCAGTTAATGGATAGTATTTGAATCATTAATTCATAGTTTTACCATCTAGGGATGTCCTTGAGTAATAATATAAGTGATGGTAAAATTAGTATTAGGATAGATTTATTATTTTATTAGAATAGTTTTGGATTTCATAGAATAGCTTCCCTACTTCCTAGGATAGCATTCCTAGTTTTTAGCAGTTCATTTTATAAATTAGCTTCTGGTTTTATATATTAGACATTTTTATTTATGTTATGGAAATCTAATTTACTTTCCATGGTATGATCCAAATAAGTACCTAACCTATTAAGACTTCCTTTAACATGATCAAAAGCCAAAGGATTAGCCTATGGGAAAACATGCCAAAAGGAGGTATACCAATTTGTTTACTTTCAAAATTTTACACCCATACATTTCATATTTTCAAAATTTAGGTGTACAATAGGAAAATTTATCATGTATAGACTAACACTAAATGCTTTAATTAGGCATATAAAGGCTACTCTCATTACTACAAAAAAAATTTAGAAATTATTTTCTCTTTCCTCAGATTAAATGCATTTATCATATTAATGCTTGTTTGAGGAAATAACTACTGACATGGGTATAGCTGGCAGGAGCAATCTGGTAAACTTATTCTTTCATAGATACCATCTCATTATGGCTTTTTTTCTCCCTCTTATAGTAAAATTATAGCAAAAAATTAAGGATCAAATCATCCTCAAAAGAGTGATCCAACTAGACTAAAAAAATGCAAAGGTGATCAAAAGAAAAAAAATGATGAAATAAGGTCAATGTACCATGCATCATGAAATAATATAGGAGAATTAAAGGGAAGGAACTCATGGTAACTTTTTTAGGACTATGGACACTCATTTGGCAATAGAGTAATGTTATAGCTTCCCTAATTTTCAAATATTTTTCTAAAAACTAGAATTAAACATATATTTATCTCAGTTATATGATAAAGTAATCACAATAAGGATAAAAGGAAATCAGTTCCTCACACATAAATATAGGGTAAATGAAAAGGCAAGTATGTTGTATGTACCTATTTAGAGTCTCTTTTGTATATCTAATTTGATTATTCTATGTAGAATGGTTCATGTTTGATCTAATGTATTTTAACTGAAGGTTTTAGGTTCTCAAAAAATTGAGAGTATTTCCTCTAGAAGTTTCCATTTTTTCTACCCAATGTGCCTTGATATTTTTTTATAATAGGGACCCACTATTTTTAAGAATTGGTCTATAGCCCTATCTTTAAAATATTCTAAAATGAAAACCCTTATGTATTTCACTAACTTTACTCTTTAGCAAACCTATGTACATACTTATTTTTGGACTAACCTAATAATAATTTTTTTGAAGTTGTGTGTATGCAAGTCTCAACTTATCTATTTCAAAAAAACTCCTCAATGAAACTACTTTACATAAAATGATCTTCGATGAAAGTGGTCAGCAGTTTCATTTGACAAATTCCTCTAACTAAACCTCCACATGAATTTAATCTTTAGATTTTTCTTTGTAGAAGAGTTGTTCATAACATCTATTCAAGATTCCTATTTATAGGACCTTCAAAGCCTTATTTTCACTATATCAAATCTCTTTATTATTTACTCTCTAGAAACTATTCTTTGAGAACCAGATTTTCAAAGTTTTAAACTTAGGTTTATTTAGGTTTTCATAAAATTTGTTCAACAAGATCCTTTGGAAAAATAACTCAATATAAAAAGGTTATTCGATGAAATTAGTCAGTTATTTTTTTTAACAAAAATTTTCCAACACATTTCAATCTTTGGTTGTTTTTTCATTAAAAAGGTTTGATGGGAACACACCAAATTTAGGTCTTCGGCAAAAGTGTTTAGAACTTTCATTTAAAATACTCATCTGCCTCAAAAATATAGTTAAAGCCTTATGGCTCAATAAACCAAAGCCAAAGAAGTGACCAAATGGAACCTGGTTGTGGGAAATAAAGTGGCACTCATACTAAACATCAATAGTGCCTACATGGCATACTTGCTAAATGAAGTGGCAAATTTTGAATTGAATAAAAAAATCAAATTATAGACATTAGACATTAATGATGCATGAACTATAAATAAATGACAAAGCTATATCAAATCATTTTGAATGATTACATGCCCATTCAATCTCAAGTTGGCTTGTGAACTTAATTGCTTCCTTGTGATCAAGCCCTAGTTATTAGTGTTTCCAACCTAACAACATATTTAGGAGAGCCAAGCGATTAAATTAAAAATTAGACCAATATTAGTAAATTTGGATAAAAACGGATTCCTCATTTATAGAATTCCAAATAATTATCCTCCCTTTAATTTTATCTATTAAATATTTAACTAAGGATACATTCTTTGAACCTATAATATTTAAAAATGATTATATCAACTACTCAATGCTTTGGGAGGTTATACACTAGGTTGATGCACATACACATGAAGAAAATTTAACTCCAAATCAACACCAATTAGATATAGACATCCTCCTATTCAAGAACCAAGGGATACACTTCATAGCATGGAAGTCAGAGCTCATGCCTTATATTAACCTCCTACGAGACTTATTATTCATTGGGAAGATAACTAGAGGAGCATTCCTACACCATGTGGAGCACAAAATAGTCATGGTGTACATATCTAGTGATGCATTTCAAAGGTGGCTATCCCTTCCTTTTTTAGATGTCACTTATGATTTGTATATATTAGTGGCATGAAATAATAAAAATCAATTGAGAATAAACTTAGCAACTCGATGCTTCCAAGCAAAACCATCAATTTGAAAGATAAGCAGACCACACCAAGGACTAAATTTAGGATGTGAATATAAATTAGGATGGCCCTATTGAAATAGTTATTTGGTTATCCAAGCATCAAATTCCTCTGCCTAAAGTGGGTTCCACTACTTGATTTGATAATGAAATTAGATTTGACATTCACTCTAGGTGAAGTGATCAGAGCAAGGTTGTGAGAGCAGATATTGCAAAAGGATAAGAGGCCTATATGAGGTCATTTATACATAATATCATACTTCCTTGATGCATTCCTTAGCATAGTCTAAATTCATAATGGTTCACTCTATAACCCCACTCTATAATTTATGAATAATTATATCTATGATTCTTACTCTTTCATGAACATATACGTGTACATTCTCCATTTTATGTGCATCTTTAAGGATGTCTACCCCTAAGTATGGATAATTATCCATGAGTTACCCTACCTAATATATCAAATAATATTGTAGATACATTATTTATTAGGTTAGACTATTATTTTTACCTTGATTATATTGTTATCATGGTTATAGGCCATAAGGTAACACCTCTATGGATCCCTAAGTATGTCCACAATAAATTGGTGGAGCAGTAAATGACTTACAAATTATGGTGGGGTATTGATGAGGACATGCACAAGAGTAATAAATATGGATTTCATGTCTCTCACTTGATGATTACAATTATATGATACACCAATTGAAATCACTTCTTTGAGGTAGGTAAGTACATAGAATACTATTCCTTGACTACATTACCACACAAGGACTGGGATCTCCATGGTTAGGTATAGAAACATATCAAGGGGTTTGGCATCAACTATCATCATGAGACATATGAGCATGATTTATTATTCCTCAATTCTCAAAATTATGACCAATTTAGATATAGGGCACAATGGATTAACTTGAAATAAGGCTTCCTAAAACATTTTCAAGGGGAACCTTCCCTTTTTATAAAGGAGGTACAAATTAGACTCCCATTAGATGAAGGATGGGATTCATCATAATTTTGGACTAATAAACATTCTCAACCAATAATGGATAAATGGAAACCCTCGTAGATACCCCATGTGACACTCAAGGTGGTAAATAAGGAACTAGGGGTGCATGATACCTCATTTGGGGTAAAATAATATTAGACCATTTATCTTGATTATTTAGATTTTGAGGGCCCTGTTGAAGAAGATATTCCACTAGTTATAAAGGTTATTGTTGTGGTTACCTCAACCACATAAGAGTCTCCTTTCCCAATTATTAGATGACTATTTATTATACAAGGAAGTCAATGGATCAACCTCCTCTTTAAAGCCCAGCTATTGAAGCATCATCAATAGAGCTAGCCACACAAGAGGTAATTGGAGGAGAGTTTACTGATGAGGAGGAAAAATTATAGAGAGCCAAGATATTAAGCCTCTAGGACATAAATATTAAGGTACCACTACATAAGAAAGCATGAAGTGATTAAGCAACCCCTCAATTTCCATTACCTATATTGTTTCTCATGTTTTTCTTTCTAATGTTGATACATTTGATCATTTTTCATTTAGTCCTCCTAGTCCCCCTCCCCTCTTGGTCCCCAATGTGGAAATTGATCTTATACAACCCATTTCTCAACCAACACTAATAGTTTCAAATGTAGAGGATCCTTCTTATACCCTTGATGTTCTTATTTCCCCAATTGGTCTTCCTCCAGTTACTTCTTCTAAATCCATTCCTACAATTCCTATCATTATTCCTTCTACTACTATTCTAGCCCCCATAGTGACCAATATAATGGCCAAAAAAAATGAAATAAAGAATTTAAAAGGATTAGTATCAATTCCCTAGCTCCATGTGGCATCTACATAGCTAAGTTTACTAGTGCCCCCTCCTAGTTCCTCTCAGGATATAATGTGATAACAACCCAAAAAGTTGAAAAGAAGAAGACAATTTACACAGTCCACCCACTACAACAATATGGTGGAGTGGAATGGTCTAAAACATATATACTTCACTTATTAATCCCCTTCTAGATGAAAATATAAAGCAAACATCAAGATAAATATTGGGTGAAAGTATAATTTTAAACAATCAACCCACGGATCCATCCTATCTAGTCCTTGCATAGTGGGAAACAAACATGCAGTCAAAGGTTGTTAAAAGGCCTAATCTAGTAATTAGAGAATTTCCCACTATATGTTTAGTATTTTAAAAATATATTGGGAGTGTGCAAAGGGTTAGTAAGATGAATATGGAATATGAGACTATAAGAGTAGTCATATTATAGGAGAGGCTAGATATGTTTACCTTATCCAAGAAGAAAGATAAAAAATTTGGGTAGTCCCCATGTATAGAGGATTTTAAATCCTATTTTTAAACATAAAAGGATGTTCTAGTAGATATACATGAAGGAACCTAAATGGCAAGGAGATAACTAGAGTAAGAACTAGAATAAATAAGTGAACAACAACAAACTATGCATGTTCTAGTGTAAATAGAGATAGATGTACAAAGTGTTGCATCTAGGTTGTATAATATTCTTGAGTGTATTATTGAAATTAATGTAGAATTAGAACATCATATGGTATAGACTACCTAATTTTTTAATTTTTTGAAAATAGATGAGAAAAAATGAAATTTATTATCCTTTTTGAAATTGGCAAAGCTTATGCACACCTAAATCTGATGGCATCATTGAAGGCTACCAATGCCCTTAATTTGGTATTCATTAGGACATAGGAGGCTAGGGAGTGGACTGATGTAGTTAAGGTATTAATTCCTAAGTGATCATAACATGAAACTCTCATTTGGAAAATTTTGGATGAACTAAAGCTTTCACAAGCCAAGGATTCCACACAAAGGCTTATCAACATGGCGAATTTTGACCATATATTACATCAAGCTTAAAAAAAAATTAAATAGATTATACAAGGAAATAACTTAGAGTAAATATATGTCAATCTCAATTTTTATATGAAAATGGTAACTGAAGTTGAGATCTTCATAACTAACTTTGGGACTACAAAGACTGAGCATGCAAGGCTCTTAATACAAGCAAATAGGGTACATAGGCTTATATTACTTAAAATGGATATAATCATATACTAGTATGACATTGGGTATAAATAATATGAAATTTTGGAATCAATGAAGAATGTTGATGCTTCAACTCCTAGTTTGACACAAGCATCCACTTTGGCACCTGCAACAACCTCTCTTTCCATGCAGACACCTAGTCAACATTGAGTTGAAGGATAATTTTATATGTATACACGAAAATAGTACTTACATTTTGTAATTTCATTTAATTACACTTATATAATAGATTTAAAGTTTCCTAAACTATTTGTAAGCATGCACACATCACATTATTTTGTATACACCAACTAATCTTGACATAGTTGTAGTTAGCTATGATTATGCAAGCATGTAATTTTTAGGCTAAAATTAGAATTGAGGTTATAATTACCTAATGTAACCATGAGTTCACATTCACTTGGAGGATGAGGCATCCTCTCACCAAGTATATATATATATATATATATATATATATATATATATATATATATATATATATATATGCAAATTCACATTACAAAGGGTTGGAATATTTTATCAATACAGGAAGAAATCAATTTTGATTGTCATGTAACTACATTGGTGTTCTCTCCTTCCATTATTGTGATATTAAGGTTTTGATTTTTTAGTGGTGATAATAAATTAATTTTAAGTGTGAAAAATCTATGGATAATTTTGATTTTATTATTAATGTATGCTAACCATATATGTGCAAAATATATTGAAATTTAATAGATCTCATTGATTGATTAATAAATTATGCCAAACTGTGTTAATATTCTTAGTGTGGAGAAGTTTTATATTCTTCGGTATATTTTTCTAAGCATGTATAATAGTTACCTTATAATGCCTTCTTAGTCTAAGTAGAGACCTAATTAAGGGTGTACAAGAGAAACTCTCAAGGGAATAACCTTATTTTAGATCATCAAGTTTCCTATAACATTCCTCCCTAGACTTAATAATTATGTTTGCCTATGAGTGTACAATAGATAAAATTAATAAGAACTAGTTTTAAATCACTTATCCATTAGGAAATCAGCATAGGAAGTGACCTTTTGAGATCATAGAAGATTTTTTTTTTCTCTACCCTTCCCTTCTTTTAGATTTTATTTTATTTATATATATCCACTCTATATTATATATCATCCATCCATCCCACTCACTTAATTTTGGTTTCCCTATGAGGATTAATTTCAATTCAAGTAAACTTAGTTAACAACCTACATGCTCTACTTATTATTACACCACAAGGTTTTTAACCCATAAATGCAACTCATTCCCTAGAGTGGATTTTACCTCCATTGAGATCATAAAATGTTAGAGGCTATCTCATTTAAATTTTGGATTGTGCATACGACCCACATCAATAAGTTGTTTCTCTCAATTCTATACCTTTCTAACTTTCATGAGTCATGAATGTACTCTATCTTGTGCCCCTTATCCTATATCTCCTAGTCCAACCATTCTTATATTTAAGACATAGATATTATATTTTTCCTATAATGGTTAAAAATACTTATCTTCCACATCTATAAGTTATGATCCTGTACCTATTTCCTTTCTCCATGGATACTAACTTTTAGGATAAATACTAGCATCAAAATTAGTGTTTTCACCCAATGCAATTGTTTAGTGCTCTAAAGTCATCCAATTTGCAAATGAAATTTATCGTAATCATCACCCTAAGTTCTTTAATGTGATTTATTACCCTAAATGGATTGATATAAATAAAATATCAACCCTCATTTATTTCTAACTTATAAGACCTAGAAAAATACCAAAGAGACCAAGACAAATTATTAAAATCACTCTATCAAGCATTTAATTAAATAATTATTCCCTATTTACACACCTATTATACATGTAACACATATTTAAGTTTGAAGTATTAAATGAGTAGCACAAGAGCTCAATTTTACAGGTGACAAGATAGGTCAATGTTTTACTTAATTTCCATGTATTGCATGATTCAAATATAAGCCAACACATTGGGGAGAATTACATAAATATGATTCCCTGTTCTAAATTTTTGGCTATGTAGTCAACACCCACTAATAATGGGGTCTTTGGGGTCAGCTTGACACCAAGTTCCCACTAGCCCATTTTTCCTAAGGTCACAATGAAGATGGATAACTAGGGTTTTTCCATTTCACAAGGAGCAACAATCCATGACCTAGATTTGAATGCACTAGAGTGAAGGTGAATTAAAACCTAAAAGCATCTAGGTGGTCACATCCTTTTCTAATATGTATTTCATATGGTACACTTATGTTCAACCTAGACAATAGCCTTGATGTAATCTTCCTAAGTTGATGTTAGTGTCTAGAGCTCCATAAGTTTCAAATCCTAAATATGATGACTTTTCTATAACTATCTTCTAGCCTTTTTGTACCTATTCCATATCTAGCACTATGTCAACATCAAAACCAGGTAAGCATATTACTTCTTTATCATTTCCATACATATCTTAGTTGTATTTTTTATATTTAGACTATCTCAATTTTATGAATCTAGTATATGCCTATATCTGAGTTTAGCATCTAATTGGCCTACTATAGATCTAATTAACACCCTTGTGCCATTTCATTTATATGTACCCAATAATAAAATCTAAGGATAACAATAAGATCACCTAGATCATTTTAGGGTTAAACACTATTATTCCCTTACCTCAAAGGGGGGAATATCAATGGGAGCATTTCATACAGGCACATTCTCTACACATATTCACATTTGGCACAACTTTTAGATTGAGTGGGCCCATGTCATACAAGCATGGCTTCCACACATTCATAGTTTAAAAATTTGGTGGGGTTATGCTTTATAAGCATGTTATCCACACTCATTCAAAATTTGGCATAATTTTCAAATTCAATGAGGGCATGCTTTAGAAGCATGTTCTTTACACTTATTTAGTATTCAACACCCAAATTTAGTGGGGCCATATTTTAAAAACACGTCCAAATTGATACTTATTTTATTTTTTATATTTATCCATATATAGTGGGGGCATGATTTTAAATCACGTTCTCTACACTTACATAGTTTTTAAATTGGACAAAGTACACAGTTACATAATTTAGACTCATAGTTGTGATAAAATTCTATACATTGGTACCATTATTATACAGAGTTTTAGCATGAGACATATCTAAGGTGCATATTCTATGTAATATGCACCTAATATCATAAAATATGAATCGGTCTTAGATTTTAGAACACTCTCAAGGACTATCATCACCATTAGGATGTACTTTTATGGACTGTATTGAGCTAATCTATTATAGTAGTTAGTTCACTATTGGTATGATTGAAGTGATTAAATCACTCAATATTTCCAAATTTTGAGTTTATAATTAATAGTATCATCCATCCTTACCTATTTGATATTATGAGTTGACTTTGTAAACTCATGTTCACCAGGTTATAAGTATGATTGGGTTGCACAGTTGAGTTAATCTCAATTATCATGTAGATATTCAAATTTTATACAAGGTTGGGAGCATGTTCCTTCCAATATCTATATCTCTATTTATCTCCTTATATATATGCACTTTTTATATTTATACATATTTTTCTAATATTAGTTTTAGAGCCTTACAATGATACTATTCTCAAATTAGCTTGTCAAAAGGCAAGGTGGTTACATCAATACATAAGTGTACTCTTAAACCTTTCTATTTCAATCTCAATCACTTAAAATACTTCCAAATTAAGATTATATGCACTAATTATGTATTTTAACATTATTGGTTATAGTTTAGTCATAATTGAAGCACTCAATTTGGACTCAAGCAAAGGCAAGGTGTGTTATACACACCTAGGTACACATTTCTTCTCCTTAAACTATCAATTTCATTAATAGAATAAGTTTTGTAAAACGTAGATGCTATATATGTATTATATATCACCTCAATATTGTACACTTAAAAAAACTAGATATTAGTTATTCTTTTCATTTCTTAACCTTTCTTACTTTTAGAAGTCTCACATCTGATCTATTTTATGTCCCTTGGACTATCTCTTAGTCTGAATAGTCTTACATTGATGACCTAGACCTTCTATCTCTCTTAAAAAATTTAAAACCTACTTATCTTCCACCTCTAAAATTTTTGAGTTTTTACCTACTTTCTTGTTCCCTAGACACTAGCATCCTAGATAGACACTTATGTTGATGCAGTGGTCCTACTCCAACACAAGTGTTCAGTGCCCTAAAGTCATCTGATTTTTAAATAAAAAATATTTTAATAGTTGGCCTAAGTTCTTTAATGCTAGTTTCTTCTCCAAAGGGATTTATATAAATACAAAAGTAACCCTCATTCATTCCTCACCTAGATACACCCAAAAAATACCTAAGGCAACATATCAAAGCATTCAATCAAGCACTAGATAAATCAAAGCTTCCATATTTTCTCTTATTTTCATACTAGTCATATGGAAATGACTTACATAAGTATAAAATATTGAAGGAGTATCCTAATAACCCAATTTTCCAAGTTAAAATCAAGTTCACTATTCCACTTACTTTCCACATATTGCATGATTCACAAACAAGCCAACACATAGGGAAGAACTATATTAGTCTAAGGCCCTCTTTAGAGTATTGGCTATGTAGGTAGTGATAATTAATAGAGGATTATTTGGGATCATCTTGACACTATGTGCACACTAACTCATTTTCCTCCTAATTTTATATAAAGATGAAGAAGTAGGGTTTTGAAATTTCATGAGGAGTGACAATCCATGACCTAGATCTAAATACCTATAGTGAAGCCAAAGACAAACCAAAAAAAATCTAGGTGGTGACATAATTTTCTAGAATGTATTCCTTATAGGACACCTATGCCAAGTTTAGATATTAGCATCAATACAACCATATTAATCTAATGATAGTATTTGTAACTCTAAAAGCACTCAATATTGAATATAATGCCTATTCTAGAATCATCTTCTAGTTTACTTCCTACATGTTCTAGATACATAGCTATGTCAGCATCAAAACCAACTAAGTATATTGTGTTTAACCCTAAAATGATCTAGGTGATCTTATTTTTATCCCTATATTTTATTTAAGGGGTATATAAAAAATGGCACAAGGGTGATAATTAGATGTATACCATGTTAATTGAGTGCTAAACTTAGATATAAGGATACATTGAATTTATTATGTTGAGATAATCTCAATATGGAATGTAAAAATAGTATATGTAGAAATGATGAATAAGTAATGTACTTAAATTGTTTTTATGCTAATGCATTACTAAATATAAAATAGGTATAAATTATGTTGGAAGGATATTATGGAACAATCATCAAATTCTATATTTAAACTTGTAGGGCTTTGGACACTAACATTAGCTTGGGACAATTGCATTTATAATACTATTTGGTTTCAACATAAGTTTCTTATATGAAATATCTTCTATAAAAGGATGACACCACCTAGATGATTATGGGTTATGATTCACCTTTACTTTCATGTATTTAGATCTAGCTCATGGACTATCAAACCTTTTGAAATGGAAAGACCCTAGTTATTAATCTTCATAATGACTTTGAGGGAAAATGGGCTAGTGGGCACATGGTGTTGAGATGACCCAAAATACCCCATTACTATTGGGTGCTACCTACATACCAAATACTTCAAAAAAATGCCTCAAACTCATGTAGTTATCCCCTACATTTTTAGTTGTGTAAAAAATTCAATATATGCAAAGTACAATAATGACCTATCTTGTAACTTGGAAAATTAGGCTCTTGGATTGATCCTTTAGTAATTTAGACCTATAGATGTGTTTTACATGTTATTTGTGTGGAAATATTGAAGGTTTATTCAATTTAATGCTCTTTAATAAGAATAATTAGTATTATTCTCATGTTTCTAGATGAAAAAATAATGAGCATTGATATTGTATTTATATCAATCCCTTTAGAGTAATAACTCACATTAAATCACTTAGGCCAACCATTAGGATTTGTTTCATTTGAAAAAATGATGGCTTTAGGCACTAGATGCTTACATCAGGTCATGACACTAATGTTAATGCTAGTTTTATCCTAAAGTTAGTGTCTAGGGATCAAGGAAATAAGTATAGACTCAAAGCTTTCAAATGTGAAAAATACTTAAATTTTAAGAATCCTAGGCAAGAGATAATATTATGTAATCCACATAAGACTAGTCAGACTAATATTTATAGGCCAAGGTGTATAAGCTAGAGTAGATGCGAGAATTGAAAAAGTGAGAAAGGTCTAGAATTGAGAGGAACAACCAAGGTATGAGTTTTCCAAGTGTACAATACTGAGGTGTTATATAATTATAAAATAGTGTCTACATCAACCCCTTTAATCTAGTAATAAAATTACTAGTTTAAAGGAGATGAATGTGTACCTAGGTGTATACGCACACCTTATCTTTGTGTGTTTCCAACTTGAGTGTTTTATTAGTGTTGGAATTTCAACTAAGAACATGTTGTAGTATATAATTAGTGCATATAATCTAGAACTAAAAGTATTTGAAATAGATGTAAATTGAAATAGCAATGTTTATGAGCACACATGTGTGTCAATGTAACCACCTTGCCTAATGAAAAGTTGATTTGAAAAATGTGTATCATTATAAGGCTCTAAAACTAAGATTAGGATAAATATAGATAAATCTTTTTAAAAAACATATATCCAAGGAGATAAAGAGAGAAAGAGAGATTTGGAGAGAGAGATTGGAAGTCCCATGCCCCTAAATTTGGATCAAAAGTGAGTTACCACCTGGAAGTTGAGATTATCTCAATCATGTAACTCAATGATAATTATAACTTGGTGAGGTTGGATGATAGAATCAAGTCTAACCTGAAAACTTGGCAATATTGAGTTATTTGATCACATCAACCATACCAAAAATTGAACCAACTACTGTAGTACATTGGCTCAATAAAGTTTGTAAACTTTTATGGGGTATTAGTACAAAAACAATTGTGATTTGATAATAGTTCATAAAAGAGTTTTGAAATCTAAAACTAAATTAGATTTTGAAATATTAGGCACATTTTGTATATCATATGCACCTTATATGTTTCTCATGTTGAAACTATGTATAAAAATAGTACCAATGTATATAATTCTACCACAACTATGAATGTGAATCATATAGCTATGTGATTTGGCTAATATAAAAAATTGTGTGTGGAGAACATGCTTCCAAATCATGCCTCCATTATATATGTAAAAATATAAAACTAATATGAGTACCAATTTGTAGAACATTTTTCCAAAACATTCCCCTACTATGAACTAGAGATTTTGAATATTGAATATGTGTGTACAATATGTTTCCAAAACATGCCCCCACTAAATCTAAAAAATAATATAAGTATGATATAATGAATTAGTGTGGATAACATGCTTCCAAATCATGGCCTCACTAAATCTAAAATTTGAACCAAGTGTGTAAAACATGCCTCTATGACATGCCCACAATAATATGCCCCCACTTTGAGGTGAGGAAAAGATAGGAATTGGTAGTTAGATCACCTCAAAAAACATATAAGATAACTATATAATCAATGAATGTAACTGTTGACACTTAGATTTTCACCCTTGAGGATATGCTCAACTTTCCTTATTCAAGTGGCACAATGGAGTCATCTATCTTGATATGGATGATAAATTCATTGATATGAATCTCTAGATAAGGGGCTATCTCCCCTTGATGCACCTTTAAAGATCTATCTAACCTATTAATTATGTATTAAAATGATTAAGGAAAAAAACTAATAAAACAATAAATGATGCACCAATGTATAATGTCCTCCCAATTGATTGAAACCACTACTTAAAGACAAACAAAGTGTTTTTCACACAAGACTCACAACTGAAGATTCATTAATACATCAATTTTTTACATGTTAGATTCAAGAAGGTATATGATTCTTAGGAAGGTAATTAATTATTCCAAATATGGATACAATCATGGACCACTTCTAAGACATCTCTACACTTAGAAAGAACAATAGTAAAGACCTGCAATATTCTCATTTCTACAAATTAGTAGACCATCAAGAGTACAAGATAGAAAAGATAATATTTAACTAGACTAGACCAATAAGATTCAAGTCATTACTCAATATTGCAACATATGAGTGGTAAAAACACTTGTATATTTCTTTAAGAGTTCTTCAAGTACAAATCTAGCTAGAGTTTTCCCAATAACCAATAGAGGTTGCTCAAAGAGCCAAAAGAATACATATATATACATATATATATATATATATTGAGAAAGGAATCAAGGGAAGTACAAAGGTCACTTAGACATGTGTCACCTTGAGAATATCATTTACAATTTCATGTGAAAGAGGGGTGAGATGATTCATGTCATGTCAGAATATTACTTGTTCAAAACCAGTCATAAAAATAGCAAAAAGTGGTGCAAAACCTCCAAAATATTCATAGGTAACTACCTCCATCATAAACCATCTAGGAGCATTTAAAACTTAAAATGGGTACATTGGCACATAACACTACTCAATGGACATGAAACTCATCATGACAGTTAGAGAATACCCTTTCTAACTGCCAACCATCTTACGAACACCTATGTTCATTAATTTTATGGGAACTCTTTGGTTTGATTAACTTTCAAAAATGACCCATAACATTGACCTGTCTATTATTCACTTTTTTTGCCTACACCAAATACTCAAGATATTGCCATTTGTTACCTCCATATTTACCCTCAGATTCTTGCCAAGATTTATTGACTCCAATGTCTATTTTTTGTAGTTTAAAGTTGATGTTTATCGGGCCATCACCTTCCTTATTCCTTCAGAACATTTTCCTTAGACTTAAGTTTCTTTTATACTTTTTCCAAGTGATCTTTAACTATGGAAAGTGCCCTCCGAATCATGGAAATTTCCCTTTCAAATCCTCTATGTGGGACACTTTTACTTGTAAGATGTCTTTCAGGGAACTTTTTGGGTCACTTGGCTTCAAGGGTATCCTTCGAAAGATTTATCTTGACCAATTTTCCTGAAAGAATTCCTTCAATATTTTTTCCCCAAGAAAATATTTCAAGCTTTTTTACCAAACCTATCCTTCAAACTTTCTCCCAAAGAAATAATTTAAACAATCTTTCTGAAATAAATCTTTTGGGCTTTCTATTTGGTCCTTCAGAAATCTTGAAAGTGTCCTTTCAACTTTGTGTTTGGTTCACTTCACTATGGAGGGACACCTTTTGGAAACTTTTCAAAGGACCATTTTTCCAAAAAAAAACCTTTTGGAAGGATTTCATAGTGTCCTTCAAAAAAGATGAAAATGACCCCTTCAACTTTTTTGAAATTGACCTTCAAAGTTCTTGCAAATGACCCTTCTAAAAGGAAAATTGTCCCTTCAAAAACCTTGAACTAAGACAAAATTTCTCTTTAGAAAAGTTGAAGTGCCCTTCATAAAAATGAAGATGACCCCTTTGTCTTTTTGAAATGGTCCCTTAGCTTGAAAAAGGTCCTTCAGGGAAATTGTTTTAGACAAAATGTCTAAAACAATGCCTGACACTTTAAGAAAAACCCAAAACTCTAAAAGAATGAATACTTGTAATTTTTTTGTGGGATTTATATGGAACATCTCCTCTAAAGGAATTCTACATAATAGGAAGACCTGAAGTTGAAGACCAAGATAAACCCAAAGTGAATGCCCAATCTCAAATGACTAAGTCTAGAAATGTCTTCAAAGCAAGTCTTTGAACATGAACAACTTTCCTTGTGTGTTGGTGAAGGACATCAAACTTAGTACATAGGAACTCTAAACTAAGATGATCAAACCCACATACTCAACTTCCTTTGCAACTAATGTGCATGCAAGATCTGGCACTTTGACAATGCTCTTTAAACTCTACTCAAACCTATTAGCATGTCTCAAAGAAAGCAAAAGGACCTAGACAATAAACTAATCAAAGATAAAAACATTCATATTACATTGAATAAACTTGAGATCACACTATGACATGATATTTACCCCTAAAATATATAAAGGCCAAATTTTCAAATAGGGTATCAGAGTTGTTGCCAAAATCTGGATAATGCGAGTGCAATGGAGACGTGATCACACAAGATGAACAAGTGCACACCACATAGATGCCAAAGCAATTTGAAAATAACACAATAAGAGAAATTTCACAAGATAAAATGGAGAAAACCAAAATCTTATTAACATGAGATGGCCAAAGTGAGGACTACAAATAGGAGAGTACGTAAGTAATTCCTCTACAAAAGGTGGACAAGGCACCCCAAGAATAGACAGTAACTCCTCCATGAAAGGTGGTGACAAGGTGCTAAGAATAGAGAAGTAACTCCCATCAAGGGAGTTACTTATGACACTTATGACACATCTATGACACACACCTCCACATAAGCTAGCCTATCCCACAAATGTAGGAAAACTCTATGTATGCACAAGAAATACAATTTCCCTAATTAATAAATAGGGAAAAATAAAAACCTACACTAATACCCCCCCATAAGCACAACTTAGGTGGGTAGTGTGGAAATAGAAAATGGATCCCAGAAACTAGACATATGAGGTACCCATGTACAAATACAATCTCCCATAAGATATAAAAAAGGATAAAACCCATAGGAAAACACTCCCCCCCAAAAGAGAGACATAAAAGAAATGAAGAGGCTAGAAGGCCCCCTATGAAGATGATGATGTTGCAGATGTAGACCACACCCCAAGAAGAGCTCATAGATGAATGAATTTGTTCTCAGTGAAAGGTTTGGTGAAGATGTCTATAACCTGCTCTGAAGACTAGAAAAATATCAAGTCAATGACCTAACTATGAATCAACTCTCGAATGAAATGCATGTGAATCTCTATGTGCTTGGTCTATTGGTGCTAAACCAAATTCTTACAAATCTGAATGGTAATCTAGTTATCACAATAAATGATGGTGGGTTACCTGATAGGAATGCCAAACTTAGAAAGAATCCCCTAAAGCCAAATAGCCTTAGTATTTACATTAACAACTCCCCTGTACTCTACCTCTATGGATGATATAGCAATAACATTCTGCTTCTTGCTAGACCAACTGATAGGACCAGAACCTAGAGAGAAACTGTAACCTAAAATGGACTTGGGAGTCTGTGAATCACTAGCCTACTCTGAATCTATATATCCAACCAAGTCAACCTCTATGCCAAATCTGTAATGAATCCCATATTTATGTGAACCCTGTATGTAATTCAAGATCCTCTTAGCTACTTTCTAATGCAGCTCATGAGGTTCCTGCATGAATCTGGAGACAAGTCCCACTATATATGAAATGTCAATCCTGGTGTGAGTCAAGTAGATGAGACTACCAACAAGTTGTCGATACCGAGTGGCATCAACCAATGGTGAAGAACAATCAGCTTCAAGCTTGACTCTTGATAGAAAAGGAGTCAGAGATGGCTTGCAATTAGCCATGTGAAACTGAGCCAATAGGTCAAGAGCATACTTAGGATGTGCAAGAGAAATCCCCAAATCTAACTGTGAGATCTCAATGCCAAGGAAGTAGTGCAATAAACCCAAGTATGTCATGTCAAATCTATCTTGAAGAGATGCCTTCACCACTGTAATAGCCGATGAAGAACTCCCGGTGATCAAAAGGTCATCAACATATAAAACCAAAATCAAGAGCAAATCATCCTACTGCAAGAAGTAGACATTGGGATCAGAATGGCTCCTAGTGAAAGCTGATGTGAGAAGGAAGGAATCCATCTTGTCATACCAAGCCCAAGGGGCCTATTTGAGGCCATAGATAGATTTCCTAAGTCTGCATACTAAGGAAGAATCCTAAATAAATCTTGGTGACTGCTCCATGTAGATCTCCTCCTCAAGGTCTCCGTGAAGAAAGGCACTCTTCACATCCATCTGATGCATATCCTAACCATGTGTTGTGGCAATAGCCAAGGTGATTCAGATAGAAGTCATCTTTGAAATGGGTGTAAAGGTTCTGAGTATTCAATGCCTACCACCTGTGAGAAACCCTTGGTGACCAATCGCACCTTGTACTTATCAACCAACCCATCTACTACAAACCTGGTCTAATACATCCACCTACATCAAACCATCTTTCTTCCCTTAGGAAGTGAAGTCAAGTCCCAAGTGTGATTTTTGATTAAGGAAGAATATTCTTCCTCCATAGCATTATCCCACTCAAGTACCCCTGATGCCTCTCAAAAGGTCTATGGATCTGAAACTGAAGCAAAGAAGGCATGTGGATCTCTCTAAAAATCCTCCCTAGTATGTCTATCATTTGTAGGATCTCCTGCCCAAGTGCCAGCACTCTCAAGTGTCTGTCTAGCCTAAAGTGGCCTAGAAGTGGGTGAGTCAGGTGCTAACTCCTCATCCTCTAACTAACTAGAGGTGGATGACTCTGCATCACTATCCTCACTGTCTAAACTCAAAGAAGAAGAAGATGACTCTGGCTCAAGAACCTGCTATGGCTAATCTGAATCTAATGAGGAATCATCATGAAGAAGTAGATCCGATGAGGGAGAAGAAGTGTCAAGTGTTGAGTCTCTAAGACTCTCCTAAAAATGGACACTTCTCTCGATGAACAACTCATGAGTGACTGGATATAGAAGGTGATATCCCTTAATACCATCTAGATATCCTATAAAGATGCAAGGCCTGGACTGACATTCCATAGCTTTGCATTTATTCTTTGGAATGCGGGTCATGGCTGGGGATCTGAAAACTCTAAGGTGCTCAACATCAAGTTTCCTTTAATGCCAAGATTCAAAGGGTGTTATCCCTTTCAAATCTTTGTGAGGAACCCTATTTTGAATGTAGTAAGCATAATTTATGGCTTCAACCCAGTACTGTGGTACTAAGGATTTGGAGTGAATCATACAGCTACCCATCTCTTTAAAGAACCTATTTTTGCATTCTACAACCCCATTTTGTGAAAGAATATAAGTGACTGTGCACTACAAATCAATCCCCTCTATGGTGCAAAACTACTCAAACTTGATGCTGACATACTCCCCTCTATTATCAATTCAAATAACCTTGATGGATTTCTCACTCTATTTCTCAACAAGAGCCTTGAAGTCTAGAAAATTTTCAAACACTTCAAACTTTTGTTTGATAAAATATATCCAAGTGTACCTAGAGAAATCATCAATGAAAGTGAGGATGTACTTGGCCTTTGTGAAAGATGGTTTGGGAAAGGGTCCTGATACATCACTGTGGACTAACTCCAAAGGTTGTGAAGCCCTCCAAGCTTTGCCTTTGTCAAATTTTGCTTCAAGATGCTTCCCAAGGGAGCACCCCTCACAAAGTCCTTTTGAGATTTGGACACGAGGCAAGCCAATGACCATGTCATTTTTGCAAAGTTGCTCAAGGTACTAGTAGTTAAGGTGGCCAAACCACTCATGCCATAATTTGCTAACTCCATTTGAATGAATTAGCAATGCTGTTGGAGAAGAATTTGATGCAAAATGTGAGAAGGTGTATAACCTAGATTGGTGATCTGCCCTACCCACTGCCACTATAGTATCACTATGAAACTCCCTGATAGCCACTAAATCTGGTGAAAACTCAACTCTCATGCCCTGACCAATGTGAGTGATTTGGTACAGTGATAGGATATTGGTTGAAAGAGAAGGAAAACTTATAACATTATTGAATGTTCCTCCTTCCATTTCAACTGACCCTCTACCTGCAACAAAAACTGATGTGTCATCACCCAAACTAATTGAAGTCATGCTACAAGGCTCTAATAATGAAAACTCAACTAGTGAATAGCCCATGTGGTGAGAAGCACCTGAGTTGATGACCCATGAAAATGTGGAAGCTATTGTAGCTACAAGGGCCTTGCCCTTTTCTTTCTGCTTACCCTTACCTTTTGCATTAGTAGAATCTTGGGTAGATGAATTCTGCTTGATGGACTCTAGAACACCTGTGTTGTTCTTATATAGAAGATGAGTTAGGTGATCTATTTGTTTCTTCATGAATTTGTGTTCATCATGCCCTATCTTTTTACAATAGGCACACTTAACCTTCGCCTTCTTAGGTTTAGCATTGGAAGAGGAAGTCTCAGTGTTGTTTTTGGCAGGATTGGTGTTTTCTTTCTTCTTCTCCTGGTCCTTGTTCTTTTTCTTCTTCTCCTTTGTTGAAGTCTTATCCTTACCATTTCTAGATATCAAATATGGGGGTTGAGTATACTTCACTGTGCCCATTTAAATTAGCTTATCTTGCTCCCTAGTTAAGTCCAATGAATGAATCCAAAGAAAGCATTTTCCATGTAGTGCCAAGGGCACTTTTTGTGGCATGGAAAGTGGAGACAAAGACTGAATAGCTTGGAGATAACTTTGTGAGAATAGAAAGAATAATTTGATCATCTTTCTTCTCTATCCCACATTCTTTCAATTGAAATCTAAGGGCCTTAAACTTAGTAAAGAAGTCCTGTAGGGTGTTAAAGTTGCTAGGACTTAGACTTATGAGTTCATTTTCGAGCTCATGACCTCTCATCTCATCAAGCTTCCCAAATAACTTTTCTAAGGTGTCCCATATGTCATTAGGAGTCTGGGAAGATTCTAGATGGAAGAGAAGTTTTGGAGACACAAACAAGCTCAGTAATCCATAGGCTTCATCACTACGGTTGTACCACTTGACCTTTTTAGCATCAGTGTTGGGTTCTACTTCAGTTCCCATGGTGATTCTATACAACCCTTTGCTTCTAAGAATGATTGACATTTTAAATTTCCATTCATGATAGTTGAAGGGTGTTAGGGGTTTAAGTTGAAAAGAATCCATTTTTTTAGTTGAATTTAGGTGAAGTTGTGTTGATTGCAAGTTGTGAAATTATGCAAAAAGGAGAATGAAAGCAAGTTGTGAAAAGCAATCACACCCGCCCCCCCCCAAAAAATGTTGAGACCCCCCCCCCAAATATGTAATTTCACTCTCAAAAGATGTCAGACTCAGCTGAAAATGCATCTTAGAGAAATCAGTGCAAGACTAAAGCAAACAGGACATCTGACTCAGTCGAAAATGCGTCTCGAGAGACCCAAATTTTGGCACTTTATAAACTAGTGCATTTTTGACAATTAACAAGTCTACGCTATGGAAAATTGAATTACAAACACTTTTACAAAAAATGGAACCCAAAACTGAGCTACCATTTGCAAGATATTAAAGGTACAATTTTCTTGTAAACTAGTGTTTTTTGCAAAAAAAAACACTAAAACATTAAAAAATGCCTATTATGGAAGAGAAAGTGGCCTTCCAACCACTCATTGGATTTGGCACAGAATGAGGAATCCAAAGGAGGTTTGTGTGAGGGGGAATTGGCCTCTCGCCAACTCGGGCCTCACCCTTCATCTTCGTAGGTTAAAGATACAAGTTAAAATGCAAACCCCCAAAATTACCAAACTGTCTAAAAACCTTAATACTCAGTCAAATTGACTAATTTTTGTTTTTTTTTTACAAGTCAATTTTCAGTAAAAAAATTTAGTTAAGGACAGAATAGATAGAATGGCAAAGTGTTTGAAGGTCCACATGAGACTCCAAGTAGGAAGGGGCACCAAAGAACAAAACACAATCCAAATTTGTAGAAAAGACAAAATGGAAGTAGCAGACCTGTGCTGGACCGTACGGCCTATCTGAGGCATGGCAGAAGACTTCACTAAAAAAGAGGTGCAGAAGCTGATTTCTAAATAGCAAACTAAATAGTAGGTGACATCTAAAAAAGGCACAGTTCTAAAAAAAATTTGCAAAAAAACAAAAAAAAATAGACCTGGGCCATATGGCTAGCTTGGATGGTAAGAAAGGATGCCGTACAGCTAAAGTCTTGGCTATAACTATTGTTGGAGGGCATAGACCAGAAGCTAGGCACAGAAGTCAAGGATAACAGCAGAATTTTGGTGCCTACCTCCTTGCTCTCTACTCAACAATGGCTCCTTAGTGCATCAACCTGCAGATTTATCTACAAATAGTTTGTCTGCTAGTGGTATTCTACCAAGACACCCAAATGCAAGGATCCCAAGGAAACTAACTAGAAATGATATAGATATAATTTTTTTTATTTTAGACCAAATCTAGAATAAAAAAATAAAGAGAACTCCACTCCTCTTGATTTTAAAATAAGCTAAAAGCATAATCACACACAAGATTATCGGGTTTGCTCTGATACCATATTGGAGTTGTTGCCAAAATCTGGATAATGCGAGTGCAATAGAGACGTGATCACACAAGATGAACAAGTGCACACCACATAGATGCCAAAGCAATTTGAAAATAACACAATAAGAGAATTACACAAGATAAAATGGAGAAAACTAAAATCTGATTAACATGAGATGGAGAAAGTGAGGACTACAAATAGGAGAGTACGTAACTCCTCCGTAAAAGGTGGACAAGGCACCCCAAGAATAGACAGTAACTCCTCCATGAAAGGTGGTGATAAGGTGCTAAGAATAGAGAAGTAACTCCCATCAAGGGAGTTACTTATGACACCTATGACACATCTATGACACACACCTCCACATAAGCTATCCTATCCCACAAATGTAGGAAAACTCCATGTATGCACAAGAAATACAATTTCCCTAATTAATAAATAGGGAAAAATAAAAACCTACAAGGACTATGGATTCATCTAAGGACTGAAATAAACAAGAATCCTTGACAATGATTTAGAACTTGATCAACAAGACAACTAGTTACCACCTAAAAACACATAAGGGAAAATATTTCAAGCTTTTTTACCAAACCTATCCTTCAAATTTTCTCCCAAAGAAATAATTTAAACAATCTTTCTGAAATAAATCTTTTGGGCTTTCTATTTGGTCCTTCAGAAATCTTGAAAGTGTCCTTTCAAATTTGTGTTTGGTTCACTTCAGTATGGAGGGATACCTTTTGGAAACTTTTCAAAGGACCATTTTTCCAAAAAAATACCCTTTGGAATGATTTCATAGTGTCCTTCAAAAAAGATGAAAATGACTCCTTCAACTTTTTTGAAATGGACCTTCAAAGTTCTTGCAAATGACTCTTCTAAAAGGAAAACTGTCCCTTCAAAAACTTTGAACTAAGCCAAAATTTCTCTTTAGAAAATTTGAAGTGCCCTTCATAAAAATGAAGATGACCCCTTTGTCTTTATGAAATGGTCCCTTAGCTTGAAAAAGGTCCTTCAGGGAAATTGTTTTAGACAAAATGTCTAAAACAATGCCTGACACTTAAAAATAAACCCAAAACTCTAAAAGAATGAATACTTGTACTTTTTTGTGCGATTTATATGGAACATCTCCTCCAAAGGAATTCCAAATAATAGGAAGACCTGAAGTTGAAGACCAAGATAAACCCAAAGTGAATGCCAAATCTCAAATGACTAAGTCTAGAAATGTTTTCAAAGCAAGTCTTTGAACATGAACAACTTTTCTTGTGCATTGGTGAAGGACATCAAACTTAGTACATAGGAACTTTGAACTAAGATGATCAAACCCACATGCTCAACTTCCTTTGCAACTAATGTGCATGCAAGATTTGGCACTTTGACAATGATCTTTAAACTCTACTCAAACCTATTAGCATGTTTCAAAGAAAGCAAAAGGATCTAGACAATAAATTAATCAAAGATAAAAACATTCATATTACATTGAATAAACTTGAGATCATACTATGACATGATATTTACCCCTAAAATATCTGAAGGCCAAATTTTCAAATAGGGGTGCCCAATTTTGACCTAAAAGGCCAAAATTTGGTCAATAAATTGGTGACTCACACAGGTAGTATGCTTTCTATATTAACCAAACTAGTAGCCTAAATATTCCATTAGGCATATGGATTCATCTAAGGACTAAAATAAATAAGAAACCTTGACAATGATTTAGAACTTGATCAACGAGACAACTAGTTACCACCTCAAAACACATAAGGGAAAGAACAAACACACATGAAGACCAAAGCAAACACACCTAGGCTACTAAGCACTTAGCATAACCAAACATAGTAGAAATAAAACTAATAATGTATATCTAACTAGGTATGCTCTTTCCCCTCTTGGATCAAAGAGAAAAATTGAAAATCCTCTCACTTTATGGCATGAAGGATTGGATGAGTCAAGAAGCCTTTTGTCTCTTATCATTGCTACCTCCATGCTTCTCACAAAGTCTACCAACCTTATTGGAATGATGCTCATTAAGAACCAAGTAACTCCAAACAATCTAACCAAATAAATGAACTCCTCTTATACATGATCACTTACTTCATGTTGTTGCCCATTCACTTTCTCGTGATCAACTCCCTTCCTCTCTATAGGCATGATTTCAAAAGGATTGAATTCATGTTCATTAGAAACTTTAGGATAATATGATCTCTCTCCATCCTTCAAAAGTTGATGAGTTCCTTCTAGAGGGTGATATCCCATCTTGACGACTTCAAATATATCATTCTTAAATTCACAATCCTCTTGAAAGAATAAACATGAAATCTTATTTCTCCTTTGCATACTTACTTGAGTTCCAATACCACCTTCTTCATATTTCACCAACTGATAGCTTCCTTGAAGAGGAGTATAGCCTGCTCTAATGACTTCAAACAAGTCATCCAAAGTCTGATCAAGAACCTTTCCTAGTCCATCCATAGTATCTTAAAAATTAAGAAAAGAATCAATGATCATTTACTCCTCATCAAGTATGGAGGTAAAATCTTGTGAAATATCTTTTTTTTCACCAAGAGGGGTTCCTATAATGAACTCCTCATAATCAGTCACTTAATTTTCTTGATCAGCCATGAATTGAGAATATTATACTTCACTTGCTTATGTCAAAATAGGTTCCTCAACACAAGGAAAAAATTATTCATCAACCAAGAAAGATAATTCAACATAATGACTCTTAAAATTAGATGGGGAATTGAATTTAAGGGGTTATTTTGAAAGCTCATGAGAATGAGGGAGCAAACCTTGGGCCAAAATCACTTGATTCTCTTCCTTCCACTTGACCAACACTTCATCAACATCAAAATTATCTTGAGGACTCTCTTGATGAAAGGTATATGGGGTGTGTTTATGAATAGGATCTTAATTTAGGTCTAAACCTTCCATCTCACATTGACTAAGCAGCCTCATCTTTGCCTCTAATTCCTCAATTTGTTTAGCTAGATTCTCTTGGAAGAGTCTTTCTTGGAGATCATAGGAATCATCATAAATATGGGGAGTATATGAAGGTTTCCATGGAGTAAAATAAGCTTCTTTAGGAAGGGTGGAAGGGACTTGAGAAGGACTATCTTCATTTTTCACTTCACACTCTTGAACAATACTCTTCTCTTCTTTCTTGCCCCATGATTTCACTCCAGCTCATGATCTTAGGATTGGGACTCTCTTCTTGAGGAGATTTAAGAGAGATTTGTATAGGATCAAGCTCCTCTTCAATTTCATATTATTTGAAAAAAAAATTCTCCTCTTGATGATAAGTAGCAATTTCATTCACCTTCTCAAGATCTTAAGCTGGTTCATGATAGACATTTCTCCAACTTTGAATCTTAACATCATGTTGAGGGGCTTGATAAGGTTGATGGAGAATAGGAAGAGTTTACCCATGCATATGAGGAGTTTCTTGAGGATGGATGTGTCACTTTTAAAAGGAAATAGGATGACCTTCCTCAAATGAGGGCTCACAATCTAAGGAATTGAAATAGTTAGTCTCCATAAAAGGTTGTTCTAATATCATTTGGTATTGGATTACTAAGTGCAAAGGATTAACAACACAAGTAGTTAATTTTGGTATAGGAGAAAGTGAATTATATGGGCTAGAAGGTTTACTCACTTTATTTTGGTGAGAAAGTTTTATTTGATAAAATGTATTTGGTGTACAAGAGGAGGGTTTCTTTTGTATGGTAGAATGTTATCTTAGGATGGAAAAAGGCATACAAGGCCAATTGCCTTGAGTGGGTTGACTCCTCCATCTTACTAGTTTCTCCTTCATGGATTGCATAGCTTGAGCTTGTCTAAACAAACATTCTTCCTTATATATTAACTCTTATTGATATCTATTTTGCTCATTAAACCTATCTATCTCCAATATTTGCTTCTCAAACTCTAACATTATCTCCCTAGCACTCTTAGATTGACTAGGAGAAGAAAAATTATGAGATATGCTTGAGGTGATTCCATGAACAACATGAACTTGATCAAAACTATACAAAGGAACATAAGGCCCATACTTATCAACAATGGGATTATACATACCAAATATGATTTCTTGATGCACTAGGGCTATTTGACCAATTATTTGAAGAACACACCAATAATTCTTCACCTCATTAGATAAATAGTCCCTCTGAGCATGTTAAAAAAATTTGACACTTAGAGTTACACCCTTGAGGAGATGCTCAGATCTCCTCATCCAAGTGGCATAATGGAGTCATATCTCTTGCTATAGGTGATAATTTCATTGAGATGAATCTCTAGATAAGGGGATAGCTCCCCCTATTCACATTTAAATATCTCTCTAACCTATCAATTGTGTATAAAAAGGGTTAATGAAACAACTAAGAAACCAAGTGGTGATGCACCAATGTATAATGTCTTCTTAATTGATTGAAACCACTATTTAAAGACAAACAAGTTGTTTCTCACACAAGACTCACAACCTAGGATTCATTACTACATCAATGTTTAATATGCTAGATTCAAGAAGGTATATGATTCTTATGAAGGGAATGAAAGATTCCAAAGATGGATATAATCATAGACCACTTCTAGGATATCTCTACACTTAGAAAATAATACTAGAAAAGACCTACAATAATCTCCTTTTTGTAAATTGGTAGACCATCAAGAGTACAAGCTATAAAAAATAGTCTTTCACTAGACTAGACCAATAAGATTCAAGTCATTACTCAATATTACAACATATGAGTGGAAATAATACTTTCATATTTATTTAAGAGTTTTTTAAGTACAAATATAGTTAGAGTTTTCCCAATAACCAGCAGAGGCTGCTCAAAGAGCTGAAAGAATGAATAGCTTTTGAGAAAGGAATCAAGAAAGGGAAGTCCAAAGGTCACTCAAACATGGGACACCTTGAGAATATTATTTACAATTTCATGTGAAAGAGGGGTGAGATGAGTCATGTCATGTTAGGAGTCTACTCATTTGAAACCAGTCATAAGAATGGCAAAAAGTGGTGCAAAACCTCCAAAATTTGCACAAGTAACTGCCTCCATCATAAACCATCTAGGAGCAGTTGAAACTTAAAATGGTGAAATTGACACATATCACTGCTCAATGGACATGAGAGTCATCATAAAATTATAGAATACCCTTTCTAACTTCTAGCCATCCTATGGACACCTATGTACATCAATTTCATGGGAATTCTTTAGTTTGATTGACTTTCAACAATGACCCAAACCATCGACATATCTATTATTCATTTGTTTTGCCTAAACCAAATGCTCAAGATCTTTCCATTTATTACCTCCATATTTTCCCTTAGGTTCCCACCAAGATTCATTAACTCTAATGATTATTTTTCATATTTTAAATTTGATGTTTATGGGGCCATCACCTTCCTTATTCCTTTGAAACATTTTCCTCGGACTTAAGTTTCTTTAGAACTTTTTCCAAGTTCTCTTTAACTATGGAAAGTGCCCTTTTAGAACCTCTACATGGGACATTTTTTATTACAAGATGTCTTTCAAGGAACTTTTTGGGGCACTTGGCTTCAAAGGTATCCTTCGAAAGATTTATCTCGGCCACTTTTCCTGAAAGAACTCATTCAAGATTTTTTCCCAAATAAAATATTTTAGGATTTTTTTCCAAACCTATCCTTCAGACTTTCTCCTAAATAAATAATTCAAACAATCTTTCTGAAAGAAATATTTTGGGTTTTCTATTTTATCCTTCAAAAATCTTGAAAGTGTCATTTCAGATTTGTGTTTGGTTCACTTCGTTGTGGAGAGGTACCCTATAGAAACTTTATAAAGGACCATTTTTACAAAAAAATACCATTCATAAGGATTTCAGAGTGTCCTTCAGAAAAGATGAAAATAACCCCTTCAACTTTTCTAAAATGGACCTTCAAAATTCTTGAAAATGACCCTTCTGAAAGGAAAATTATCCCTTCAAAAACTTTGAACTAAGCCAAAAGTGCCCTTTGGAAAAGTTGAAGTGCCCTTCAAAAAAATGAAGATGACCTATTTAGCTTTCTAAAATGGTCCCTTAGCCCAAAAAAGGTCCTTCAGGGAAATTGTTTCCAAAAAAATGTTCAAAATAATTCTTGACACTTAAATAAAAAAACCCAAATCAAAAACTCCAAAAGAATGAACACTTGTACTTTTGTTATGGGATTTATATGGAACATACCCTCCAAAACAATTCTACATAATAGAAAGACCTAAATTTAAAGACCAAGATAAACCAAAAGTGAATAATTAAGCTTGAATGACTAAGTCCAAAAAAAATTTGAAGCAAGTCTTTAAACATGAACAACTTTGCTTGTGCTTTGGTGAAGGACCTCAGACTTAGTACACAAGAACTTTGAACTAGGATGAGAAAACCCACATGCTTAGCTTCCTCTACAAATATTTTGTGTGAAAGATCTATAACTTTGAAAATGTTCTTTAAACTCTACTCAGACCTATTAACATGACTCAAAGAAAGTAAAATGACCTAGATAACAAACTAATCAAAACTAACATCATTCATATTATGTTGAATAAACTTGAGATCACACTATGACATGATATTTAACCCAAAAAGATCTAAAGGAAAAAATTTCAAATAGGGGTGCCCAATTTTATCCTAAAGGGTCAAAATTTGGTCAATAATAACCATGTAGCATATAAAAGGAACATATCTAGGTATATATAACATTGAAGTGCATATAACCAATGTGATCACAGGTAGGCCTAAGATGCATTATAAGGATCATGGACACATCTAGATAATAATAGTATAAGATCAACAAGTATATAAATCACACACACAAGAGTACTCAAAATCAAGTCAAAAGGTAATGATCCAAGGAGACCATAAATAAGGAGCATATTAAAATACCACACAATCAAAAGGGCATGACTTAGTCAGAAGTCCATAAAGGAAAGGATAACATATTCAAATATCCATACAATAAATAATGACATATGAAAATGTCAATGAAATCATACATAGGCATGGAGGTCCCAAAAAAAGGAGAATATTCAAATGTTTGAATAAAGAATAATATATCAAGGCAAGACACTCAAAGAAGTGCATAAAGTAAAGTATAATCAACCAGTATAAATATGTCATAGTAACCCATGGATCAATATGTTAGGAAAAAATGTCAAGTGTATAACATATCAAGTACCCTATGTAAGATATAATCATGGATAAATACATGTGTAATTACATATGTAAGATCAAACATGATAATTAATAGTGATCATCAAACCATATAACATGTGTGTATCAAGATCAAAGACGTGGATGCCCCCAATGTCTACATGAGATGACTAGAGGGAAGGCCCAACATCAGAAATAGAAATAGATCATTTATTTGTGTATTCATGTATCACACTCAATTATAATTATGACACACATGTATGTAGGCGTAACTAAATATTCCATCCACCAACATGGAACTAAAATATAGATTCCATGGAGCCAGTAGAACATGTAGGTGCCGAAAATGTTTTTGGGTTTTTTTAATATTTTTTTGGTATTTTGGAATATTTGAAGAGACTATTCTATGATTTCATCCAATTTTTGGTCATAGGTATCTCCCCCACTCGGTGCTTAGAAATCCTAAGTTGGATTTTTTTCATTATTTGTGTCATGATTGGATAGATTGAAAAGGTACATAGCATATTCATTTTCACATTTTATATGTGTAGTAGAACTAGTGTTATAATTTGGAATATGTATTAATGTGTCTTTATGAGGAAAGGAAATATCTTGCTAATTTGGATTAATTTTTTCTTCCATTTAGCATAGCCAAATATTTCCTAGGTTAAATGCATATGGAGATGTACTAGGCATAACCCAAACTTGTGTTTGAATTACTTTAGGACCACAAGTAATTGGTATTGTTATATTACCCATGGAGTCTTTCCAACCTCATTTATTTTTAAGTCTTTTAGATCAAAACCAATTTATTATAAGAATCTTACATTTCAATTAGTTTTTGATTGTGAATGATCAATATAGTTATGCAAAAAATAAGCACCACCCATGTATAAGGTAATTGTTAGACCTTTTTAGCATGGATGCTTTTTGGGTTGTTCACTTTGAAATTATTTCATAAGATATGGACTTTGGATCAGCCCCATTTTAGGTAATATTTTTGAACTCATCATATAAATATTAGGAATACCACATCATTATTTATAATGTTCCTTAGGTAAGCTATCTCCATGCTCTGTGTGAGGGATAAAAATTTTGTCTTTAAAAAGAGATCTGTTATGTTCCATTGAATGAGTAATTATGAAGGAAGCATATATATGCACATCATTAGATAAATGGGTAAATGACTCATATTTTTTATTCAATGTTATTCCCTTTAATGGGGAAATCATGCCTCTATTGAATAAAAATTACAATTACAAATCTAAGGGTCTAAATGCTAGATCATATGATGTACTTTTGAATCAAATAGTATAGTCTTGAAGAGATTAATCATCACATTGTTTAAAATTGTGAAAAATTTATAATGTAAGTTTTGTAACCTTATGGATATTGAAATCCATGAAGAATGCATCTACAATTGTAATAAACTAGTTAAGAAACCCTTTGGTAAATTATAGAACCAATTTTGAGCTTCATCATAAATTCTCATGTGGAATATTTTTAGCAATAGTTTTTCATCTTGTGCCTATTGACCAAAATAATTTACCTAGATACTGATGTGGTCAAATGAGTCCTTGTGTCTCTAAAAGAGATATAAATCCATTAAGATAAAATCTTGTGGATAAGAATATTTAAGTATACATTTTTCAAGAGGTTTATTAAAAAATGAGATTACATATGCATTATCAATATGGAAATCCATTTTATTTTAAGTATAGAAAATTGATTTTGAATATCCCTAATAGTGGTCATCATAGACATTAGATATTCTATGGGTATGGGTGTTATCATTGGTTCAAATCTACCACCTTTTTTGAATTTAGACATATGAGTATCATCATCCTAATGTATAATAAGTGCAAGTTCATGATCACTAAATTTATGACATTTTGGTAATGGTGTGGGATATTTGAAATTTGGTACATTTGGTATATCACATGAATAGCTTGTACCCTTTTAATAGTTTGTTTCATTTTCCTTTAGTAAGGGTATAATATTTGTACCTTGGGAAAACTTTGGTAAGGACAACTTTTTTGATATAAAATTTGTTTTAAATGAAGGTAGGTAAAACCCATCACCCTTGAATATAGGGATGTTGTTTGGGAATGTAATAATTTTGGGGATTTTAATCAGTTTTATTGAATACATGCCCCCCGTATTAGTTGTTTGTAAAATTCCATAATCTTTTTATGTAGTTGTCAAAAATTTTGAAGATCAAATGAAGGAACCTCTTGGTCATATGTACCCACAGAGGGAGATAAAATGTACATGTTTAGTTGACTTTAATGGTTGGTAACTCAAGGATTTTTTTTAAAACCAAAACCCTTACCTATTTGTATTATTATGTTTGAGAGATATAGGGTGGGTTATACCTTACTCATGTTTGCCTAATCCTTGGACTTGGTATCCATACTTTTAAAAGTATAGAATGCCAAATTAAAATAATGGTGGTTTAAAAATTATGGCTAAAGCATTTTTATATTCCTTAAGATGGATTAACTCATCTCTTGAAATGGTGGGAGCATGGACCTGATGAGAGGTATAACAACTACCACCTTTCAAGGATTTTATATTACATGCTTTAGCACTTAGAAGAATGTAAGAGTAGTCAATTTTAATTCATTCCTTGAGGGAGAGTTGGATAGTCTCATAATCATATTCATCAAATAAATCAATATCATCCATGATAAGAGATATGAAGTGAACAAAGATTAGGAAAAGGTAGGTAATAAGAATCATATAGGGTATGCTTAGGTAGAACTGCACTCAAAGATTGGGTTGACCAAATGTTTAACCCTAAAATGGTCTAGGTGATATTATCATTGTCCCTATATTTTATTAAAGGGGTTATATAAATTAAATGGTACAAGGGTGATAATTAGATTTGTAACATGCCAATTGAGTCCTAAACTCATATATAAGCATACACTAGATTTATTATATTGAGAGAGTAAAAATATGTAACTTATAAATATGATAGACATAGAAATGATGAATAAGTAATGTACTTAGATTTTTTTTATTTTAATACAATTCTTTATTTATAATAGGTAGAAAGCAAACTAGAAGGAGATTCTAGAATAATTGTCAGATTATGGATCTGACACTTTTAGAGCTCTAGACACTAACATCATCTTGAGATGGTTGTGTCAATGATATTTTATAGGCTATAAATAAGTGTCCTATATATGATGTAAAATGATGTCAACACCTAGATTATTCTCTATTTTGCTTCATCTTCACTCTACTTTACTCAAATCTAGGTCATGGATTATTGCTCTTTGTCACATGGAAAACCCCTAGTTTTTCATCTTCATAGTGACCTTGTATGAAAATGGGTTAGTGGTAACATTATGTAGATATAACCCTAAATACTCCATTATTATTGGGAACTACATACATATCCAATACGATATAAAATGATCTTAAACTCTTGCAATTATCCTCTATGTGTTGGCTTGTGTGTGAATCATACAATATGTGAAAAGCAAGTACAAAAATTAAATAGATTATAACTTGTAAAATTGAGATATTTGGTTGTTTTTTTAGTACTTCATACCTTTATATGTGTTTTACCTATGATTGGTGTATAAATAGGAATGTTTTGTTTAACTAAATGCTCTTTAGTAAGAATACCTATGTTTTTAGGTGAGGAATGAATGAAGGTTGATTTTGTATTTATATCAATCCATTTAGACTAATAACTCACATTAAATGATTTATTTTAACCATTATTATGCATTTCATTTTCAAATTAGATGACATTAAGGCTCTAAACACTTGCATAAGGTTAGGACACTAGTGTTTGTCTCAGATGTTAGTATACAGGGATCAAGGAAATAAGTATAGGATCATAACTTATAGAGGTGGAAGATAAGTACAAGTTAAGCATATTTATTAAGAGAGAAGATATGTTTCATCAACACACTACTATTCATACTAAGAGATATAGGCCAAGGGACACAAGATAGAGTAGATGCAAGACTTGTAGAAGTAGGAAAGGTCTAAAACTAATAATAATATACAAGTTTTGAATTTTCCAAGTGTACAAAACTAATAACATAAACATAAAATAATTTATACACATTATTTATTTTTCATTTATATATCTATCATAGTTATACTTACTATTTTTATCCAATCTTAGTCTGATGAATTCAATATATGTTATATCTGAGTTTAGCATCTAATTCACCTGCTATAGAGATAGTTTATCAACCTTGTACTTTAGGCTATCTCTATCCCCTTCAAACCTATATAAATATAATATAAATATTTTTAGTGCTAAAAAAATTCAAATTTTGTCATACTAATTTTTAATTTAGCCTTAGACCATCAGTGTGTGCAAAGTGATTAATTCCTTTTATCTCTTAAATTCACATAAACTGATTCACACCTACTTAGACACCCATAACTTATGAAAGGGAAATTATTTGATGATTTTACCTCAAGAAAATGGTATGGGAATTTTTATACTACTAGTCAGGCATCTATATCCATGACAAAAATCCTTATGGTCACACTCAAGGCCTTACTCTACTACCAGTTAGGCCATAAATCTTATGGTAGAGATTACTTGAATCACCTTTTTGAGAAAAAATTATGATTTTATATTTATATTTCAATATCCTATGATTTATTTATTTTGAGAATATTTCCTTGTTTGGTCCATTTAGGTTTTGGAAATAAGCCATGGGTATAATAATTGATTCAAAAAATTCAAATCACTAAGACAAATTCAAACTAAATCAATGATTCTATTTGCTTTAGATGTTCAATTAAGTGAAATTTTTAGATTTATAAAAGAAAAGAAACCTTTATAAAATCCACACATTATATTTACAATCATAGGCCTCCAAAATTTATAAAATTTACAAAAGAAAACTAAAGCAAATTATGCAATTGTTCAAGTATGACTCTTTAATTTCTAACTTTTAAGGATCAAACAACCATCTCAATTATACATCCAACCTTTAAGTTTCATTATCCCACTAACACAATTAAAAGGGAATGCACATGATCTACTCTTCTACTTAGTGCTTTTATTTCTAGAATAGAGGGAACTATTATAATCGGGTGCAAAGGATAGGGAATATGCTAGAATGTTGAAGCAAAACAAAGCTTGAACAAGCCCACCTAAAATGAAACTAAACCAAATCAAGGAAAGATAAAAAATAGAAAACTACCCCAAACCAAGCATAAATATAAAATGATAAATTTTTTACACTAATATAACAAAACAAACCTAAAAAAATGGGATGATAGGTATAGAAACTTTATGTGGAATGTCTCCCACTATTAATTAGTAGGCAGGCACTTTCAGTCATCATCCTTAGAAATATAAGGACGACCTTGTATTCATTGAACAAATTTTTTAATTTATTCTTTATGAATCCAAGGTAATCAATAAACATACATTCAAAACAATAATCTCCTTTAGTTCTAAAATCAAAGTAAGGATAAGCATTGGAAGCATTTACCTCAAAGTCTTATTAAAACAACATAAGAGATTCAATTACCTGAAACCTAATAGTTGTGAACATTTAAGTGAGGTTAAAGGCATATAAAATCTTTAGGACAAGAACCATCCATTAAATGAACATCTTCCTTCTCATCTTCAAGTTCTAGTTCAATGCATTCTTATAAATTTCAAATTTGAATGACTTCATCATCATTAGAATTATCATATTCTTCTATTAAGCATATTAAAAATAATTAGAGAATAAGCTTGATGAGTAGTTGGGTGAAACTAAGAGGTTTCTACTTGGATTATGGTAGGGGAATAATTGTTTTGGTTTATTTTTGTATCCTTTTAAAAATCAAACAAATCTTCTATTTGTCTTAGATGGAGGAAAGTCAATTGATCTTTTACCTAGATGTCTTCTGTGAAATCCATGGCCAAGCTAATTTTTATAGACATATTTATAAATTTGGTAGGTAGGGGGTCTAGAGCATGAAAATATAGATCTAATACATTTGGTTCTATAGGTCCAATATGTATAGGGACTCTATTATAATTCTTTTAAAACTATAAATTGAAGTCCCTAATTATCTCAAGAGGTTATTTTATGATCATAATGAATTATTTCAATAAAACATATTTAATATCTTCACAAAATTGAATAAAAAATAGTTTTTCAAATTCATTTTAGTTGGTTATGTAATTAGGATTGAAACATAAAAACCAATCAGATGTCACTTCTTCTAAATTAAAAGGAAACAAGTTACAAGAAATATATTCATATTTGACATTTAGAACATGCATAGTGGATTTGTAAGCCACAAGATGTTCTTCATCAATCATTGATCTTTAATTTTAAAATTTAGGAGGGAAGATAAAGGGATATTCATTTGATAATTCATGTTGAATACCTAGGTCATTTATGGTTGATTCACCAAGCCAAGACATGGTGATAGCCAAGAAATTCATAGAATTTAGAGATAGGATTAAAAAATAGATAAAACTATGCATAACAAGCTTATCTTTATGGGTTCCTTTTCCTCTATGTCTCAACAAGTAAATAAATAAGTGTACAAACTAAGATTTGGACCTTGTGATCCTTGAAATTGGGTCCAGGTTACTCTTAAACAAACAATAATTAAAATATAACTAACAAGCAAGAATGGCCATCAAGATTAAATCAATGAAAACACTATGTCCCTCTTTCTAGCATCAGAGATGTTGGTCTCAATTTATGACCCCATAAAAAAAATTATTATATTATTGTTATAATGGTACAAAGAGAGATAACAACATATGGGATGAAATGTCCCCATCAATTTTAGGACCTTGCAGGTGGTCGAAGGGCCGAATGGTTCCTAGTATAATTTTTTTATTCTTATAGTATAAAATATTACTACTAGGGGTTCAATTGATATGAGAATTTATGCTCATTTATAGTATAAAATATTACTACTAGGGGTTCAATTGATATGATAATTTATGTTCATTTACTTTTTTTCTTGCTAATTAATTTCCTAGTTTTTTTACTTATTCAATTTAACTTATGAAATAATAAACTCTTCTTCATTACAATCCCTATGACAACCTAAACTAGGGAATGACACATCCAAAAAGAATAAAATAAAGAAAGAGTATAGGGTATGAAAGAGAGGATGTTTTTATCTAAATGATCTTCTTGGTACTACAGAACTGAAAATCATGTCTGACCATAGTTATACCACTATATGCCTAGTATAATAATTTTACAAACTTATTGTAAACACTCAATTCTCACCACTATTGTGTCAAAATTGTAAGTATTAATGACTTCCTATAATAACACACAAACTAGACCAAAACCACTAAAACACTTTGATTCATATACACACATCACATGCAATAGTCAAACCACATCACATGTCCCTAATTGGGTCATTAACATGTATGAAATAATTTCCTTCTTATAATTAATTTTCATTCAAATTGTGACCTGGTAAACTAACATTTTTGACCAACAGTGCATGGAAACAAATAAAATTCTTAAAATTATAAAAACCTAATAAAATTCACTTAACTAAACAAAATATAATTAAATTATTAAGTGAAAAAATACATGTAAAATTAGTTATTATCTAATTTTGTAAAATAAAAATTCAACAAATATCTTAAAAAGTATGACATCATCAATCATAAATACAAGCCATGCTTAATAAATGTAATAGATATATGATTTGTGTAATTAATGATTATTAATTGCTACCTTCTCCTAAAAAATTTATTGCATTTTAGTCTACAAATTGGAATCAATGTTGGACCACATGTCTTGATATTGAGATAGACAGTTGATATCATTTCAAGAAAACTATAAATATAAGGGCCTCCATGAACAATAATCAAGCTTATTTGTGCAAAGATATAATGCCAATGTTGGGAGAAGAATTTGGATTGTAAATTTGTGTAGGATATTTTTCTAATATTAATGAATTATGTACTCTTTTTTTCATGTATAATTCTATTATGTCTTATCTCCATGACTTTTAATAAGTTAGAATATGAATAGACTCCACTTTTGGCAACAAGTATGAGAAGAAGATTAGCAGTCATAAACTAGAAATGTCTATATATAATTTTGATTGTAAGAATAATATATAACCACTTTTGAAGACATGAATAGAGACTTATATGGTATGGTAACCTATGCGATTTCTTACTTTGTTCCTTCCATGCATTCTCATGTATAATGTTTGATTACTTTCTATCTAATTTAATCTGAATACTTTATTTATGTTAATGAATCATTGGTTGTTCTTAATTCCTAATTAACACATGATAATTCATAATTAATATGTTTCTATTATCTAACCCCTTGTATGAATATGATACACTATCATGTGCTCTAAAGTATATCCTAGTTATCCTCATCCTTAGCATATTTTGATGCTTTAGGAACATCTGCTAACAATGGTATGGTAAGCATGGAACACTCCTTATGGATTAATTATGATAATATGGTTACTAGTATAGAGAGGTATTTATACATGGTTAGACCAAAGAATATGTAATTTTTCAAAAGAAGAATAAAAAAGGACTAGTCTTACCATACAAAAAATCATTCGAGAATATATTCAAAGAGAGATATACAAAATCTTCTAGTGCAAGTTGCCTGAATTAAAAGCTAACAGGTTTCCATGATTGTAGTATTATTATTTTAACCTAATAATGGAATAAACTATAATTTATACTAAAGAAAAGATAGATCGATTGTAGAAATCAGAAACTAGTTGGACAAGAGCAATAGATCATTGGGTTGCTACTATAGTAGATAGATATATAAATAAGTTTACAGTATAAGGATACATAGATTTTGAATATATGAAGGACTTGTTCATTAGAGTAATTTGAGGGAAATTTTTTCAGTGACTACCTATCCTTGTGAATATGTTGGTTGTGGATAAGGCCATGGTGTCCACTCCAACCAATATAGAGTATTTACTTTGGGCATATGGGGGCATGTGAGAAATGATAGTGAATGATGATTATATGAGTGTATAAGGCTTAAACTTGAATCTATAATAGATACATGATGGAAGAGGATCAAAATAAAAGTCTAGATTTAGAATATGAGCTATGATGACAGAAAAGGAGTAAATAGAAGAATACATAGGTAGCTACGAGTAGAGTTAAGAGTAGCATTAAAATAGATGATGAACAAGTAAAAACATGTGATGAGCAAGATGAAAGAGATGAAAAATTAAGTATGAATAAATAATATGAAAAATACCAATAGAAAGAAAATATTGATGAAGAATAAGAGGAAGATGAGATGTTCGAAGAAGGTAAGAATAATATATAAGTAGAGCAATTAGATGATAGAGGTACTGTACAGCTACAATAATGGGTATAATCAGAATAAGGACATGAAGAATTAGGTAAAGAAATAGAAAAAATTCATAGAATAATTTTAGGTTAAATTTTATAATAATAATAATAAGCTATAGGAAAGAATCATTCAACAAAAGAGCACACATCCTCATATCCCAATGTCTTGTATTCCAGTAGAATTTTTCAACTATGTGAATAGGAAGATGGTAGTTGGGAAGATTAATTTTTAGCATAAGTGTATATTTTGGGTAATGATATTGAAACAACATAAATTTGAAAGGTTTTTAAGGCTATAAGGTTTGTTGAAACCAAGAAGAGAAAAGAAGGAAACATATAAAAATAGAGTGTGCAGGTTAACTCTCCTAGTGTGTAGAAAAAAATTTGTAGTACACAAGCAAGATTGCATAAAATGCAACCTCCTATTATAATAACTACATATTAGATCCATTTGATACCAATTTACACAATGGGTGATATATGAGCATTTATAAATTTGGAAACATATGACAGGTCTATGAACCCTGAATAGTACTTACTAACCTATGAAATGAGATGGAAAGCTAAGGGCATTATTGATGAAGCTATCAAGAAGTGAGAGTTAATAGGGGCATTGAATGGAAGAGCACTTAAATTTATATACCACTAATAAATTATGTAATAAAGTTTATAATAGGTTAATTAATGGCTTATTTCAAAGTTTAAGATAAACAAATGTACCAATCAAACTATTCAAGACTTGAAGGAGATAAGGTAAAAGTCAGGAGAATCAGTCTACGACTATGATCATAGGTTCTTTGATTTTATGAAAAAGGTAGAATTTTACTTAAAAAACAAAGATAAAGCTATGTATTTTATCAAAGGACTACATTCCAAAATCATATTTATTATAGCACGGACTCAATATGCTACTAAGGTAGATGTTAGGGTTGTTGCCCTGTGAGTGGAGCAAATTGAAGACTATGAAGAATATCTCACTATAAGTTTTAAGATTGAAAATACATTGAAATATTTTATGAAGAATATGGAGAAATATCATGAGGTAGATAAACCTAATCTAAATCTATGGTGCATGGAATGTGGAAAATAAGAATATCATAGGAATAATTGTCTTAAGATCAAGATAGAGTTCTGTGAAATCTATTGAGTAGTAGGGCATGTAATAACACATTGCCATCTCCTATAATATTATGTCAACAACCTAAATAATTTATATTGTATTTGTTTAATTTGCATAATATAAATAATAATATTTATAGGGCTTTGTATAATCTCAAATAAGAAATCACCAAAAATGTATTTGTCATTATTGCATAGAAAGTATCCTCGGCAAAATAGATGATTTCAGGCCCAAAGGTTGATAAAGGTTGTGTGACGCAAGTAGGTCCATAATGGATTCCTAGTTTACCTCAATACCAAAATTAAGGTCTGGCTGATTAGACCCCTCCTTCACTAAATTAGACAACCATTAGCATGATACCAGAATGCAGCACCCTAAAGTCCAGCAATAATGTAATAGCAGTAAACTATGTGGACCTCACCATTTCTAAAATAATAATTTGGAATTGGAGATAATACCCAATAGCATCATCATTGGAATACATTTCAAAAATAAGGAGGATATATAGGAGGTTATCATTTGAATAGAGGAGGATCTAGGGGTGGATACAAAGGAGGTTACCAAGATGATAGAGGAAATAAATATCAATGCCCTCCTTTACAATGTTATTTATGTGGAGATTATAATCATTTGCACCATAATTTACCTTTGAATCCCTAAAGATAGTCTTACTATGCATACTACATAGTATATGACTAGCATGAGATAGAAGACTATTCTATCTTGGAAAAGTAAAGAAACGACAAGGCCATCAAGAATGTTAATATGGTGAATGCACATCCTAAAGAGGATGCATTCCTAAATGATATTACAAGACACTAGCATGTAGAAATAGGGATTTTTCCTATCAAAATGCCTCAATATCAAGGAATTTAGAAAGTAAAATAGGATAAATACCTAGACCTAGTTATAGAAAAGGGGCTCATGTATGAAGCTATGTAGATGTTGAAAAATATTCAACATTAAGACACTACTAAAGGATATGCTACATCAATAGATGCCCAAATATATGGTTATATCATGCACATTATGTGTCAAGATGGATTTATTACTATGCTGATAGATTTATTAAAGCTTCTAAGCACACTACATAATGAATACATCTCTTAGAACATCACAAAATTGCTACATAATCAGAATGTGCACAATGAGGGAAATAAAAGATAGAAAATAATGTTTGGTATATTAAAATAAAGAATTCATGGTATGTAGATGCATGAATCAACATTGAAGTTATGCGATATGAAATTATAAATGTTGTATTTGATTTTGGCATCACAGTCAGCATGATTTCTAGGTCTACATGGGAGGTTATTGGATGTATGGTTCTATGTTATAGCCCAGTAACTCTAAGTTTAGCAGACTATGGAAGAGTTGATCCCATTGGTAGATTAGAATAAATTGAGATCAAATTCATAGAACTAACCTTATGAGGTGATTCTAAAGTCATTGATATGAAGATAGTAGCAACACATTACCCTACACTGATTGGCAAGAAATGGGTATATAATGGTCAGATGAATATCAATATTGTGCAAAATCAACTAGAGGCACATAAAGGAGATAAGGTTTTCATCATTCCTCTAAATAGAGTGCATAAATCCTACATCATTTTGGTTGAACCAGACTCTCCTTATGTCATGCAAGAAACCAATTGAATGAAGGTAAACTCCAAAAAGAACCTAAAATCTTTGTGTGTAGTCAAGTGCAGCTTCTTCTATGAGTATACTAAACCTCAAGTATAATCTTTAATCACTCAACATTTGAAGACATATAAACAATGGAAGCCTAAACTAGTAGTTACTCAGCCATTGACAACCTAGTTTATCATTGAATATTATGCATTTATGTCTACTAAATACCCTACTCATTTAGAAGTTGATTTTTTTTATCAAGCAGATGATCATATGTAGGATTATATAGAGCTGACCAAAGAAGGCACTTTACCTTGGGAAATATATTAATTTATTATTAGAGACTTAGACACGTACCTACTCAATTAAACTCATGGTGATCATGAACTCTGACCTATGAGAATAGTCTTTTCACATGAGAGATAACTTCCTATATACTATATGACTGAGGATATCAATCAATTCATTATACACCTACAAGTTCATGTACCTACCATTAGTCAGTGGGTCAGTGATTTGAATTATGTTATAAAGGGAGTTGTAGTGACATGGTGGCCAATTCATAGAAATTATTATCTCAATTGGGATTATGCATGTAAACTCATGATTAGTAGATGCTAACTACCATAGGTCATCATGAGTAATTGGCCTTTCTTCCAATAAGTTGAGTGACCTAAAATATATATTTACAAATGTTTTAAATTTTGGACTAAAGAATGTGTGGCACCAAAGTAGTGGGTTCACATCTTTCATTATATATTAGCTTCTTTACCATTCATATGGTATATGCATCAAGAATGTAGGAGGGATACTAAGCATTGGGCACAAGTGTAAAGTGATTTCATACAAACATTTTTTTTTAAGATGAAATCTCTCTGGTTCACAAAGTGTTGCTAAAAATCAAACATTTCCTATGCCATGGGTGTGTAGAATATTTAAGCACCACAATGGAATCCACTATGCAAAAGAGTGTAGCTTGTGATTTAAATACAAAATTATAAATATATAAAGTTACCAATATAGAATAACAATCTCTCATGCATCCATTCCAATAAATATAAAATGAAGAAGAGGATATTTAAGATTTAGATATTGATAGTGATATCGATCTGACTGATTTGTTTGAATATGAATGGTCAATAAAACTGGTAAAGGACCCCATCATAGAACTTACTAAAGAAAACAAACTGCACAACATATAAATTCTAGAATAGGAAGGACAAAAAAATTTCTAAGAATTTATTACTGAAGAAAAGCATTAGATTTACCATCCGCCCATTGAAAAACATGTAGAAAACATTGAAAGTGAGGAGATTCCTAAATTGGCACATATATGTGATTACTATACCAAAGTTAAAGTTTTTGAAGCTATGAAACTCCTATGACATTATCAAGATGTGTTTTCCATAAAAAATTTATAGGTCAAAGGATTCAATCCATCTCTCGATAAAATTCATATCAAACTCAAGGAGTGTGCATGACCTATAAAGAAACAGCCATACAAGTTGAATCCAAACATGAAGTTGAAAATTAAGGCTAAACTTGATAGAATGCAAGATGTAGGTATAATTTATAATTTATAAAATGAATATTGGGTTAGTCCCATAGTAGTACAACTTAATAAAACAAGGGAGATCAAATTATGTGGTGATTATCAAATTCTAAATGATGCATGTGTGAATTATCCATTTCCAATTCCCTTCATATATGAAGTTTTGGAATCTATCAAAGGTCATGAAGTTTACTCTTTTATGGATGGCTTTAATGGCTATCATAAAATACCCATCATAGAAGAAAAAAGAGCTAAAACAAATTTTTCCATAAAATGGGGATCTTTTGCATACAAGGTAATGCCTTTTGGCCCCAAGAACATACCTGTAATTTTTTCTCAAGGAATCATGACTATGTTTAAAGATTTCATTCACAAATTCTTGGAAGTCTATCTTTATTATTGGGAAATATTTAATTTTTTAAAATAACATTTATCTAAATTGTGCCTCATGTTAGAACACTGTCAAACTCTATGCAATGCCCTAAATTTTTAAAAAAAATATATTTTTTACACCTTTTGGTGTCCTACTATATCACGTCATGTGAATTGAAGTCATTCTAGTAGACCAAGCCAAAATTATAGTCATTCTGAGTATGCCTCCACCAGTCAACTCCATTAAAGTGAAATCTTTTCATGGCTATATAGAGTACTATCATAATTTTATCAAGGGATATGCAGACATTTCATCTCCATTAGAGTATTTACTACACAAAGGTTTAAAGTTTGTCTTGAATTTCGAGTTTGAAATATCCTTTATCAAACTGAAGCAGAGATTTATCATTGTGCTTATCCTCATCTTTCAAAATTGGAACAAGCCCTTTCATGTGCACATTGATGCTTTGGGAATCATAGTTAGTGTTGTGCTTACATAGCCAGGATATGGTGGACTGAACCACCCCATTTATTTTGCAATCCAAACATTGTCTAATATAGAAAATAACTACATGATAACTAAAAGAGAAACACTGGCTATAATTTTTGCACTACAAAAATTTCACCATTATCTTCTTATGACACCATTTGAAGTTTTCATTAATCATCAAGCTCTCTGCTACCTTGTTAATATGTCGATGATGGAAGGATGCATTTATATATGGTTGATTTTATTTCAAGAATTCTAATTTCCCATCAATGTCAAGCTAGGAAGAGAAAACATGGGGTCATATCATCTCAATCGCATCACAAATGGGGAAGAACTAGAAGAACTATAAGAGGATTCTCCTAATGCCCATATATTCCACATTTCTATGATCCCCAAAAATTTTGAAGAAATTGTTAATTTCATTAAATAAGAAGTATTAATTGTGAACTATCAAGAAAGAGATAAGAAGCAGTTTGTCACTAAAGCTTTATCATATACCATTATAAATGGGTTGTTGTATCACTTAGGAAAGGATGAAGTACTATGCAAGGTAGTTATAGAACATGACTGACCACCACAATTACAGGAGGCACACCAAGGAATAATAGGAGGACATTTTTCTAGAGAAGATATTACCATGAAGTTGTTATAGATTGGGTTATAGTAGCCAAATATTTTTTAGGATGTACATAGACTAGCACAGTACTGTGATGTATGTCAACACATGGGTAAACCATTATAAAGATATGAAATTCCATTGAATCATTTGTTAGCTAAAAAAACTTTTGAAAAGTGGGGCATTAATTTTGTCAGACATATCAATCCACTGAGTAAATGTAGTAAAGCAAGGTATATTATCACTATGATATATTACTTTACCAAATGGGTTGAAGCTATTATGACACCCAAATATGGTGTAAAATATGCAAAAAAGTTTTTTTATGAGAATATTATTACAAGGTTTGGATTCCCCATCAATATCATTAGTAATCAAGGGACACACTTCCTAAATAATACCATCAAAAGTCTTTATTGAAGAATTCATAATTTCTCATCATAAAAGTACTACATACCATTCACAAGCTAATGGCCAAGCTGAGTATTCTAATAAAGAATTAGGCAAAATGCTGACAAATATTTATGATGTCAAGAGGGATGATTGGGAAGATCACATTCTTGTGATTATTTGGTCATATTGCATGCACTATAAAAGGGCCACAAGATTTAATCCATTCTAGTTGGTCTATGGGATTGAAGTAATTATGCCAATGCAATATTTGGTACCTAGTTTGCACATTGTAATGGTCATGATACTAGGGGATCATGAGTCTCAAACTAATAGGATTCTTGAACTAAATTAGATGGATGAGTATCAACGCAGAGCATCTTGGATGTAGTAAGTTCATAAGTAGACCTAGAAAGCATGGCATGATAGGAATTTGTGCCATAAGGAATTTCATAAATATCAACCAATTTTTCTATATGATAGTCATTTCATATCATTTCTAAGTAAATTAAAAATTTGATGGGAAGGGCCTTATGTTATACGTCAAATCTTGTAATAAGGAACTATTATTTTGAGAGATATGTAGGGAACCATTTTGCGAAGGTGGGTGAATGGTTTTAGGCTTAATCCTTACCACCAATAGTCTTAATTTATCTCATTTATACTAAGTTAGTGGGTACTAAGTAATACCGAGTAGATTAATATTTCTCTTTTTTGCATGCTTTTTGTGTGTTTCTTTTTTGTGTGTGTGTGTTTGTGTGTTTGTTGATGATCTCTTCACTACCATTTAGGAAACCAAGATACCAAGTCTAACATGCACCAATCATTCATAGACAAATTTAAATGCACCATTATGGATGTCAATAAGAGAGAAAGAGAGTAATTGAGTCTATAAAATGTATAGATAAGTCATATTAACCAAGATCTTTGCCATATAATGGTCATCCCCAAATAGTTAATTCTAAATATAAGGTTTGATTGACATAATCTCCAAAAAATCAGTGGTCAATGAACATAAATTCTCATACTTTTATATGGATAACAAAAAAAATAATGCATATCTCTATAAATGTGTCAATGATTAAATGTCTTAATTACCAGATCAGATAAGATTTTCCACATCAATAATTGTATTCATATGGAATAGATAGCTCAACATGGCATTTATGTGACATCATCAGGTATAAAATTTATAAAGGCATAATCTTTTGAACTAAGTTTATATTTCAACCTTGCGAATATTTTCACAACCTATAATTTCAAAGAGCTAAGCTAGTTTTATTGCATAGAGAGCCAACATAGTTTCAATTTGATCACTCAGTAATCATGGATACTTCACAAATTATTAAGGGTTTGAAAGATGCTAAAAAATAAATAATGGGAATAAATATATCACTTCAACAAACAAAAAATAATGATTTAGAGACCTTTGATTTCCTTTGAGTATTAGAGAAAATTTTATTTTGCTCAGACCCCATCGATGTTACATAGCCATTGGCCCTCACAGTTCCCCACCACTTCCATAATATAGATGTCAAGATCCTATTTCAAATACCCATTTTTGGTGACATTGGGGAGATTTTACAAGTCTTACTTGGCCGATACAATGATGACAACATCTACATTGGCCCAGACACCACAATTTTCATCAACATAAAAGCAATGGATTGAGCTTTAGACATGTCTATGCAAGGGGACTCTCTTGTTCCATACAAGATGATAAAACCACCTATTCTCTAAGATATTATATATTTTGATGTTTTTGGATCCAAAAGGATCCCAATTAAATAAATTCATTACAAACTAATGTGCATCTTGGTAGAATGCATCACACAAAGGTTCTGAGAGACCACCAAGTCTACCAAGAAAATTATAAAAGGGGTTATGTATATTACCCAACACATGATCCATCAGAACAATAAATTTAATTGGAATAAATCCTTCATTCAAAATTTTCTCATTAACATTGACAATTACCACACATCTCCCAAGTAGACATTCTAGTACTAGTTCCACATTTTTTTGTTGTGTTTCACAGAATGGAATTCCCCTAAGGAAGAGATGCACCCTAACACTAATTATTATCCATCAAAGTAATTTTCAAACTTGATATAGACACCTAAGCATGAAACCCTATCCCATGAAGTCAAATTCAAGACATGCTTGGAGGAGTGCCTACAGTTGATCGCCACACATCCTCAGGTGTTACCAGATGTAATTTAGTAATTGGGCCAACATGTTATTATCACCTTACTATCAAAAGGGCTATTCACATATATTTATGATCTATCAAGGTGTGCTTTTAGACCTCTACCATTCTTTGTTACCATGACCATAGTATAGGCCAAAGTCACCAGATAGAAATCCTTCATATCTAGGACACCACTCCAAGCTATATCACATGGCACAATCATCCTTATCACATAGAAATAAGAGGAAACCACCACTTCAATTCTATATAAAGTAAATCTCAAGATATCCATTAACCACCAGTACACATTACCTCCATTGAAGTGAAATATAAGAAGCACTACAACCTAGTTAGAATATCTTAAGGTGCCCAGATCACAAGCTCATATGACCTACCACATATTGGCACAGATAAAAAATATTTCTACTAGGCAATGATTGCCAACATGGATGGAGACTTCTAAAATAGAGAGGAGGAGAAGGAATTCTTCTTCTAAAAGGTAGTGCACATGGTCTAAGTGCATAATAAGGTTCCTTTGAATCTATGGGTAGACTTATGACCATGATCTATATCCATCATCATTGACATTATGAAAGAATAAGTTGAGCAGTTGTAGTGAAGTGTTTACTTCTTCCAGCAGTAATCTTATACCACCTTCACAATTGAAGATGTATTTTTAACACTTCCATAAAGCCTACCAAATTCCCTTGCACATAGATTACAAACTGGGCATGAGGTTAGGGTCTCACCTACCCTTGAAGAGCACACATTTAGCTAATCAGTCACAATGTAGGAAGCATAACCTACCCCATCTTCAACTTCACCACCACTTAAATGTAGATTAGTCACTTTAGGATGTAAGAAAGCATAGGTTTCTAGTTTTTTGTTTTATCCAAGTGAATTTTCATCTTCACCATAAGCCTAAGAGGTCAAATAGCTCACACCTAGGCAACTTATAGTATAATAACAATAGGCTTGAAGAGAATAAGTAGCTTGTGTAGTAGAATGGTGACTCATAAAAGAGAAGATGAAATGTCACAAGGATCATGATCAAAAACAACAAGATCGACAAGTAAGTCAGTAAGCCAATAAAGCCTAATCCATAAAAAAGTATTAGGATGTAGAGGTTGATAGATATAAGGCTCTTGAAGTGGATAAGAAGGTATAGGAAGTTGTTGATGTAGCCAAGAAAGCATAAGAGGCATAAGATTAGAAGATAAAATAAGTTAAGCTTGTTTTAAAGGCTAAAGTTGAAGAAGAAAAACAAATATAGGATGTAGTGGCATAGGAAAATTAGTCCATGAAATATGTCATGTATACACAATAACAAGCCAAGGAAGCTATAAAGAAGAAGAAAGAATAATAATATGAAGCCTTGCATAAATAGCAAGCCTAAGTATAGGCACAACAAGAAAGCACAACTAAGGCACACGCATAAGCACAAGTGCAAGCATAGGCTACAAATGTACAAGCTAAGGATACTATTCTAAAAGAATAAAATAAATAATAATAACATATGAAAAAGCTTCAGGTAGAGGAAGAACAAGTGAAATAGAAAGTTGTGTAAGATGAGATGAATAGGAAAGCAAAGGAGGGGGCCAAACAAAAACAAGCTAAATACATTACACAGTAGCTCAAGCTTTCCATTAAGGATAAAACATATCCATAGTAGGTACCTGATCAACAATAAGCTAATTAGAGTAGCTAGAATAAGAAGAACCCACTACAACTCAAACAAGTTCATAACTCCTAGAATTGCCTTTGGGGGAAGTTTGGATCTGGGGCATCCTAACTGTGGGTGATCAATGCACCACCTTCTCTCTCTTACTTGAAACCATGCCATAACCCAACCCTTCAATAATCTCAATCATATTGATAGTATTCCCCCTCCATTAGGAAGCATCATTGGATGTCTTTAGACTACCATTGAAGAAATAGCTAGAGGGTGCAGTAGTATTTCAAAAGTCCATTACAAAAAAGGCCACCTCTTTAAAATAGGAAATGTATCAATCTAAGGCTAATAATGTTGAGTTAAATACTTACCTCCATGCTACTAAACTTATCCAATATTCCTATCCTAAGTTGGTCACTTAATAAATTAGAGACCATGTCATGTTTGACCATCATAGACTCAAGTCTCTAGTCTCTAAATTAACCAAAGATTGGTGCATAGCCTATAAAATCCATGTAGTTAGTACATTGGGACAAGATGTTAAAATTGAGGTTATGACTCTCATCACTTTTATAGATGAGTATCAAGGCATGTTAGACACTACTATGCTTCATGCACAATAGGTCATACATAGCTTATTAGACTAAAAGAAGCAACTAGATAATTCCCTAACCAATTCTAGTGCAAACTTTACAACGGCCACCACCACCAAATCAACCATGATCAGTCATACTACCACTAGGGAGGAGAATTATGTATCACTCCAATAATAATTCAATGTTAAGGATAATGTGTGTGAAAACCTCCTCAACTAGTAGAGTCAACTTTTGTGCAATTCCTTTATCAACCTCCAAGCTCAACATCACATAAATAAGATAGAGTAGTTAAGTGGTGATATTTAGACAAGGGTCACTAATACCAAGGCAACCATGGGTATAACTAATGACATATATCTCAAGTAGATCATTGGTTACCATACTCCATTATACACCCTATTGTAGATGATCCAAGAGGTGCTACTAGATTGGCATGCCTACAAGACTAATCTAACTCCCTTTTCTAGTGAAGTTACCTAGATTGTCAACACACCTACATAAAATACACCTTCGAATCTATAGCATATTATCACTCAATTTAAGGATAAATATTCCAAGTCTAAGGAATCTTCTAGTTAGTCATCATCTACATCTATTATACATCCATCAAGTTAAGTATTGCATACAGTACAAATTTTGAATAATTTTGTATAAATATTTTGTATTGGGGATGATTTAGTAAGACAAGTGGTTCTAGTTTGGTTGAAAACATATAAAGGTGGCCACTTGATTACACTAGCCTTTTGAAAACCTGTAAAGGGTGGTAGGTTGGTATGCTACTTAGTTAAAAACTAGAAAGGGTAGATAAGTAGTGTGTAAGAGGTAAAAATCAAAAATAGTGCCTTGAGAGATTATTACAACTCTTATTGGTCTAACCATTTCCTCAACCTATACTCGTGCAATTTTGGAAGATTCTATGATGTTGTCTCAGGATACAACAACATTTTAATTCCAAGAAAGTGTTGGGAGAATAATTCAAATTATAAAGCTAAGCAGGATATCTGTCTAATTTTTATGTGTTATGTACTCATTTTATCATGTATAAGTCTATTTTTTTCCTATATCCATGACTTTTAATAGGTTAATATATGAATAGACACCACTTTTGGTGCTAATTACAAGAAGATGAATATTCATAAACTAGAAATGTCTATATATACTTTTGATTATAAGAAGAATAGAGTTCCAATTTTGAACATATCAATAGAGACTTATCTGGTTATGGTTATCTATGTGATTTCTTACTTTGTTACTTATGTGCATTCTCATGTATAATGTTTTATTACTTTCTATCTAATATAATATAAATACTCTATTTATGTTAATGAATCAATAGTTGTTCTTACCTCCTACTTAATGCATGATAATTCACTCTTGTTATGTTTTTGTTATTCAAACCCTTATATGAATATGATACACTATCTTGTGCTCTAAAGTATATCCTATCTATCCTCATCCTTAGCAAGTTACAATGCTTTAAGAATGTCTACTAATAGCTAAAATCATGATAAAAGCTTCACCATTTCTTCATCATAATTGATCAAAGTAAATTGGTGGATAAGTGGATATTCCATTAGAATGAACAAGTTCTTTGACAAAGATTCTTACTTCACAAACCAAACCCAAGAATTTGCAAAATAGTTTTTATATGAAATCTTCAAAGAAAGTGAATGTCATGTTTATCTTATTTCATTTATTTCTTTGTCTAGTGATTCTAGCTCACCCTAGGGAATAAGCATAGTGTTAGTTCTTGAATTAATTTTGGATTTAATTCCCTAACATTTCATTAACATTCTTTTTTACTCTTTCCCAACTAATTCTTAGATGAGTACCTAATTCCAATAATTCTAATAACTCTATTTTGATTCAAAATTATGTTATCACAACTAGACATCTAAGAGTCACTCTTAAGGTCCCTTTGCTTCCTTCTAATTCCAATGTTAATACCAATCAAGACACTACCCTACTAAAATTCAAATCACCTCACCTTTCTATCAAGAATCCATATAATCTTGGTGAAGAACTAAGAAAAACACCTACATAGGTATCTATCTTAGATATCTTACATACATTTGAAGTTCATGGTACCATATTAAAATATTTTCTCCAAAAATCCAAGGTACCCAATGACATTGATCCATCCCAGTTCTAAGCATTGGTGGGATAATTTTCCTTAAGTCATCAACTCACATTTGACCAAAGTGATACGTCATCCCTTAGTCCCCTTCATAATAATCCCATGCACATCAAAGCAATCATTTCTTACCACAAAGTTAAGTGGGTTCTTATAGACTATGTTTCAAGGTTAAACATAGTATCATTAAATATTATCCAAACTTTGGGTTACATAACATTTAACATGCATCTAGATACTATCACAATCAAAGCTTAGAACAATTTTGAGAGAGAATCTTTTGGCACCATTTTTTTTTCAATTATTGATGTCACCCAAAACACTTTATGCCATGTCATTGACATATAACTACCTTATAATATGTTTCTTCATCATCTTTAGGTATATGAAGTATGAGCATTCCCTTACACCTTGTACTAGTGCCTAAAATTCCCTCATTCAGGATTGGAGGTTATTATGCCTGGTGACTTATAGTCATACTTATATTAAAAAAATATATAGGTTGAGTATGGTTACTATAATTATTGTCCTAATCCTAAGTGTATGCAATTAGAAATGCATCATGTTCATAAATCAATCCTAGATTGGATGGGATAGATCACACATACACTTTTGATTGGGGAGCATATAATTATTAAGCAAGAGCATGACTAATGTGAGGATCCACTAAACTTGATTAGGGGATTACTTTTCATAACACACCATGTGAGGTAGGGTTTCAAAGATTACAGTCTAACACAATTACACAACAACCCTAAAAGAGTCCTATGATTTAATATTTCAATAATCTAATAAGAAGAAAAGTAAATCTAATCTAGTGTGCACCAAAGCTTGTAACATAAAGTGGGGGTTATAAATAAAACACATAAAAAACTAAACTAAACATGTATATAAGACATATACTCACATCAATGTATATGAAATCCTAATACATAGAAGAGAAGAATGCATATGATCTATCTACCTACTTTTAAAAAGGAAGAATAAAGTTAGGAATACTTACCTTTGAAAATTAACCCATCAAGCCTCAATCTCCCCCTTGGACAAGGTGATTCACAAGATATTTTCATGATATGTAAGGATAAATAAATTAAATCATCTCTAGGCTACACAACCTATCCAAGCATCTAAAATACTTATCCACAAGATGAGATTGGAGCTCTAAATAAAATATTAAAACCTAAAGATTTATTCCCCGAGTAAAATGGTTAATAGGAAGATATTCATTCACACTTATTTGATTAATTATTCACTCTTATCAAATGGTGGTAAATGATCTTATATATAGTAGTAACTTTCCCTAAAAACTTTTGAGAACATCAGTTGCACTAGGTCAACTCAGTTGACCTAGCACATTTTTGGGGCTAACTCTCTAGGTATGTGTTAGGTCAGCCAAGAGACCAATAAATAAAAAGGGAGAAAAAGTCCCTAAACTATATTAGGTTGACCTAGTCAACCTAGCACAACTGATAAATCAAAAGGGTGTTAAGGTAAGAAATGAAGGATTAAACATAGAAAATGACTAAAATGGATAGGACTAAGAAGAATAAGCTTGGGTTTAATGGTTTTTAGAGGTTAGAGTGTGGATGAAAATATTTAAAAAGAAAAATAATCTTATGAAGCATCAATTTTTTCCCACCCCTTTCCCAGTGCACCCCTTAATGCATGCACTCAGAGAGATTGCGTTTCTATTCAATTTTTCCTCATTCCTTAGTTTTAGAAGAAAAAAACTATGTTAGGGATTTATAAAATAATACCTATTGAATTTACATGCATTGTATCTAGATTATTATGGAGAAATAATCTTTGGCTTGGAAGGAATGACCTATAAATAAGAAATCACTACCACAAGACTTGTTTGTTAGACAAGTAGATGGGTGGATTGCCTAGAGTGAGCTAGTTCCTAGAAGCAAAAGCTTTCTAGGATGTTGTCAATCCACTTAATTTAAACACTTAAGTTGAAATGATAAAATAAATTTGCTTCCATTAAATGATATCAAAACTAAAATAAATAAGTATAAAATAACTAAAACTAATGCAAGAAAGTTGGTTAATAAGATGACTAAACAATAAAGTAACTTAATGCTAAAACTAGTCAATTCAAGATTGTAGTTTTGGTTTGAGTTTGTCTTGTGATAAAGGCCAAAAAAGGTGGCTTGTTTAGGGTTGGTAAATGTAGAATTTGTTAAATGGTTAAAAGGGTAAATTATGGTAAGAAATAAAAGGGATAAAGTTCAAGATGGTAGGAATATAAAGAAATAAGGAAGGTAAATATGGCAAAGGTGTGAGTTGATCAAAAGGGTGATGATGGACAAGGGGCAAAAGGGGAAAATGGATAAATGGATAAGAATGGTAAATGGGAAAAAGGGGTAGGTGAGAAAGGACGTGGAGGAAGAAGGTCAAAGGGAAAGAAAGGAAGAAATATAAGAAATGAAATAAAGAGCAAAGTTACCTCATTCTTATTGAAGATTAAAGATGGTTGATGAAGATGGTATTGTTAATGAAGATAGATTACAATTTTGGCAGAGTTTCATTTCTTTCAAGTTTTTTCCTCCAAGATGATGCATGGCCTCCTTGAATAATGTTTCCAGACCTGAAAGATGAAAATGTTCCTAACTAGAAACCAACTTGACCATGGCTGAAGGAGAAGGTGGAACTTATAGCATTTGTTGTCAATAAGCATGCCAAAGAAGTGGAATAGTGAAGTATGGTTCAATTTTACAAAAGGGCTCATAAGTGGTCATGAAAGACAAGGGGGTGAGATTCCCACTTAGGTAATAGGTATCCCACTTGATTGGTTTGTCTCCCATCTTGATAAAGAGTCTAAAATAGAGTGGAAGTCATGCACATGGACCCAAATGAGGCCAAAAGACTTTCCACCAAGATAATTTATCTTTTGGCTAAGTGCCCCATGAAGTTTCACACCATTCTCCATGTGGGCGCATGGGTGAATCAAATGATAAGGGTGGTGGGATTCCCACTTTGTTGTTTTGTCTCTCACCTTTCACATGAGTCTAATTTTGAGTGGAAATCATGCACATGGACCCAAATGAGGCCAAAGGACTTTCCACCAAGATAATTTGTCTTTTGGCTAAGTTCCCCATGAATTTTGACACCATTCTCCATGTGGGTGCATGGGTGAATCAAATGATAAGGGTGGTGGGATTCCCACCTTGTTAGTTTGTCTCCCAAATTGATAAAGAGTCTAAAATGGAGTAGGAATCATGCACATGGGCTCATATGGATCCAAAATACTTTCCACCACTCACTTCCATCTTTTGGATAAGTGCCCCATGAATTTAGGCACCATTCTCCATGTATGAGGACAAAAACACATGTTCAATGATGGTCCCATAAGGAAAAATGCACCATACTTCAAAGGAGGGGCCCTTTGGTGCTTAATTATGTCATTAGGTACCTTTGAGTAGGGCCTCAGGTGGGGTATGATGTCCCATTTCAAGCTACCTCACTTCTAAGCCATGTCACTTGCCATATCACTTTCCATGTCACATGCCATGTCATCATGAATAGTGAAAGTGGATTCCATGATGAATAGTGATAATGAATAGTAATTTTGAATAGTGATTTTATTAGTTTAAGAGGGTTTTGTTAATGGTTAATAAGTTTTAGGGGGTCTTTATGGGGATCTTGAGGCATTTAAGCATCAAAAACTATAAGTGTGCAGTTTTCTAGTGTCTATAGATTGATACTCGATAAGTTCCTGCAAGATACAAAGTGTTAGTAATCAATAAAATTTAAAAATATTATGTGTATACATTTACCCCAATTGAAGCTCATCATGTGTCATGTAAGTGTAACATAGGATGGTGCTTCTAAAGAAAACACGATAACACACAACATTGATGCTAAGTATGGTGTAGTAAGCAACAAATAATATAAATGAAAGAACTATATTGAGAAACATATACCTTTAACTTATCTTATTGTCATAGATAAATAAGTATACTATAAGAAATGAAGGTATCCAATGTAAAGTACACTAGGTGAACCCATAGAAGTTAGTGCAAAAAATAACCAAAAAATGAAATTTTTAAAAGATAGGCATATGATAGTGGGAAATAATCTCTACATCATCACAATTTTAACATATTTTATGGTTTTAAAAATGGATGAGTAGAAAAAAAGATAGAGGAAAAACAAATAATTTGCCTAAAAATAAATGAAAGAATTAAATTTTGAAAAGTGGTTTTAAATAGGTAAAAATAAAATTCATTTTTCATTTTGAATTATGAAGAAGAGAAAAGAGATTTCTAAGACCAAAAAAAGCTAGGATGGTGAGGGAATGATAGGCTAGATGAGGAGGACACCTAGAGGTGGAAGCAGGTGCACTACAAGTATGCAACTATGGATCTCAAATCAAGTTTTGAAATTTGTATTGAATTAAGTGATTTTTTTATCAAATTTGTTTTTAAGCATTTATATATGTCAAAATTGAACAAACTTAGATTCTAAGGGTAGAAAATAGGAAGATAGGAAATGGGTTAGAATGATTTAGGAAGAAAATGAGTAAAATGTATTGGGCCAACACACTGAACGTACTAGGTCAACCAAGTCAAACTAGTAGATTGAAATAGGATAAAATCCATATGGTCAACCTAGTAGGTATGGGTTGACCTAGTGTAATCTATAGGTTGAAAAGCTAGAACAAAATGAGTAACTAGTTCGTAAGGGCCAGAATGAAAATTCAAAAACAAGAAGGGGAAAATCAGAGGGTTGACCTAGAATTTGAAGTCAATTATGATAAAAATAGGGAAATTTTGGTCAAAATAAGTTGACCAAGTAACCAAAATAAGCATGAAAAAGTATGTAGAAATCTGAAAGATGGATAGAATTTCTTGAAATGTCTGAAGGAGGGCAAGAGGGACCAAGCAAGCTATAAATAGGATAAAATGAATAATGTAAAAGCAATTAGTCTTTTTTTTAATTAAATTTGTATAAATAATTTGTAAAAATGTATTGTGAGTATACATGACATGGGGGAACTAATACATCCTTTGTTTTTTCTTGGTTGTAGAGATGGTTGAGATTTTGAAGGTTGGTGGGTGTGTCTTGGTTGTTGGATTTGTTAGAGAGATTAAAAAATGGAGATTGAGCTAGATTGGTAGCTATAGGTCTATGAGGTATATATGAGATGTGTAAAATCCCCCTCAGCACTGACCTTTTAGTCTTGTTTTTAGGATGCTAGTAATGGTTGACTAACACCTTTAGATGGGAGGTGAATGGGGATGTGATAGAGGTTCATATCACACTAGAGGATGTGTATGCCATCTTTGGGTTACCCATATTAGAAGAACTAGTGACCACAAGGATACCAAATAGCTTAGAGGAGAGGAGAGCCTTAGCCATGTGGGCTATAGGCTCAGAGATGATATTGAGAGGATGGAGAGTCAATATGGATAATGTGTATATATCACAAATTTTGGACCTTCAAAAGGTGGTGATAGGCCTTGTGACACAGTGGGTGGTCTATCACAAATTAGATGGCAAGGTACCACTATTCATGGTAGCCTTGAGCAAAATGATGTTGGAAGAGTGAGTATTATATGATCTAGGCTTTGTCATTTGGGTCCAACTCATACATGGTCTATTTGAGATGTTAGTCATAGGGGAAATTACTATGGGATCAACCATACTATTGATAACATGGATTTATGAGAGATTTCCCATGATTTGACTAGCTAGGTTACCCCATGTAGTCGATGATATGTAACCTCAAGTATAGAGATGGTGGGAAGACTAGGTAGCATGGGTCATGCCCCATGTATTAATGATATATTTGGTGATACATGTAGACATTATGTGGCAGCCATATGGGCACATAGAAGCTACATGGGTGAATTAGCACATAGTTTCACCAAGACTAGAGAGGAGAGAGGTGATTGGTCACTATACATCATAAAAAGAGCCATATCTGGTGGCATGAGTGCTAAGATAGACAGGACTAACTCACTTGAAAACAATGATTTTGATGCCTAACCAGTGGGCTCAACATGTGAAAGAGCTATGAGGGAAGAGGGGACTTAGACCATTGATAGTGAGGTTGATACTGAGGCCATGTTAGGAGTGACCATGTACTAGTTGAGCATGAAAAGTGTCAGAGGATGAGGTAGAGGAGGTAGAGATACCATATGTACCACTACTAGCCCTACAGTGAGATGAGTAATGGCCACTAAAGATATGGTGGTGATGGAGACAAGAGAGAGTGGAAACTATAGACATTCTAGATGATCCCATAAATGCACTAGAGGAGATGTTAGAGAGACCACATAGACAAAGGTTGAGATGGGCATGAGCCATGACAGCCAGGTTTGAGTTGAGGAGGAGTCTGACCAAGGAGGTAATTGGAGGCCATGCATATGGGAAGACTATGCTAGGTGATCATGTAGATGATGATATCATGGGAGTGGAGACATAGATAGGAATGAATATGATTAAATTATTTCTTAAGTTTTTATTTGGTAGTAGAGAGGTATAGATAGATATCATGAGATATGATAGTAATCTAATATCCATATAGTGTGATTTTATAGGAATATCTAAGGATGAGGAGGAGAGATAGGGGTCCCTAGTGATGGGATCACTCCATGACATCCTAGATGAGACTCTATAGCCATATAACCCCATGATACTAGAGGATCTAAGTGTACCATCATCCCAAGATTAGGTGAGCTAGTTTAGATTAGCTATTGAGGCAGTCAGATAGATACAGGTGTAGAGGGAGAGGGTGTAGCCATAAGTAGATATGGGTGTAGGTGAGAGATAGGCCTGGTAGGCCTTGGTAGATGAGAGAGTTGTTTATTTGGATATATTGACACAAATGATGTAGGTATATATAGTAATGTAAACTCAACTAACGTAAGCACATATAGTGACCTAGGTTGAGTTAGAGTAGGCACAGGTGCAGATAACATGCTTACAGGGATAGGTAGAGGGATTGAAATCTTGGACTACCTCATTATAGCTTATCATTCAGAAGATTCAGACCAAGGCCTTGATAGGGAGCATGGCCAGGCCATGAGATATACATGAAAGAGCTCAACCCTAGTGTTGAGGCTTTGTATATGGTTGTATGTGTTGTATCAATCTCATGGTATATATATATGATGTATTATGTTTAGCTTATTGGTGTTGGTTGTGTATGTTGTCTTTATGGTTTTTTATGTTTATTAATTATGGTTAAGGCTATATATGCTTTGGATATATTTCTTTCTATAACATGTATTTAGCTTTGTTATATATGTTATAGGAAACATATGTGGTGTGGTTTATTTTCAAGCATTATGGAGTACACATACATGGTTAAAAATAAGTTGGTGAAAAAGGACTTAGAAAAATATAATCAATCAAACAAATGTAATACACACTAATTCAATTTGGGAAATGTTTAATAACAAAAAATGACTAAGTATAAATATCCAAAAAAATTGGCAAACAAGATGATAAAAGGGGAATTGTTTTTAAACCAATGTAAAAAGATTTTTACACCAAATTAAAACAAGTAAAATCATAAAAAAATATCATGTTGGGAAGTATGTCAAATGATGTAATAAAATGGAAGGTATGTAAAAGGGAACAAATGGTAATAAAAATAGATCAAAATTAAGTCAATAAATTATATTATTTCATGATGGGAGGTACAAAAGAAAAATAAAATTTACAAAAACTTGGTCTTAAATTTATCATACTAATTCAAGCTAGGAAGTATGAGAAATTCAAGAAATGGTTGTAATCTTACATGCACTCAAAAAATAAGAAAATAAAAGTTGAAATAAAAATGAAGTAAGCATAAAGCATACTAAATATCAATATGGGAAATATGTCAATGGCAATTAACCTCATAATCAATTGAATCTTATCTCTTATTTGACACATGTAATTTGGAATGGTGACTTGTTTATTGGAAAATTTTATGAAGAGGGTTGGGACCTATCCATGATCTTACACTAAAAATCACAAAATAAAACCCAAAGGATACCAAACCAATATCGGTAAGTATAAGGATAAGTAATTGGTAATCAAGGATGTAGGTAATAGGATGGAAAAGGTGGTAATTTGTGAGGGATGTTGGGTCCTATCCGCGTCTTACTAAGTAACTCACAAATTAAATCCCATGGGGAGTGATTAGTAAGTAAAATGATATTTCCTAAGAGGAAATATGAATTAAATGGAATGAAAAATGGAGTGTAATAAGTAATACTTAGGTGTCTTATGAGAAGACCTTAGGAGGTAAGAGGTATACTAAGGACATGAAAAGACAGTAAGTGACTAAGGGTCATCTATGTACAAAGGAAACCCACTTGATATAAACATAAAGCTTTGTAGGAAAATAGGTGTGCTACTAATATCAACTCATGATGGTATATTGGTACAAGGAAAATTAAAAATGACCTACCTTCCTATGACGTGTTCCCCACTCTTTAGGACCCCTTACAAAGTCATCGATCTACTATGAAGATTAGATACTTGCGTGAGAAAGTAAGTAGCACTAAAAGATTTTTTTTATTCTCATCTTATAATCTAATGGCCTACAACACTCCAAAATACCTCAGCTCTATCATGAGGCCAAATGTGGATTTTGAGCTGGATATGTGCTTTGAATCATGTCTTTTAGTGTGATTTAACTTTTAAGAATATTCAATATTTTTGCCTTATGATATCATTTCATTTTGTTTAAATGATTTGTATTTTAACTTTATTTTAAAGTATTTTTAAGATTCCTCCTCCATAGAGATTTGGAATGATCAATCATGAGAGAGATAGTGATACACATGATTGAGTTATAGGCTAAGGCTAAATAAAGTTAAGTGACCCATGACAAAATATTGACTAGAACACTTAAGCTTGATAATGAAATGAGTATGTGATATCAGGTCTCAACCATGTATATTCTTAGTTTGTGGAAAAAGCAAGAAGGAAAAAATGAAATCCAAAGGAGACCTGGTGATAGGAAATAGTAATGAGAAAACAAATTTACTAATGGATCACATGGTAATATGAGATAGTAATCAAAAGGGAAGAGGGTAAATTTAACCAAGTTACCATGACAACTATCTATAAAAACTAAAGATAAGAAATCAAAAAATCATGAAGATACAAGTGAAGAGTTTTGAGAAAAACTCTAAAGGAAAAGAAAGCAATGATAAGTGAAAAGATAAGAAAAAGACAAATATATATGAAATGAAAAATAATAACTTAAGCTAACTATAGTACAACAAGAAGGGGAAACATGATATAAGATAAGAAAGAATTTAACATAGTGTCAAATGATATAATCAAGATAGAAATAATATGGGAGCACATGTCTAATCCAAATATAAATGAGAAATCCCCATGCATGTGCTCATAAATACTAGTAAATCTATCCATACACGTTATCCAATACATCAAATAAGTTTCTATGAAGCTATAATCAAAATGATTCTAAGGTCTCATCAATCCTCAATAAATACTGGGAAAATACTTCTTTTCTAATCTCCTCAACTAAAAAATTATGAATGATCAAAGGATCATGTTGAGGAAATTTAGGCAAAGACTATTTAGGAGAATTCATGGAAATAGGATCTATGAGAGAATAAGGAATCTTAGGTGAAGAATCCATGGTTGAAGGACTCACAAGTAGATAAGGATCCATAGGTGAGGGAGGGTCCATAGGTGAAGGAATCATAGCTGGAGGTATATAAGGTGGTGAAGGGACAATAGGAGGTGATGGAACCACTGGATGTGGAGCCATGGGAGAAGGAGGAACCTTCTTATGGGAATGACCTATGGGAGGAAAGGTAGAAGGTCCAAATATGGATAAAAGGTGATCTCTAAGATCTTGAAGAATGCAACAACGATCAGTGTGATGCATGCCACATAGGTTTCATAGATAATATACGTTACCATACTTAGGTAAATATTTAGGAAATACCATCAAGGGAGGAATGGCTTTTTCTGATAATAGGGAAGAAGGATGAAAGGTATCAAGATATTTTTATAACTTATGACAATGGGTAAAAGAGTGATTATCTATCCCATGGAAGTAATAGATATTCTTGTGAGTGGTTTTAGGAGCACTCATAGAAGGAGGTGAAATAGGAGTAGAAGAAGCTGAAGAGGAATCATCAACCCCTTTGGTGGGCAAAGGATCCATATTAAATAGTAGAATAAAACCATAATCAAAGGAGGTTGATGATGGGGAAGGATTGGAACTAGGCTCAATATGAGGAGCACTAAGAGGAGATAGAGGAAGAGACTTATCAATAGTAGGAGTGGAAATAGGCTCAACTAAAGTGGAAAAAGTGACAAGCTTAACTATAGCTAGCCCTTCTTAAGGAGGGGAAAGATTTATAGAAGGTCTAAGGAGGACTGCCCTAGGTGTGGCAAAGTAATAAGGTCTGATCATAACATGATCCAAGAGCATGGTTCTAAGTGGATCCTTAGAAATTGGAGGTATTGGTGTCATCTCTAACCTATGATAAAGAGGAAAAATACAAGAATCAAGAATTATAAATGAAAGAGAATGATGAGATGCACAAAATGACTCAAGTAAAGAAGAGCGAGAATGAACAACCTTGGCATCATGAGCCTAGACAAGGCTTCCTAAAATAGGATCATCTAAAGAATATACATCATCATAATCTAGAGTATGAAGATTGATGACATAGGTTGGGATGACCTTTTCATCAAAATAAGCTTGGTGAATAAAGTGCCTAGTCTTGGTTAATACTATTGGAATGTCATCGTAAGGAGGCTTATGAGAATGAGGTTGTAAAGAAGTAGGAAACTAAAAGATGAGATGAGGTAAGAGATCATAAGTTTTTATCTTTAAGTTAATCTCATCGGGCTCATCATCATCAGAGTCTAAAAGGTTGGGAAAAATGTTACCAATGAGCTCAAGATGCCCATTGTAACCTTTGGTTGAGTTAATAGGAAAGTTGAAACACTTTGACTCATAGAATGGAACACTAGGCAAAGGTTTAAGAGTAGCAATCTTGAAGACACCGTGTTCTTGGAATTATTCTAGATTCCAAGGGTTAGTGTCTCCTTGAATCCTATAAATGGCTCTATTATGAGGAAATATAGCACATTCACAAGTACAAGATTTGATGACTTGCATACAATGAGTCCACAGCCTACTAAGCAAGATGTTATATGAAAGAGGAAAGTTGAATATAATCACCTTCACATGAATGGTGATAATTGGGATGGTAATGGGAAGCCACACACACCCTAAAAGAGTCATTTGCCTTCTATTGTATCCTTGGCATGTGTTGTGTGTAGACATAAGATTACATTCAAAATACCTAAGAGTCTTAATGAAATCAAGGGAGGTGACATAGGTTCTAGAACCCTCATCAATCAAGGCTCATTTAACTTGGATATCACCTATTTGGATGTTAATAAATAATGGATAATCATTTGCACGATTCAAAATCTCATCCAGAATCATACATGGGATAGGAAATCATAAAGAAAGATAAGTGTCTAGAATTTCATCAACGTTAATGGACATCTCTTCACATTGTTATAAGATACTATTTTCTGATCTAGATAAAGTGGCTTCCCATCTTGCTAGAGGAAGGTGAGGGACATTCATCTTGAATAAGAGTTACATGAGGTGGTTTTTATGATGTGGAGATTTCCTCATGAGTACAAAGAAAGGGATTTGGAATGGAAGATTAGTAAGTTCCATAATGGGATCCCATTCATCATAACCCATAAGGATATTATTAGATATAGGTGCATAATGATTAATAAGGTATTCAAAAGCTGGATCCAAAGAGCATTGAAACTTATGTTGATAAGAATGAGAAGGTTATAAATTGTTTAGTGATGAAGAAGTAGTTGTTTTAGATTGAGCTTGAAGTTTGGAAGAAAAAGTGTTAATAGAAATTAGATTATCATTAGTATTGGAAGATGGTGGGAGAGAAGTATAAATAGTATGAGATGTGTCATCCAATAGAGAATCACAAATCAGATCATTAAAAGAAATAAGATCTTTCCCCAACTCATTCAAAAGAGTTGGAGAAGAATTTTGGATAAAATGATATGTCTTATGGGAAGGAGGAGTGTAGATAGGTTGTGAATCAATGAAAGCCACCACTCTTCACATATTGGTCATTGTAGCCACATTATCTTTATAATTAGGTTTAATAAGACTATTTACATTATTGGTAAAATAAAAGGGCTTATCTTGACTTTCTTGAATTGTTTGATGATTAGGCAAGGGGTCTTTATAAACGGCTAAATGAACATTTTCTTAATTTAAGGCTTGATTTTTATCATGTGACTTATAGTCTTTGAAATCAATATCATAAGCTTATTGACACTTATGGATAATGGAATCATGATCAAAATTTGGGCCAAGAAGAAATTTCATGGCTAAATTGTGGAGCTATCTACAAGTCTCGTGAGAGTGAACCTAGCTAGCATGAAACCAACAAAACTTATTAGGGTCATACCATGATTTCATAGGTTGATAAGGGTAAAGCTCTTGAAGGAGATGTCTAGGTAGATGTTTAATAAATTTAGTTGAGGATAAAGATTTAGACCTTAATGTTGCTTGTTGAGAAATGAGGATTAGTGAATTAGTGAGAGGGACTTAGTTCTAAAGAAAGGGTAGGAGTGAAAGCTTGAACATTGTTAATGGTGTCATATGAATTAGTAACACCATCATTGGTAATTTTGTATTATTTTTTTTGTTTATTAATAGGTGAGGGCTCACAGAAGGTTGGGGTAGCTCAAATCGGTGCATGAAGAAATCTTGTCGTTTGGCTTGATCGATAACTTCCTCCACGGTACATGGAGAAAGGGTAAAAACTCAATATTTTAATTTAGGAAATAAAGCATTTGTAAAGAGATGAAAGAGATTGTCATCTACCATTTTGTGTTCACATTTATTTGATAAATTCTTCCATCACTTAACAAAGGCTTGGGTACTTTCATTTTTGCTTTATTTACAATTGATGAAATGGGCTAAAGTGTTCTCTAGAAGATCATTAGTTTGAAATTCTTAAACTAAATCATTTACTAAGTCTTCCAAATTAGTGATAGAGTGTGTTCTAAGTTGATTATACCAATCTAATGCATCACCTATGAGGTTTTTGGCTGGGATTTTGGTAGCGGCAAAGGTTTTTAACTTGACCCAATCCTTGTAAAGATTTATAAATGTCTCGAGTTGAAGGGTAGGATCAGTTGATCCATTGTAAGAAATTGTAGGTGTTATACCTCTAATATCAATGTTAGCAATTTTGGTGGTTAGAGGTTCATTTTATAAATGCTTGATGACTTTGTTGACTAATGGAGGCTGAGAAATGTTATTACCTTGAGAATCTCAAAGATGATAAGGAGGAACACTTTGGTTATATGTGCCCCAAGTCATTGGTTGAGGATTAGGTTGAAGATTAAGAAGGTGTTTTTGCATTCTCATCATTTGATTCCTATTATGAGCTTGAAATGTGCTCGTTAGATTGAGATTTTGAAACAATAATTGATGAGTTTGATTAGTTTTATTAGAAGTAATTTTTTTTTACGTTGGTATTAGTGGCTTGGGTACCACTATTAGTGTTGATATGAGCTTGAGAAGAGCTATGACAATTTGAAGTACTGGTGGAAAAAATTTCTTGTGAAGCAAAAGATGGACTTGTAGATGGTTGAGGAGAAGAAGCACTAGAAGCATGAGTGCCTTGGGTAGAAAATAATGAACTAGTGGAAGGATTAAGGATAGTGGATCTTATGAGAGGCCCACTAGATGTAAAATCTACCATATTAGTTGAGATACTAGGCATGGAGGTGGAAGAAGTTAAAGACTAAGATTTCATATCATAATAAGGAGTCAAGATTGAAAGAAGGGTTTGAAAATAAAATAAATCAGTACCCCCAAATCTAGTTAAGAAAGTGGGAGTAAGAGAATGAGGTTCTTCAACTTGATGACTAATCATGAGGTTATAGATGGTGAAAGGATCTTTCCCTCTATGTTGAGGGAATTTTGTGATAAATAAATGCATCTCAAGAGTATACTCTAACTCAAGTTGATCCTCTAAGAGAAGAGGAGGGTTTTTCTATAAATAAGTATGAGGAGGGGTCATATAGTCCATCATGTGGGTTTTAATATGAACATTATTGACATTTATGAAAGGAGCCCTAATTTGTCTATGGGAGACCTTATTAAAAATTCCATCATGTTTGTTGACTAAAATTTAGTTTTCTCACCAAATAGAAAGTCTATGATGAAAGGAAAATAAACAAGATGAGAAGGCAAGAATCAAAAAGTGATTTACAATAGTACTAGGTCAGCCTAGTTGACCTACTACAAAATAGGGATTGTAAAATTGTACTAGGTCTATAATATCGACCCAGTTCAGTGAATAATGACTGGTAAAAAAATGTAAAGGAGTTATAAATAGCACTAGGTTGACCAGGTTAACCTAAAATAGTGTACAATGGCTAAAAAAGATACTAGGTCAATAGGGTTGACTTAGCATAGCAGACAGGAAAGAAAATAAAGTTGATAACAATCTATGAACTAAAGCAAGATAATTACAAGTAATGTAAGAAAGTATTAAGTACTAAAACTAAAACAAATAATAAATTGAATTGATGATGGTCAATCCAATTGATGCACACAAAGCAAAATCTTGCACTAATGTTAGATAATGCAAGCTTTTGTAGACATAATTGATCAAAGATCAAGTAAATAACCTGAAATGTAAAGCTATCTACTTGGTCAACCTATAATTTTGATTATATTATTAAGAATGATTTTAATTGTAAAGGAAGTTGGCTATAATCAAGGTACTAAATACAAATCTAAGGATAGTTTCAAGTAAGTTTAGGATGAAAAGGAATATAGTAGCAATGATACAGGCTTAGTATTGGGGCCTACCCCCTCACTTCACACACTATAGCAATAAGGGTATCAGGTGCTTAGCTAAAATATACCATTAACTAAGCTTTATAATTGACTAGAGCATCAAGTTAGCTTCCCCCTTGGTGATGAAATCCAAGTATATTGGCTTGGGTAGTCAAATTTTTAAATTCTTGTTGATTTTTATGTGGTTTGTTTATGTGTGCAAAAGAATAGAAATATTACAACTAAATGATTAATTGAAAACCACCTAATTAGACTATGATCTATTCTAAGCATGCAAATAACTAAAAAGAAAGATGTGATTAACATATATGGTTTATTCCAACTTTGAAACAATGTATAGTTGAGAAACTATATAGATAATCATATAGAATATGGTTGATAAGGTTGAACCTATACTATGGAAGCAAAGTTTGAAAGTGAACTAGGTTGGTCAGGTTGACCTAGTTATTTTAAAACGCATAGAACATAGAACTAGGTCCACAGGGTTGACCTAGTTAGTTGTGTAAAAGCAGTTTTTAAAACTACAAACTATGAAAGGAAAGTATAGAAATAGAAAGATATAGAGAATTAAAAATTTACCTAATTGGTTTAAAGATGAAAATAGAGAAGATTGTTGATCAATAACCTTGGAGAAAACTGTCAAAAACCTAAAAACTAGGTCGAGTTGGTTGACTAAGCAATACAAAAATCTATTGAAAAAATGCTAAAAATGTACTGGGTTGACCTGATCAACCTTGTTAACTAAATAGGAAGTCTAAAATCTGGAAAAAACTACACTAGGTCAAGTTGGTCAATCTAGTTGTTTGAACAAAATTCTATAAGTTTTAAAACCTATACTGGGTCAATCTAGTCGAGCCAATTACCTATTCTTACAAACTTGTGCATAGAGATGAATAAATTGGGTTGACAGGGTTGATTTATAATAGTAAAGATATGATAAAAAAATTATGAATAGAAATTAAATAAGTGAAATAAATCTTGTAAGAGTTTGATTCACACCAAGTTCATAAAAAATTTTGTAATTGGAAATACATGATGTCTATAAATCAATCCTGAATCAGATGGGATAGAACACACCTACACTTATGATTATGGAGCATACAATTGTTAAACAAGAGCATGACCAATATGAGGATCTACTAGACCCAATTAGGGGATCACTTTTCATAACACACCATATGAGGTAGGATTCCAAAGCCTACAGTCTAACACAATTTCATAGCAACCCTAAAAGAGTCCTATGATTTAATATTTCACTAATCTAATAACAAGAAAAGTAAATATAATCTAGTGTGCACAAAAGCTTATGGCACAAAGTTGGGGTTAGAAAAAAACAAATAAAAAAATAAACTAAACATGTAAATAATACATATACTCATGTTAATGTATAGAGAATCCTAATATATGGAAGAAAAGAATACATATGCTCTATCTATCTACTCTTCCAAAGGAGGAATAAAGTTAGGAATACTTACATTTGAAGATGAACCCATTGAGCCTCAATCTCCCCCTTGGCCAAGGTTGCTTTGCAATATATTATCATGATATGTAAGGATAACTAAGATAAATTAGCTCTAGGATACACAACCTATCCAAGCATCCAAAAGACTTATCCACAAGATGAGATTGGACCTCTAAAGAAAATATTGAACCCTAAAGCTTTATTCCCCAAGTAGAATGGTCAATAGGCAAATGTTCATTTTCACTTCTCCATTTAATTCTACTCTTATCAAATGGTGGTAAATGACCTTGTATATATAGTAGTAACTGACTTAAAAACTTTGGGGAATGTCAGTTATGCTAGGTCGACCCAGTCGACCTAGCATGTTTTCGGGGATAACTCTCTAGGTATGTGTTAGGTTGGCTAAGAGGCCAACAAAACAAAAGAGAGAAAAATTCCCTAAATTGTACTAGGTTGACCTGGTCGACCTAGCACAACTGACAAGTCAAAAAGGTGCTAAGGCAAGAAAAGAAGGATGAAACATAGCAAATGACTAGAATGGATATGACTAATAAGAATAATATTGGGTTAAATGGTTTTAGGAGGCTATATTATGGATGGCAAGATAAAAAATAAACAACAATCTTATGAATCACCGATGGTCTACCCACCCCTTTTTCAATGCACCCCTTAAGGCATGTACTCAGAGAGATTGAGACTCGATAGGTTTCTACAAGATACAAAGTGTCAGTAATCAATAATAGTTAAAAATATTATGTGTATACACTAAGTATGTAGGCAAGAAAAAAAAAGGAAAAGTTATCAATTTTGAGAATTTAGAGTTCCTATGTTAATTAATTTTTACTATGCGGAAAATAACTATTTATTGTTAGTTGTTAATTATCATATGGTCAATATAGTAAAGTTATTATTAGGTAGAATAGTTTTTTAGTTAGATCTATTGTTAATAGAAAACAATATATCTCATATTTTTGGTTAAGAGGACGTGAAAGATTATAGGGATGGTTATTGGTTACAGAGAATCTAGATTATTAAAACAACCATCCTAGATTAGTGAGAGTAGTTAAAGGAGTTAGATTGTCTAGCTCTATATATTTTTAATATCTTGTTTAATAAAATTATACTAATTGATTGATTGATTAAATTATGTATGAGCCTTCATCTCTAGCCTGATAAGGGCTATTTTTATTATCTGTTATTAGAGTAGGCACCTTGATGGGATCTCTCTATACATTACATTTTCTTGTAATTTTCATCAAAATTATTTTTGAATAGTATTGTTGTAAATACCACATGAAACTAATGTTAATATATTCATCCACCCTTCTTAAAAATTGGTAATCAATTCTCAATGTTGATCATGTGAGAATTTGTTGGCTTCACAACCCATCTACATTTTCCTTTTTGCTTACACCCTACTCAATCTTTCAAAAGTTTGTCCACCCATTAATATTCACTGTGTGCATTATAAAATTTTAAAAAGAAAAAAAATTGATATAAATCCTTCAAAAAATAAGAGGGGATAAATATATGTGATATATATATATATATAAAGAGCCATACTTTTATGATCAAATAGATTTAATTTTTTTTTGAGCTTATATATATATATATATATATATATATATATATATATATATATATTCAAAAAACAAATTAAATCCATTTGATCATAAAATTTTGGCTCTTGTAATATCTATAATATATATACTATAGATATTACAAGAGCCATACTTTTATGATCAAATGAATTTAATTTGTTATTCAAACTCAGTTTTCTATCCTTGTGAGCTATCCTAGTGACTTGGCATCCTTGGTAGATTGGATCTCCAATGTCATGATCCATAACTTGAGCATGTTCCCTTCCCAAAGCATGTATGATTTTTTGACCTACTACATGTAGACATCCAATTCCTAACATTGTTTGTGTTGAAATTGTCAATCTCACTCAAATTATACTCAAATACACATTTTAAGTCAAAATCCATAAAATACCTTAAATGGTTTGAACTTGTCATTTACAAGTGTCAATTTAGGTCAAAGGATCCCTAAATAGGGCAATGCATTTTATGGGCCAACTAAATTCGATCAGATCATTTCGAGTCAAAATGACAATTTCACCATTCAATGTTTTTTATCACTCTTTTCTTCTAATTCATTGGTACACATCATGTACCTTTGTTATTTGGTGTTGAAAACATCCTAAATGGGAATACAGATCCAATGCATCTAACATCACCTTCTAGTTCCTTTCCAATCAAATTATGACCCAGTAATATGACTTTTTGACCATTTTGATTAATTGTGAACTAATTTCTAAAGAATTTCACTAAACTTGATTAAACATACTTAAGCTAATTAATCCAATTTTGAATATCTCATTATTGGAAATTGATTTTGAAAATCTACATCACCTAGTGACATCATCTATGGGGTGGTATCCATTAAGCCATAAGTGCATAAAATATCAAGATTATCAGTCACCCATGCCTAGTCAATGCCTCTCATGCCTCTTTAATGCTTATTTATCTTGAGGATATTTATGATTTTAATTCCAATTATTAAGACTATCCATGGCCACACATCTCAATCTTGATATGGATGGTCGTCGTTTATCCTGACCAATCTCAAAAATCTATAAATAGATAGGCCATGGACATGAATTTTAAGCTTGAATATTACAAAGTTATAATGTTAAATTATTTCCATAATATATTACATTAGATCATTGATTTTGTTTGCAATCTTTATTGATAGGCTAGTTTAGTGATTTGGAATCATGAGCCTAGGTTTTATAGAGTGTTCTTGAGACATTATAGGAGTTTGCGACCTTTGTTGACAAAGACAAGGGTGATTGATCAAGGGAGAACATGATTTTGAGCCACATGGGTATAATGAATCCATTTGGGAAGGTAATATGATGTTCCTTTCTTTCATTTTTTTTCTTGCTATCATTTTTAATTTCCATAGAAATAAATAGACTTAGTTAGTTAGTTCTTTATGCATTTTCCATTATTTATGGACTAATGATTAACTAAATTGCTTTGTAATTCTCTCTATATCTTGGCATTCTTGGTAGGACTAGATGCATCCCACACATGAAGAAGATCATTGTATAGCTTTAAAATCTTCATTTGGATCATTAAAACTTTTGCAAATTGATTTTCTAGCTTTGTTTTACCATTTTTTTTTTGCCATGGATTTACACAGTAACCAACATCAGTTAGTAAAAATACATCAATTAGATAGTTAGCATTGATCACATTGGTATAACTGATGTCAGTTAGATGACCGTCATCAATTATAAAATATAACCATCATCAGTTATATAATCGATGTCAGTCATTGTGTTTTTCTTAAAACACATACCTGAGAGATCTTTTTTTTAAGTTCATTGTTTCAAACTTAAAATATCTTCAAGGCTAAAGGACATTCTAAATTTTTTGTTACAAGACCAAGCTTGACATTTTCTAAAAACATATTTTAGATGACCTTTTGCATGCTTAAAAATCAATTAGGAACCTTGTTTTGGTGTTTTACAAAAAAATTAGATGTTTATGGTGAATGTTTTCAAAGTTTGCAACTAAGACCAAGGGGTCAAATGAACACGACCTTATTTTCCATTTGGGCTTAAAAATGAACTCACCTTTTCAAGATTTTTGTATTCACTTAGTTTTTAAGATTAAATTTTTACTTGGCAAAAAGAGGGATGTTGCATGTATGCTCTTCCATTTATCCCCTTTAGGGAACCCTTGGAATCGAAAGTGCCATTCCTATTGTAAATAGCCTAGTCCAAGACTTAGAAATAAAGTCATCTAAAGAACTCCCCAAAAACTCGTCAAAGTTTGGGTGATCTTGAAAATGACCCTAAAGTCTATATAATTTCATGTTTTCTTTATTTTTATGCAAAATTGTCTTATGAGGGGGACTTCATTACCTCTTATAAGTTATTTAGGGAAGCTTTGACCCAGGATATAATCTCCCAGCATTGACTTCATTTGAATCCTAATTGGAATTTCACATGGGACGTATCTGCATTTGGACATCACACTACACTAAGCAAATATCAAGATGTAGTGGTTATAAAAAGGACTAGACCTTTTTACAACTAGCCAATGTCATGGTCACCCAAATTCCATGCTTGTCTTTTACATCATTTGATGTGAAAGCTATTGTGTAATTGATTCCCCTAGAATGATCAAAAACTTGCTAGTTTAGTAAACTCCACTTTGCCATACCTTGTCAGTTTAGACTTAAGACATTTGTTTTTTGGCATTAGCTTACTTGTTCTTGATTTGTGTCTAAAACTACTTGTTAACTCATTGAACTTAATCAAAACACATTGTCCTCAATTTTCTTGAGCAAGGGAGGCATTACGCTATCCAATTGGAAAATTCATCTTTTTCTTATTCAAATTGTTATCAAAAACTTTGTGTCATGTCATCCACTTTAGCACAGTCATGATACCCAATTGAGTCTATATCTTTCACCCAATTTGTTTAAATCCTTTATTTATAATCCACATTCAAAATTTAACCTTTCTGAGTTCTAAGGGTTGGTGTGTCAAAGTGGGTTCACCATTTGAGCACTAAGCTTGTTCTAACTTAGGTTCAATTTTCCATTTGGATTAAAGGTCATTTATTACGACTCAAAATCACATTATCATCTTAGTGGAATCAATTCATCTTGCATATCACTCACACTTTGACTCCTAGAACATATTTTATCCCACTAGAATCATGTGGTGATGTTGTGCTACCTATTTGGTCCTAGCTTCATAATTACTGATTTGTGTACATTTTTACATCTTGAGTTGCTTAGTCCATTTTGTCTTCTTCACAATCTGGAGAGCTTTCCTTTAAAATTTTAGGGTTAACTTGTCAAAATTGAAACTAGCTTTTACAGTATGAGTATATCACAAAGATCTAGGTTCTGGTATACTAGTTTTCACCTTGGGTTTTTGAGTTACCTTACCCTCTTTTGATTTATATAATTTCAAATTTTACCAAAGGTTGAGTAAACTCGTGAACCAAATCTTCTAAATTATGCATGGTTTCAAACCACCCTCCCTTATAGTCTCATTGGTACCTTAGTTATTTGTTTATAATAAATCTAAAGCATACTTTTTTTGGTTTCCAAGAATTCATCCAAAGTTATTCAAACATGTGAAACAGCTCTTTTAGACATGACTCAAAGGTTCACTCGTAATGGGGCCTCTTATGGCCTTAGTTATGAAGATGAGAAATTTTATGATAGTCAAGATAACCCTATTGTTTTTTATGATATCCCTACAATATTAGGATCCAAAGATGATTATAATGAATATCAACCCAAAGAAGATCAAGATGAAGACCTTATTAGATTGATAGAATCAGGTGCTAGACTACCTTCTGGCTTTTCTACAGAACAATTGCATACCTTAGAGAAGGAGAACAATGATGGCAAGAGAAAGATTTTGCATGAATAGAAATACCTTCTTCCTCTAACAAAGTAAAAGAAATACAAATAGAGTCAAAACCCATGAATCTAGATCTTCTAGTTAAGATCAAGATAATAAGTCAATGATATGTAGATCAACTTGTCATAGACTTAACTGACTCCCTAGTTTCCACTTCAATTCATAATGATGCTTTGAAAGAATAAGGAAATGTGTTGAAATTATGCACCAAATATTAAATGAGGACATTAACATAGTGGATCAAGGTAATATAAATGAATATTTAAAGTCACAGGAGACCTTATAAAGTGTTCCATTTGACATAGAACATGCATTCTTCAATCATCAAGAACCTCTTGTTACTTTAAAAACTTAAGAACCCAAACATTCAGTTCAAATTGAGGAAATCCCTTAAGATAATTTGGCTAGTTCTTTTCAACCAACACAAAAATTGGTAAATAAATATAGAAATTTCCAAAATCAACAAAGTATGAAACAACCAAATTTAGGGAATATTTTACAATCCAAGAATCAATGGCCTATATTCTCATCTCAAGGAGCAAATGTAAACCAATTCATGGATCAAAAGGTATAAACTCCCTATAGATCCACACAAAACTATGGGCACATTCCACCCCAACAACAAAAAAATTAGGGGCACATTCCACCCTAACAACAAAAAAATTATGGGCACAAACCAGCCCAATAGAAACAAAACTAGGGGCACATTCCACCCCAACAACAACAAAACTAGGGGCATATTCCACCCCAATAGCAATGAAACTAGGGGCATATTCCACCCCAAAAACATCTTATTCAATCTAAAAATGCACCAAACATGCAAGAATGGAATTATATGAAGGAAATTATTCAAAGATTGGAGATGAATAATAGAGTCAAAAAGTACAAATTTGATGAGATATGACCATATCCATTTGATTTATCTATTCTCTAAAACCCCTTTCCACCTCATTTTAAGGCACCCAAATTTGACAGGTATAAAGGAAAAGAAGATCCACGTGAACACATACAAGCATTCTTCATCTTATGTCAAGAGGTTGCTTATAGTAGTGAGTACTTACTATGACTATTTCTATAAATTTTAGTAGGATAAGCTCTTAATTGGCTACTTAAACTACCTAAGAGATCAGTTGTGGATTGGAATGACTTATCAAAAAAGTTTTTTAACCATTTCTCATATAAAATAGAACATGAAATAATCATTGTTGACTTATGCAAAGATAATCAGCGTGATGGTGAAATTTTCACTTCATATCTACAAAGGTGGAGAGCATTGGCAGGCCACTTTCAACATAATTTGCTAGATAAATAGTTGGTTGATATCTTTGCATGGAATTTGTATCCTAAATTTGTGCATAATCTATGGTTATCTTGTGCTAACTCATTTGAAGAAATTATTGACAAAGGAGTGTAGATTGAGAAGGCTCTTATTGCTAAGGGCCTTATTAAGATTATTGTGCAAGGTCAAGTGTCTAATCAAACTAAATCACTAGTTCAAATAGTTATGTAGGATAAGCTTAAAGGCTTTAGAAAAAATCAGAACATGGTTGGAAATGGGGTGACTAAAAAAAGACATGTACAAATAGTACTAGCTATGTCTCCTCCAAATGTATAATTAACTCCCCCAAATCCACTACTTACTTTTTAGAGACAACCTCCATGAAGGACATTTCATAACAATTTTATAGTCTTTAACAAGCTAGGAGAATCAGTTGAAATAGTATCAAAAGCTCATTGTAGTTAATTTAATTGTATGGTTAGTATCAATGTCATTTCCTAGAGATCAACCAAAACTAGATTTGTACAAAGAGAATGAATGGTGTAACTTTCATCATGTTGTTGGTCATGATGCATATCATTGCATTCAATTATGACATATTATTGAGGACTTTATTGAAACTAGTGAACTAGAAATTAAGTTGGCCACTAATTGTTGACGCTGGAGATTGCACCCGGTGGCAGGAAAATAGGTTCCTGCCCTCTCCTTGCAACATGGAAACTCCTCTTTCGCCTGTGGGACAGTGAAGCAGGAGAGGAGAGTCTCTAGGTATGGGCTAGTTCCCTCTGATGTATCTTGTTTGTTTTAGGCAGTGCAAAATATAGATATATAGATATACTGGGGGGGATGAAAAGGGAGAAGAAAATACAGGAAAACAAATAGCCTAATCTAAAGAGGTGATACACCAAAATAAAGGTTTTACCCTCCCACATCCACACTCAGAATCAGACCAAACAATATGACATGCACTTCAGGCTTGGCAAAGAAACCAATTTACAAGGAAAGACAGGGAAAGGTCCTCAAAAAAACAAAGACAGAGACTCACCAATGTGTTGTACTACACACACTATAAGTGACTTCCTTTGTCTTACTTCTCAAAAGAACTCTTCTCCTGTGAACTACGCACTGGAGCCTTATAGATGGCTAGTCTATTGGCATTAACCTGTCAAAGCATCGAAGATAATGACTAAACACAAATAATACTCATGACATACATAGAAAATCTATCCAAGATGGAGGCAAAAACTATATTTTATTGATCCAAGTGAAAAATTGCAGAGTTGTGCTCTTACAAAAATGGAGGAGATGATTTTTTAAAAATGACCAAGTCTACCAATTTATATGGAAAAGCCAAGAGGAGAATCATTGGCATTTTGCTTGCAAGTGGTTGCTCGAGTCTTCATTGGGAAAGGGAAAAACATTGTAATTGACATTAGAAATTTTGCCGGGACCATGCTTGTTGTCTTGTCCTTTCTCCATTTTGTCTTATCTGGTCACTTTGTGGACTGCGCTTGTTTTGGCCTGGCTTGGTCTCGCGGGCTATTTAAAGTTTTGTGGGCCTTTTTTGCCACTCAACTACCGTGCGTGGTGAAATCACTACCGACTGCTACCACTGTCGTGCTTTGAAAGTTCTGCACTGCCATTTTGCCATGTTCTACTGTGCGCGGCCATTTTTCTGCTCACTGTTGTGAGCGGCCATTTTGCCATGTTCTGCTGTGCGCGGCCATTTTGCTACTCACTACTGTGAGTGGCCATTTTGCCCCATTCTAAGCCGCAAGTTTTAAATGTTAAGTTTTTTAACGCAAATGACCCCTTTTTTATTTTGTAAATGTTTGCCCTCCTTTTGCCTTTTCTTCCGTGAATGCCAATGAATGAGACCGATGAGCCAATGACCCAGGCCCATCTAGAGTTGGGGAATAATGAACCAAGTGCGGATAAATCAAGGGGCCAAACCAGTGAACTAGGATGATGAACCAAAGCATTGAACTAAGCTAGAACAAGGCCATTAGACCTTAAAGAAGATAAAGCAAATAAAGTGAATGCTGATAAACCGACCAATTAAACCAAATGACTAAACCAATCATGTTGAAACAAGTAAAGAAATGCTGGCATTGAACTGTGTAACCCAAAAATGATTGCTTTCAAAAGCAAGGGGAGAAGGTGAACAATTTTTTGCCTATGGGCAAAATTGGTCAACACTAATCAAGACACAAATCAGGATATGGGAATCTACAAAGACCCCTTTACTCGACATGATCCACCACCACCAAGAAACAATCAAAATTGTCACAATCAAAGATAGAGGTAGAATCAAAACAAACAACAAGGTTAGAATCATAATGAGCATAATTTAGACCATAATTCCCATACTAATAATGTGGCTTATAAACAGCATACCTTATGACTATAATAATATTTTGGGATGCATTTTTATAACCCACATTGCCACTATTACTATAAAATTATGTGGCTAGTCTCATGTTCCTCACAACATGGGAGCCATCATTATAGGTTTAGTACCTTCTCCCCCTAGTAATGTCATGTCAGGTTTGTATCAGCATGTTGCTACTTCATTTACATGAGTTACTAATCCTGAACAACAACACATTTCTTCTAATTATAAAGGCTCCTCATTGACCCAAAATTCTAGTAATATAGTCAGTCACGCACGAGTCACCATCCAAGGCCCTTTGCCTTCCTCTTCTAATTATAATAACTACTTTCCACCTCTAGGTTGTGTAGTTACAACTAGGCACCTGCAAGTTACCATCCAGGGCCCTTTGCCAACTTATTCCATAAAACCCAATGAGAAAATTGTGCCAATGGTTCTAAAATTGAATACTCTACAAACAAAGACTAAAATAGTTCAATCCATAATTCAAATGCCTTATAGTCTAATGGATCAATTAGATAAAACCCCTATACAAATTTCCATACCAGAACTCTTGTGAACATCTGATGTCCATAAAACCATCTTCAACAAAATTTTGAAAGAATCTATTATGCCTAATGATATAAACCTTGCTAGGCCTTTTACTCATTCTGCAACCACCGACGTTGATCAACTATCAGCTGACGCCGGTGGGATCACCGACGTCAGTTTACTTAAACCGGTGTCTAACCTCTTTCTTGGCTAATCACAATTTCTCGCCGAATCACAATTTTTGGGTAATCACGGGTCTAATCACAAGAATAAAAAAAAATCACGCGTCTAATCACAAATCCTTGAATCTTCAGTCTTTGACCATCCACCAATATGTTAATCTCTCAGCCAAACCACTCACTCTCTCCCTCAGGTACAGCAATAGGTATTCTGCATTAGGCTTCTACAACATCAAGCACAACAGGGACTCAGCATTAGGGTTTTACGTCAACAACAGGTACGACATCAACAGCACTCTTTTGGCAGGCACAAGTATGTATACTATTTGGGTTTTCATTATCTTTGGAATTATAGCTTTCAGGTAATATCTCCCCCCTTCAACACTTCTATGATCCTAGACCAGACCAGACCTGAATCTCATCTCCCTATTGCCTCTGTCCTCTGTCGGACCATATACTCTGCCCATTCAACCAGACTCTCAGACCCAGATCTTAGACCATTCAACCAAGCCTAAAACAAGACTCTTTTAGACCATTTAACCAAGTCCAAAATCTATCTCAGACCCGTCCACAGACCATTCTACACAACCAGACCCTGTCCACAGACCAAAGCCCTGACCAGACCCCGTCCAAGCCTACTGCCCCAACCGACGCCGGTCGCTTCCCCAACCGACGTCAGCATAGTAACCGACATCGGCACCTTGATCAACCGACGCTGATAGGACCACCAACATCGGCAACTGTGACTAGGCCGACAACATCTTTCAGGTAAGCCTTTGCTTCCCTTTTGCTTTTCAGTCTTTTATCATTACTTTGACATTCTGTCTTTTATCAGACTCTTTTTCTATTGACTAGTGGGTTGACCTCCCTTAAGGAAGTTTCCATGCTTCTGGGATCAAGCTTTTGCTTGGCAACCCACCATCTATCCATCTAATGCCTTCTTTTGTCCAAGTTTCTTTTCTTTGCAGGTGTCATTCCTCCACAGCCAAAGAGGAGTCCTCACAGCATCTGGATTACGGTGCGCAGACTATATCCAGGTACACACAAGCCTTGACCATGTCTCTTAGTTTCTTAATTCTTCTCTTGAATATAGAAAGAAAAATTTGAATAGAAACATTTTGGCACGCCCGGTGGGACCCTTAAGGGCCTTCCTTGGGTTCCTTTCCTTCTTTTTTCATATAGGGTGCATTAGGATTCTCCCTTTTCACCTCATTCTTCTTTTCCAAATGACATCATAAGCAGGATTTAAAAGGAATTTTTCTTTATTTTCTTGAATTTCTAGACTAGTCCAAAATCATATCCTCCAACCCTTTCTCAACTTGTTTTTCATTCCAACTTCACATTTCGACTTGGGCATTAAAACACTTTGCATTCATTTCTACTTGTGCTTGCATTTTCTAGTCCACACTTAGTAATCAGTAAAACGCATATTGAATAAATCGTAGATCACTTGATGTTACACAACCAAACCACATGCACTAAAACAAACATAAAACTTACTTGAAACAAGGCCCGACTGGGATTTCATCCCCCAACGGATACCTTACCCCGTCCAGGTGATCCTACTTGGATTTCATCACCAACGGGAAAGCCCACTCTGTTCTCTGGCAGAGTCTAAACTCTAGGCAAGGTATATTTTGGCTAAGTGAGACCAGCTTACCACTGGACTCGTGAAGTGAGGGGAGCTTGCTCCTTAGCACTAGGCCACGTACCGAACCTAATACAGACTTCTTGAGCGCCTAAACAAGACCCAAAACCATCCATAGATTGCCTCTTCTAGGACCCTTCTGTCAGCCAACCTCCCCAAACATCATTCTAAGGCATAAGCCACAGGATTCTAAAGTTGATTCTTAGGATTGCACGCTTAGGACCTGTCTGTCTCTCTCTATTTTCTATTCTCATCTGCTTGTTTGAGTGTGTGAGGACGCTTTCTTCATTGTTTTTCCAAATCTTTTGGTTTTCTAGAAAACACAGTCATCGACATCAGCTTTTCCACTGACATCAGCCACCTTCCTCCACCGGCATCGGTTATCTGACTGACGTCGGCCATTTTTAACTTACCGACATCGGTTTTTCAACCGACGTCAGTCTCTGTCACTATCCTTTTCTTCAAAACAGCAACTTAAAACCTGACCCCTCTTCTGCCAAACCCCCATTCTGGTTTTTTTGAGACTGACAAAACACACAGTTTCTAAAACCTGACCCTCTTCTTGACCACGCTCTCTCGTACCTAACCAATCCTATCATGGAGTTCCACTCAGAGACTGAAAGAACTCCTACAAGACCGACCCCGACTTAGACTCCCATCATCCCTAAAGGGGACCAAGATTTCGAAAGATTCTTGGACCTCAACGTCATAGCCCTCCAAAACTATCTCTTAAGAGACCCAACGCGAGACCTTTCGGGTGAAGCAGTGATGACATTAACACCATCCGCTACCCAGCCTTTTACCTCAACCGTTTACCTGACCATGGCCAATACGCAAAGTTTGACCTCTCCATCCATTTTTAGACCAACCTCCATCGGGGTTCCATTACCCCCTCAACCACATGCAATTCAACCAAGTTCTACATCATACCAGAACTTGATTGTCTCGACCTCACCCACTCTTATACCTATACACGCGGGAGTGACAACTTATCCTTTTACCAATGCCGCCACTCAACCACCTATGGCGGTATCTAGTCAACTTGTGTCCTCCAACTTCATGACACAAGTCCCTTTGACCATGACATCTATCCCTATGACGCACTACCCTTATGTTGTGCCTACACAAGCACAACCAAGTACGTCATATGCCTCTTCAACCACCTTTCAGGTACCCTACAACTTAGGGGGTGCCCCACCTATCAATCCATCAGTAGACATCATTAAAATGCTGATGGATAAAATGTCCAGTCTCGAGACCTCTGTTCATGCAATGCTCTCTCGTATGAGCAAATTTGCAATGAGCCCATTCATCCTTCTGTCCCTATCCGACCATACCCCAACCAATGGGAGCTTCCTAAATTCACTCGCTTCCAGAGTAAGGAGGACCCGCAACAACATCTACAGGCATTCAGACATGCCTGCTATATTATTGCCCACGACGATGCATTACTTTTACGCATGTTCCCTATGTCCCTTTCTGGCTCTGCCCTTGACTGGTATAGCTCTCTTGCCAGACATTCTATCTTTTCATTCATTCAACTTGCCCAATTATTTCTCGACCATTTTTCTATCAACATCACCAAACAAGTCTCAATCACAGACCTTTACTCCATCAGGCAATTCGATGATGAATCAATAGTCGATTTTGTCGCTCGTTGGAGAGGTTTGATTAACCAGCTCTCTTTCTCCTTACCTCAACCTAAGCTCATCAAGCTCTTTTCTCGAGCATGTGCTAGGCACATCTCTTCTACCTTGCGGATTTAGACATTCCACACTTTCGACGAAGCTTTCACCATGGCTCGAAAGCTTGAACTCCATGCCATTCAAGAGGATAAGGTCAAATTGCGTAATACCAACGCAAAAACCAATGACCATTCTTCTTCTAGACCTTCTTCTTCTGCCAACTCCAAACCCAAAGGAGTGGCCAACACTATGGTCATTAGATCACCATCTTCAATGACAACTAATTACCCTCAACCTTCTACATCTCCAAGCATCACCAAATGATTCCAACAACGGTACATCCAGCGTTCATACACTCCACTTGGAGAATCATACGCTTTCGTTTTGGAAAAACTACTCAAGCAGGGGGTCCTCAATCTCCCTCCAATCCAACCACCTCAATTCGACCCTTCAAAAGCCCTCCCTACATGGTATAGGGAGGCCGACTTCTGCCACTTTCATCGCATCCACGGCCATGACATCGACAATTGCCGAACCTTCAAGAACATCATCCAAGACATGATCGACAAGGGGGATCTTATTTTAGATAACCCGAATGCCCTACCAAGTCAAAACATCGACATTTTCAAACAACCATTTCCAAACCATCCACCTACTCAAAACAACATCCAAACCATGACTAATGACTCTCATGACCATAATATTCACACAATCAACACTATTTTGCCTCTTGTCCTTGACCAACCTCCTCCATCAAAGGATGAAGAACTTCCTTCTCCTATTAGTCCTCCATCTACCTCTCTCATACTAGAGGACACCTTGACCATGCCTACGCCATTAGCCTTACCTTCATCTGAAGACCCTACCTTGCCTACTCCTCAAGCACAAACAGAAGGCACGATCATCCCTGCCTCCTGCCCTCTTGAGGAGCCGCACTCTCTTATTTCTTCTCCACCAAGAGAAGACCCAGTCTCTTCACCTATTTCAAATGAGGAAGACCCAGTCACGGTTTCCTCTTGCATTTTGCCTGAGATTGTTACATCTCACTCACCTCTGTCCACATCTAAGCCCAAACTCGCACAAGCACCTACCTTACCAAAAGAGATTGAACCTCTTGGTGTTCGCCCCACATCTAACCTCACCTCTCGCAATAATAGCCCTCAAACCATATCAAAGAAGGCCACTAGACCACACCAGAGGACTCTGCCCCCACCTTCTTCATTACCTTCAATCTTGGGCCCGTATCCATCCACTTTAATAGGAGTTCTTCCTACTCCCATACTTCACAGAGGCAAGTTGCCTCCATTACTCCCTCAACCCCTCAGACATATATCTTCTCCAAACCATCGACCTATGCCTCTTATGCCTCTCAAACTCAAGTCATCAATCCCCACTGCAACAAAACATCCAGACCCGTTAGCCGGTTCTTATGCTTTGCTGTTACGGCAATTATTGCAGTCCTCTCGCATCTATCTTCTGCCACTTAGACCATATCAATCTCTCAGACCAAAACCGCCCTGGTTTGACGACACTTGCATTTGTGTGTATCATCGCACGCTTAGACACGACACTGAGCATTGTTGTGCCCTCAAGGTTTCCATTCACCAATGTCTAAAGAATGACACCCTTCTTTTCAACCACATCATCCACAAACCTTCCTCACCGCCCCACTCATCAACTCTCGGATCAAGGCCATCTTGGTTCGACAACTCTAAATTTTGTCATTATCATCACAATCTGGGACATGACACTGAGCGTTGTTTCACTCTTAAAGTTGTCATTCATCAACAACGGAGAAAGGATTCCCTTCTCATCAAGGACACTCTTGACCACCTCTTCGACAAATTATCAACACCGACCCATGCCTCTCAAACCTCATCACCTAAATCGGGATCTCCACGCCAGACTATGGTCCCTTTACCGCCTTTGACCCCATTATTTGACATCAACACAATCCATTTAGCCACCAAGCCTCAATCGACCTTGACCAATTTATCTAACATTCTCCTTAAGCGAATGGGGGAGTCTAACCTTATCTTGACCTCAACCAAACATTCAACCAAGCCTTCGACCATGACATCGACCATGACTTTGACTAAACATCGACCACACATAGTCCAATCATCAACCAACCTTTTTAATCATGACCCTAACCAGCATCAACCAAACCTCAACCAAACTTCAATTATCAAACACCACCCAACCAAGCACCTATCACTTCTTCAAACCATCATTAATCATTGTGACCAATTTGGAACGAAGCAAATGGGGCACCTTTGCTCCTAATTGACTCAGACCTTGCATCATAACACCATCATGGGTCAGGATTTGGTCAGAACCTGAGCCCCTTTTATGTCTTGTCTCTTTGACCAGTCTACTGGTAGTCAAATAATTATTCATTTGATGTTTAACTTGAGCTCGATCCCTTGAGTAGTCCCTATCACTGTCTTTCCTATTCCCTTCAACCCTCAATCCTAACCCTTTTGGCAAGCATGAATGCTTCGTCCTAATAAAATGGAAACCCTCTAAACCTCTATAGTCAAGTCCATGACCAAAAGTCCAGTCAGCAAATCAATCAAATAAATATCAAAATGGGATGCATATTCCAAGGTCATAAAACTATAAATGTAGACTGCTCCCTCGAAGGACAACTGCATCATCATTGCTGTATTTACTAGACTACTCCCTTGAAGGACAGCTAGGCCAAAGTCATCAAAAACATAAAAAGCAGAATATAGACCACTCTCTCAAAGGATGGCTATGCATAAATTTTGCTACATACGCAGCATTATCTTTGAAGCTTCCCGTATCGATCAGCTTCACGACATGACCACCAAGCAAGACAATATCCCATCGCAGGCTTCCCACATCGATCAGTCTGCCTTCAAAAAAAAAAAAAATCATTCACGGATAAAACTTTAGAGTCATGGACTTGTCTATAGTCGTTCTCGGGGTCACCTATAAAAGGGGCAAAGCTGTTCCTACCTTCCATCTCTCAGTATTAATCCTATCACCCCTGCATAACTCAAGGGACTTCGAGCTCACTTAATGTCAAGTGATTCAATTACCGCTCTAACACAACCACTGGTCAATGGTGCAATGCATGAGTGGGTCTTTTGTTTCTAAACAACCCCTTACCTATGCTATCATTTTGGTCCTTGTCAATGAAAGAACAATTCACCTTTCCCTTTTGACACATTTTGGGCATGCATCCAACCAAATCATTATCTATCCAACCTAACCCCAACCAAACCAATCAAATATTTTTAGACCATCAACATGACCTAGTCCATTTCACATAGTTTCTATGGACACCAATACACATGGAAACTATCGACCAGACACAATTTATGTTAAGCATAAACCAATACTTGCTAAAACATAAATAGAACTCAATTCATTGTTAGCATACATCCATCATGACTGTGGAAAATTGCTAGGGATGAAAGACCCCTCGACCAATGTTGTAGAATACACCATTACACGATATGGAAAAGGCTGCAACATCATCTTCTTTCCCTCATTATTCATCATGACCAAGACCAATCTATCGACCATTTTAACTAGCCTATCAACCTCTTTGACCCTCTATCCAAACTACATTGGTCTGAGGCCCTTCACACAAGGGATATGCAGGCAGCACTCAGTCTTCTGAGGTTAGCTCGACCATTCCTTTGTCCACCCATTTTCTCGTTCATCTCTCTCAAAACGTCAACCTTTCATCTTTCATCATGCCCCAATCAACCAACCCTGCCAATGTCAAAGTCATTTCTGACTCCTCATGGGGCCCGTTTGAGATCACTTATATCTCAACCCGACCAGCGACCATGGAGATCACGCATATCTCCTTAGACCCTGACCACTTCTGAGACAACTCTATCTTGGTTTTGTTTGCACGCATGCTACCTCATGAATAAATAGCAAAATTGTTTGCAGACCTTATTTTTAGACCCTCACAAGTATAAGATCACAAGCCGGTTGATCCGCACTACTTGTGACTTTTTTTCATGTTTTCGGGAGCACTTCCTGAGCCCAGGATACCTAGAACACGATGACCATTTGGAGCTACAGCTTAGATTGAATAACCTGATCAGCTACAACTAATGTTGGGGCCCAGTTATTTCAATTTTGGCACTCCTCGACCTTTTGCATGCGACCATTTGACCTACCTGTCCCGTGAAGTGGTATGCGCGCAATCACAACTTTTATAGCATTCACCCTCACTCTCCTTCTCATCCACCTTTTGTCAAATCAGCACTCGACATCAGGTTCCCTTCCCTCAACTCTCATATTGAGGGGGAATACCTCATCCATACCTCAGGGCAATCCATATCATCCCATACTTGGGGCAACCAACTCCTATTTTTGTCTTGCAGTTCATCCAGAACAACCAACAAGACAAAAAGGGGAAAATGTAGACACCTAAATAGTGTCTAACCCTTGGTCACTTTCCCCCCCTTGGTCCATTCCTAACCCATTCCTAAAACATGCAATTACTAATTCAAAATAATAAACTTATTTTGAATTAACCCCCTCTCCTTATTTTGAATTAACCCCCTCTCCTTATTTTGAATTAAGCCCCTCTCCTTTGACACATCACCATGACACCTCGCCTAGGACACCTCACCTTGGACTAATTCCCATCCTATGACTCACCCAATACCTATTCCTACTCCTCTCCAACCGCCTAACAAACTCTCGTGCATCTTTATCCTTACCTTCGACAATTCTTCCACCGATTATGCACTTGGCGGATGTAGAACAGGCTTGCTGGGCCTTTTACTCATTCTACAACCGCTGACATCAGTCAACTATCGGCCGATGCCAGCGGGATCGCCGACGTCAGTTTACTTAAACCGGCATCTAACCTCTTTCTTGGCTAATCACAATTTCTCACTGAATCACAATTTCTGGGTAATCACGGGTCTAATCACAAGAATCAAAAAAAATCACGCGTCTAATCACGAATCCTTGAATCTTCAGTCTTCGACCATTTGTCAATCTGCTAATCTCTTAGCCAAACCTCTCACTCTCTCCCTCAAGTGCAGCAATAGGTATTATGCATCAAGCTTCTGCAACATCAAGCACAACAGGGACTCAGCATCAGGGTTCTACGTCAACAACAGGTACGACATCAACAGCACTCTTCTGGCAGGCATAGGTATGTATACTGTCTAGGTTTTCATTGTCTTTGGAATTATAGCTTTCAGGTAATATCTCCCCCCTTCAACACTTCTATGATCCTAGACCAGACCAGACCTGAATCTCATCTCCCTATTGCCTCTATCCTCTGTCGGACCGTATACTCTGCCCATTCAACCAGACTCTTAGACCCAGATCTTAGACCATTCAACCAAGCCTAAAACAAGACTCTTTCAGACCATTTAACCAAGTCCAAAATCTATCTCAGACCCATCCACAAACCATTCTACACAACCAAACCCTGTCCAAGCCCCCGTCCAAGCCTACTGCTCTGACCGACGCCGATCGCTTCCCCAACCGACGTCGGCATAGTAATCGACGTCGGCACCTTGATCAACTGACGTCGATAGGACCACCGACATCGACAACTGTGACCAGGCCGATAGCATCTTTCAGGTAAGCCTTTGCTTCCCTTTTGCTTTTTAGTCTTTTATCATTACTTTGACATTCTATCTTTTATCAGACTCTTTTTCTATTGACTAGTGGGTTGACCTCCCTTAAGGAATTTTTCATGCTTCTGGGATCAAGCTTTTGCTTGGCAACCCACCATCTATCCATCTAACACCTTCTTTTGTCCAAGTTTCTTTTCTTTGCAGGTGTCATTCCTCCACAGCCAAAGAGGAGTCCTCACAGCGTCTGGATTACGGTGCACAGACTATATCTAGGTACACACAAGCCTTGACCATATCTCTTAGTTTCTTAATTCTTCTCTTGAATATAGAAAGCAAAATTTGAATAGAAACAAACCTATTTCAAGTGCTCCCAAGTGAGAAATTTTAGTCATCCCTTCAGGATGTAGAAATCCCATCTATCCCAAGTTCCATAGCTAGTACAAGCATCTCTTTAGAACAAAATAAAATATTTGACCATCTTGCTCTTGAGTTTCTAGAGGTTTTTACCAATTGGCCCTCACCTGAGAAGGTAGATTATGATTATTCATATTATCCTAATCTTTTGGAGGAACAATAAGAAGATATAATAGAGGGAAATGATCATGACCACACATTGCCTATAATTCTATAAGATGGATCTACACTCCTTGTGGAGAGCACAATAGAAGTAAATTTGGGAAGCCATGAGGATCCCAAAATTATTTATCTTGGAGCTTCCCTCATTGAAGTAGAATGTGAACATATTATATCCATTATTAAGGATTATATAAACATCTTTACATGAGCATACTTTGATATGCTAGGCTTGGACCCAAATTTAGTTGTGCATCATCTTGTTGTTCAAGATGGTGTTAAACCAATCGATCAAAAATTAAGAAAGATGCATCCATTCATCACCCTTTTCGTTAAGGCTAAGTTGGAAAAGTTTTTAGGATCCAATTTTATCATAATATTAGACTAATTTGAATGGGTTTTTAACATAGTACTAGTGAGTCAAAATACCCCAAGCATATGTATTTGTACTAATTTCCAAGATATCAATAAAGCATGCCCCAAAGATGATTTTTCTCTACCCAACATTGACATGATCATCAATTCAATTGCTAGGTATGATATGTTATCCTTAATGGATGGATTTTTTGGTTATATTCAGATTAATATAACCCTTAAAGATCAGCATAAGACCACATTCACCACTCTGTGGGGGACATTCTATTACCAAGTCATGCCATTTGGTTTGAATAATGTTGGATCCACATATCAATGTGTAATGACTGTCATTTTACATGACATGATGCATGACATTATTGAGGAATATTTTTATGATATACTATCAAAATCAAGAACAAGAGTTAGACATCCTAACATTCTATGAAGAATATTTGAGAGGCTTCATGAATATAAAGTCTGCTTAAATCTTAAGAAATGTGTCTTTGGAGTCACATCAAAAAAATTGTTAGGGCTCATTATATCACAATGAGGGATCAAATTCAACCCTAAAAGAGTCAATGCTATTATGTAAATGCCTCCACTAAACAATCTTAAATAGTTGTGAAGTCTACAAGGAAAGATCCAATCTATACACAAGTTCATTTCTCAATTGGCAAATAAGTGCCACCCATTTGCCCATATCTTAAAGAAAGGGGTAAAATTTCAATGGGATGAATATTTTAAGATAGCATTTGCAAAAATTAAAACATACTTGGCCAATCCACCATTCTTATGACCTCTAACACAAGGAAAGCCACTGCTTCTTTAGATATCAGCCATAGAATATGCACTGGGGGCACTTTTAGCTCAGCATGATGATCATGGTAAGTAATACATTGTTTACTATTTAAATTATACATCGGTAGCCTATGAACATAATTATATGCCTATTGAGAAGGCATGTTTAACTATGGTGTTCACCACTCAGAAATTGTGACATTATATGCTAAATAACAAAACTATTGTTATCACTAAGGTAGATCATCTCAAGTTCCTCTTATCTAAAGTAGCTCTTCAAAGACACACAGCTAAATGGATTATGTTCATTAGTGAGTTTGATATTAAATACTAGAATCAAAAGGTAATCTCAAGATAACTTCTTGTTGACCAAATTGTAGAAGCTCCTATTACGACCACTCAACCTCTCAACTTTGACCTTCTAGATGATTCTATCATGATGATAAAACAAGCATCACAAGAACCTAAATAGTGGAATCTCTATTTTTATGGATCCTTCACATCTTTAAGGTTTAGATATGTCATATTATTGATCATGCCATAGGGGGATCTAATCCCCAAAGCATTACATATACAATTTCATTATACAAACAATATGGCTAAATATGAGGCATTAGTTGCAGGGCTCCATCCTGATATACAGTGGGATATTCAAAGCTTAAATGTCTATGGAGATTCATAGCTAATCATAAATCCAAAAAATAACTAGTATAAAAAAAGGGATGATAATCTTGTTCCTTACAAGCAAATTATTGATAACCTCAAAACACATTTTAAATCTTTGCAATATGAGCAAGTTCCATGAATCAATAATAGATCTATCGATACCATGGCAACAATTGGTTCTATGATTTAAATGCATGAGAGTGTTAAAGATTATTAGTTCTTGATTGAAAATATTCTTTAGTCAGTACATATTCTATCAGATTTAGAGAGGATATGCACCATTGTTGATCTTAATCACTCACCTGAGCTACCATGGTACCAAGATTTTTATAAGTATTTCCATAGTCATGTATTTCCTACCAACCTTTCCAACAACCAACAAAAACTATTACTTCATCGCTTAACATGTTATATCCTCCTTGGAAACATGTTTTATCATAAAGGCTATGATGGAATGCTTCTTCATTATTTATATTTGGAAGAATCCAAGCTTACACTAAAGGAGGTTCATGAAGGAATGTGTGGGGCCCATACCATTGGTGTAGTCCTAGAAAAGAAACTCCTCATAATAGACTATTATTAGCCCAAAATGGAGATAGATACTTGTAATTATGTAAAGAAGTGTGTTCCTTATCAGTAGCATGGTAACTTGATACATGCACCTTCCTTACCATTGTAGTTGATTACAACACCATGGCCATTCTCAAAATGGGATCTTGATCTCATTGGGAAAATTAACCCCACAACTTCATATGGCCATAAGCACATTTTGACTACAACTGATTACTTTATCAAGTGGATTAAGGCCATTCTTCTCACTTATGTTGCTAGGAAACAAATAACCAAATTCATTCATTACCATATCATCTGTCAATTTGGCATCCCAGCCCGTATCATATCCCATAATAGCAGATCCTTTGTGAACCAAGATGTGAAATCTCTCTATGAAAAATTCAAGATTAAGCATAATAAATCCAATTCATATCACTCACAAGGAAACAAATAAGTTGAGGCATCAAATAAAACCATTTTAACCATCTTAAAGAATATTGTTAATGATGATGGTCATAATTGGCGCTTGTAACTCTTTCCTGCCCTTTGGGCTTATCGAACCAATCATCATACCCTAATTGGAGCTACTCCATACTCCCTTATTTTTGGCACTAATGCTATCATACCAATCGATATTAAGATCCCATCATTAATAATATCACTAGAGCACATTGAAGATAATGAAGACTATAGAGCCTCATGACTGTACAAACTAGAGCTTCTTGATGGAAAGCATTTGGCTACCCTAGAAAACTTAAAATCCTATCAAAATAGATTGCAGAGAAGCTAAGACAAACACATTCTCCCTCAAGAATTTGAGATTGGTGACTTAGTTTTGAAATAGAACCACAAGAATATGAATGTTAAACCCAAAAATAAAGGCAAGTTTTAGCATAATTAGTTAGTACCATATATTCTCATAGCAAACTATGGATCGGGAGCATATCGATTGGTTAAACCTAGTGGTAAATAACTTTCAAAGCCCATGAACATAATACACCTTAAGAGGTTCTACGCATGAACAACTTTAAACCATTATCTACAAGACCCCTGACTTGGGAGCAACTTGTGATATCATAATTTTATCCCACCCTTTTATCTTACCTTGAACATATTTTATACTTCCCTAGTCCACTTTTTATGATTCTCAATATTAAAAACTTTGAATCCTTGCCACTCTAAACATATTCTTCATCCCATTATGTATTGCTCTCTTTGACAAGCATGTTCTTTGTTATGTCTACATCATGTTATGAGTTTAAACACTTTTTATCCCTTGACCAATTAAAAACTTGATTATGTCGCATGAACATTATGAAAATCCTTAGTAGTAGTTATACAAAGTAGTTCAGCCAAGACAATATTGAGTAGCTTCAAACAAGTGAATAGAAACATCTTCTCATTTCAAAACCATTGCTACACTATTAAAAATAGGTGAATACTTATACTTCTTTTTTACTTCAGGTTGCACATTAGTATATATCACATTTTTTGTTATTTATTATTTTATCAAAGATCCTCACTCTCACTAATTTATGAGCATGGGTCATTGCAGTTGGCTTAGCTTTCTTGTTGGAACCTCTACTCTTAGGACGTGCATCTCCTCAACTAGATGGTCCCACCTTGTGCATATTTTATCCCAAAAACACCAAAAATATTATAAATACTTTGAAAATACTAAAAACATTAGAATATGATCCATAAAAGAACAAAAACATTATCTCATGCTTCTATAAATTTGTACATTCCCATTCCACCATGCTATGAATCTTGTAATTTTACAAGCACAAAAACACCAGTTCATTTCATCTTGTCCCATGCACTTGCCATTTTGTACTTCTTATTTTCTAAACCCATTCTTGTTTGTTTGTCCTATCTTCCACTTCTTTTATAACATTAATCATGTTAGTCTAATCATCATTTTTCTTCTATCCCATTTCCTAGGAGAACTACATTTGGCCTAAATTTCATGTTGGAACATGCATCCATGGAACTATATAGGTAGCATCCACTTGTCTTATACATCTAGAGTCAGCTTGGTCAACCCCTTCCTTTTCTTCTCTTATCCCATTTCTTTTATCATTGTTCCTCTTTAATTAGGGAACAATTATTGTGTCATTATTCTTTGTTATGATGTGGTGGAAAGTAATGCCTCTATCATACATGCATGAACATGTCTTTAAACTATACTAACTTGGATTTTGTTTGTGTTTATTTATTTGAGTTATCTTGGTGTTTTGTTGTGTTTTGTTGTGATTTTAAACCTCTCCTTTTATTTTTTCTTCTTTTCTCCTTTTATTACTTCTTGTCTCATCTTGGTCTTGTGTTCCTTGATTGTTTTTGTTTCTCTTTTGTGTTTCAGAACATCTTGATGATTCACATGGCTCTCAGTTGTTTATATCTTGATCCTATGTTATTACATTATTCTTGAACCATTTTTTTATTGTATTATTGTTGCTGTCTTTTTTTTTGTTTAATTTTTCTTTTCTCTTTTGTGTTCAAGAATGCCTTGATGGTCCACATGGATCTTGATTATTCATATCTTGATCTCATGTCGTTAAGAAGTTCTTGCCTTTTATTTTTAAACATTTTTGTTCTTGCTTAAGATCATTTATTGATTTCAAGATAGGTTTATTTATGTTTATCTTTTTCTTTGTCTTTGCTTTTTTATTGTTTTTTAAATGTAAATCATTATAACTCTAGTTTTGGTCATTGTTTTACCATTATCCTTAGTTACAGGTATTCACATTTGAACTAGATTAGTAAAATTGGAATATTATATCAGTCTAATTTGTTCATACTTATGATGCCTAATTTATTTTTCTATAACAAGCACTTTATGCTCAGGTCTCAAATTCTTAAACATTAACATCAGCTCTGATAAATGATTCTCAAGAACACTTTGCAAAACCTAGGCTCATGATATGGAATTAGGCTTTTAGGTGACATACATTTTAGGATTATTTATCTATGCTTAGATGTGCATCTCTTTGAATACATTATGAGTCTAATCAATTCTTGGTCATTTTTCATCATTCCTCATTCCATTCTCTCCGAAATTTGGGTGAACTACATCGGCCTGAAGTTCATGTTAGAACATGAGTCCATGGAACTATGTAGGTAGCACTTAACTTTTATTTATGTCATCTCAACTATCTCCATTCTTATTTTCATCTCTCTCATCACTTCATTCATTCTCACATGCTTGGTTTTATATGGCTTTCTAAGACATTACACCATCGCATGTATGTCTATGCCTACTCATTTTAACCTATCTTTTTGATTATATCCTTGAGCAATTTTGCTTTCCAATTACCCATGTTGTGTCACAACATCTAAACCAAATCAGCTGTATAGGGGTAAATCATTATGTATTCTTTATCAATGATCAAGATTCACCCTACTAGGGCAAAACTATCTTATCACTATCAAATCTACTCTACTATAGTATTTCTTATTATCTTCTCTTTGGAGACCCTATTCTAGTGGTGCTTCCCTTCCTAAAGCAAAACATTCTCTCTTTTTCTCTAATTCTAAGCTCTCCACATTAAATCCCATGATGTAAATATTTTAGTGTGTAACTTGTCTCAGGATTGATCAATGTCATAAGTGTGTAGCTTATACTCTCAAATTGGGTACATTTAAAGTGTCTCCCTTACATTTATGGATTGTATCTTTCTCATTCACCTATTTGTATGGCCTATTATACTCCTAATTATAATTTGATCATTGATGGTAATCACATGTGCAAGCATTATCTCTTCTGTATGTGATCTATTCCATGGCTTAATCTCTCACTTTCTCTCTCTTTTTGAGAGTCCATCCTTTTCTTCCATCCTAGTATGTCCTCTCAAGGGGGCATCATGGGTCTATTCTAATTTCTTATTTACAACTCTTTTCTTTGAAAAGACATTTCTTCACCTGAATGTCTTGCTACGCCTTCTCAAATAAGAGCAAAATATAGATATCCAATTTCTAACACCATTTGTGTTGAAATTATAAATATTTATCAAAATTGCACTCAAATGCACATTTTAAGTCAAAATCCATAAAATGCCCTAAATAGTTCAAACTTGTCACTTAAAAGTGCCAGTTTAGGTCAAATTATCCCTAAATAGGGCAATGCATTTTATGGGCCAACTAACTTTGATCAGATCATTTTGAGTCAAAATGACAATTTTGCCATTTAGTGATCTAGATCACTCTTTTCTTCTAATTTATTGGTACACATCACATACCTTTGTTATTTGGTGTTTGTAACATCTTAAATGGTAATATATCTCCAACACATCTAACATTGCCTTCCAGTCCCTCTCCAATCAAATTATGACCCAGTAATATGACTTTTTGACCATTTTAATTAATTATGCACCAATTTCCAAAGAATTATAATAAAATTGATTAAACTTACTTAAGATAATTAATCCAACTTAAGAGCTTAAGTAATAATTCCATAGATCTTTTTGAATGTCTCATTATTGGAAATTGATTTTGAAAATCTACATCACCTAGTGACATCATCTATGGGGTGGCATCCATCAAGCCATAAGTACATAAAATATCAAGATTATGGGTCACTAATGCCTAGTTAATTCCTCCCATGCCTATTTAATGCTTATTTATCTTGAGGATATTTATGAGTTTAATTCCAAATATTAGGATTATCCATGGCCACACATCTCAATCTTAAGATGGACGGTCATGGTTGATCCTAACCAATCTCAAAAATATATAAATAGAGAGGCCATGGAAATGAATTTTAAGCTTGAATATTTCAAAATTATAATTTTAAATTTTTTCCACTACCCTTTACATTTTATCATTGATTTTGTTTTCAATCTTCATTGATAGGCTAGTTTAGTGATTTAGAATCATGAGCCTAGGTTTTATGGAGTTTTATTGAGACATTGGAGGAGTTTGCCACCTTTGTTGATAAAAAAAGAATGTTTGATCAAGGGAGAACATGATTTTGAGCCACATGGGTATGTTTAATCCATTTGGGAAGGTAATATGATGTTACTTTCTTTCATTTTATTTCTTTTTATCCTTTGTAATTCCCATATGAATAGATAGGCTTAGTTAGTTATTTCTTTATGAATTTTTCATTATTTATGGACTAATGTTTGAATAACTTTCTTTGTGATCCTATCTACACTACAGCCTCCTCTCATCACCCTACATGGTTTTCAACAACCTTTAACAGTGTTTGCATCAAGATCTACTCAGTCATTCCCTACATTGGCAACTACAAACCAACATCCTACATTTTCTCAGATCTACATCCTTTCAAATTAGTTATTTATTGGTGCATTTTATTACATCCTAATATTGTATTTGTATATTAAATCTAATAATTTTGATCTCTATAGAGGTATCATCAATCTCTTCAACTTATCCTTTGGTTTAAGTTCAACACCTATGACTCAATGACTTCTTTCAAAGTAACGGATCCTTTCCTCACAACACCCAGTGCAAATCTACATCAACCTCAAAACCCTCCATATGAATCTATTGAATTATACTTCAAAATGATGGTATATTCTCTACATTTCCTATTTATGTTGGAAATGGAAATTCTATTTTAGTTTTATTTAGTTATTGTAAGTATTTCATTATTTTAGTTAGTTCTTTGTATTAAGTTTTTAATCAAAGTCATAGTTGACAAAGTAGTCTTTTAGATTATAAGTTAATGTTTATTTATTTTTATTTTTTATGAAGTTAGTTATTTATTTTTTTGTTAAATATTTTTTATTTCATGTCACCATTTAATCTTTTGGTTTAATAGTGGCATTGGATAATAATTCGTTAGCTTTCATATTTGTCTTTTGGTTTTATTTTTTGACTATAGTTTTAGTCGGTCTTGTTATTAGTTTTTTTACACTATTTATTAAATCATTTTTTTTTAAAAAATAGCCACTGGGGGGGTGAATCATTTCCTTTAAAAAAATCATTCAATTTCACTTATCATTCATGAAGCATTCATTCAAACACATACATCAACTAATGCATAAACAAGCATCCACATAAGCATACAACATATGAACACAAGAGGTATGTGGTAACCCATTATGGGGGATAAAATAAACTAACACATAGCTTATACTATAGTCTTATAAGCAATGAATAAATATTTAGTGAGGCACCAACCCCTCACTAGTCAAGCACCAACTCAACTAGTCCTTTAGCAAGCACCAACTTGCAAGGAGGCACTAAATCCCTAAATGATTTAGCACCAACTCAGCCACTTTAAGAACACTTCTAAAACTACCAAATTTCAAGTCATCTCTCACTCCTTCTTTATAAAGAACCAACTCAACCAAGACCAACTTGATCACCTTAAGATGCCTTATTTCTCAAATAATAGTTGGTGACCTCTTCTTTAGCTCTCTATCTTTTCTATATAAATTTTAATCACTATCATACATCAAGGACACATATATTATGAAGATATAATAGTATCTCAAAATATAATCAACTTATTTATTTCTTCTCAACCTCTTTTTACCTCTCAAAATAGCCTCTAGGCTTCTTTACTCAACATTCCTCTTACTAGGATTATTAGGTCAACTGACCTTGTCATCAACATTTATAACCTATATTATATATTCATAATAGTATATCTCCCCTCTTCTAATGGTCTTTATGACCTCCTTATCCTTCACAATCTACCCTTTTATTTTTTCATTGGTGTCTTCTCTAAAAAATGCACACAATTAGGCCTAGTATGCCTTGTATAAATACAAGTCACTAGCTCACATACTCTCTTGGTTGTCCAAAGTAATTTATCAATATAGATAAATCCTAAAATATCAATAATATCATGTTACACACATGAAAAATCCACTACATAGGTCGTTCACCACTCATAAGGACCAAAACCACTATTAGACCTAAAGGAGACCTAATGCAATTAGGGCTTCTCAAGTGACACGTTACACTTAACCCTCTTGAAACTTATTAAGACTCCACACATAGATGAAACAATTCAAATATATCTCAAATATACCCTTGATAACATTATTATATCCATACCACCTTTTACTCCAATTCACTACTTGGACTACACCATTAGGCCTACTCACAATCAAGCCTTCTCATTACTAGAAATTTTATCAACCAAAACTGAAGCACACAACCAATTTTATCAAAAAAATACAATTAAATCATATGGATATGACCTTCATGAAATTGTATTCATCACTATGTGCTTTAAACAATGCAACATATGGTTTAAGTCTCTAAATTACTCTTGTAACATGACCACTCAAAACTACCAACTAGCTTCAAAACCCATTCATGATCATTTGACCACCAACATCTGTACATACACTTTAAAACATGCCATATGAATGTATAATATCCCATGTCTTATATATAACATAAATTATTGGAACACTTCTTTTATGCATCAAAAACCCTATGTTTATCAAGGAGAATATATAAAGAGGGGACAAATTATAGAAGACAGCGTAACTACAGTAGGGGGAGAACTTTCTCTGTGGAAAAATGTACAGTGGCTTATATGCCATGAGAAGGTAGTGGGAGAGTTAGATTCAAAAAGGGTATTCCTCTCTCATTTCTCTCATTTATAATTGTGCGTGAGACTTTCTTCTCGCATGGCTCCTAAGTGTTAAAAAAGAATAGCTTAATTGTTTTATTATTATTATTATTATTATTATTATTATTATTATTATTATTATTATTATTATTATTATTATTATTATTATTATTATTACCTTCCTCATATATGTATAAGATTGAATCTATTTAATCAATAGCTTCAGACAACTCAGTATTCTCCATATTATCATATCTTGGTATATAATAATTATAGAAACTATTTAACTCAATCACCCATTGTTATTTATCCTCAGATTCCCTTTGGGGTTGATCCCATCAAAGTATCCTAGTTGGATCAGTGATAGATTTTTAGGTTTTAATGTAAACCTAATCAGTTTCTTCTGATTACGTAAATTAATAATTCAAACCACACTCAAATTTAGGGCATTTCCCATTTATATAGGGGCTTTTATACCCAAAACAATATTATCTCCAATCATGACCCCTCTCGGATGTAGTTGTAGCTATGAGTGCTTCAAATGGTTTCATGAGAGGAATGAGAGTAATTGATATAGGAGCTCCACTGAGTGTTCCAGTTGGTGAAAATACTATTGGGATAATTTATAATGTTCTTGGAGAACCTGTTAATGATTTAGGTCCTATAGGTTCTCTCACAACATCTCTTATTCATAGATCTGTTCCCGACTTTACATAATTAGATACCAAATTTTCAATCTTTGAAATAGGGATTAAAGTAGTGGATCTTTTAGCTCCTTACCACCATGGGGGAAAAGTAAGATTATTAAAATGAGATAGAGTGGGTAGAATATTTTTGATTATGGAGTTAATTAACAGCATTTCTATGGCTCTAAACTAGGCAAAATGACTCAGGAACATCAATTTCACTAACACAAAAAACTACCTGAATGCTCCAAAATATAGTCTTGATGAATGTTATCTTTAACTCCTATATGGAAAATTTTAATACATCCCATGCATATTCATAGTTCCTATCTAACCTATATAACATCCTCCAATATATATATTATAAGTTATAGTGTCAACCATTGGTCTTATAGACCAATTTGTTGACCGTCTCTCTCATAGTCCTTACACAGCTAGATAAGCCATTTTGGCTTCCATAATCCAACCTCATATATTAACTTACAATATTTTTAAAATCATGGATAGGTTTATTTAGGTCCTAAAAATAACATAATATTCATTTTATGATTAAAATAAGTGCATAGATCCTCCAACTCATCACTCTCACGTGCTTACTCAGAATCACCATTCTTCCTTGTCAACCAATCATGATGATTATGAATTCCAACATCTATGTATACATAGTAAAGAATTAATAATTAATTAATATTATCCTTATATATATTTATAACATCGTAAAATATAAATATACATAGGTCTAATGTAAAATATAGAATATATAGAACAATCTTTGAAACTTACACCTTCATTATCTCATCTTCTCTAGATGGGTCATCTTGTGAATAGCATTTTCAAGATCTTCTTGATCTCAAAAAAATATAACCAATATCTACATGTGTTATAGGTATTTAAAAATAAACCCATGAACTTGGATCCATCCTTAATCAATGATAACCCATCCCTAATCTCATTCTCAATTCTATCTGATTTTTCTCATTGTCTTCACTATTGGAATTTTTATTGATAGTCCAACTTCCATGACTTGTTTAGTATATTTTAAGTCTATAACATAATAATAAACCACCATGGGAATGAATTATAAGTCACAATCTTAAACCTCCATCTATTTTTCAACTTTGACTCAGTCAACCCTACCTACTATATAAAAAATTTAAAAAACAAGGAATTTCTTGTGGCTTCCACTCACTCATCTGATAGACCAATGCTATGTAGAGGTACCTATGAGATTCCTCTACATGATATAATCATAAAACTAGGTCATTCAATCCATTCTAAGCCATTTATATCAATATTTTCCATATCAGTTCACTATAAGGGTTTTAGGAGGGTTTTGGACCAGTTTCCATTCTTAACATTTGTTCATAAAACTTTGCCCCTAAAACCAACTCCTAATACTTGGAAATCATTACTAAAAACCTTTTCTATCTCTCCCAAATATATCAAATTCCCATGTAATAGTCACACATGTCAACAAGCATGAGATAATCCTTCTTGGGACTGTAACACTTCATTCTAGTACTTGAGAGACCTCAAATCCACTTTTTATGCTTTCTTATTCAACTCAAGACCTAAAAATTCACCACCATAATTAAAACAACATTTCAAACCTCAAAACATGCTCACATTATCTCAAAAGCCTCCAAAATTGATCATTATGCCTCACCTAGGGTCTTAAGATAAGGTCTACAATAAGACCACTAAAGAACTTACCCCTTTGGTGCACTTTGAGATTCATATGACTGACTCCACCTTTCTCACAAGATTTAACACTACATTGCACAATTTCAAGATCATACACATTTATATCATCACCATCATGCCTCTAAAATCCATATTCATACTTAAGAACTAGTCCATCATACAAACCTACTGTGCATCATACCACTTTGAGATCTTTAAGACACATTTTATAGCTCACTAGTCACCTCCAGGAATCTAAGATAGGATCCACAGCAACTCCCATCATTCTCCCTTGACCATGTCTCTTAATACCATATAGGTCACTACCCAAGAGTGAACTAGCCTTCTTGAATACATAGACATGAATATAATCTCTCTCTCTAAAATCACGAAGCTTTGAAGATCTTCACCAAAGACATGAAACTTACACTACCTCAAACAACTCCACATACCTATATTAACTCATTTCATAATACCTCATGATGTTTCACAAAACACTCCATTGGATCACTCAAATCCACACTAGCAATTCCAAATAATCAACCTCATACCAATGACCATAGCCACCTTCTTATTAACCAACACTTGACCTCAAACTTCTTTTGACATCAATGACCTCAGGCATATGACATCAAATAAAACTCTAAACTTATTGATCCCTCTTGACATTAATGATAGTACTCAAACACATGACATCAATGATAACTTTCAATAGTTTTAAGTAAATAACTCTCTTAGAGTCATGTCATTTAGTGTTGATTAGCATTATTTTTTTGTCATTTATTCTATAGTTTGATTTTTAGGTATAATTAATCCTAGTATCATTTATAGACTAGATTCATTTAGTTTTTTTATCCAAGTCCATTTTAATTACAAGCTTCAAATAAGTCTTGAGAGACATTTTTTTCAAATAAGACTATGTTCAAAAGGCATTTTGTAATATTTTCATCTCCCAAGTAATTTTTACAAATTATGTATCAGATGCATTTTTGGGTGAACCCACCATATGCATGTTAATATTTTGGGAGGTTAATATAGTATTTAGTGTTTGTGATTACTCTTCCTATATGACCTCTAAGGGAGGGAATGTTGGGAATTTATAGTTCCCATGGTAACTAGTTTTTACTATATGGTAAATAACTATTTACTATTATTTGGTAGTTACCGTATGGTCAATATAGTAAAGTTATTATTAGGCAAAATAGTTTGTTAGATATATTATAAATAGAAAATAATATATCTCATATCATTGGTTAATATAATATGAGTTATTCTAGGGATGGTTAATGGTTAGAGAGAATCTAGATTGTTAAAAAAACCATCCTAGATTAATTAGAGTAGTTAAAGGAGTTAAAATAGATAACTCTATATATTTATAATATCTTGTTTATATTGGTTGATTTACTGATTAAATTGTGTATAAGTATTTGGCTCTGGCCTGATAAGGGCTATTTCTAATACTCAAATCTCCCAATTTCAATTATGTATACCCTAGTGACCTTGTTTCCACCTCCTCTAATACACCTCTTGACTCTATTTTTTCTCACTTTATTGTTAAAGAGGTTGGCATAACCACATACCACATTCAAGATGATTTTCATGTCAAAAAATTAAACAAAACCCCAAAATCCTATGAAGTAGTAAACCTATTCCTGTCATACCCAATATTATCTAAAAAAAGGATTCCAAGTTTACTCTATAAGATCCATTCATATTTGTCAAAGAAATGTCACCAAATAAATATCAGGTTACTAGAGCTAAAGGAGGTTGGTTGTATGGTGATGTCTTTGCCATGTGTTATCAAAACACTAAGTACCCCATTCTCATAAGATAAATGACAATCAATACTATTAGGGAAATGGTCTAGGGGAAAATCACAAGTCATCCTTGAACTCATGCCCATGACAACACATATAAGAAGTCAAGGTCTTGGATTCACACAACTTAGGGGTAACCCCATATATTTTGAGAGTAATATCGCCTCATCAATCGATGAAGAAACTCATAGTAGCAATGCATCATAACATTATAATTCATATAATGACCTTGTTAACATGAACCTCTTTGATACCAATTCTATACTTACCATTACAACCAATTTTCCTCTTTTCCTCCACCATTTGAACCTAATAAATTGGGACTAATGATAATCAATTGTATTATTGGATGAATTCTAGAATGAATAATCCATCACTAAATTTATGGGCCCAAGAGATGTATTACTATATGGTGATCATAAATAAGGATTTAACTTTACATTGGACCCTACCACCTACTTTTGAGAGAAAAAAAACTTTCTTGGTCGTACACAAAGTAAAATATTGATATCTCTAGGTGAAAACCTCTTTAAGGAACCTTTAGATCAAGGAAAAAGTAAATATAAAAATAATTCCATAGGTGAAAAAAAAATTTAGGTGCCTTTGGATAGGGAAGTTTACCCATCTCATTATGAAGCTTAGTGTCCTAATCCAAGAATTTTATTTGGTTCCATTATCAGTGAGGAGGAGAACAAAATTTTCACGTGGAGAGTACAAGATTTTCCTATGTAATTTTTCAATTGACCACTACATAAATGGAAAATTTAAATTATTCTTACATGGGTGAGCCCTATGCCTCATAACTAATAGAACAAGACCAATTTCCATTTATACCTATTATCACCAAATCTTTCACCCTAGAAGAGGCTTTTTAAGCCTCTTCCATATTTGGGCAACATGAGAACACTTCCAGGTATGTGGGGTGCACCTATAGTGGAAGTGAGCACCTAGATTTAAGGGTTATCTCCCTAAATGTATCTTGAAATGTTTCACCTATGTTGACTAGTTATTTATGGGGAAAAGAGTTATAAATTGAATGAAATGAACATATTATATGGGGTGATACACTAAGATGTTTTCCATATCACCATCATACTTTCTTGCACTAAGAAACAAGGCATACAAACTAACCTCCAAGTCATATGGATTCTAACATAAGTATTTCAATGTAGAGGTGTGATGTGTGAAGAAACACAAGGTAAATGAACTAGAGGGTATATTTCACAATATAAGGATATTCATACACTTGAAAAACACCTAACACACTTGACTACACTCTACATGACCTATTAGAATATGAACTCTTGCACAAACATGAAAGTATAAGGGAAGAAAAGATATACAATTATCACTTTGCATCACCATACATCATTTACACACTTAGAAAATTATTCAAGAACTCAAAAATAGATTTTCATTAATGTTAAAATTCAAAATATGACATCATTCTAGTAAGGCTTCACCATACATAGAGTGTAATTAGATTACAAAGGCCAAAATGGTAGCTACTTATAGCATTTAAGAGAGATGTAGGAAAATATAAGTACAAAATTCACTTGAACACTTATCATGCTAAGAGAAAGAGTTACATGTGTATTATAATTAAGCAATAGATATGCCATGTAAGGTATAATAATACAAATGCATCTCCAAACTATGCAACTCCTAAAATGTGGCGTGGGAGTTCTCATTCTACATAAGATAACTACCTTCATCATTTATCTCTATTGGAATATCCCAAAACTAAGGATAGATATAATTATTGTACTAAGAGTATGGGGTTGTATACATGATCCTCTATGCATTCTCTACATTCCTAATCATCTAGATTCCTCTAAAAGTGATCCATCATTACCTGCAGTCAAAGAAACTCCTCTTTTAGTTACCTCTCACACTTAGCCTCATAATTATCTTTATTTTTCCATGAAAATCCATACAATGGAGTGAATGATATTTTTAAATACCCTCCATGACATTATATTTCTTAGGTACACCTTAAATAGGCTTCCACTCAAAGTTATCACACTTCTCACTATATTGATCACTTTGCTAATTTTGATTGGCTGAGATGAAGCTTCTTGTAGGAACACTCAGGATATTTTATGATTCATTAAATGGTCATAGTGAGTTATAATAAGTTTTAAGCTCATTCCCAAAGTTGAGTTCTCCTCTTTAAAGTCCTTAGAACCTACACAATGAATAAAATAATCAAAGAAACCAATTTTGTACCCTATTTGTATAGATAGGGTTGAATTCAAGTGGATGGAACTAGTCTCTGGATAGTCCTCTACAAGGTTAAAACACTTCCATTCTAATTTGTGTCCATTAGGATAGCTCTCCATCCTTGTTTTCCCAGTTGGGTCCTTATCTAGGGTTTATTAGGGTTTTAAGCTCATTTCACCCTTAACCTTTGTTCATAGAGATGAAAAATTGGAGATGAAAAAATTTCACAAGAGTGATGTTTAGGACCCATTCCAGCCTCCCCAAACTTCATTAATATTTATACATAACCTCCAAGAAGATATGAGTCTTCAAAGTTACCCTATTGAGCTTGGTTTCCCATTTTACACAAGCATGAGTTGTCTCTGAGCCTAAAAATGAATTTCTTGGAGATTTATCTACATTATAAAATAGTGGTAACATATTTTATGACCCCATATACAATTCCAAATATATTATAATTCTATCCTAAAGTTAGAAGTTAGACTGACTTCTCATTTGGGCTCTAGGCCAAAACCATGCCTAATAGGCCTAACTATAACTGTGAAGGTCTAGACCACCTTGTTGATATTCCTCCTTCTATGATTGACTTTATATGTTTTTTTATGTGTCATTATCAAATTTTAAAACTTATTTTCAATGTTCAACTAGCCCTTAACTCACCTAATCATTCCCATTCTCAAATTTTGTAGGTCTTTTACTCAAGGGAAGTACCTTCTATCCAAGATAAAATAGAGGGTACTTACCCTATTTAATCAGATGAAATGAATGTTACAAGGTATTATCAAAGTGTTGAGTAAATTATACACAAAAATTTATCATTTGGTCATATCATTTTACCCTCCAACTCTTTAAAAATCCAAGATAGACTATGCAAAAGGTTACTGTGTGCAGGGTTTAGAGTATAGATTGCTTATTTCTTGATTGAAGCCCTTTCTATGAATGACTTGTGTTATATTAGTCTATTTTAATTATATAAAAACCTTAAAAAAGGTGTTCCAATCTAATTTTTTACCCCAATCCTCCACATGATTCTTTATACATGCCTTGCTCAATTCAAACCTGATTGTGTTTTACTTTAGAATAGGAGCCCACCTAGAGATGAAACCTGGTGCTTGGCATTGTATTTATGATATAATAATTCTTATAGATTTTTTATCTCATTTCATATTATTATCAACTCAAATAAATTTACTTTTAGGCTTGCCAATGTATGACTCCCTTGTTTTCTCCCACTATCACACCATAGTCAAACTATAGGTGACTATTTTGTGACTAAATGGAGCCTGTAGGTGATGGTATATAACTGGTATTGAATGTGGACCCCTATTAGTTGTCCTTTAAATATCATGGTTTATTTTTATTCACAAATATCCCCCCATCTAATAATTAGGCTTCCATTGCATTTCATCACATTGAAGAGCTATTTGAACAAACAACACTATAGAGAACACTTCACATTATACAATACAAAAATGTATGAAATGTACAACTTATATCAACATGCTTTTCTAACCAAATGATCTTTTGTCAAGTCAAGCCATTTATTTTTCACTTTTATTTCAACATGGAGATCCTATACTAGTTATTACTTAAAAAATACTTCATCATGGGAAAGTCACAATAATGGTTAGGCCTCTATTTGGATAGATTAAGGTAATTAGTCTTTAAACTTTCTTTCATATGTGAATCATAAATCACCAATTAATTATACAACTTAAGATATTCCCCATGCAAAACTAATAAATTCTAAAACATCTATAGACATTGATAAAGATTCAATCAAACTCCTAAAATGATATTTCAACCTTGCTCAATCTCTACTAAGCCACCCATAGGTGATTTTTCCAATGTATATGCAATGAATGAACTTATGAGTAGTATGAATGGTTTATGAGTTTCAATGAAGTTTGGACCCCTTTAAAAAATTTCAAATATACTCTTCTCACTATAGAGAATCCTATCTAGCTTAGATACTCCCTCTCAACATTATTTGTTTCCATGAGGGCACTTGTAGGTGTAATTTGAATTGTATACATGTAGTGAGTAGAATTGGAGCAATGTCCATAATGAATGATCCCGTGAACAAACCTAGAATCCTTACCAATTCTTAAAATGGATGTTTATCACTATCAATATATTGAAACACATTTCAAAACTTCTATTCCAATGTGATATCCTTCGTATAGGCATCACTATAGTGGCATGCCAATGGTAGAAGATTATGTGAGAGACTAAGTTGACTATTATAGTATTATATTTACCATTTGAAGGCTCAAATTTCTACCTCATATTTATATAATATATTACAAAAAATTTAAACCTTCAACATACTTCTATGGATATTCTTAGAGCGTTCATAAATCATGACTGAGAATGAGAATGAGCTAGGAGTTGATTGTGAATGCCAATGAACTTCACCCTCTATAATGCTAACCTTGGAAGTTAAAAATTTTAAATAAGAACATTTTAATAACCCTCTTGGAATGAGTAATACACCATGTCACATTATATTTAATCTATTATAAATAAAGAGACTTTCTGTAAATGGTGAAATTAGAGTGCAAGTTCACTATCAACACCTTCCTATAAAGTGAGTTGTTTGAGCTATAAAATCCCTTACAAATAGGAGAACAAGCATGGAGAACATGAAAGGAGATATATAACATCATATGGATGCAAAATCACTAATTTATTTGTATGGAATATTTTAGACAAGAACAAAACCTATAGGGTATGGGAAATAGTGAGTAAAAAAACATGGTCAAACTATTAGAGATGGTTCATAAATAAAATTTAACCAATACTAAAATATTTTTATTAAAATTTAACTATCTAAGTGTACTATTTCCCCCCAAAGTCTTTTGGTCTGAAACTTATCCAACTGATCGTACCAAGTATAAAATTATTGATTGGTTTTATATGTCTAAAAGGGTAAAGAAGGATCAAAATGTTTTTAGACCACTTTTATCATTTATAAATAATTTAAATCATTTAAATAAATCTTAATAATCTAAATAGTCACCTCACAACCTTATTCCATGTGTCACACTCTCTTATAGGTCGTATAAGTGACAAACTCTTCCTTTTCAGTTATTTTCTTGATAATCAGTTAGAGAACCTAAAATTTTTAGATGAAATTGACATTAATAATATGAAATATAAAATATTATATATATTAATAAAATTTAAAACCATACCACTTACATTTATGACCCGCAAATGGCTCCTAAGTGACTCAAAATGACATATAAATTAATTGGACTATGACCAAGGCTAAAATGGAACTAAATTAAATTAAATAAACTATAACACACCCTATTAAAAAATATTATACCCATATATAAGTTTTTACTATAGGGGGGTTGACCCATTTTGACTTGTGGTCAAAATGGTCAACATTCTTGGTGATTTCCCAAGGGTGGTATGCTTGTTATGCCATGACCAGTTCATTAATCTTGTCCATTGCACTATGGATTCATATGTTCACAAATTATGACACACAAATTTAATTTTAAAATGCATAAAACACAATAAAACCAACAAGACACAACTCACAAGTCAAGGAACTAAGCAAAATCACACTTGTGCTTTGTGAGCACTTATGGAACACACACACAAACTAAACAAACTGACTCAAACACAAAATAACCTAAGATAAACACTTCCTATAATATAAAAGGTTAATTTTTAAACTTATCTTACTTCATGACATGAAATATTGTGTGAGACATGTAGCCTTTTTATCCTTGACATTGATACCTTTATCTTCTTCATGGTGTTTGCCAACTTCATTAACATGATGTTCAATGAGAACCAAGTAGCTCCAAATAGGCTAGCTATAAAAATTAAATATTCTTACATCAAAAAAACCTCAACTTTATCATATGAATTCTTAACTACAACATCTATAGGTGGTTTAACAAGGCTTACTTTCTTGGTTTCCATAGTGCTCTCAATAAGATTGGATTTCTCTTCAGCTACAAGTTTTTCAAGCTCATCAAGGAGATTTTCTCAGTCTATCCAATCCTAGTCATTGTCCTCCATGGGAAAATATTGTTCCACCTTCTCAAGTACTTGACCCTCAACTTGGAAAAGATATTCAAGCTCTTGAAAGAGCTTCATTTGTAGCTGCCAACCATCTTTGTCCTCCTTGTCATCTAAAACCACTACTTCAATCTTATCTTCTTGATGTATGAGGTCATCAAGTTGATTTTCTTCATGATCCAATGCATCTAAGGGTGGTTAAAAATTAGATACATGTATTTAGTCATATCCAAAAGCTATGTATTCTACCTTGATCTCATGAGACACTTTTAGGACTGTAACCTCTTGAGGAATGACTTGACCTTCATCTTTGATAATACACTCCATTTCATGTTTTATATGGTCATCTACAACTTCATGATCAGACATGGAGTCTTCCTCAAGTACACTCATCTTTAATTCTTTGTCACATTCCTCATAAAAAATTGTAATAGGATATTCAATATGTTTCTTTTCATCTAAGAAGGTAGAATTACACTTGTGGTCACCAAGGGGAGTCCCTATGGTGATTTCCTCCTCATAGTCACTCATGACATCCTCTTAGTCATTCATGGCTTGGATTCTTTCTTCTCTACTTTATTATTTTAAGATAGGCTCTTACTTAATAAGGGTTGATATAGAAGGTTGATGGATAGGCTCATGTAAAGAAGATGGGATATGAAGTGTAGTGGAAGGTTTAAGAATTGGAGATGGAGTGTGGGGTGAAGGAGAGGGATTGTGAGTGGATTTAAGAAAGAGGAAAGCACTATTAAACTCATAATGAAGTGAATTATTGGGATGATTAGAAGGAAAAAGACCTACATAAGCAGGAATTTCATCTTGCCAATAACTTTCTTAAAATTCTTCAACAATAGCATGTTCATTTTTGAGATCCTTATCTTCCCACATACTTAGTGTATCTATTGAGCATTGAAGTAACTTTTTTACCAAGTCTATTTGTTCTTTTATTTCCCATTGAGTTCCTTCTAGTCTTCAAGCATCCATAACTTTTACATGTAACCTTGGGTATTATTTCTCAACCATTCCATTAGGTGATCAGGGAGCATGTCATACTCATCATCATATATTCTCATCTCATATTCATTAACTAGTAACTATGGTATGGATGCCAACAAGGACTTGATATAAGATGGAAAAAATTGAAGAGGAGTATAATGATGGGGATCAAGACCAACTTCAACTTGTTGTATTTGAAGCTTTAAGAGTTTAGAACTTGCCTTGTAATATCTTTGTGTACAATCCATGGGATCATCTGATCCCTCATGGAAAGACTCATAATACTCTTGAGGTTCATAAGCATCATGGTATGGTTGATAGGGGTCACATTGGGACTAATAGGGAGGCATTTCTTGATAGGATTATTGGTAGTATTCCTCATAGGTTTTTCCAATAACATGGTGTCCATTAGAGGGGAAAATGGAGGGCTATAGGGATGTCATGGCTCATAGGATTGATAACCATTTTGATAGGACTATTGGGGAGTATATTTTGGTTCATGTCAAGGTTAATCAGGAGGTCCATATTAGGGATATTCACCATAGTTGTTCATGTCAACTTCATGTATTAAAGGAAATGTAAAAATTGATCAAAACTTTAACTAAAGATACCTAGACTGCTTACTGTCAGGTACCCCTAGAACAACAAACATGCTCTAGTACCAATTGTTAGGATCTTGCTCCTCAGAAAGAGCACAATATGATTACCAAACTTAAGCAATTAAACATGCGAAAATAACCAGAAATACAAATAACTAGAATTCACCAATAGCACAGAATATGAGAGACAATATACACTCTTATATGTTAATACTTGTACAAAAAAGAATACAATAAAGAGCCACCACACTCTTCCACCTTACAGAGGCTTCCCACACCTTAAGTGTACAGTAATTCTTCTTCAAAACACTCTCCTACCCAAAAATGGTCCCAACAACCAAATCACACATAGAATTGGTGTTCACCTCTCCAACCAGTCAATAATAACCCTGTTAGTACACCAAGCACTCTATAGTACTTCAAGTTGATCTCCCATGAACCTGTAACCTAAAATTCAACAGACCATACTCAAAATGGAAGGATCTTCCTTGCCTTCCTTTCTAGCTCAATGATGGAACTAGGAGGAACACACACTTTGTTCTCTTCACTAGCACACTATACAATACATGCCAATGGGTCTATAAATAGATCCCAGACTTGAACAATAACTTAGACTCCTATTTTACTAATAATAGACACACAGCTCAAGACTCGAAATAGCCTTTAACATGCAAACAATCCATTCACTAAACTAACTATTCGTGCAATGAACAGTTTTGGAACACACAGGTGACCGACGTTGGTCCCTACTTGCCTGGTGCTGTCGACGTCGGCTGACTTCCTGCCGTCGCCAGTTGCCTTCTGCACTGGTCATGACCGACGTCGGTCATGCTGTTGATGCTAGTGCTTCTGGGTCTTCAGCAACCTCCTTTTCTTTGTCTGCAACAAGTTGAAGCTTTTAGCTCCACAACCTAACAATCTCCCACTTGGAGATAAATAGCTACAACTGTACCTATACCTATACACCGTCTAGTTAGTTCCCTTGGCTCTATATCCCTCTTCAAGATCACCCCTGAAGACTACCCACCACAAAACCTATAGTGTAAAACCTGTCATCCAAATTACCTACCACATCCACATCTACAAACCATGTAGAAAATAACTTGAACCTGCATAACATGTGCACCTGTTGCTGGTCCCACTAAGAATCCACTGAACTGCCCTCCAATGCTTCTTTCCCAGATTGGCTCCAACTTTTTGACAACTCCAACTGCTTGGGAAAACTTAGGCTAGTACATACCATGCACTTAACCTCATTATGTGAATCAAGACACCTATTATGTGAACTGTCCAACCATCAGCGTGCTAACCAGTCTCACACAATCATCCTAAAACAAAGTCAACATATGACCTTCCATGTCCCTAGAACACACTCATGCCAAAGAATCTTGCTGCTCCCAGATTCTCCATGACACACCCCTAAACTAGCTTTAACTTTAGTTCAGCAATACCTGTATATGTAACCCTGCAACAAGCACATCATACAGTAATAGGATAATGTAGCTAATATTATCCAACTTGGTAAAGAGAAACACAATGATCAAACCTCTATTGCCCTACAGCTTACTCAAGACCATATACCCTGATATTTTGTCTCACGTATCCATTTCTACTCTTCTTTATCCTAAACATCCATTCGTCTCTCAGTGCTTACTTCCAGCTAGCAACTCTACCAACAAATCTCTATTTGGTTCTTCTCCAAGGAATCACATCCTCATCCATGCCAAGCTCCCACTATTTCTTGGATTTACCTATTCTGCTTCTTTAACAACTTCCTGGTTCTTTACCATTAGTGAGCAATAAGTAGTGTAATGAAGGGAAATGATGAATTTGAGGCTTACCTACCCTTTAAGTCCTTCATATGGGTGCTTGAGACTCCCTTGACAGCTGGCTGTCCACCCAAAATCTATCTCAATGACCGATGCTAGTCACATTCCAGTCTGCTCCTGACTGATGTCGGTTCCCTGTGACTGCCTCATCACTGACATCAGTTATCCCCTTACTGACGCCGGTGTTTAACTGCCCTGAGTCACCGATGTCAGTCTGCACATAGCCAATGTTAGTCCCTATCTAGACACCAACATCAGTTTTCCTGCCGACGTCAGTCTCTGTGTTTTACTAGTGAGAACTGACTTCTACCTGTGAGCTCCTTTTGGATCAAACCCTTGTCCAAATCACCCTTACTCTGCTCAAAATTCCTCATCCCTTGTGACTGATACTTGTCTGTCATCTTTTCCTTGAAAACCAAGGCTTTCCTACTCTTGTCACGAACATCAGATTCCTCAAGAAACATTACATTCTTCTTCTGCATACATAAATCTCGATCTATACCCTTTGACTCAAGAACATGCATCTCCTTCTTACTCATGTGACCAAGCCTACAAAGCCACATCTTCGCAACACAAGAAGAATCAATAATATAAGCAAGTAGATAAAGAGTACCTGCTTTCTTACCACCCGCTAATTCAAGTGCATCTGCTGTGAGAGTTCTTGTGCATCTCTCATCACCCAACTTTTCTGAAGCAATTAGCTGCATCTCCAAGACTGGGACCTGCATGACCTCCTTTGACACCCATGTGTTACCTGTCTGCAATTTCAGCTTCACTTTCCCTTTGACAACCATCTGACAAGGCTTTCCATCCCCTAAACAAATTTCTCCAAAGTCTCCCTGGACATACTCATGAAAAAATACCCTATTTGGGGATGCATGAAAAGAGGCACCAAAATCTAAAACCCTAGATTCTACTTTATCCAAAGAACATACCAGATCATCTTGTGCAACGAACTCTACAACATCTGCTTCTTCTTCATGTCCTTCATGCTGATCTACTACCAACCAACAATCTTCTTTTCTCTGCTCTTTCTTTCCACATATCCAGCAGGTTATTCTGCCATTCCTGAACTTGGACCTCCTGCTATTAAACTTCTCCATTCGTAGCTTAATGTCTTCTGCCATTGCTCTACTCCCACTCAAACAAAAACCCCTATGAGTAACCTGTAATCAAAACACACTAACTAGATCTAATCTAACCTATTAGTATCCCAATCAAAAGCTCTGATACCACTTATTGGTATCAAGCTCTGAACCTACAACCAAGGCTCTGATACCACTTGTTGGGTACCCCTAGAACAACAAACATGCTCTGGTACCAATTGTTAGGATCTTGCTCCTCAGAAAGAGCACAATATGATTACCAAACTTAAGCAATTAAACATGCAAAAATAACCAGAAACACAAGTAACTAGAATTCACCAATAGCACAGAATATGAGAGACAATATACACTCTTATATATTAATACTTGTACAGAAAAGAATACAATAAAGAGCCACCACACTCTTCCACCTTACAGAGGCTTCCCACACCTCAAGTGTATAGTAATTCTTCTTCAAAACACTCTCCTACCAAAAAATGGTCCCAACAACCAACTCACACACAGAATTGGTGTTCACCTCTCCAACCAGTCAATAATAACCCTGTTAGTACACCAAGCACTCTATAGTACTTCAAGTTGATCTCCCATGAACCTGTAACCTGAAATTCAACAGACCATACTCACAATGGAAGGATCTTCCTTGCCTTCCTTTCTAGCTCAATGATGGAACTAGGAGGAACACACACTTTGTTCTCTTCACTAGCACACTATACAATACATGCCAATGGGTCTATAAATAGATCCCAGACTTAAACAATAACTTAGACTCCCATTTTACTAATAATAGACACGCAGCTCAAGACTCGAAATAGCCTTTAACATGCAAACAATCCATTCACTAAACTAGTTGTTCGTGCAACGAACAATTTTGGAACACACAGGCGACCAATGTTGATCCCTGCTTGCCTGGTGCTGCCGACTTCCTGCCGTCGCTGATTGCCTTCTGCACTGGTCATGATCGACGTCGGTCATGCTGCCAACACCGGTGCTTCTGGGTCTTTAGCAACCTCCTTTTCTTTGTCTACAACAAGTTGAAGCTTTTAGCTCCACAACCTAACACTTACAACTAGAATTTATCATTTGGAGTCACCATTGGTGCTAGGTTGCTTACTTCCAAAAGTTGATTAGAGGAAAGACACACCAACAATCTTTCCACTCTCTTGGACCTTGGTCCCACTGGCTGTGCCAAAATTGTTGTCACAAAATATTAAACCCTTGAAGAGGGTGTTCGATCCTCTTCTATATTTAGGAAACATGGGAATACTTCCAAGTATGTGGGTGTACCTATAGTGGAAGTGAGCCTCTAGATTTAAGGGCTAGCTCCCTGAATGTATCTTGAAATGCTTTCACCTATGATAACTAGTTGTTTATGGGGAAAATATTTATAAATTACATGAAATAAACCTATTTTATGGGGTGATACACCAAGATGTTTTCCATATGACCATCTTACTTTCCTGCACTAAGAAATAAAGTATACAAACTAACCTCTAAGTCCTATGGATTATAACATGAGTATTTCAATGTAGAGGTGTGATTTGTGAAGCAACACAAGGAAAATGAACCAAAGGGAATATTTCACACTCCAAGGATATTCATACAATTTAAATAGACCTAACACACTTGAATACACTCTATATGACCCGTTAGAATATGAACTCTTGCACAAACACAAAAGGATAATAGAAGAAAGGATAGAAAGTTGTCACTTTTCATCACCATACATCACTTACACACTTATAAAGTTGTTCAATAACTCAAAACCATATTTTAATTAATGTTCAAAGGTAAAATATAACATCATTCTAGCAGGGATTCACCATACATGGAGTGGAGTTAGATTACAAAGGCCAAAATGGTAGCTATGTATAGCAATTGAGAGAGAAGTACAAAAAGAGAAGTCCAAATGTCACTTAAACACTTTTCATTCTAAGAGAAGGAGTTACATGTGTAATATAATGAAGGAGGAGACAAACCATGATTTTTCTTATAAGACAAATAGCTCTCTAAACTATGAAACTCATGAAATATGGCGTGGGAGTTCTCATTCTACATAAGAAAACTACCTTCATTATTTAGCTCTATTGTAAAATCCCAAAACTAACTGGGGATATATCTCATGATTTTAATAATAGGTATGGGCTTTATACATGATCTTACATGCATTAGATGCATTCTTAATCATCTAGATTCCTCTGAAAGTGATCCATCACTACTTGTAGTCAAAGAAACTCCTCTTTCAGCTACCCCTCACACTTGGCCTCAAAATTGGATTTAGTTTTCAATTCAAATCCATAAAACAGAGTTAATTACACTTTTTAAAGACCCTCCATGGCCTTATATTTCCTAGATACACCTTAAATAATCTTCCACTTAAAGTTCTCACACTTCTCACTATCTTTTTCACTTTGCCAGTTTTGACTGGCTAAGATGAACCTACTTGTAAGAACACTTAAGATATTTAATGATTCATTAAATGGTCATATTAAGTTATAATATGTCTTAAAATAATTCCCAAATTTGAGTGTTCCTCTTGAAATTCCATAGAACCTACATAATGCATAAAACAATCAAAGAAACCAATTTTGTACCCTATCCATATAGATAGGGTTAAACTCAAGTGGATGGAAATATATGGATATTACCCTAAATTTTTATAACACTTTCATTCCCATTTTTTTTTCTATTAGGATACCTCTCCATCCTTGTTTTCCTAGGCAGGTCCTTATCTAGGGTTTAGTAGGGTTTTAGGCTCATTTCACCCTTAACCTTTGTTTATAGAGATGAAACAATGTATTTATAGATGAATTGAAAAATATTGATGTTAAGTACCCATATCAGCCTCCCCAAACTCCTTATATATCCATGCATAACCTTAAATAATATATGAGTCTTCAAAGTTACCCTATTAAACTTGGTTTCCCATTTTGCACAGGCCTAAGTTGTCTATGAGCCCAAAAATGGATTCCTTGGAGGTTTATTTTAACTTAATAATATTGGACATATATTTTATGCCCCAATATACATTTCCACATATATTAAATGTTTTCCTAAATTTGAAAGTGAGACTGACTTCCCATTTGGGCTCTAGGCTAAAACCATGCCTAATGGGCTTGACTGTAACCCTGAAGTTATAGATCATCTTGTTGAGATTGATACTTATGTGCTTAAATTTCCATTTTTTTTAGGTTTAATTTAAATTTTAAAACTTAATTTCAATGTTAAACCATCCCCTATCTCACCTTATCATTCCCATTCTCGAAATATGTAGGGTTTGTACTTAAGGGAATTACCTTCTATCTGAGACAAAATAGAGGGTACTTCCCCTATTTCCTCAAATTAAATTAATGTTTTAAGGGATTATACAATTTTTTATGACCTTTTACACAAAAATTTATCCTTTTTTCATATCATTTGACCCTTCAACTCTTGAAAAATCCAAGACAGATTGTGTAAAATGATATTGTGTATAGGGTTTGGGGTATAGACTATGTATTGCTTGATTGAAGCCCTTTATATGCATGATTTATGTTTTATGAGTGTTTATCTATCCCATCACAACCTTAACCAAGGTTTTACAAACCAATTCATTACCCCAATCCTCCACATTCTTCTTTAAACACGCCTTGCTCAACTCAGACTTAATTGTGTTTTACTTCATAACAAAGGCCCACCTATAGATGAAACTAGGTGTTTGCCATTGTATTTATGCTATAATACTTCCTATGAATATTTGATTTCATTTAATATTATTTTTAACTCAAATCAATTTACTTGTAAGCCTACCAATGTATGACTCCCTTATTTCCTCCCACTATCACACCATAGTCAAATTATAGGTGACTATTTATGACCAAATGGAGCCTATAGGTGATGTTCTATACTTGGTATTGAATGTGGAGCCCTCTTATTTGTCCTTTTATTACCATGGTTTCCTTTTTATTCAAAAATATCCCCCCATCCAATAACTAGGCTTTCATTTCATTTCAACACATTGAAGAGCTATTTGAACATGCAAAACTGCAGAGAACACTTCACATTCTACAGTAAAAAAATGTAAGAAATGGATACCTTATATCAACATGTTCTTATCACCAAATGATCTTTTGTCAAGTCAAACCACTTATTTTTCACTTTTATTACAACATTAAAAGCCTATAATAGTTAGTATTTCAAAAATACTTCATCATGGGAAAGTCACAAGAATGGATAGGCCTCTGTTTGGATAGATTAAGGTAATTAGTCTCTAAACTTTATTCCATATGTGAATCATAAATCACCAAGTCCTTTTACAACTCAAGATCTTCCATATTTAAAACTAGAGCATTCTTCAACCTATAAATACCTTGATAAAGATTCAAACAAACTCTGAAAATGACATTTCAAGCTTGCTCAACCTCTATTAAGCCACATATAGGTGGTTTTTCAAATGTACAGGCAGTGAATGAACTTATGAGAAGTATGCATGGTTTGTGAGTCTCAATGAAGTTTGGACCCATTTAAAATTTTCAAAATATACTCTTCTCACTATATAAAATCCTATCCATCTTAGATACTCCCTCTCAACATGATTTATTTCCATGAGGGCACTTGTAGGTGTACTTTGAGTTGTATGTAGACAATGAGTAGAATTGGAGTAATATGCATAATGAATGGTCTCATGAACAAACTTGGAATCCCTACCAATTATTAAAATGTATTTTTGTCATTATAAATATATTTAAACAAGTTTCAAAACCTCTATTACAACATGATATCCTTCTTATAGGCATCACTATAGTGGCATGCCAATGGCAGAAGACTATGTGAGTGACTGAGCTAACTGATATAGTATTATCTTTACCATTTGAAGGCTTAAATTATCTACATCATGTTTCTATAATATATTCCAAAGATTTTAAACCTTCATAATACTTCTTTAGATGTTCTCAAAGCCTTCACAAATCAGGATTGAGAGTGAGAAGGAATTAGGTGTTGACTATACATGCCAATGAACCGCACCCTCTCTAATGCTAACCTTAGATGTTGAAACTTTGAAAGAATAATACTGTCCTATCCCCTTTGGAATGATTAAGACACCATGTCACATTGGATTTAGTCTATTTTATAGAAAGAGACTTTATGTAAATGGTTAAATTGGAGTGCAAGTTTACTATCAACACCTTCCTACAAAGTGAGTTGTTTGAGATATCAAATCCCTTCCAAATATGAGACCAAGAATGGATAACATGAAAGGTGATATTCAACATCATCTTTATGTAAAATCACTAATTGATCTATATGAAATAGTTTAGAAAATATTAAAACCCATAAGGTATGGGAAATAGTTGTTAGGTTGTGAAGCTAAAAGCTTCACCCGGATGCAAACATGGAGGAGGTTGTTAAGTGTCACAGTCGCTGACATCAGCAGGATAACCGACGTCAGGCATGGGTTGACAAAAAGCAACTGACATCGGCAAGATTTGACCGATGTCAGTCCTTTTCTGCCTGGAGGTGACCGATGTCAGCTGACTCCTATCGATGTCAGTTGCTTTCTGTCGACCCCTGCCTAACGTCGGTTATCCTACCGACATCAGTGACTGTGACACTCAGCAACCTCATCCATGTTCGCATCCATGTGAATATTTTAGCTCCACAACCTAACAATCTCCCACTTGGAGATAAACAACTACACCTATACCTATACCAGTACATTGTCTAATCTATATCCTAGCTTGTATCCCTCTTCAAGCTTAATCTTGAAGACCAACCACCACACACCCTATGGTGCTACACCTGTGTCTGAATTTCTCCATTCTTAGCTTACTTTCTTCTACCATTGCTATACTCCCACTCAATCAGAAACCCCTGAGAGTGACCTATAATCAACAAACACTAACCAGATCTGAACCACCTATTAGTAAACCTCACTCTGAGAACCTCCAACCTCGCTCTTATACCACTTGTTAGGACTCGAAAGCACACAATTGATCACCTTATATAAGCAACTAAACACAAAATTTGACCAGAATGCACAAGTAACTAGAATTCAAAAATAACACAGAATATGAGAGACAATACCCAATTGTATCAATACTCTTCTAGAAGGAAATAAAACAAAGAAGATGCCACAGTCTTCTTCCTTACACACCTATAGGGCTCCCACACCTCTAGGGCATAAACAGTAAATCTCTTCAAGAGCTCACTCTCTCTCTTATGGTCCCAACACACAACTCAAACATAGAGTTGGTGTTCACCTCCAACCAGTCAGTATCACTACTTCCAGTACATTGAGTATACACACATACTCAACCGAGTACACAATGCACTCCAAGTAGATCTCCCATGAACTTGCAACAACCTGAAACTCAAATGATCTTACTTTGGAAGGATCTACCTTGCCTTCCTCTTTGCTCTCCAATCGAGTACACACCATACTCTAAGTAGATCCTACCTGATCTTGCTACCTATTGTGTTGCTGATCTCCCTGATCCTGTTGCCACCTGTAGATCAATCTGGTCTTGCACACCTGCTGACCAACCTAATTTTGCACACCTGCAAACCTAGATCTTGCACACATAAACACCTACAAATTAATGATCTTACTTACCATGCAGATCTCCAAACCTGGCCTTGCACACCTACTAACTGAGATCATACATACATGAAGAATCCTTCTGATTCTCCAAACTAGCACCCACACTTGGCACTGTGGCACTAGGAGGAACACACCTTGCTCTCTTCACTTTGAAGGAGCTAATTTTTGCTCTCTAGCACACTTTACAATACAGCCCATGAGTCTATTATATAGATCCCATGCAAACAATAATTAGACATCCAATTACAATAATTAGATCCATATCTCAAGTCTAATATTAGCCTTCTACATGCAAACAACCAGTTCGTTAACTAATTGTTCATGCAACTGATAGTTCCAGAACCGCACAGAAGACCAACATTGGTCCCTGTCTATCTGGGGATGACTGACATTAGCTGATTCTTGACTGATGTCAATTTTCTCTGCACTGGATATGACCGACGTCAGTTGTGCCTGCTGACGTTAGTTTTTGTAACACTGAGCAATCCTCCTCCATGTTTGCAACAATGAAGCTTTTAGCTCCACAACCTAACAATAGTGAGGAAAAAAACATAGTCAACTTGTTAGAGATGATTCATAAATAAAATTTGACCAATCCTTAAAATCTTGTTATTAAAATAGATTTATCTAAGTGTACTATCACCCCCAAATACATTTTGTCTAAAACTTCTCCAATTGGTTGCACCAAGCATAAACCTGCTAACTGGTTCTATATGTCTGGAAGGGTGAAGAATGATTAAAATTGTTTTAAAACACTTTTATCAATTCCAAATCATTTCATGCATGTAAATGAATCTGAGGAATCTGAATAGTCTCCTCACAACCTTCTCCCATGTGTCACACTCTCTTATAGGCCGTATAAGTTCCAAACTCTTCCTTTTTTAATTTTTTTCTTGATAATCAATTAGAGAACCTACAAATTTTAAATGAAACTAACATTTCTGATAAGGAATCTGACATATGGTATGCTTGACAGAAAACTAGGACACTTGGACACCTTGAAAACCATGTCACTTGTATTTATGACCCCTAAATGGCTCCTAAGTGACTCAAAATGACATATAAACTAATTAAACTATGACCAAGGCTAAAATGGCATTAAATTACATCAAATAGAATATAACACACCCTATGAAATAATATTGGACCCCTATATAAGTTTTTACTATAGGGGGTTGACCCATTTTGACTTGTGGTCAAAATGGTCAATAGTGCCTATTATTCTTGAAGATGGTTCTACACCCCTTGTAGAAGAAACAACGAGGGTGAACATCATAACCTACAATGACCCAAAGATAATTTATGTAGGTGCATCTCTCACTACCTAGGAGCACAAGTTTATTATTACTATCCTAAAGGATTTTATTGATACATTTTTTTGGTCTTATTCTAACATCTTAAGGTTAGACCCATCTCTAGTGGTGCATCGACTTGTTGTATATCCATATACCAAACTAATCAAGTATAAGCTATAAAAAATGGATACACACATTACTATAATTATTAAAAAAGTAATAGATAAATTATTTTAAGTAGGATTCTTTCACCCATTGGAGTATTCAAAATGGATCTCTAATATTATGTCAGTTAGCAAAAAGCCTCAGGTTATTCACTTGTGCATATATTTTAGATATATTAATAAGGTGTGTCCTAAAGATGATTTATTTCTACCAAATGTTAACATGATTTTAGATTAAATAATAGGATACAATATGTTGTCCCTCATGGATGGATTCTCAAGCTACAACTAGATTAATATTGTACCTGAGAACATTTTGTTATCAATTAATGCCATTTGGCTTGAATAATTATAGGGAAAACTATTAGCATGCCATGACTATCATATTCCATGACATGATGCATAACATTATTAAATACTACATGGATGACATCCTCACTAAATCCAAGACACATGCAATTCATCCTAATTTTCTATGGAGAATCTTTGACAGATTTCATGAATACAAGTCACATCTCAATCCAAAGAAGTGCATCTTCAACATCACTTCAATATAATTTATAATATTTATTGTGTCATATCAAGGCATTTAATTTGATCCTTCTAAGGTCAAGGCCATTATGTAAATGCCTCATCTTTCTACTCTTAAATAGCTTGGTAGTCTTCAAGGAAACATTTAGTCTATTCATTACTTTATTTCCTTATTGGTAGATAGAAGCCACCCTTGTACTCACCATTTTTAGAAAGGTTTATCATTTTAGTGGGATATTAATTTCCATTAGGCATTTAAAGAATTAAATAATTACTTGTCCAACCTTCTAGTAATAATTCCAACCTTGTTACTCTACATATCTACAATAGAGTATGCCCTAAGGGCACTTTTGGCTCATCAAGATGAGTAAGTAAAAGTGCATATAGTCTATTACTTGAGTAGGAAACTCATAACATACAAGAATAAATATATTCTAATTGAAAAGGTTTGTTTGGTAATGGTTTTTTCTTCCCAAAATTTATGTCACTACATGCTCAATAACAAGACCATAGTCATTGCCAAGATTGATCTACTTGAATATTTATTATCTAAAGCCACTCTGATAGGTCGCATGGATAGATGGGTGATGTTGTTGAGTGAATTTGATGTGGAATATCAGAACCAAAAATGCATTAAGGGGAAGTTTTTTTAGATCAGCTTGATGAATCTCTTATATATTATATATAACCACTTATCTTTGATTTCCTAGATGAATCAATTCTAACTCTAGAAGCAACAATTATTGAGTCTAAATAGTGGATGTTATATTTTGATGGCTCCTTCACATCCCATGGATTTGGGGTCAATATCTTGTTCATTACACCATAAGGGGATCTCATTCCCAAAGCATTCCATATTAGTTTCCATTGTACTAACAATATGGCCAAGTACAAATTACTCATTATAGGACTCTACCTTACCATACAATAGAATATTTAGGAGTTAATGGTATATGGGGATTCCCTATTAATCATTAATGATGATAAAAATTAGTACCAAACAAGGGATGAGAAGCTTATATCTTACAAGATTATGGTAAACAAGCTCCAATCACATTTTGAAATACTTCAGTTTAAGCAAATACCAAGGGCCAATAACATATTAGTAGATACAATGGCCACCATTGGATCCATGCTAGCAATGGTCTATAGTGTTAAAGAATAACAATTTCTCATTGAGAACCTTATTAAACCAATGCACTTATAACGAGATTCTAAGATGGTATGAGATATTGTTGGTCCTAATATTCCTTAGTACCAAGACATTTATAACTACCTTTATGACCACATTCTTCCTTGAAACTTAACATAAAACCAGCATAAAGCCTTCATCCATAAAACCACCTGATATACCTTACTCATAAATACACTCTATCATAGGGGATATGATGGAATGCTACTTCATTGTTTATCTTTGAGAGAATCCAAATTAGCATTGAAAGATGTATAGAAAATAACTTATGTGGCCCACACCAGTGGCTTGGTCCTTGCTAATAAAATCCTTTGACTTGGGTATTACTAGCCCATAATGGAGATAGATGTTTGTTGGCATGGAAAGAAGAGTGATATTTATCAATGACATAGTGATTTGATTCATGCTCCTTCCTTGCCACTGTAGCTGATCAGTACACCATATCCATTTTCTAATTGGGGATTCAATTTCATAGTGAAAGTAAACCTTACTTCCTCAGATGGCCACAAGTATATCCTAGCTACCATGGACTACTTTACTAAGTAGATAGAGACTATTCCCCTCACATATATAATTGAAAAATAGATTACCAATTTCATTCATTACCATCTCATCCACTACTACGGCATTCCCTCCACCATTATAATTGATAATGTTGTCCCATTCAAAATAAAGATGTCAAATCCCTCTCTTATAAATTCCAAATCAAACATAAGAATCCTATGGCCTTTTACCTTCAAGGTAATAGCCAAGCCAAGCTGTCTAATAATACTATTATTAAAATTATGAAAAATATAGTTAATCACACTAGTCATGATTGACATTTACAATTATTCTTAACCTTATGGGCTTACCATACCAGTACCCCCACACCTATAGGTTCTACACTTTATTTCCTATTTTTTTCATTTTGATGTCATTATTCCTATCGAGATCGAGTTTCCATCTCTATGCATTTCTCTACATAATATCATTGATGATGAAGAATATAGAGTGGCCAGATTACAGGAGCTAGAGATCTTGGATGATAAATTAAAATCAGCATTGGATCATTTACAAGCCTATTAAAATTTGTTTCATCATAGAGACAACTAATGTATTCTCTATAGAGAATTCAAAATTGGTGATTTTATTCTAAAAGATAATCAAAAAAATACCAATGCCGAATGAAAGAAGGGTAATTTTGAATCCAATTAGATTGGACCCCTTATTTTTATTATAAGTTATGGTTCTTAGGGTATATATACTGGCTACATTAGATGGAAAAGAGGTCAAGGATCCCATGAACATAATACATCTGAAATAATACTATACTTAATTGAAAATGAACCATTGCCTATAACATCTCTCACTTGGGGGAACCTATTTCACCTTTATTCTTTTACTATATTTTTCATAGATCATTCTTATTCCTATTATCATACCATTCCTTAGACCATTATTATTCCTATTACTATATCATTCCTTAGATAATTATTTATTCATTTGTTTTATTTTCCTATTACCAATCATGATCATTATTATGGCCAGCAAGTGTTGCGGGCATATTTAGTGACTATTATTCCAAAGGAACTTCAAAATAATTAGCATTAATAGTTTCTTTGTAGACAACTATTTTAGGTTATGTCAATAAGAGTGTTACCTACTTGATAGTAACTTGAAAATTTCCTCTAATTACTTCTCCTAACATTTTTTCCCCTTTGTGTGTCATTTATATTCCAATCTTGTTGTTTCATGGTATCCCCCAATGCTAAGGTTCTCAAGTTGGTTTGTGGTAGTTACCATTGCATCTGGTTTAATTATTTTTTAATCCTCTACTTAAGGACATGTATCCTTTAATATATGGTTCATTGTACATTTGAAAATATTACCTTGCTTTTTTTATTTCAAAAACCCCAAAAACATTGAAAATACCTAGGAAAAACCCTAAAAATTACAAAATCATGACAATTGAATTATAATTTCCACATGAGATATAAATGCCCAAAAAAATTCTAGGATAGGACCTCTTATCTATCCCACTTCATTTTAGTTACACATTACCATTACCATTACCATACCATTATCCTCTTATTTCTAGGATAACTACATTGGCCTAAGGTCCACATAGACTATGTAGGTAGTGCTTGGATGTATGGGGCATCTCTAATCATCTCAGTCAATATTTTTCATTTTTTTTTGTTACCTATCATTCTTTACATTTTTCAATCAACCTTTTCCTTACACTTTGATCATTTTGTTATAAATCTTTTCCTATCACTCTCAATGTTTTGTGAGTAACCTTTACCTAACGCTCTCATTATTTTAGAACAAAAATTTCCTAATGATCTCACCATTTTGTGAGTATGTATTTCTTATTGCTTATCTATTATCACATACCTACATATCATCACTTATTTTATCACATATCCCTGGGAGAACTACACTTGGCTCGAATTCCATAGGACCATGTAGACAATTCCCACTTGTCTTGAGGCATTTGGAATTAGCTTGGCCACCCCTTTCCTCTTCTTTTATTCCCCCTGTTACTATAACCAATTCAGTGTCCCCTTATCCTAGGGTCACAATATCTAAAGCACATCACCTTATTTATTACACATGTAATGATCTAAGCAATAATTTAGGCAACAATTTGGGTGACGATTCTACCCCAATTGATGATGAAACTTCTGGGAGCCATAACTTTTGCACCGTAGCTCCAATTGACTCCCCGTTTGAACCGCTACAAATATAAGAATGAGGAGACCATGGTGAGATGTCACTAATATTTTATTAGTGGTTTTTTACCCATAAAAACCCAATGGAAGTTCCCCAAATTTTAATTTTAGTAGTGTAGTCTAAAAATAGTAAGTTTCTAAAAATAGTAATTCCTCGAATTATGTATTATTTTAAATCATGAAAGTCAAACCACTTAATCTCCCTCAATATTGGTGACCTTTCACACCCTCCTCCTACTTTAAAAATGTGTATAAATGAATATTTGACACAAAATGGAAATCAAACATCTTTTCCCAAAGATAAACATATAGTTGTATTGCAATTTTGAGTAGTAAAACATCTCTTCTCAGAGAATTCATTGTTACTATGTTATTTTCATGTTCCTAAAATATTTTTCAATCAAAAATTATGAGTTTTGGATCAAGTGTTCCCTTATCCTAAGGTCACAATATCCAAAGCTTATCACCTTTTTTATTACACATGAAAAAAATGTTGATAACTTCATTGGTTTTCTCTTTTATTACATATATATTTATATTTCTTATTTATTTATTTTGTTTGTTTGTTTATATTGTTTTTTTGTTTGCTTGCTTGTTTGTTTACATTTAAGTACACTTTATTTCTTATTAATTCTTAATGATTCATATCTTGATTTTAATTTGGTTATATTTTGTGTTTAAGTAATTTTTATTGTTGTTTATTTGTGTTTGGTACATAATTTTTTACACTTAAGTCTTGATATTTGATATCTTATATTTAAGGTTGTTTACATATTGTATTTTAACTCTTTTTTTTTTGTTTTATTTTTTGTGTTTTGTGTTTAAATGCTTTATGTTTTCAACTTAGGTTTTGATATTTTATCAATATATTGAGTTGTAAATATTCACATTTGAACTAGTCTATGTGCAATTGACATACAATGTTATTATGAGTTTTTTATACTTATGATGAATAATTTTATTTGTAAAATTAAATATCAAGTGCTCAATATTGTACATAAAAATGTGAAGCCAAAATATATTTCTAAAAACACTATCAACCTATCCAATACATGATCACCATAACATTCCATTTTCCATAAACACATCCTGTAAAATAAACACAATATGTTTATCTCTATGCTACCTAACGATGTGCATCTCTTGAAGTAGGCATATACCATCTAGTCATATTGCATGTACATCCATGAGATAAACATAATTGAAAAATGAACTAGAAATATAGATAACATAATAATGGAAAATAGATACACATCAATATCCATATTCTGATCAACATATCTAGATCTAACATTATAGTAGTACAAAATCATATAGCATTACAAAAAATATTAATATTCTATATACAATAATCTATGAGCTAAAATTAATTTAAATATATATATATATATATATATATATATATATATATATAAATAATAATATTATGCATTAAGATAATATATATATCTCATAAACATTCCAAAAATATGGAGCTAAAAGATATAATCTTAGCTTTGGCTTGTCCCATATCTAGGGGCACTCTAATCAAAGATCTATCCTATGCCTAGTGTTGGTGATGGTGGTAGTTATGGTGGAAATGATTATGGTGGTGGTGGATGTGGTGTTGGTGGACCCATCACTACCCACTATAGAGTTGATTATATCACAAATATCTCTAAAAATATAGTGTGTCAAGACCTAGATGACTTGATAGTCTATTGGCTCTATGGTTTCTCCCTAAGTTGTAGCTAAATCAGCTCATAGCCTAGGCACATATTGATCTAGGCCTATAATATTTGATAAATGCTCAGTGATATCATGTTATAACCTATCAATAAATGCCTAGTCATCTACTAACCTCATAATATTGAAGGTCCTAGCCTCCCTTATCCATGTGTCAAAGGTCCCATCCTCCCCTGTCCATGTGTCAAACATTCCAACCTCCCCTATACCCATACCATCATATGTACTAGATGTCCCAACCTATCCTATACATGTATCCTATCCTGAGGCACCACTTTCTACCTTGGCCATCTATGTATCTATTAAAAGACCATGTATCCCATTCTTGTCTCCATCTCCATCTCTATCCCCAGCTTGTACAAATGGGATTTGTAAAGGTTGTTGTGTTATATGTTGCACAAGAATTTGAAGAACCTATTATACATTCTATTGTAGTATAACCTAAACAATTTATAATGGGATAGCCTATGGTATCACCTATTGTATGGGAATTTGACCCTATATTTATACATGTGCATGTGTCTGATCCACATCCTTTCTTTATTGTATTATCCTATGTTACCCTAGCTATTAGGGTTGAGATTTAGTCAATTAGATGGGTCAAAATCCTACCCACCATTTTTTATAGGTGTTTATCATTCCAACATCCATTAACCCACCTACATAAGCCCATACTATCAATTTTACCATATCTAAACTAGTAATACCTTGGATTCTTAGTACTAGTATCCCCCACTCTCTAATCTCTCATGTGATGTGTCTAAATATATGGGACCCATTTGGCACATCTTATTGGAATAAAAACTATAATTATATGTTATTGGGCCTATACCTATCCATGATGTTGTTTTGACCTATAATATAACATGTTTTCAACATATATGTAGTCATGAAACCATCCTCTATCTAACCAAAATGTATTACCATATAGAACCACCAAATGAATTCACCACCTACCATCCCATTTATTTCTCACTTATAAAATTAAAAATCACCTTGGTGGGCTCATATCCCCACTCCTATCTAGAACCAACCATATGCCACATGATTCTTGGGTCCCCTCTAGAATCATTGACCAATTGATGCTCTATAGTGATGTGCTTTTAGGCCCAAACCTAGAGCAGAGTGTTGTGTCCAATATGGTATCCCCTCTAACAAGTGATCGTATGTAATTCATGGTAGAGTTTTGATAATATCATAATACCCCATATAAATCAAGTAGTGAAATCTAACATACATTTAACCATTCCTATGATCCCAATATGAAAGAATCACCAGCTTTTGTCAGGCATTAGGAGGTCACTAATAAGATCCAACAAGATCAATACCTATTGAGGCACTAAAATCAATTCTAGAGGTGGTGTCACTCAGAGAACAATAACTGCAGGCTAATTTGGGTCTTCCAAGACATCAATGTCAATTGACCCATCTATAATCACAAGATCTATCACACCAATAAGATCCTCTAGTACCTTTATCCTACCCTCTAGCATCTAATAGATTTATCAACCACAAATAGGAACTCATAGGATCCTATGCACATCCTCTAAGGTCATTATGGCCTCTCTAGTAGGTAGGTGAAATGTATAAGTATCATAGTGCCAGTGTTCCACTAGTTTGACAAATAAGCACGATCAACTGAAATAATTGGTATCCAGGCTATATATCATAAATCCATTGCCTTAAATAGCCCCACTATCTCTTCTATCATGATCTCAAGTTGATGTAGCACTCATGATCTTTGTTCACATGTCTTCATGACTCTTACACACTCCTATGTATTGCATACCAAATAGAATCAAGTCAGTAACTTGTCTATTTTTCTTCTAACTAATCAATTTACCATTTTCTTCTAGTTTTGGACATAGAATTCTATTCTTGTATCCTATTTTTCCCTTTCTCCTAGATGTTTTACTATTTTTGGTAACCTCACCATTTTCCTTGGTGACTTCATCATTAAATAGAGTATTTTTATCACTTTGTAGTATGATCCCACCATTTTCCTTATCAAGTCCATTACTTCACTATTCAGTAGGTTGTTCCTACCATTTTGCAAGATGATCTCACTATTTATCATGAATTCACCATTTTTGTACATTATGTTTTTATTATGCAATTTTTTTATTTGTGGTGATCCCATCATTTGAATCACATTTTCATTTTTATTTTATTTATATCATCATTTTTTTTATTTTTAATGAAATACATGTTTTCACCATTTTGGCATTTTCCATATGTTTTTTTGATCTCATTGATTTTCATGCAAGATCATTATTTGTGTGGCATTCCTACCATTTGTGTTGGTGATCTCATCATTTTTTTATTTTTTAGAATGGTAAAAACACTTTTCCATCTACTTATAAATCCTAATAAATGCCATAAATGTCAATTTGGATAAATGAAAAAGGTACTTACTGATACCCTAGTCTCTAGTGGTGTTGGTACTCTTGAATGTGCTCCCAAAGGTGTATATGGTGAGGGATATTCAAAATTATTTTTATACTCTTATGCATAAAAATTAGAGCTCCAAACTGAAATAGTGTAGGGTAAAAATGAATATTTTTCACCCTTCAAGGGTGGATTTTTAGTCATAATTTTGAATTTTTCCCCTTGGGCCTATCTGTGATCTTTTTCCTTCCCAGGAGACTCATTTTTGCTTTGGGTAAGTGTACAGAGTTTGGGGATAATTTTTTGGACATTTTACATAACATGATCACATTAATAAATAATGTGAATGCATTATTTAATTAATGTAATCATATTATTTAAATTATGGCTTGGTAATTACTAAGCCATAACGTGATTGCATTAATGTAAAACATGATCATGTTAATAGATAACGCAATCTCATTATTATAAAACAAAAATACAATCAAGTTACTATTATTTTTCATATTTAAACAAATGGAGTGAATGTTAGTTAATACTTAACATGATCATGCTATTGATAACATTATCATATTCTTGTTATTTTGCACATAAAATCATGTGAGAGTTACACATGAAGGCAATTTTGGGTAGATGCTTATATTTACTACTCTAAATGTTAATTATAAGTTTATATTTAATAAATTTAACAATTTAAATTTAAACTTATACTTTAAATTTATTTTAGTGAATATAATAAATTAGGGTCACTCAACATCTAATAGAGTTGGTCTCATAGATGCATGCCTTATGATGTGGAAAATAGTTTTTCAAAATCTAATCAAGTCAGTACTTAGGCATCTTTAGGGTTTAAGTATTAAACCTAGGGATTTAAAGACATATTTTTTGTAATTGATGTCCATTTTTGGTAAACATATAGTCATTTTTTAGATTTTTGTGCCTTCTAGATTGATTCTTGGCATTTTTAGGAGTCTTAGGTTTGTCAAAATTGAAGTTTGTAAACCACTCACTTTGAAATAGATGAAAATTGGTGTGATTGGGGTATCATAGGTCACATTAATGACCTACACACATCAAATGACCACTTTCTATTGATTTCACTTGTTCATTATCCCTCCCTCATCCCTGATCACTTCCTATTCATGCTTCATCACCCCTAATCACTATCACATCATTGTTCATTATCCATAATCACTCCCTCATTGAACCTTATTATCCCTAGTCATCTCTAATCCCTCCCTCATCATCCTTGATTACTCCCTCATTGACCCTCACTATCCCTCATCTTCTCTAATCACTCAATCCTCATCCCTCATCATCCCTCATCACTCCCTTATTGACTCTCACCATCCCTCATCATCTTCAATCACTCCCTTATCATCTCTAATCACTCTGTCATTGGATCTCACCATCCTTCATCATATTTAATCACTCCCTCATTAGCTCTCACCATCCCTAATCACCACGTCATCATCCCTAATCACTTCCTCATCATCCCTCATCATTCCTTATTAGCTCTTACCATCCCTAATCATTGCTTCATCATCCCTAATCACTCATTCATTATCTCTCACCATCATTAATCACAATTTCATCATCCCTAATCAATCCCTCTTCATCCCTCATCATCCCTAATCACTCCCTTGTTGACCCTCATCATTTTTAATCATTCCCTCATCATCCCCAATCACTCTCTAATAAACCCTCATCATCCCTCATTATCTCTAATCACTACTTCATCATCTCTAATCACTCATTCCTCATTCCTCATCACCTCTAATAACTCCCTCATTAATCCTCACCATCCCTCATAATCCTTAATCACTCCCTCATCCTCCCTAATCACTCCCTCATTGACCCTCACCATCCCTCATCATACCTATTGACTCCCCTCATTATATCTACTCAATTCTTCCTCATCCCTCTTCATCATTAATCACTCCATCCAATACCTTTATGGTGGTATTTTTTTGGGGTTTAACAATTTTAAGAGTTACAAAATGAGAGTTGAGTTCTAACATAAATATAAGAGATAATGATCAAAATGATGTAGAGGTAAATTTAAAACATAAATATTTAACACCTATGATAAAATATGGGCCTATTAGAAATGATGTAATTCACAATTGAAAATATGCCATAAAAAGAGAAAGAAATAAAACCACCATAGCAACAAAAATGGGTAGTAAATACATGAGGATCACCAAGATATGTGATTTCTTCAAACCAATCAATTGCTTTCCATTAGATGACATTTTATGATCTAAATAATTATGTTAAAGGCCTTATATTTGTATGTTTATTGATTGATTCATCATAGCAGAGAGTGGAAAATAATTTTTAAATGATTAGAACAAGTATTCCAAGATTGGAAAGTGGTGCTAAATTTATATATTCAATATTCAATCCAATGAAGAGTGTCACACTATGAGCTCTCTACTTACACACCTTGAGAAGTGGGTATAAGTTATCTAGAATTATAAAAACATAAGTATATAATAGATTATGAACCCAATGATATGGTCAATAATAAAAATATCTCCACTGTTAGGTTGTGGAGCTAAAAGCTTCACTGATGTAGACATTGGAGGAGGGTGCTGAGTGTCACAGTCACCAGCGTCAGTCAGGCTAACCGATGTCGATCAGGTGGAGACAGGAAACTACCGATGACGGTCAAGGATCAATCGATTTCGGTCACCCCCAGGTAGATAGGGACCGATGTCGGTCACCTGTGTAGTTCTAAACTGTGAGCTCCATGGATAGTTCATTAATGAACCAGTTGTTTGCATGAAGAAGGCTAATTTTAGTCTTGAGCTGCAGATCTAATTATTGTAATTAGGCGTCTAATTATTGTTTACATGAGATCTATTTAAGAGACTCATGGGATGTATTGTAATTTGTGCTAGAGAGTAAGAGAGAAAAAATTATCTCCTTCAGAGTGAAGAGAGCAAGGTGTGTTCCTCTTAGTGCCACAGTGCCAAGTATGGGTGCTGGTTTGGAGAATCAGAAGGATTCTTCATGTATGTAAGATCTTGGTTAGTGGGTGTGTAAGGCCATGTTTGGATATCTACATGGTAAGTAAGATCATTGATCTACAGTTGTATGTGTGTACGAGGTCTAGGTTTGCAGGTGTGCAGAACCAGGTTGATCTACAAGTAGCAGCAGAATCAAGGTGATAACAACACAACAAGGAGCAAGATTAGGTGGGATCTACTTGGAGTATAGTGTGTACTCAGTTGGAGATCAAAGAGGAAGGCAAGGTAGATCCTTCCAAAGTAAGATCATTTGAGTTGCAGGTTGTTGCAAGTTCATGGGAGATCTACTTGGAGTGCATTGTGTACTCAGTTTGAGTATGTGTGGATACTCGGTGTACTAACAGTATTGTTACTAACTGGTTGACTGGCAGTATTGTTACTAGCTAGTGGAGGTGAACACCAACTCTGTGTTTGAGTTGTGTGTTGGGACCGTAATTGAGAGAGTGAGCTCTTGAAGGTGAATTACTGAACACTTGGTGTGGGAAGCCTGTAAGGTGGGAAGAGTGTGGCATCTCTTCATTTGTAATTCTTTTCTGGAAGAGTATTAATACAATTGGGTATTGTCTCTCATATTCTATGTTATTTTTGAATTCTAGTTACTTATTACTTTTGGTTTAATTCTGCATGTTTAGTTGCTTGGTAATCAATGGTGCTTTTGGGTCCTAACAGTTGGTATCAGAGCTAAGGTTGTAGGGAGTAGGTTTGTGTTTGGTTACAAGTCACTCTCAGGGGTTTTTGATTGAGTGGGAGTATAGCAACGGCAGAAGAAAGTACACTAAAAATGGAGGAATTCAAAGGCATGAATGATCAATTACGGTGTTATGGAAAAAAAGAGCAGGTAAAGAAAGATTATTGATTGGTAGCAGATCAGCATGAAGGAACTAAAGAAGCAGATGTTGCAGGTGTTGTTACACAGGATACTCTAAGATGTTTCTTGGATAAAGTAGAATCATGTTCTATAGATTATGTTGCCTCTTTCCATGCAGCCCCAATTAGAGGGGTTGGTGAGCCTTGTCAAAGTATTGGTAAAGGGGAGTGAAGCTGAAATTGCAAGCGGCCAACACATGGGTGTTGAAGGAGGTCATGCAGGTCCCGATCTTGAAGATGTGGCTAATTTATTTAGGAAAGTTGGGTGATGAGAGATGCATAGAAACTCTCATAGTGGATGCACTTGAATTAGCATGTGGTAAGAAAGCAGGTACTCTTTATCTACTTGCTTGTATTACTGATTCTTCTTCTATTGTGAAGACATGGCTTTGTAGGCTTGGTCACATGAGCAAGAAGGAGATGCATGTTCTTAAGAGGAATTCAGATGTCTTTGATAGACTTAAGAATTGGAAAGCCTTGGTGTTCTTGGAGGAGATGACGGATAGAGATCAGCGGAGGGGGCTGGATACTTCTGAGCAGGGCAGTTTGGACATGGGGATGATTCAAAAAGAACTTGCGAGTAAAAAGTCATCACTCACAGGAAAACATAGGTACCAGCATCGGTCAAGGGGAACTGGCATCGAACAGATAGATACCGATGTCGGTCATGTGTAGACCAGAGAAGCCAGTGGTGTCAGGTAGGTGGAGACCGATGTCAGTAGGATAACCAGCATCAGTGACCTGGACAGTCGCATGAAACCGATGTCGATCAGATGCAGATTATGTGGTGACCGAGGTCGATCACTAAAATGGATTTTGGGTAGATAGCAAGCTGTTAAGGAGTCTTAAATGCCCATGTGGAGGTCTGAAAGGGTAAGTAAGCCTCAAATTCATTATTCCTCTTCTTTATACTCATTGCTCATTGTAGAGCAGGAAGGATCCAGGAAACAATGGGAGCATGGCATGAACAGGATGTAGAACCAAATAGGAGATTTGGTAGGGTTGCTAGATGATATGAAAGCACTGAGATGAATGGATACCTTAGTTAAAGACTAGAGAGAATGGACATGTGAGATAGAAGGCCAGGTCATATGGTCTTGAGCAAGTTGTAGGATAGTGGTACAGGGCTGACAGGTGGTACCAGGTGGATGACAAAGTAGGGATTTAGTCAATGTCAGTACAACCATTGTGTTTGTCTTACCAGGGGGATGATGGTCGCAACATTATCCTATTACTGTATGTGGATGGTATGCTTGGTGCAGGTTCAGACATATAAGGTTTTGCTGAGCTAAGGGTAAGGTTAGTTTAGTGGCATGTCATGAGGAATTTGGAGCAGCAAAATTCTTTGGCATGAGAGACATGGAAGATCACAGGTTGATTTTGTCTCTAGTTGGAGCTGATATGAATCAGGTGTTAGCAAGGTTCAATATGCAGGATGCAAAACCAGAGCACACCAAGGGCTGGACAGTTCAGTGTCTGAAATCACATGAGGCCTGGTATAGACCTGAGTTTGCCCACGCAGTGGGAGCTGTCAGAGAGTTAGGAACCAATTCAGAGAAGTGGGTTCTTAGGTATTTGAGAGGGACCAGTAGCAAGTATACATGTTATGCAGGGTCAGGGGTTCACTACATGGGTTTGTAGGTTCAGATGCGGCAGGTTACTTGGATGATAGGAGGTGCACCACAAGATTTGTGGTGGTTGGTCTTCAAAGTTGAGCTTGAAGAGGGATACAAGCTAGGAAATAGATTAGATAGGGTACAAGTATAGGTATAGTGTAGCTATTTATCTCCAAGTGGGAGATTGTTAGGTTGTGGAGCTAAAATCTTCACTGATGTAGACATTGGAGGAGGGTGTTGAGTGTCACAGTCGCTAGCATTAGTCAGGCCAACTGACATCAGCCAGGTGGAGATAAGAAGCTACCGATGATGGTTAAGGATTAACCAACGTCGGTCACCCCCAGGTAGATAGGGACTGACATCAGTCACCTGTGCAATTCTGAACTGTGAGTTCCATGGATAGTTCGTTAATGAACTGGTTGTTTGCATGAAGAAGGCTAATTTTAGTCTTGAGCTACGGATCTAATTATTGTAATTAGGTGTCTAATTATTGTTTGCATGAGATCTATTTAAGAGACTCATGGGATGTATTGTAATTTGTGCTAGAGAGTAAGAGAGCAAAAATTAGCTCCTTCAGAGTGAAGAGAGAAAGTTGTGTTCCTCCTAGTGCCACAGTGCCAAGTATGGGTGTTGGTTTGGAGAATCAGAAGGATTCTTCATATATGTAGGATCTTGGTCGGTGAGTGTGTAAGACCACATTTGGAGATTTACATGGTAAGTAAGATCATTGATCTGCAGTTGTATGTGTGTGTGAGGTATAGGTTTGCAGGTGTGCAGAACCAAGTTGATCTACAGGTGGCAGCAGAATCAAGGTGACAGCAACACAACAGGGAGCAAGATCAGGTGGGATCTACTTGGAGTATAGTGTGTACTTAGTTGGAGAGCAAAGAGGAAGGCAAGGTAGATCCTTCCAAAGTAAGATCATTTTAGTTTCAAGTTGTTGCAAGTTCATGGGAGATCTACTTGGAGTGCATTGTGTACTCAGTTTGAGTATGTGTGTATACTCGGTGTACTGGCAGTATTGTTACTGACTAGTTGACTGGTGGTATTGTTACTGGCTGGTGGAGGTGAACACCAACTCTGTGTTTGAGTTGTGTGTTGGGACTGTAATTGAGAGAGTGAGCTCTTGAAGGTGAATTACTGAACACTTGGTGTGAGAAGCCTGTAAGGTGGGAAGAGTGTGGCGTCTCTTCATTTGTAATTCTTTTCTGGAAGAGTATTCATACAATTGGGTATTGTCTCTCATATTTTGTGTTATTTCTAAATTCTAGTTAATTGTTACTTCTATTTTAATTCTACATGTTTAGTTGCTTGGTAATCAATGGTGCTTCTAGGTCCTAACATCCACATCCCCAAACAAGAAATTATATGAATTAAAATAGTATTTCATTAATAAATATAGATCAATGGTGAGCCAATACACTTCATCATTTATAATGGAAGTCAGAAGAATTTAATTTCTTGTAAAGCATAATTTTAAAAAATGAACTTGAAATTTATACATCATCCATAACCATACACTAGTGTATGGTCCAGTCTAGGCCTTGAAAAATGGTTCACCTAGTAGTGTCACTTGGTGTACAAAATCAAACTTTTTAAAGATACAATCCTTTGTGACATCTCACCATTATAGGTGTGTGATGTTTTACATATGGTCAACCATATATTTACCATTATTCCTTTTATGTTAACTCATGTAATGAATTCATTCATTTAAAGATGTTGCACGACATCCTTAGGCCCTTTATCTATGTCATTTCTTTAATCTACCTTGATGACATCTTAATCTTTATAAAACATGGGATGAACATTCACACCATGCTAAAATAGTGTTTCATATTTTTTAGAAACATATTTTTATGATAACGTGAATAAATGTTCATTTTTCATACAAGAGTTAAAATATTTGGGGCACAGTACACATACAAGGAGTGCATGTGTGAACCTGACCAATATTCAAGTTATACAGGAATTGGAAACTCTAAATAACTTTGCATCTAATTCAAATATTCTCATAATTAAAAAATTATACAAGAGATTTGTGTTTAATTTTTATCTTTTGAACCAAACTACCAAAGGTGGAACCAAATAAAGTTTCATCTAGTCAGTTGTATGACAAAGATAATTATATGAACTAAAATTTAGACTCTATTTTATGTTAGTACTTACATTAATTGACTATAAATTTGGAAGATCATCTAGTTCATTTAGTAATAAAATTGACTATCATAAATGGGTATTGACAACACAAGTCCTAGAAAAGAGTTAATTTATATTATAATAGATTAAATAATATATTATTAGAATCAAATATATCTTTAAAGTATATACTTACATTAAATTATGAGGGAGTGATTAGGGATGGTGAGGTATGGTGAGGATCAATGATGGAGTGGTCAGGGATGGTGAGGGATGGTGAGGGTCAATGAGGGAATGATTAGTGATGATGATGGATGAAGAAATATTGATTATGGATTATGAGAGATGAAGAAAGAGTGATTATGGATGATGAGGGATGGTGATAATTAAAAAAGGAGTGATTAGGGATGATAATCTTGAGTCATTAGAGATGATGAGAGACAATGAAGGTCAATAAGGGAGTGATTAAGGATGAGGAGGGATGAAGAGTAGTGATAGGGATGAGGAAGAGATTAGGGATGATTAATGATGAGGAAAGAGTGATTAGAGATGATAAAGGATAGGGATGGAGTGATTAGGGATGATGAGGGATAGTGAGGGTCAATGAAAGAGTGATTGTGGATGATAAGGGAGTGATTAGAGATGACTAGGGATAGTGAGGGTCAATGAGGAAGTGATTAGGGATAATGAGAAATGATGAGAGAGTGATTAGGGGTAATGAGGGAAGAGTGGAAGTGATCGAGAATGAGGTAGGGATGATGAACAAGTGAAATTAACATAAATTGGTCATTTGATGTGTGTAGGGCATTAATATGGCCTATACTATCTACCCTAATCACACCACTTTGGATCAAGTTCAAAGTGAATAGTTTTCAAACATTAATTTGGACAAACTTAAGACTCCTATAAATGTCAAGAATCAATTTGGAAGGCAAAAAATCCTAAAAATTTACTATATATTTACCAAAAATGGACATCAATTAAAAAATTTATGTACTAAAATCCCTAGGTTTAATACCTAAACCCTAAAAATGTCTAAGTACTGACTAGATTAGGTTTTGAAAAACTATTTTCCATGTTGTAACGTGTACAATTATGATACCAACTCTATCAGATGCTAAGTGACCCAAATATCTTATAGATGAGGAGGGATGATGAAGGATGAGGAGTGAGTGATTAGGAATTATGAGGGATAGTGAGGGTCAATGAGGGAGTAATCAAGGATGATGGAGTGGTTAGAGATGACTAGGGATAATGAGTTTTAATGAGGGAGTGATTAGGTACAATGAATAATGATGAGATAGTGATTAAGGGTGATGAGGCATGAGTAGGAAGTGATCAGGGATGAGGGAGGGATGATGAATAAGTTAAATTAACATAAAGTGGTTGTTTGATGTGTGTAGGTCATCAATGTGACTTATGCTACTCTAATCACACCACTTTTCATTAATTTCAAAGTGAGTAGTTTAAAAACTTTGATTTTGACAAACCTAAGACTCCTATAGATGATAAGAATCAATCTAGAAGGTACAAAAACCTTTAAAATGACTATATGTTTACCAAAAATGGACATTAATTACAAAAATTATGTTCTAAAATCTCTAGGTTTAATACTTAGACCCTAAAAATTCATAAGTACTAACCTGATTGGATTTTAAAAACTATTTTCCACATCATAAGGCATGAAACTGTGAGACCAACTCTATCAAATGCTGAGTGGACTTATTCTCTTATTTTTACTAAAATAAATTTAATGTATAATATTATACTTAACATTTAGAGTAGTAAATATAATCTTATGTCCAAAGTTGCCTTCATGTGAAACTCTCACATGTTTTAGGGTGTTGAGAATATATAACACCATCATGTTATTAAGTAATGCGATTACGTTATTAAAAGGAATATGGTATTTTAATTTGAATTCAATTCTAGTTCCTTTGGCTTAGGAATGGCTTGGATTCTTGAGCCAAAGGCTTGGACTATCAATGTATAGCTGAGTTTTGAAAGGTATGAAAATAAACAAGAAATTTTAACTTTGATTACCAAATTCACTAAGAATTTCAATGTAAAAAGTCAAAAATTTGATATTATCATGATGAGCACGCTCTCCTCTTTTCAAAAATATGATTTTTATAATTTTTTGAATAATTTAAGGTTTCATACTATGTTTATTTCTAACTATGCCTTTTTTAGGCCACTACATGACGCAAACATACATGTTTATACATGTTCATGTAATTTGTATTTCATTGATCCAAGAGAAAAATAAATTATATGGTGACCAAGTATGCTTAATTATACACACATTTTCAAAAAAAAATGATTTTCATTTTTTTTAGGTAGTTAGGCATGTTGTATGGACGGTTATCTATTTCTTTGTCAATTTTTAAGATCTATTTACTTACAAAATTCATTAAAAAAAGTATTCATTGAAAAATTATATAAAATTATAGGTGACCTACTATAAGATCTTATCTAAATTTTTTCCAAAGAGTTTCAAATAATATTAAACACTACTCAAAAAATGATGCACATCATGGTCATCTATCTACTATGTTTTCTGAGAAAAATAGGAGTTCCTCTTCAAAGTTTAGATGTTTGACCTAATTATACTTAACCATTTTTTAAAAATAAATAGTGTATTGGAAACTAGACTCGAAATGATACATTTCATGTTCTTACACCATCTTCAAATTTAGAGTGTAGATATCTCAAATTATCTATAGAAGTTCAGATTTTTGAAATTTTAGAAAAATCATGTCCATAGGTAGGCTACTTTTTGTCCCCCATCTTTGTGCACATACCCCATTGTTTACCATTTTATGATCTATTTTCTTCTAACTGCTCTATTTTTCAATGTCTTCTGCTAAAACACATTTTTATTTATTTTTTTTAATGGCCCACCCATCAAAAATATTTTTTCTGCTCTCCCCTTAAGAAGGCATCGTGGGTCTCCTTAACAAATATTTGGGACATTATTTTATTCCTTGTGCATTTATTTGAGTAACTAGACACTTTCTCTTATTATTATTTCAATTTATATTTATTTGTTTCATTTCTTGTTTTTTGTTTCTTTTTTTTATTATCACCTTGACTCAATCCACATTGTTGTCATAGACATCATCACGGTGCTTCATGTTACGTAGTTGTACTTGATTCTATCCATTAGCATACGCTAAAATTCCATCATGATTTTTTATCATTGGTGTGATGTTTTAATTTATCTACGGGATTGGGGTTTAGTCCTTATATACATTATTATTTGGTCATCATGATATTTTACATCATGGTGCATACTATTTTGGTGTTATATAAAAATCAAGATGTGGGAGGTCTAATTGGTAGTGCTATGGCAAGAGCTCTCTCGATCTACTATCCCCCAACCAAATCATCATGTGTATGTTCATCATTTCTCAATGTTAAAATCAACCTTAATGGATAAAACCATTTAGATTGATCGACAATCAAATCTGACCTACTGGGGCACCTCATTGAATCAAATGATCAAATCTTCCCTATTGGGGCACATTATTATAAATCAACTAGGACTGCCCTTTTTGAGACATTTATTTCTATTTTCCTTAACTATTATAAATTATTGATTATTAGCATTAGCTCATTTGTATTAATTTAAAACATGGGTTAATTTCATTCTTGTTCCATATCTTTTTGTAAATCTCATGTATATCTTTCACCCCCACCTACCCTCTCAAGGGGGCATCATAGGTCACTAGTTATTTCTTCATCCAAATTTTTCAAATTATTCTTAACAACATTTTCATTCTTTGAAAATAATTTATTGTGACTAGTGTCTTGAAATGCCTTCTCCAATAGTGACTAAATGTAGACACACAATTCTTACCATTGTCATATCAAAATTGTAAGACTAAATGACTTCTCGTAATAACATAAAAACTAGACCAAAACCTTCAAAACAATTTGATTCATTTGACACATCACATTTAATTACCGAACCATGTTAATATGTCCCTAATTAGGGAATTACCTTGTATGCAACCATCTCCTTATTATAATTAATTTCTAGTCAAATTATGACCTAGAAAACTAATGTTTTCAGCCAATATTGCATGGTAACTAATCAAATTCTAAATATTACAAAAAAACTAATCATGTTAACTTAAATAATTAAATAAAATTAAATGTTTAAGTGAAAAATCCATGTCAAATTAGTTAATATCTAATTTTATAAAATTAAAATTTAATAAATATCTAAAAAGATGGCATCATCATGACATCATCAATCACAAAGTAAAAAATGCAAGACATGCTTAATAAATACAACAAATATTTGATTTGTGTAAGCTATACCTATTAATTTCTCCCTTATCCAAAAATATTAATTGCAACATTAATTTTATTTGGTCTCCAAAGTTGAATAAATCTTGGACCACACATCTTAATCTTGAGATGGATGGTCCATATCATTTTAGGAAAACTATAAATACATGGGCCTCTATGAACAATTATCAAGCTTATTTGTGCAAAGATATAATGCCAACATCACATTAAAATATTCACCATTCCTTCATCTTAATTGATAAAAATCCATTAGTGTACAAGGGGAGATGTCATTGGAATGAATAAGTGCATTGACAAATACTCATAATTTACAAATTGAGACTAAACATTTCTAAAATAGTTGTTATATGAAATCTTCAAGGAAGGTGAATGTCTTGTTTGTCTTCTTTCATTGATTTCTTTGTCTAGTGATTCTAGATCACACTAGGGAAAAATCATAAAGTGTTAGTTCTTGAATTCATTTTGGATTCCATTCACTAACATTGTATTAACTTTATTTTTTTATTGTTCTACACTTATATTCACTCAGTGGGAAAGATTATAAGGATAATCATGAAATCCATAGATTTATTAAATAAATTATAAATATAGCTTATCTTTCACTTTGTAGTTGTTGCACATAATCAATGCAATAATTCTAAAATAAAGCATGAATAAATTCAAGAGACTAGTTATGATAGTTTTTGCACATGCATAATTAAGAAAATCATTTGTAAACAAGTATATCAACAATCATAGCACCAATTAACCAATTAAATTAGAAGACTAGAGATGTTAAACAAATAAAAATTAATAAAATCTATAATCATCATTATAAAATCCTTTTATTACAATCAATATCCCTACAAAAAAGTAGTTAAAGCAAGAGAGCATATAAGGAAGTTTGGTGTAATCTAGGCCAATTCTAGAAGTAGTTTGATACCTAAAATTTTAACCTTATGGACGTGAAATAAAAGTGAAAACACCAAGGAAAGGAAATAGAAATCCTAACATAATCTTAATAGTGTTTCAACCCCAAAAGTATCAACCCTTCATAATGGTAATGCAACTCACTTTAAATAGGTGATTCAAAGAGCTATTGGTCTCATCTTCTAACTCAACCCACTAATGGGGTAGTTACAAACATCAATAATGATTTAGAAATGTATTTGAAATGCTAACAAAAAATTTAGCTTGACCATGATTTACAGTTAGAATCCATGTCACCATTTTATTTTATATTTTATCTTTTAGCTCCTCATTATCTCTTAATTGAGTTGTAACTTGATTTTTTAATATCAAATTAATCACATAAACCATTCACCAAATTGATAACCTTGAAAACTAAATGAGCTATCACATTTAATGCTTGGGCTCCTTTATTGACTGGGCATGCCTATATAGCCATTGATATTCTCTTTTGTCCATTCGACCAACACTCTTCCCATGTGATGTTTTCTTACTACTTTGCTCAACATTTACCTATGTTTTTATGTTTCCAGTCCCATTATTACCTCACAATGACCTATCACTTTCTTGTTTTGTGAACCACCATCTATCCTTACCCTCCTAGCCCCAAGTTCAAGAGATTATGCCATGTGGTCTAATCACATTAACCTAGAGACATGAAACTCCATAAACCACTCTAGGACTATGAACTAGAGGGATATCACCATGTGGCATTATCCCACTAACCTAGAGGCCTAGATAATCTCTTGAGATGTGCAAACAACCATGGGATTGTGGAGTAGTGATATGTCACCACGTGGTACAATATTACTAACTAGGAGGTGTAAAGAGTCTTTTGACTTATACAAATGGCCTAGAGATTATGGAGTAGTGAGATGTTGTTAACTAATACAATCTCATTGACCTAGAAGCTTAAAGAGTTTGATAATGTCCTAATCTAACTAGTTCCTCAATTCACCAAGAAGATGACATGTGACATAATCTCAAAACCCTATAGGCTCAACTTTTTTTATCTAAACGGATAAATCTAAAATCCCCTAAGCACCCTAGTGAATGAGATTGTGACACATGTCATGATCCCACTAACTTTAAGGGTCCAGTTAAAAAAATCTATGAAAATACAAGACGACAGTCGACATTTTCAAATCTTAAAAATTAAATAGCTAAGGCAAAAAAAAGATTAAGGAACATAATTAAAGCTAAACAAATGCATAATAGCATCAAAAAAGACCCATTTTTTCTAATTTAAATTTGATTCATCCATTTCATCTAAAATTGACTAAGTTAAAGAGTAAAATCTTATAAACATTTAATCATTTTGTCATGAAATTAATCAACCATGGACCAACTTGTTAAGGAAACTTTTGCATCAACTTTGAAAAGTTAGATAATTTGAATAGGTCCAATTCAAACATTCCACAAAGGATAAATTTGAATCAATCTAAAGCATGAATTAGCATTTCTAAGATTCATAAGACTTAGGAGAATTCAAGTATTTATCAATAAGACTTCTTTATGTGTTATTTAGACCAAGCGTTTGTAATGAATACTTGATTATTTAGACTTAGATAATATCAATGAAGCATTCAAAAGGTAAAACTTCACATCTATAAACTTGTAAGCCAAATACCAAACTAGAATAAGAGGGTCCCTATATGAAATTATTTAAATATGGGGCATGTTGGGAGATGACACATTTGAGCATGATTTTTATTAATGTAACAATGTATGAAATATAATAAGCAATGATTATCATGATACTTTTCAAAAATAAAAAATTACTATATGTATTCATTTTGTTAAATATAATTTATTCCTTTACACTTTGAAAAATAATTTGATTTTTTTAAATATAATTTAACAATTTAGAAATAATAAAAACCATAGGGCATAGTAGAATTTAAATGAGAAAGACTCAAAGATCAAGTTCACCAAATGTTTAAACATTTTTATAAATAAGGATTAACATGAAAGAGTAGCATAATCAAGTAAGGAGAAAACTACTCTAAAAATTAGGTCAATTAATGAATTTAGATTCAACTAATATTCTGATGAGAAATGTTAAATCTAAACACATGCTAAATATAGAAATTATTGTTAGAGGTACAATCACTAAGAGGGGAGGTGAATTAGTGATGCTAGATAATCCAATTCAATTCCTAACTCTTAAACATATCACATATAAATATTTATCATGTAATATAAACATGAAAGCACATACATCCAAATCATACATAAGAGCATACATCACATGAACACATCATATATGTGGGAAACCCTCTTTGGGGATAAAGCTCACTGAACCCTAAAAGATGTACTTATGTCCTATAAAACAAGATATAACATTTAGACCAACACCCACTAATCAAGGAACACCCATCCCTTAGTTTAGTGAGACACCAATCCCACGAGGAGATACTACCCCTATCTAGCTGAGCATCTACAATAAATAGACCTTTAGCAAGATTTACCTTTCAAGGAGGAACCAAAACCCTAGGAAACCAATCACCCACTCAGCTACCTAAATATATCACTTTTAACCCATGTTTCTACTCTTCAATTGATGATGATCACCTCTATTTGTACTGTTCACCTCTAAACTACCTCTAGGGCTAACTCACACAAACTACCTCTTCTAGTCTCATTAGGTCCAATGACCTATATGTCCTCCTAAATCAACTTGATCAGATAAGCATGACTGATCCTCTTTACTCTCTGATTGTCCTTACTTACATGTACCTTCTCTTTCAAAGGCTCTCTCCTTTGCTTGAATCCACACATGCACAACTAGCTCAAATATTCCAATTATGTCTTGTATTTATACCACTCTCTTCCTTTAACCCATCTTGGTTAGCCAAGATGCTTTAAATATTTTAACCACCTTTTAAATAGGTCTTTATACATTTTACATGTAAGAACCACACACTCATTAGGTCGACCATTACCTCATTAGCCCCAAACCACTATTAGGTCTTGGGAAACCTAAAACAATCAATCCTTAATACTCACATGTTACATGTGAGACTAATTGGACCACCTTCATTGTTTACCAATGTTTAAACCACATCAAACTTGTTTCCAATACAAATAGTCCAATTATGCCTTGTATTTATACCACTCTCTTCCTTTAACCCATCTTGGTCAGCCAGGATGATTTACATATTTGAACCAACATTAAAATATGTCCTTATATATGTTACATGTAAGAACCACACGCTCCTTAGATCAGCCATTACCTCATTATCCCCAAATGACTATTAGGTCTTGGTGAGACCTAAAACAATTAAGCCTTTATACTCACAAGTTACATGTGAGACTACTTGGACCACCTTCATCATTTACCAATGATTTGAACACATAAAACCTATTTCCAATATCCCCTTTCTTACTCCCATATGGTTCTATGCCATCTAAAACACCAACTCTACACTCAAACCTATCAATTAGGTCTCTTTGCTCTTTAGGCCTTCATACACAAAAAAAATAGTCTCAAACTTTTGAAGCAAACACTCAAGTCTTTCACATAGATATATGATTATATCACATGGGTGATCCTTTCAAGACCTAAGCTACACATTCATGTGTTTTAGGCACTTCAACATAGGCTCTAAGCACTCAATTTAACTCTCTTAGAATGACCACTGAGACTAGTCACACATAGTCAAAATATAGTTATACTATTTTGACTCTCCATAACTGATTAAAGGTATATCATGATAACCAATGTATTTTCATAATCCTTAAATACTTATATAACATCTCCATACTCATTTTATTCGTTTATTCTACTCATAACATCCTCAACTTACTCTTGTAACATGGTCACTCAATATTCTAATGCATTCAACAAACATAATCAACTTATAAGCAATTGTTCACACTGAAGATGGATTATTCAAACCTCTAAAACCACAAATAAAGTCTTCATTAAGTCTAAAACACTATTAATTATTCATTTCATCTTAAAACATCAAGATACTATCAAGAACTCTTCAATTATCCTTCTCAGATCACTTACAGAAGATGGTCAAAAACATAGTCAACTTTGAAGCTCAATATCTTTGATTATAAAAAAATTTATATCCTCTAATCAACTTCTCTAGATGCATCTTGAATTCCTTTACAATTTTTCTCTTTACTACATCAATAAATTCCTCTTAGATCAAAATATATAAGAAAAATATTGAGAACTAGTTTTTCCTTTGTTAAATTCAAATGCCAATGATCACTGTTAAACATCATTCACTTTGACCTCATCTCATACTTCCTCAAAACTTTGAAAAAATACACATCATCGATCTCCTCAGAATTAGCTTAAACTTTACCTTGTAACACTCATTGTTGATCTTAGATCCTTGCTCTCATTATCATGCCAGTTGGCTGATCTATGTGCCTTTTGCACACCTTGTACCATTCAGTCAATATGCTTGTGTGACTTAAAATTTATGCATGCAATTTGAGCATCCTTTGACTTATTGACTTAATGCATGCCATTGATCTATAACTGCATGATCACATATTCACCATTGGATCTTTGTTTGATAAATTAAATGTTCATCATTAGATCTTTGTACGATCATATGCTTATTATTAGATCCTTATTTAATCAAATTAAACACTCACTATTAGATCTATGATCCAATGAAATGCTCATTGTATATCTCTTCTTGAAATTTTGGCTAAGTATGGGAACTTAGTAAACTTCTATCTGAGAAGCCAACTTTTCACCTTAATAACTTTTGTTATGCTTAACCTCATGACCTTAAATTTAAACCATATGATCTCCTCACATAGGTAAATTTATCCATATATCAAACTACTCCTAAAACCTTCACACATGTGAAATATGACATCATCAATCTACTCACTCATCCATATATGTCAAGATGATTACTTGAACTTAGACACTTAAATGACTGCTCTAATGAATTCCTTTCACTTCCATAAGAATTTTAACACTCATAACATCCCATAGGGTCTCTATAATATGTCCATGTCATCAATATCATCCATCAATTCCCTCATTAAGTCAAACACTAAATAACCATGTAGGAACATAGAAGCACATTGAAACACACTTTATCATTGTCAATTTAATACGCATAACACCTCATCAACAACCTTGGTCATCTTAGAGACATCATAGATAAACCTCCAACAAGTACAATATTTAATATTGTGATAATATAAATACAAAGGATAAATTATACTTAGCTTATAAATTGGTGTGCAATCTAAGTAATGCAGGTGTAAATATAGATTATATAAATATTTTGACCTAGTCATTAGATTATAAAAATTAATTTTTTGTCAACATTGACACTTGTGTCACCCTGTGGACACTAACATCGATGTTATTAGTAATTCTTAAACACAACTATCATATACTGAATGTTTACTATTCATTGAGACTTTTACTTATGTATTTATTTATTTTTTATCGCCTTTTTAGATTATGTGTTCAAATCATGCACACATTTTCTATATATCATAATATATCTCAAACACTAGATTCTCTTCTTAGGTCTTACCACCTTGTAAAAAATAGGTTAGTATCTCATGAATTCGATCTAAACTCAAGGAACCCTCTATCAATAAGCATTACCTACATTTTCAATACTCTTTAGAATGCCTCAGACATATATAGTTATCCCCTAAGTATGGTATTGTGTGTGCACAAGGGTGAAATATGATATATTTAAGGTCATACAATGATCTATCTTGTAACTTGGAAAATACTTCTCATGGATTTTTCTTTGAATACTTTAGACTTGTAATATGACTACTCCTATGACTAATATAAAATAGGGAACAATATGACAGTAGAATTTAATTTTGAAATTGATTGAATGATTTTGAATGGGTGTTTTCTTGATATTTTCTAAATGAATAATGAGTTGGATTTAACTTATATTTATACAAGATATTTTTAATATTTATGAAATGGTTAATAAAACATAATAGGCCAAATTTGTACATATAAAAAAAATTACAAATTTGAGTGTTTAGAAGGCATGAACAATTGTATTAGAGAATGGATAGCGGTTTTGATGCTATTTTCCAAGTATAAATGCAATTGTCCAAGAACATAAAAGGTTATTGGAGCTATGTGACTAAATATGAATAATATATATTAGACTTTAAGCATATTATGGGCTACAAGTGATCTAGGTAATTAGAATAATAGGGTTGGACTACAAGATAAATATTTAGACCCAGTGAGATGGTGAAAATGAACCTAACAACTAAAAAAAAGGTTAATAACGTAATGGTATATACTTGAGTGATATTTATTAAGTGTAAAATAACATTTTAACATATAAATTCATATTTAATTATCTCACAAACATCTTTAGTTTTTTATGTATGTTGTATTCCTTTAATCAATAAAATAATTCATAATCATGCTATAAAATGAATCAAATTACAAGTTATGACACAAACATTACTAATACCAAACTTTGAAAAGTTAAGTATAACATGGAAACAAGAGAAAACATTAATTCAACATGCTTTAAGGTCTCTTCTTAACCCTCAATATGGTGATAGCTACTTTCCCTCTAACTAGGTCCTTGTTATCGCTATCCCACAAACTAAGTTAAGCCATTTTATAGTGTTAAATAAAGGTAACCAATATGTCCTTGCTAAACTCCATCCACATTCCAAATCTCCTCTTGATGGTGTTTGTATGCATATTCAATCATAATATATAAGGTTTTTGCTTGTGAAGTCCTTCAAGAATAAATCATCATTATGAATAAATCAATAGAAGAGTCATAAAAACAAAATTAGTATTTAAGTTCAAAGATCATATCACTTGAACATAATAGAACATATACAAAGAATGCATAGTATAATAGTGTTAATCATGCATATATATCTTCATCTATCAAATTTTTGTCTAACGATATTTCACATCAAGATTGGAAGACAAAACAAAATGCATCTACAATTAGTGATTAAAAAAATGAATAGAAGACTACTAAGAGTTTAAGTGAAATTTTATGAGAAATTATTTGAAACAAAGTGATAAAATCACCTCTTATACATCCTTTAAGAATATCAATAAACTATTGTGCATATTATAGAATGCATGGGCATTACTTATATAGTTGTTTGGCTTTAAAATAGAAGATACCTCAAATAAACAACCCACTCACATCATGAATGCACCTCCCAAATAGCAAGTTTGGATACAAAAGTATAAATTAGAGCAATAATAGTTACAAAAAGAATAATATGATAAAGATAAATCATAAAATGAATACACCAAAAAGGAAAAGTTACTAAAAGAGAATCTAGAAAAAATATATAACAAAAAATTCAAGACAAAGAAAGCATACTAAAATAATCTCTCAAAGGAATATTAAAATAAAAATGTGCCTACAAAGTCTAATGATACAAATATGGTTGCTAATGATTCACACATAAAATATAAAGATGAAAAAACAAGATTACAAAAGGAACATGTTGAAAATAAAAGGTTGAAAAGAGAACAATTGGAAAGAGAAAAAATACTAGAAGAACAAATTAAGAAAGAATAAGTGAAAAAAGACAAATATGAACAAGAAATGTTACAAAAGTTACAATAAGATAAGTTATAAAAGGAAAATTTATTATAAGAGAAGTTACAAAAACAAGTTCAAGTTAAACAAGAAAACATTATTAAGAGAGGGTTTCTAGTAATGGAGGTTCAAAATCAAGATATATCTAAAAAACCTCATGTTACAAGTGTTGTTATAAAGGATGAAATTAAAAATCCTTATTATTACCAAGAAACATTCACTATCATTTATCATGTAGATGGAAAGAAATTTACTGATGCCAAGGTTATGGACTATTAAGAAACAAATTTGCATTCTACATCATTCATTTTATCCATTGGATATAAGATTCATCACATAGATCAAACTACAACATCAACAACATGTCTATGATCAATTAAGTTAACAATATTGTTTTTTTCAAAATAATGTAATCTTACTTTCAATGTTATTTGTCATATAATTGCATACTATGTTGTGTTTGGAGGTTCATGGATAAAATCAATAGGGGCATTGATAAATAGTGTTTTATTATTTTTGGGAAACTAGAGTTTAGTTCTTAAACAATAAATGGGATGGATTAAAGGGTAAAATATAATCAAGTATAGTAAAACATAGATTTATATCAATTTGACCAAATTAATTACATGAGAAAAAAATGATTTGTCTAGGCAAAATAGTCATTTACAAGTTCTAAAACAGTTAAGAATAGTTAGGAATAGTCATGAGTAAAGATTCATTTCTAGATATACAACTTAAATTTACTTTAGATAGGAGTGTTGAGCTTAGACAGGAACACCAGTAACTACTTTCTAGATAGGAGCACTAGAAACTATTATTTGAATAGGAGCATCTATCATTGTTATTCGATTTTGGAGTTATTGTCCAAATCAATTTTTGATTTTAGATTATGGTGTGATCTCATTTTGGGGTCTTGTAGGTGTACTTATTTATTTTTGATTACTTTTATGTGCCGTTGTATAACCTATTTTCTTCTCAAAACCTATGTATACCTACACACACAAAACAACAAACACATCAAAAATAAAAGGGAAAAAATGAGGTTAGGGGAAGTATGATCGCATGATGTAGAACCCATGTTGTCTTGATCACTACCTACATTAACCCTCAAGATAGTGTCTTAGATAAAATGTAGTTATCCCTTAAGGAACATGCATAATCAATTCATATAGTAGATGCAAGAATGAACTTTCGCCTAGGCCCTTCCTTGATCAAGCATGCAAATCTATGTGTGATACACAATTCTGAGCTATACATTGATTAGTTTTTGATTATTTAGTGTGAAAAAGTAGTAAGTTCTAGATATAAAATGTTGTGTGAATTATTTTATATAGGAGACTCTTTATTTTGAATTTGGGAGCTTTATTCACATTAGCCGACATCAAAAAGGTAAACAAAACTTGAGGGTATAAGATGGGTTTGGGACCTATTAAGTGAAGAAAAATGACCATTGGGACTCAAAACACAAATGGATAGGAGCATCAAAAATGAGATACTTCTATCTTTGATCCTATATTCCAATTCTAGTGCTCCTATCCTATAAGTTTGGGACTTAGGGGAATAGGATTGGCATGGGGAATACTATCTGGCTGAGGTGGAATGATTGTTTATAAAGTTGTGGATGATCGGTAATGAGAAAAAAAGTGATAAGAGAAAGAAATAAGATCAAACAAACAAAAATAAAGACATGGCTAGTGTGAATAAGGCTCATATTCTCTAGTCGGAGTCTCTTATGAAGAGGAATATGAAAAGACATGATACGTGTGATTGCTTGACCAATTTATGGTGTATACATTTTTCCCCCCTTTTATTCTAGTGAGGCAATGAAATGAAATACTAGAGTAAAAGAAAGAAGAAGAAAAAGTGTACCTGAACCTACCTATGTGGAAGTGAATGTGTTGCAAGGGTCTAACTCACTTCCTAGCCAGGGAAGAGGATGGAGAGCTAAATAGTTCCTAGAGAGAGAATGAATTCATGGATTGGATGCCCCCTGTACTAAATATGAATGCAAAATCCATGTATCATGGAGAAGGAGGGCAATACTTGCCTCCTATGCTAAATCTATCTGAAGATGAGGAATGTTCAGAGGCTCAAAACCAATATTTGTCCTTTCTCCCTCATAAACTTATGTAATCTAGATGTATGTATAAAATATATATGCTATGAAGAGAAAAATATGTCATGCACCTAATTTGAATATCTAACTATAACTAAGAAATGCTCAGAGGTCTAAAACTAATGCCTGTCATCTATCCTGCACAAACTTGTGTAGTCTAGATTTGAGTAATACAATGGACCAACCACTACAAATGATAATGAGATCCAATGTGGTGACAACCTAGGTAGAGCTGGGTATAATCTAAAACTCTGGTCAATGTGCAAGAAGAGAATGGCATGTCTTCCCATTCCATCTATATAATCTTGAGTGATGAAGAATATGAACATCTATGCCATGTTCCCAAATCTGATATATGATTGATGTGTCTATATAATTTGGTAATCTATATAACCACATGAGATATGACATATCTTTCCATGTCCCATGTGCAAAACTAGATACCCAAAACACTATGCTCTACATCATGCCTATAGTCTGTTATTAGATTCTATAACTATGTCATGTTGTATGAAGTTGTATGTGTGAGATGTGTGGTTTGTGCATGCCTCCAAATATGGTATCTAAGTATGTATCTATACCAAAATAAATGTGAATCCATATAATCTAAACCATTATATCTAAATAGTTTGAGTATCTATAAACTAAAGGTATATCCTTCTGAATGTCTTGAGTAATGTTGAGTGACCAACATAATCTGAATCATTGTATATCTCGACCAATCTGAGTTGAATCTAATAATCTGAATGTTGGATGTGTACGAACCATGGTGTATCCACTTATGAGAGTGGATGGGTATGTTGAGTAAGTGTGGAAATAGAAATATGAATTATTCCCCCTTTTTGGGAAAGGGATGAAATTTGTGATAGAGGAGGTCGATCCAAAAGTGATGACTAGTTGTGTAGTAATAGAAACAAGGTTGGTATGTGGTGAATTGATTGAAAGGATGTTGAGAGTGGAACATGTTTTGATTGGTGATGACTAAGGTGTGTGTCTGGGTACAAGATAAATATATATACATCCATGTCATAGTAGATAGATAAGGTAGTAAGAGAGTGAATATTTAGCGATGTCAAAGGTATCATTGTCATGATTCTATGGAAAGAAATAGTTTTAAAAATGGAGTTATAGGGTTCAAGTTATGGGAAAAATGATATTTTGTTTTGAATAAAAATTTGGTTAATATATGAAATTGGATTGATTCTTGATTCATTTGTGCATTGACTAGGTGGATATTTTGAGCTCTAGAGAGAGAAAAATGCCAAGGAGATGATCACCTACTGCGATTCAGTTCAAGCAGTTGGTGGCCCAAGTTTAGGCTAGTGGTGATGTGACCCTAGTAAGTAACTTAAATTCTTGGTGTTTATCATCTTTTTAACTTATTTTGGTATTTTTGAGATTTTTAAAGTAGCCTAAAAAAATTATGTTTTCAGTGCTCATGTCCAAGGTTCAGTGCTCCTAGTTGGGTTTCAATGCTCCTATCTAGCACTATTATCCTTTTCACAGTGTTGTTGTCCAAGAGGCATAAATTTTTGTGATGTATCTTTGTTATTTTTTATTTTCCTGGCTTGGCATTCTACTTGGTATTTTTAATTGATAGATATGTTATTTTTGGTGATGTAGAGTGAGGTGTAGATGAGAAAGTTCTATAGGGGCTGGGTGATGGAGACATTGAGGTTGTTACTGCTATCTTCTAATGAGAGGGTTGTTATGGATAGGGTAGGGTTGGATCCTGTGTTTGACCTAGGCATAGTTTAGTGGGACTGATATCTGATGATCACCTTATTCAAGAGGTAGAACATGGATACATGTACTTTTTGGCTTCCTATACAGGAGATAATTGTGACTCTAGAGGATGTGTATCATATACTATATTTATTAGTTAGTGGGAGGTGAGTGATGGTAAAGGATGATATGGGTGTTGATGTGATTGATCATGTGTCTTTGTACTTAGCTAGAGTGTCTTTAGGTATACATCAGAGAGGTAGTGACAGTGATATGTTATTGTTAATCATTATGCAGTCTAATGTTTCATGACTGTGAAAGTGGTTGGCTATTTTTTTGGCATCTTGTATTGTTGTGAATGGGAGTGGAATATCTATTACATATAGGATGCATACGATTGTGCACAGTGTGTAGGTATTATTAAACATAAAATATACTAAGAGGGGGGGTGAATCAGTATATTATCTATCTTATTTCTTAATCATATTCCTTTTCTTTAACCACTTAACCACACATTCAAGATATGCAATAAAACTAAAACAATAATATGCACCACACAAGAGAGAGAGAGAGAGAGAGAGACAACAAATTTTTACGTGGAAACCCAAAGTGGTAAAAAACAAAATAATAATCTCAAGTATATGAATGAGAACCAACTCAAATTATAAAGTTTGCAAACACCAACTTGTAGGAGCACCAACCCCTTTACCAAGCACCAACACAAAAACTATTTGTGAGCACTAACCCACAGGAACACCAACCCCTCTTGTGTATAAAACACAACTATCTCTCAATGTTTCTTACTCAACAAATGATAGAACTCTACAATATCTCCTACTTTTATTTGTTCAAAAACAAATACAAACCATGCACTCTCTTGCATATCACAAATAGCTTTTTAAGCCTTTATTTATAGCTTTCCAAATGACCTTTGGCATTCACCCTTTGTGACCTTTCAATCCTCATGGAAAATGGCACCAAACTTGCATGAACCTTCGTATCCTTGCATTTGAAAAGTCATATGGTGACCCTTCATAATTAAAAGTGTCCTTTCCTCTTTTGTCTTTATCTTTGTGACTTTTCATATTTCTCAAAGTGTCCTTTCATGGAAGAATGCACCATACCCTCTTTTGTCTTCACATGGTGACTCTTGGAATTTCTCAAGATGACTCTTCATGATAAAATGCATCACATTCCTCTTCGTCTTTTACCCCATGACTCTTTGACTTCTCTATGGGCCCTCTTTTGACTTATATGTAACCAAAAATATATTCATAAATATTAAATAAATATTAACACACATTATCCAACATATGAATATTAAAAACATCATTAAATGAAATGTGGCCTTTATCACCAATAATGTTAGACCTTTGACATCAATGACAATATTTATAATAATCTCCCCCTTTGTCATTGATGGCAACCTCAAATTGAAACTACCACATCCTAAAACTTACACATACTACCATCTAAAAAACATACAATAACTCCCTTTTATTGTAGCAACCTGTACTTGTTCTCTGTACCTATTTTTGCACTTATACTTATACATGTACCTATTATTCTCTTCCTTTGACATCAATGGTAAAGGGCCTACTTGAATCTAACACCTAGCTCCTTCTCAATTGATGTTGAACTTCAATGGCAAAAAGTAAAAGAAATTACTCCCAACTTCTCCCGTAGATACTCAAATGTGTCTTTTGGTAGTGCCTTTGTGAAAATATCTACAATCTACACTGTAGTATTGATATACTCCATCTTAACCTATTGATCTACAACCTGCTCTTTCAAAAAATGATATCTAATGGTAAATATCTAAATTTGGTTCTTGCTTAGCCATGATATTAATCTATCACCAAAGAAGAAATCTCCTCCACTTGTACTCTTTATGTCATCCAAGCACCCTATCCAATTTGAATTTGTATAAGCAACCAAAGTGAAATCTCTACTTCTGGGATACCACAACAATCAATTGATGCTCACCTTCTATTTTGATGTAGAGATTATTGTCAGTAAATCCTCTCTTGAAGCATTGATCCTATAGGTAATTATCAAGTCTTGCATACCAAGCTTTGAGAGCTTGTTTCAATCCATATAATGCTTTCTTTAATCTACATACATGGCTACTAATATTTAAGAGAATAAATCCCTCAAACTACTCAATGTAGACCTCTTCTTCTAGATTCCCATTCAGGAAGGTAGATTTGACATCCATCTGAAACACTTTGAAATTTTTAAACATTGCATATGCAAGAAACATTCTAATAGCCTCTAACCTTTCCACTGGTATAAAAGTTTCTTTAAAATCTATTCCCTCAATTTAAGTATATCCTTTACATACTAATCTTGTTTTATTCATGGTCACTTCTCCATTTCCATTCAACTTATTTTTATAAACTCATTTTGTTCCTATCACATTGTGATATTTTGGTCTAGGCACTAATTTCCAAGTATCATTATTTTTTACATAATTTAATTCTTCATTTATGGCCTTAACCTAATACTTATCATGTCTAGCTTCTAAAAAAGTTATGGGTTGAATTTTAGATAACAAAGAGAAATTAACTTGCTCAGATTCACTTATCATCATTCTTCTGGTGTGAATTCCTTCATTTATGTCCCTGATGATGTCACTTTCATTATGATTTATCTGAACATATTTTGATGGAGTTTTGGTGTCATTTTTCTCCTTCTCATCTTCATCTGATTCTTCAAAATCTTCCTATTCAATGATTTCAAAAATGTTTAATGGATCATTAATTATTTGTGTTCCATCTTCTTCTATCCTGACACTTGCACTTTCAAAAAAATTCTTGGTTCTTTTATTATAACATTTATAATATTTAATTTTTTAAGAATAACCAAAAAATATACCTTCATCTTCTCTGTATTCAAAATTCTCAAGTTTTTCATTAGTTCTCTTTATGAAACTGTTGACCCAATTTTGCCCCTCCGGCAAAATTTTGGTCACCCTCTTCAAAAGCTATGAAAGGCCAGTCAATTTCGGGTTGTAGTCCATCTTCAGGTTCATGCTCAGTTCAACGAAAAAGTTCAAGTCAACGGTTAAATTGGCTAAAGTCCCGCAAAAAAAAATTCAAAAGTTTTAAGCAATGGGCGGAAAAATTGCTGCCCACAGCAGCAGGCGGGGAAAAAGAGACCGCAAAAATGGAAGTAGTCGGCGGAAAAATTACTGCCAGGCTGTCAACATCGGTCAACGTCGGCAAAACTGCCATGCACGGCAGCTAACTCTGCCAACATTGGCAAAACTGCCACACTCAGCAGTAAATCGGCCGACGTTGGCAAAAGTCCCGCGTGCAGTCCACGACATTGGGCGGTCAAATTACCGCTCACAACATTAGGTGGCAAAAAAGGCCTGCAAAACACAAAAAAGGGCCTGCCCAGCGGGTAGAGGAGCAAGCCACACACAAAATGAGGTAGCAAGCATGGTCCCAGCAGACTTATGATGTCATCTACAGTGTTTTCCCTCTTCCCAATGAAGACTAAAGCTGCCACTTGCAAGCAAAAAGACCAATGAGACTTCTCTTGGCTCTTCCCATATAAATACACAGACTTAGTCATTTTTAAAAAATCTTCTCCAATTTTGTAAAGAGCACAGCTCTACAAATTTTCCACCTGAATCAATAAAAGACAGTTTTTACCTCTATTTGGATAGATTGTGCAGAGTATGTCTTGAATGTTGGTCTGTGTCCAGTCATTGTCTCTTGATGCTCTCACAGGTTTAACACCAGTAAACCTGTGATCTACAAAGCGCCATTGTCTATTGCTGCTAGGAGTAGAGTTCCATTTTGGAGGTATAGAACAGGAGAGGTCACTTACAGTGTGTATTTCTCAACACCTTGGTGAGTCCCTATTTTTTGTACTTTCCATAAGAACCTCCATGTCATTTTTGGCGACCTGGTCTTTTTTTTGCCAAATTTGAGTGTATGTATGTTTTGTTTGATCCTGAGTGTGGAGGTGGGAAGGTCATTTAATTTTTGGTGTATCACCTCTTTAGAGTAGGTTGTTTGTTTTCCTATATTTTCTTCTCCCTTTTCATCCCCCCAGTATATCTATATATCTATATTTTGCACTGCCTGAAACAAACAAGATACATCAGAGGGAACTAGCCCATACCTAGAGACTCTCCTCTCCTACTTCATCGTCCCATAGGTGAGAGAGGAGTTTCCATGTTGTGGGGAGAGGGTAGGAACCTATTTTTCTGCTGCCAGGTGCAATCTTCAGTTGTCAACAGAAACATCTATTATCAAAAACTCCAAAATAATAAACTATTGCTAGTTTATCTTTCCATAGCTCATAAGGAGTCTTGTCACTATTGACTTTCAATAATACTCTATTCTAAATATGCACTACTGTAGCAACTACCTCTCTCTAATATTTATCTAGTATCTTAGATTTATTTAGCATTATCCTCACCATCTCCAGAACTGTTATGTTTCTTCGTTCAACTACTCCATTTTGTTGTGGAGTTTTGGCTGCCAAATAATGTCTTTTTATTCCATGGTCTTCACAAAACTCAATAAATTGATCTAACATGAATTTTCCTTCATGATCTGATCTTAGACACTTAATCTTCAAACTGGTTTCATTCTCAACTAATACTTTGAATGCTTTGAAACGTCTAAAAGATTTTAATTTTTTCTTTAAAAATATTACTCAAGCCATACATGAAAAATCATCAATAAGTAACATAAATATTTCTCACCTTTAGCACTTTGAGTTCTCATAGGTTCACATAGATCAGTGTGAACAAGCTCTAAAATTTTAGTGGTCAAGTACTCTTTTATTTTGAACCATCTTCTGGCATGCTTCTCATGCTGACAAGGTTCATAAAACGTGTCGGATGGCTTTATAATCTTTAAAAGATATATAACTACTTAGTTTTTACTGATGTTGACAAGATTGTTAAAATTTATGTGACCCATTCTCTAATTACATAGCTAACATTTTTCAATCTGACTCAAACAACATCTTTGACTTTTGATATCTGATAATATATACAAATTATTGCATGTTCTCTGAGCATCTGCAATCAACACATCTAAATCTTTTCTTCTAATTCACAACCTTCTGCATAAAACTTTAGTGTATGTCCCTAATCACACATATGACTTACACTCAAAATATTATGCTTAAGACCTACATATAAAATACTTTTAGTTTTAGTTCTACCATTGTACAAACTTAGTGTACCTTTTTTGGCAATTCTAACAGTAGTATTATCTCCAAATTTCACTATGCCACCATTGATCTTATTCAAGGTTATGAACTTACTTTTGTCTCCTGTCATGTGCCTCGAACACACACTATCAATGAACCATGGCTTTTCTTTATTTTTTTCATGCAAGGTTGGTTGTACCAACATAGATTTTTCAAGTTGTTTCTTCTGCCATGAACCTGTCTAAACTTTCTTCTTGATGAATGGAGCCTTGATACTTTGGTCCTTTTTGACTGACCTAAACACACTTATACATTACCAAGCTATGTGTCCAAAGTTATTTCACTTGTAACATATTATGGCCTCTTCATTAAATCTTGATAGAGGAGCAAAAGAGTTATGGCTTTTGTTTGACTTTGCATGAATTTCTTTCTCTTTATTTCTAAAATTATTAGCCCTTTTTGGACATTCTATTTTCTTATGACCATATCCATTACAATAAAAATAGTAACCATAAAAATAGAACCTATTTGTGTATCTCTGACCTGATTGCCTTTTGTAGCTCTATTCCCTCCAGCCTCTTTGTTTGATATGTTCTCTATATTCTTAACTTTTTTCCTTTTTATTTCTTTTTTGTAAGAGCTTCAGCATGGCTCTTTTCTTTTCCCTTGTCTGTGAAAGTAGTGGCCTCCCCTTTCTCTTTTTTAAATCCAATACCTATTTTATCTAACATTAATCTTTGATTTTATAATATATTATTGAACATATTAGTGTTATTCACAAATTTTGAATCATTGGCTACTCTATCATTGATTGATTTATTTATTTTCTCAAGATCTGCTTTTAAAGAAGCAATTTCAATAACATACCTTTCACATTCTTGACTTACTATTTTAAACTGTAATATTAAATCTTCTTCATTCTTCTTAGCTTCTTCAAAGTGTGCTTATGGATCTTCAATTATTTCCTTTGACTCCTTTTTATTTTTCTCAATTTGGAGCTTTAATCTTCGATTCTTTTTTTAAAGAGTTTTTAACTCTTCTAAGGCACAAACGAGTTCTCCTTCCAGATTCACTTTGGATTCATCATGTTTTTCTTCTTGATCATCTATACTTTTACTTGTGGAGGCATCTTTGTGTATGGCCATGAATATAATCTCTTCTTCTTCTAAATAACTGACTCCACTATCTTCGATTGAGCTAGGATATTTAGAATACAAACTCTTCTTCTCAAATTCATTCTTAAATTTTCCTTTGAAATTCTTCTTGTATGTAGACTTTCCTTCTTCATTATTATCATTACCCTTATCTGGGCACTTAATTGCAAAATGTCCAATCTTTCCACAATTAAAATATTTGAAAGGTAATTTTCTTTGATATTTATTTGTGCCCTTTTTTGGCTTGCAAATGAATAGAGCTCCGTTGTCATCTTCATCATCTCTAGAACTGTCACTTAATTCTTGAATCATTGCCTTCTCTTTCTTTGATGTTTTGAAAGTAGCATCTCTCTTTGAGAGTTTCTCTTGTTCGGTCCTTATCTCATATGTCATAATAATACCATGTACCTCATCCATCTTTAGCTTGGCTAAATTCTTCATCTCTTCAATTGCCAAAACTTTTACATCATATCTCAATGGTAGAGATCTCAAAACTTTTTGAACCACAATTGATTCTTTTAACTTTTCTCCAAGACCTTGAATCTGATTAACTATTTGATCAACCCACAAAAGATAACTTGTTATATTTTCTTTCTCTTCCATCTTCAAACTCTCAAACTATTTTCTGAAAGTCTGAAGCTTGGCTTGTTGAACCTTTCCATCACCTTTGTAAATATTCTCAAGTTTTACCCAAATTTTATGAGAAAATTTACATTGCATAATTTTAACAAACTCTTATTCACATAAACCACATAAAATAGCATTTAAAGCTTTAGCATTATTTTCACTTGCCTTCTTTACTGTTAAAGTAGTTACAAGTGTCTGTGGCTCTTCATATTCCTCTACCACTGCTTTCCATATGTCAAATCCAAGGGCCATCAAATAAGTATTCATCCTTATGCTCCAAAAAATATAATTTGTCTCATCAAATAAAGGTGCTTTATTTGTATAAAAACCTTAATGTGATCTAGCCATCGTGCTTTCCCAATCTACCTTCAAGCTGTCAAAATTTTTCAAAAGAACCTGCTCTGATACCAATTGTTAAGCATGATATATACTGAGAGAGGGGGTGAATCAGTGTATTTTATATCTTATTTCTTAATCAAATTCATTTTATTTTACCTCTTAACCACACATTCAAGATATGCAATAAAACTAAAACAATAATATGCACCACATAAGAGAGAGAGAGAGAGAGAGACTAGATTTTTACATGGAAACCCAAAGTGAGAAAAACTACGAAGAACAATCTCAAGTATATGAATGAGCACCAACTCAAATTACAAAGTTCACAAGCACCAACTTGCAGGAGCACCAACCCCTTTGTCGAGCACCAACATAGTAACTATTTGTGATCACCAACCCCTTGAAAATATTTGTGAGCACCAACCCACAAGAGCACCAACCCCTCTTGTATATAAAACACAACTATCTCTCAATGTTGCTTACTCAACAAATGAGAGAACTCTACAATATCTCCTACTTTTCTCTCTTCAAAAAAAAATACAAACCATGCACTCTCTTGCATATCACAAATGGCTTTTCAAGCCTTTATTTATAGCTTTCTAAATGACCTTTGGCATTCACCCTTTGTGACCCTTCAATCCTCATATAAAATGGTGCCAAACTTGAATGACCATTCATATCCTTGCATTTGAAAAGTCATATGGTGACCTTTCATAAGCAAAATCATCATTTCCTCTTTTGTCTTTATCTTGGTGACTTTTCATATTCTTTGAAGTGTTTCTTCATGGAAAAATGTGACATACCCTCTTTTATCTTCACATGGTAACTCTTGGAATTCCTTAAGATGACTCTTCATGATAAAATGCATCCCATTCCTCTTTCATCTTTTACTCTGTGACTCTTTGACTTCTCCATGGGCCCTCTTTTGATTTATATGCAGCCAAAAATATATTCATTAATATTAAATAAATATTAACACACACTAGCCAAGATATGAATATTAAAAACATCATTAAATGCAATGGGGCCTTTATCACCAATAATGCTAGACCTTTAACATCAATGATAATATTTTCAATAGATATATGGCACTATATTCTCATGGGGGATGACTATGATATCCCACCTATATAGGGATCTCTATAGGTTTACATAGGAGTCATTCAGTGGTAGGGTGAGCATGGTGAGTGCATTTTTGGGCCTATGAGCACATAGCAGTTGTGCAATTGATTAGACTATCAAAAGCAAAGTGGGCACCTCCATAGCTATTTGGAGAGTAATGGATGAGCACATTGGCTATCTAATCCCATGGGATTGACCGTTATAGGTGGGTTTTAGATATATTGGTGGTTGGTGACATCATATGGAGGCCTTACAAAGGATTTCCAGGGTGGGCAGAGGATGGAGTATAGTTACAATCCATTGACTACTCAACAGGGGTATATGAGCACTTTTAGTATGAACACACTACTAGATAGTTTAAGGTACCATAAGATGTGTCCCTAGTATCATGGGTGTGGGTGAGGAGTGTGTGAGCATCTATGAGGCTAGGATCTTGTGTGAGACCTATTAAGGTTGAGCTCACACTATTACCTTTGGATGATATGGATGCAGTCATAGATATTACAGATGTGGATGATGTTGGATGTACAGATGCATATATTGCATGGTGGGCTAGACATCAGTGGGCTTTGTTATACCCTATTGATGGAGGGGATGTTCTAGAGTATGAGGATCCTGAGCTATTCTAGATGATGGGAAGTAGCTAGTGATTACATCTAAATTATGTATAAATTTGTTTTTAGTTTGATTTCAAAGTATATAGCTAACATAGTGTCACACTTTGTGTGCAGGTGAAGCACGAGGTGCTCATGATGGAAAACAGGCTGAGGTAGGAGGTAGAGATGATGATTATTGGGAGACCATAATTGAGTCAACACTTTGAGAGCTCACACGATATGTACCTGACGATGCAGTGGAGGAGGCATTGATAGAGTGAGAAATAATCATAGTTGATGTCCATGCCCATCTATTTGATAGAGTTTCTATAGCAACAACTACATATGTTAGGGCAGCAAGAGAGAGAGATGAGTTGAGAGTTGAGCTTGATAAGCATAGGATGCCTCCACCTAATTTTGGATCTATTAGCACAAGGATCATGGATGAGTATACAAATATTTAGAGGTGATATATGGACTTATGTGAGAGCATGGTCAGCTACTAGAGTGAGAGTTATCACAAGAGGCATGTAGCATCTCGAGGAGGTGTGGGGCCATCAAGTACTAGGGTAGATTATGGGACTAGTAATGGTGGAGAGAGTGAGACTGAGAGTGAGGGTCTAATGCCCATTCATGATTGACTATACTTGATATTGATGTCTATGTATTGAAAACTCATTATATATATGGATACTTGTTTGATTTTGACGCATGCATATTATGTTATGGAATTTGGAGTATATTGGTATATTTGTTGCAAATGGTTGATTAAAAATAATTGATTTAGCATTGATGTTAAGGTCACATATGTTTGGTAAAATGGTATTTGGGATGTGATTTGATTGTTGTTGATAGGTTCAAGTGTGATGCTAATGTTTGATTTTGAATCATATGTGAGTAAAAACTTTGTTGTTTTATAATTGGTAAATTTATTTGATAAAGTGAATTGGTTTAAGATTGGTAAAATAGGGTATTGATAAGATCAAGATTTGGATAATTTGGTTTGGCTAGGGATGGTTATTTAGAACTAGGAATATTAGTTGTTAGTATAAGTGGATGTAAGATATCACTCTATGAGTATCAGTCCCATGGTTGTTGTATCACTATTTGAACCCTGATGGCCAGCTAAATAAGTGGCCATATTGCTCATGTTGTGTAAGAACATGTCATGTATCTAATGTTGTCTATGATGTACTAACTATATTTGTATATGGTGACTTTGCAAAATTCAATCTCAATGGATGTGCAACTGAAACTATGTGTTGTGTAAGAAGCTCATCTATCTACAATCATAGTGGATTGCTATGTGAAATAACACCATATGGCTTCTGTTGTAATGCGTATGACTGAGAAATAGATCGAGATATAACTATAACCTATGATTGGGGCTCATCTAATCTCAATCTTAGTGGGTTTCTATGTGAAATAGTTCCTTGAAAATTTGGCTATAGTGAATATCTATCTGGAACAGTACTCTGTAATGTGGGTTTATCTAATCTTAATTATAGTGGATTACTACATGAGACAAGACCCTAAAAACTCTACTACGATGCATTTGACTATGTTGGATATGTATATAGAATTGTACTATGTACTCCTTGAACTACACTACTATATGTAGATTGATCTTGATGTAATGGTCTCCAAACCCTCTAAGTAGGTGGGATAGGATATCTCCTATAAGGGTCTATCCTAGAAACTGCATTACTCTCACGATGAGTAACTAATGATTCCTATGAATTAATATCCTAAGATGACTCAGTCATGGAGTAATGAGGTCTATGAATCCATAATGGAAGAGATCTTGGTGTCCATAACAATCATTATCTCTATGTCCATGGATATGATGATAGTTACAAAAGGGTCGATGTAGTTGTCTATGTAAGAGATGTGGATCTTGATGATGAGTAGAAGGTAATGTGATTAACCTCCTATCTAGTAGTGTTGATAATATGACATGTGGGCTATCCCACTCTGAATCAAACTATAGTGGTGCCTTACTTTTGTTCTTTGTAGTGCATACTATAGGTGGTTCTCTAGAAACTGGCTCTCTATCATTAACTAGTTGCTTTTATAGCTAAGGTCTCCTATTTTGTTTGGGGCATGGTGGATGTTGTGTGCTAGGAGCTATAGATGGAGTTAATGCTATGAAATCTAGAGTAAGTCAATCAACTGAATCTACCTCAATCAATCCCAATTTCTTCTCCAAAGCTAAAATAGTATAATATAAGTCCCTAAAAGAGGACTCAATCTGATATAATATATGCTCTAGGAGAGGTTGGTGGAGCCCCTTAATAAATATATGTTGAACCTATAAATTTTTTGGTTTGTAGATCAAGCATAACATGCAAGTCTTAAATCGTAAGATATAATCATTAATTGGCTCTGAAGGATTCTGATGCAATGCAACAAGTTTCTTATATGTAACATAAGGGCCCATTTTTTCTATATAATATCTGAGAAATGCCTCCTTTAAGTCATCATATGTATGCAAGGAACCAATAGGGAGTAGATGAAAGAACTAATTCTATGCAACACCCACTAATATTTGTTGGAATAACTTAAGTAGAATCAAAAGACTCACATGAGATGTCAAAGCCTTCTAAAAGGCTTTAAGGTGTATGAATGGACTTTCAGTTCCATGAAATTGAGGTAATGATGGTATCTGGAAGTGCTTAGGCAATGAAGCTTTGACAAATGTCTTCAGAAGAGGGTTACCATGTAAGTCATTGGCATCCATCCAAGACTTATAAGCCTTGTTTTCCAAAGTAAAGAGATGTACTTGGTGTTGTAATTCACCAATTGTAGGCATTAAATAAATAATCTCTTGGGATGGTATATTAGTATCTTGAAGTGATTCATTTAAATGTTGAATTTGATCATTTATTTTTGCCATGAAAATGTTGCATTTAGCAATTGTATCATAGAGAGGGGGTGTGCTCACTTGAACCTTTGGAGGAATGGTAACTTGTACCTTAGTAGAGGGATGTGGGCTACCATTCTCTTTGGGTGGAGAGTGAGAAATAGGTGTTACTTTAGTAGGGGTGGCTTGGGAGATTCATTGGTATCTTTAGTATTTAGTGAATCACATTCTAATTGAGTAGAAGATGTGATGTTATCATTGACATGTGTATTATTTGAAACAGAATCATGCATATAAGTAGAAACAAAATATTGTAATTCATTATGTTTGAGAGGAGGAGTGAGAGAAGAGTTAAAAACATGAGATCCATTTTCTTATTCACTATATAAATAATAGTCATCATGATTCCATGCTTTATCACAATCGAAATTTGGTTCATTTGAAAGAGGAGAAGTATAAGTATCACCTTCATATTCACTCTCATTATCATATTCATTTACGTGTTCACTATCATACTCATTATCACTTCCATTATCAATAGGTAGAGGGGTAAGAGAAGATGTGATTCTTTTCTAATATGTAATAAATTTTCATGTGAAATAGGAATACTATGTGCATCTATGTTATCCTTGGATGGAGTGCATGCATTATTTTCATTTGCAATATAAAAAATAAGAGTAAAATAGTTATCATGTAGACATTCTTATGTCATTATTTGAGATGACAAAGTAGAGTTAAGAACATGAGATGGATCATTTGAACTATGCATTGGAAATTTGATTCTATTGTGTTGATATTGTTGTAATTTGAACATATAAGTAGCGAGAGAGAGAGAGAGAGAGAGAGAGAGAGAGAGAGAGATACTAGGTTCAAATGCAAGCAAATTATCATCACTGAGAGGTTCACTTGGAAATGCATGACTAATTTGCACATTTGATATATTGTGTATAGGAGAATGAGTTAAAAAGTAACTTTCCTATTTTATCAAAATTATTTTCTTGAGAAGAGAGTAGAAAAGCGATAGATTTGAGAGAAGAAGATGCATCTACTTTTTCTTCACTATCACTTTTATATGCATCATCATATTCCTCATTACAACAATATTAATTATCTTCATTGTAAATGAAATCATTTTTCTCATTTTTGGCTAATGTGCAATTTTGCAATTTTATCCATTCCTTGTCATAATTATGAAAAAAAATTAGAAATTTATCTATAGGATGAGAGGGAAGAAGTGCCTTATTGGCCATTTTATTGATTTCACCAAAGAGAGTATGTAAAAGTACTATTAAAAAAATAAATGCAAAAAATACTACTTACATAAGGATTTTGAAAATATTTTCAACACTCCAAACAATTTGCAAAAATTTCAAATTTTTATCTAAAAATTGTAAGGGAGGAAGGCTTGGGGTTGGAGGACCTAGTTTGGAAATCTAGGGTTTTGGGTTGGAGTTTTAGAATTTTTAAATTATTACAATAATTTGAATTCTAAAATAAATTTGAATAAAATAAATGTACAAAAAATTTAGACAAAAATTAGAATTTTGAAATTGAATTTTTGCACAAAAATGTGAAGGAAAACCCTAGGGGTACCTAGGGTTTGAGATTTGTTTGAAGTAAGTCAGGTTCATCAAATGTTTTATTATGTTTGGGAAACTCAAGTTTAGTTCCTAAACAATAAAAGGGTTGGATTAAGAGGTAAAATATAATCAAGTATAGTAAAATAGAAATTTATATCAATTTAACCAAATTAATTACATGGAGAAAAGAAATGACTTATCTGGGCAAAATAGTCATTTGCAGGTTCTAGAACAATCAACAACAGTCAAGAATAGTCATGAATAAAGATTTTTTTCTAGATCTACAACTTAAATTTACTTTGGACAAGAGCACTAGGTTTGGACAAGAGTGCCAAGAACTATTGTCTGGATAGAAGCACCAAAAATTGTTGCCCAGACAAGAGCATCTGTCACTATTGTCTAATTTCGGCATTGTTGTCCAAATCAATTTTTGATTCTAGATTCGGGTGCTGTCTGATTTTGGGGTCATGTAGGTGTACTTATATCTCTGTGATTGCTTGTATGTGCCACTGTATAACTTGTTTTCTTCTCAAACCCTAGGTCTACCTACACACATAAAACAATAAACACATTAAAAGGAAAAAGGAAAAAAAAAGGTTAGGGGAAGTATGATTGCTTGATCTAGAACCCCTACTACCCTGATCGTTGCCTACAGTAACCCTCAAGATAGGATCTCACATAAAATTTAGTTCTTCTTTGGGGAACGTGTATAATCAATGTGCATGATAGATGCAAGAATGAACTTTTGCCTAGACCCTTCCTTGATCAAGCATGCAAATCTATGTGTGATGTAGAATTCTGAGATATACTATTGATTGATTTTTAATTATTTAGTGTGCCAAAGTAGTAAGTGCTAGATATAAAATGTATTGTGAAGTCCTTTATATAAGAAACTCTTTATTTTGAATTTGGGAGCTTTATTCGTGTTATCCGACATCAAAAAGGTAAACAAAACTTAAGGGAGGGGATAAGAAGGGTTTGGGCCCTGTTAAGCAAAGAGAAATGACTGTTGGGACTCAAAATGCAAATGAACATGAATGTCAAAAATGGGACACTTTCATGTCCAACATTGTAGTCCAATTTTAACGCTCCTATCCAACAAGCTTGAGCCCTAAGGGAATAGGATTGACATGGGAAATATTATCTAGCTGAGGTGGAATGACTATTCAGAAGGATTCAGATGACCAATAATGAGAAAAAAGGTAACAAGAGCAACAAATAAGATCAAGTCAAACAAAAATAAAGACATGCCTAGTGTGAACAAGGCTCGTATTCTCCAGTCAGAGTCTCCTGTGAAGAGGACTTTGAAAAGACATGATATGTGTGATTGCTTGACCAATTTAAGGTGTATACAAATAGAAATAAATATTGCATTATGTTTGATCATGAAGACAAGGTCATTTCCATTTCAAAAGAGGAAACATATTTAGAGCAAGAACACAGAAAAATATCTCTCGAGCAAAGATAACTAGTAAAATCATATCAAAGGAACATGACATAACATATATAGAAAAAAAAATAGAATGTTTAGTACCACAGTATGGGGTATTTGGTTTTACATATACATATCCAAAAATGATAAGAGTAGCACACTACAATTTCAATATCAAGAGGATGATTATGACCATGATAATCATTATGCATGATATGATTGGAATGACAAAACTAATATGATATATTCACACAATAATATAAGTGAGGGTTACAACACAAAATACATTTTTTGATTTTGATATACACACATCTAGCACATTTCATTCAGGCCAAGTCATTCATTTACCACCTTTCACATATTTTTATGCTCCTCACATGGGTCACATAATTGGGTAGATTATTCCATTTTAAAATATTCTAACAATTCAAACAAAAATATTTAAATAATTCAAAAAATGAAAATATGATCATACATAGTTTTTGGATTGTTGCATCTTCTTTTTCTATTTGTTTGAATGTGAGATTGCTTAATCAGTTTTTCTACGCCCTTGTATTTCATTAACTTGTTGGCCTCTTGGCCCTTCTATATTAACTTCTAGATCTAGACAATCGTCAAATAATATTCAATCTTATTAAAACAGTTTCATTTATCTCTCTACATGCATGGTTCTCATAAGCATTTTTCTCATTTTCCTACTAGTCAAAATCACCTAGAATAATACATAATATTTTACCATTACTATCATGGTCAGTCGATCATATCCTTTATTTATTTATGCCCAGAAACCAAATTTTCATAACAAAGAGCCTTAACTCTTTTAATTTTTAAATAATTTACTTAGTCTCAGTATGCAAATTCTTGTCTTTCATAATAAATTATTATCTTTTTCTAGCTCTATTGTTCATATATGTGACAACTTTCGACAAGTGTATGCTTGACAAAATGAGAATGTAAAATCAATCCTTTGCATACATTTTTAGTCTCATACAAATGTCTAATTGTTCCAATTAATGTTTGATAAGAGAAAAGTTCATTATATTTGGCCATTCAAATCTTTTCTAGTACATCTCTTTCACTAATACGTGAATTATCCAAATTTGTCTAATTTCTTCTATTTTTGACACATTTGTTTCATTTCAGTTTTATTGTTGTTAATCTCCATATTGTAAAACTCATAAAAACTCATAAGTTTTTAAAAATACAAAAACATTCAAATATTCTTAAAATTTCAAAACTAGGACTTGGACATAATTGGCAATCTAGTATGCATCTTTGCAATATGCTATTTATCTCATGATTAGTAGATAACATATTCTTTCTATATCACACGTGTATTTCAAAAGTATCTATGAGTGTTATGCATGACATAAAAGAATTTATAAAGATCAAGATATTGTAGCCTCTTCTACCCATTAGCTTTGTTAAGTTGGAGGCATCTTATTTGCAAGGGATAGTATGGAGGTGTTATCATTCTATAACCCCTATACTTTTAAGTTTCCATATCATTTACAAATGTCTTCCTAATTTTTATATATTACAGTGTACATGAACGTGTTATTTGTTAGAATATGATCATGTTATATATGCATAGCTTATACTACATTTGTTAATTATATGTTCCATTGATGATGTTTATTTGTACTTAGTGGATTACAACCTTGTTAATATATTGTGTTGGCCTTTGGATCTTGTGTGCAATGATTGATTGATGCATCTCTATGATATCTTGTATGTTGTGTGGTACATTTGAGTGTGTACTTGCTTTTGACCTTTGGCCCTATATGTGTGCGATATTTGAACGTGTCCCTTATTTGTAACATTATTCATGTCTATGCATGTTGTATATGGCATTGGAACACGTCTTTGCTTTTAGCCCTTGGCTTTTTTATTTCAATTTTTTCTATCAATGTATTTGTTGTGTGTATGGTTGTTGAGCGTGATGAGTTTGATAAGTGTTATGATCCATATCATGCACTCCTAACACCCTAATATATTAATTCTATGAGCTTCATTGATACATTATATAAGCCTTGCCTCTGAAGTTTTATGTAACATTCAAATATTATTATGCTAACACACTTTTTCATATGTTAAAATTTTCAATGATAGCATCTTTAATACGCATGTTGCAAGTTAAATTTTCTTTTGAGATGAGTGACTTTTCATGAGCATCTCCCTCACCTCAAAATGGAGGTATTTTAGTTGGCTTCTCATGCACGAGATGAACCGTTTTCAAAGAAAAAAAAATATAGTTTTTGCATAATTTTCAGTTTCAAAGTTGTAAACTGTTATAAAATTTAGTTATTGGCACATATTATGGGAACATATGCCATGCATATGCACTCTTATTTCAGTTTCAAAGATCAAATTCATATGGTTTCAAAGTTTTAAACAGAAGTTACAATGAGCATTCATATATAGTTTCAAATTCTACAATGTCAATGAGGGCATGATATAGTTACATGCCACAATATTCATTTTGTTTCACTCATTGCAAACATGGTAGGAGCATAGGTGTACTCCATTCTCTTGTGATCATGCATTTTAAGGTCCAAAGTTGAAATCGACTTTATAAGTCATTTGTAATCGTTGATTCAATTTAGGTGCATAGTGCATGACTTGGAGTTCATTGTACACTCCAGCATTATAGATGTGAATCCATTAGGATATCAACCCATTTCAAGCCTTTGGTTTACAAATACCAGTAAACATAAATTGAGGTTCAATGTTCCTCAATGTGTTACTTTCATTCTAAAAGTGCAAATTCAAGTTGGGGTTTGATCACCTCCAATTTTATCCAATGATTTAGCTAAGGAACCATCTTCTCTAAGTGCTTCTTGAAAGGCACTAATTCTCCAATGCTTTAAGGAAGCATCATCACCAAGTAAAGTCACAAAAAACAATATTGACTTCACACATACATGCGTATTCATTCCATACTCTCATTACACTTTTCAAATTGTCAAAATACAAGCAATCTTAAAATTTAACAAAGTTTGTTTCAAATTATAAATTATTGAAGTTAAAGAAAGGTTTCAAATGTATATTTTCAAAGAAACGAAATAACTACTACATGTGTTTTACGGGGTTTTCCAAAGTTTACATTGCCTTGCATGATTGAAGTATTTAACTCAAAAGCAAAGTGTGTCTTATACATTAAGTTATAACTTTCTTTTAATCTAGTAACTTCATTTTTAGACTAAATGTAGGGGGTAAATGTAATAATTTAATTTTGGTCACGAATATTTGATCATACTTATTTTACCCATTTTTATCCTTAATTAATTTGTACACTAAATTAATACATATTACGTTATTTTACCATATCCTAAGCCTAAGAGAGGACATATTTTATTCTAAAACTATTATCCATTACATATGGAAATGTTATAACAGCTAAAAACACCTTTATGCATCTAATTGTTTTAGCCCAAACCCAAAATTTAAATATCTACCCTTTTAGACACGAACGTTGAAAAGTGACAATAATGTTGAGCATACATGTTTGTACCTAAAATTCTTGTCCCTTTCCTGCCAATGATTATATTTTGGAATTAAGCCCTCCCTAAGGTTGTCCTCCCTATTTTTAAGCTTCCTAAATGGTCATCCTATTAGAATTGATATAAAGACACATCCAAATCACTTATTACACAATTAGGTAGTTTCAATTTGAAGGCTTATTGACACGTACACATTGAACAAAAGTTCCATATTCTTCTCAATTCAAGTTCTAAGCACATAAAGCAATCCTCAACTAAGTTTCAAACCAGTTTTATATAACTCTAATCCTGCACAATCAAGTATTCAAGTTGATTATAGATGGATTAATATAGTCAAATGAGCACAATTGCACAAAGCATTTAAGTGGAAGAACTACATTGGGCTTGATTTCCCTCTTCGAAGTATTGGATATGTAGGTGACGTTCAATCATTGTGGGGGTAATTGAGGTTAGCTCAGCTCAATTATACTCCTCTAATCCATGGTCACAAATCATTCAATTATTACATGCCCTACTAGGATTTTCGACTTCAAAAGGTTATCCATATATCTCTCATGCATCTCCAAATACGAAATCAGTGCACACATGCTTGTTTACCACTATCACATGTGATTGAGCCCTAAATATTTGTTTCTTGCAAAAAGACAAAATTGATAGATAAAGACAACAACAATCGATGATCTTGTTCTATCCAATGTTCTTGTCCTTGTGCAAGTTAAACGCTGACTTCTGGAAAGATTCTAGATTCGATCTTATTTTCTTGTTTTTGCATTATTTCAATCAACACAATCAATTCGATAGCTGAAAAAGCTAAGTTCATTTTTAAATTGCATAGTTTAGTCTCTCTTGTCATTGTTTTGTTTCATCTATTTTAATCATTTACTTTCAATTTACTATTTAAAAGTGCATTTACAACGCCCTGCATTATTTTATTCTATTTATGTAAATTAGGGTTAATTTTAGTATTAATTATAATTCATCATAAATACCAATAGGTCTCTTAAGTTCGAAATCAAAATTTTTATAAATATAAAGCTACCATAAGGCATTTGGGACAACACTCCACACAATCAAGCGTTGTACAAATATTATATGTTTCATCTATAGATTTGTTGAAACTAAATTCAAAGTTTACAAACATTGAAATCACATTTGCATGTTTTTGCCAAGGGTAAAATACGAGGAGTATCTAGCCTTGCATTCACAATTTCATAGATACACATTAGCAAAAAACTACATTCAAATTTGAGCTCTCTTCAAAGTATTGGCAATGTAATGCAACATTTGGTCATTCAATGGGAATTGACCAGTGTTAATCCAACTCAATCCCTTTCACCCGATGTCCCTTTCACGCCCCCACCCACCACACTTGATTTCAAATCTATTTTTGTGCAACGATTAGAGTTTTATGTTGTATCTCCACACAATATTTAAATTGTAGCAATATATCAACAATTTCAGTGAACACGTGCATGGGATAAAACAATTAAAATTTGTCACAATCACTAGAGACGATCGACCTACGTTGCTATCCAATGAGTGTGGACATGTCCAAATGCAAACAAAAACTGTCTTTAAACCTGAGTTGTCACAATTTCATTTTCTTCGGTTTCTCACTATCAAACCCCTACTATAATCAAACATAAACCCGGAACTAAACTATCTTCTTCTTAGTGTTTTCCAAAAATAACGTATTACTATATTTAACAAGTTATAATCAAAATAATTGATAAATTATACATCTATAACATTCTGATCTTTCAAAGTTGTATACCTATTAAACACACATTTAATTGTTAAATAAAAAATAGGGTAAAAAAATAACATGGCATTTAAACGATGATAAGACCAAGCATAATCTCATTTTATTCTCTAGAAATTAAATTTGTTTCTTCTCGTGCTGCTTATTACACACCAAAAAAACATGTTTTATTTGCTTTAGAAGTGATATATTATTAAAGACATTCATTTCAAAAAATATGGAATGAGCAATATCTGGCTTTACAAAATCAATCCCTGATTTGCTAGTCCGGTTGACTGTATACTGGCTCATCAGCTGACTCTGCTACTTGCTTCTTTGTCTTTTTACATTTTTCTTAAACCCATCTTTGGAGCTGGTAATTTGCTCGGCCATCAGATATAGTTATAGTTAATATCTTTATATTATTTAACATTACAAAAAATAAAGAAAAATTCCAGCAAAAAAGTGGCTCAACTGTAATAACAGCTCAGCTAGAAAACGTTTATGGCTGTAAAATAGATATAACAACTCAGCTAAAAACGTTTAGATGTATAAGATAGATATCAGATGTAAAGAGAACATAGAATCATCTCATTCTAACAATTTTGAAAGGTTAACAAAAAATGTGCACCTAGTTCTCATAACTAAAGCTTTTAATCTTCCACAGTCCATAAATTTTATTAAAATTGTATACACAAATATAATAGAAGAATGTGAGTAACAGAAGAATTGAGCATAGGGCAGAGTACTTTTGAGTTTAGTTAATATTGATAAAGATTGAGATTCCATGGTCAATAGTCGCCAGAGAAAGGTTTCAGTATAAACATTTTTGCCTTGTAAATTATTTGAGAAAAGCCCGGGGATTTTTATCAGTACATCCAAGAGTCCAAAATGCTATTGAACCTTGGTGGGTTGCCTGGCATGCCACCATTCTCGCCTGTGAGAATCCCGCTTTGTCATTTATTACCATTTATCGATACAACAGTTAAAATATGGCTATACTTATTATGATACAAATCCATGCCTGCAAGCTAATTGCCTCCATAGCTTCATATAATCCCCTTATCAACAACGCTCATCAAAGAAATCACAATCATAGTCCACATGCTACCCAACAATTTGTTGAGCTTCAGTGTTGCAGATGATTCATAGTAAAATGCCCTTTCCATCTTCTCATTTTTGGTGGCAAACGCGTTCAATTATCTCGTCCATAAATTATTTCCTACTGATCTATTAATGCCACCTTCGTCTCCCAAAGTAATTTCTGTAGCTTCCAGAGAATATATGCGCGTGCATTTTGGATTTCACATGTCTCCTATGAAAAATTGGTGTACAGATCTGTTGATCTCAATCCAACTGCACCCAGCAGTCTTCGTTGTCGCTCTGTCCTTCATCATTTTCCTTAATTTTTCAATGTCACTCCACCTACCAGTTGCTGCATATATTTTTGAGAGAAGAACATAAGGAGCAGCACTCTGAGGTTCCAACTCAAAGATGTTCTCTGCTGCACGTTCTCCCAACTCTACATTGTTATATAATCTACATGCCCCTAGCAAGGAGTTCCACATAGAAACATCAGGCTTAATTGGCATCATGTTGATAATGTCTAGTGCTTCATCAAGGTGTCCAGCTCGGCCAAGCAGGTCAACCATACAGCTGTAGTGATGCCTCGTAGGTGTGATGTGGTAATTTTCATGCATGCCACTGAAATAGTGGCGGCCCTCCTCCACTAGACCTGCATGGCAGCACGCAGACAAAACACAAATTAAAGTGACCTGGTTTGGGCTTATGCCAGACTGCTTCATTTGTTCAAAGATTTTAAGGGCTTCCTTGCCATAGCCATGCATAGCATATCCTGCAATTATTGCTGTCCATGACACAACATCTCGAGGATGCATTTTCTCAAACAATTCGCGTGCCTTTTCTAGGTTGCCACATTTTGCATACATATCAATAAGAGCACTGACAAGGAATTCATCAGACTGAAATCCACTTCTCATTATTTCATCGTGGATTTCCATACCCTGTTCTAAAGCTCCCAGATCTGCACATGCCGGAAGAACACTAGCAAAGGTCTTTTCATCCGGCTTTACCCCTGTCAGTTTCATTCTTTTAAATAGCTCCAGTGCGTCCTCTGCCAATCCATTGCGGGCATATCCTGCAATTATAGTGGTCCAGGAAATCAAATCTGGTTGAGACATTTTGTCAAACATATCGCGTGCAATCTCTATGCACCCACATTTTGCATACATGTCTACGAGGGCATTTGTAACAAGAAGATTACGCTGCAATCCGCTTCTTATTACTTCATTGTGAATTGCCACACCCTCTTCAACGGAGGACAAGTTGGAACATGCAGGTAGAACCGCCGCAAAGGTGAACTGGTCGGGTTTCATGCCTGTCCGCTGCATTTGCCTAAAAAAGATCAATGCCTCCTCAGAAAGCCCAATCCTGGCATAACCTGCAATCATTACAGTCCACGACCACACATCTCGATAGGGCATTTTCTCAAACAGCTGCAGGGCTTCGCCAATGTACCCTTTCTGTGCATATCCTGCAACCAGCGCCGTCCAGGAGATCGCATCTGGTTGGGGTATTTTGTCAAACACGTCGCGTGCAATCTCTAAACTTCCACATTTTGCATACATGTCTACAAGCGCATTTGCCACAAAGACATCCGCATCGAATCCTCTCCGCTTGATTTCATCGTGGATCTGGATGCCATCTTCGAGAGATACCAGGCTGGCACATGCTGGAAGAACAGTGGCAAAGGTAAATTGATTGGGTTGGACACCTGAATGTTGCATTTGATGATAGAATTTGAGTGCCACTTGAGGAAACCCGTGCTTTGAGTAGGCTGAAATGATGATTGTCCATGAGCATACATCCTTGCAAGGCATATGATCGAAGAATTTTCGAGCATCCGCCAAGCTTCCGCACTTGGCATACACGTTAACGAGCGTGTTTGCCAAAGCTGTGTTAGTAATTAGTCCGTTTATATGGATGTGGGCATGGATTAATTTGGCGTATGATAACGTTTTCTTTCTAATGCAGGCCTGCAACAGACGAATGTAAGTAGCATTGGCATTGCGCTGTGCTGGGGAAGTGCAGGCAATTGGAGAGTGAAGGTGAGCCGATGGCCTAATAAACATTCTCCTTCTCAGATTTCTTAAAATCTTGCTTGCCGTGCCATTTTTATTTTGTAGCGACGAGATATATGCATAAACAAATCCTGAAGGGTAAACAAAGGTCCCTACCTTAACGGAGATAAGAGACCAGCGGCTAAATAAGGGTCACATCTTTCATATCTCACAAAGCGTGGTTGAGACGTTCATCGAGTTAAAATCTCCTTTTTTTTTGCAATGGAATTTGATGCTAGTAAATGTGGAACATGGAGTTACTCCACGGACCAGGATCCGGGTATTAGATATTAATTTTTAAGTGGGATTTTTATTTTTATATATTTTAGTTATTTGTTTATTAATTTTCATAAGTAGTTATTTAATAATTTTTATAAGTAGTTATTTATTTATTTTATTGAGTTGAAATCACTTTTTTTTATTGCGATTTGATGTGAGTAAATATGGAATATATTGTTAGTCCACAAACCAACACTTGGGTATTAGATATATTAATTTTTATGGAATTTTTTTTAAGCATCTATCACATTTTGATTTCTTTTTAAGTTGAAATTTTTGTTTGATCTATAGATTATTATGTTTATTATTTGATTAACTATGGTTTGATTAAGTTTTATGTCATATGTTGATTATAAGATAATTATGTGTTAATTTATATGATTGGTTTGTTATGAGATAACTGTACTTTTATACTTTGTATATTATGATCATGTTTGTTAATTATACAACATTATTTTATAGATATAATTATGTTTCGGGTTAACTATCTTCATTGTTGTGAGATGGACACAAAACCGATCCATCTCTCAAAGTATGATGGAGGGAGAGCATCATCGGAGACGATGGTGTAGATAGAGATGTTGGGGGACAACAAAAAGCGAAACTAAAAACCCATGCACACACCACATTAGTGTATCATGTTTTATGATAAATTTTTTGATATAGATAGTTGTGGTATACTTTATTTTCTATTATGAATGTCTGCAGTGATCTTTTGTGTTCTTAAATCATTTTATGTGATTGTATGATTTCACTAATCTAGTTGTTATTGATGTTATTAGTTAGTTGATTTGATAAATATATACATATATAGTTTAACGTGATTTACCACTATATTGTAAATAGCTAAATATTCATTTAAAAATGCTTGTTTGGATTCTTTGTTAGTAATAATCGATATATGTTATTACTTAGCTAACTCAGTTTGTAGGTGACTATTTACATTTATAAGATTACTATTATCAATTTTAATAGTAATATAAACTTATAAAAGACAATGAATTATAAGCTCTTTGTTAAGTATTAACGTAATGCAAGGTGTTATAGAATAATATCATTGTGAAACAAGTATATATAAACATCATTGTGTTTATAGAATTGTTTGTTAAAGCCTATGGTTATTGTTTAAACCTAGAGGGTTAACTTATGAGTTTGAGGTCGAATGCACAATGTTTGATTTGGATGACTTGGTAACAATTATAATAGTCTTTTTAAATTCATATTTGTTTTCCCTGTGTTATATAGTCATTATGTTAATTGAATAGTCGATAGTCGACATTACACGAAAAGATAATGATTACGACTTGTCAGTTAGTCGGTTTGTGTAGACTAAGTGAAGTTGATGCTGGATTGATTTAATTCAAAAGGCATGCATAGTTTATAAAGGATATATAATGATCAAGGTTTATTTTAGTGGGTTAGATAAAAAATTTGTAGAGGTCTCGAGATGAATTATATTTGTAATGGTGGTGAACCAGTTTAGAAGGCATATCGTTGCACAGGTGAATCATGCAATGCTATACGATGAATGACACCTGCAACATGTTGATGGACACCAAATGCCACATCATGGCACTAGTGTTCGTCTACACGATGCATTGGTGTTCATCCACATCATGCATTGGTATTTTTTACATGGTGTTAGTGCTCATCCACATCATGTCAATGAACGTCACCATGATATTGGTGGCTACCAGCACTATGTAGAAAAATGCTAGCATTGTATACTCACCACATGGCTCCATAAATATTAAAGGTTTAAGGGAAGAGTATTTATAGTGTCTCTCTCCAATGAGAGGGTGATTGGGCATGTATGTGGGATAATTATTTACCATACTTATGCATGTGCGAGGCTGTGCTACAAATCTGAAAGTGAAGCAGAAACTAACATTTATTGTCGGTTGTGGACAAATATCAACATTATGTGGGTGTTCATCCTAGGCTATGGGCAGATGTCAATATTATATGGGCATCTGCCTGCAGTCTACTAATGGATGTCTATAGAATTTTGACATCCATCTACAAGTAATCTACAAGCAGACACCTACAGACTGTCAATCACCCATACACTGTGAGTAGACATCGACATTATGTGAGCATCCACCTGCAATCTACTAGTGGATGCCTACAGAATTTTGGTGTCCATCTATAGGTAGACTATGGGTGGAAGATGGTGAATTGTCAATGTGTACCCATCAACAATATGTTGGCATCTACCCGTAGACTACCAACTTTTATCCACAGACTTTCAGTGTTTACCAGTAAATTATTAGCATCCACTCGTAAACTATCAACATCCATCCACAAACTGTCATCGTCCACCCACAGACGGCCTATCATCATTCACCTACAACCTATTGGAAACTATAAAAAATACTAATAAATTATATTGTAAAAAAATTGATGCATACCTTGTTGGAAACTATTGATTCTTGAAGCCCTCCTGAGATCTGAAATACAAACCACCAAAAAAATTCTTAAAGTCACTCGATGGTATATGGAGAATTCTTTAAGATTGGTTTTTGAGGTGCTGATGAAGTACATTTATATGAGAAATTTATATTCAAATGTAGGCAAACCTCTCCTCAAAATTAACTTTGACCCCAAAAATTTAGGCGATCTTGTCCTATTGGCCACTCCATAAAAATTGCTAAATACTGACTTCAAAAAATAGAATATTCATATATGAACAAAGATTTATCACTAAATAAACCCTGATAATGATTATTTTAATGATTCATTAGGAAGTTTCGAGATGATTAGGGTTTCTAATCACTCATTGGCTTTAGTTAACTATCATTCTTAGCAAAAATCATGATGCGAGTTAGTTTTGGACTACACAAAAAATGGTGGCAAATTGTAGCTTAGTCGGGGTTTTGTTGAGTTATTCTGGCTTACAAGGAGTAGTAGGCAAAAAGAGAAAAATAAAGGTATTCAAGCTAAGAAAAGAGGAGATTCGACTTTCTTAGCATAATAAGTAATTGTTACAAGTCGGTATTATACTTAAATTCTTGTATTATGTTGATGGATATTGGAATTGAAATGGGTTATTGGGTTTTTTGTTTGTTTTGAAATTATAATTAAAAATAAACAAAGGGGCTACATATAGGGCCCTGTCAATGGCTCAGCCATCCACAGAACCCTACATCCAACCCCATAACCCAAAGAGAATGGGTAGGGATGTAGGTGTTCACCATGTTTGTATACACCTCTATGAAAGCTCTACCTTTAATCTTTTTTCAATTCAAATTTTTTGATGAATTCATTGATTGATTATTATATTTTAAAGGTATATTATATTAGGTCTTATGATTCAGTTTTAGTTTTTTGAACCAATATAAGAACATAAGCTTAATGTTCAATTTAGGTAAATATTATTTGGGTTACATAAGGTTCGATTGTGTTTACACTTAATTTGGATTTTTGGGTGAAATACTTTATCTATGTTTTTAATATTTGACTGTATATATATAAATATATACATAGACTTTTATATATATATATATATATATATATATATAACACAGTTTGATATGGGTATGAGATATATACTCAATGTTATTTGTAAAAGCTTATAGCTTATACTATTTAATAAATGTGGAATTTATCTAGTATATAATGTCTTGGTTGAGTTACGTTATCAATTGAACTTTATATTCAAGGATTGAGTATGTTGTAAGGCTAAGTTTTGTTTATAACATTTGACTATATATTTACTTATATAATAAATATGAAACTCTAAAACAAAGGAATTAATTCATAATTCAATGAGTTTCTTAGTCTCTGTGCAAATTGAATTAAATAGTATAATATATATGGACTGGTTATTGGTTATCAAATGTACCATTTTGTGGATTATGTAAACTTTAGGATTATGATACATAGTCATAGAATTTATAACGTTTGTGATTTATTATTTTTGGAAAATTATATGTTTAACTTTTAAATAATAAACAGATTTGAGTAGATAAAATCAGTAAATAATGTATACTAATTAGACTATTGATTTGTGAAATTTGACTATAGTTAGGGCTTTTTTAAAAATAGTAGTGAGAGAGAGAAAATTAAACTTATCTGATTATGTGTTGTTCCAACTAAGCCAAGATTTGAAAATTTGTGTGCATGCTTGGGAGACTGTCACAAACAAGAATTTAGAGTTCGTTTCTTGATTGGATATGAGCATCAAAAGTGGGACACCCTAGATTTCAGTGTTGTAGTCCTTTCTCAATGTTATTGTCCCAATGATCTAATATTTATGGGTTTTGTGTGTTAAGTCTGTGTGACCTTGCCTATGAAATATCGAAGCCTAAAAGTCCATAGAGCTCATTGTGTACTTGATTTAGTCTTCAATACTTTAAGTCCTTTTTATGCTTGAACTTGAATGTAAAATTTGGATAAAGGAGAGGAGGGGTTAGTGTGTAAAGGATACGTTCGATGCACTTTACACCCCATGTGTGGGCACGCTGCCTACATACCAATACTTCGAAGAGGGATCAAGCTATATGTAGTTCTTCTATTGAAGTGTCTGGTGCAATAGTGTGATGAAAACTCAAATAAATGTGAAATTGAGTGTACTTGGAATGACTAGGGACTGGTGTAATGGTTTGAATAAGATTGATATACTATTGGATGACTATATGCAAAGAATAGGGCTAAGTGCTTGAGTGGTCTAGCTTGTATTCTTGCTTCTTTCTTGTAAATGAGTGCCAACCTTTCTAAATGGACTTTGAATGACCTTTTATAGGGGATTTAATGATCATGGGTTAAATGAATTTGCATTAGTTTGACATGAATCAGGATAAGAATTTAGAATAACATGACTGTTACAAGCCAAAATGCACTTGGACAACAATGCCATAAATAGGACACCCTAGGTTTTAACATTATAGTCCAAGTTTAGTTGTTATTGTCTATGGTTGATGGGACCTGGGGGGATGGATTAAGCATGGAAAGAGCAATTTGGGTCTGAAAGAGTTTAGTCTGGGAGGCTACGAATGACTAGGAATCAGTGAAAACATGTCTATGAAGGTCATGAGATCAAACAAGATAGACCTATGGATTGGGTGTTATTAGTCACACTCAAGTTACTAAATTTCATATTTTATATGACTACATTTGTCCTCCCTTTATTATAGTGATGCAACAAAGTGAAATACTAGAGTAAAATAAAAATAGAAAGCATACCTGAACTTACTTGTAAAGGTGAAGCTCATGAAGTTGTGTGATACTAGATGTGCATAGAGAGAGCATGGTGTGAAGTGTGAATCTATAAAGAAAAATATAGAGTAGATCAGTCCTTACTAGATACATTATATCTAAAATAAAAACATATAAAAATTGGGTAAGAGAAAGAGGAAGAGAAAGGAACAAATACATCTCATCAAGTATGCAAACCAAAATAAAAATTATTGTGATGCTAAATTGTGCTAGGTGTGTGTTGTACCAAAAGTAATATCACAAAGAGAGTTAAGTGCTCAATTCTCTGAAAGTGGCTCAAGAATGCAAAGGTAGGCCCTTTAGCTCCATCGTCGCCTACTAAGTGAAGCTAATAAATCATGCATGTGTCAATCAATGTTTAGACTATATGTCCAATCCCTCTAAATAGATGGCTCAAAAATACAAACGCTGGCCCTTTGGCTCCATCATTACCCCGTCAATTGAAATTATGAAGTAATATCAATATAGAAAAGATGTCATATGAGATGGTTCCTAAAGCCCATGAATGTACTATGATCTGAAAATTTTGGCATGGATAGTCAAATGTGTGCTAGAAACTAGGCCACTCTTAGCCATTTCGAAAGATGGATATTAGGCTTGTATAAAAGCCACTCTGAAACTAGTGCAATAGGCTTATGTGAAAGCCAACTTGAAAACTTAGGTAATCAAGAAGTTAAGATTGTATGAAATCCAAACTTGAAAAAGGATCCCAACCACCTACAGATGGATTAATGCACGCAACTTTGAGAAATGTTTGGAAAATAAACTAAACTCAAAAAAAGGGGAGGATCAATGTGTCGCATACATTTCCCCCAATCACTAGTGTCTGGAACCTAGATTTTGTTCTGGAAGTTATATCAACTGCCTAATATAAAATTAGAATTGAGATCCATCATGCCACACATGATGCCTCCTATATCTGGATTCTTTGAGCAAAAATTATACTGGAACATGCTGAATTTAGACTGTACTGAGCTGACAAACCTGTGAATGAACTCACTTTTTTATCTATTTTTAGAAAAGATAATTTTTTTGTTGTTTAGACAAGAACACCAAAAATAAGACACCCTATTTTCAAATGTTGTAGTCCAATTTTAGCACTATTGTCTAAGGCCAAATCTAGTAACTATTCTAGATTCTCTACTATCTATCTGATTTATTCTACCTTGTATGATGTATGGATTCTATTTTGAGTGTTCTAAAAACTACTTTTTTGACTGTTAAGAGCTCTGATCTCTATGACAAAACCCCTATTTGTTGCCCCCTCTTCTAAGGGTAGGAATGAATATGTTGTAATGACTACCCTCATAAAAAAGAGCCCTATAAGTGTGTTATGTTGCATAGATACATGATATAGCAATGATAATTGACAAGATATCTTGAGATATAGCAATTGAGAGATTGTTAGATCAACAAAGGTATGCCTAGATAAATATAATAATGTAATAACATGTGTAATATACTGAACTAGAATCGAAAGTGTTAATTTTTAGTTGTTAGCAAAGAGGTATGGAGCATGATGTCCATCATGGAATCCAAAAAAGCAAGGAAATGCATGATATGGATCATGGCATTAAAAACAAGAAAAGTAATTAGGCAATAAGCATACAATAGTGGCCAAGGGGCCAAGCAATCAAGGGACATGGGCACATGTCACTCAAACTAGAAAATAAGCATACAAGGCATGTTCAAATGCCACATACACATATAATTAAAAAAAATAAAGTTGGTCTAAGGGCCACAAGCACATGGAAGAGTACAAACAAAGGACATTGATAATTGTCCTAAGGCACACACATGAATAGAAGCAAATGACATTGGCAAATGTACTAAAACACATATAAGGCATGGAACAAGAACTAAGAAAATGCGAACACATCAAGCTACGCTAAAAAAAAAGGAAAGCATGTATATGCTGGAAGTGCAATCGCATCTAACTAATCAAAGTAAGAAGTAAAAGTATACAAGACATGCTAGTATAATACAAGGTATATGCTAAGAAATACACAAGTGCAAGATACTAGTGAGTGTCAATATGGTAATATATGTAAGCTTAAGTAATGTATGTCAACATGATAACTAGAGTGTGTGGTGTAATAATGACATAACCTAGATGGTGTAGTCATGTAGAAGATGCCCTCAATGGGTGTGTATATTGAAGTGTGTCTCAAATATAGAAGTAGGATGCCCTTTCAATGAGTAGAGTGAATCAATAAAAGATTTGGATGTCACTGCACACACTCAAATAAGTTCAATTAAAGTATGGTAATGTAGATAAATCAATAAACAACAATATAAAACAATAAATGTAAGTCTAGCATAGTAGTAATAATGTAAAGCATGGATGATGTATACAATCGAAATGTTTTTATGTTTTGGATATATTTAAATTTTTTGGGTATTTTTGATATTGTATATTGTTTTTGTATTTTTTAAATAAGCTATGTATAGGGAAGATTAAGAATAAATGATACTAACCAATGAGTCTCAGATGAGACTCCTTGTCATGGTATCCTATATTGAACAAAGGTATCGTGTGTGATCATGAAGCACAATGGAAAGGCTAAGACTATGACTCTGAAAGCTATGTGCATTATAACTATTCTGATATCTCTAAAGTACAAACTGAATGTGGGATTCCCCTATAACTCTAATAAGTGGATGAAACTAAGGGACTCTTAAGGACCCATCTGAAAGTAGGAGAAGGAATTCTTTAAAAGTGTGATTTATGGTTAGAAGCATGAGATCTCAATGTTACTGCTCTGGGTACGAATATTGTAGATAGAAGTTATCTAGAATCCTAAAGCTATGGAGGTATATGAACTCTTTGTACTAGTGATGGGTTCCTCAACTATGTCAAAATCTATACCAAAGGAAGAATTGTAACTGGTGGACAAACTAAAATAGGTGGAGAAGCTAGAACCAATGAATGCAAAGGAGATGGCTCTGAAGTGGGGAGTGATAACTCATATAGAACTCCACCAACTATAATAAACTAATTAGCATGAATTAATTTCATGCATCTGTGAACTTTAGATGTTACTACTCAAATTTTATAAATCCATGAGTGACTAGGTAACATATAAAAAATCCTGCACTGGAAACTATGGTGAAATGTGTGATCATATATATTGGACTAGTCTGTAAAGGAAGTACAATCTCACCCAATGAAATTTATATGTGCCTATTGAATCCACTGATAAATGTATCTATTAGAGTGATATCCTACTCTGAATAGCCCAAATTCTATAATAATGTAATGGTGCACATGTTGACACTGGAACCATTATCGATGAGAACACTGTGAATGGGTTGATTATGAATATGTGCTCTGATAAAGAGTGTATTATAATCTGAATTATCCTCAACAATATTTTGATTTGAGAAGGATATCGAAGGTCTAGTTGGAACCCTGGTCTCATACACACTTATCATACCACTTAAAGGATGTGACTTAACTAAAGGTGCATGGTATGTAACTGGTGGAGGATGTGCATGGTATGTGTGGTGAACAACTGATGTGTCCCCTTTCTCTTGTTTAAGTTGTTGTGGAAATGGATCTAAGAAGATTTTAAAAAAATTATCTTGTATTGGCTTAGCTTGTGGAGGCTCAACTAAAGTGTCAAAATCAAGTAGTTTGTCATCTATCAAGTCTTGTATCTTATGTCTCAAATTGATGCATCTATTTGTAGTGTGGCCTAATGCCCTGTGAAAAGCACAAAATTCATATTGATCATATCTCCGTGAAAGAGGCTTTGTTGGGTCAACTTCTCAAATAGGAGGGAAAGTGATGATGTTACATTCCCATAACTATTGTAAAACTCTAGGTAGAGAAACTGATAGATTGGTAAATGCACATCGAAGAGGTGATGATAAAACCACACATTGAGGGGGCTCTGAAGTCACATTGATTGTTGGTTGATTATAATTTTTGTTATCATTGAATTTTACCTTGTATGGAACTTTACTATTACTCTTGTTTGTTGTGTTTGAGATGCTTGTATACTTGAGTTTTCCCATTGAAATGAGTTTTAATTCTCTTTCCTTTAGTGTATGACACAATTTAGTGAAGGAAAAGAATCTTTTGAACATAATAGATTCATGTAATTCTGGTAGAAGGCTCTACTTGAAAATATCTTATAAGTCTTGATCTACTATGAGGCTAGTCATCTTAGCCAAGATGATCTTATATCGAAGCACATAGTCTATGAGATGCTCATTTGATTTATGTTTTTGTTGTGTAATTTGTGCATAAGAGACCTTATCAACAATGTTGATACTGAAATGTGCTATGAACATATCAACTAAAAAATTGAATGCATTGACTAACTGATTTGATAGACTATAGAACCATTGTAAAGCATAATCCTTTAGACTCTATGGGAATAGCTTGGTAAATAACCAATCATTTGGCACATAATCCAAGCATGCTACGTGAAAAGATCTCAAATGTGTCTCTGGATCACCCTTGCCATCATAAAGAGTAAGCTTAGATTGAACAAAACATTATGGCAAGGGTGTAGAAGCAATATGATGTGCCAATGGTGTATGTAGAAGAATAAAAGAATCCAAATACTATGTAGTTCTAGTGGTACCTTGCTCAATATGTAACACCTTAGATTTAAGAGATCTCATCTCTTGCACAAGGGCTGCCACATCAGGTGATATGGATGTACTAGCTGTAACTAGTGGCATAGAGGTAGGTTGGGCTGTTATAGGGGGTTGTTGAGATATAGTTACCCCTGTAGTGTCATTTTCAACTAGTTGCTCTATGGTTTGAGAAGATTGACCATTGTTTGTTCTTTGTTTTTATTCTTATAATATTTTAAGCATGTCATCTTGCATGTTAGGGTGTTTGGTTAAGAGTTCTTAAAGTTCTCTCTTATCAATTTCATCAAACCCAGTGTATTGGGCCATTATTAAAGTAAAAAAATAATTTGAGAACTGTTTGAATTTGTTACAATAATTTGTTATAGGCCAAGTGCTAAAAAAGGAAAATACTGAATATAGGAAATGTAAAATCTAAAAACTGTTAACTAGAAATTGCATGAAAAGGATACGAAGTGCACAAACATGTAAGGTGATACCTCATGAAGCAATGGGACCTAGTAGATGCAACTAGGGTTTGAACAATGATTATGTGGAAAATTTAATATGAATTTTTAAAATTGAAAATTGAATTTTTGAGTTAAATATGCAATTGAAAAATAAAAAATTTAGTGAAAAAATTAGTGATTTAATGGGACCTAGTACATGCAACTAAGGTTTTGGAAAAAAGTAAATATTTTTGAATTTTTACTATAAATTACTGAATTTGAAATTGATTTTTTGATTTTAATATGCAACTAAAAATTTAGAAAATGATTGGAAAATAACTGGGAGCTAGTTGATGCAACTAGGGTTTGAAATAAATTTAATTTAAAATTTACTAAATTTTTTTAAAATTTGAGAGGTATTTTTTATTTTAATATTTAAGAAAAAAATTCAAAAATTAATGTGAAAAAATAACTAGAAATTTATCCTAGGGTTTCTAAAATTCAAAGTAAATCAGGTTCACCAAATGATTTATTATTTCAAGGAAATTAGATGTTTAATTCTTAAATAATAAATGGGTCTCAGTAGATAAAATTAGTAAATAATGTACAATAATTAAGTTACTAATTTGTGAAATATGACTGTAGTTAAGGATTTTCTAAAAATAGTAGGGAAAGAAAATTAAAATTATCTAATTTTGTGTTATTCTAACTAAGACAAGGTCTAGAAATCTATGTGCAGGCTTAGGAGACTATCACAAATAAGAATCTAGAGTTCATTTCTTGATTGGATAAGAGCACCAAAAGTGGGACACCCTAGATTCTGACATTGTAGTCTTATCTTGATATTATTTTCCTAGTGATCTAAGCTTTATAGGTTTTGTGTGTTAGGTCTGTGTGACCCTTCCTATGAAATATCAAAGCCTGAAAGTCTGTGGAGCTCATTGTGTCCCTGATTTAGTCTTCAATACCCTAGGTCCTCTTTGTGCTTGAACTTGAATGTAAAATTTGGAGAAAAGAGAGGATGGGTTAATTTGTAAAGGATACACTAGATGCACTTCACACCCTGTGTGTGGGCTTGCTACCTACATACTAATACTCTGAGGATGGATCAATATATATGTAGTTCTATTAAAGTGCTTGGTACAATAGTATGATGAAAATGCAAGTAAATACAAAATTGGGTATACTTGAAATGACTAGGGACTGGTGTAAAGGTTTGAATAAGCTTGAAATACTATTAGATAGTTATATGCAAAGAATAGGGCAAAGTGTTTGAGTGGTCTTGTTTGTATTCTTGTTTCTCTCTTGTAAATGAGTGTCAACCCTTTTAAATGGACTTTGAATGGCATTTTATAAGGGATTTAATGATCATGGATTAAATGAATTCACGTTAGGCTGACATGAATTAGGATAAAGATTCAAAGAATATTGCCATTAGAAGCCAAAATGCACTTGGACAACAGCACCAAAAATAGGACACCCTAGATTTCAGTGCTGTAGTCCAAGTTTAATTGATGTTGTCCATGGCTGACGGGACCTAAGGGATGGATTAAGCATGGAAAGAGTAATTTGGGTCTGCAAGGGTTTAGTCTGGGAGGATACAAATGACTGAGAATTGGTGAAAACATGCCTATAAAGGTCATGAGAGTAAGCAAGATGGACTTATGGATTGGGTGTCATTAGCCACACTCAAGTTACTAAATTTCATATTTTTTATGACTACAGTTTGACATTAAATGAATGAATGTTTGTTTGATCATATTTATATACAAGTGAATCAAAAGTTAATATGAATTGATTTTATTTGATTAATTTAAATAAATGGAATTGAAGGGTAAATGGTTGGTTGTGTATGAATGACAAATCACATGAAATTATGTGTTTTTAGCTAAACAAATATATTAAGAATTATCTAGTTTATAAAAGGGCTTTGAGATTATTATTTTAGTTGGATATAAATTTAGAGTATATGAAATACTCTAAGACAATTGATAGTGGATGTATTCTTAGAGTATACTATATACAATAAAATAATTGTATTGTATTAGAATTACACTTGAGAATTCTAAATATATATAGATATATATACATAGTATAAATTATGTGGTTGTTGACTATGTTATAAATATGAATAAGATTATGCCATGTGTGTGTGTGTGTGTGTGTGTTCACAGTTGTGTTATGCTTAAAAAATATTATTACCATAACGGAGTGAGAATGGGTGCTTATATATATTTTAATGTTTGTATAAAAAAATTAAAATAAGGTATTTAAAGGTTTTAAATAGAGAGCATGTTAAGATGTTTTTAGATTGGTTTTTTTATATATGTGGAATATGAACAAATATATAAACATGTATTATAATATTTGTTTCAGGAATGAAATAACATTATAAGTTACTTTGTGATTTGGGTAACTAACAATTTAGATATGATCATTACTCAGATGGTATGTTATATTAAGGATTATTTTTTATTCTGTTTATTATTTTGTAATAAACTAGATGATATTGGATTCAGTACATAATATTTCAAAGACTAAATATGTGTATTTAATATTTATCTACTTAGCATATTTTTATCATCTAAAAGGAAAATTTGAAATGAATCTATTAGTTATTATATTATTTATATTTAAACTAAATCTCATATTTATGACTCTAAATAAGTAATGGATAGATTTCACTGACTTAATTAGCACCATCAATGCAAAATGAAGAATAATTTGATTGAGTGGTGTGTATGAAATTGATTGATCATAAAGATCATTAATTATTGAAAGTTTTGGCCAAAGTAATGTTATAATTATACATTGGCATTCTATATGTTGATATAGTTTTCATATTTGTGTGATATCATGTTAGAGCATATTTCTTTATGATACACATTATGTATTAGATATCTACAACACACAGGTTCTGGTTTATCACTTTAGATTCACACACTATCATTATCTTCCCATCCATGAAGGGAGAGTTATTTCTTTGTTGGGAGATAGTGTGGGGGATCTATGGTCTGTGGTTGGTGTGAAAAATCACTTGGATGATGCTTTATCTTCCAGCTGGAGTAATACACTATAGACTACACTTGAGATTATAAATTGAAACTTGAGTCATGGAGACTCACACTTCATGGAACTTTGTATTATGTATTAATATTTGAGATATTATTTATTAATAAAAACTATAATATTTATTCATTGTACTTATGCAATAGTAGTTGTAATGTTGTATCATTTGTGGTTGAATTTATATTATTCCATTAATGATTTAAATGCAGTAATTATTATTTATTCAATATTATTCATGATTGTTATATATGTTCATAGTGATCCTTAGCTAAGTGGATTAGCTACAAACCTTGTGGTTAACTAAATAAGTGTATTTAGTTAAAGATCACTAATTATATTTCTCATGGTGAAATTTGTAGGATGAATATGAGTAATTAATTTTAAAAAATAAAATTATTATATTCTGATAAAACCCAATGGGGTTATTACATTGTGGTATTAGAGCTGAGATTCAAACTCTAGGACTTAATGTGTCTGTTAACGCATACTTGTCTTCTGATAATAAAGAAGAAGAATGGTGGATGATAGACTACGAGGTGAGGATACTATTATAGCTCAAATTTTCACCCTTTAGAAGAGGGTTTTTTAGGCCCTTTCCAATTTGAGCAAAACTATGGGAACACCAAGCTATGGGTCACCTATTACAGAGTTGAACCTCTGGAGAAGGTCGGCTTCCTCTTGATGCTCACCTAAGCTAATGCTAGAATAATGATTTACAAGTAAAAGGGTTAGAAAGAGAAGTGAGGCTCCTAAAAAGGCTAAAAGGGTGGTGCATAAAATTTAAATGGACACTCATATAAGCTTGAGCACACACTAGATTAACAAAGATAACTATGGCTTACTCAATTTAACAATCTCACTAATTGCATAAATATTTCATGGAAGAGGTTCCAAATACAAAACTAATCCAGACTTATAAGTTAACTTGAAAATAACTTCAAAGAGGCAAGTAGAAAGACAAAAAACTAAGAGGAATATCCTTCACAAACTTACCATACACAAGCATATCCTTCACAAACTTACCATACACAAGCATACTAAGTAGTGATTAAAGATAAGAGATAGGCAAAGAGTTGATCCTAATACTTCAAAACATGGTTCTTATAATATTTTTATAGGGTTTAACCTTATCAAATGAGCACACTTTTTCAAGAGTCTTGATAAGTATCCTTGTCTCAAAAATAAAATGCTAAATTTTAAAAGCTGAGAACCCTTTCAATGGGAATGAGACCAAGATATAGAGGAGAAAAAAGACAAAAATAAATGATATGCAAGCACGTTATTAGAAAAAACACTTTTCTTAGGTCATCAATTGAATCTAAGCTACCACCTTTGTATTTTAACCAATAAAAACCTTGCTACTTCTTTGATCAATCAGGACACTGCCCGTGGCTTATTGAGTGAGAAAGTTCCCAAAGGTTTCAAGGATGCATTGAATGATCCTAGCTATAGTTCCCATCGTTGGACCTTTTCTTTGATCCTTCACGCCATCTCTCACTTGAGATCAAAACCTCATGATCATGGATCTGACCAAATCATGGCTTCATGCTTTTTAGGTGGCTATTTATCGAGACTATGGCTATGCTAAAGGATGAAAACCCTAAGCATTAGTCACCTGTCTACTCCACTTTCATATTTGGATCATAGGTCCCACCTATAAATGGAAAATAATCTATAGACATTGGTTTTTCTATAGTTGTCTATATTAAAACAGACCTATAGGCCATATAACACCTTCTGGACCCCACTTTATTTTTGTAAGAGCCTAGAATTCATTATACATGCATCCTTCTTTAACTCAATAAACCAGTCTCAAGAACAAACCTTGTAAGCTCTAACTTATTGAACCAAAGATCAATATTAGCTCCAATGGTAGTATCTTTGTATTATTATATCTTAATGCATTAGTTAGATCATTTTGTGGCATTTGAACCAAATTTAATGGCATCAGGAAGACCCTATAAAACCCTATGTTCATGGTCAAAAATAAATTCTCAACCTCTATCGAGAATCTTAGGATCATCTTTACTCTAATTGGTTGTCAAAATCTAATTTAGCTCATTGACATGTTAACTCACTCCATCAATTTTAATCTATATGAAGGCTCATGGATTGTCGATCTTCTACATGTTGAACACATCCTTGACACTTATCATGTGCACATTCAACCTTAATATTTATTGACCCTTTGGCATTCACTTACCATTAGATTTGGATGATTTATCAAATGCCAACTATTGATATACTAGGACCCACCATTTGAAAGCCAACTACTAGTTCATGACCCTTAAATTGATGTCCTCGCTCCTATCAAATGATGTTTGCATGACCATCATTGATGGTTGTGTGACCATCAAATTTAAGCTCGATAGGATTTGTCTTACTCTATATTTAAATTTGACATCTTGTAAAATGTGATTGATGTGTCATGAACCATAAAATTTAAGCACAGATAGATTTATGCTCGAGCTTTAATTTGACGTTAGTGCAAACATCTTAAGTTACAGGTCCATTTTGATCAACTTTAAAGGATTATATCTTGAAACACAAGAATCATGGAGGCATCAAATTTTTAGGAGATGTTCCTTTGGTCAAAAGGAACAAACCCATTTGGTCCACTAGTAATGAGAGCTTTCTAGGTGAAGATATTAAATACTTAAATTGGCTAGTTCACTTAATCCCACGTGATGTCCTAGCTAAAAATGGCTATGTAAACTTGGAAAATGATGTTTGAGAAGCCAGCTTTTCACACACATAACTCCATTTTTAATTCAGTCCATTAGGCATGGAGTCATTAGCTTCTACAAATAAGTTGAACCTCTCTTGAAGCAACAAGGATCAAAAGAAACAAAACACAACAAAATACCCAAGGCATATTGGAAAAATAAACAACATAACAAAAAATAAATGTATACAAGACACTTAAAGGAAAGCATAAAGTTATTCTAATATGTATAATATGTTACAATGGATGTAATGATATTAAATAATAGGGCTTTAAATTAATGCCATTGACTGGGATGGGTAATACCTCTCCATCTAGTTGGGCAAGCTGAAAAACATTGTGTTCTTTGCATCTATGGATCAAATAAGGACCACTCCACAAGCTATCAAACTTCGTATGGTTGTTTGGTTTGGCCTTATTTGAGTCCCATTTAAGGACTAGGTACCCTTCCTTGAAGCTCCTTATTGTAGATATTTTGTCAAAGGCCCTTTTGACCTGAGCTTGGTGTGATATCAAAGTTTTCATAGCAAGGTCCTTAGTTTCCTCTAGTTTCATGAGTTCCAACATCCTCACACTCATGGGCTCATCCTTCATCAACTCATGTTGATGAGCTAACTTCAGTGAAGGAAATTCAAAAGATATTGAAAATTTGGCCTCCATTCCATATACTAGGACATATGGATAATTACCAATCACTTATTTGGGAGTCACCCTGTCAACCCATAAGACCATTCTTAGATTTAAATGCCATTCTCTTTAATTGTTCTACATGGTCCTCTTGATGATCCTAATCAATGTCTTGTTTGTGGACTCTGCTAACCCATTTCCTTGAGGATAGTAGTTGGAAGAGGTGTTGAGGTAGATGCCCAATTTGAGATCCCACTCACTTGTTTTCATACCAAGGAATGCCAATCCATTATCTAAAATTATGGTGGTTGTGACACCAAATCTAGTCACAAGGTTATCATATAAGTTCAAAACTACACCTTCACTAGTTTCCTTGAAAGCAATGGCTTCCATCCACCTGGTGAAGTAGTCAGTTGTAGTGAGCACCCATTTATGACCTGTAATTGATTGAAGGTTAATCATTCCAATGAATTCTAGACCCCACTACATGAAAGGTTGGTCCACTTGAATTAGGTTGAGGGGAAAGGTTGTCAATATTTGTTTACCTTTGAATAGAGCACATTATTGACACTTTCTTCTCCATGCATAGGCATCCTTGAAGAGGTTGGGCTAGTAATAACCAACTCTCATCACCTTGGCTACTATAGTCATTGGTGCAAAATGGCCTCCTTCAGATCCATCATGGAACTATTCCAAGAGTTTGGTCACCTAATCATCATCTATGCATCTAAGGAGTACCCCATTAAGGTCCTTTATAAAAATAACACCATCAAATAATGCATAAGGTATAGATTAAAGACTAAAATACCTTCTCTTGGCTCTATCCAAACCTTGGGGGTATTTTCTTGTTGTCAAGAAGTGAGCCATATCTTAAAGCCAACTCATTTAAAGTGGAAGTGTATCTACTTGTGAGTTGTCTTGGGTCACCAAAATATCTTCCTTATCTCCTTGGAGGTCAATCACCATGCATTCACATAATCCCTTGCCCCTAACGAGCTTGGTGGCCTTGATCTTTACGTCATATTCCATGACCTTTGTGATCCAACTTGCTCTCTTCTCATTCAAATCTTTGTCAAGGAGGAAATCCCTAACTCCAAGATGAGACACCATAAGATGGATCCTATTGTTGGAGAGCATGGGTCTGAACTTCTTGAGGCTTATCAAGGCTACAAGGACTTACTTCTTGATGAAAGTGTACTTCACCTCTTATTATTTTAGCCCTTGACTACAAAAAATAATTGGCTAATCCATTACTTCATTGTTCTTCTACATCAACAAAGCTAATATGTTGTCAATATTAGCAAAGGTATACAAGATGAAGTCCTTGGAGAAATTAGGATTCAAGAGTGAGGATGCTTAGGCAATGGCCTACCTGATGGCTTTAAAATTTGCCTTGCCTTCATCTGACCAAGCAAACACTTGGCTTTTTTTCAACATGGTGGTGATAAGCTTGACCAGGTTTGCAAAACCAAGTATGAACCTTCTCACAAAGTTGATCTTCCCAAGGAAGCTCTAGGTCCCCTTTCTGTGCTTTGGCAAGGATAAGGCTAAGATAACACTTACTCTATCAAGGTCAATGGATAATCCCTCTTTTAAAATAATATGACCTAGCAGTTTGCCTTAATGCACATAAAACACATATTTTTGGGGATTTAAAGAGATCCCATACTCTACATCTTTGGAATATCAGCCTCAGATGGTCCATGTGCTTACTAGAATTCTTGGAGAAGACTATAATATCATCCAAGTAGACCAAAACCATTTGATTTAGAAGTCCTTGGAAGGCCATGCCCATCGCTCTTTGAAAGGTTGCCCCAACATTGGACAATCTAAAAGGCATCTTGTAATAAGAAAATATCCCCCACTTGGTGGTAAATGTAGTCTTGTATTGGTCCTCTTATCTTATTATCACCTAGTTATAACCTATATATCCATCTAAGAGAGAAACATTCTAAACTAACAACTACTTGCAGGAGTTACTCCATAGATGGTAAAGGGTAATGGTCCTTTAAAGAGACCCTATTAAGATCCCTAAAGTCCACACATAGTCTGATCTCCCCACTCTTCTTTTTGATAAGTACTAGATTAGTTACCCATGAGGAGTGATTTATTGGGAATATGATCCTATATTCAACAACCTTAGTCAATTCATTTCTCATGTGCTCCTCAATCTTGAGATTTATGGGCCTCTGTTTTTGCCTAAAAGGCTTGACATTAGCCTCTAGCTCTATTATGTGTTGGGCCAGATTAGGATCAAATCCCTTTAGGTCACTATATTTCCAAGCAAAGATGTTTGGGTATTCCTTATAGATCTCTATGAAATCATGCCTTTCAACTTTAGTGATTACCTTTCTAAGCTTGAGGAGCTTGTCTTCAAAAATAAAAAGTCTTTCATAGTTCTCTTTGTTAGTTGGAATTAATGCTTTGTCATTCCTCATATGGTCCCCTTCATGAAAGAGGCCTTCTAGGGTGACTAGCCCTTTAGGAAACTTATTTGACCTTAATTGAACAATTTTCTCCCCATACTAATGTTGTAATTTTTCTTGGTTAAGGGAGGAGAAACATGCTTCTTGTTATAAGAAACATGCAATCTATTTGTCATTTTCAAAGACCTGCTAGTGAAATTCATTATCTAGCATTGATGATCTTATTACCACTTTGATATGTGGTTAAAACATGGTTCTTTTCAATTCATTAAGGATGTCAAAATGAACACCCACAACTGCTAGCCTATCAGCATGTTGATTTTGGCCTCTCAACATTGATTGGATGTTGAAAGCCTCAAGGTCTTCTATGAGGTCCCATACTCTATGCTTATAGGACTTCATTAAATGGTTTTTAGTGGCATTCTAACCTTTGACCTGGTGTACAACCAATTTATTTTCCCCATAGACTTGTAACTTCTTGATCTTTCTCTTATTGACCCATTGAAGGTCATTGATGAGACCTTCATATTATGTTGTATTGCAAGAGAAACTAAATTAGAACCTGTATGAAGAGAAGTACTTATCATTTAAAGGGGATATTAGCATGACACCTGCACCCACCCCATGTTTGTTCTTTGAGCCATCAATTAACAACTTCCATAGACCACTAGGATCTTCTTGAGGCCTTATGAGGGATGGCATAGGCTGGCCTTTTTTATGAAAATAGAAGACACCCAAGTCCCTTTTTTCAACACCTTTTAAGGGGTCCACCAATTAGCTGTCATTCCATAACTCATCCAGGAACATGTCTGATACCTCTTTTGGATAAGTGTTCATCTCGTTCCCCATAAAAAATTCATCCTCATCAATAATGGTGTAATTGATGTTGACATTATTTGGTCCATAGGGATCTATATGGAATTATGTAATGGGCTCAAATTTGATTGACACTTTGCCCCCATACCTTGTCCTGAATGCCATATAGGACTAGTTTGTTGTAAGATAACCCCGTATCTTTACTATTAACTCTCTGGATAAGCACAGTGCAAATCAAGGAGACACATCCAAGATCAAACATATTTATCCATTGAGACACTAGGACAAGCTTACAAGGTCATATTGAGGTCCCTAATTATGCTAGATGACTTAGGAGAAGAACCATCAAGTTACAACACTCCTTTGGACTGTGGCTCATATTTTAGACTAAGTTGATCAGCTATGGACTTTGGCATCACTGAGGTACTATCCCTACTATCCACTAAACAATTGTGCACTAGAGAGTTTCCAATGATTACTGAAATATAGAAGGGAGGAGGCTTGATTAGTTTAGTTGATTGTCCTTCATTTGGCCCTTTGGCTACATTGGTGAGAACTTCATTCACCTTGATTGGTGGCTTATCTGCAACATTGATCTTTGATAGTCCTACTTTAAGGATGTCTACAAGGCTAGGCATGGAGAGTATATCCCACATGGGCACACTCACATTTGAATTTTTCATTTGTTCAATAGTGTTGATGGGTGAATTACCAACCTTTACTTGTGATTTGGGAGCTTCCACTATTGTTTGTTGAACTTGTGAGCCCTGGGGCACAAAAAGATTCCTTTAGATCTGATTTTTTGGAGGTTCTAGAACCTTTAGAGTGATAGAAGGTTCACTTAGCTTTGTCAATAAAGGAGTAATGGTGGGAATCTCTTTGACTGCTTATTAGTTACCATCTATGTTGATTCTTTTAAATCTTGTGTTTATTGCCATTGGATTATAGGCCTGACTAGAACTAACCTATTGGTTTGCCACATAACACTCTTCTTGTTCACATTTCATTATTGTAACATCTAGCTGATTTGGTCCTTGATTAGATATTTGACCTTGTGGAAGTTCCTTTCTCCTGGTCATCATAGGTTCCTCTACATTTTGGGCCATGAGAGCTTAGTTGTATCTAAAATTAGCAGTTTGTTGCCATTGATCATTAAAGGCTTGATTAAGGTCAATATTTGGGATAATATATTGACCAAAGGACTAGTTCCAAGGCATGGTACCCTCTGCTTCTTGAGCCATATTATTTTAAACTGAGACTAAGGAGTTGGAATTACTAGCAACATTAGTATTATATTTATTATGCCTATTATATCCATGTTGCCCTTGTCCTTGGTTTTGATCTTGGCTCTAGCTTTAGTAGTTTACCTTATATGGTGGCATATTTTATTGAAAGGTTTGTAGTTGAGGCTGATATGAACTTTGATGAGGCCTGTTGAAATCATGTTACCTTTTGACATTTACTAGCTCATTTCCCAAGGACTGAAACATGCTTTAAGCTCTTGAAATTTCTTTTGCTCTAGTGAATCACTAGATCCACCAGTAGAATCTTTCTCTTGTTTTGGTGCAGGGATTGCAACAATTCTTGGTGTAGGAAGGATGACATCCAATGGAGGGATGGAAATAGGAGGTGGTTTGATTTTAGTAAATAAGGGCATTGGTGGTCTAGGTGTAAGCTTATCATCTTGAACTAGACAATTTTCTACTTTGATGGCCACCTCATAAGCATCTGGAAGTATATGTCCACCCATAGATTGGATCATCACTGCTATGTCACTATTTAAAGCCTTTAAATAATATAGGAAGGCAAAGTTAGGGGTTGGTTTAACTATGATTGGGATTCTATCCAAAGTTTTTTGGAACCTTGTGTTGAAGTCTTACATGACTTCATGAGGAGCTCTCCTAACAGTTTTTAGTTGCTCTACAAGTGACAAATGGTCACTTTGTCCTCAAATATTTTACATAAATCTTCCCCTAGTTGGTCCTATGTTTTAATGGAATTGGCAGTAAGGCCTCTATATCAATCTAGGGCCTTCCCTTTGAAAGAAGTATATAATAGCCTAATAGTTATATTATCCTCTGTGACATTATGGATGTTGAAAAAGTTGGATATGTCCATGAGGTGATCAAATGGTGTTGTAGCTTAGTCTCTAGTGTAATAGGGAACACTTTTAAGGGATAGAAATGGGATAGGATCATAGTGTGTAAGGGTAAAAGGGCTTTGGCCATTAAAATCCATAATAGCTCTAGGGGATATCATAGTTATGTAATGGGTTAATAAAGGTATTCTTACAAGGGTAGGCCTTGGAAATGACCTAGGAGCAAAATTTCTATGATATGGATGAGTATTGGCAAACCTTAATATTTTTGCTGAATTTAAAGGTAGTTCAACAAAATCAAAAGGAATACATCTTGAAGCTAACCTTATTATCACCTTTGGCATGAAATGAAGCTACTGTTATGTACCAAAGTGTGGATTCTTCCTTTCGGAGTCGCTAGATGTTGTTGTTTGGGAGCTTAACTATTGTAAATTTGATCAAACTAGCATCAACTTTGATCAATTTTTATTTTTAAAAGAAGTGGGTCCCATTAGGTGTGCCAAAAAATATTACGGCTCAAATTTTCACCCTTTGGAAGAGGGTTCTTTAGGCCCTTTCCAACTTGAACAAAACTATGGGAACAACCCCAGGCTGTGGGTCACCTATTGTGGGGCTAAACCTCTAGAGAAGGCCGACTTCCTCTTTATGCTCACCTAAACTAATGTTAGACTAATGATTTATATAGGAGATTAGAAAGAGAATCTGGGATCCTAAAAAGGCCAAAAGGGTGATGCACCAAAGTTAAATGGACACTCATATAAGGTTCATGAGTTGGAGATGGAGTATGAGGTATGATGGATGGTTCATGGATGGTTCTAGGAATAGAAGGAACCTTCTTGCAACTTGAAACCTTGAGAATGGTTTAGTCTTGAAGAAACTCTTGTAGGGAAAGCAAATTGAGTTAGGCAATGAAAGGAACATCTTCTTGATTAGTGATAGCTTGATATATTTCCTCTTCATTTGCTTCCCTCAAAATGGGATCTTATTCAAGAAAGGGTGGGATGTAAGGTTGATGGATAGGCTCATGGGTGTGATATTTCTTAAGATGATTAGAAGGAAGAACACCTACATAAGCAGAAGTTTCACCTTGCCAATAGCCTCCTTGAAGCTCTTCAGTAGCAACATACTCATTTTTAGGTTCTTTGTCTTCCCACATCCTTATCCTATCTATTAAGCATTGAAGGCACTTTTTTGCCAAGTCTATTAGTTCTTTGATCTTTTATTGGGTTCCTTCTATCCCTTCAAATATTTTCAACCTCTACATACAACTTTGGGTAACACTTCTTAACCATTCCATAAGATGATTAGGGAACACATGATACTCATCATCCCTTGTTCTCATAATATCTTCATTAACTAGTAACTATGGTATGGATGCCAAAAACGACTTGATATAAGATGAAAATAATGAAGGAGGGTGAGGGTAATGGTGGGTATCAAGACCAACTTCAGCTTTTTATATTTTATCTTGTAATAATTCACACTTTGTCTTGTAGTATCTTTGTGTGCAATCAATGGGATTATTAGATTCCTCGTGATAAGACTCATGAGGGTCCTCATAGGGCTATCTAAAAACATGATGTCTATATGGAGAGATGGAGGACCATAATAAGGCTACCATGGTTCATAGGACTATTGAGGAGTATAACATGGGTTATAATAAGGTTGATAAGGAGGTTCATGATAGGGGTATTCATTGTAGCTGTTCATATCAACCTCATATGTTAAATGAGATGTAAAAACTAATCAAAACCTTTAATGAGACATACCTAGGTTTCTTACAACTAGAATATTTGATTTGAAATCACCATTGGTGCTAACTTTATTTCTTCCAAAAGTTGATTAGAGGAAAGACACACTAATAATATTTCCACTCTTTTGTATCTTGGTCCCATCGAGCGTGCCAAAAACTATTATAGCATCAATTTACACCCTTGGAGAGGGTTATTGAAGCTCTCTCCAATTGAGATACACTATGGGAACAACCCTAGGTTTTGGGGTCACCTATGGTGGGGTTGGACCTCTAGAGAAGGTCGACTTCCTCTTGATGGATCACCTATACTAATGTTTGCATTGGGAAAAAGGTTAGAGAAGGGGTAAAGGTTCACTAAGAATGCTAAATGGGTGATACACCAAATTTAAATAAGAACTCACATAAGCATTAAGTAAACACTAAGGAATCATTAGATAATGATAGCTCACACAATCTCACAAAACTAGTTAGTTTTATAAGTGTTTCATAAACTAGGTTCAGGAAGTAATGAATAAAATCAAAGAGGAGTTCTAAGACTCATTAAAAACTTGCATCAATGACAAAAAGATCACTAATTTAGACTTTAAACTTACTTGAAAACACCTAAAAATGATAAATAAAGAAGGACAATGAGCATAGAAGATTCTCCTTCACAATGCCATCATGCACAAGCTTTGCTACATGTAATTCAAAGGGGAGAGATAGACAAAGAAAGTCTTTATTTATTTAAAAGGTATTTCATACAAATTTTGACAGGGTTTAGCTTTATTAAATGAGAGTCTTTTCTCTTCCATAATTGAGAGATAATTTCTTATCAAAAGTGAGAGAGAGCTTACAATGTGGAAGAAAATGGAAGATAAAGGAGAAAGGGGAGAGAGAGGGGGAACACACCATCCAAGATCATTAAATGAGTTTCCACATCTTTATGAATGCTCCTTCATCTCTTTGGTCAAATTAGCACTAGTTCTCCATCTAAAACTTAAATTTTATTTGTCCCAATAGTCTTCAATCTCTTCTCATTGGCTGAGGAATGCACTAGAAGATAAGAGTCTATTTTACAGATGATGAGTCATGATCCTTTCAAGGAATAAAATCCTTAAGATCTGAACAACATTGAATGATCCAATTGTTTCTTTAACCACTAGATATATTTGCTTTAATCTTTCATTCCACCTTCCACTTGATTTCATTGTAAGGATAAAGTCCTCATACCTTGAATCTAAACAGAGCCATGTCATGTCTGCTTTGAGCAGTGGTAAGTACCTAATTTTTCAAGAATATAACCATGTCAACAGATGAGATATTTATCTATAACCATATATCTGCATCTACCCTAACCTAGATATAGATATTTACTATAGATTGAAAACTAATCCAATTTATTGGTTTTTGTATAGTCATTATATCAATGTAGATCTATATGTTGCATAGCTTCATTCTGGACTATACTAGGTTTAAACAAACCTATCCTACATCTGAGCTTGTGGAATCAAAGGAATTATTATACGCGACATTGAAAACATAATAAAATTGAGTCTGCATGCTTTGGATCCTTCAATAGAGGTTGTAACTGAGCTTCAATGGCATCCTTTGAAATATCTAACTTGGTTTGACCTTAGATTGCATTTCCTCTCCATTTAAGTCCCTTAGATTTCAATTTTTAATTTTGGCCATTAATCTTGAATCGATCCTTCTAGATTATGACATTTGTCAACTCCACATTCTTTTATGGGATCATGTTGTCAGTTCTATGATTTAGCATGCTTACATCATGTGTCATCCTTGCATTCTTTCTCAAGAACATTGACTCTTTGACCTTATGTGCATCATCGATTTAATTTTGCTCCAATGATTTATCTGATAGTTACCATGATTGTGACACTTAGCATCTCCTCATTAGCTCTCAATATTCATTGACCTATTGACTTCTTGCTCACCATCGATCTGCTTTAGTATGATTAAATGCACTCCATTGATCTATTTGGGCCCACTAGCCTTGTTAGTTGACATGCACTATTATATATTTTTTTGGTCACCTGAGATATTAAAACTTATTAGCTTTGGATTCATCCTTGGTAACTTTTGAATCCAAATGACTCTTTTACGAGGCTTAAACTTGGTGTATACGTGCACATCTCATTCTGCTTATTCAACTTTGAATGTTTATATCTTGAGATAGGCAACTCGTCAAGATATGAAATTTGCAAAGAATGTTCAAGAGGAACAAAATACCATGTTCATGCATTCCCTTGGCTTTGGTTAACTTCCCAATTATATTTATGAAATGTTCAATTAGACTAATCTATTTGATTTTGCATGACTTATTGTGATGGTTTGGTTTTTCTAGGCTTGTGAAAGAAACTATTGTCTCTTTAGAAGGCTCTAATGAACTTATAAGACTTTGTGTAACCTGATTCACACCTTGGAATGCTTGAAACACTATGAGAACCTATTGGTCTTTTTCACTTTGCAATCTTAGACCTGTTTCCAAGTCTTTGGTCCACTCATTCCATCCAGAACTCTGCTCATCTATATAAACCATTTCTAGGCAAAAGATTCTTATGTGGGCCAAATTTGGCCAACAATTACCATTCCTATATTTGACAAAGGCTGTAATGATAGTGAGTCTCCCATGAGACTCATCAGTTAATATGGTTTCTATTTTCTTGTACATTCTTTGCCTCTTTATTTCTCATTGTACATAGTTCATTTTCATATTGCTTGTACATTTCCAAAAAATACAAAAACAATGAAATATGTCAAATAAAAAAAAACATTCAACTAATTACTAGAAAACACAAAATTTACATATTGTATGCATTACTATGTTTATATTTATTATATTTTATAGACACTATATATGCTATCTATCTTAGTATAATTAGTTTTATCATATATACATGCTTCACTTGTTCTTTTCGAGTGCTTGCAAATTGCTTCAGGACTCAGGTCCACTACACTGATCTAGACTTGCTATCATCTACCCACTAGGGGCATATACATAGATCCATGGTTATTCACTTAACACATTTTCCCACTTGAGGGAATCCTATACACGGTTTCTATTACCAAGTTCTATCATTATATACTCTACATTTTGTATTTAACATTGTTATATTTAGATATTGATCATTGTCACTCATACTCAGATTTTTTTTGCTGGCTATTATTACTTTAGACTCAGCATATGTACATTCTATCTTTTATACATATTTGTAATATATATTCATGCATTATTTCATTTCTAACTTTCTTAGTTTAGACTTGATTGTATTTCTATGTTTCTTCTATTTGAAGGCATTTGAATATGCCATTTTTCTTTGGATCTATGCCACTTCTATTTATAGTATGTATGTTTTGGACATGTGCCCATGTCCCTTGCATGTGATTTCTTAATTGTATATGTGAACATTTGAACATGTCCTTATATGTGAATTTAATCCAACTTATTTATTGCTTACATATGTGGACATTTGAGCATGTCCTTGTATGTCTTATTTTCTCAAATTAAGCAACATGTGTCCATGTCCCTTGTATTGTGGCCCCTAGGCCAATTTTGTGGGACTCATGTGTTTTGTGTGTATGTTTTCTTATATGCATCATGGACATGACCTTTGCCTATGATTGTTATACATACCAATTTTTTATGCCATGAGGGACCTCATGCTTATACCCTTCATATTTGGGTGTCATGATGGACATCATGCCCCATCCCCCTAGTTAGCTACTCAATTTTACAAAGATTTATTATTACCTACATTGATTACATATATCTTGACACACTTGTGCAATGATAGACATGACATACATCTTACATTACATACTTATGCTTAGATTATATTACATTCTGATGTTGTGTATGCACATTATATTGGATTATCACACAATTATCATAAATGCTCTAGCTAACACACATTTTGTAGAGATTTTTATTTTGAGAATAGTTTTTGCACATGTTCAACAACTACCTTCAAAAGAAGAGGCATTCGTAGGGGTTTGCCATAGAGATCAGCTCCTATGTTGCACTCATAGAACATTTTTCAGAACATAGGCTTAGTTTTAGAAAATTAGACACTAGTAAACATAGAGAGAAAATAGTGACTTAGACAGTAGTACAGTGACAGATTTTAGACTAGGACATTAGTGCCCAACTAGGGACACTAGTACCACATGGAACTATTGTCCATGACATGATGCTACTGTCTATAAGCCTCAATTTTAGAATAACTTAGATTGTCCAGAATAGTATAATAGGTATAGTACAAGTTTACATAGATCTAGTTATAGGTTTATTAGTTATACTCAATTTTTACTTAGATTCATATTAGTTTTCTTATATTCATATTAGCTCTACTTAGATTCATATCATTTTCTCAGATTAGGGGCATCATGCACGACATGATCATTCCCATATTCAGTTCAAATACCTATATATAGTTATTACAACTCAATCCAAAATCAATATACTCAAATATTAGATTGGGGGCATGTGTGTGGCATATTGTTTGCATACACTCAGTTACACACCAATTGATCAGATGGAATGAGAAGTTCCATGTCATTCTCTATGTTATATACACTTGACATTATTGGGTGAATATTTTTTTACCAACACAATGGTAGCAAAATGGGTATTTCAGCCACAATGTGATGAAATGAAATCTCTCCTCAAGACAAGGGGATTCTCCCTTTCTATTGTTAACTAAAACAATAAGTTATTTTTTACACTTATTTACATTAATTTTATCATAGTGGGTGTTGTCATATCATCCAATCCTATTTTTTTAAAATTGATGTTTAATCACAAACTTTATTTCGTTCTTTATGATATATTTCAAAAATATAAGATTACTTGATGGACCAAATACAACTAATATCCATATTTGTTAGCCAAAAGATTAACAAGAATAATACCAACAGAGTAAACTTAAAATATAAAATAAGGTGCATCCCAAAGTCTTCGCCTTATTTCCAACAAGAATTAAAATTACCAAAGAAGAATAATTAGTAGCCCAAAGTCTCCTCGTTAATTCACTTTTAATGATGAACACAAACCTAGTAACTAAAAAGTAGCTCAAAGACTTCAAAATCAACTTCCAGACACCTTTCAATTTATAAAAATTCACACCACAATTCAAACAATTACACAAAAAAATGTAATGGAAAAGACATAAGAACATCTCCAATACATCACAAATTTATTTTAACTCAAAGATTGAAAGGTCACTTGTTTTCTCATATAATGATTGATAAAAGATTCAAAATTTGAATTTAAAGTTTCAATATTGTTTCTCAATTTTGGCAGCACTTCACTTATATATCAATTAGTCCTCCTTTTTACAAAGAGCATCCTCCTATTTATAGAGAGGAGCTATGAATAAAAATATAAAAAACATAAATACATGGACTTATTCATTGACAGAGTCCTATTTGACTTAGGACCGTGTACTTTTCCTACATGTAATTTACACTGAACAAAATTACATAAAAACATATAAAAATAAACTAGGTGTCTTTGGACATAGGAATTTATTCTTTTTTATTTTGCTCTGGATATTTCACATATCTCTGCATAGTGGCTTGAATTTCCTTCTTATCCGGCCCTAAAGTGCTTTTGGAAATAACAAGAATCCTTGTGATAGAATCTATTAGATTAACTGGAAAGGTCTTTACTTCTATCCATGATTCTCTACAATTTATCTATTATCACTTAAAATTTAATCAATCTATCAATGGAATCTAGTGAAAATGTCCCTATTTCGACCTTTGTGTGAACCAAAGAAGTGAACTCTTTAACATTTTTTTTCGCAGGAAGAATTTCCTTAGAATCATTGATCACCTAACAAGGAAGTTCTCCAATCTTCTCTGTAAGGTTCAATCCTTTGTTAGTACATACGTCTTGGGATTATTCAAGACTCTTGATTATACTAAGGAGAACTTTTTTATTCACCATTGCCTCTTTTTATTCTATGTACATTTTCCTGTTTGAAATGATCTTTTGTTCAATCAAGAGCTCCATCTTGAATTAAAATAGTTGAGTCCATGTTTGAATATCTTTATCCATCAATTATGAATCTTGAGAAAGAGTATCTAGAGTTAGCATTTTTCATTATTTTTGGAAAAATTTAGGAGTGACAAAAAATAACGTTCTTACACAAGATATGGTGAAGGTTGTGTAGTTCAGAGAATTTTCTCTGAACTGCACAGGAGTTGAAAAGTTTTGAGTTGTAAGTCAGAGAAATTTTTTGACTTGCATAACTTGGTTTTACCTTGCTAAGTGTAGGTTAGAGAAAATTTTGACTTTCACGAGGATAGAGTAATATTAGATGTAGGTCAGAGAAAATTCTCTGACTTGCATCCAATTCAATTGTTTTATGCATATCAGAGAATTTTCTCTGACTTGCATAAAAAAAGGGTTGGTTAACTTTATGTACATTGAATAAATTTATTTGAAGTGCATAAAGAGAACATGTACTTTAGATAAAATTCTCTGATGTAAATGGGGCGAAAAAAGAGCAATTATAATTCAGATAAAATTCTCTGAGATACATAGAGATTAGAAAAATAAAAACTGAGATACAACCCTAAACTCAAAAATAAAATGACAGAGGGAAAGTTGGGATAAGAAAACAATCAAAACCCTAGGTGATAAGACCAATCAACAATGAGAAAAAAAAAAGAAAGAAAATAAAAAATGAAAACCCTACTTGAAACACGTGCTTGGAAGTCCACGTGCAAACGAGGGCAACTGCAAAAAATGGTGTAAGGGGATGTGTTGACAAATAAAAAATAATGAGGAGGAAGATAAAAAGATGGTAACAATAAAAATTACCAAACGTAGTATATATATAATGTGGTAATTAATGCCCATTAATTACCACAAGTGGTGGTTCCCATGTGCAAGATCAGAGAAAAATCCTGACCTTGCATATGCAAAGTCAGAAAAATTCTCCTATATTACATATGCAAAGTCAAGAAAATTATCTTACATTGCATATGCAAAGTTGAGAAAATTATCCTACATTGCATATGCAAAGTCGAGAAAAATCTCCGACATTGCATATGCAAAGTTGGAAAAAATATGTAACATTGCACAAAACATATGCAAGGTCAGAAAAATTCTCCAACACAACATGAAAAGAAACAAAGTGTAGTTCAGAGAAAATTCTCTGAACTAGATATGATGTAAAATTCCCTCAAAAGATCAACTTTCTTGGGAAAAAAAATGCAAAGAGTTAGAGATTAGCCTCATTTTGCATGCTTAGATATAATGGGCTACAAAATAGATAAGTTTCATAGGGGTTATCCCATGAATTGAGCCTGCTAAATTCAAGGATAACAGACATCATATCTTAGGTTATCACCAGTTTCATGCCTTACTCCATCTGTAGTGGTTGGCATTCCCAAGTGGCCTAGAGCTACCTAATGTACTTGAGTGGTTGTAGAGTTGACATTCACAATTAAATATACTCAATTATAGATTTTTAATACTTCATGCAATTTAATTTCAAATGCATCTACTACACATGGGTGGCCAATGATGGATTCATGGCCTATTTGATTTTTTGAGCTACATACATGATATAGTTAGACACACTATTCGTCTAATCTAAGCTATTCATAGGTCATGATCCACCAAGTAGGGGTGGGAAATGATGGAGTCAAAATTGGATTAAGTTTTTGAGCCACTCACACATGAGGATTGAGTAAGCTATTAGCTTAATCCAAGCTATTCAACGATTGATAACTACACAGAGAGAGAGAGAGAGAGAGGTTGTCACCAGGTTCATGCATTGGTTCACGTACCTAATGAGGTATATTCATTCCTTTTCTCTTTCACATCTCTTTAATTAGTTTTACTCAGTTACTTATTTACTCAACATAGTATTTTGCTTTTGATATCTCTTAAGTAAGGATTGATTTATGCACTTTTCATTTACAGGTCATGCATTGGATCATGCTTCACATACATAGACTCAACTTCATGAGTTTGAATTCTTAGGTAAGTCTAGGTACATTTTTTTCCCTTTATACTAGTCATTTCACTTTGCTATATTTATGAATTAACGAGGGGCAAATATAATCACCTAAAATTGGTATTTGAGTGATAAGAGTGCTACTTGAGCCTACATGTTCCTAGCTTAGCCCTAGACTTATCCTAGATCCTATTATCACACTTTTCCATCCTTTGTGTGGGCCACAAATATCCCTTGTCAACTTAAACACAATCCCAAACCCTCATTTCCCAATCCTAGCCATTTTTGCCCAGTGTTTTGCCAGTTAGACATTAGCATCACATTAAGGACACTAGATCCACATGGCACTAGTGTCCCCAAAATGGCACCTATGTCCTTTACCCTACCTTTCCCAAAAAAATATATTTTCAAAGGTAAAACCCTCCTAAGGTCAGCCTAGACATCTTTTATTATCTACATAAGCAACATAACACTATAAATACATGACTTTTATCCCTCTATCCACATATATGAAAATTAGATGTAATGAAACCTATTCAAACAAGAAATAAGTTGAGAAAAATCAAGGTTATTAATCCCTATTCTGCCTTAATTTTATATACTACCATCTACAGTAACCCTAAGCTCAAATTTTCCAAATTTTTAATCTCAAGCACACTCAAGGCATTCAAGGCCACTATCATACTAGCATCTCTTGCACTTGCATCAACACTTAGGTGGAGAGAACTACATCGAGCTTGATCCCTCCTTGGAGTATTGCTCATATCTTACTTTCAAGGAGGATTAGGGTTTGCATCACAAATAAGTGATTACAGGGGTAATACAGAGTTTTAGACTTCATGTGTAAAAGAATATAACCCATAAATCTAGACACAAGTTAACCTAGAAGTTTGGGGCAATCCTGCACAGAGGACATTAAAGCCAATATCAGGACACTAGAACCACATGGTGCTACTATCCAAATGTGACACTATTGTCTAGGAGGGGTTTTGACATATGGGTCTAGTTGATGACACTCATACCTGCTTCTATCTCAATTTCTAGCACTCTGATCATTTGTATCAAGTTTTTTCTAGATAATTCTTTATTTTCACATATTTATTACTATTTTTAGAAATTCAAATCTATAAAAAATTAGTTGTTATTTTATGCATATTATTTCCCTTATTTAGACTACTTATCCCTTTAATTAAACATAGTATTTACATAAGCTAAACCCTAAAAGGTTAAAATAAAAGGATTACCTTGTAAAAAATTAAGAGGAGTTGGAACATAATTAAGCTCGCTCTTTTTATTTGTAGGAGCATGGAGCCACATACAAACGGTAGATTTGTCTATAATTTAGACTAAGATATAAAAATAAACCATATGTAGCTCCAAGAATCTGAATGGAACCACCAGTGTTTGGTAGGGTGATAAAGCAAACTACTAAGAGGCTAGAAGGCTTAGGGGTTCTATGGGCTACAGGAGATCTATAGTAGTTATCAGGTTTGTCGGCTTGCACCAAGCTATAGATAGACTTACAAACTAGGTTGGGGCTAGCATGAATAGGCACACAAAGTATGCAAATTAATCTAATGGGTCCAACCATAGTAAGACAAGTAGCTAAGACTAGACTATGGATTGCATAAACAAACTGAGAACAACAATACCGAATGGATAGAGATAACAACTAGAATGTAAATATAGAAGCTAAGGCACTTTGAGGCCAAATGAAAGACGTTTTAAGAAATAAATGTGTTTCTAAGTAAGGGTTCAAGAGCATGCCTATTCTAGATTTGAGATATCCTTCCAATTCAATACTATTGTTTTCTAGCAATGCAATGTTCTAGTTTAGCAAGAGAGAGCAAATGTTTAAGCAAGTTTTCTAGGTTGTTTTGAGCATGTATATCTTTAATATGCAATGAGGAAGGGTTCTATAGAGAGCAATGGCATGCAATAAAGGAATATTTCAAGCAATGAAAGTATTCTTTAAATATATACAAATTCAATAAACTCTAGAAACTACCCTAAACAATACACAAAACAACTATTTCACTAAAACAGTTCAAACCTTAACATATACACTACACACACAATGGAATTTCGCTTTGCTCTCAAAGTGCACTCAGATCAAGCTCAAAAATGAAGTACAAATGTTCTACCAACCAAGAATCCAAGATAGGAAGCAATGTAGGAGGAAGACCAAGATATGTGTAAGCTGAAGTCCAAACTAAGAGCCAAGAGCAAAGAAGGAGGTGAAGTGAGAACTTGAAATGGTGTAAGAAATCCAACCAATTGCACAAATTAGGTGCGATGCCAAATGTATAAGCTTGGGATCAAGCCACAAGGAAACAAGAACAACTAAGAGCAGCAATGGAGTCTCCGAGCAAGTGTGTAGCTGCATATGGGATTCCCTATCCCCAATCAAGCTCAATAGTACCAAGAATGAATCAAGAGATATTCAAGAAGGCATGAGAGTCAAGAGAGGGAAGAAGAAAAAAGAGAGGATGTAATCATAAGAGAGAGAGGGGCTCAAATCAATGAGAAAGAGGCATATATCCCCATCCAAATCTACCAAATGACTTAAAACTAGTCATTTTTTGTTGTTTGACTTTATTTTGGGCCTTTCAGACATGTTCTACCCAGGCCACGACCTAGGCCATAGATTTGGTGAAGGAAACATGTGGCCTAGGCTGTAGTTTTCTTTCATATAAGCCATGACCTAGGTCAAAAAAGGTCCAAGGCTGGTCAACAAGCTCTCAGGAAGCCCCGGGAGGTCTCTAGAAAGGCCTGTCTTGTGTGCAAAAGGCCCAATATGTATTAGGGATGTATGCGGGGTAGGAATATGATGAGGGAGAGATCCAAAGAGGTGGAAGATATCTCAAAGTAGGATGACCAGGGTCAGTAGTCTGCATGTGAGATGAAGTGTAATCATAGGGAGGAGTAAGGTCACATGAAGTATGATTACACCATACATGGTCATAAATAAACATAACATACCAATTGACATCGTATGAGAATGCTTGTTGGCATGAGTCATTTGATGAATCATGAATGGACGATAGGATTGTCCATCCTAGTCCCAATTATAATGCTAACACTTGAATAAGGGCATGATTCAAGTGAGCATAGAAAAATATAGACTACGAGCTTAGTCAAAATTTAATATTACAGGATTAGTTGAAAATATGAACTAGGGCATGGTCAATAATAAATACTACAAACTTAGTCTAAAATTTTTAATGATGATGGGTGTAATAATATTTTTTGTGTAGATATGTGATCATGTTGAAATAAATTGTTACATTGAATATGTAGGCTTAACAAAACTATGTAATCATGTCAACAAGTACATCTTGCATGGTTAACATTAGTTACATGATTGGGATAGATAGACAAAAACATTATAATCCCAATATTGAGCTCCTCTACAGATCTGGATAATTCATACGAAATTATTTATATGTTTTCAATACTTGTAGATCCTATTAATTTTTTAAAAAAAAATTACTAATGCAAGTCTCTATTTTCGATGGTTTAAAGCCCTAAAAATGAAGATCACAGAGTGCATGAAGAATCTTAAATCCAAAAGAAGGAAACCATTTGCATCCCCAATGCTTGGAAGCTTTGTAGAGTATAATGGTCTTCCATCTTCTATTGAGGTACCCACTAAGCTTACACACCAAAATACATTTTAAATTATTTGATTTAGTTTTTTTTAATTCCCTCTAAATTCTAAAACTTAAAATTTTAATTTTAGTGGTTAAAATAATGATTTGGAAATCTTTCAGTATATGGGGTTGAGTTTAAGGATGTGGGTCTAGATTAAGGAAACAAGGTCTAATCAAAATTGAATTACTATGAGAAAGAAAATACAAACTCTATTCAAGAAGTTATGAAGGAGGGTAAAATTTTGTATATTAAATGTCTATAGTTGGATGATTTGGTGGTCTCAAATCTAAAGACGCAGTTTCGAGATGTTGTAACAAAATTTTAAAGTAATGAATGTCTGAAAAATGATATTTTTAACCTTGATAAAAGGTTGGATGATGTAGTCAAGTAGAGTAAACTAAAACACACAATAAAAAGTTAAAAACATCAACACAAGTATGTGATTGAAGCTGTCTATAGAAAATTATTATAATTTTATGTTATGAGCTTCTTGTATTTGGCCCTATGCCCACCAAGCATATTTGCTAAATCATGGCAAATAGCTTGGGAAAATAATCACAAACTACTTGTGAAACATTAAATCTTGTGCACAACATTTTACTTTGTTTTTCCTAAAATTATTTCATACCAAATATGAAACCCCTCAAAAAAAGATATTATAACATGGAAATTTGTTGAATAGGCTTGTTGTAACCCATGATATGTTCCATCAAATTACCCACTAAACCCACCATAGCTTTATTTATGGACACTAGAGGATACAAAAATGGAAGTCATTATCATTTCTAGCCAAAAACGGAAGTCATTATCATTTCTAGCCACCCTTAATGTGTAACCTAGATTGTAACTGTAGCAAATGCTATTATAACTAATTTAATACCCAACAATCCATTTCCATCTTGAAATGCCCAACTTAATTTTAATGGATAAAATTATAGATTAATTCTTAAAAAATTAATGATTCCTAAAATTATGTTTTTCTTCCATCTATCAATGCTAATGACCACCACACAACCATTCAAAATGACATTGAAATTTCTATAATAATCATTGCTTCCATTTGTTAGTACCACCACCTCCCAATCACACAACTATGTTTCAAAAGATAGCACGATTGTAATAAATATGATTTTATTATTTAAAATTAATAAATTTGATAAATAAATTTATGTCAAACTTTACCAGAAAAAACATTAATTTGTTGTTTCTTAAATAATAATCTTTATTTTAAAATTTTAGAGATTATAATTTTTTTGAATAATATTTTCTTTTTATTTTAATTTTAAAAATTAATATATTTTTAATTATGTTTAATCAATAGTAAAATTTCTATTTAACTACTACTACTAATAATTATTATTATTACAATTTTTATATAAATAAAATAAATTTTAATTAATTTAACTAAAGTAATTTATAATAATTATTAACAACTAATTTTTATTTTGTTAATTTTAAACATTATTTTTGTAACTATTTAAATTTAAGATGATTTTTTCAAAATATTATTTAACTATCACAATTTATTATTATATAAATTATATTATAATTATAAAAATGTAAATAATTTTAAATTTTCAAAATAATAAAATTTTAAAAAAATAAAATTATTTACTCTTTCATCATATAATTAAGTTTTAATTAATTTTTAATATAACAATTATAATAACTTGAAAGTTATGGTCAAAAGTATAGTAAATAATAATTTATAAATTTAAACATCGAAAAATAGCTGTGGCCTTCCGCCATTTTACTAAAAAGCATTACAATTATAATAACTTGAAGGTTGGGGCCGCTCTCTAATTGTAATCCAAAGATATGCTAAATGATGAATCACAAGTTTAAACCTTAATTTCCCACTAGTGTTACAATTATAATAATTTGAAGATTGTAGGGGGAGTGTCTAACTATAACCCAGACAACAGATCACAAGTTTAAAACTTGATTCTCCAATACATTTGGCGCCTTAATAGTGGTAGCCTGTTAGCATTTCAGTTTTTGACTTGGCGCTAAGCAGAAAAGGGATCGCAAAATCATTATCCAATATTGATTTTGTAACTAGTAGTGGATATTGAATTTTAATTAGATTATGATGATGGTATCGGCATGCATCCATTCATCAAGCACCAGAAAACCACCATAGCCCGAGACACAGCAATAAAAGGCATTTTCTGGATAAAAGCTGATTGATGCATTGACTTAGAAATATATTTACATGTACAGAAGAAGAAGCTTCATCACTCGTCATAATATGCTTAAGACTCCTCGAAAAATCAGTTTCCAAATTGGAAAAGCAAAAACTACTGTATGCATGCTATACAGCAGCTTAAGTGCAAAACTTTAAGTAAGTATCTAGGTACTCTTAAGATTTTAGAAGCACTAAGCCACAAGATTGTTATATATGAGTACGAACAACTCGTTTCTCTTCTCTTCCCACTCTGTATGTCAAACCAGTATTTTGGATGCTGAAGGGCTGCTTTCCCGAGAGGAGGAATTTGACTTGGAATTAGAATTACGAAGAAGATGGTGTTGTTGCTGCTGCAGACAGTGAAGATCAAGCAGCGACTTTCTTCGCGGCTTGGCCTCGGAAAGCATGGACACTACGTCTCTCATGGAGGGGCGATCAGCAGGGCACCTGGTGGTGCACAGCAGAGCCACTCGTAAAACTAACATCATCTCTTCTTGCACAGAACTGCAGGAGGCTCCCACGTTTTTGTCCAGCACTTGTAAAATGCCTTCTTTTGTTTGAATTTTAGCGCGCACCCAGTCCACTATATTAATGGCGTCCCCGAACTCTGAATCCACCGACCGCCTCCCTGTCAAAATCTCCAGCAGGACCACCCCGAAACTGTAGATGTCGCTTTTCTCGTCCACTTGCAGAGTGTAGGCATATTCTGCACACAAAACAGAGGGAAAAAAAAATTTAACTGTCATGATTGCTTTGCTCCAAGTCACTCTCATTTTTATTCGGTGCGTTACAGTTTTGACCCGACTCGAAGCACAAGAGTTGGATTTGATTGGGCATGTGGCTATGTTGGGTCCAGTATTTTGGATTTTCGTACTACACGTGTGGGGAAATACCAACTTTTCTGACTTGTCCGGTCGCCGTCTGTTTACTGGAGATGCTGCTGCTCTCAAATCCATTATCTGACACAACAAAAGAACAATTTCTAAATCGGAAAGAACTTTTGTGCCATTTCTAGAGGCTTGGGGTCGAAAATGTGGACTCAACGGATTCGTGTACATGAATACTAGATTTCAGAGATATGGGATTGTAAATTTGGACTCTTTCTCTCAGCTTTTTGCTGTCATGGTTTAAGATTGCCATGAACTTTACTTGTCACATTATGAAATAGTGAATGTTGTTATAAAGTTAGTTGCCTTCATCTAACAAAACTTGATTAAGGGCTTTAAATTCCATCAACCTTATCAGTTGGAATAATTTATCTCAGTTTTTATGCCTAGCAAATCAGAAATTTTAACTGTTAAACCCAGCCTTTTCCATTCCCAACAGGATGCAGAACATCAAGAGGTGGAATTTGAAGCAAAGCAAGCACCCATTTACTTAATTACAAGATCTAAAACGTAACGGGTTTTATGTCAGTGCATAAAATGTAATGCCAGTAATTCTTTCCCTGACAACCAAATACAGAAAAAATAAAACAAATGATAAGAGGGCGAGGGAGGGGGAGGCCTTGGGAGTCGGAGGTTGTGTATATTATATTATCGTACCTGGGGCAATGTAGCCGTAGGAGCCTGCAATGACAGACATGGACTCGTCCGACTGAATGAGCTTGGCCACGCCAAAATCGGCGACGCGAGCCTCCATGTCAGCATCGAGCAATATATTGCTAGGCTTGACATCTCTATGCACCACTACAGGGTAGCAGTCATGGTGCAGATACATGAGACCCTGCGCCACTCCCACCGCAACCTTGTATCGGGTCATCCAATCCGCCAGCACGTTGGCCTCTTTGTTCCCGTGCAGCAGGTCCGCCAGACTCCCATTAGGCATGTACTCATACAGCAAAAGCGTGGTCTCGTTGTTGGAACAACACCCCAGCAATCTCACGATATTCCTATGCCTAACATTGCCCAACACATCAACTTCTGCCAGAACGCCTCGTCGGCGCCTGTGGGCTTCCTTCTGGTTTGTCCACAGCTTCTTCACAGCAATGATCTCCCCGTTGGGCATCTGCGCCTTGTAAACGGTTCCGGCAGATCCCATGCCGATGATGTTCGAGTTCTTGAGGCACTCGAGAATGCCCTCGACTGTGAAGTTGAGGCGCTGGAAGGCAGTCATCTTCCAGGGGCCCTCGTCGTGCTCGGTCCTGTAGCGGTTGCCGAAGATGTAGCCCTTGTATTGCTTGTAGAAGCAGCGCGTTCCCACTATCAGAATAAACAGGGCAAGCGCAAAGACGCCCCCCATAACCCACACCAAAGGACCGGGCTTCTTAGCTCGCGGCGAGTAGTACTCAGGCGCTGGAAACTCCAAACACGGCACCAGAACCCCTCCGCAGAGCCCTGGGTTGCCGGCAAAAACACTCTTGCTTATATTTCTAAATAGAGGGCCGTCGGAGGGGACGCGGCCGATGAGATGATTGAAGGAGACGTTGAATAGCTCGAGAGTGCTACAATTGTCGAAGACTTGAGGGATCATCCCTGTCAAAACATTGTTCGACAGATCGATTTCATTTATTGCTGGCAGCATTGCGAGCTGGGCAATAATGGAGCCCGTCAGTCTATTTCTGCTGGCTTGGAGATTCAAGAGCCTTTGGCAGCGGCCGATATCTTGCGGAATGGAACCGGACAAAGCATTCCCTTGCAGGTCCAGTTTGTAGAGGAAGTTACAGTCTTTGAAGGACGGAATCTTTCCTGAAATGTTGGAGAACGCGGCTGAAAAAATCTGCAGGCTCGGGGTGCTCCAAATTTTGTCGGGGAGTCTCTCGCCCAGATGCGAATTATACGAGACATTGATGTATTGCAGCCTAGGCGCCTTGCAAATGTCGGCGGTTAAGCCCATGCTAAAATTATTCATCGACAGGTCCACGAACGTCAGGTTCTGGAGCAACCCAAAACCTGGCGGGATTCGACCGCTGAGCATGTTGTCTTCGACTCGAAAACGCCATAGCCGTGAGCAGGTAGCGAGACCGGCTGGAATTTCGCCACTTAAGCGGTTGGAGAACATGATAAGCTTGAACAGCTCGCCCCCGGCGCAGAGATCGGGCGGGATGGGCCCCGTTAAACGGTTAGAAGACACGTCTAGCTCCTTTAGCCTGCACTTGCTGCCGAGCCCCTGGGGGAGTATTCCCGTGAAGGAGTTCCCCCATATACGAAATACTTCCAGATTTGGCAGGTCTCCGATTCCCCAGGGGACGCTCCCACTCATGTTGTTGCACATGAGACTCAGCAGGGCCAGCTTTCTGAGCCTCCGGAAGCTCCTGGGAATCGAACTCGCGATCAAATTGCTAGACAAATCCAGCGACACCAGGCTGCGGAGATTGCCGAAATAGGAAGGAATGTTGCCGACTAAATTGTTCTTGAACAAGAACAAAGAGTTGAGCTTCCTCAGCCTACCCAACTCCCAGGGCAAACCTCCGCTCAAATTAGCCTGCGCAATATCCATGTACTCCAGTTCGGTCATATTAGCCAGCTGCCATGGAACCCCACCATCATAAACATTGTAGCCGATTTCCAGGTGCCGGAGATCCTGCAGCATTCCCAACTCCGGCGGTATCTCCCCGGTAAGGGCATTCCCGGCCAAGTGCAGATACCTCAGGTTTTTAAAGAACCCATATTGTAGCGGTAAAGAGCCATTGAAATAGCTCCCGCCCAGATTCAGCTGCTCCAGAAAGGGGAGCTCGATCAACTCGAGAGGCAAGGGGCCCGTGAAAGAGTTACTGAAGGCCACGAAGCTCACCAGATTCTTCAGCCTTGCAATTCCCGTAGGAAACGGACCGTCGAAGGAATTGTGATTAATGTCCAGGTGTCTAAGCCTGGTAAGATTGAAGATTACAAGGGGCAGGATGCCCCGAAACATATTACGACTGATATTCAAAACTTGCAAATGCAGCAGACCCTGAATCTCAGGGGAAATTGTTCCTGTGAGATTCATGGAGGAAAGATTCAAACCCGTCAACTTTCCTGACTGGGGATGACACGAGACCCCCGACCAGAAACATAGAGAAGTACCATTCTTCTCTGTCCAGTCGTTCAACATACCTAAACTATCTACAATGCCAGACTTGAGAGCCACGAGGACTCGAACCTCAGACGTTTCATTTGTGAGAGATACAATTTTAGCATAGGCGCAGCAGCAGCAACAAAGCATGAGACTATGAAGCACAATACCCAAATAGTTGTTCTTCATGCTCATCTTCTTTTTCTCTGCTCAATGCTTCGTAATTGGAACTGCACGCCCTTTTATCCACGATGGCCTCTCGAGTGTCATCAACGCCACCACCACCTTTAATGAGAACACTTAATTACAGTGCCTTTTCTCTTTCTCTCGCATTCCTGCCCTCCCTTCCTGCTGCGTGCATGGCCCTCCCTGCGTAGGACCCACCCACTTCCTTCCCAACCGTACGACACACTTCCACTCAAGTGCCCACAATAACCCAGCTTTCATTTAAAAAAAAAAAAAAAAAAACATTCATTTTATTTTTTTTCTATTTCAAACCGCCAAACAAATATATAAGATGAGATACATCTCATCTAGAGAGTACCAATAAACAAACCCTAGGATATGCTCGGACTTCATGTTTCCAGGATAATAGGATGCACCACTTCTTAGAAGGCTTAGGTTGCAACTTAAAAATTTTGAAAATAAAAATTTATTTATGTTGGTCTCCCAAAACATTATCTTTATAATTTTAAATAAATTCAAACACAAAGTGTTATCTTAAGTTCATACAACTACTTATTTACTTATAGATTTTATTATAATTATTAATTTAAACTGAAAATATTATCATAATCACTTAACTCTTTTAAAATATTTATGATTTTTAAACTGATCTAAGTTGTTTTATTTTATTTGTTTATATTTAATTTAATTAAATTTAAATAATATTTTAAATTATAATTTTTTTTTTTTTTTTTAATAATTATAATTTTTATTTAAAACTTCACAATGATGTTGAAAGATGTTATCGATTAATATAAAGTGTTATCTTACAAAACACTTTCATTCAAGTTTTAGTGGGTGGGAGTGAAGAATACTATATTGTTTTTCATAAATTAATTAAACTTAAAACTTATAATTAGTATGTTACGGATTTTATCATTTATTTATATGTTTATGTATAATTTAAAATTTGTATTGTTTTATCAATATCAAATATCTCTCACTTTTACAAGTTTTAATTTATTATGGTAGAAGAGTTAATAACTAGCAACTCAACATTCTCTTGATGTCTTTGTAGATAAGAAATTGATTATAGAATATATGAGATCATTGAGATTGTTCTTCCAATACCAACATCTCTATTGCCCTCACAAGCTACAACCTATCATAATAAATGAGTTTCTTACTTTCTAATAATCCAACGTCTTTGTTACTCTCATCAACGCTAATATTATTCTTTCAACATCAACATCCCTTTACCTTTATAAACTACAACCATTTATAATAGACAATTATTTATTTTATTTTTTTCCCCATTTTAATAAACTAACATCCTTTTACTCTTATCATGGTAAATACAAATTATTACTTATAATTTTTATTTTACTCTTTTCCTAGTTTCAATTACAACATATCATAATAACATATGCAATTTTTTTCCCCCTAGTTTCAAACATATTTTATACAAATAACCTTTAAGGATGTAACATAGTGTTCTCTACTAGTCCCCATGCCATCATTATGAGAGGACCATTTATGATGGCTCTTGAACACCATTCTTTTCCTTTTTGCGCATGGAACCTGCAAACCTCCTTCCCACCACAGAGAGCATTTAATTTAGGAGGCCCACCCTTGGCACCTTGTTGTTACATAAAGTTTTTACTCCCACTATGTCCCCTTAATTCCATCCTTACATCATTCATGTCCGCCTTTAAATTGACCTTGTGGTGGTGATGGTTGATTGTCTGTTTACCATTTGCACCCTCTGGTTGACCACTTAATTGGTTGGTACCTACTCCATTCCCATGGGAGATCATTCTAGCATGTGAAGGGGCTTTTCAATTTCCAAGTATTTAAAAATTCACCAAATTAAGCCTTTTGTCTCATGTATTTCTTAATGCATACGATGATTTATCTTTAATCTATACGCCATCTATTTGGTCTTGGCATTTCTCATACTAAATCTTTTGTTGCTTTGCCATATGGATTCCATTTCACGACAACAATAAAGAAGGGACCAAAAAGGTTGCATTATCAATTTGAATTTTATTTATTGGTGTGTTCACACGCAAGAGATGTACCGCCACTTTTAAGTCATTTGAACCCAAATATTTAGTGTTATCCATAAAATTTGAAAGATCCCTATAGCATGCTACCATCATGATGGGGAGTTGACAACGGAAATTATATATATTCCTTAGTGATAGAATTTCCGGAAAGTACTATGTAGTTGGATTGGATTCTTTACAGATTGTAATTACATATAATGAGATTTGACGCCCGTCCCTTCCATTTTGAATCATCCATTTGACACTTTTCTTAATAGTTTTGAATATATTATATATATATTTTTTGTTGTTTAATTAATATTTATTAATTTTTGAAAATTATCAAATTTTAATAATAAAATATAAAAAATATTTTATAATACTATAAAAATTAAATTTATATTTTTATCTTTAATTTATGATATATACTAAATACACTTTATTTTATCATTATATAATTATAATTGTTAAAAACTTTAATATAATAACCATTACCCACCAAATTTTCTAAATTTAGATTCATAGGCAAGGGTGCCCGTCAAATTCTAACTCAAGTAATTACAATGTTATAAATGTATGTTCTTTACCCAAAAAGCAACGATGTATTTAATTCATCAAGCCTCTTAATAGACATAGGGAGACATGGACAAGTGAGAATAAAGCAAAGAAGGGGTATAAGCTGAATACTATGAAGGTTCACGTGTTGACTATTCTGTTTGTTTGTTTATAATGTCAAGGATCCACTCATAAGTGAAACTTCACACATGTGGGCAACAAAAATTGATGTGAGTGTGTTTTGACACAAGTCAAGAATATTTTGACATTCTAATGATTTCCTTCTCGTTGTTTATCTCACACAAATGTCAATTGAGGCATTATAGTCGGAAGAATATCTACGAGTGATGTAAATTAAGATTTATCTTTATTTATAGTAGTAGCTCATTAGATAATATTCCTTCAATCTCTTTCGTCTCTTATAAATATGTTTTATTAAAAAAAAAACAAAAAAAGGCCCCTTGATGTAGTTTTAGTATATATTATCGAAGTATGATAAAAATTAAAATATTTAAAAAGATAATTTTGAAATATATTTAGAGTTTGTATAAAAAAATAGTTTTATGTATATTGTTTGAAGTGGTATTATATTTATTTTAAATATATTTAGAGTTACATTAAAAAAAGTGGTTTTCGAAATGGGGCATTTAAAAAGAGTTTGTTTAGAAAGAACATTGTTAAGATACAATGAGCAGATTGATATTGAACATTATTATAAGGAAAAAATTATGTTGTTTATACCATATCATAAGAGTAAAAATATATTAAAAGGGAAATTTGAAAGAAGAGTCAAAACATTATCTTATTAATAAGATAGAAATAAACAACATAAAGATAATATTTATTACACAAACTATATGTAAATGGGATATATTGATACTAATTCTAATATTGTATTTGATATTGACAATGATAATGAAACAAAGTAAGTCTTTGTTCCTATCGAAAAATATGTCAACGGTTACAAGGCATTGATCATTAAATTATAAAATACAATATATTGTAAAGTTAATGTTAGAACTTAAGAATGTGAAAAAATATTTGTTTGCATATTTTCTAATACAAACTACTTGGAAAAATGAACACACACCTCATTAACAAAGCCATCTCTTATATCAATTTGTGAACCAATTCAGAAGTGAAAGGAAGAGAAATTAAAACTTATCCCTTTCAAGTCAATTTCATTTTCATAAAACATTCAAGGTCCATTTCACGCTTAAAAACTAGTTCATGTTTTGATTAAAATTAATTAGCCACATAATACCTGTTGCATCTTGATTTCTCTCTAAGCTAAATAATTTATTTAATCTGTGAATTATTGTGGTTGATTAGTTGATTAACTAATATTTGATTAAGCTTGATGACATATATTGATTATGGGACAGTTTGTATTGCTTAATTTACATGATTAGATGTTATGAGTTAGCAGTACATTTATATTTTGTACTTTGTAATCATGTTTGATTATTATACCACATTATTTTTATGGATAGAATGATTTTTTGGGCTAACTACATTCATTGGCATGAGGTGAATTTAGGATAGATTCTTCCCTCAAATTGTGACAAATGGAGAGTATCATCAAATAGGATGGTTAGATAGAGATGTTGGGGATCGACATAAAACGAATCCGAAAACCTTTGTACACATCACTTAGTATCCCATGTTTCATAATTGTTGATAAGGATAACATAGTATGTTTTATGTACTTTTCTGGTATATGATTGTTAGTATGCTTTCTAGTATAATGTACATAAACAATCATACTCAACAATCAACATAATCATCAACAACAATACAACATACAAGCATTTGAATTGTCTGATTTCATTAAATAACTATATATATATATATATATATATATATATATATATATATATATATATATATATATATATATATATATATATATATATATATATATATACAAAACTGTGTTCAACTTATAGACTTCATAAAAGGATCACATGTGTGTGTGTGTAGTAGTAGTATTATGAAACTTCTAAACTTTATTTTGAAATAGTATATATATATATATATATATATATATATATATATATATATATATATATATATATATATATAGTCGATAGTTAGATTTATATGACTATGTGTTTTACTTTTTAAAGATGAAGTTATTTTATGAATTGGGCATAAGATATGTTTTAGATCCTAAGCTAGGTTGTGAAAATGATTATAAGGTGGAATGGGGATATTTTTTGTGAAGTCATTTGAGTAATCTTAGGTACGGGTAGATGAACAATTAGACTGAAGAATTACTTTTTGGTTTTAATAAAGGTATGAATACCAGTAAGATTTTTATGGCTAAGTTTAGTTATTTTATGAACCTCACTCATACACAAATGGGACTGTGCATAATGGTTATTAAGATGAACTGTGTATATACTTTACGTAGTTTGTAAAGAGGATTGGGTATATGGGTTCATAGCATAACATTTTGTTTATTTGGATTTATGTTAAGTTTATTATAGTTGGCCAAATATGAGATATTGCCATCGATACCTAAGTAGGTATTTGACTGTGTGTTAATTATTACTTTATTAAAAACTTGAATAGGATAAAGGTGACTATGTTTAGTTATATGTACACTTATGAATTTAAAAAAATTGGCAAGCATGAATTATTGTTTTGATTGGTTAGAATGTGTTGATAGATAAATAAGCTCTGAGTCTAAATTATAAAAAATTGTGTATTTATTTATCATGAGAAATGGAATTCCCTTAATTTAATAAAAAGGTTATGGGGCCTTTTATTATGAATTAACTATACTTCACATATACAATATACTCTAAGGTGAAAGACAGTGGATGTCACCTTAGTAGCATACTGTATAAACAAAGTATATGTAATGTAATTGTATGAATGCATTATTATATAAATATATGTATTATACATTCAGTTGTGTTATAATTGTTATAACAATGATTAATAGATGTTTGTTTATATTTGGTGGTTATAAAAGCATTTATATGTTTAAATATAAAACATTCATTATTTTTATGAGATTAAATACATAACATAATTGTGTGTATGGACTAGCTATTGTTATATATGGAATATAAACAATTTATTGGTCAAGACTATAATATTATTTCGTGAAGAAATAATATTATAAATTACTTAATGGATAAAGAAATTGGCAATCTAGATATTCATTATCTAGATGGTGTGTTATATTGAGGACTATTTTAGCATTTTGTTTATTATTTATAATAAACTAGATGTTTGAATTTCATTCACTTCGTTTAAAAAATTAAATGAATGTTTTTGATATTTCTATATTTAACATTTCTTGATTAGCTAAAGTGAAATATTAAGAATGAATATATTGGTTTTTATATTATATTTATTTTACCGAAACTCACATTCATGATCCTAATAAGTAGTGGACGGATTTCACTAGCTTAATTAGCACCATCAATGTAAGATAAAAGGTAATTTGATCAAGTGGTGTGTATAAATTTAACTGATCTTAGAGATAATTTATTATTAAAAACTTTGGTCAAAGTAATATTTAATAAACATTGTCATTTCATATGTTGATATATTTTTCATATTTATGCGAATATCATATTAGAACAAATTTATTTATGACATATTATGTATTAGATATATTCAATACACGGGTTTTAATTTGTTACTCTAGATTCTTGCACCATCATTATCTACCCATCTGTAAAGGGAGGGCCATCCCCTTATTTGAGAGATAGTGCAGAGGATCTATGGTCCATGGTTGGTATGAAAAATCACTCGAATAATGCTCTCCCTTTCAGCTAGAGTACTATACTTAAGACTACACTTGACATTACACATTGATACTTGAGTCGTGAAGTCTCTGCTTAGAGGATATTTGTATCATGTTTTATCATTTGAGATATTTTATGTATTGATGAAACTATAATATTTATGTATTATAATTCCTATAGTAGAGGCTATAATATTGTTAGTTGTGGCTAAACTTGTACTATATCATTTATGTTGAAATGTAGTAATTATGGTTATTCAATTATTGTTCATGATTTATATATCTATTCATGGTGATACATAGCTAAGTAGATTAACTATAGCCTTAAGGGTTAAATAAATTAATATAGTTAATTATGTGATCATAAGAATCTAAGAAGGGAGGTTAGTAGAGTGTTAGTTTAAGTAAGAAAACTCAAATAAAAACATATTAACACTAACACTAACACTAACACTAACACTAACACTAACACTAACACTAACACTTACAAGCCTATATCTTAGGGGTGAGCTTAATGAACAAAACCAAATGTAAAGCACAACTAAAATGTAAAAGTCACATAATTTTTTATAGTCCTTGAAAATTCTAAATTATTTTTTGAGTGGCTTGCTTAGTTTGTGCTCAAAGAGTCTTTGGCAATGGAGTTTGTGTAGCTCCCTCTCTCCTTGGCACTATTATGGCTTGATATAGCTTGGCTCAATATTTTGGCATTATAACATTATTGATATGAATATCATGCAATAAAAAATGCATTATAACTCTACAATATCCAAGCTAAGGATTCAATAGGCAATGGTTTGTATATATAGCAAATGGAACTAACTCCAACCCAAGGCGAGTCAAGGTGGAGTTAAGGCTTGGAATGGGTTTAAACCTAGCCTAAGTGAGTCAAGACTAACCCCAGTTGAGTTAATAGTTATCAAGTAATAATGATTTGTAATGAATAGGCATGGTCTCCAAAATGAGATATTCTAAGATATTTCTAAAGGGCTTGATGACTCATAAAGGTAATCATGAAAATCTAAGATATTTCATATTTTTTGAACTTTCTTTTTTTATTTATTCATTAATTGCATATGGATAATTTAATTAGGAATTTAATTTGGTTTAGCTTATGAATTAATTTTGATTAGAAATTTAGCTTTTTTAAGATTTGATTAGAGATGAGTCTGTGAGAGGTTATTTTTGTGTACAGTAGGATACCCTAATTAGGGATGTCTTAACATGATTATGAGCTTTGATAAATGATTCATAAGCAAATTTGGGATGTTTAATAATTTTTAGGCTTAAATTTTATTGGTTGGTAAGAATCAGTTTGAAGTCTAATCAAAAGTCAGTGGTGGCTAGTTTTAGGTGTCTATAGTTTGCCCTTGTTTGGGAAGGCATTGTAGGCTATAGGCATAGTAACATCTTCTCAAATAATGAAAAGATCTTTCATATCTATAAATTTAATGACAATGGATAAATTGTAAGTGTCCCCTCAAGGGAACGATTAGCAAAGGGGTCGGTAATCGATCCCTCAAAAGGAGGAAGTGATTGGACTAATAAGATGAAATGGGGTGGAAAAGATTGATTTACTCATAAAAATTTATAATCAATGGCATATGGATCTGCCTCAATTAGGGTAGATAAACAAGATGATTTACCCATAGGGGTTATAATAATTAGCATAGGTGGAACAAAAAAGGTAATGATTTAACCAAAGATAGTTATAATCATTGAAAAAGGCTTAAAGTAATAAGAAAATAATTTACCCAAAGGCGGTTATAATCTTGAAAGGGAAAATAATGATTTGCCCATAGGTAGTGATAATCATTAGTAGGATAAAAACATTCCCCTGTTGGGTGGATAGAGATAATGGTTTGGTCAAAGGTGGTTATAAGCATTATCACAATGAAAATATACCCCACTTGGGTAGAAGAAAGAGAATGATTTGCTCAAAGGTAATTATAATCATTAACCTTCAAATAAATTGAAACACAATGATTTGCCCATAAGTGATTATAATCATTGGATTTGTAGGTGCGATGAGATACAATGATTTACCTAGAGGTAGTTATAATCAATGTTTCATGATGATTTAGATTCAATAATAATGCACAAGGAATCACCCAATGAATGCACATAGACTGAATCAAGGCACAAAAAGAAAGAAAACAAATAGACAAATAAATAAACAAACAAAGAAACAAAACACTAATAAAAGAAATAAACAAAAAAAATACAAAATAAAATTAAATAAACAAACAAATAAATAATAGTTAATCACAATGTAAATGCAAACAGCACAACACAAATGATAGTCATTGCCCCTAGATGATAAAGGACAACTAAAAAAATAAACAAGATGGGGGAATATAAGAAAAGGAAGGGGGTGGTCGAGCTAACTTCAAATGCACTAGGTAAGTAGATGTTGTCTACATAGTTTTATAGATGTGATATCAAATAAGAACTTCAGACCAAATGTAGTTATCCTAAAAAATGGGATAGAAGACAACGATGAAAAATAAAACATGATGAATTATGATAGAAGAATGTGGAAATGGGCTCATAAAATGGAGAGAGAGTGAGATACTGTACTAATAATGATTGGGAAACTAAATGATAAGTGGTTTCTTGTGAAGTAGCTAGGGATCCCAAAATCCTTAAGGTAAAAGAAGTGGTCAATGCTTATTGTTTTATATTTTTTAGATTAGTTTTACAAATGTTTTTGAAATTTTTTATGTATCTCAACTTGATGGAGAATGAAAAGATACTAAATGGCCAAAGCTTGAAAAATGAGAAGAGCATTGAAACTAAAAGAGTACTCACAAAATGATGAGAGAGTGGCTTAAGTTTCTCATAAAATGATGAGAGTGTTCAAACTTAGAAGTGCTCATAAAATGGTGAGGGTGTGTCAAAGGGTGATTGAGCTGACCTCAACATGAATCGAGTGCTACCTACATAGTCCCTGAATGGGACCTCAAGTCACTATAGTTTTACCTTTCAGTAGAGGAATCTAACTAAGTAGTAGATAATTCAAACAAAATAGGCAAATTTAACAAAATGCATAGTATGACATAAGCATGAAAAGGTGGTACTTCAAGACATGATAAAAAATTATTACCCCTAATTTTCGCATAGGCAATTATAATTAAGAAACAATGACATAGGTCGATGATACTAATCTTCCCATAGGTGGTTATAATTAGTAGCATGATAATGAAACATTAATTTACCCAAAGGTGGTTATAATAATTGAAACACAACTAGATATTGAGAGGGGGTGAATCAGTATATGAATTAGAACTAGTCCTTTAATACCTTTTAGAATAGATTAAAAGATATATGCAAATAAAATCAAATATGTAGAGATCATACAAACACAAATACACATGACATAAAATTTATACATAGAAAACCCAAAGGGAAAAACCACAGTGAGAATAGCTACTAGAACCCACTATTCTAATTCAGCGTCATGGTTCAAAGCCTCACTAGAAAACCTCACTGGTTACAATGTTTAAGGACACCAATCTTAAGGAGATACCAATCCCCTGATTTAAGATTACCAGCTCTAAAGAAGGACCCACTCCCTAATCTGAGCAAGCTTATCTGATGACACCAACCTATCAGACTCTTCTATGGAGCTACAACTCTAATTTACAAATTAGGTTCATACACGAATCCAAATATTTGTTATTTTTTATAGGTATAATATGAAACTAGTCATACTCTACACATTATATTTGTGCCTTTCTTCCTCTTTGCTCCTCTCTATTCCTCTGGTCCTGTGTCTAGACATGTCTCTATTTGACACACTTCATTTGCTTCACCAACCACTCTGCTCCTCTCTACCCCCTTTGGTTCTGTATTTTTATGATTTTTTATTTGACACACTTCATTTTATTTTACTTTCTACCTCTATCTATATTTGACTTATCTCAATAGAAAATGCAATTATTCCATCAACATTTTCATGTCTTAGATTTCATAGATATAAACAAATGATCTAGGGTTCTGATTTAACTATTTTGGGAATATTAGATTTTTATTCTTAATTTAGTTAGAGATCTGAGTTGAATAAATTAGTAAAATATATTTCAATAAATATAGTACTAATTTATATAATTTTATTTTAATTTAAACCTTTCTAAAAATAGTAATAAGGAGAAATGTAATTTAGCTTAAATAGGATTGAGATCGCTGAAATAGAAACTAGTATTAGCTGTATAGGATTAGGACACTATCTCAAATTAGGATCTATATTTCATTTGGTGAAAGGATAAGAGAGTCAAAAATAGGACACTTCAGGGTTTGGTTCTATAGTTTAGGTCCTATCATTGTTATCCAAACTAGTCATAGAGATTTGAGTTTTCTAGGTTTTGTCCACTATCCCTATATTAGTCCACTTGTAAAATTTCAAGTCTTGACTATTGATGAATCTCCTTATAGATATAATTTAATCTCCAAACCTAAATCTTCCTTGTACTTAAACTTGAATAAAAACTTGGAGAAAGAGGGGGGATTATTGTGTATACGATGCACTGAACATGTATCTATACCCCTTGTGTGGGCACAATGCCTATATACTAATACTCTAAAGAGGGATCAAGCTATATGTAGTTATCCTACTTGATGTGCTTTTTAAAATAGTGTAATGAATATGAAAAAATGCTAACCTAGGTGTGCTTGAGGTGGCTAGGGACTGGTATGAGGGTTTGAATATGCTGGTGGTTATATTGGATGGTTGTATGCAGAAAATAAGGAAATCTGCCTTAGTGGTTTTCATTATATTATTACTTGTTTTTGAAATAATTACCAACCCCTTCTAAATTAAATTTGAATGAGATTTTATAAATATCTATTGGTCTTGGGTTAGATGCATTTGTGCTAAGTTGACATAATGAAGAAGAGGAATCGGGAGAAAATGGTCATCTAGGCTCAAAAGGTGATTGGACAAGAGCACTAGAAATGGGACACCGTAGGGTCCAACACTATAGTCCAACTTGGGTGCTCTTACCCTAAGGGCATAGGACCTAAGGGGATGGATTTGTCATAATAAAAATAACCTAGCTGAACTAGAATTAGGGTTTAGAAGTCTATAGATGATTGGGAATCAATGAAAAGGTGGATAGAAGGGTCATGTGAGCATGTAAGAGGGACCTATGGGTTAGGTGTCAAAAGCCACACTAAAGCTACCAATTTTTACATTTTATATGACTACATTTGCCCCCCTTTTATTTTAGTGATGTAGCAAAGTGAAATACTATGATAAAGGAAAAATAAAAAGCGTACTTGAACTTACCTACAAGGGTGAAGCTCATGAAGCTATGTGATGTTGGGTGTGAATAGAGAGAGCATGCTATAAAGTGTAAATATATACGAAGAAATAAAGAGTAGATCAATTTTTACTAGATACACTATATCTAAATTAAGAATGTACAAAGTTAGGTAAGAAAAAGAGGAAGAGAAAGGAATGAATATACCTCATCGGGTATGTAGACCAATACAAAATCTATAATGATGTTGAGTGATACTAGATATGTTGAGTATTTTTGTACCAAGAATAATATCGTTAATAGAGCTAAGTACTTAATTCCCCAAGGGTGGCTCAAGAATGTAAAGGCTAGCCCTTTAGCTCCATCATCCCCTACTAAGTGAAGTTATGTGATCATGTGTGTGATAATCGATGTTTGGATTGTGTGTCCAATCACTCTGAGTAGGTGTCTCAAGAATAAAAAGGCTAGCTAGACCTTTGGATTTATTTTTGCCCCATGAAGTGAAGCTATAAACTGATACTGATATGAATGTGTATCATATGAGGTGGCTTTTGAAGCCCATGAATACTCTAAAATATTGACAATATGGTGTGGATAGTTGAATGTGTACTAAAAACTAGGCCAATCTTGGCCAAATCATAAAAAGGTGGAGATTAGGCTTGTATGAAAGCCACTCTAAAACTGGGCCATAGGCTTATATTAAAGACACTCAAAAATGTGGAGGTTAGGCTTGTATGAAAACCACTCTGAAATGATGCCAACCACTTGTAGATGGAGTAAAGCATGTAACTACCAAGAATGCCTAGGTAATATGTTGAACTTGGAAAGAAAATAAGACCAATGTACCATGCACATTACCCCCAATCACTAGTGTCTGTAACATGGATTTTGATCTGGAAGTTATACCAACTACCCAATTTGAAATTAGAAGTGAGATCCATCATGCCATGCATGATTCCCCCTATATCTAGATTCTCTAAAAAAAATTATACTGAAACTACTGAATCTAAATTAGTCTATATGTGCAAAAATGTAGTTGAGCTTACCTTTTTACCTATTTCTTGAAAATTTGGGTTTTTTGCTATTTAAACAAGAGAGTAAAAAATAGGACACCTTGGTGTCTGGCACTATTGTCCATATCTGGTGCTATTTTCTTTTACTAAAATTGAAGATTGTTCTAGAATCATCACTATTTTTTTGGTCTATTCTGCCTCATTTGATCTCTGATTATTGTTTTGAGTATTCTAGAAATTAATTTTTCGATTGGTAGGAGATATAATCTCTATAACAAAACCCTTGTTTATTTCCCCCTCTTTTAAGGGTAGGAGTGAAGACCCTACAATGACTACCCTCAGAAGAAAGAGCCCTACAAGTGTGTTATACTATAAAATACATGATATAGAAATGATAATAAAAAAGATGTCTCAAGATATAACATGTTTTATATTGGATATTGTTAGATCAAATAGGGGTATGCCTAGATAGATATAATAATGTAATAGCATGCATAATGTACTGAATTGGAATTGAAAGTGTTAGTTGTTAATTATTATTTTTTAGTTGTCAAGGAGGGATGAAGCATGATGTCCATCATGGCATCCAAGAAATCAAGATAATGCATGATATGGATCTTGACATTACAGACAATGAGAAGTAAATAAGCAAAACAAGTACACACGGTAAGAAATAAGAAGCATACAAGAGTGGCCAAGGGGCCAAGAAAATAAGGGACATGGGAACATGTCACTCAAACTAAAAAATAGATATACAAGGCATTTTCAAATGCTACATACACAAATAATTTAAAATAAGTAAGATTGGCATGAGGGCCACAAACACATAGAAGAGTACAAGCAAAGGACATTGATAAATTTCCTAAGGAACACACAAAAATAGAATCAAAAGACATTAGAAAATGTCCTAAGGCACATACAGGAGACAAAAAAAGAACTGAGAAATGTAATCACATATAGCTAAGCAAAGAAAGGAAGGGAAACATGTAATATACTGAAAATACAATTGCATCTAACTAATCAAAGAAATAAGTGAAAGTATGCAAGCCATGTAGTACAATACTAATACACAAGTGCTATATAATAGTGAGTGTTGATAGAGTAATATGTGTAAACTAGTTAGTAATATACATCAACATGATAACTAAAGTGTGTGGTGTAGGAATGACATAATCTAGATGGTGTAGTCATGTAGAAGATGCCCCTAGTGGGTAAATATATTGATGTATGTCTTGAATGTAGAAGTAGGATGCCCCTTCAATGGGTAGAGTGAAACAATTAAGGATTTGAAAGTCACTTCACACACTCAAATAAGATCAAATGAAGCATGGTAATGTAGATAAATCAACAAACAATAACATAAAATAACAAATGTAAGTCTAGCAAGGTAGTAGAAATGTAAATCATGGATAATGCATAGAATTGAAATGTTTTTGAATTTTTGAATATTTGAATGTTTTTGTGTTTTAAAATTTTGTATTATTTTTGGTATTTTTGAATATATTTGAATGTTTTTATATTTTGAAATTTTGTATTGTTTGTGGTATTTTGGAATATATTTGAATGTTTTTGGTATTTTGAAATTTTATGTTATTTTTGTTATTTTTAAATTTTATGTTATTTTTGGTATTTTTGAATATATTTTAATGCTTATGGTATTTTTGATATGAGCTATGTACAATCAATCATAAAGAGACTATGTAAAAAAAATACTGAGAAGCTTTGTACAAGTAAGCGAAAAGAAACTATGTATAATTAATTGAAAGGAAGCTATATATAAGCAAGACTAGGAAGAAACGATACTAACCGATGAGTCTCATGAGAGAATCCCTATCATGATGTCCTGTATCCAAGAGAGGGATTGTGTGTGATCATGAAGCATAATGGAAGGGCTGAGACTGTGGCTCTAAAAGCTATGTATGCTATAAATTTTCTAAAATCTCTGAAGTAAAAATAGACTGTAGGGTCCTCTTATAACTCTAAGAAGTGGATGCAACTATAGGGCTCTTTAGGACCTATCTAGTAGTAGGAAAATCTCTCTGAACATGTGCTCTATGTGTAAAATCATGAGACCTTAATGAGACTGCCCCAAGTGTAAACACTATAGCTGGAAGCTATCTAGAATTATGAAACTATGGTTTCTCTAAGAGAGACCTTTGTGGAAGTATATGAGCTCTCTATGCTGATGATGGAGGCCTTGATTGTGTCTAAATATATATTGGAGGAAGGACTGAAACTATTGGATAAGCTGAAATTGGTGGCAAAACTAAAACTAGTGTCTGAAATAATATAGATGGCTCTAAAGTAGGGAGTGGTAACTCATATAGAACTCCACCAATTGTAAAAACATAATTAGCGTGAATAAATTTTATGCATTTGTGAACTATAGAAGGTACTTCTCAAAGTTTTTAAATCCATGGTCGACCAAGTAACATATTGAAAACTCCTATATTGGGAACAATGGTAAATGGTGTGGCCATATGTGTTAGACCAACCTATAAAGGAAGTAAAATCTCACCCAAATAAATCTATATTTGCTCACTAAATCCACTGATAACTATGTCTACTAGGGTAATATTCTACTCTGAATATCCTAAATAATGCAATAATGTCATAGTGCACATGTTCACACTAGATCCATTATCTATGAGAACACTATGAATGGGATGAATATGAATGTAAGCTCTGATTAAGAGTGCATGATAATCTAAATCATCCTCAACTATCTCCTACTCTAAGAAATAGATTGAAGGTCTAGTTAGAACTTTGGAATTGTATACACTAATTACATTACTCAAAGGGTATAACTCAACTTAAGATGCCCAATATATAATTGGTGGAGGATGTGCATGATATGCATGGTGAACACCTGATGTATCCCATATTTTTTATTTAGAATGTTGTGGGAAAGGATTTGAGAAGATTTTCAAAGCTTTATCTTATGTTTACTTTACTTGAGGAGGTTCAACTAGAGTGCCAAGATCAATAACGTTACCATCTATCAAGTCCTGTATCTTATGTTTCAACTGATGCATATGTTTGTTGTGTGGCTTTGTGCCCTATGAAAATCTTAAAATGCATTCTAATCATATCTCCATGGAAGAGTTTTTGTTGGATTAACTTCCCAAATAGGAGGGAGAAATATGATATAACATTCCAAAAGCTACTGTAAAACTCTGGTTGGAGAAACTGGTAGCTTGAAAAAATTTTGTAGAGGAGGTGTAGATAAAACCACTCATTGAGGGGGATCTGAAGTTGCATTGACTATAAGTTGATTCTGACTCTTGCTATTATGGACCTTTACTTTGTATGGGACTTTACTGTTACTCTTGTTTGTTATTTTTGATATGCTTGTGTACTTGAGTTTGCCTATTGAAATTAATTTAACTTCATTTTCCTTTAGTGTATGACATAACTCAGTGAAGGAAGAGAACCTTTTGAACATTATTGATTCATACAAAGATGGTAGAAGACTCTATTTGAAGAGATCTTGTAACTCTTGATTAGATATGAGGCTAGTCATCTTAGCTAAGATAGTCTTAAATTGAAGAACATAATCTATGAGATGCTCATTTAACCCTTATTTTTATTGTTAAACTTGGGCATAGGAAACCTTATCACCAATGTTAATGCTGAAATGAGCTAGGAACATGTTGGCTAAAGGATTGAATGTGTTAACTGATTGATTCAGTAGACTATAGAACTATTGTAAAACATAATCTTTTAGACTTTATGGAAATAAATTAGTTAATAACTAGTAATTTGGCACATCGTCCAAGCATGCTATGTGAAAAACTCTCAAGTGTGTATTTGGGTCACCCTTGCCATCGGATAGAGTGAGTTTGGGTTGAACAAAACCTTGTGGCAAGGGTCTATAAGCAATATGATGTGCCAATGGTGGATGAAGTAGAAAAAAAGAATCCAAGGCTTGTGTAGGTCTAGAATTACCTTACTCAAGATGTAACACCTTGGATTGAAGAGATTTTATCTCTTGCACAAGGGCTACCACATCAGGAGACAAAGATGTATTAGTTGTAGCTAGTGGTGGCATAGAGGAAGGTTGGGCTGCTATAGGGGGTTGTTGAGACATAATTACCTCTGTAGTGTCATTTGTAACTAGTTTCTCTGGGGTTTGAGAAGATTGACCATTGTTCACTCTTTGTTGATCTTCTTATAGTATTTTAAGCATATCATCTTGCATGTCAGGGTGTTTAGTTAAGAGTTCTAGAAGTTCTCTTTTATCAATTTCATCAAAATTGGTGTATTAGACCATTGTCAAAATAGGAACACAAATTGAAAATTGATTGATTTTTTTATAATAATTGGTAATGAGCAAAGTGCTATGAAAGAAAAGTACTGAATATAGGAAATGTAAAGTCCTAAAAACAATAAACTAGAAAATGCATAAAAAAGATACGAAACTTCTAAACATGTAAGGTGATACCTTAAAAAGTAATGGGACCTAGTAAATGCATATAGGGTTTTGAAATGATATATTTTAAACTTACTAAGAATTTTTAAAATTTAAGGTGAATTTTTTATTTAAATATGTAGGTAAAAAAGTCAAAAAAATATTATAAAAATTCTTGATTTGAAAGGACCTAGTGTATGCAACTAGGGTTTGGAAGAAAACTAAAATTTTAAAATTACTATGAAATTTTAAAATTTGATGCTGATTTTTTATTTAAATATGTAGGTAAAAAATCATAAAATTATTGAAAAATTCTTGATTTGAAAGGACCTAATGTATGCAACTAGGGTTTGGAAGAAAAATAAATATTTTAAAATTACTAAAAAATTTTAAAATTTGAACCTAATTTTTGATTTAAATATGTAGGTAAAAAATCAAAAAAATATTAAAAAAATCTTGATTTGAAAGGACCTAGTGTATGCAACTAGGGTTTCGAAGAAAAATATATTTTTAAAAATAACTATGGAATTTTAAAATTTAATTTAAATTTAAGATTTAAATAGGTAAGTAAAAAATCATTAAAATATTGTAAAAATTAGCAAGGAATTTACCCTAGGGTTTCTTGGGTTTTTATGTGCAAACAAAGTTGAGTTCACCAAATGATTTAACTATTTTGAAAATATTGGAGTTTTATTTTTAATTTAGTTAAAGATCAGAGTTGAATAAATCAATAAAACATATTGTAATAAATAAAGTATAGATTTGTATAATTTGATTGTAATTTAAACTTTTTTAAAAATAGTAATAACTGAGGAGAAATATAACTTAGCTTAAATAAGACTGAGATGGTTGAGATAGAAGCTGGTACTGGCTATGCAGGATTGAGACACTATCACAAATTAGGATCTGGGTTTCATTTGTTGAAAGAATAAGAATGTTGAAAATAAGATACTTTAAGGTCTGAAGTTATAGTCCAAGTATTTTTACTATTGCCCAAACTAGTCACAGAGATATGAGATTTTTGGGTTTTGTCTGTTATCCCTATATTAGTCACTCTATAAAATTTCAAGTCTTGAGTATCAATGAAGCTCCTTGTAGAGCTGATTTAATATCCAACCCTAGATCTTCCTTATGCTTGAAATTGAATGAAAATTTGGAGAAAGAAGGGGGGGGGGTTAGTGTGTATAAGATGCAATGAATGTGTATCTACACCCCTTATATGGGCACACTGTCTACATACCGATACTCTAAAGAGGGATCAAGCCATATGTAGTTCTCCCACTTGATGTGTTTTGTTAAATAGTGTAATGAAGATGCAAAAATGCTAAACTGGGTGTGCTTGAGGTGGCTAGGGACTAGTGTGAGGGTTTGAATATGCTGGTGGTTGTATTTGATGGCTGTATGTAGAGAATAGGGAAGTTTGCCTTAGTGGTTTTTCTTGTATTCTTACTTGCTTTTGAAATAATATTCAACCCATTCTAAATGAACTTTGAATGGCCTTTTATAAAGATCTATTGGTCATGGGTTAGATGCATTCACACTAGGCTGACACAATGAGGAAGAGGAATCGAGAGAAAATGGTCATCTAGGATCAAAACGTGATTGTATAGGAGCATTGGAAATGGGACACCTTAGGGTCCAATTCTATAGTCCAACTTAGGTGCTATTTTCCTATGGGTATGAGACTTGGGAGGATGGATTTGTCATGGCAAAAGTAGTCTGGTTGAGCTTGAATCATGTCTCGAAAGTCTAAAAATGATTGGGAATTAATGAGAAGGTAAATAAAAGGGTCATAAGAGCATGAAAGAGGGACCTATGGGTTGGGTGCCATAAGCTACACTCAAGCTACCAATTTTCACATTTTATATGACTATAGGTTCTATATCTTCTATGTGTTCACACTTAGATTGCAACACATCATGTTGATTTAATAGTTTTGGGAATATTGGAGTCTTATTCCTAATTTAGTTGAAGGTCTGAGTTGACTAAATCAATAAATAATATTACAATAATAGATTAATAATAAAAATAAAAATTTGACCTTCATAGCTTTCTAAAAATAGTAATAAAAGAGGATAAATATAACTTATCTTAAAACTATACTAATACAGTTGAGATAGAGGCTGTATCAACTGTGAAAGAATGGGACAATATTATGAACCAAGATCTGGCTTTCATTTAATGAAAGGATAGGAGCACTAAAAATAAGACACTTTAAGGTTCGATACTATAGTCTAAGTCCTACTACTATTGTCCAAACTGGTCATAGAGATATGAGTTTTTTAGGTTTTGTCCACTGTCCCTATATGAGCTTGCCTATGAAATTTTGAGTCCTGAATGTGGACAGAGCTCCTTGTAGGGGTAATTCAATATTAAAACCCTAGACATTCATTATGCTTGAATTAAACTTGAGAAAGAGGGGGGGGTTAGTGTGTAAAATGCACTAAATGTGTATCCACACCCCTTGTGTTAGCATGTTGCCTACATACCAATACTCTGAATAGGGATCAAACCATATGTAGTTCTCCTAATTGAAGTTCTTTGTGCAATAGTGTTATGTGGATGTAAAAAATGCTAAATTGGGTGTGCTTAAGGTGACTAGGGACTGGTATGAGGGTTTGAATATGCTGGTAGCTATATTAGATGGATGTATATAGAGAATATGGATATTTGCCTTAGTGGTCTTGCTTATATTATTACTTATTTTTATAATAATTTCCAACCCATTCTAAATGAACTTTGAATGGGCTTTTATAGAGATCTATTGGTCATGGGTTAGATGTATTCATGCCAGGCCAACATAATGAAGAAGAGGAATCAGGAGAGATTGGTCATTTGAGCTCAAAAGGTGATTGGATAGAAGTGTTGGAAATGAGACACCCTAGGGTCCAGCACTATAGTCCAACCTCAGTGCTACTATCCTATAGGTTCAAGACTTGGGGGGATAGATTAAGCATGGGAAATGTAGCCTGGCTGAGCTAGAATTAGGTCTTGAAAGTCTATAGATGATTAAAAATAAGTAAAAAGGTGTCTATAAGGGTCATGGGAGCATGTAAGAGGGACCTATGGGTTAGGTGTTACAAGCCTCACTCAAACTACCAATTTTGAAATTTTATATGACTACACATGCCAATTCTAGACTCTAACTTATTATGACTTGGACTGTAAGTTTCCCACATCTTGATTCCATGTATCATGCCATAATTTTAGGTCTTTTTATTATCTATAAAATTGATTGGACTCAATTTTTGATGTATATGCTCATTAATGTAGATTTGATTGATTAGATTGATCAATATCATTATCTGTGTTGAGATTCATGATTTCCTCGTATGTTCCTGCATGTTCCAATACTTGACCATTGGTATGAATAGACCTTTAAATATTGAATGTTGATATTTACTTTAGTGCCATGATACAATGGTCTCTATTTAATTGGCTCAACTTTAAATTGCATCCATTTGATCAATCTTTGATAGGCTCACACTCTCTATTGGATCCTTGTATGCTTTCAAAATTTAGCTTTGTCATCTTTAAAATACATTTATTGATCTTATTGATCCAATATTTCACATGCCATTCGATCTACAAAGATTCATGACCTTTATCTCTACCTAGTTGTTAAACATCGAGCTCTTTCTCCCGTCTCATTGTTTCCTATATATTTGGATCACTTTCACTCCGTCGATCTTCTCAAACATGCTTGATATTTAACTTGTCACTATATTGATAACCATCGATCACTTTGTTCCATTTGAGTCTACTTACTCTATTTGATCTCCTTTATATGATCATCCACTCTCTGTTAGATCTTTTGACAAGCCCAATCTTTATGTTTGCTAAGCTCCCAAGAGAGTGACACTTATCATTAGCAAATTCCTTCTGCATATTGCTATCATTTTTTTCTATTGAGACACTTGGTAATCTTACATTGCTCATTGAACTTTTGACTTAGAACTACTCTGTTGATTTACTGTGCAGGATCTATGATTGTGACATATATCACTTACACATTAACTTAGAGGTCCTTTTGATAATTTCACTTTGTTATGTTTCATTGGATCATCTATGCATGATGAAATGATAGACATTGATCAAGTTGAGACATAATATAACATTTAAGACTTAAGAAATATTAAGTCCTTTGATCACTACTTGAATTGATAATTACTAGGTCAAGGGGCTAGTTTTGTAATGATGATAAAGGCTTAAATTATAACTTAGGCTATCAGGTCTAAGCTATAGCCAGTCACCATCAAAATAGAAAGTGCCTATTTATGCCATGATTTAAACCCTTAGGGTTTTACTGAGAAACACTATCCAATATGAGAGTAAAGATAATTCAATTTTCACTTCATTCCTCCTCAATTAAACCTGTAGTCCATATATTCAAGATGCTCATGAAAAACCCAAAACAGATCTACTATATGTTTTTTTTGTAAATCTTCATAAATGATCATTGTAAAATCATGACAACTTTGTATGACCTTGTGCAAAATTTGTCTAAGTATGGAGACCATTTCATTTTTCCTGGAAGGCTAACTTTGCACCTACATAACTCTTGTTGTGCTTAGTCACATGACCCAAAAATTAGAGTATTTTTTCTTCTTTAATAGGATATTTGATCCATTAATCCATTTTGTATTGAAGCCTTATTATGTGCAAGATATGGCATTATAAAAGTGCCTACTTATCTTTATCTTGTAACCTACAAATTTGACTGTGTTGGAAAACACTGTCAAAATGTCTTGGAGGCCTACTTTACTCAAGCATATATTTTATCACACTACATAGCATGACCTATAATTTAGCACATAAAAAATAGGGACTACTATGATCACAAACATATTACTAGCTCCCCCATACTCATTCACATGTGGCAATGTTGATGTCAGCAAAATGCTTTCTCATCTTTTCCTATCTGGACCTAAAATGTCTAGATGATCATTATGAAGAACTAGATGAATTCCATTCATGCACACAAGCATTCCAATCATCCCTGACCTATGATAAGATCACCATGATCACCATATTCATCCCTGAGCATTAATGACATGATCATACTATCTCTTTTGACATTAATGACAATCATATTTCCAACAATCTCCCCCTTTGTTATTGATGACAAACTAAATGCTCTGATCTTCTACTATTTAGCTCCTTTTTAAGCATTGCTTCCATTAGATTTTGATAAGTATGAATTGAATCTATTCATACAAAAATTTCTCCCCCTTAGATAATGGCACATTTTCCTGATACTCAACTTGGACATTTACTCTGCTTCTTCTTTGACATTGGCACTTTTGTAGAGAACATTTTGCTCTTTCTCCTATAGAGAGCATTTGAAATTTTTTTCTCCCCCTTTGACATTAGTGGCAAAGGGACTCTAGCTGACTATTTGTCCAAATATTTCTCCCCCTTTATCAGATAAAAGAGTTTATCCAAGAATCTGTAACTTTCAACTCATTAGTAATTTTTAGAAGTATATATACCTGAGTTGACTTTCTCTCTTCTTCCAAGGATTAATAAAGCTTCCATGAGACTCCCCTTGGAATCATGCCCTATCACTAGTGATTTAGTGATGTGGTGTAGGAGCCACCACTCCCAACCTCTATCTTAGATATTCAAATTTTTCTTTAGGAAGAGGTTTGGCGAATATGTCTACAATCTTGTCCTTAGTTGGCACATATTTCATTATGACCTCTTGATCTGCAACTCCCTCTCTTAAGAAGTTATACTTGATTGATATGTGCTTGGTTCTAGAATGCATCAATAGATTTTTTGATATATTTATTACACTTGAATTATCACAAAGAATAGAAATAGGTGACTTATACTCAAAATTGATGTCCTTGAGTGTTTGCTTCATCCATAAGACTTGAGTGCAACATGCCATTGCTGCTACATACTCTGCTTCTACTGTAAAAAGAGTAATCGACTCTTGATTTTTGCTTAGCCATGAAACAATTCTATTTCTAAGGAAAAATGAACCATCACTAGTGTTTCTTCTATCATCCACACTTCCTACCCAATCAACATCTATATATATGGTCAAAGTGAAATATTCACTTGTAGGGTACCATAGGCCATAGTCAATTGTGCTCTTGATGTATCTAAAGATTATTTTCACTGTATTGACATGTGACTCTTTAGGAATAACCTAAAATCTAGCAGCCATGCAGACTACTTGCATGATATCTAGTCTTGATGTAGTTAGGTATAACAAGCTACCTATTAATGATCTATACATAGTCTAATTTGTATCAAGTGACTCATCCTCTTTGTTCAACTTGCATGTAGTTATCATGGGAGTAATAATTGGTTTTCTATCTTAAATTCCAAATTTATTGAGAATCTCCTTTACATACTTGGTTTGGGATATGAATATCCCTTCATTAGTTTGTGTTATTTATAGACCAAGGAAGAAATAAAGTTCTCCTAGCATAGACATCTCAAATTCACTTTGTATTTATGTAGCAAATTATTTACACATTTTGTTATTAGTACCACCAAAGATGATGTCATCTACATAAACAACAATAATCAACATATGCTCACCTTTTGATTTAAAATATAGATTGATGTCTACACATCCTTTGTTGAATCCTTGTTTTTGCAAGTACTAGTCCAATCTTGAATACCATTCTCTAGGTGCCTATTTTAGAACATACAATGCTTTCTTTAGTTTGTATACATAATATTCTTGTATTGAAAATTTAAAACCTTTAGGTTGTTTTATGTATACTTCCTCTTCTAGGTTCCCATTCAAGAAAGCTGACTTGACATCCATTTGATAGACTTTGAACTTCTTATAAATAAATAATGCTAGAAACATTATTATAGCTTCCAATCTAGAAACTGGAGCAAATGTTTCCTCAAAATATATGCCTTCAACTTGTGTATATCCATTTTATACCATTCTCACTTTATTTCTCATAACAACTCCATTTTCATTTAGCTTATTTCTATAGACCCATTTTGTACCTATCACATTCTTGTTTGAGGGTCTTGGAACCAACTGAAAAGTTTTGTTCTTTTCAATTTGATTAAGTTATTCTTCCATGGATTTAAGCCAATTCTCATCCTTGTTGGATTCAACATAGCTCTTAGGTTTTATTTCAGATATTAGAGCAAAAATTATTGCTCCTTGTTCATTGTAGTTCTTCTCCTTGTTTGAAATTCTTCATTTTTATTGCCAATTATCTACTCTTTAGGATGATCCTTTTGAATGAATCTTAGAGGTGCCTTTTCATTCATTTCCTTAACTTATTCAATGTACTCCAAGCCTGAGTACACCACGTACTCCAAGTAGATCTCACCTGATCTCGCTACCTATTGTGTTGCTGATCTCCCTGATCTTGCTGCCACCTATAGATCAACCTAGTTTTGCACACCTACAAACCTAGATCTTGCACACACACACACCTGCAGATCAACCGACCTTACTTACCATGTAGATCTCACCTGATATTGATATACCATAGATCAACCTAGCCTTGCACACCTGCCGACCGAGATCTTACACACCTGGAAGAACCCTTGTCCTTGCCTCACCAAGTCCTTATGATTCTCCCTTGGATAGAACCCTTCTAATTCTACCCACCATCACCCCTATGGATCTTATACCAGATCTTCCTCTCCCATAGATCTACCTGATCATACACACTTGGCACTATGGCACTATGAGGAGCTACCCTTGCTCTCTTCCCTCTAAAGGAGCTAACCTTGCTCTCTCTATCTAGCACACCTTACAATATAGCCCCATGAGTCTATTATATAGATCTCATGAAAAAAATAATTAGAATTCTAATTACAATAATTAGAAATGTAGCTCCAAGACTATAATTAGTCTTTACATGCAAACAACCAGTTCATTTAACAAACTGTTCATGAAACTAGCAGTTCTAAAACCGCACAGGTGACTTACGTCAGTCGCTGTCTATCTAGAGATGACCGACATCAGCCGATCTATGACCAATGTTGGAAGCTTCCTGTCCACCCCTGACCGACATCGATTGGCTTGACCGACGCTGGTTACCGTGACACTCAACACCTCCTCCATGTTTGCATAACAGTGAAGCTTTTAGCTCCATAACCTAACACCATTTTGTACCTATCACATTCTTGTTTGAGGGTCTTGGAACCAACTAAAAAGTTTTGTTCTTTTCAATTTGATTAAGTTATTCTTCCATGGATTTAAGCCAATTCTCATCCTTGCTGGATTCAACATAGCTCTTAGGTTTTATTTCAGATATTAGAGCAAAAATTATTGCTCCTTGTTCATTGCAGTTCTTCTCCTTGTTTGAAATTCTTCATTTTTATTGCCAATTATATACTCTTTAGGATGATCCTTTTGAACAAATCTTAGAGGTGCCTTTTCATTCATTTCCTTAGCTTATTCATTATCTACTTCTTCTTCAAGATCTGATTCTTTAATATTAATTTCCTTGTCAGGTTCCACATGTTTTATGCCTTCTTCAACCTTGACATTAATGCTCTCCACTATCTTGTGTAGCCTCTTATTATAACATACATAGGATTTACTTTGAATGGAATAAATAAGAAATATTCATTCATCACATCTTGATTCAAAGCTTCCCAGTTTGTCTTCCTTTCTTTTGATGTATCATTTTCTTCCAAACACTCTAATGTATTTAACAGACGTAGACTTTCCATACCATAACTCATAGGGAGTTTTGTCACTATTTACCCTTAGTTGAAATCTATCCAAGATGTATACTACTATTTGGATTGCTTCTCTCCAAAATCCATCAAGTAACTTGGCCTCCTTTAGCATTGTTCTAGCCATTTCCTTGATTATTTTGTTCTTTCTCTCGACAACTCCATTTACTGTGGAGTCCTTACTACAGAGTAGTGTATTTTGATCCCATGCTTCTCACAATACTCTAAGAATTCATTTGAGGTGATTTCTCCACCTTTATCAAATATTAAGCATTTGATTTTTCTTCTAATCTCATTTTCAACCATGGCTCTAAAGATCTTGAATCTCTCTAAGGCTTGAGATTTGTCCTTAAAAAAGGTTACCTATGTCATTCTTGAGTAGTCATCTAAAAATAACATGAAGTACCTCTCTCCTTTAGATCCTCTTGTCTTGGTAGGACCACAAAGATCATTATGAACTAATTGTAGAGGTTTTGTAGTTGCATACTCTTTTTTTTTGGAATCTGACCCTTGTCTTCTTGCCTAGTTGACATTCCTTGCAAGTAGTATCTATAGGTTTGGTTATCTTAGGCATGTGTCTTACACACTTATTTGAGCTCACTTTGACTAGATTATCAAAGTTGACATGACCCATTCTCCTATGCCACAACTAGATTTCATCAACCTTTCCTATTAGGCATCTATTTCCATTTACTTCAATAAGATTGTAGATATTGCTTTTAATCCTTTTCCCTTCTACAACTATTCTTATAGATCTATTTAACCTGTAACCTTCTACATCAAATGGACCTTGTATCCATTATGACATATTTGGTTGACACTTATCAGATTATGCTTCAATCTTTCAACATAAAGGACATCATGTGTAGGTAGTTTACCATCTATGTTTAAGTTTCCTTTACCTTTGATCTTTACTATTGTGTTGTCTCCCAAGCTGATATATTTTTCCTTATATTTTATCAATTTGGTGAACTTGATCTTATCACCAGTCATATGTTTTGATAAACCATAGTCTATCACCCATAAATTATATTCTTTGACATGGAGTGCAGTTTGAGCAATCATGGATTGATTTTTCACTTTCCACACTTCATTGGGTTTCTTATATGTCCTCTTCTTGTCTTTATCAAAGACTTGTGAACCTTTTTTCACACTAGGAGACATGATTTTCTTTAAATTGTGTAATTTTTATATTACAAAGCTAGTTCTACAATGTTTAACTCTGTAACCAAAATTATTACAATTATAACACATTACATTTGTATCTAACAAAGGAACAAATGAGTTTCTACTTACAAAATTTGTTCTCCTTGTAGATAAAACTCTAAAATCAATAACCCTATGAACAAATTGATTACAAATATAACAATAACCATAGAAATATGAGGAATACCTGGTCATAGCATTTCTTGGTGCAGCATGAGGAACTCTTCTACTTTTTGGCTTCTTCAAGTATCTCACTTTGGTGTATCCATCTATATTATTTACCTTTATCTTCTTCTTTTCTTTAGGATTATTTTTAGGTTCTTATTTCTTCATAATAGTTGTGTTTGAGTCTGTCTTTGTGTCCTTTCAATCTTTCTCTTTCTTTACTCCTGATTCTCCTTCTGCTTTAAAGTTTTCGTATAGGTTAGCAGATGTACTAGTTGAGGAAATTTTTCCCTTCTCGTAACCAAGACCTGATCTCTCTTTTGAGGACTTTTGAGAGTTGATCAGTTCATAAAGAATGTTTGTTCCTCCTATCAACTTCATAATTTTATCTAGTTGACCTTTGGCTTTTTCAAGCTCTTTTCTCAAAGCTAATATTTCTACCTCTAGATTCATATATTCATCAAATTTAGATTGTAGTTCAAGTTTGAATACATCTTCTATTCTCTTAGCCTCTTCAACTTGTGTATTTAGACTTACTACCATCTAATCATATTTCTCAAGGCTTTTAGAAATTTTCTCAATTTCTTTTTATCCAAGCTTCTTTTATTTTAAGCTCAATTTTCTCAGCTTATCAATCTCATCTTGAACATAGATGAGTTCACATTCAATGTCGACTTCTCCTTCCTCTTTTTCATCTGATTCTTCAACTTCATATTGATTTATATCTACAAAAGTTAATCCTACTATCATGAATAGATATTTATTTCCCTTAGCCATAAAATCACAATCATGATCATCATTCAATTTATCACTGTCTTCCATTGAGTCACTATCTTCTTTTGTGTATATAACTTTATTATTTTTGAAGAAGTTCTTCTTCTTTGGATAATAGGGTTTCACATTTTTGCTACTTACTACTTTCTTAGAGTTATCATTTTTATTATGAGGGATATTAAGAAGACTAATTACCTAGTGATTATTAGATTCACTAGTCTGATTAAACTTTAATTGTTAACTCTTGGTGCAAAAGCTTTTCAAGAGTGTCAGCACTATATATGCATTAATAATTCAAAATCAACTTGCTTTTTCAATTTCAGTACAATGAATTTATGCTAAATTTACCAAATAGATATATATTAAGAAACTTCTATGATAAAATTATAGAACTATTCCACACTTATGTATCATACATGCATCACACTCATATAATCAAACTTAATAGTAAAATGAACTTACACAACACACTAATAATTAAAGAGGGCTAGGATATTCATAGTAGCTCATTTTGAGGGGGTCCTTCCTCATTAATAACTGAGATTCAATCCCTTTCTAAGATAATTCACAAACTTCTTACAAATTCAACTTTCTCATTACTCAATTCTGAATACAAAGGCTATAGTTCAAAATTTTTTGCTATTATTTCCTCCAAATTATCTCACTCCTAGTCTGATCTAGGTTCTGCCTTTAAATACAAAATGTAGTTTATTGACTCTTAACCAAAAACACCAAACTAGGAAAAATACAAATACTTAGAAACTACCCCAGTCAACCTTTACGTAGTTAGTAACCAAAGTTACTTGTTTTAGGTTTGACTGGGTTAAAGATAAGGCATACTATTTTGCTATTTTATTTCCTTTTGTCTTTTCTCATTATCCTTGTCTTTACCATCTTTGTAAGCACATCCAATGTTTCTTTGCATGTAGAGAAACCTTCAATTATTGCAAGCATTCTATAGTGGCTACAGGCAACCTATAGGTGAAGCTTATAATTATTGTGGGTATTCTACAATGGTTGAAAGTAACCTATGGATGAAGCCTACGATTGCTATGGGCACTCTGTAGTGGCTATGGGAAACCTATAGGTGAATCCTAAAATTGATATGGGCACTCTATAGTGGCTACATGCAACCTATAGGTGAAGCCTATGGTTACTATGGGCAGCTTATATTAGCTATGGCTTAGCGAGATTCTACAAATTTACATGACCCTTCAAAAGCTTGTTAGATAAAGTCACATCAATATAATTCAATCAAGGAAAATCATCAATAATTCATAATATAACACACACATATTAATGAACATAAAAAATCATAACTTCATTCATTCATTTGCATTAGTGATGGATAGTATTGGGATTTACATAGAAAAAGACATAGCCTAAGTATGGAAGGGGATATAAAATTAAGCAATTGGTGGCCTCATCACTCCCACCTAGTTATCCTCTTGCTCAACCTCGAGTAAGCCTTAGTTACATTCTAAAAGCACAAATTTTTTTAAAGTCTAGGGTTTCAAGACAACCTGATCCTTCCAAGATATAAAAACCTTTAACATTCTCAACGTGTTTCCATATTTTCTTCTTTGCCTCTCTATTATTTGGAACATTTCCTTCCCAATTAGGGATTGGGAACCAAAATATAAGGGGTTGAAACATCAATCTCAACCATTGTACTCTCCATTTCTTGACAAGTTCAATATATAACTATACTCTGTAAATGGCCTCCCTAAGGTTTTGAGGGGAGTATGGTTCCTTCCTTTTCAAGACATCTGAGAGTTCTTCCCATCTATGAGAATAGGCAACACAAATTCGTCTTCCATCTCCTTCCATGAGACTCAAATAGTGGTTTTGGACTTTCACCTATTTTCAGATAACCCATTCCTATGGAGCATTTTATGTACATAAATGAGATTGATTATTTTACTACAGCATCTAAATATTTGGATTCACTCCTGATCATTAGGGTGGCTTCTTTCTCCTTTCCTTGATATTCTTTAATTTGTTTTCTTCTTTCAATTTCATTAAAAATATATGAAGAAAATGCATTTAATAGGACATCCCCCAAATAGATGTTGGTATTCCATTCTGTATCACTGGGAACAACATATTGATGAATGTAGAATTCACTTAACTGGGCTTGAAGATTAGGATCAACATGTCTATACTAATTAAAGAAAGATCTTGGGTCATATATCATATAATATTGATCATTATAAATCCTATCATACCTGAATTTCAACCATTTTTCTTCCAAATATAGAACATATACTCTAGAAGGGATTTTTCACTCCATTAATAGCTCAGTAGTTTCATGCAATTTGCCAATATTTTCCTTTAGATATCTAATCCTATTTGTAATAAATTCTAATTTTTCTTATAATTCATCATATTGTTCTTTTGATTAAACATATCCCTTGAATCTCTGCACTAATTCCTTATGGTAGGCTTCATTATTATTAAATTTTTCCTTTAAAAAAATCAAAAACTCATCAGTCTCTACTAGAGTGGTGGTTGAGAAATCCACATTAATAATTTATTCTATAGTGGGTGTTGGTGTAGTGGGAAATGGAGGAGGAAATACCTGATAGAAGGGTACTAAAGCTAGAGCATACTCTACTATAGGGGCTTCTATGGCCAAGGTGGATGAAGATGCTACATGTTTCTCCACTCTCTTCTCTTTGTCCCTAGAGGGTTCTACAAACTCTACTGCTCTTAGAAGTGTTTCAATTCCTTGTTTTCTTTTCAGTTCTTTTATCTCATTTTTGAGTTTGTATATTTCCTCCATAACTTGTTCCAATGTTTGAAACTCTTTATCATGAGAAAATTTTTCTTATTCTCTTCCTTTTTTCATAACCTCTTCTTCAACCAATTATTCTTCTCCTGTATGTTGCTTTGCCTCTCTCAATTATTCCTTTATGTATCTAATATTTTTGAGGAGATCAATGTCCTCTTCAGTGAATCTAGATGGGAGAGGTGACCATTCTTCTTCTTCTACCTTAGCAGATCCTTCATCAGTAAACCATTCTTCTATTTCAAATCCATCAGGAGTTTTCTTAAGCCTAGGATCTTTCCTTGGTTCTTCATCATCACTGATGGCTATGGTTAAGGAGGTTGTAGAGGTCTTTTGTTTCTTCATCCTTTGAGATCTCCTAAGAGGAGGTCTCCTTATTTTTGACACTATGGGTTTCTTACCTTTGGTTTTCATTTTCCTTATAGGAGGGGTGATTGATGGAGTTTGTGTTTCTTATGCATTAGTTGACAAGGGAAATTCTTCTTATCCAACAAGAGATAGTGTGGAGGAATCAACCTAAGGTGAGGACATAATGAGAGAAGGGACATGTTGTTATGGGCTTTCCTCCTCTATATCAGGAGATAAGACTGATCTTCTCCTCTTCTTGTTTCTCATAGTAGTCTCACATGGACCTTCATTGGCTATGCACTAACTAGAAACACTAGTGCCCTTAACATATTCTTGAATAGTTTGTTGGGGATTCCCTCTCATCAGTACATTCTTCGTACTGGGGTGCAATATTTTCCAGGGCTAAAAATTGCTCCCAAGTGAGGTCAAGTTTGATAGAAGATATTCCTTGTTTAATTATGAGCCATATGAGGTAGTGGTGAGATAGGGCTATTTTAGTGCACTTATGATATTCTTTGGACATTTTTTTCAAGATATTCCATAAGAAATTAGGAATATTAATGACTCTATTGTGTCTTAAATGATTTAAAAATTTGAATTAAAGAGTGTAAATGAGTGAATACCTTCCCTCATAGGTCATATACCTGATAATATATGATGCTATCTCTTTCCATTCTATAGGTAGACTAAGTATTTGCACACCTCCTTTATTTAACACCAATCTTTCATTTGCCTAACAAAACTGCTACCTAGCCTCTTGGCCATTGGGTATATCTTGCCAATTTTCCCCCATGCTTGGTAGTCCAATTACTTATATCACCAAGGTCTTAGTAACAGGAAATGTGATTCCACATACAATGACTTGGTTTCCATCAAAAGAACCTAAAAATGCCCTGGTAAGAGGCTCTAAAAAATGTTGCAACTATTCAAAATAGGTAGTTCAACCAGCTTTGTGGAAGACATCCCAACTGGCTTGGTCTCTCCATAAGTGTTTGTGGTCTGAGGGATATCTCTACATGACTAACCCTCCCATTTGAATTTATATATCAATCCCTTCAACCAATAGTCAGCTACATACTCTATGGACTTGTAGAAATCTACTTGTAGTAGGTTTGGTGTAAAATGGTAAATATGGGGTTTATAGGTTGTAGGGTTTGGTTCTCAAATGGTGAATGTGAGGTTATAAGTTATAGGGTATGGCTCAATAATGGTAGATGTGAGGTTACAAGTTGAAAATTATTTCATCTCAAGGGTTATCATGGTGCATGTGTTAGCATATTATTGTATTTACCTTAGGTTATTTACTAAGGTAATTTATGTTGGTTAGTTGCCTTAACCACTTTGGTTAAGAGGTTAGTTGTTTATTTAGTCTTTGCTATTTCATGCAAGCCAATGTAGGTTAGTTTTCTTAAACCCGTCTCATGCTTCACGGGTATTTCATTTGTTTGCCTATTTAATAGGCCTTCATGCTTGGTTGAATATGTTGAATGTGTGCTATGCTATTCTCAATCTCATTTTCTCTCTGTATTTTGTTTAATCTAATATGGTATCAGAGCCTATGGTTTGTAGAACCTGAGTGGAGGTTTTTGGAAGCCAGAGAGAGGTCAGTGTCTTGCCAGGGAGGAGCTTCAAGCACTCAGTGGAGAGCTGAGGAGAGAGAAAGCATCACGAAATTTGGAAAACTCAACCAGAAGGTCTGAAAATTACCAGGAAGCATTAGAAGGCTAAATAAGACCAAAAGGAAGCAAAAATAGGCTATTTTAGAGGCTCAGAAGCCTCTATTGAATTTCTCTCATGGGCGCCGTACGGATTTGGCAAAATCAAAAAAATTCATTTCTTCATCTTTTTCAGCGAAACAAAAGTCTAAATCGCAAGTTAAATCAAAACTAAGACACTGGTGAAAACGGTTTGCAATTTGGTTGAGAAACGGGCTCAAAATCTTCACCTGAAGTTTCAGAGGTAGGCCAATTTTCTGATTGGCTGAATTTTTTTATAAAATTTTTAGCCTAAAGTTTTAATATTTCAATTATTTTTATTTTTTTAATTGAAATAAATCAAAACTTTAGCCAATAAGGGTTATTGGGGACCTACCGCTAACTAATAATCACAGAAGCGTCTGGAAAGCTAAAAATTTTACCCTTTTTTGGGTTTTTTATTTGGATGTCAACAGAGAAAGATTTTTTTAAAAATTAGAATTGTAGTTTTCCTGATTTAATTGTTTCAGTGGTAGATTTTTTGTGATCTTGCAAATGGTATTGAGTTTGTTGCTGAAAATAGATAAGGTTGTTCAGTGTCAATATATAATCAGTGTGTAGAAGGAATTAAAAAAAAAGTCATTATAGTTTTTTCGATTTTATCATTTTTGTGAAAAACTAGGTAAAATGGCTAGTATTCAACACCTGTTACTACCAGATTCTCAAAAATTGACTGGAAAGAACTTTAGTTTGTGGAGTCACAAGGTTTTGACAATATGTGAATATCTGAATATTGATCAAATAGTGCTTGGTAAAGAGCAAAGGCCTGCCACTGCTACCAATGACTATGATAAATGTCATCGTGAGACTCTCATGTTGTTAAAATTGTCAGTAGCAGATAATCTAATCTCAGAGGTCAAAAATATGACTATAACATCAGATTTATGGAAAACTTTATCTTCAAAATATCAGGCTTCTGAAGCTGGTAAAGTGTTGTATTTTAAGAATTTGTTGTTTTCCACTAAGATGCAGGAAGGTGGCTCCATTTCTGAGTTTTTATTGCAGATCAAGGACATCAGTGACCAGTTGAAAGCAGTGTAGAAACCTGTTGATGAGCAAGATTTTATTGCTCTTGTTATGCAAAATCTTCCACCATCATTTGAGTCATTTGTGGAGTCCTTGCACATGATTGCTGAGATGCAAACTTTGGATTTTGAAACATTGTCTACATTGCTATTGTAAAATGAGAGATGACAAGAGCAGGCAGTGTTGTCTACATCCACTTCCACAGAGAGTGCATTCTTTATCAAGGAAAAGGGTAAGCAGTCTGGTAAAAATAGCTATCCATCAGAATCTTCACAAGTAAGTGGTCATAAGAGATCTAAATGGAAATGTTTTTACTGTAAGAAACCTGGTCACCTTAAGAAATATTGCAGGAAAAGACAACAGGATATGGCTAACCCCAGAAAGAAAGCTCATCATGTGAATGTAGCTGAAGGTGAAGGCGAGGAATCACTAGATTTTGCTTTCATGGCTTCCAGTGGTAATTCTGTGGTGGATCGAGCTTGGTACTTTGATTCAGGGGCATCTCACCATTATACATGCCATAAGGACTGGTATGTGGATTTTGTTGAAGATAACAGTAGTAATGAATCTGTATCTTTGGGAGATGGTACAACATATTTTGTGAAAGGATTTGGTAATGTTCATATAAGTTTTAATGGTACAATAAATTATACATTCAAGAATGTTAGGTATGTACTGGATATGAACAAAAATCTTCTTTCAATCAGTGAGATCACCTCAAAATCTGATTTTGTTGTAAAATTTCAAGAACAACAATGTTTAGTCACCACTAAAGATAACAAGATTATTCCTATTGGGATCGGTGAGAAAGGCATGTATAAGCTTGCAGATCTAATCAAAGCAAAGGAAAGTGCACTTGCAGCTGTTGATAACACAAGTTCACTATGGCATGAAAGGTATGGGCATTTGAATTTTTAGTATTTGACTAGATTGAGTAAGACTAAGATGGTTAAGGGGATTCCTTCTATTCAGCATAGTCATCATGTATGTACTGGATGTCAGTTGGGGAAGCAAGTTAGACATTCATTTGATGTTGGTAAAGCTTCGAGAGCAAAGGGAGTATTGGATTTGGTACATGCAGATTTGCATGGTCCAATGCAAACACCTACCCCTTCTGGTGCCCGTTATTTCCTGTTACTGGTTGATGATTTCTCTAGGAAAAAGTGGGTATACTTTCTAGTGAAGAAATCTGATTGTTTTTCTAACTTTCTTACTTGGAAAGCTATGGTTGAAAAATAGGTAGGATGGCCAGTGAAATCTCTTAGAACGGATAATGGGGGTGAGTTCATCTCAAAATAGTTCAAGGAGTTTTGTGCCACTGAAGGCATACACAGACAATACACTACACCTTACACTCTGTAGCAAAATGGAGTTGTGGAAAGGCGTAATAGGACGGTGACGGACATGGCTCGCTATATGGTCCAAAGTAGAAATGTCCCATATAGGTATTGGGCAGAGGCAGTGAATACAATAGTATACATCCTCAACAGAAGTCCTACAAAAGCTTTGGAGAATTTGACTCCAGAGGAGGCTTGGTCAGGTCGAAATCCAAATGTAAGTGATTTCAGAATTTTTGGTTGTGTAGCTTTTGCAGTTATTCCTAGTCAAAAGAGAAAAAATTTGGATGCAAAAAGCAAAACATACATGTTTGTTGGATACAATGATCAGTCAAAGGCCTACAGATTACTTGATGTTTCTACTAACAAAGTTGTGGTAAATAGAGATGTTATAGTAAATGAACAAATGCCATACTTCACAACAACTGTTCAAGTTTTAGATATTGAGTCATTGTTATCTAATGATTCCATTATTAGTTATAATGCGAAAAATGAGCAGGATTCTTGTTCATCAGTGGAATCACATTCTAGGGAGGGAATTGATACAGGTCATTGTGAGGTTTTAGCATCACGACCAAAGAAGCCAAAGTGGTATACTACCACAATTGAAGCACTAAAAGAAGGAGACTTGCCACAAGGTGTGGAAGGTAGAAGACTGAGATCGGGAAAGCAGTTTGGTAATAGAGGTGAGCATGTTAATCTTGCTCTAACAACTAATGTTTCACAAGTATTTGAGCCTAATTATTTTTTAGAGGCCAAAGGGAAGTCTGAGTGGGAATCATCAATGCAATTGGAATATGATTCCTTGAGGAAAAATAATACTTGGAAGCTGATGGAACTACCACCAGGGAAGAAATCCATTAGTTGTAAGTGGATTTATAAGGTAAAATACAAAGCAGATGGTTCCTTGGACAAACACAAAGCCAGACTTGTTGCAAAAGGTTATGCACAAGAGGAAGGGGTTGATTATGAGGAGACTTTTGCTCCAACCACCAAGATGGTAAATTTTCATTTGATTATTGCTATTGCTACTCAGTTTGGATGGCAGGTGCACCAAATGGATGTAAAGAGTGCTTTCTTGAATGGAGATCTAGAGGAGGAAGTCTACATGGTTCAGCCACAGGGTTTTCAAGTTTTTGGTAAGGAACATCTTGTTTCCAGGTTGATCAAGTCCTTGTATGGACTTAAGTAGGCTCCTCAAGCCTGGTATACAAAAATAGACTCATATCTTAGGGAGTCAGGTTTCAAAGGGTGTAACTTGGAACCAACTCTCTATGTAAAGGTGTTTGGTGATGATATCTTGATTCTCATTATATATGTTGATGATATAGCCATCACTAGGAGTAGTACTAGTCTCATTCAACAAATGAAAGCTGATGTTTGTTGTACTTTTGACATGACAGACTTAGGACTACTGAAATACTGTTTAGGTGTTGAGTTTTGGCAAAGTGGTAATACTGTATTCGTGTCACAGAATAAGTATGCTAGTTCATTGTTATAAAGGTTCAAAATGATGGATTGTAATCCAACTCACACACCTATGGAAGTAGGAGCTAAAATTTCAACAAACACTGATTCACCTCCGGTCAATGAAACAGTGTATTCGCAGCTAGTGGGTAGTCTCATTTACCTCACTACCACTAGACCGGATATTTGTTTTGCAGTGAGTTTACTATTTCGCTTCATGTCTAAACCATAGGAAGTCCATTGGTTAGCTGCAAAATGAGTATTAAGATATGCCAAAGGTACTCTTGACTTTGGCATACTGTATAAGAAGTCTGTAGATTTTGAACTTTCAGGATATTTTGATTCTGATTGGGCAGGTTCAATTGATTCAAGAAAATCTACAACAGGGTATGTTTTCACTTTTGGTTTAGGAGTTTTTTCATGGCAGAGCAAACTAAAAACTACAGTAGCATTATCTTCAATAGAAGTAGAGTATAAAGCTATGGTCAGTTCAGGTTGTGAAACCATGTGGATAAAGAAAATTTTGGAGGATCTTCAGTTTGAGTCATCAAAGCCTACTCCAATTTTTTGTGACAACCAAAGTGTTTTGAAGATGGTGAAGAATCCAATATTTCATGCCAGGACCAAACACATTGAGGTTCACCATCATTACATCTGAAAGTTGGTTACAAATGAAGACATCAGTCTCTTCTACTGCCCCACTACAGAGCAGCCAGCTGATATAATGACCAAACCACTTGGTACAGACAAGTTCATAAAATTTAGAGATAAACTTGGTCTTGTTTCTGGTTTAGTCATTAAGGGAGGGTGTTAGCATATTATTGTATTTACCTTAGGTTATTTACTAAGGTAATTTATGTTGGTTAGTTTCCTTAACCACTTTGGTTAAGAGGTTAGTTGTTTATTCAGTCTTTGCTATTTCATGCAAGCTGACGTAGGTTAATTTTCTTATACCCATCTCATGCTTCACGGGTATTTCATTTGTTTGCCTATTTAATAGGCCTTCATGCTTGGTTGAATATGTTGAATGTGTGCTCTACTATTCTCAATCTCATTTTCTCTTTGTATTTTTTTAAATCTAATAGCATGAGGTTTAACTTGTAGCATTCTCCCCCCACTTGAGCTATCACATGTCCTTAGGTGACATGGATGGAGTAGGAAGTACAAGATAAGATGGGTCATTATGAGGAATAAAATCATGGGTTTAGTGGTGATGTGATATTTTTTTGAATGAATGATTAAATTCATAATTAAATATGCTTTATTAATACCATACATGGTATATTAGAATAATGAATGACATTTTCAATGATGAAAGATACAACATACCTTTTAATAATGGTGTTTTGGATGTGATGTCTAGGAAGTTACACGTGTGTTGGCATGTAAATATTTGCATGTGAATGATCAACAAGTGTAATTATTGGGTTGGTAGTTGGATTTGGAGTGAATTGGACCCTTTGTGAAGTGATTAGGAGATCACCCGTGATTAGGCATTGATGATGCCTATAGTTCACGTGTATGTGATGTAGGATAGTCTACATGGAACAAAGGTCTAAGACTTAGAAGATAAATGATTATTGTCATACCCTAAGGTGGAAATTGAAAATTTGAGTGATCCAAGTGATGGACTAGAATATCTTGAGTAGGTAGTTGAGGGCTTTACTATCTAATGACCTTCATCTAGATGAACCAACTGATAAGAGTCTAAATGCTGCTTATGCCCTAAAGGTTTTATGCATGGGGCTTGGCTGTAGTAATCACTAGGGTCTTCACCATATAAAATGTGTGTAAAATAAATCTAAGATCTAACCGGTTAACACAGTGAGATGATTTTAAAAAAAATGACCAGAACTGAAAATAAATCATGAGTATCCCTGTAGGTAAAAATTCTAGTCTACAACATTTTCACATGGAAAGGGAAGTTGTATGCTTTATTGTGGCTCTGTAGCTTAGTATTTAGGGGTAGTTTTTAGTCAATATATATGAAATTTTATGCCCCAATATTCCTTCATTTTTTCATGAGGTTGTCTGATGACTTTCATGCAATACCCAAAAGCCAATAACCAAGCCATCAGTGAGAGTTGTAGGAGGATATATCTTGTATACTCTATAGAAAGGTGAGAATAAGCATGAGAGGGTACCTAAAATAGCTATATAAGTTCTCGTAGTAAGCTATAAAGTGATGGACAACTATGTAGAAGGTGCCCATAGTAGCTACAAAAATGCCCATAGGAACTGGAGAAAATTTGTGTGAATAGTTGGGATTTAAGGGATTGCCTTCTCTCTGCTTCCTTCTTCATGTTCTCTTATTTATTTATTTATTTATTTTTTAATCCTTAAATAACTATCAATATATTTTTATATTTAGGCCCTTTTTATAGATCTAGGTAGCCAACAAGCTAGTTTTCTACCTAGAAGCTACCAATAATGCCCAAAAGTGGGTTTTCATTGTTGCATTTTTTTTGACTCTAACTGCTATTTGTAGTAGAATGTTTATTTAGGGTCATGGCCAAGTCACCTATAAATGTGACTTGTCAAACATTAGTGGAAGGTCTCATTCATCATGCTAGAGGAGGGTAAGGATGTCCTCCTCTCCTTCTTTAGCTAAGTGTGGACTGGTGCTCTTATTATCTGGTGGGGTAACATGCCTATCCAAGACATCATTGTATCTATCTTGTAACTGTTAGCATATGTTAATGGTAAATTCTTCTTGAGTAAGTGGATTTTTGAACAAATTGAGTATATAGTCATTGACTAGCAGACAAAATCTCATTGGATCACTAGTTTGGAGTTGAACTACTCCATTATCAAAAACATGCTCAATATCAAAAGGACCAAGCCATCTGGTCTGGAGTTTACCCTTGTGGTCCTTATATTTGGAGTAAAAAAAAAGGTCCAATATTTGGTATGGTCTTACTTGGTCTTAATGTGTCTGTCATGCCATCTAATCCATTGTTGTTGTATAAGTTCTATGTTCTATAATGCTTGTTGTCTATACTCATCTAAGGCATTTAACTATAGAAGCCTTCCTTTTTGGGCTTTAGATAAATCCATCCTAAGTTCTAGTGTTGTCTATAAGGTCTTGTGCTCAAATTAGATTGGAAAGACATGTTTCTTTCCATAGACCAACTCATATGGAGTGAATCCTATAGTGGTCTTCCATGTGATTCTATAAGCCCACACAGTGTTAAGAAGCCTAGCCTCCCTATCCTTACGAGATAAACTAACAATCTTTGTCAAAATATTTTATAACTACCTATTGGTGAATTTCACTTATCCATTAAACTATGGATGATATGGAGTTGATTTTTTATGCCTAGTCTCATATTGCTGGACTAAGGCAATAATTAAATTAGTAGTGAATTAGGGTCCCTGATCAGTGACTATTTCATGTGGCACACCATATCAAGTAAATATTTATTCATAGAGGAAAGCTTCCACCTTCTCATCCCTAGCATGTGTAAGATCCTTGACTTTCACCCATTTAGTGACATAGTTAGTATAGACAAAGATTTACTCTTTATTATTAGATTTTTGATCAAAAGGTCCTACAAAATCTAGTCCCCACTTTTCAAATGGTTAAAGCACCATCTGGGGCTGCAAAGGCATTTCATCTAAACATGTGGGTCTCCCCATACACTAACATTTGTCACAATGTGAAGTATATATTATTGCATCTTTATGGAGTGAGGGTCAATAGTATCCTATATTCAAAATTTTTACTACTATATACTTAGATGCAAAGTGCCCTCCATAGGGTTCATCATGACAAGATTTAAAGATATATAGAACTTCATATTCTCTGAGACATCTTCTAATGATATATTTAGTCCCAATATATAAAAGGAATCCAAATAACCATGAATATCTAGCACTTTTATGAATCAATGCTCTCCTTTATTTGGGGAGGAAGTGCTATGGAAGTAACCTTGTTACAAGGTAGTTAGCAATTTCAATATACTAGGGTGTGGTAAGGGTGAGAGAGAACATGTGCTCATCTAGAAATGAGTTATCCACTATGGTATCCTCTTTAGGGGTTTGTAGGCATGATACAATTTTAGCCACTACATTGTCCTTACCAGGCTTATCTATAATGGTGATATCAAATTCCTGTAATAAGAGTAACCATCTTATCACTCTAATTAGAACAACTAATTTGTTCATAAGGTACCAAATGGATACATGGTCTATATGAATAAAGACCTGATACCCTATGATGTAGTGATGGAACTTGTTGATAGCATAGACTACCACCAAGAACTCTTTTTCAATAACTGTGTAATTTAATTCTGTTGCCTATAGGTTTTTGCTTATAAAATAGATGTCATAATTGAGTGCTTCCTATTTTTGGCCAAGTACAACCTTGAGGGTAGTATTTGAAGCATCTATATGAATGTCGAATTGAAACTTCCAATTAGGACCATGTAGAATAGGGGTGGTGGTTAATAATTCTTTCAATTATTTGAAGGCTATATCATAAGTAGGAGTCTAGAGAAATTTAACATCTTTAGCCAGAAGGGTGAATAATAGTGCTGCTACTTCACTAAAATTATTGATGAATCTCATGTAGTAACCAACATGGCCTAAAAAAATCCTAACATCTTTCTAATTTTGAGGAACATGTAGGTTTTTGATGATTCTTATTTTTGTAGGGTCAACATTAATTCCTACAAGAAATACATGGTGGCCTAAGATAATACCTTATATCATAAGCATGTAGCATTTCTTGTGGCTAAGAGATAGATGGTGATCCTAACAACATTTTGGCACTTTTTCTAAGTTTATGAGGAATTCATCAAGTGTCTTTCCATAGAAAATGAAGCCATCCATATAGATTTTGACACATTCATTAGCCATGTCTGGAAAGATGCTCAAGACAACCCTTTGAAATGTGGTCGAAGTGTTATATATACACAATGGTAATACAACATAAGCATAAGTACCCTAAGGACAAGTAAAGGTGGTCTTTTCTTGATCCTTAGGAGTAATTCTAATCTATTTGTAACCACTGAAGCCATCTATAAAGGCAAAATATTTCTTTCCTGCTAGTGTGTCCAACACTTGGTTAATGAAGCATAGAGGAAAGTGATCCTTCCTAGTTGCTGTGTTGAGTTCCTTGTAATTGATGCATACATGCCATTCTCAATTTTTATTTGGTATAATTAACAATGGTGACACCTATTCACTATCAAAGATAGGATATATAAATCTAGCAATTAAAAGTTTTTGTAATTTCCTTTTGACTATTTTTGAAGAGCTAAATTCATCCTATGTTGTGGCTATCTAATTGGTTAGTACTCTTATTTGATGTAAATATGATGTGTTCATGTTTTTGGGCTGATTACTTGCATATCCTCATAATCCCATGCAAAAGCATGTTTATTAGCATGCAACATGTTGACTAGGCACTTTTCCTCATTTAACTCCAACTTGCTATTAATAAGCAATGTTTTTCCTGGAGAGATTTCAATTTGTTGTGAGAGTGATTTCATTATTTCCATATTAATATTATCTGATTCTTAGAAGCTGGAAAAGGGGAACTCAACACATTATAAGTGGTTGATATCTATAGAAGGAGTTTGGTAATTATGCTGAATAACATTGGAGAGAATGGTATCTTCCACCTGATCAACCAATATGCATGCATGGTCTATGATAAATATAGGAATCAAGGAAGGCTGATTTGCTTCATCTTCTTCAGCCCACAATGTAGGCTTTGGTGTAAAATCTAACTATGCTGGGGGATAAAGAACTAATTTCTTAGTGTGGTAGCCATTAGATATCATGTTACTTGTTCTATAGTTGATGAAGGCATCAACTATGGTAAGCCAAAGTCATCCTAAGATAAGGGGGTATGCAACCAAATTAGACTTAGGCTATAGCATAATGAAATCTATAGGATACTCATAAGAATCTATAGTGATGACAAGATCTTCAATGATTCCTTCTGGTCTGAATAGAGACTTGTTAGCCATTTATAGTAGTGTAAATGTGAGATGATTATTATTCAATTGTAGTTTATGCATAATTTTAGTTGTCATTAGATTTATTTCACCCTTTAGGTCAATCAATGTGTTGGATAGCTGCTGGTCATGGATTTGGACTATTACTATGGGGCATCTAAAATCTAAATACTTCTTTGGTAGGGTGTTCCCCATCATAATGTTTGCTAGCTGGCTTTTAACATGGATAGTATTGTTGGGTGAATATTTTGTCATCAACTAATTGATGGAAAAATGGGTATATCAACCACAACACAAGGAGATTTATACAACAAAAAGTGTAGGTTTACCACAGCATAGTGAGATAAATCTCTCCTCTCATCAAGGGGAGGTTCCCTATAAATTACTATATATTAATATAAACTGAAAATAGACTCAGGGGTGAAATTACATCATACATCTATCTATTTTTAGAGATGATGATCACAAAGTAAATGGAAATTCCTATGCAATAACAAAAAACAATCCTCTTCTTTCAGAAATGACATCCAGTAAATAGTAGGAAAACTTTTTGGGTAGTAATGGGATCCACAAGAAACCCATGAAAGCCTAAAGTCTTTCGTTTCTTCTTTTGCCGATTTAGGACTAATAAAATTGTAGGATGAAGTGAAGATCAAAGTATTCATCGAAAACCATAATGGAGTATAAGATCATAAAGGATAAAATTAGTACAAAGCCTTTCTAATGTCCTTTCCCACCAGAACACAAGAACCACAAACTAAAGGTAATTATAGCAGCACAAAGTCTTCATAATTAACTTTAGAATGTCTTTGGATAATTTCCACACACTTGCTTGTTTAATCAAATAAATGAGATATTATCAGGAAAAGGACATGAGAACAATCTCCTAAATAACACAAGTTATTCCAATACAAATTCTAAAAAGTAACCTACTTTATCATTTATTCAAGAAAATATGATTTACAATCTGAGCTCAAAGTCTTAGGAAGCATCTCAATTTGGGCAGAGTTTTTGCTCTCAATTATCAAAAGATATCTTGATTACCAAAAAGATCATCTTTTACAAAAAAGGCTCCCTATATTTATAGGGAGAGACCTTGAAGATTGAAAAAGACCTAAATATCTTTTCTAGTCAAAGATGGAAGTCTTTGTTTACTTTGGACTTTCCATCTTTTTACATGTAATTACACATGACAAAAGTACATGTGCAAATGTCCAAAGCATGTACAAAAGTTCATTTAGAAAAAATGAAATTAAAACAACGGAAAGTTGATTCAATTTGTAGCTCCATCTTTCTTTATATGCGTGTCGTACATGGTGACAACCACTTGTATCCCGATACTGTCTGGAGCAATAGTCTTCTTGAAGATCATCTTAGCCTTGACTGTGGCGTCTCTCACTGTTGTGATTGATTTCACATGACAAGTTAACCTAGTTTTTAGATTATCCAGATTCAACTAATTATCTAGGACATTGTTCACAGAGGCCACTAAAAATGTTTTCTCCTCGAATTCTTTTCAAAACATACCTTTAAATTCTTGAATCATTTCTTCTGCTAAAATGAACTAGTTGTCTTGTGTGGTTAGTTTGCAAGGCAACTCCTCCAAGTTATACAACAGATTGATATCACTTTGTTCACTAAGTTCTCTGGAAGATTCGAGGTTGCTGATTAATTCCTTAAGCACCTGAATCCTATACATCAATGCTTCTTTAGTTTCAATATACAAGTCTCTATTAGCAATGATGCCAATTGATACTAGAGTGCTTATTTTTAGCTTCGTCATATCCATCCATTTGTCAAGATATTTATCTATGCTTTAAATATTTAGAGAAATGATACTGATAAGATCATCTACTTTTTCTCTCATTTTTCTCATCTTATTTGTTTTCTCAGACAACTCTGTAAGTAAGGAAATCCTTTGTGTACGCATCTTGCCTAAGTAATCTTCTAGCACTTCCCTTGAGATAGGTCTTTTCTGCCTTCTGAATCATGGGGTAATCGACGGAGATAGCCTCAGGAGTTACAATTTTTGGAGTGAAAGTAATCCTCCTTATCACTGCAGTCAATTTTTCCACCATTGCTTTTTAATGGTCCTCCATTTTTCTTTCTCTATCAAATTTATAAACCATAATGTCCATCGCTGATTACAAGTCACTCTTAGAACTTTCATGAGTTACCTTCCCCAGTTCAATTCAAGAGACAGATTAGTCACTCATATCAAAATTTTCAAGAGTTACATCCTGTGGAGGTCTGGATACTTCCATAAATTTGTGCCCCTTATCTTCAATCATCTTTGAAAGGATTTTTGGCTTTTTGGGAGTCTTGACTTGCGCTGAAACCATTTTAGTGAAATTGAAGTCATCTAGAGAGATGGCCTATTTTTTCCTTTTGGGTATGTAAGATGATAACCAAGGTGGGAGAGTAGAAGCACTTACATTAGCAACAGTCCTTGTAGTTGGCATCACTAGGGTAGCACCTGAAGTACTGATGGAAATAATGGGTGTAATATCAATTAAAACCACACTTGCTGCTGAATGGTTGAGGGTAGAAATATCTCTGATATTAAAAGACAAAGATGACAAACTGGGGATGGTTCTTGATGAATGAATAACATCTCTAGAAGCACTTTGAGGGTTGCCAAAAATAATTTTGGAAGGAGAGGTAGCTCCATAAGCGGGAATACTGATTGGAGAAATAGGTGGAGTTATATTAGGTGAGTTGGGTGGGGAAGAAGAAATTCCTACATCTAACTGTACACCTGCTTATGGAGATAGAGTTTCCTTTCCCTGTTGACCTGCAGGCCTATCATCAGTCTCCATCTATTCTGCTACCGGTTCCTCAGTGCTTTACTTCTCAGCTTCCACCCTTGCTATTTTTGGTTCTTTTTCCATAACCTTTGACTTCTTAGTCACAAAGATGATTCTAGGTTTATGCGGTCTAGAAGAAGGGACATCATCTTTATTCTTTGTTCTATTTTCTGCTCTTCTCTTTGTTTCTTCTCAAAATTTAGCTTATGATCTTGTAATGAACTATTTCAAAGTGATTCCCTTACTTGCTAACCAATCATTGGTGTTCGCCAATATTGGTTTGAATCTTATTCTCAGGGAAGTCAATTCCTTCTGAGACCATTAGATCAGGGGAAGAGGAGCATTGGTGACTTGTTTAGCATGGTATCTATTATTTATTAAATCTCTATCATCTACTAGATTTGTAGGGATATCAGCGAGCCCCAGATATTATATTTTCTCAAGGGATAATCTACTATAGTCCATATTTTTGATGTCTTCAGCTATCCTCAAATCGACCCAAATATCTTTGATCATAGGCTCATGAAACTGGGTCTTCCTCTCGATTATGTCTTTCACGCATCTATAGTTAAAATTTGGCCTCTTTTTGAAATGCTTCATGGTTACGAGTTGCATTTCAGTCTCTATTTCTCTAGCTTTTGCAATGGTCAATACCGAGAATCTGCAAATTTTAATTGGGAACCTGAAACCAGGTTTCTTGAGTTCCATCTACTTATTATGCACAACAACAATTTGCTTGCATAGCTCCATCAAGACTAATTTGTTTGAGAGGAATCTTGGAAGCATATTGGGGTAACCTTGAAAGAAGCCAACCCATAGATAACAAAAAGTAGGGAATTGCAAGAACATACACCTAAAGTCATTCACGATAGTCTAGGCTTCATCTGACACTCTTTTCTATTCTAATTGGGGATCAAAAAGATACAAAAATACTGTGAATAAAGCATTTTTTACCCTTCTAAAATGATGTATGGAACCCTTCAATGTTAGCTGAGGATAATATTGATACACTGGGGTTGTTTTCCTATCTCCTTCTGATGTTAAACTTGGGAAGGTTCTCATTGACACTACAATATACACTAAGTATGACATCGTATATAATTTGGAGGTAGTGGATACCTTCATCAATTGCTCATGTAGAGCATTGCTAATTTATTCTCCCAAAAAAATGACTTGTTTCCCATAGAGAATTATCTTAACAAAGGGGTACATCCATTTGTGAAACTGAGAGGAAGAAGGCAAACCTCGTATTTTGCTGAGAAGAGTGATCAAGTTGCCAACTTCTTTTATGAAATCACTTTGTGGAAAGTTTCATGGCCATCTGGACAAGTTCACTCTAGGAGTTTTGAGCCATCTATTATTGATTACTTTCTTCACTCTTTTGGGATATTTGTCATATTCCTTTTGCGCTTCAATAAAGTCAAGTTTTAACACATCAGTAGTGGGAGGGCACATGAACACTTTGTCGATGAACTCAGGGTCTAGTCTGATCACCACATTACCACCGGCATTTAACATAGCCCTGGTATTCTTGTTGTAGAATTGAGCACACTGGAGAATGAACTCTATGTGGTGAGCTGCTATAGGAAAAGAAGAGACTAGATGAATATTAATTTCAACTATATTCTTCATTTCACGGCTGGGATTGCTTGATTTGGTTATTTCTACAAACTCGGCCATATCCACGTGCCCGATCTCTGTATCTCTGACGTCATCAACATTAGAAGTAATTGAGGTGATTGGGAAAACACCTTAATACTTGTATTTCATCATCTTCAGAGAAACCTTAGTCATTTGGAAGAAATTTTGTAGAAAGGACATCGATGAAGAAGGATCCTTTGAGAGAAACTGTAACAAGAATCATGATCATGCAATTAGGGGAAAAAAATTATCAATCTAGGAAAACTGCATGTTGATGATCATCACCATGGGAATGCACTTGAAAGGGATAAGGTGTGAGCAGGTTAGAATGTTTAAAAGGAAGTGGGCTCAGAAAAATGAGAAAATCAAAATTTTTGAGAGTTAGGAAAATTGGAGGGAAGGCATGCAGGGGTGGTAAAAATTTCTGCCCTTGCATGTTTATAATAGATTTGCATAGGCAACAAAAATTTCTACCATTGCATGTAAAAGATGTGCATATGTGATAATTTTTTCCACCTATGCATATGGGAGGAACTTTGTGTGAGGGCGGCAAAAATTACTGCCTTTAGACGGGAGGAAAATGAGTGAGCTGTGATGGTGGCAATTTTTGCCACCCTCACTCGAAGGTGAGTGGATAGCGTAATAGTGGCAAAAATCACTGCCTTTACATGAGATAAGGTAAATTGTGTAAAGGCAATATTTTTTGCTGCCATTACACCACTAGAAATGGCCAATAGAAACTGGGGGTTTTTTTTTTGCTATTAACGAGGAGGAGAGGGAGGAGGAAAATGAAAGAATAAATAAAAAATGATGAAGGGAAGAGAAAGAAAAAATAAAAACCTTTAAAGGAAAGAGAGAACAAAAATAAAACATAAAATAAGGAAGATCACTGAACCCTACCTGGCAAAAATTTCTGCCCTACACTTGAATCTAAAAATAATGTGATCCCACTCGTTCACACGGTTGAATGGATGTAAGAAGGAGGATAAGATAACTTGGAATGGTTCAAATGAGGTTAAAATTAGTTTAAAAGGTTGAAAACCCAACCCCAAAAACTTAGAGTGCATAGCCATTAATGCCATGCATGAAAATCAAGAACATGCAGGGGTGACAAAAATCGCTGCCTCTGCATGTGAGGTTAAAGGAGGATGCAAGGGCAGTGATTTTCACCACTCTTGCATGAATGGATGTAAGGGCAGTGAAAATCATTGCCTCTAGATGGAATGGATAAACCACATGTAATGGCAGCAAAAAATGCCACCCTTGCATGTGAAATGCAAAAAAAATGCAATGGCGGCATAAAATGCCACCCTTGCATGTGAACTAACAAAACACACTAACTCCTCAAAATTTATCAAAATTTGACGTTCTAATCACATCAGAATCATAACAATTTTCACATTTTTTGTGAAATAATAATGAGTGAAGGTCATGAAATTTTCAAGGATGTCAGTTGACCAAACTTGAGATCAAGAAAATCTTGTCTCGAAAGATGAACTTAGATTTAAAAACATGAAACAAAATTTTTTTGTAGGGGTTGTTTTAAAAATGAGCGTAGCTGATTTTGAGAACAATAGCTGGCTCCTATTGGGGAACTCCCATTGATTGAACCTTGAAACAATTGATGGGAGTATAAACCAGTCTTTAAGTGCCTTCATCCATGCCATTGGGCCATTGATAAGATCTTGATATTCAATATATGCAAAAATATCCTTAAGGTAGGGAAACACCATATAATACTCCTTTAGGAAGGAATAACTCCACAATGTCTCTTCGAGGGGAAAACCTCCAATATCCTATTACAAGAGAAGACTCAATGCTCACTTGATATCTTTACCATGATAATAATCTCCTATATATATACATCTATCTAACCCATGGATGGATAACCTTTTAATCCCAATGTAGGCCGACCATTACCCAATGTACTACTTCCACAAGTTACTCTATTATCCTAATATATTATACCCATATAACTAAGGGGATGTGTGCCACATGTTGACATCTCCATCAACCCATATACATCAATATATCATATCCCTAGGTACATAACATTACTTCCCTCTTTGACATGTTTCATCCCCAAAACATAGGAAGAAACCAAATAATGAGTGTGCTTCAAATCATTGCACACTTGTTTCCAATCTCGATCATCTAGCCATCCATATGTGATCTTGGCAGGTGATAGCTATCCAATCTTGTTTCCAAATTCCCTTGTGCTCCTCTAATTTTGTTCATGACCATAATTATATTACTTTGGTGTCCTAGCATAATTACTTCTCTTTTTATTCCATGTACCATATTCCACTACGCTTCTCTGATTCCAACCATGACCATAGTAGGTATTCTTCCATGCATAGTCATAATGATTTCCCCATTCATTCCATGTGCCATAGTATTTTTTCTTTGGATTCCATGCATATCCATAATGATTGGAAATTTTATTTCCTGTACAGATAAAATGATTGTTATTATGACACTTCTTCACCTAGTTCCATAATTTTTTCCTCTCATGATGATGTGGGTGTCTATATATCTCAACCTTTTCCAATACATTGACATTATCCACCTTTACTTCTACATCTTCTACCTTTTCCTTCTTTGTCTCTTGAGTAGATGAAGTGTTCATTTGTAGTGTGTCTTTATTTATATCATCTAAATCTTTATCATGATCTTCATCACCTATTTTAATTTCATCCTCATGATCTACCTGGATTGTTATTGGTGCCTTTTTCACTATGATATCTTGTAAAGTGATCTTCTTTTTCTTATACCAAAACTTCATGAACTTTTTTTGAACATTAATATTCATTGTTCCCAAAGTCTCTAACCATGGATATCCAAGAACTATATCCACATCATCCATATTCAAAGCATAAAAATCCAAATGCAAAACATATTTTTCCATAATGAGCTTCATATCTTCAAACATTTAAATATTATTACCATCTACTTGAACCTCTTTGATATTCTTTGCTTGAACATGTAGATGCTTGGACATATTCATGTTTATGAAGTTATACTTATTGGTAGGGTTTATGGACACAATAACCCTTTTATTTTAAATGCATCCATGAAATTGAAAAATTGACTCAGATTTCTTTGGAGCCAAATAATTTGAACCTTTATCATCCAATTCTTCTTCTTCATTTGATTCTTCTATTGCTTCTTCTACTTCTTCTTCTTCTTCTTCTTCTATTTCTTCTTTTTTTCTGCTTCTTCTTCTTCTTCTACTGATTCTTCTTTTTCTAATTCTTTTTTAATAGCCTAACGATCTAAAAAGATTTTTTCCATTTCTTTCTATGAATAAAACCTTTCTATATAGCTCAATTAATCAAACCAGTGTAGTGCAGGCCTAGACAAAAAAGGAAGTAATCATCTATGCCCAATTTTTTTTGTAAAATGATTCTCCAAAAGGATCCACCATTCTCTAGCATCAATATCATCTTCCCCTAAAAATGTTTGCAACTCCATGATCCACAAAAAAAATTAAGGTTAATGAAACCCTAAAATGTCAAAACTGATGCATAAAATTGCAACAAATCACTTCAAACAACTCAATTTTTTTTGAAATTTTGACTGTGCTTCTCTTATATCTACTTACATCTCCATTAAAATTTTTGAATAAAAATTCCTTATATTTTTGAATATATAGTGAAACTATTATAAACCCTAAAATAGAAATAAATCCCTCAAAACGAATAAAAAAATCTCAATTTTTTTATTGTGACTTATTTGAAATATTATCCATATCCAGTAAAACATTTGTGGAAAAATTCTTAACCAATAAAAATTTATTGATGATTAAAAAAAAAGGGTTTCGCTCCACACAAATTGCCCAAATCAAAGCTCTGATACCACTGATAAGATCTTGATATTCAATATATGCAGAAATACCCTTAAGGTAGGGAAACACCATATAATACTCCTTTAGGAAGGAATAACTCCACACTGTCTCTTCAAGGGGACAACCTCCAATATCCTCTTACAATAGAAGACTCAATGCTCACTTGATATCTTTACCATGATAATCATCTCCTAAATATATACATCTATCTAACCCATGGATGGATAACCTCCTAATCCCAATGTAGGCTAACCATTACCCAATGTACTATTTCCACAAGTTACTCTATTATCCTAATATATTGTACCCATATAACTAACTAAGGGGATGTGTGCCACATGTCGACATCTCCATCAACCCATATACATCAATATATCATATCCCTAGGTACATAGCAAGAGACATTGTGGAGTTATTCCTTCCTAAAGGAGTATTATATGGTGTTTCCCTACCGTAAAGGTATTTCTGCATATATTGAATATCAAGATCATAACAGCCATGGAGTCGAGCTAAAAATAAAATGACATAAAAAACCAAATGAAAACAAATAAACATAAGAATATACAAATGTATAAGTGAACTCATCTAATACTTCAAGGATTGAAGTGTTTCAGATGTTGCCCACTGTGAGGCAATGAGAATGGCATTCCATCTTGATATTCTAACAAGAAGCTATTTTCACCATAGACCTGATGAATGATAAACGGACCTATCCATAAAGAATAAAATTTGCGATGCATTCCTTTTGGTTCTATCCTCTTGTCCCACAACAAGACTTGATCTCTAATTTGAAAATCATGAATCCTTGTTCTTTTGTCGAAGAGTTTCTTCACCTGATTTTGATGTGCATTAATATAGTCCACTACCATGGTTCACTACTTATCTATTTCAGTTAAGCACATGATCCTTTTATCAATAGAATTTTCAAAAGTTGAATCTTTAATTGCCTTTGCCAACCTCAATGCTGGGAGTTCCAGGGTGATTGGTAGTCAGAGGAGTGGGAAAAAATAATCTTATAATTGTAGCAAAACTCAGTAATCTCATGAGAAGAGAAATAAGCAACATTATTTGTTAAAATCTTAGCTGGGACCCCAAATCAGGAGATGATATTTTCTTTAATAAAATTACATACCACTTTAGAAGTAGCATGCTTGGTTGGAATGGCTTCCACCCATTTGGTAAAATAGTCAGTCATGATGAGAACATAGTCATGTCCAACACTTGAGGACGGGTTCACTGTGCCAATGAAATCAATACCACATTATTGAAAAGGTTCTTCAATCACCACTGGCTTGTGAAATAACACAACTAATTTAGGTTTCTTGAGGAATTATTGACACAATTCACACCTACGTACCCATTTGTATGTATCCTGAAACAATGTAGGCCAATAGTATTTTGCTTGTATAATCTTATGGGCTGTCACTAGTGCATAAAAATGTCCTCCACAAGCTAAATTATGGAAAGACTCTGAAAGTTTACCTTGTTGTTCCTTATCAATGCAATGAAAAAATAACTCATCAAGTCTTCTCTTGTACAAACCATTATCCCACAAAACATAGTTAGCAGCCTTTAACTTAACATTCTTTTTTTCTTTGTAAGATAGATGGGTGGGACACTCACCATAGGTAAGATAGTGAGCGATATCAGAATACCACTCATCGGTAGTAGTGATGAAGAGAACTGTAGGCACATGTTTAACCTCTATTTCTTCATGTTCAATTTCCTTGGGTATGTTATTAGCAATCAATTAGCAGAGCCCTTTTCCTCGCAAAAGTTTTGCTAGGTTTGATATCAAGATCAAACTCCTAAATTTTTTCAATCCAATTGCCCCTCTTCCTACTAAGCCCTTGTTGATTTAGAATGGACTTCACTATTGTATCAGACACCAAAATGACAATATGTGAATTTAAAATATAGAATCTAAAATGTTTTACTACTTTGACCATGGCAAAAGCATGCTTCTCCATATTTGAATAATTTAATTCATGAGCTTTGAGGGGACAACTCATAAATTATATGGGAGATTCCACACCTTCTTTGTTTTGTTGAACCAAAATATCCAAAAGTGTATGCTCAGAAGCATATCTATATATTATGAAGTCTTTGGTATAATCTAGACAAACCTGGATTAGTGCATGGGTGATCGCTTTCTTGATATCTTCAAATGCTAACTTTCCTTCTGTAGTTCAATGGAAAGTGGATTTACCCTTCATCATGTTGACAATGTGGTGAGTCTTCTCTAAAAATTCTAGAATGAATCTATGTAAAAAATTCACCTTTCTAAAGAAAGAATGAACAACAGTCTTACTAGCCAGAAGAGTAAGATTTTGGATAGATTTGACTCTTTTTGAGTCAATTTTTATGCCTTCTCGGGACACAGTGTGACTGAGAAGTTTACCTTCTGTAACCCCAAAAATTTACTTCTTGGGATTAAGAGAAATACCATTTTACCAACAGTGTTCCAACACTTGTTGTAGATGATGCACATGATCAGGATGATGTTTGGAAAAAATGGTAAAGTAATCAAGATATACCATAATAAACTTCCCCATTTCATCTTTGAAAGCAAGATCCATTGCTCTTTGAAAGGTACCACCAGCATTGATCAAATTGAAAGGCATTCTATGATATGCAAAATTGCCCCAAGGTGTAGTGAAAGTAGTTTTATGTTGATCTACTTCATTGAATTCTACTTAATTGTACCCAGAAAAACCATCTAACATTGATAACATTTTTGAACTAGTCACTGTTTGCAACACTTGATCTATGATGAGCAGAGGGTAGTTATCTTTTAAAGAAGATTGATTTAGGTTTCTGAAATCAACACAGATACAAATTTCTTCATTCTTCTTTCTCACAAGAACTATGTTAGCAATCCAGGTGGAATGATGGATTGGAAAAATAATTCTTGCATTCAACATATTTAGGATCTTAGAAAGGATAGTACCTTATAATTTTGGGTTGTATTGCCTTTACTTCTGCTTGTAAGGCAATGACCTAACTTTAAGAGGAATTTCATGCCAAATTTCCTTAGGCCTAAGAGATTTCAAATCATCATAAGAATATGCCAAAACATTAATGTAATGGAAAAGAAGAGTAACGAATTTGAGATTTTCATTAGAATTACAATAATTTCCAATGTTAACCATCTTGGGATTTCCTGTTGTACTCAAATTCACCTAATCAAATTCCTTAGAGGAACTTGAATCCATTTGTCGCTGCTTGACATATCTGTCATGCTTATCAAATAACCTCTCGAGAGAAACCAAACCTTTTAGAATTTTATTCCCCTTGAGTTGAAGAAACTCTTCACCAATTTTGGAATTTATTTCAAGAACTGATTCTCATGGTGGAGATTCGCTTTCTTCAAAATAAAGTTCCTTAAAGATGTCCCTCTTTTCTAGAAAAGCAATGATTTGATTGTCATTGTTAAACACCTGCCAATGACTAACATTATCAGGTACACTTGGTTGAAAGCCTAGCTCAATAGTGTACTTGTCCCCTTTAAAATCTTTATGGGGAACCATGAGGGTTACAGAAACTGCCAATGAATCTGTACGATCATTGAATTCTCTCAGCATAATAGAAATATTGAAAGCATCAAAACCTTCAATACAATCCCATAATAGATTGCGATAATGTCGTAATATTTCATTTTTGGTTTGGTATAGGTTCCTTACATGACAAATCACTAGCTCAACATCTCCTCGAGCATGAAGAATCTTAATACCTTTAACATGAGCAACTTTCAATCCAAGCAGTAAAGACTCATACTCGGCAGTGTTGTTAGTATTGTTGAACTGCAACTTATATAAATAAAGAAAAAATTCTCCTTGAGGGGAGATCAAAAAAATTCTAGCTCTAGAACTAGTAGAAAAGCAACTGCCATCAAATTCCAAGATCCAGACATCATTAGAATTTAATCTTTTCAAAAACTTTCCTTCATTATTTAGGAAAGATCCTTTGTTGTCTAAACTTTGCTCTAATAATTCTTTTGACTTTGTATCTAATTTTTTTGAATTGTCACTAAAAGGAATTTCATCTGATGAGATGAAAACATCTTCAGTAGTCAGGAAATAATTACCCATTCCTGATGATTCAAATAAAATTTGAGCTTCAGGATCTGATGTTTGGGTGATTATATATTTCAACTCTTTTTTGGGAAGTAATTTTTTCATGATGCCTTTAATAGGTATCCTTGCTTCAGATAGGTCCATATTCAATTCTCCACCTACGTCCTTGTAAAAATTGCACCTGAGTAGAATGCCATAAGAGGCTGGAACATCAGCTACCAAGACTATCATTTTAATCCTCTTTTATGGAAAAGGCACAAACATGAATTGGGCATCTTTGATCTGACCTAAGAGTGGTACTTGCTTGTTCTCCATGGAGAAACATCTCCTAAAGGTCTTAGTTATGGTAAGACCAAGAGAATCTGTTACCTTGGCAGGCATAACATTATCAGAGGCCCCAGAGTCTATTATATAGTTGCTCAACTTATGACCATTTATCAGAAGGGAAACATAGACAGGTTTTATTTTCTCAAGGATGGCAAGAGGAGTAACGACAAGATTATTTTGAATGGATTTTTTCTTCAAGGAATCATGAGACACCTTCGGAAAATCTTGTCTTACAAGGGCAGTTTTATTTTTTACATATTTGGCTAGCCTATCAAACTATTTAGGATTAACTCTCAAGTACTCAACTTCAGTCATTTGAATCTTAGTCTTTTTGGCATGATCAATTATATCAAATAATTGAAATGAATTAGAAAATGAGGAAGGGAATCCATCATCTTGATCTTTATTGGGTGTGGCACTGGTCTAGGAAATAAAAGTAGAAGGTACATGATGGTTTGAGGTACTTACTTTCTTATTAGTTATAGGTTCCTTTGATTGAAAGGGCAGTGAAGTCCCCCATTTAGTGATTGAGACTACTAGTTGGGGTTCTTCTCCTGCTTTCCCTTTATCAACTTGTTGAGTTGTCTAATTTTAGGACCTAGTAAAAATAGAGTATAATCCATCAAACACTTCTCCCTTATTTCTAGCTTCATCTTGGTAATTTAGGAAACTAATGTTGGAGTCACCAACTAATTCTTATTCTCCTTATGCGAAGATATTAGCATCATCTTCTTGGTCCAACTCAAGTTGGAGTGAGAAATCATGTTCAGCTTCAAGATAACTAACTACTGAGTTAGCCAGTGCTGCTTCAATGGCAAGTTTCCCCTGTAGGGGAGGTAGACGATTTGGTTACCTTTGATTTTTGGTAGCATTGCCTTGACATGACTAGTTCTGAAATGTCTTCCTTGGTATATCCTAATAAGGAGGAGTAGACATACCTTGGGCCATTTGTCTTTTCAAGGCTAGAATTCATTTGTCAGCTTTTGCACCATAGGATCTGTGATGATCGTCGAAGAACTTTTAGCAGATGAAGAAAATTTATTTTTATTGGAATCTTTTCTGATCTTACCTGCTAAGATAAGATCATCATCAACCTCAGTAGCCAAATTTTGGGCTACAAAAAGATCCATAGGACCAACCTGCCTCAATAAAAAACTTACTTTAGGAAGTTGAGAGTTGATGAAAAAGCACTTGACGTTCTTCGGTGTTGGCTGAATAATCATAGGAATTTAGTTCATCAACTTATTGAATTTAGCAATGAAGTCTCACATAGGTTTATGAGGTTCCTTCTTCATTTTCATAAGCTGAGCCAACAAGGCATGTGCATCTTCAGCGGGTTTGAACCTAGACTCAAACTTGTCCTTGAGCATATTCTAGGTTATAGTTTGACATTGAAGGTGATAAAACTAGTCTGTGGCAATGCCTTACAAAGTTTATACAAATAGTCTCACCACTATATCTTCATATTGCACACCTATCACACCACATGCTATGGAGAAGGCAACAATATACTCATCAAGATGAACCTCCTGTCACCATAGAATTTGGGGAAATTATTTTTCAAACTACGAGGTAGTTCATGTAAAGGTGGGGCTAGATTGAGAGGACCAAAAGAGTTACCCCAAGGACCTTGGGCTGCCATGATATGATGATTGAAGGGATAGATAAAAAATATTGGTGGGGTAAGTACGGACAAAACTCTACTAGCACTAATACTAGAAGCTTCGTTTGGTATTGAAGATTTGACGTTGGAAGGAGGAAAACTCCTAGTATGCTAGAGACTAGATGGCGGAGGAGAGATCTCAAAATTACTTCACCACACTAACTTGAATATAGGATTAACAATACCTTGATCTCTCTGGCTTCATGTGTATGGTGGATCTACCAGAGTGAAAAACTAAACAAGGATTGAAAATGCTTCAATTTGAAGCTTGAGGGTTCAAAGTGCACATTTGTGTCCCCAACAGAGTCACCAAAAAGCTGTTGGATGAATATTTTATCGTCAATTAACTGACCACAAAATAGGTATATCAACCACAACACAAGGAGATTTATACATCAAAAAGTTTAGGTTTACCACAACATAGTGAGATAAATCTCTCCTCTCATCAAGGGGAGGTTCCCTATAAATTACTATATATTAATATAAACTAAAAATAGACTCAGGGGTGAAATTACATCATATATCTTTCTTTTGTTAGAGATGGTGTTCACAAAGTAAATGCAAATTCCTATGTAATAACTAAAAACAATCCTCTTTTTTTAGAAATGACATCCAGTAAACAGTAGGAAATTTTTTTGGGTAGTAATGGAATCCACAAGAAACCCACGAAAGCCAAAAGTCTTTTGTTGCTTTTTTTGCTGATTTAAGACTAATAAAACTGTAGGATGAAGTGAAGCTCAAAGTCTTCACTAAAAACCACAACAGAGTATAAGATCACAAAGGATGAAATTAGTGCAAAGCCTTTCTAATGTCCTTTCCCACCAAAACATAAGAACCATAAACTAAAGGTAATTATAGCAGCACAAAGTCTTCATAATTAACTTCAGAACATCTTTGGATAATTTCCACACACTTGCTTAATCAAATAAATGAGATATTATCAGGAAAAGGACATAAGAACAATCTCCTAAATAACACAAGTTATTCCAACATAAAGTCTAAAAATTAACCTGCTTTATCATTCATTCAAAAAAATATGATTTACAATCTGAGCTCAAAGTCTCAAGAAGCATCTCAATTTGGGTAGATTTTTTGCTCTCAATTATCAAAAGATATCTCGATTACTAAAAAGATCCTCTTTTACAAAAAAGCCTCCCTTTATTTATAGGGAGAGACCTTGAAGATTGAAAAAGACCTAAATATCTTTTCTAGTCAAAGATGGAAGTCTTTGTTGACTTTGGACTTTCCATCTTTTTACATGTAATTACACATGACAAAAGTACATGTGCAAATGTCCAAAGCATTTACAGAAGTGTATTTAGAAAAAAGGAAATTAAACCAATGGAAAGTTGATTCAATTTGTAGCTCCATCTTTCTTTATATGAGTGTCGTACATGGTGACAACCACTTGTATCCCGATACTATCTGGAGCAATAGTCTTCTTGAAGATCACCTTAGCCCTGACTGTGGCATCTCTCACTGCTGTGATTGATTTCACATGACAAGTTAACCTAGTTTTTAGATTATCCAGATTCAACTAATTATCTAGGACATTGTTCACAGAGGCCACTAAAAATATTTTCTCCTCGAATTCTTTTCAAAACATACCTTTAAATTCTTGAATCATTTCTTCTGCTGAAATGAACTGGTTGTCTTGTGTGGTTAGCTTGCAAGGCAGCTCCTCCAAGTTATACAATAGATTGATATCACTTTGTTCACTAAGTTCTTTGGAAGATTCGAGGTTGCTGATTAATTCCTTAAGCACCTGAATCCTATACATCAATGCTTCTTTAGTTTCAATAGATGAGTCTCTATTAGCAATGATGCCAATTGATACTAGAGTGCTTATTTTTAGCTTCGTCATATCCATCCATTTGTCAAGATATTTATCTATGCTTTAAATATTTAGAGAAATGATACTGATAAGATCATCTACTTTTTCTCTCATTTTCCTCATCTTATTTATTTTCTTAGACAACTCTGTAAGCAAGGAAATCCTTTGTGTATGCATCTTGCCTAAGTAATCTTCTAGCACTTCCCTTGAGATAGGTCTTTTATGCCTTCTGAATCATGGGGTCATCGACGGAGATAGCCTCAGGGTTACAATTTTTGGAGTGAAAGTAATCCTCCTTATCACTGCAGTCAATTTTTTCACCATTGCTTTTTAATGGTCCTTCATTTTTATTTCTCTATCAAATTTCTAAACCATAATGTCCATCGCTGATTACAAGTCACTCTTAGCACTTTCATGAGTTACCTTCCCCAATTCAATTCAAGAGACAGATTAGTCACTCATATCAAAATTATCAGGAGTTACATCCTGTGGAGGTCTAGAAACTTCCATAAATTTGTGCCTCTTATCTTCAATCATCTTTGAAAGGATTTTTGGCTTTTTGGGAGTCTTGACTTGCGCTGAAACCATTTTAGTGAAATTGAAGTCATCTAGAGAGATGGCCTATTTTTTTCTTTTGGGTGTGTAAGCTGATAACCAAGGTGGGAGAGTAGAAGCACTTACATTAGCAACAGTCCTTGTAGTTGGCATCACTAGGGTATCACCTGAAGTACTGGTGGAAATAATGGGTGTAATATCAATTAAAACCACACTTGCTGCTGAATGGTTGAGGGTAGAAATATCTCTGATATTAAAAGACAGAGATGACAAACTGGGGATGGATCTTGATGAATGAATAACATCTCTAGAAGCACTTTGAGGGTTGCCAAAAATAATTTTGGAAGGAGAGGCAGTTCTAGAAGAGAGAATACTGATTAGAGAAATAGGTGAAGGAGTTACATTAGGTGAGTTGGGTGGAGAAGAAGAAATTCCTATGTCTAGCTATACACCTACTTATGGAGATAGAGTTTTCTTTCCCTATTGACTTGCAGGCCTATCATCAGTCTCCATCTATTCAGCTACCGGTTCTTTAGTGCTCTACTTCTCAGCTTCCACCCCTACTATTTTTGGTTCTTTTTCCATAACCTTCAACTTCTTAGTCACAAAGATGATTTTAGGTTTATGCAGTCTAGAAGAAGAAGGTGTTTCTACTCATTTTTGTTTTTTACATTCAGAAGAAGGAGGAAACTAAAAGTTAAATGGTCAGGGGTTAGATGATACCCAAATGAAGTTGCGCACCGTATCCAAGTGATTGAAGGATCTCCTCTTTGGCTGTGGAGGAAAACACCTGTAGAGAGAGAGAGACTCAAACAAAGAAAATGTTAGATAGATATATGGTGGTCTACCAAGCACATGCTCAGTCCTAGAAGTGCAAGGACTTCCTTGAGGGATGATAATCGACTAGTTGATAAAAAGGAATGTTGGATAAAGAGAAATAATGAAAAACTAAGAAACAGAAAGTAGACAATGCATACCTATATTCTGCTGTAAGTCTCCCACGGTCATTGATGTCGGTAGTTATGCCGGCATCAGTTGATCAAGGTTGCCTATGTCGGTTAGGCTACCAATGTCGGTAGGGGCAATGGTCCTTGGATGGGTCTCAGGGTTATGTCCGTGGTTGACAGAGGGATTCTGGGAGTCTAAAAGGTCTGTGCAAGGTTACAGGGAGACGAATAAGGTCCGTAAAAGGACAAAGGTAGAGGCTAGGTTGTCAAAAAGGGTAAGGGTGAGAGGAAGGCTTTTCATCCTCTCCAAGGAAAAAGTTGGGTCTGGTTGAAGGTCGGGTCTAGTTTGGTGATAGTATTTAGAAATAGTAAATAAAAACTAATTACTAATGCTTTTTAAATTACTGAAATGAAAGGGTAGAAGAAATACTTAGCTCTGGTGAGATGAAGAACCAAGGTATTGAATGCTTGTACCTATTGTGGCTTGATGCTAAAGACCTCGTGTAATGTTCTAATTCAATTTGGAGTCATTTTCATAGAGTCTTTGTGGCCAAGGGAGTGTTAGTTGAAGTCTGATACTTGGTGATGTCTCAGAGTGTGTGCATCCCAGAGTGAGAGAGAGAAGAATGATTCAAAGAGTCCCTAAGTGATTCTAGCATTTAAGAGCCTCTGGGGGGCCATAACTCAATGTTAGACATTGGTTTATGTAATCGACGTCATCTATCCCGCCAACATCGGCTGATAGTTGATCGACGTCAGTGGCTGAAGAATGAGTAAACGGGCTAAGAAGTCCATTCTCCATTCGCCAAGTGCATTTTTTAGTTGGGGAACAGTCAAATGATAGGGTTAATAAGCACAAGGGTTAGTTAGGGAATAAATAAGGAGGGAGAATAAGTCTTAGGTAGTTAGGATTGGGATGACTTAGTCATAGGGTGAGTCATGGGGTAGGAAATGGTCTTAGGGGTGAGGTATCCAAGGCGAGGTGTCCTAGGTGAGGTGTCATGGGTGATGTCAAGGGTGATGTTATTAATTTAAAATAAGTAATTTATTTTAAATTAATAAAGTGTGTAAGGGACCAAGGGGACCAAGGGGGAGTCGACCAAGGAGTATACACAATTTTGGTGTCTACATTTGCCCCTTTTTGTCTTGTTGGTTATTCTTGACGAATTGCAAGACAAAAATAGGAGTAGGTTGCCCCATGTATGGGATGAAGTCTTTTTCTTGTCTTGTTGGTTGTTTTGATGAACTGCAAGACAAAAATAGGAGTAAGTTGTCCCAAGTATGGGATGAGGTATTCCCCCTCAAAGCGAGAGTTGAGGGAAGGTAACCTGATATCGGGTGTCGATTTGATAGATAGTGGATGAGTATGGTGAAGTTTGAGTGTGAACACTGTAATAGTTGTGATTGTGCGTATACCACTTCATGTGATAGGTAGGACAAATTGTTGTAGGTAAGGTCAAGGAGTGCCAAAATCAAAATAACCAGGCCCCAGCTTTTAGTCATAGCTAATTGGGCTATTCGATCCAAGCTATAGCTCCAATGGTCATCGTGTTCCAAGTATCCTGGGATTAGGAAGTGCTCTTAGAAAACATGAAAATGTCACAAGTAGTGGGGATCAACTTGGGCGCGATCCGATACTTGTGAGGGTTGTAATGTGAGGTGCGTACAATTTTGCTATCTATTCGTGAGGTAGCATACATGCAATCAAAATAACCAAAGCAAAGTTGTCTCAAAAGTGATCGTGGTCTGAGGAGATAGTCGTGATCTCCATGGTCGTTGGTTGAGTCGGGTTGAGATATACGTAATCTCAAGGGTTGTTTGTTGTGGTCAAGGAGATGTATGTGATCTCCAATGTGCCCCATGAGAATTCAAAAGTGACTTCTATAGTGTTAGGGCTGGTTGTTTGGTCATGATTTTAGGCTGGTTAAGTCATGGTTAAAGGTTATATGGTTTGTCCATCAGGTAGACGAACAAACAAATGGTTGACTTCACTAGGGAGACGATCGAGCAAATGGCTGAGCTAACCTCAAAAGACTGAGTGCTACCTACATAGCCCCTGTGTTAAGGGTCTCAAGCCAATGTAGTTCTGACGAAGAATCAAAGTGGTTGATGATTGTTTTGGTCAGGTTAGTGTTGTTAGCATTTCCCATGTGTGTGATGGTACATGCTTGAAATGATGAAGGGTATGATGATGTTACAGCCTTTTCCATATTATGTGATGGTGTATTCTGCAACATTGGTTATATGAGTTTTCATCCCTAGCAATTTTCCATATTTGTGATGGTGTATGCTAAAAATGAAATGAGTATGTTTATGCTTCAACAAGTAATGGTTTATGCTTGGCATAAATTGTGTGGTCGATAGTTTCCATGTGTATTGTTTTCCATAGAAACTAGTGTGAATGGGCTATGATAATGTGAGTGTTCTGAAAAAGGTTTGGTTGGTTTGGTTTAGTCTGGTTAGATAATGATTTGGTTGTATGTGTGACCAATGTGTAAGAAGTGAAAGGTACGTTGCTCTTTCATTGACAAGGACTATAATGATAACATATATAAGGTTTTTGGAAATAAAAGCACTATTCATGCATTACGTCATTAACCATTGATTGTGTTAGAGAAGTATTCAAATCACTCGATGTTAAGTGAGCTCAAAATCCCTTGAGTATGTCGGGGTGATAGGTTTGATTATGTTATATGTGAGGATGGGGTAACCCTGTTTGGCAGGAACAACTTTGCCATTTTTATAGGTGACCCTGAGAATGACTATAGGCAAGTCCATAACTTTATATATATATATATATTGGTAGACTGATCAATGCGAGAAGTCTACGTGGGGATGTTGTTGTGTTTTGTGGTCATATTTGAAGCTGATCGATGCAGGAAGCTTCTGAGAGAGTGCTATTTGTAGCAAAATTTAGGCATAGCCATCCTTCAAGGGAGTGGTCTATATCTTGCTTTGTATGTTTTGATGTTTAGCTGTCCTTCAAGAGAGCAGTCTAGTAATTATAGCAATGATGCAACTGTCTTTCAAGGGATCAGCCTACATTTATAGTTTATGACCTTTGAATAGGCATCCCAATGTTATATATATATATATATATATTTTATGTTTTTGGACTAGACTTTTAGTCATGGACTAGACTATAGATGTTTAAGGGTTCCCTTTTATTAAGACAAAGCATTCATGTTTGACAAAAGGGTTGACTAATGCTTGTAGGGAAAAAGGGTTGAAAGGATGATGAATGATGATGATAGGGGTTGCTCAAGGGATGAGCTCAAGTTAAACGTCCAGTGAATGATTACTTGACTAACAATAAAAATGGTCGTAGATGTAAGGCATAAAGGGGATCAAGTTCTGGTTAGCCTTTGAAAGAAGACAGACGATAGGTACCTGATCCATGCTTATGTAAGGTCTGAGTCAATTAAGAGCAAACTTGCCCCATTTGCTTCTTTCCAACTTGGTCACATGTTGGTCATTATTTTAGGTATGTTTTGGTCAATGTTGGTCGTGAAGTTGATTGGTATGTTGTTGGATTCAGTACAACACCGAACATAGTTGTTGAAGTCTTGGTTAATAGTGGGCCAAAAATAATCCAGATGAAGGATGTGCTTGGCAAGCGAGTTACCACTAAAATGTCTCTCACAAATCCCATCATGGGCTTATTTGATGACATGGGAAGTCTCAGTGGTTGTTAGGCTTTGGATAAGGAGGCCATTAAGGCTTCATTTGTAAAGAAGACCCCCTATCATGGTGTATCGAGCAGTACATTTGATAAAAGCTCATCATGCATTGATAGAGAGCTTAGGAGGCATGATAGAGTATGTCAAGTAGTCCACAAGTCTCTTATACCAAGTGTCATGTGGACTAGTGAGGTTAGGAGGAATTTACCCTAGAGATGTTGGTCGAGACATGTCCAAGATAGAAATCTTGGGTTGTGTTGGTTGAGAGGTCTTGACGAATAATGGATATGTCAAAGGTGTAGAAGTCTGGTCTTTTCTTTTATTCTTCACAGTTTGGGGCTTGGTGGCCACATCAATTGTGTTGATTTTGAATAAAGGGGTGGAAGGTGTTAAAGGGACCATAGTCTTGTATGGGGATCCCAATTTAGGTGAAGAAGTTTGGGATGTATGGGATGGTGTCGGTAGTTGGTCAAAAATGTGGTCAAAAGAAGTCTCAATGTGAGGGGTATCCTTTTTAAGGTGTTGGCGAATGACAACCTTAACGGCACAACAATGTTTAGTATCATGCCTAGGTGTGTAATGATACCAGCAAATTTTAGAGTCATCAAACCAAGATGGTTTCAGTCTGAGAGGTTGGTATGGTTTAATAGGCGGGAGGGTAATGCTAGATAACTACAACAATTGACATAACATCGAAGCATAATATCCCCTTAATGGGTTTGTGCTTGTTGTTGTAATAGGGGTTGACAACTTCTTTTTAGAAGTTGCAGAGGTTGTTTATCATACCATCTTTTTAGTTGGTGGTGTGGTCAAAGGCGTAGATGGCACTTGCTTGGTGAGAGGTGCTGAATGTTTTGGAGGATGTATTGTTTTGATGGGTGAAGGGAGTAGTGGAGGCGATTTGCCTCTGTGAGGTGTTTAAATAGGGAGCACTCCTTTTAAAGTGGAAGGATGTGGACCCAAGATAGATGGTAATGGTGAAGGTAGGGGAGAAGTTCTCCGATGTAGTTTAGCAGCCTTCTTTAGTTTAGTGCGAGGACTACTATTGTGAGGGGTGAGGTTCAAGTCTACCTTCACTTGTTGGTGAGTGAGGTTTGAGAGGCATGGGATGGTTATGGCTTCTGTGTGTGGTCAAGTAGTGGGGAAAGTATGATTCCCCATTGATGATAAGAGGGATGAAGGCGTGGCAGCTGTCATTGGTGCCATCAAGGCATCCTCCAATATGGGAGAGGTCAAAGTAGCCTCTACTACGTGTGAAAATGGGCTGGATGAAGGACTATCCTCCATTGGTGGAGGAAAAATAGGAGAAGAAGGCTCTTCTTCCTGAGGTGAACAAATAGGAGAAGAAATTTCTTCTACTCGTGATGGACAAATAGGAGAAGAAGGCTCTTCTACCTGTGATAGACAAATAGGATAAGAGAGTTCTTCTACCTGTGGTGGACAAATAGGAGAAGAGAGTTCTTCTATGTATGGTGGAAAAATAGGAGAAGAGAGTTCTTCTACCTGTGATGGACAAATAGGAGAAGAGATTTCTTCTACCTGTGATGGACAAATAGGAGAAGAGAGTTCTTCTACCTGTGATGGACAAATAGGCTGACTAACCTCTTCAGACTGTGGGAGAGGTTGGTTAGAAACCATGTCGACCATGTGTATATTATGCTCTTGAAGGTCATCGGCTATGGTCTGAATGTTATGTTGACTTGGGAGATGGTTAGGGAATGGTTGCCTAAAGACATCCATGTTTTGGTTGGCTAGAGAATTTGGGTTATCCAAAACAAGATCCCCCTTGTCTAGCATGTCCTGGATAATGTTTTTGAAGGTTTTGAAGTTGTCTATGTCATGACTCTTGACACGATCATAATTGCAAAAGTCATTGTCCCTATACCATGTAGGGATGGATTTTGAGGGGTCAAATTGAGGTGGTAAAATTTGAGGGAGATTAAGGACTCCCTGCTTGATGAGTTTATCTAACACGAAAGCGTATGATTCTCTTATTGGAGTATATTGACGTTGTATGTATCGTTGTTGGAATTGTCGTGTGATGTATTCTGATGTGGAAGGTTGAGATTGGTTGGTTGGTTGTTGAAGATGATGGCCTAAGGACCATAGTGTTTTCCACTCCTTTAGACTTGGAGTGGGAAAAAGTAGGTCTGGATGAAGAAGGGTCATTGGATTTTGCGTTGGTATTACGAAATTAGACCTTGTCTTCTTCGACTGCATGAAGTTCAAGCTTTTTGGCCATGGTGAAAGCTTCGTCAAATGTGTGGAAAGTTTGAACCCACAATGTGGATGAGATGTGCTTGGCACATGCTCATGAAAAGAGCTCAATGAGCTCAATTTGAGGTAATGAGAAGGAGAGTTGGTTAATCAAAACTCTCCAACGGGTGATAAAGTCAGCTATTGATTTGTCGTCAAATTGTTTAATAGAATATAGGTCTGTAATGGAGACCTTTTTGGTGATGTTGATTGAAAAGTGGTCAAGGAATAGTTGGGCAAGTTGAGTGAATGAAAATAGAGAGTGACTGGTAATAAAACTATACCAATTGAGGGCAACGCCAAAAAGTGACATGGGAAATGTGCATAGTAATAAAGTATCATCATGGGCTATAAGGTAACAAGCATGTCTAAATGCTCATAGATGTTGTTGTGGGTCCTCTTTACTCTGAAATCAAGTAAATTTTGGGAGTTACCACTGGCTAAGATATGGTCGGATGGGCACCGAAGGGTGTATGGGTTCATTGCATATTTGTTCATATGAAAGAACATTGCTTGAACTAGAAATGGACGTCTCAAGGCTAGACATCTTATCCATCGACATTTTTATTAGATCTACTGATGGATTGGCAGGTGGAGCACCCCCTAGGTTGTAAGGTACCTATAAGGTGTTAGGAGGGGCGTATGATGTACTTGGTTACATTTTTATAGGTGCAACATATTGGTAGTTCGTCATAGGGATTGATATTGAGGCCAAGGGGGCTTGTGCTATGAAGTTGGAAGGCACAAGTTGACTAGATGCCACCAAAGGTGGTTGAATGGTGGCATTGGTAAAAGGATAGGTAGTCACTCCTGCATTTATAGGTGCAAGAGTATGTGGAGTCGAGACAATCAAGTTCTGATAAGGTGTAGAACTTGGTTGAATTGATTGTGGTTGAGGGGGTATAAAAACCCCAATGAAGGTAGGTCCAGAAATGGAAGGGGAGGCCAAATTTTGAACATTGGCCATGGTCAGGTTGCTAGTTGAAGTGGTGGTCTGAGTGATTATGGGTCGGGTAGCGGATGGTGTTGATGTCATTGTCGCTTCAACCAAGGTAGTTGACATCCTGTAAATAGGATTACTTGAAGGGTCTCACATTTGAATTCTTGCGAGATAGTGTTGGAGAGCCTTGACGTTATGATCAAGGAATCTCTCAAAGTTATGATCCCCTTCAGGAACAATTGGATGTTGGTCAGGGCTAGGCTAGATAGGAGTATGCTCAATATCTAAAATATACTCCATTTGGTGACTTGATATGAAAGGTGAGAGTGGAAGTGGTTGTTGCCTCGTGTAGTCAATAAGGGATTTGGTTTGACTGCATGTTGAAACAATTGAAGGCAAAAAGGGTCAGGTTCCATAAATTATGGATTTTAGTTTTAGAAAACTAGAAGTGGTCAGAATGTGTGTTTGAAAGCAAAAAGGTCAAGTTTTAAGCTTGATATTTTGAAAAAGTTTGTTGACAGTGATCGACATCAGTGGAAAAAATGATGTCGGTGGAAAAACTGATGTCGGTGGAAAAACTGATGTCGGTGTCTGTGTGTTTCCAAAAACTCAAAAGAAAATTTGAGTTATTTTTGGTCTCAGGATAATGCATCCTTACCAGCTCAAAAAACTAGATAAAAATAGAAAAGTAGATGAAGGCAAGCAACCTCTAAATGTTAAATTCTGAAGAATAAATTTTAGAGTCATGTTGGATTATGAATTAGAAGAATATGTTTGGGAATTGGGCTTTTAGAACGGGTCCTAAGAAAGGTAGTCTAAGGTTGGTTTTGGGTTATGTTTTGGTGCTCAAATATCTGTATTAGGTTCTGTACGTGGCCTGGTGCTAGGAGCTTATTCCCCTCACTTCATGAGCCCAGAGCCAAGCTGGGTCGCTTAGCCAATATATACTTTGCCTAGAGTTTATACTCTACCAGAGAACAGAGTGGGTCCTCCTCTTGGTGGTGAAATCCAAGTAGGATCACCGAGAAGGGTATGGTATTCACTAGGTGATGAAATCCTAGTCGGGCCTTGTCTCAAGTATGTTTAGATGTTTAGTTTGATGAATGTGGTCAGGTTGTGTAACATATGTGCACTACAATTTTTCATAATGTGGTTAATTACTAGATGAGCTAAATATGCATTCAAGCAGAAATGAGATGCAATATGTTTTTAGCCCAAATTGAAATGTGTTGTTCAGATGCAAACAATGGTGAAGAGGTTTAAGAGCATGAATTTTCACCACTCTAAAATGCAAGGAAAAAGTGACAAGAAGAAAAAGTAAGATTCTCTTTTTAACTTGTGCTTATGGTTTCTTTTCGAAATAAAGAGACAGAAGAAGGATGCAAGAAGAGAAAATTTACCTAATGCATCTATATGAAAAGTTTGCATTTTAGAAGAAATGAACCCAAGGAAAACTCTAGGGTCCCACTGGGCATGCCAGAATGTTTCTACTCATTTTTGTTTTTTACATTCCGAAGGAGGAAACTAAAAGTTAAATGGTGGGGTTAGATGATACCCAGATGAAGTTGCGCACTGTATCCAAGAGATTGAAGGAGCTCCTCTTTGGCTATGGAGGAAGACACCTGTAGAGAGAGAGAGACTCAAACAAAGAAAATGTTAGATAGATATATGGTGGACTTCCAAGCAGATGCTTGGTCGCAGAAGTGCAAAGACTTCCTTGAGGGATGAAAATCCACTAGTTGATAAAAAGGAATGTCAGATAAAGAGAAATAATGAAAAACTAAGAAACAAAAAGTAGACAATGTGTACCTATATTCTGCTGTAAGTCTCCCACAGTCACCGATGTCAGTAGTTATGTCGGTGTCAGTTGATGAAGGTTGTCGACGTTGGTTAGGCTACCAATGTCGGTAGGGGCAATGGTCCTTGGATGGGTCTCAGGGTTATGTCCATGGTCGATAGAGGGATTTTGGGAGTCTAAAAGGTCTGTGCAATGTTGTAGGGAGATGAATAAGGTCTACAAAAGGACAAAGGTAGAGGCCAGGTTATCAAAAAGGGTAAGGGTGAGAGGAAGGATTTTTAGCCTCTCTAGGGAAAAAGCTGGGTCTGGTTGAAGGTCGGGTCTGGTCTGGTTGATAGTATTTAGAAATAGTAAATAAAAACTAATTACTAATGCTTTCTAAATTACTGAAATGAAAGGGCAGAAGAAATACTTAGCTCTGGTGAGATGAAGAACCAAGGTGTTGAACACTTATACCTATTGTGGCTTGATGCTGAAGACCTCATGCAATGTTCTAATTCAATCTGGAGTCATTTGCATAGAGTCTTTGTGGCCAAGGGAGCGTTAGTTGAAGTTTGATACCTGGTGATGTCTCAGAGTGTGTGCATCCTAGAGTGAGAGAGAGAAGAATGATTCAAAGAGTCCTCGAGTGATTCCAACATTCAAGAGCCACTGGGGCGCCATAACTCAATGTTAGACATTGGTTTATGTAACTGACATCAGCTATCCCATCAGCATCGGCTGATAGTTGAATGACATCGACAGTTGAAGAATGAGTAAACGGACTAAGAAGCCCATTCTCCATCTGCCAAGTGCACTTGTTGGTTGAGGAACGATCAAATGATAGGGTTAATAAGCACGAGGGTTAGTTAGGGAATAAATAGGGAGTGAGAATAAGTCTTAGGTAGTTAGGATTGGGATGACTTAGTCATAGGGTGAGTCATGGGGTAGGAAATGGTCTTAGGGGTGAGGTGTCCAAGGTGAGGTGTCATGGGTGATGTCAAGGGTGATGTTATTAATTTAAAATAAGTAATTTATTTTAAATTAATAAAGTGTGTAGGGGACCAAGGGGACCAAGGGGGAGTCGACCAAGGAGTAGACACAATTTTGGTGTCTACAGAAGGGACATCATCTTTATTCTTTGTTCTTTGTTCTATTTTCTACTCTTCTCTTTAGTTCTTCTCAAAATTTAGCTTCTAACCCTATAATGAACTCTTTCAAAGTCATTCCCTTATTTGCTAACCAATCATTGGTGTTTTCCAATATTAGTTTGAATCTTATTCTCAAGGAAATCAACTCCTTCTGAGACCTTTGGATTAGGGGAAGAGGAACATTGGTGACTTGTTTAGCGTGGTATCTATTATTTATCAAATCTCTATCATCTACTAGATTTCTAGGGATATCAGTGAGCCCTAGATACTCTATTTGCTCAAGGGACAATCTACTATAGTCCATCTTTTTGATGTCTTCAATTGTCCTCAAATCGACCCAAATATCTTCGATCATAGGCTCATGAAACTGGGTCTTCCTCTGGATTATGTCTTTCACGCCTCTATAGTCAAAATTTGGCCACTTTTTGAAATTCTTCATGGTTATGAGTTGCATTTCAGTCTCTATTGCTCTATCTTTTGTAGTGGTCAATACTGAGAATCTACCAATTTCAATTGGGAACCTAAAACCGGGTTTCTTGAGTTCCATCTGCTTATTATGCACGATAACTATTTGCCTACACAGCTCCATCAGGACCAATTTGTCTGAGGGGACTCTTGGAAGCATATAGGGATAACCTTGGAAAAAGTCAACTCATAGATAATAAAAAGTAGAGAACAACAAGAATATTCACCTGAAGCCATTCACGATAGTCCAGGCTTTGCCTGACACTCTTTTCTATTCTAATTGGGGATCAAAAAGATATAAAAATACCATGAAAAAAGCATCATTTACCCTTCTAAAATGATGGATGGAACCCTTCAATGTCATTTGAGGATAATATTGATACACCGGGGTTGTTTTCCTATCTCCTTTCGATGTTAAACCTAGGAAGGTTCTCATTGATGCCATAATATACACTAAGTATGATGTCATATAGAATTTGGAGGTAGTGGATACCTTCATCAATTGCTCATGTAGAGCATTGCTGATTTGTTCTCCCCAAAAAATGACTTGTTTCCCCTGGAGAATTATCTTAATGGAGGGGTACATCCATTCATGAAATTGAGAGGAAGAAGGCAAACCTTGTACTTTACTGAGAAGAGTGATCAAGTCACCAACTTCTTCTATGAAATCACTCTGTGGAAAGTTTTGTTGCCATTTGGACAAGTTCACTTTGGGAGTTTTGAGCCATATATTATTAATCACTTTTTTCGCTCTTTTGAGATCTTTGTCATATTCCTTTTACACTTCAATGAAGTCAAGTTTCAGCACATCAGTAGCGGGAGGGCACATAAACACTTTGTCGATGAACTCAAGGTCTAGTCTGATCACCATGTTACCACCGACGTCTAACACAACCCTGGTATCCTTGTTGTAGAACTGAGCACATTAAAGAATGAAATCTATGTGGTGAGCCACTACAGGAAAAGAAAAGACTAGATGAATATTACTTTCAACTATCTTCTTTATTTCATGGCTGGGATTGCTTGATTTAGTTCTTTTTATGAACTCGGCCATATCCACGTGCTTGATCTCTGTATCTCTAATGTCATTGACATTAAAAGTGATCAAGGTGATTGGGAAAACACCTTGATACTTGTATTTCATCATCTTCAACTTCTTCAGAGAAACCTCAGTCATTTGGAAGAATTTTTGTAGAAAGGATGTCAATGAAGAAGGATCCTTTGAGAGAAATTGCAACAAGAATCATGATCATGTAATTAGGGGGAAAAATTGAGAACTGGGAAAATTGCGTGTTGATGATCATGACCATGGGAATTCACTTGAAAGGGATATGGTGTGATCAGGTTGGAATGTTTAAAGGGAAGTGGGCTTGAAAAAATGAGAAAATCAAAATTTTTGAGAGTTAGAAAAATCGGAGGGAAGGCATGCAGGGGTAGCAAAAATTTTTGCCCTTGCATATTTATAATAGATCTACATAGGTAGAAAAAATTTCCACCATTACATGTAAAAGATGTGTTGGGGATCAACCAACAATGGATTACACTTGTGAAAGCAATGAATGCGGAAATAAATCAGATAGATAAGTAACTGAAATGATAAATAACACATAACAAGATATACAAGAAAACACCCTGAAAACTTGTATTAAAAACTCTTTACAATAGGAATACAAATGAAGAACTTTGTTCTTCCACACCTCTCTCAGATGCACACAAGATCTCTCACTAGATCTCTATTCCTCAAGAGCTCTTTCTCAAGTACTGTCCTTCAAACATTCACAATGTTCTACTCATACTCAATTACACTCTCATTCACTACCATAGCTTAGAAGATCTCTCCTACATATAAAAATAGGAAACTTGAGCATGCTCTTACAACAAACAGTTAAGCCTCTTCAACAAGGGCTCTAAAAATAATATTGCTAACAATAGAGACGCGAGCTTGAGTCTACAACTCAAACTCATCATGCAAACACTCGCTTCTGTCCTCAGAAATCGCTTTCTGGACACACAGGTAACCGACGTCGGTTCCTACCTGTTCGCCTGTGACCATCGCCGGCCAACCATACTGCCGACGTCGGTGCCTCTGTAACTGCAACTGACCGACGTCGGTCGCTCCTGACCATCGCCGGCGTCTGTGTAGACCCGAACCTGTTTGTGTATGCAAATCCTCAAAAGCAACTAAAGACAATACAACCCTTATAGAAGTCATCTTAACAACCGGAGAAAAAATCTCGCCAAAGTCAATACCTGGCTTTTGTGCAAATCCTTTTACAACCAATCTGGCCTTATACCTCATCTATCCATCCTCACCTTCCTTCAACCTGTAAGTCCACCTGTTCTTCAGTGTTCTCTTACCAGCTGGCAATTCAACCAAATCCCATGTTTGGTTCTCTCTTAAGGACTCCATCTCCTCAACCATGCCACGCTCCCACTTACTCCTGGACTCCACCTGTAAAGCTTCTTCAAAACTTTCTGGTTCTCCACCATCGGTTAGCAATAAATAATATAAAGAAGGAGAATATCTAATTGGAGGCTTACTTACCCTTTCAGACCTCCTGATTGGTGTCTTGGACTCGTTTTCCACAATCTGTCCACCCAAATTTTTTGACAGTGACCGACCTCGGCCACCTGTAGACCTGTTACTGGCCGACGCCGGTTCTTCCTGGCCGACGCCGGTGCCTGGTCTGCCGACGTCGGTCTCTGTATGACCGACATCGATTTCTGTACTGCCGATGCCGGTTCCAAACCTGCCGACGTCGGTCTCTGTGTTTTCCTGTAAGTGATTATTTCTTTTTCTCGCGAGCTCATTTTGGACCATAACTTCGTCCAACTCATTATTGCTCTGCCCAGCTTGATCTAGCTTCCTTATCTGATCACTGTACATCACTCTTTCATTGAAAACAACATCACAACTCCTAATTACCTTGTTAGTTCCTAGATTCCAAAATCTAAAACCAAAATCATCTGAGCCATAGCCTATAAACGTGCACCTCGTAGACTTAGCATCAAGCTTCTTTCTATTTTCCTTATCTACGTGCACAAAGGCTTCACAGCCAAAAAATTTGAGATATGAGAGATCTACATTTTTACCTGTCCATGCCTCTTCTGGAATTCCACCATCCAGAGCTGTAGAGGGTCCTCTATTGATCAGGTACACTGCGGTGTCAACTGCTTCTGCCCAAAACTCTAAGGGCAACCCTGCATGCAATCTCATACATCTTGCACGCTCCATAATAGTCCTGTTCATCCTTTCAGCAATACCATTCTGCTGAGGTGTCCTTGGAACCGTCCTTTGCCTACGGATCCCATTTATATAACAATACAATTTGAACTTAAGACTGCAGAACTCACCACCATTATCAGATCTCAAGCACTTTAATCTTTTACCTGTTTCATTCTCAACCATGGCTTTCCAAATCTTAAAAGTCTCAAAAACATCAGATTTATTTTTAATACAGTAGATCCATACCTTTCTTGTGGCGTCATCTATGAATGTAACATAGTACTGTGATCCGCCAATAGAGGCTACATGAGCCGGTCCCCACACGTCTGTGTGAACAAGCTGCAACTTCTGCCTTTTCTTAGTAGACCCAGTCTTTAGAAAACTAACCCTTTTCTGTTTTCCAAACACACAGTGCTCACAAAATTCTAGATCCATACTTTTCAAATCTGAAAGCATACCTTTAGACTTAAGGATTGACATCCCCTTCTCACTCATGTGGCCAAGCCTTGAGTGCCACAATTTAGCATCCACATCTGAAGTAGATAAAACTAAAGGAGATTTGTTAGTAATACAATTACACAAATGAAGAGTACCTTCTCTCTTACCTCTGGCCATAACAAGTGCACCCTTGGTCACTTTCCAAGAATCTGCTGTGAGAGTTACTGTACAACCCTCATCACCTAGCTTACCTGCAGAAATCAGATTTCTCTTCAAACTAGGAACATGCATCACATCCCTCAACACCCATGTGTTGCCATTCTGCATCTTTAGCTGCACTTTACCTTTGCCAATAATCTTACAAGGCTCATCATCCCCCAAGTACACTATTCCAAAATCTCCATGGACATAGTCACTGAAATATTCTCTGTTAGGGGTAGCATGGAAAGATGCACCAGAATCTAATACCCAAGATTCTATATTATTATGCAAAGAGAAAATAAGAGCATCCTGTGCAATACCTGCAACCTTTGTCTCTTCCTTTCCTTTGTGCTGATTATCCTCCTTAGGCTTTGACCAGCAATCTCTGCTTATGTGCCCCAACTTTCCACAGTTCCAGCATTATGGCCTTCTGCCATTCCTGGATTTGGATCTGCCTCTTCCCTTAGACTTAGATCTTGATCTCCTCTTGCTCCTTTCTTTTTGCCTTCCTCTGCTCTCGAGATTTAAAGCGTTCCCGGATGTCCCAGATGTCTCTTCTGTGCTTTTCCTGCGAATTTCCTCATTCAAAATAACACTAACCACATCCTCTACTTTTAAAATATTCGAAGCAGAAGCAGTATTAGAAACTGCCATTACCAAGCCATGCCAGCTTTCAGGCAAAGAACATAATATCAAAAGAGCCTTTATTTCATCTTCAAATACAATATTAACAGAACTTAACTGATTAACAATACCATGGAAATCATTCAGGTGATTGGAAACAGATCCACCTTCTTTCATATGCAAATTAAATAATTGCTTCATTAAATATACCTTATTTGAAGCTGAGGGTTTTTCATACAAATTTGATAACGTGGTCATTAACTCTACCATAGTTTTTGCCTGTGACAAATTAGATATCACAGTGGAGGCCAGACTCAGTCTTATAGACCCAAGAGCCTTTCTGTCAAGAACTTCCCATTCTTCATCCTCCATGTCCTTGGGCTTCTTTGCTATCCCACCTAATGGTAAGTAAAGATCCTTCTGATACAGATAGTCCTCTATCTGCATTCTCCAGTGTTGATAGTTCTTGCCATTAAACTTTTCCATTCTCAACTTACTTTCCTCTGCCATTGCTTCTCCCACTCAAACAGAAATCCCTGTGAGCAACCTGTAATCCGAACACACTACACAGATCTGAACCACCTGTTAGTGAACCTGAGCTCTGATACCACTTGTTGGGGATCAACCAACAATGGATTACACTTGTGAAAGCAATGAATGCGGAAATAAATCAGATAGATAAGTAACTGAAATGATAAATGGCACAGAACAAGATATACAAGAAAACACCCTGAAAACTTGTATTAAAAACTCTTTACAATAGGAATACAAATGAAGAACTTTGTTCTTCCACACCTCTCTCAGATGCACACAAGATCTCTCACTAGATCTCTATTCCTCAAGAGCTCTCTCTCAAGTACTGTCCTTCAAACATTCACAATGTTCTACTCATACTCAATTACACTCTCATTCACTACCATAGCTTAGAAGATCTCTCCTACATATAGAAATAGGAAACTTGAGCATGCTCTTACAACAAACAGTTAAGCCTCTTCAACAAGGGCTCTAAAAATAATATTGCTAACAATAGAGACGCGAGCTTGAGTCTACAACTCAAACTCATCATGCAAACACTCGCTTCTGTCCTCAGAAATTGCTTTCTGGACACACAGGTAACCGACGTCGGTTCCTGCCTGTTTGCCTGTGACCGTCGCCGGCCGACCATACTGCCGACGTCGGCGCCTCTGTAACTGCAACTGACCAACGTCGGTCGCTCCTGACCGACGCCGGCGTCTGTGTAGACCCGAACCTGTTTGTGTATGCTCCTTGGTGAAGCTTTTAGCTCCACATACCTAACAAGATCTACATATGTATAAATTTTTTCCACCTATGCATATGGGAGGAACTTCATGTGAGGGTAGCAAAAATTGCTGCCATTACACAGGAGGAAAATGAGTGAGCTGTGATGGCAACAATTTTTGTTGCCCTCACTCGAAGGTGAATAGATAGTGTAATGGCAGTGAAAATCACTACCTTTACATGGAATGAGGTAAATTGTGTAAAGGTGGAATTTTTTTCCACCATTACACCACTAAAAATAGCCAACAAAAATTGGGGGGGTTTACCATTAACGAGGAGGAGAGAGAGGAGGAAAATGAAGGAATAGATAAAAAATGACAGAGGGAAGAGAAAGAATAACTAAAAACCTTTAAAGGAAAGAGAGAACAAAAAGAAAACATAAAATAAGGAAGAACACATAACCCTACCTGGCAAAAATTATCGCCCTACACTTGAATCTAGAAAAAATGTGATCCCACTCATTCACACAGTCGAATAGATGTAGGGAGGAGGAGAAGATAACTTGGAATGGTTCAAATGAGGTTTAAATTGGTTTAAAAGGTTGAAGAACCAACCCTAACAACTCAACATGTGTATCCATTAATTTTGCACGTGAAAATTGAGACCATGTAGGGGTGGTAAAAATTGCCACATCTACATGTGAGGTTGAAGGAGGATGCAAGGGCAGAGAAAATCACTGCCTCTACATAGAATGGATAAACCACATGCAATGGTGGAAAAAAATGCCACCCTTGCATGTGAAATGCAAAAAAAATGCATCCACAGTACAAAATGCCACCCTTGCATGTGAACCAAAAAACACACTAACTCCTCAAAATTTATCAAAATTTGACGTTCTGATCACATTGAAATCGTAACAATTTTTGTATTTTTTGTGAAATCATAACGAGGGAAGGTCACAAACTTTTCAAGGATGTCAGTTGACCAAACTTGAGATCAAGAAAAACGTGTTTCGTAAGACAAACTTAGAGTGAAAAACATGAAATGAAAAAGTTTCGTAGGGGTTGTTCCTAAAATGAGTGTAGCTGATTTTGGGAACAAGTATTAGGATCTTTTTTATTCCTTCCTAATTTTTTTAGATAGAGGTCTCTAACAAATTTGGAATATATTGGTGCATCTTTGATGGCTTGGAATAGAGGGATTTTGATGCAAAGGTTCTTAAGCTGTCCCATGAAATCAAACTCAGGTTTAATTATATGGCATTGAAGGCTGAGACATTCTAAAAATGGGGGGTTGTTTCATTAATAGCTTTATTTACTGGTTCAAAGAGTTCTTGAGGTAATGGAGGTGGGTTAGCATGTTCTTCTGGAGTTTCATGATCTGATTCCCTTATTATGGATGGTTCTGGGGTGGTAGAACCTTCCCTAAATGGAGTTGAACTTTATTAATGTTCATTGCATATGTTAGGTACTGAACAAACTTAGTACTAAATATGGATTGCACTGGCTTATTTTCAAGATTATGTATAGGTTAGATAGGTAGCTGGTTAGGCTTGGGTATAGCTTGTGTATTGGGCATAAGAGTAGAAGGTTGTTGTTGTTGTGGAAGTCATCCTCTTGGAGAGATACCCCATGGCTGGTTAGGTCTCTAGGGCTGCTACCACTAGTTTGTGAAGGGTGGGCCTTGGGGTTATTACCAAGCTTGCATCTAAGATGGGGATACATTTTACAGAGGCTATCAAGAGGTGGTGGGGTAGCTTGCTTAAGGTGGCTGCCAACTAGAATTAAGAGGTGAAATGTTCATCCAAGGACTAGTCCAAATGGGAATAACATTTGCAAATTATGAATTAAAGGAGGTATAATTTGAAAAAGGTGGATTTTATCCCATACCTTGATAAGATGGTCATTGAACCCATGGATTTATTGGTGCAACATAGAAAACCTAGTCACTATCTCCTCTTACAATATGTAGCTCTACTATTTTTGGTTCCTCAATTGCAATGTGAGTTACTTTAGCTCAAACTTCATGACATCTACAATTAGAATTTTTAATCTTATAGTCTAGTTAGTAAATGGTCAAGGCTTGATCCAAAGCTGCTTGCCTTTGTCTTGGATGTAGGCTATCTAGTTGGGTTACCAAATGGATAATGATATCTTGTATTAGGTACTAACCTCAGTTTTTGATAGGCTATTTACAAGTGTCAATGAAAGTTTGCTACTCCTGACTTTGTTTATGGTAGATCTAGGATAATTCTTGCTTAGCTCTTTGATATCTGAGAATGGTAGGTGAGAAATATATCCTCCACTAATTAGGTCCAAGGATTTCAAACAATCTTCTTGAACTCTTTTCATAAAGATGAGTTTCAAAGGTTCTTCTCCAAGTTCACTTTGCTTGAATTTTTGTACACTAAACATGAACCATTCAACATAATCCTCCAAGGATTCATCCCCCTGTTGAGTCATTATAAATATGCCATTTATTCTATAACTTCTTGCTCTTCCATATTCTTGATACTTGGCCAATTTTTTTTTCATGTCCTCCCAAGTGTGGACCGAATTACTACCCAGTCTCGTAAACCAATGAAGTGATAAGTCTTTGAGAGTAGTAGGAAAAAGTTTCAATTTTTGTGCATCTTGCCTATAGTCATAGCTTCTCTAGAGGCTATCAAATTAAAACAAGAATGTTTTTGGGTATTTTGATAATGTACCTCTAAAATTGGGCGAGGTTGAGGGTGGGATTTTTTCATTTGTGTTATGCATGTTTCATTCTAGAATAGAAAATTCAAAAGTAACTATGTCTGGAGTCCCATTGTCCTCCACAAAGTCTCCTTCTATGATCATGATGTCTCTTCTTATTATATGGATACCAAAGGTACTCAAGATCTCATCCTCAAACTCTATTTCAATCCCTTAGTCAACATGATAATAGATGTTTATCTATTGATCCTCTATCTTTTTACTGGATGAAGGGTCCCAAATTTTTCTTGAGCTTCCTTGCATTTGATCAAGAAAGCCTTGCTAAAATGTTGTAAATATGTTACTCTCTAGAGTGTCTAGTTTATGTAGTTCCTCTCCTTCATTTATTCTTACCAGCTTAGCTAATTCTTCTTGTACTTATATTTCCTTCCTCAGAGCCAATAATGCTTCTTCTACAAGCTGCCTCCTTCAGTTTGTAGTGTTATCTTCTTCAAGATCCTTTTGTCGTATGATATATTCTTCAACATGATTATTAGTTACTATAGGTATTTGTGGTTCTTTCTTAGAAATAACTTGTAGCTTGTTTTTCAATAATATCCCTTGAGAATCTCTTTCTATTTGCATAAATGTTATGCCACTCCTTCAGCTGTCCTATTCCTTTTTACACAGAGTTATTTTTTTTGTTTTTATCTGTTTCAAGGGGTTATTTCAAACCAATTTTTTAAAAATAATGTAGAAATAAAGTAATGCTAAAATCAAAACAATAGGAATTAAAATTCTACTTATAGAAATCAATAAAAATTAACTACTAAAAGCATAAAAATTTATTCTATAAAGTAGAAAATGAAAGCAGGAAAATTTATTCTAGAAAGCAAGAAAATTTAAAATCACACTTAGCCAAAAATAAATCACTTTTTTAGGAAATAAATCCTAGAAACATGAATTAAGTAACTTATGCACTATTTACTTCCATAAACTTAGACATCTGGCATAAGACACTATAATGCCCTCACTCAACTTGCCCAACTGGAACTATATGTCCAGGAACTTAGACATCTGGTATAAGACACCACAATGTTCTCACTCGACTTACCCAGTTGGGTAGAATAGTGCATTAACTAGTTTTTTTTAAATGATTTATTTTAGAAACAATAATTGACACCCTCCTTGATAATGGTGCCAAAATTTTGTGTAGACTAATTACCTAGTGATTACCAGATTCACCAATTTGATTAAATATTAATTGTCAACACTAGGTGCATAAGGTTTTCAAGAGTGTCAACACTATATATGCATTACTGATTCAATAATCAACTTACTTTTCTAGTTGTATTACAATGAATTTATGCTAAATTTATCATATATATATATATTATAAAACTGTTGTGACAAAATTATATAACTATTCCACACTTATGTATCATACATGAATCACACTTATATAATCAAACTTAATAGTAAAACCAACTTACACAACACACTAATAATTAAAGAGGGTTAGGATCTTCATAGTAGCTCATTCTGAGGGGGCCCTTCCTCATTTAGAACTGAGCTCCAATCCCTCTCCAAGAGAATTCACAAACTTCTTACAAATTCAACTTTCTCATTACTCAAATTTGAATACAAATACTATAGTTCAAAAACTTCTACTATTACTTCTTCCAAATTATCTCACTCCTATTCTGATCTAGGTTTTATCTTTAAATACGAAAGGTAGTTTATTGAATCTTAACCAAAAACACCAAACTAGAAAAAATACAAATACTTAGAAACTACCCCAGTCAACCTTCAAGTAGTTAGTAACTGAAGTTACTTGTTTTAGGTTTGACTGGGTTAGAGATAAGGCATACTATTTTTCTATTTTATTTTTTTTGTTTTTCTCATTATCCTTATCTTTACCATCTTTGGTAGGACATCTAACATCTCTTTGCATGTAGGGAATCCATACAATAACTATGATTCTTCCCAATCATTCATTTGGTTTTCCAAGACATCTAGATGTGTCTACAAGATCTCCTCAATAATGGCTCTACTTTGCATAGTGTGTACAGGCACTCTACAGTAGCTATAGACAACTTGTAGGTAAAACCTTTAGTTACTATGGGAATTTTTTAGTGGATATAGGTAACTTATAGGTGAAGCCTAAAATTGTTGTAGGTATTCTATAGTGGCTACAAGTAACCTATAGGTGAAGCCTACAATTATTGTGGGCACTCTATAGTGGCTACAAGCAACTTGTAGGTGAAGCCTATAGTTGCTATGGGCAATCTGTAGTGGCTATGGGCAACTTGTAGGTGAAGCCTATAGTTTCTATGGGTAGTCTATAGTAGCTATGGATTAGCAAGATTTTGTATCTTTACATGACCCTTCAAATGCTTTTTAGATAAAGTCACACCAATATAATTCAATCAAGGAAAATGATCAATAATTTATAACATACCCCACACACACACACACACACACACACACACACACATTAATGAACATACAAAATCATAACTTCATTCATTCATTTGCATTAGTGATGGATAGCTATGGGTTTTACATAGAAAAAGACATAGACTAAGCATGAATGAGGCTATAAAAGTAAGCAATTGGTGGCCTCATCAAGGGCATTTAGTAGTAAAATGTCCTATTTTACCACAATTAAAGCATTTGAAGGGTAATTTACCTCTATAATTTCTAGATCCTCTCTTCAATCTCTTGACAAAGTTGGCTTCTTCTTCATTAGTCTCCTCAGATCCAGATGAAGATGCTTCTACTTTTTCTTGATTGGCAACTTTGAATGCAACTTCTCTCTTGAATATGTCTATTTTCCAATTTTCATCTCATAGGCTATGAAGGTCCCATGACACTCATCTATAATGAGTTTATATAGACCTATTACTTCTTCTATTATAGATATTTTAGAATCATATCTTGATGGAAAAGATCTTAAGACCTTCATAATGATTGAATCTTTCATTTATTCTCCAAGGCCTATGATTACATTGACAATTTCATCTACCCGAAGGAAGTAGTCTACAATCTTATCATCTTCATTCATCTTGAGCCTCTCAAACTTGCCTTTATAAGTTTCTATCTTGGCCTGATTTACCTTGTCATCTCCTTCATAGATGATCTTTAGTTTGTTCTAGATTTCGTAAGCGTTTTTACACTAGATCACTTTGACAAACTTGGTGTTTGACAATCCATAAAGAATAACATTCTTTTCCTTAGCATTTATTTCATATGCCTTAGTAGGAGTTTTAGCAGGGGTTGTATATCCATTTATTACAAAAATCCATATATTAAACCCTAATGAGGATAGATATGCTTCCATTATTATAATCCAAAATGCATAGTTAGATCCATAAAAAAGAGGTGCCTTATTTGATGAAGATCCTTCTTGACTAGCCATTATGTTCACTATTCCAAGATCTACCTTAGCTAATTAATCTTCTTTCAAATAACCCTAAGCTTTGATACCAATTATTAGAACATAACTAGATACTGAGAGGGTGGGGGTGAACCAATATATGAGTTAAAACTAGTCCTTTAATACCTTTTAGAACAAATTAAAAGATACATGCAAATCAAATCAAATATGCAAAGATCATATAAACCCAAATACACATGATAAAATATATATACATGAAAAACCCAAAGAAAAAAACCATGATGAGAATAGAATATAGAAACTAATATTGTAATCTAGCCTCACAGTTCAAAGCCTCACTCACAAACCTCATTGGTTACAATGTTTAATGAGACTAATCTTAAGAAGACACCAATCACTTGATTTAAGAGCACCAACTCTAAGGAAGCACCCACTCCTTAATTTGAGTACCCACTCAGCTTATCTAATGGCATCAACCTATCAAACTCTTTTATGGAGCTATAACTCCAATTTACAAATTAGATTCATACATGAATCCAAATCTCTATTTTTTGTTATAGGTCTAATCTACAACTGATCATCCTCTACACATTCTCTATGTGCCTTTCTTCCTCTTTGCTCCTCTCTATTCCTCTAGTATTGTGTCTAGATATGTCTCTATTTGACACACTTCATGTGCTTCACTAACCACTCTACTCCTCTCTACCCCCTTTGGTTCTATGTCTTTAGGATTTTCTATTTGACACACTTCATTTGCTTTTACTTTCTACCTCTATCTATATTTGACTTAGCTCAATAGTAAATGTAATTATTTCATCAACATTTTCCTTTGTCCTAGATATCATATATATAAACAAATGATCTTGGGTTCCATATATTCTATGTGTTTACACTTGGAATGTAACACATTGTTGTTTCCAAAATCAGCTTAGCTCGTTTTTGGGAACAACCCCCTACGAAACTTGTCCGTTTCGTCTTTCGTCTCTCTAAGTTTGTTTTCGAGGCAGGTTTTTCTCATTCTTGTCTTGGTCTTCCTAAAACCCTCTAGAATTTGTGAAACACTTCTTATCAAAAATTGAAGGCCGTTATGGTCTTGAAACATTCCAAGAACCAAGTCCTCTTTTCAGACTACCTCTTCTAGAGTTAGCAATTTCTTCCCTTTTGTGCAAAGGCGGCAAATTTAGCCGCTTCTGCACTTTTCCTTGCAAGGGTGGCAAATTTTGCTACCCCTACACCCTGAAATGCAAGGGCAGCAAATTTTTCTGCCCCTACACTTGGATTACTCAAAACATGTAGGGGCGGCAAAATTTGTCGCCCCTGCATGTCTCGATAACCGCATGCAGCATTTATTGCCACGTGCGGTGGGTTGTTGGGGTGGGTTTTTCACCCCTTATAAACTGATTTGGGCCTATTTATTCTCAATGTTTCCTTCCCCCCTCCTCCTGGCTCTTACGTCTGAGTGATCCAGCTGACGAGTCAAAGTGCATTTTGGCAGATCTAACCTCGTGGCACACACAGTTTCTCAGGTAGGTCTTGCTTTTGCATTTTGTTTTTATTTGTTCCTTCTTAGCTTTCCATTATTTTTAGGTTTGGTTAGAAGTCTTTTATTCTTCCCTACTAGTGATGGAAACTACACCGTCCCTCTTCCTAGCCCGCGTTTAGCCCTAAGGGCGGTGAAGTTTGCCGTCCATGTCTTCCCCTAAATAACATTCCCCTGAAGGGGCCACAATTTTCGCTGCCCTTTCTCTTTCTAACCTATATGGGCAGCGAAATCCACCGCCCCTACTTTCTTCTTCTTGCCCTCATTATAGGGGCAGTGAAATTTGCTGCCCTATAGACCCTCCTTGCAAGGGCGACAATTTTCACCGCCCTTACCATTTTCTTTCTCCAGTTTGCAAGGGTGGCAAAATTCGTTGCCTATGAAGCCCGTCCCTACACGGGCAGCAAATTTTGCCACCCTTACACTCTTCTATCCTTATATGCAGGGGCAGAAAATTTTACTGCCCGTGCACCATTCCCTTAGATTTTCCTAACTCCTGAGAATTTTTTGAGTTATCCTTTTCTTTCCCTTTCTTCCTCATTTTTTGTTCCTTCTTCCACCTGATATTTTTAACTCAGAGATCAAGTCTTGTTATGGGACAAGAGGTGAGAACCAAAGGGGATGCATGGCAAATTTAACTCCCTATAGAGGGGCCCATTCACCATTCGACAGCTCTGTGGTGAGGCCAGCTTCTTGCTGGAGTACCAAGATGGAACACCATTTGCACTACCTCACAGCAAACAACATCTGAAACTATTCAATCTGTGAGGATTGAAGAAACCCTTTTGTATATATGTACAATTTTTACATTTTGTCTATTTTTCTTTCATTTTTTGTGTGACTCCATAGTGCAATGGCTTGGATGAAGGCACTTAGAGACTGGTTTCTACTCCCGCTAATCAGTTTGATCAATGGAAGTTCCCCAACAGGAGCCAGCTATTGTTTCCAAAATCAGCTTAGCTCATTTTTGGGAACAACCCCTACAAAACTTGTCCATTTCATCTTTCATCTCTCTAAGTTTATTTTCAAGGCAGGTTTTTCTCATTCTCATCTTGGTCTTCCTAAAACCTTTCAGAATTCATGAAACGCATCTTCTCAAAAAGTGAAGGCCATTACAGTCTCGAAACGTTCTGGGAACCAAGTCCTCTTTTCAGACTACCTCTTCCAGAGTTAGAATTTTCTTCCCTTTTGTGCAAAGGCAGAAAATTTAGCTGCCTCTGCACTTTTCCTTACAAGGGCGGAAAATTTTTCCACCCCTGCACCCTGACATGCAAGGGCAGTAAATTTTTCTGCCCTTGCACTTGGATTACTCGAAACATGTAGGGGCAGTGAAATTTGCCACCCCTGCACATCTCAATAACCACACGCGGCATTTTTTGCCATGCACAGTGGGTTGTTGGGGTGGGTTTTTCACCCCTTATAAATTGATTTGGGCTTATTTCTTCTCATTGTTTCCTCCCCCCACCTCCTACCTCTTGCATCCAGTGACCCAGCTGATGAGTCGAAGTGCATTTTGGTAGATCCAACTTCGTGGCACGTGTAGTTTCTCAAGTAGGTCTTGCTTTTGCATTTTATTTTTCTTTGTTCCTTCTTAGCTTTCCATTATTTTTAGGTTTGGTTAGAAGTCTTTTCTTCTTCCCTGCTAGTGACGGCAACTATGCCATCCCTCTTCCTAGCCCGCGTTTAGCCCTAAGGGCGGTGAAGTTCACCGCCCATGTCTTCCCCTGAATAATAGTCCCCTGAAGGGGCAGAAATTTTCACCACCCTTTCTCTTTCTAACCTGTATGAGTGGAAAAATCTGCCACCCCTACTTTCTTCTTTCTGCCCTCATTACAGGGGTGGTGAAATTCGCTGCCCTGCATGCCCTCTTTGCAAGGGCGGTGAAATTTGTTGCCTATGCAGCCCGTCCCTTCATGGGCAGCAAATTTTGCCACCTTTACACTCTTCTATCCTTATATGCAGGGGCGACAAATTTTACCACCCATGCACCATTCCCTCAGATTTTTCTAACTCCCAGGAATTTTTTGAGTTGTCCTTTTCTTTCCCTTTCTTCCTCATTTTCCATTCCTTCTTCCACCCAACCTTTTTAAGTGACTTATAGTAACCAATATCACTTAAATTGCCTTTTCCCCCTCTCATCCACTCTCCTCTAATCTGGTGATCATGACTGCAGCTCAATCAGTGAACTCCTGCACATCTGCTCCCATCCGGTCGAGATCATTCTCGATGATAAAAGTGTCCCCCAAGAAGGAAAAAATGATGAAATACAAGTATCAGGGTGTCTTCCCACTCACATCAGTCTCCTCAAATGTTGACGACATTTGCGACACTGAGATTGGCCACGTAGACATGGCTAAATTCCTAACATGCATAAAGGCGACGAACCCCAGCACCAGGATTAAGAGGATCATCGAGAGCAACATCCACCTAGTGGATGCCTTTTTGATAGTAGCACATCATACTGAATTCATCCTCTAATGTGCTCACTTCTACAATAAAGAGACCAGGACGGTCTCAGATGCCAACGACAACATGGTGATTCGATTGGACCCCAAATTCATTGATAAAGTGTTCATGTGCCCTCCAGCCACTGAAGTAACTAAGATCGACTTCGTGGACGTGTAGAAGGAGTATGATAAAGAACCTAAGAGGGAAAATAAGGTCATGAACTATAAGTGGTTAAAGACCCCCAAGACTAGCCTCTCCAAATGGCCAAAGAACTTTTTGAGGAATGATTTCATCAAAGAAGTTGGTGATTTGATCACCCTTTTCAGCAGAGTACGGGGCCTCCCGTCTTCTTCACTATTATATGAATGGATGTATCCATTCATCAAGATCATCCTCCAGGGCAAACAAGCTATCTTTTGGGGAGAGTAGATCAGCAATGCCCTCCATGAGCAACTGACTAAAGTGTAGAACTCTCACAGGTTCTACATGACTTCATACCTTGTGTACATAGCTGTCGTGATGTAGACTTTTCCAGGCTTAACCATGGAAGGGGATAGAAAGACAACCCCAGTACACTCATATTACCTGCAGATGACTCTGTAAGGATCAACCCGTCACTTCAAGATAGTAAATGATGCTTTATTTACCGTGTTTTTATGTCTCTTCGACCCACAACTTAAGCAGAAGAGAATATCAGACGAGGCCTAGATGGTGGTCAATGATTTTGGCTGCATGTTCCTTCAGTTCTCCACCTTCTACTATCTTCAGGTTGGCTTCTACCAGGGCTACCCCTACATGCTCCCCAGGTTTCTTTCAGATAAGCTAGTGCTAATGGAACTTTGTCGACAATTGATTATCGTGCATACCAAATAGATGGAGCTGAAGAGACCAGGTTTCAAGTTTTTGATCGATATTGACAATTATTCTGTTGCAACATCAGCCAAGGCCAAGGTCATGGAAACCAAAATGTAGATGGTTACTTTAAAACCATTCAAGAGACGAGAAAAAATTGACTACAGGGGAGTCAAGGAAAAGATCAAGAGGAAAACCCAATTCCATGAACCCATGATTAAGGATATCTGGGTTGACCTTAGAACGGCTGAGGAGATTAGAAAAATAGACTATTGCAGGCTGACACTGGAGTAGATTGAATATCTTAGGCTTGTAGAGATCCCCTTTGGTCTAATCGATGATAGAAACATCATCAATAACAGGTATCTGGCTGAGAAGGTTGCTGGTTCCCCTTTCCCTCCAGTTTAATTGTCTCAAAAGGAGTTGACTTCTCTGAGAAAAAGATTCGAACCAATATTGGCTAACACCAATGATTGGTTAGTAGCCAAATGGATCACCCTGAAGGAATTTATTACGAGATCAGAGGCTGAATACTAGGCAAAATTGAAGAGGAAAGCAGAGAACAAAACTAAAAACAAAGGTGATGTCCCTTCTCCTTATGGGCCTCACAAGCCTAGGATCATCTTTGTATCCAAGAAACCTAAGGCCACTAAAGGGCTTACAGTGGCAACAAAAGGAACTAACGAATAGAGTCCTCAGGTACAGGTAGCTAAGCCCATGGAGAAAGATGATCAGCCATCAGGGCAACCTAGCACTGGGCCTCCGCTCTCACAGAAATAAGCGCAGCCAATCAAGAGTGTATCTTCTTCTCCCCCTCAGTCTCCTATGGTACCCCCTTTTCCCATCTCTCCTAATAGTGTTCCCTCTTTCGAAGCCACTTCTCCTTCCAGAGTCATATTTGGTGATCCTCAGGGCCCTTTTGGAAGTTCCCCTCGCTCTTCTGGATCCATTCCAAGTCTATCATCTCCTTCCTTCAACTTGCTAGCAAGCCCTGCACCCGAGCCAAAATCAGTAGTTGGTGCAGTTTCACCAGTTACTCTAACTTTAACTACTGCCACCACTAGCAGTATGGAAACTACTACAGTAACACTGGCTGAAACAACCATTGACACAATAGGTACTTCTCTCTCGCATTGGATGTCTGCTTTCATGCCAAAAATAAAGAAGATGGCCATCTCCCTAGATGAATTCGACTTTGGCAAAATAGTGTCAGTGAAAGCAAAGGCTCCTAAGAGGCCAAGAATCCTCTCTAAATTGGTCGAAGAAAAAGGACAAAAATTTCTAGAAATTGCCAAGCCTCCACAGGACGCAACCCTTGAGGGTTTTGAGATGGGTAGCTATTCCATCTCTCGTGTTGAACTTGGCAAGGTTACTCATGAAGGTGCGAAGAGCGATCTTCAGGCTGCCATGGACATTATGATCCAGAAATTTGACAGAGAGAAGGAGATGAAGGATTATTACAAAGCCAAATCAGAGCAGCTAATGGTAGTAATAAAAAGGTTCACTCTTCCTTCTGAAACAACAACTCTAGAGGCCTTCTCCGTGGATGACTCAGTCATTCAAAAAGCAGAAAAGACTTATTTAAAGGGCAAAGTCTTGGAGGACTATATTGAAAAAATGCATACTCAAGAAGTGTTAGGATTGTGGAGCTAAAAGCTTCACTGATGCAAACAGGAGAGGAGGTTGCTGAAGGTTGCTGAGTTGCAGAAGAAGTTGGGGTCGGTCTGATCAGCCGACATCGGCGGGATAGCACAGGGAAGCAACCGACGTCGGTCATATATCGGCCGACGTCGGTCACCTCCAGGCGGACAGGGACCGGCGTCGGTCGCCTGTGTGGTTCGACTGCGAGCTATTTACGGGCAATTAGCTAACGAACCAAGAGTTTGCATGATGAGTGATAATTTTAGACTCATAGCTGCGGATCTAATTATGGTAATTAGATGTCTAATCATTGTTTGGATGAGATATATATAATAGACTCATGGTTGTATTGGAAAAGTGTGCTAGGGAGTAAGAGAGCATAATTATAAGCTCCTTCTGTGTGTGAGGTAGAGCTATGGTGCGTTCCTCCTAGTGCCACAGTACCAGGTGTGTTGGTGCTGGATTGGAGAGCCAACTGGGTTCTTCAAGAGTGTAGGATCTTGGTCACAGTTGCATGGCCTATATAGGAGATCTACATGGTAAGTAAGATCGTTGATCTGCAGGTGTATGTGTGTGCAAGGTCGAGGTTCACAGGTGATTAGAACCATTGCTTGATTTGCAGGTGTGCAAGGTCATACAGACAGCAACACTACAGGGAGCAGTATCAGGCAGGATCTACTTGGAGTACAGATGTGTACTCGGATAGAGCAAGAGGAAGGCAAGGGAGTTCCTTCCATAAGTATGGTCTGTTGAATTGCAGGTTGTTGCAGATTCATGGGAGATCTACTTGAAGTACCTTGAGTACTTGTGGAGCACGTGGAGTGCTTGTGGAGTGCGTGGAGCACTTGTGGTGTGCGTGGAGCATGGGGAGGTGAACACCAACTCTGTATTTGAGTTGGGTGTTGGGACCTGTGAGAGGGAGAGCTTTGGGGAGAAGAATTACTGTTCACTTGAGGTGTGGGAAACCTGTGTAAGGTGGTGGAGAAGAAGTGGCATCTTCTTTATTGTATTCTTTTCTGTATAAAGTGTTAATACAATTTGGTATTGTCTCTCATATGCTATGTTATTCTGAATTCTAGTTACTTGGTGAATCTGGTTAATTTCCGCATATTAAGTTGCTTGGTATTAGTAATCAAATTGTGTGCTTCCGGTGTTCATCCTCCCAACAAGAAGTATCTTTGCTTACGAAAGTTGCAGAAAGGATGAGTAAAATGAAGAAGATAAAAGCAGAGTTAGATGACTTTGTCTCCCTCATTTCTCAAGAGATCAATAGCTCAGAAAGGGACCTTAGTAAATGGAAGGAGATGAAAGATCTAAAGAAAATCACCTTGATATCCATCGGTGTCATCTCCAACAAAGACTCCTATGTTGAAATCAAGGAGTCACTAATCTTCAGGATTCAGGTACTTAAAGATCTAATTGATGATCTCAAAGCTTTCAAGGAGGCTAGTGAGAAGAGTGACCTAAGCCTGCTGAATAAATTAGAAGAGCTGCCATGCAACCTGACCTCTAAGGATAATCAGTTCCTTTTGGTAGAAGAAATGATTCAAAATTTCAAGGAGATGGTTCGGAGAGATTGTGAAGAAAAATCCTTCTCAATGTCTACTGTGGACAACATTCTAGATGCTCAGTTAACTTTAGAGAATATAAAATCCAGGTTAACTGGCCACGCTAAAGCCATCACAACATTGAAGGACACATTGATCAGAGCCAAAATCCTCTCTAAGAACACAATTGCGTCAGACAGCATCAAAATTCAGGCATCTATCACAATGTTTGACGCACATATGAAGAAATCTGGCAGCAAAAACTGAATCTCTCTCCTTCTTTCTTCTTCTTTCCTTATGCACTTCTATTTTGTGCAAAGTGTATGCAATTTTGAAAAATGTAATTACATGTAATTATTTTGGAAAAATATCTAAAAGTCAAAGATGAGTCATCTTTGACCAAGATATTTTATATATTTTATTATTTTCTCTTTTTGAGGATTTTCTCCCTATATATAGTGGAGACCTCATTTTGTAAATAATCTTGGATAATAGAAAGAAAAACAACTCTGCTGAAATTGAAGCAATCAATGAGACTTTGTGCTCATTTTTGTAACTCATATTTTATTAAATGAATGAGAAGCAGGTTCATTTCAAACTTTGTGTTGAGATTGTCTGTGTTGTTTAGGAAATAGTTCTTAAGTCTTTTTTCCTGATAATATCTTGTTTATCTAATTTAATAAGCAAAGTGGGTGTGTTAGTATTATCTGAGGGCATTTCTAGAAGGTAGAAGATAGACTTTGTGCTACTTTTGTCTTTCATATTTAGTTATCTTTTGTGGTTTTAGGTGAAGACTTTGTGCTTCACTGCACTCTATGGTTGTACTTGTTCTGAATCGGTGAAGGAGACTACGGAAGACTTTGTGCTTATATAAGTGTTCTTGAGAACTTTGTCACTTTAGGTGATTTTTTGCTCCACGTTTGATATTATTCTTGAAAGAAAAGGAATGTTGTTGGCTGTGGACTAGGATTTCCCTCTTTTTTCTTTATACATTACTTCTGAAAAAAGAGAAGTAGATGCTATGATACCACCCTATGTGTTATTTTTTGCTTAATTATATACGTATATCTAGTGTATAAATATTTAATAGGGAACCTCCCCTTGATGAGAGGAGAGATTTGTCCCTTGTTGATGTAATAAACTTGCACATCTAGCTGACTGATCTCCCTATGCTGTGGTGATAAGAACTATTTTGGTCACTAGTTAGCTGGCCGACAAAACACTCACCCAACAGCTTTTTGGCGACTCCACTAGGGTCTCAAATGTGTATTTTGAAACCTCAAGTTTTAGATTGAATCAGCCCCTACCCTTATCCATTACATAGTCTGGCGACTCTGTTTCATGTCTTACCCATTATCATTATAGCCTTGCCATCTCCCTCCATCTCTGTTATATTATCTGGTCTACAAAACCAGAGCCACTGGGAAGAATGTGCATTTTGAAGCCTCAAGCTTCAACTTGAAGCAATTTTTGTCCCTTTTTCATTTTAAAATTTGGCAACTCCACATTACATAAGAAGCCAGAGATCTAAGGGTGTTGTTGACTCTGTGTTTGAGTTGGCACAACAGAGTAATTTTGATCTGTTTCCTCCATTAGCTTCTCTTCAACGGTCTAGGAGTTTTTCTTCTAACCTTGTTAGGTCACCAACGCAAGGTAGAATTTATTTTCCCGTTGTTAATCACCGCCTACCTATAAACACTCTAGCAGGGTTTGTTATCCTGCCATTTAATCCTCCCATCATAATGGCTCAAGGCTCGTGGGGCAATTCCTTTGGTCCTCTTAACTTGACTGCACCCTTGCATGAACTACCTCGTAGTTCTAAAAAAAATTTCGTAAGTTTTTTGGTGATGGAAAGGTTCATCCCGACGAGCATATTGCCACTTTCTCCATAGCATGTGGCGTGATCGGTGTGGAATTTGAGGATGTAGCAGTTAGGATTTTCACGGAAACTTTGCAAGGAGCTGCCACAAATTGGTTCTATCACCTGCAGGCCAGGTCAGTAACAGATTGGGATACGCTAAAGTCTAAATTTGAAGCTAGGTTTAAACCTACTGAAGATGCGCATGCTTTGTTGGCTCAGCTAACACAGTTGAAGAAAGAATCCTAGGAACCCATGAGGGATTTCATAGCTAAATTCAACAAGTTGAGAAACTAGATTCCAACTGTGGCTCAACCCATGCTAAAAAATCTCAAGTGCTTTTTCATCAATTTGCAGCTTCTCGAAGTAAGTTTCCTATTGAGGCGAGCTAGCCCTATGGATCTAGCTTTGGCTCAAAGTTTGGCTACTGAGATTGAATATGATCTTATTCTGGTAGGTAAGTTCAGAAAAGACTCTAGTAAAAATAAATTTCCTTCATCTACTGAAAGTTATTCAGGGACTACAGATCCTATGGTGCAAAAATTAATGAATGAGATGATAGCTTTGAAGATGCAAATAGCCTAAGGTACGTCTGCTCCTACCTATCGAGATGCGCCCAGGAGGATGTTCCAAAATCAGCAATATCAGGGCAATGCTGCCTAAAACCAAGGTCAATCCAATCACCTACCTCCTCCTCCAGGGAGATTGGCCATTAAAGCAACACCTTCCAATTCAACGGTTGGCTACCTAGAAGCTGAGCATGACAACTCTTTTCAACCTCAGTTAGATCAACAAGAAGACGCTAATCTCTTCGATAAGTACGAAGAGGAATCAGCTGGTGACTCTAATATCGATTTCCTAGATTACCAAGATGAAGCTGGAAGTAAAGGGGAGGGGTTAGATGGATCTTATGTTGTTTTTACCAGATCTCAAAATTAGTCAGCTTCATAGACTAATAAAGGAAAGGCAGATAAAGAGACCCAGCCAGTGGTTTCCATTGCCAAATGCGAGACTCCATTGCCTCCATAATCAAAAGATTAGGTAACCCATGAAAAAATGAATACTCTCGATCACCTGATATCTTCCACTTATGCTACTCAAACTAGTGCCACACATGTTAAAGTCCCTGATGATGGACTCTCTTCCTCTATTACAAGTTCTTTTCAGTTATTTGATATAATTGATCATGCTAGAAAGACTAAAATTTAAATTACTGAAGTTGAATATTTGAGAGCTAACCCATAACAATTTGATAGGTTAGCAGAATATGTAAAAAACAAAGCCATCCCTGTAGGACAAGACTCTTTAAAAGCTGCTCCTGATCTCCCTAAAGATAAATCTGCTCAAAACAATCTTGTTGTGACTCCTCCTGTCGCTCCTGAGAAAATTGAACCATTTCATGTCTCCCTGCTTATAAATGGTTATAAGCTGAGTAATTGCATCATAGACTCTGGAGCTTCAGATAATGTCATGCCCGCTAAGGTGGCAGATTCCCTTGGCTTGACCTTAACCATAACTTTTGGGCGATGTTTTTCCATGGAAAATAAGCAAGTTCCTCTCCTTGGTCAAATAAAGGACGCTCAATATGCCTTCATGGCTTTTCCTGGGAAGCAGATAAAAATGATGGTTTTAGTGGCTAATGTTCCCACATCTTACAGCATCTTACTTGGGCAGAATTTCTGCAAGGATGTTGGAGGTGAGCTAAGTATGGACTTGTCAGAACCAAGGATTCTGGTTCAAGGTGTCATGAAAAAGTTGCTTCCTGAGAAAGAAGCAAGGTACGTAGTTACCAGATCATCGACACTGAAAGCTCAAATTTTATTTAAGTCCTCAGGCATGGGCAACTACTTCCTTTCTACAGACAGAACCCATGAGACATCTGATGAAACTTCTTCAAATGATAACTTGAGATTGTGTTCAGCTGATACAGCTAAAAAAATGACAAATCAAGATGAACACATGGAAGAGCCTCTTCCCCCAAATAGAGGAGTTTTCAAAGAAGAAACAACACCTAACGAGTTATGGACTTTAGAATTTGATGGCAGCTACTCTTCTACTAGGTCAGGAGCCGGGGTTGTGTTGGTATCCCCTCAGGAAGATATTATTCCTTTGTCTTATAAATTTTAGTTCAATAATACCAATAACACAGTTGAGTATGAATCCTTGTTACTCAGATTACAGGCTGCCAGAGAAAGGGGCATTAGACAACTACATGCTAAAAGAGATGCTGAGTTGATAGTCTGCCAGGTGAGGAACCTCTATCAGATGAAAAATGAAAAGTTTTGCCACTACCGCAATCTGGTCTGGGACCAAATTGAAAATTTTGATGCTTTCAACATCTCTACTGTTCCAAGAGAATTCAACGATCGAGCGGATGCATTGGCTATCTCAGCTACCCTTTTAGTTCCTCATCCAAACTTTACAGGTGATAAGTACACTATCAAATTGGTCTTTCGACTAAGTGTACCAGATAATGCTGGCCACTGGCAAGTGTTTAACAATGATGACCAAATCATCACCTTCTTGGAGCAAAAGGACAATTTTGAACAACTGCATTTTGAAGGTAGTGAACCCCGACAGTGTGGAGCAGCTCCTAAGGCCCATGCGAACATAGGTGAGGACTTTCTACAGCTTAAAGGGAATAAGATTCCAAAAGGCCTGGTTTCCCTAGAGAAGTTGTTTGATAACCATGATAGGTTTATTAAGAAACAATGAATAAATTCAAACTCCTCTCCAAATTTTGATCAAATCAACCTGGGAACCAAACAAGATCCTAAAATGGTAAACATTGGGAAATGCTACACTCCCGAGGAAAAGTTTAAGCTTGCTGATTTACTTTGCCAATATATAGATGTGCTGGCCTATTTCTATGATGATCTGAAATCACTAAGGCCTAATGATGTTCGCCATGACATTCCTCTGAAGGCAAACTCTATACCTTACAAGCAAAAATCTAGGCAATATAATCCAAAAATCTCAGGTACTATTTTAACTGAGATACAAAAGATGCTGGATGCCCGGATAATTTTTTCAATCCATCACTCAACATGGATTGCCAACATAGTACCCATCAGGAAGAAGAATGGCAAAATTTGAATATGTGTGGATTTTAGGAACTTAAACCAGTTGTCTTTAAAAGATAACTACCCCCTTCCTATCATGGATCAGGTCTTGCAGATGGTAACAGGTTCAAAAATGTTATCAATGCTAGATAGTTTTTTGGGGTATAATCAAGTCAAAGTCAGGAAAGAAGATCAGTACAAAACAACGTTCACCACACCTTGGGGCACGTTCGCTTACCAAAGAATGCCTTTTGGTCTGATAAATGCAGGCACCACATTTTAAAGGGTGATGGATCTCACTTTCAAGGACGAAATGGGGAAATTCATTATAGTATACCTAGATGATCTGACAGTGTTTTCAAAGCATCGCTCTGAACATGTTCATCATCTGTAAAGGATACTGGAATGCTGTCGCTAGAACGGTATTTATTTAAACTCAAAGAAATCTGTCTTTGGAGTTACCAAGGGGAAACTTCTTGGACACATCATGTCCCGAGAAGGTATTAGAATTGATCTAGAGAGAGTCAAGTCCATCTAGGAACTTGCTCTGCCTACCAGCAAGACCGCAGTTCACTCTTTCTTTGGAAAGGTGAATTTTCTTTGAAGGTTCATTCTTGAATTTGCTGAGAAAACTCGTCACATTGTCAACATGATGAAAGGCAATGCCGTATTTAGATGGACCGCTGAAGGAAAATCAACGTTCAATGAAATCAAAGAGGCGATTGCTCATGCACCAGTCTTGGTCTACCCAGATTACACTAAAAGTTTCAAGATATATAGTTATGCCTCTGAGCATACACTATCAGCTATTTTGGTCCAGCAAAATCTAGAAGGTGCAGAATCTCCTATCTCATTCATGAGTTGTCTGCTCAAGGATCATGAGCTGAAATATTCCCTTATGGAGAAGCATGCATATGCCGTGGTCAAAGCTGTCAAGCATTTCAGGTTTTATATCCTGAATTCTCACACTAAAGTTCTCATACTAGATACAATAGTAAAATCCATTTTGACTCAGCAAGAGTTTGGTACGAAGAGAGGTAACTGGATTACCAAGACTCAGGAGTTCGATCTGGATATCAAACCTACAAAGCTTGTACGAGGAAAGGGTCTTTGCCAGTTGATCGCCAACAACATTTTGGATAAAGCAAAAAATGAGGTAGAGATTTAGGATGTGTCTACAGTCCTTTTTGTTGCAACCATCGATGAGTGTTATTCAGATATTGCTCACTTTTTGACATATGGTGAATGTCCCACTCATCTTTCTTATAAATAAAAATGGAATGTTAAATTGAAAGCGGTTGGTTATGTCCTATGGGACAATGGTTTTTATAAGAGAAACCTGAACGGGGCATTTCTTTGTTGCGTTGATAGGGCGCAACAAGAAAGACTCTTGAAGTCTTTCCACAATTTGGCCTGTGGAGGAAATTTTTTTGCACCAGTGACAACTCACAAGATTTTGCGAGCAAGGTACTATTGGCCCACGCTTTTTCAAGATGCCTAAAAATGGGTGCGTAGGTGCGAATTGTGTCAACATTTCATTGGGAAGCCTAAGCTGGCTGCATTACCTCTAAAGCCAGTTATAATTGAAGAATCTTTCCAACAGTGGGGTATTGATTTCATTGGTGTGGTTAACCCATCTTCAAGTGATGGGCATTATTATGTCCTCACTGAAATGAATTACTTTACCAAATGGGTAGAGGCCATCCCAACCAAGCACGCTACATCTGAAGTAGTGTGTAATTTTCTCAAATAAAATATCATCTCTCAGTTTGGGGTTCCACTCAAAATTGTAACAAATAATGCGGCCTATTTTTTCTCACATGAAATTACCCAATTTTGTTTTTATTATGGGATTACCTTATCTCACACTTCAGATTATTTCTCTCAGGGAAATAGACAAGCAGAATTGAGTAACAAGAACCTGGTCACCATTATCAAAAAGTTGGTAGATGACAACCAGAAAACATGGCACAAAGCTTTGTATGATGCTCTATGGACCGACAGGATAACACCTAAAAGGGCTATAGGTATGTCACCTTTCCAACTTCTATATGAACTAAATGCAGAAATCCCCATCACCCTTGAACTACCAGCGCTTAAGCTAACTAAAGCAATCAAGGACTCAACCTTCAAAAGCTCAGTCGACAAAAGGATTATGTGCCTGACCGAGCTGAATGAACAATGAGTTATCGTAGTGGACTGAATTACGAAGCATCAGAATCAGGTGAAGGCACTTTTTGATAAGAGAGCTAGAGTGCGTGAATTCCAAGTCAGAGATTAAGTCTTGTTATGGGACAAGAGGCGAGAACCAAAGGGGATGCATGGTAAATTTGACTCCCTATGGAGGGGCCCATTCACCATTCGACAGCTCTGTGGTGAGGCCAGCTTCTTGCTAGAATACCAAGATGGAACACCATTTTCACTACCTCACAGTAGACAACATCTGAAACTATTCAATTCGTGAGGATTGAAGAAACCCTTTTGTATATATGTACAATTTTTACGTTTTGTCTATTTTTCTTTCATTTTTTACGTGAATCCATAGCCCAATGGCTTGGATGAAGGCACTTAAAGACTAGTTTCTACTCCCGCTAATCAATTTGATCAATGGAAGTTCCCCAACAAGAGCCAGCTGTTGTTTCCAAAATCAGCTTAGCTCATTTTTGGGAACAACCCCCTACGAAACTTGTTCATTTCATCTTTCGTCTCTCTAAGTTTGTTTTCAAGGCGGGTTTTTCTCGTTCTCATCTTTGTCTTCCTGGACCTTCCAAAATTTGTGAAACACATCTTCCCAAAAAGTTAAGGCTGTTACAGTCTCAAAACATTTTGCGAACCAAGTCCCCTCTTCAGACTACCTCTTCCAAAGTTAGCATTTTCTTCCCTGTTGTGCAAATGCGGTAAATTTTTCCACCTCTGCACTTATCCTTACAAGGGTGACAAATTTTGCCGCCCTTGCACCCTGGCATGTAATGGAAAAAAATTTTACCGCCCCTACAATTTGATTACTCAGAACATGCAGGGGCAGTAAAATTTGCTGCCCCTGCATGTCTCGATAACTACGTGTGGCATTTATTACCACACACGATGGGTTGTTGGGGTGGGTTTTTCACCCTTTATAAACTGATTTGGGCCTATTTATTCTCATTATTTCCTCCCCCCTCCTACCTCTTGCGTCTGAGCGACCCAGCTGACGAGTCAAAGTGTGTTTTGGCAGATTCAACCTCGTGGCGTGCACAGTTTCTCAGGTAGGTCTTGATTTTACATTTTGTTTTTCTTTGTTACTTCTTAGCTTTCCATTATTTTTAGGTTTGGTTAGAAGTCTTTTATTTTTCCTTGCTAGTTACGACAACTATGCCGTCCCTCTTCCTAGCCCGCGTTTAGCCCTAAGGGCGGCAAAGTTTGCCGCCCATGACTTCCCCTAAATAACAGTCCCCTGCAGGGGCAGCAATTTTTTCCACCCTTTCTCTTTCTAAAACCTGTATGGGTAGAAAAAATTTCTACCCCTACTTTCTTCCTACCCTCATTGCAGGGGCAGCAAAATTTTCCGCCCTACAGACCCTCCTTGTAGGGGCAGCGAAAGTCGCCGCCCTACAGACCCTCCTTGCAAGGGCGGCAATTTTCGCCGCCTTTACTAGTTTCTTTCTCCAATCTGCAAGGGTGGCTAAATTCACCACTTATGTAGGCATTCCTACACAGGCAACAAATTTCACTGCCCTTACACTCTTTTATTCTTACATGCAGGGGTGGCAAATTTTGTCGCCTGTGCACCATTCCCTCAGATTTTCCTAACTCCTGGGATTTTTTTGAGTTGTCCTTTTCTTTCCCTTTCTTCCTCATTTTCCATTCCTTCTTGTGCCTAACCTTTTTAAGTGACCTCCAGTAACCAATATCACTTAAATTTCTCTTTTACCCTCTCATCCACTCTCCTCTAATCTGACGATCATGACTGTAGTTTAATCAGTAAACTCCTGCACATCTGCTCCCATCCAGTCGAGATCATTCCCAATGACAGAAGCGTCTCCCAAGAAGGAAAAAATGATAAAATACAAATATCAGGGCATCTTTCCACTCACATCGGTCTCCTCAAATGTCAATGACATTTGGGACATAGAGATTGGCCACGTGGACATGGCCGAATTCCTAACCCGCACAAAGGCGATGAACCCTAGCACTGAGATTAAGAGGATCATCGAGAGCAACATCCACCTAGTGGCTGCCTTCTCGATAGTAGTGCATCATACTAAATTTGTCCTCCAATGCACACACTTCTACAACAAAGAGACTAGGATGGTCTCAGACGCCAGTGGCAACACAGTGATTTGGTTGGACCCCGAATTCATCGATAAGGTGTTCATGTGCCCTCCAGTCATTGAAGTAACTAAGATCAACTTCGTGGATGCGCAGAAGGAGTATGATAAAGACCTTGAGAGGGAAAATAAGGTCATGAACTATAAGTGGTTAAATACCCCCAGGACCAGCCTCTCTAAATGGCCAAAGAACTTTCTGAGGAGCAATTTTATCAAAGAATTTGGTGACTTGATCACCCTTCTAAGCAGAGTACGGGGCCTCCCATCTTCTTCACAGTTCCATGAATGGATGTATCCATTCATCAAGATCATCTTCCAAGGAAAACAAGCCATATTTTGGGGAGAGCAGATCAACAACACCCTCCATGAGCAGCTGACCAAGGTGCAAACCTCTCACAGGTTCTACATGACTTCATACCTTGTGTACATAGCTACCGCGATGCATACTTTTCCAAGCTTGACCACAGAGGGGGATAGAAAGACAACCCTAGTACACTCATATTACCTATAGTTGACTCTACAAGGATCAACCCGTCACTTCAGGAGAGTAAATGACGCTTTCTTTGCCATGTTTTTATGTCTCTTTGACCCACAGCTTGAGCAGAAGAGAATATCAGACGAGGCCTAGACGGTGGTCAATGATTTTGGCTGCATGTTCCTTCAGTTCTCCACCTTCTGCTATCTTTGGGTCAGCTTCTATCAGGGCTACCCCTACATGCTCCCCAGGTTTCCTTCAGATAAGCTAGTGCTAATGGAACTTTGTCGACAATTGATTATCGTGCATACCAAACAGATGGAGCTGAAGAGACTAGGTTTAAAGTTTTTGATCGATATTGACAGATATTCCATTACAACATCAACCAAGGCCAAGGTCATGGAAACTAAAATGCAAATGGTTACTTTAAAACCATTCAAGAGACAAGAAAAATTTGACTACAGGGGAGTCAAGGAAAAGATTAGGAGGAAAACCCAATTCCATGAACTCATGATTGAAGATATTTGGGTTGACCTTAGATGACCGAGGAGATTAGAAAAATGGACTATTGCAGGCTGACAATGGAGTAAATTGAATATCTCAGGCTTGTAGAGATCCCCTCTAGTCTAATCGATGATGGAAACATCATCAATAGTAGGTACCTGGCAAAGAAGGTTGCTGGTTCCCCTCTTCCTCCAATTCAGTGGTCTCAAAAAGAGCTGACTTCTCTGAGAAAAAGATTCAAACCAATATTGGCTAACACCAATGATTGGTTAGTAGCCAAAGGGATCACCCTGAAAGAATTTGTTACAGGATTAGAGGCTAAATACCAGGTAGAATTGAAGAAGAAAGTAGAGAACAGAACTAAAAACAAAGGTGATGTCCCTTCTCCTTCTAGGCCTCACAAGCCTAGGATCATCTTTATATCCAAGAAACCTAAGGCCATTGAAGAGCCTACAGTGGCAACAAAAGGAACTGAGAAACAAATCCCTTAGGCACAGGTAGCTCAGCCCATGGAGAAAGATGATCAGCCATTAGGGCAACCTAGCATTGGGCCCCCGCTCTTACAGAAATAAGCGCAGCCGATCAAGATCATATCTCCTTCTCCCCCTCAGTCTCATGTGGTACCTTCTTCTCCCATCTCCCCTATCAGTATTCCCTCTTTTGAAGTTGCTTCTCCTTTTAGAGTCATATTTGGTGATCCTTAGGGCCCTTCTGGAAGTTCCCCTCACTCTTCTGGATCCATTCCAAGTCTATCGTCTCCTTCCTTCAACTTGCTAGCAAGCCCTACACCTGAGCCAGAATCAGTAGTTGGTGCAGTTTCGCCAGTTACTCCAACTGCAACTACTGTCACCACTAGCAGTATGAAAACTGCTACAGTAACACCAATTGAGACAACCATTGCCATAACAGGTACTTCTCTTTTACCTTGTCTATTTGCTTTCATGCCAAAAAGAAAGAAGATGGCCATCTCCCCAGATGAATTCGACTTTGGTAAAATAGTGCCGGTAAAAGCAAAGGCTCCTAAGAGGCCAAGAATCCTCTCTAAATTGGTCGAAGAAAAAGGACAAAACTTTTTGGAAATTGCCAAGCCTCCACAAGACGCAATCCTTGAGGGTTTCGAGATGAGCAGCTATTCCATCTCTCGTGTTGAACTTGGCAAAGTTACTCACGAAGGTGCAAAAAGCGATCTTTAGTCGGCTATGGACATCATGGTCCAGAAATTCGACAGAGAGAAGGAAATGAAGGATTATTATAAGGCCAAAGTAGAGCAACTAACGGCGGTAATAAAAAGGTTCACTCTTCCTTCTGAAGCAGCAACTCTAGAGGCCTTCTCCATGGATGACTCAGTCATTCAAAAAGTAGAAAAGACTTATTTGAAAGGAAACGTCCTGGAGGACTACATTGAAAAGATGCATACTCAGGGAGTTTCTCTACTTATAGAAGTTGCAGAAAGGATGGGTAAAATAAAGAAGGTAAAAGCAGAGTTAGATGACTTTGTCTCCCTCATTTCTCAAGAGATCGATAGCTCAGAAAGGAACCTTAGTAAATGGAAGGAGATGAAAGATCTAAAGAAAAACACCCTAATATCTATCGATGTCATCTCCAACAAAGACTTCTATGTTGAAATCAAGGAGTCATTGATCTTCAGGATTCAGGTACTCAAAGATCTAATTGACAATCTCAAATCTTTCAAGGAGGCTAGTGAGAAGAGTGACCTGAGCCTGCTGAATAAACTAGAAGAGCTGCCATGCAACCTGACCTCTAAGGACAATCAGTTCCTTCTGGTAGAAGAAATGATTCAGAATTTTAAGGAGATGGTTCAGAGAGATTTTGAAGAAAAATCCTTCTCGATTTCTAATGTGGACAGCATTTTAGATGCTCAATTAACTTTAGAGAATCTAAAATCTAGGTTAACTGGCCATGCTAAAGCCATCACAACATTGAAGGATGCATTGATCAGAGCCAAAATCGTCTCTAAGAACACAGTTGCGCCAGACAGCATCAGAATTCAGGCATCCATCACAATGTTTGATGCACACATGAAAAAATCTGGCAGCAAGAATTGAATCTCTTTCCTTCTTTCTTCGTCTCTCCTTATGCACTTCTATTTTGTACAAAGTGTATGCAATTTTGAAAATTGTAATTACATGTAAATATTTCAGAAAAATATCTAAAAGTCAAAGATGAGTCATCTTTGACCAAGATATTTTGTATATTTTATTATTTTCTATTTTTGAGAATTATCTCCCTATATATAGTGGAGACCTCATTTGTAATTCTTCTTGGATAATAGAAAGCAAAACAACTCTGCTGAAATTGAAGCAATCTTTGAGACTCTGTGCTCATTTTTGTAACTCATATTTTATTAAATGAATGAGAAGCAGGTTCATTTCAAACTTTGTGTTGAGATTGTTTGTGTTGTTTAGGAAACAGTTCTTAAGTCCTTTTTCCTGATAATATCTTGTTTATCTAATTTAATAAGCAAAGTGGGTGTGTTATTATTATCTGAGGGCATTTCTAGAAGGTAGAAGATAGACTTTGTGCTGCTTTTATCTTTGAGTTTCAGTTATCTTTTGTAGTTTTAGGTGAAGACTTTGTGCTTCACTTCACTTTATGGTTGTACTTTTTCCGAATCAGTGAAGGAGACTACGCAAGACTTTGTGCTTGCGTGAGTGTTCTCGTGAACTTCGTCACTTCAGGTGATTTTCTACTCCACATTTGATACCGTTCTTGAAAGAAGAGGAATGTTGTTGGCTGTGAACTAGGATTTCCCCCTTTTTGTTCTTTATACATTACTTCTGAAAAAAGAGAAGTAGATGTTGTGATACCACCCCTTGTGTTATTTTTTGCTTAATTATATACGTATATCAAGCATATAAACATTTAATAGGGAACCTCCCCTTGATGAGAGGAGATATTTGTCCCTTGTTGATGCAATAAGCTTGCATATCTAGCCGACTGATCTCCCTATGCTGTGGTGATAAGGTCTCTTCACTATCTATAGCATTTTTTAAACTCAAGTTTTGATGAATATGCTCATTAATGTAGATTTGATCAGTTAGATCGATCAATCTCATTGTCTATGTCAAGATTCATGGCTTACTCACATATTCCTACATGCTCCAATGCTTGACCATTGGTATGAATAGAACTTTAAATATTGACCATTGATATTTACTTTGGCACCATGATCCAATGATCTCTATTTAACTGGATCAACTTTAAATCATGTTAATTTGATCAATGTCTGATAGGATCATGCCCTTTGATGGATCCTTGTACACTTTCAAACTTTAGCTTTGTCATCTTTAAAACATGTCCATTGATCTTCTTGATCCAAGATTACACATGCTATTTGATCTTCAAAGATGCATGACCTTTATCTCTACCTAGTCATTAAACATCGAGCTCTTTCTCCCATCTTGCCACTTTATATATCTTTAGATCTCTGATAGGATCACCATGATCACCATATTCATACATAAGCATTAATGACATGCTCATAATGTCCCTTTTGACATAAATGACAATCATATTTCCAACAATAATTAGGTCCATATAGTATAAAATAGAATAAGAAATGAAAAATGCAACTACCAAACCACTATCACACTAATCCAAAATATGGCCTCTATCTGGAATACTAAAACAACTTAAAATTGATTTGAATCCTCATGATGGAAGTAGTTATAAAACCAATGGAATGAAACCAAGTTTAAAGGGTCAAGTAGGGAGTGTGAAAATAAATTGGTCGATAAGAAAGGTATGGTAGAAAGGTATATGGTAGAATGGTATGGTACAAGGAAGAATGTCAATATTATGGTACAATTGAAACATGCTTCATAGATAATACACTAGGTCTCTCAAGTGAAGTAATGCTTTAGGTGTATAATGCTCCTTGACTCATCAAATTCATCCCCATATGGTATAATGAGCCTATATGTACCAGTTCTATATTTTACAATAATGATGAAAGGGCCTATCCAGTTAAGTTTGAACTTGCCTTTATGCTTCTTTTTGGCTGTGGTATTATGTTGGTTTTCTTTAAGTACAAGATAACCAAGCTCAAATTCTCTATGTTTGACATGCTGATTGTAATGTCCACATAGTCAATTTTGATATGCTTAAAGGTTATTGACTATGACCATGTGTTTCTCATCAAGAAAAACCAACTCTTGTAAGTGAGATATTCGATAGTATTCATCATCCAAGACATGATTCAAAGAGATGCATAAACAAGGTAATTTAAAATCAATGGGAATAATGACCTCAGTGCCATAAACTAGTGAATACGGAGTGGCTCCTCTTGGAGTATGGTAGTTGGTATGGTATGCATAGAGGGAGAGTAATATTTTGAGGTGCCAATCATGGCCAACATCATTGATAATATTTTTAATGATGTTGATAATGGTTTTGTTAGATGTTTCTACTTGGCCATTATCTTGAGGGTAATATGTGGTTAAAAAATGTTGAGTAATATTGTGCTAAACACATAGCGACTTAACATCCTTATTCTTGAATGATCTACCATTATCATATATAATTTTGGAGGGAATACCATAGTGGTAAATGAGATGGTTGAAAATTAATTTATAAATTTGCTTTATAGTCACATAAGTGAGGGGTATAACTTTAAACCACTTAGTGAAATATTTAGTAGAGGTTATGATGTGTTTATGGCTGTAAAATGAGGTTGAGTTAATATTACCAATGAGATAGAGGCTCCAAATGGAAAATGATAATGGTGTAAGCATATATTTCAATGTGTTAGTTGGGGCATGGATCAAATTGGCATGCTGTTGACATTTATCACACCTTTTGATGTAAGTAACTACATTTGCATCCATAGTTGGCTAATAATACCTAATATGTAGGAGTTTTTTGGATAGGATAACCCCATTTATGTGGTCTCCACATACTCCTTCATTGACTTACCATAATTCTAATGTTTATTTTACCAAAGGTAAATAATGAATTAGAGTTACATTAAAGTTGTGACAATATAGGGTTGGTACAAGGTATATTAGGTGGCATGGTGGATAAAGGCCTTGAATTATTTCCATGATAATTTTGATAGCATAATTTGGTCATTAAGGTAGGCACAAAGGTTTGAATACCATATAGAGTTGGGACCAATAATATCACAGATCATGGAAATGGTTAAAGGTTTATGAGGAGGCACTAGAAGATTTTCAATGAGGAATTCATATTCTTTTGCCTTTTTTGGATGATGAACAAAGAGCCAATAATGGCCATGGCATTTGATATTCTGTTATTGGCCCTTGGTATGTGTTCAAATTGTAAATCATCCATATGTTATTTGAGAGTGTCAAATATGGCCTTGTATGGTACCAACTTGTCATCCTTGGTCTAAAAGTGGTTTGTACCCTGATTGATGATTAATTGAGAATCACCATAAACCTTAAGATGATAAATATTCCACTATACTACCTAAAAAATCCCTAAAATGAGTGCTTAATATTCATCCATGTTGTTGGTATAAAGAAAGATGATACAAAATGATTTAGAGATAAGATCCCCCTGTGGTGTAATAAATAAAAGGCCTACCCTCAATCCATGTGCTATGAATGATCCATAAAAATATAGCTTCCAATAATAATCCTAAAGAGGTGTTTTAATGATGGTCATAACAGAATCATCTGGGAACTAAAAATTTAGAGGTTTTGTATCTATAAGGGGAGCTTCAAAAAGTTGATCTATGAGTACTTATCCTTTAATAGCCTTTTGGTTGACATATTTGATATTGAACTCACTGAGAAGCATGATACATTTGGCTATGTAGCCTTGTAAAGTTATCTTGGATAGTAAATAATTGAGAAAATATACTTTTGAAATAAATATAGTCTTGTTTTTGATTAATTAAGGCGGCAAACCAGGGGCCAAATCCTATACAGTAAAAAAAGACAAGAAGGCTGGCAAACAAAAGATGCCAGCACCAAACCAACAGCATAGCTGAGAAACAAAGTCAGAGGCAAAAAAAAACACACCAGAGTTAAAAAGGACAAAACTACATATTTATAGAATTAACAAGATCCTTAAGATTCTCATTGTCCACATTGTCATCATTCCCTAGATTACCCACCGCTTCCATGATCTGCAATGGCCTTCTCCATGTGGACCACCTTTGAAATCTATCTTCATCATCAATGTGCATCATTCATGCTCCGTCATCTCCTTCTAAATGATCTCTATAATTTTTGGGGGTATATGAGCCCCTTGTCGCCATACCCTCCATCTTGAGAATTGCTGACCAAGGTTGGCACAAGCATCAATGACCCTATTACCTTCTTTGTAAGTGTGGGTAATCTCAACTTCGGAAAACTTTTGTAAAAGAAAATAGATATCTGTAATGATGTCTTTTAGATGGATACCAATGTTAGATGCTTTATTAACATCATCTATGATCAAATTAGAATCTACCTGAATATTCAAATTTCTAATTTCTATGGATATAACTAACTTTAATCCCCAAAGTAAGGCCATAGCTTCAGCATAGTTATTGCTCTAGAAACCCATGCCACCAGCATAGACAGTAGACATACCTCATTTTTCATTTCTTATTATTCCTCCTCCACTTGATTTACCACTCAATTTGGATGCCCCATCAAAATTGAGTTTCATCCAATTGGGTTTAGGTGGTATCCATTTAGTATGAAGTCTCTGAAGAATTGTGGAATTATCATGCCCAGGGATAAGGTTTAAAACCTTCCATTTGGTAGCAATTTGAATTTCAAATTCAGATAGGGGTTTCTATATAACACTAATATGAGCTATTGTAACACTTTCCAAGATGGTCCTAACAAAGGAGTTAAACACCTGAGCATCATTTCTAGCAGTGTCCCTGAAAATTCTATGATTTTGCTCTTTCCATAAAGTCCAGCTCAAGCATGGTAGAGCTTGCTTCCATAGTTCCTTAATCCAAGGATGTGTGAAGGTTGAGTTCCAGCTAAGAATTACTTCTTTAAGGTCAAAATTGAAAACCCATTCAATGCCAAAGTTGTTAAGTATTTTTCCCCATAAATCCTGGGTAAACTCATAGTGTATGTATAGGTGTGAAACTGATTCCTCTCTAGAACCACACAAAAAACATCTGTTGACCAAAGTAAACCCCCTCTTTTGAAGATTTTTCTGATTAAGGATTTTATTATGGGTAGCAGCCCACCAAAACAAGTTAATCTTTGGAATGAGTTTATGATTCCAAACCTTTTTCCATACCTCCTTATTCTGAGCTTCAGGTGTAAGCAAATGATAGGCAGATTTGATAGAGAATGATCTAATCTTATCCAGCCACCAGTATTATTCATCCTCCCAAGGGAAGAGTAGGATTTTGATCTCTTGAACACATTGCTAGATCTCCCAAATTCTTGGGATAAGCTTAGGCCTATGCACACAACATCCAAAAGGTTTTTCCAGCTCCTTATCCCATTGTTATTTTCCATATAATCACTAACCCTATCACCAAAGAACTGAGTAGTCAGGCCTATAATTTCTCCATAGTTTCCTTGGGAGATGAGAGGCTTGTCCCTTAACCAATTATCCTCCTAGAATTTAATTTTCTAGCCATTTCCAAGCTTCCACCTAATTCCCTGTTTGAGAAGACTTCTATTTTTTAGCATTTTATTCCATATCACAGACCCCTGGGGTAATCATGCCTGTTGAAGAAAGTTGGAATCATCAATGCTATACATGTATTTGGCATACATTATTTCCCCCCACTCATTGTTTTTATGAATCAGTTTCCAACAAATTTTTGAGAGGAGGGATTTATTCATTTTCCTAATGGATCTTATATTAAGTCCACCATGAGATTTTGGGAGACACACTTTTTCCCATATGAATAAAGACATTCTCTATTTTTCTTCCACTCCCGTCCATAAAAATTTACTTTGGGTCTATTCCAAATTTTCAACAAAATACATAGGATTTTTAAAAAGAGACATGAAGTAAGTAGGAATACCTTGCAAGGATGTCTGAAGAAGTTGTAGCTTACCTGCACTACTGAGTAGTTTCCCCTTCCACCCAAGGAGTTTCCTCTATGTACGTTCCATAATACCATTCCAAAAACTTGAAGATACCTCTTTGGCTAAGAGTGGGAGACCTAGGTAGGTAGCTGGTAGGCCAGCCTCAACAAAATCTAAGATATCAATGATTATATGTCTACGTTCATTGGGAGTGTTGAAGAAGTACACATTGCTTTTCTAGAAATTTATTCTTTGTCCCGAGTATTTGGCATAATCATTAAGTATATTCTTCCATCTTCTATATTTGATCACTGATGAGATACCAAATAAGAGAGTATCATCCACAAATTATTGTATAACCATAGGATGAAGGGAAGAGGTAGGTTTGATGCCTACTAGCTTTTTTGAAACTATATCAGCTTGTATGTATCTTCCCAGTGCCTCAGCCATAATGATGAATAGGTACGGGGAGAGAGGGTCTCCTTAACGAATTCATTTCAAGGAGGAGAAGAACCCTCTAGGAACACCATTAACCAACACTAAGAATTTAGTAGAAGAGACCGCATTACATAATAAGCAAGACAATTTATCATTAAACCCAAATTTTCTAATCACTTGGAATAGAAAAGTCCATGAGACTCTATCATAAGCTTTGGATATATCAAGCTTGAGGGCCATCCCAAGGATTCTGATCTTATCCATGGAGTGGATAGTCTCATGTGTGGTGATCATAGCATCAAGAATATGGTCTTGTTATTTAACATATAATGTCATAGTTTTTGAGCTACAAAGACCATAGCTAAACATGATTTTTCAAAGGACATTTAGTTTTACTCATACACAAATAGTGTATGACTTAGATAATGCACACTATGTTCTTTTCCATTATCATCATGATGAAATAGAAGTGTCCCCAGGGATTTATCATTTATAGATAGGTATAATAGGAATGAATTTCCTAGCATAGGTGGCAACAAAATAGGCAGATTGGCATGATAGTCCTTCAAGTTTTGAAAGGATTTTTGACATTCATCATCCAAATGAAATGTGACACCTTTATTCAATAAGTGTGTAAATGGATAAGATTTATTGGCCAATTGATAAATGAAGCATTTGATAGACTAGATATTACCATATAAATTATGTAATTGCTTTAAAATAGAAGGTGGTAGCATCTCAGTAATGGCTTGTATTTTGGATGGATCAACATAAATGCCTCAATGAGACGCAATTAAGCCTAATAATTTGCCTAAAGTAACTCTATAAACACACTTCTTAGGATTGAGGCTAACTTTATATTCACTTAGTCTCTCAAATATTCTTCATAGTGCTGTTGGATGATGGGCCCTAGTCTTTGATTTACCCAATATGTCATCGACATAGTCTTCAACAATGTCATGCATCATATCATGAAATACAACTGTCATGGCTCTTTGGTATGTGTCCCCATAATTTTTGAGACTAAATGACATACCCTAATAATAAAATGTTTTTCATGGAGTGGTGAATGCTATTTTATGTTGATTTTTTGATGTAATCTAGATCTGGTTGTACCTTAAAAATCCATCCATTAGTGAAAGCATTTTGCACCCCATTATAGAGTCAACTATCATGTCCCATTGGGTGTGCCATTTATGATTATAGGAATCCAAGAAGAGAGGTTAGTATAATGTTAGTTCAAGTAAGAAAACTCAAATAAAAAAACACTAACATTAACATTTACAATCCTAGATCTTAGAGGTGAGGTTAATGAATTAAAAAAATGAAAAACATAACTAAAATGTAAAAGACACATAATATCTTACCTTCCTTGAGAACTCTATATGATTTTTTTGTGTGGATTGATTGATTTGTGCTCAAAGAGTCTTTGGAAATGGAGTTTATATAGCTCCCTCTCTCCTTGGAACCATTTTGGCTTGTAGTAGCTTGGCTCAATATGTTGGAATTATTAAATTATTGATATGAATCTCATGTAACAAAATATGCATTATAACTCTAAAATATCCAAGCTTAAAATTGAAGAGGTATGGACTTGTATTTATAGCCTTAGGAATTAACTCTCACCGAAGGTGAGTCAAATCTAACTTCAGTTTAATTAATAGTTGTCAAATAATTATGATTTGAAATTACTTGGCATGGCTCTCAAAATTAGATATTTTAGAATGTTTCTAAAGGGCTTGACAACTCACAAAGGTAATCTTGAAAATCTAGGATATTTCATATTTTTGAATTTCATTTATTTATTTATTCATTAATTGCACATGGATAATTCAACTAGGCATTTGATTTGGTTTAGCATATTAATTAATTATGATTATCCATTTAACTTTTTCAATATTTGATTTAAGTTCATGTGCCCCACTTAATAGGTCCCTAGGCCAAATTAACTGTTGTAATGTCACAAGATGATTAGAGATAAATTTGTGAGAGGTTATTATTGTATATAGTAGGATACCCCAATTAGGTATGTCTCAACATGATTATGAGATTTAATGAATGATGCATAAGCAAATTTAGGATGTTTAGTGATTCCTAGGCTTAATTTATAATGGTTGGTAGGAATTAGTCTAAGGTCCATTCGAAGGCCAGTGGTGGTTAGTTTTAGGTGTCTATATTTTGCCCTTATTTGGGAAGATATTACAAGATATAGGCATAGTAACATCTTCTCAAAGAATGAAAATGTCTTAGATGCCTATGACTTCAATGACAATGGATGAACTTTAGGTGCCCCCTTGAGGGAGGTTGGAAAAGGGGTTGACAATCGGTCCCTTAGAAGGAGGAAGCGATTAGACCAAAAAGATGAAATGGAGTGAAAAAGACTGATGTGCCCATAGGTGGTTATAATCAATGGCATATGGAGTTTCCCTATTTAGGGTAGACAAACAAGATGATTTTCCCACATATAGTTATAATCATCAGCATAGGTGGGACAAAAAAAGGTAATGATTTTCCTAAAGGTGGTTATAATCATTGAAAAAAGCTTAGGGTAACAAAAGAATGATTTTCATAGAGGTGGTTATAATCATCAAAAGGGAAAATAATGACTTTACCAGAAGAGGTTAGAATCATTGATAGTATAAAAATATGCCCAAGTTGGGTAGATAGAGATAATGGTTTGTCCATAGGTAGTTATAAGCATTATCACATTGAAATGTGCCCTAGTTTCATGGAAGAAAGGGAATGATTTGCCTAAAGGTAGTTATAATCATTAACCTTAAAATGGATAGAATCACAATGATTTGCCCAAAGTCTATTAGAATTATTGGAAATACAAGTGAGATGGTATACAATGAGTTGCCCAAAGATGGTTATAATATTTGTACCTTGATAGTGAAAATATGAATTTGGGAAACTTGCAAGGAGGGAGATGCTCATCCAAACTTGCAAGGAGAAAAATTCTTTCATTTTTTAATGACTCTATGCAAGATATGATTTGGATTGATTGGGAATTATGCTGGTGCCAAGGAGATATATCATTACCTCATTCCATGTAGACTCTTGGAGCTGATTTTTATTATAGCATGTGATGGTAGGCATCATGATAGAACACCATGATAACTTGGCAAAAATATGCATATGAACTAACACACAATCCAATACTTAATGGAAAATAATGTGCTAATGATAAAAACCATGTTGACATTGTGGACATATGAATATGGATGGATTGAAGAATAATGTGCTAGGAATTACCCAATGAATGTCCATAGACTGAATCAAGGCACAATAATAAAGAAAACAAATAGGCAAACAAATAAACAAATAAAACACCAAAAAATAAAGGAACAAAAATAACACATAATAAAATGAAATAAACAAACAAACAAACAATTGCTAATCATAATGCTAGTGTAAACAACACAGCACAAATGATGATCATTGCCCCTAGATGAAAAGGGACAACTAAAAAAACAAACAAGATAGGGTAATAGAATAAAAGGAAGGGGGTGGCTAAGCTGACTCTAGATGCACTAGGCAAGTGGATGCTATGTACAAAGTTTTATGGATGTGATATCCAACAAAATTTTTAGGCCAAATGTAGTTCTCCAAGGAAATAGAATAGAAGACAATGATGAGAAATAAAACATGATGCATTGTGATAGAATAATGTGGAAATGGGCTCACAAAATGGTGAGAGTGTGAGATACTAGACAAATAAAGATTATGAAACTAAATGACAAGTGGTTTCTTGTGAAGTATCTAGGGATCCCAAAATCCTTAAGGCAAAAGAAGTGGTTAATGATCATTATTTTGGATTTTCTAGATAGGTTTTACAAATGTTTTTGGAATTTTTTATGTATATCAACTCGATGGAGAATGATGAGATACTATACAACCAAGATTGAAAAATGGAAAGTGTGTTGAAACTGAAAGAGTGCTCACAAAATGGTTAGAGTGTTCAAACTTAGAAGTGCTCACAAAATGGTGAGGGCATGTTAAAGGGTGATTAAGATGACCTCAACATGAATTGAGTGCTACATACATAGTCCCCGAATAAGACCTCAAGTCACTGTAGTTCCACCTTTTAATGAAGGAATTTGACTAAATAAATACCAATTCAAACAAAATAGGCAAATTTGGAAAATGGCATAGTATGACATAAGCAAGGTAAAGTTGTACTTAAAGGTGTGATAAATAATTATTACCCCTAATTTTCCCATAGGTAGTTATAATTAGGAAACAATGACATAGGTCAATGATACTAATTTTTCCATAGGTGATTATAATTAGTAGTATGATGGTGAAACACTGATTTTCCCAAAGGTAGTTATAATTAGGCCCACATGGTATAGAATAGAACAAGAAATGAAGGATTTAACTACCAAACTATTGTCATACTACTCTAAAATATGGCCTCTATCTAGAATACTAAAATAACTATTGAAAACTGATACAAATCTTCATGTTGGAAGTGGCCATAGAACCAATAAAATATAACCAAGGTCAATGGGTTGGGTGAGGAGGTTGAAAGTAACTCGATTAATAATAAAGGTATGGTATAAGGAATAATGTTGATATTATGGTATAACTAAAATGGGCCTAATAGATAATACACCAGGTCTCTCAAATGTAGTAACATTTGAGGTGTATAATGTTCATCGGCTCATCAAGTTCATCCCTATCTGGTGTAGCGAGCGTGTATGTGCCAATGCCATAGTTTCAAATAATGATTAAACGGCCTATCCAGTTAGGTTTGAACTTGCCTTAATACTTATTTTTAGCTATGGTATTTTATTGGTTTTATTTAAGTAAAGTATCACCAAGCTCAAATTCTCTGTGTTTGATGTGTCGATTATAGTGTCCACAGAGTCAATTCTGCTATGCTTGAAAGTTATTGAATATGACCATGAATTTCTCATCAATCAAATATAAATCTTGTAGGCAAGCTACTTGAGAGTATTCATCATTCAAGACATGCTTCAAAGAGATGTGAAAATAAGGTAACTCAACGTTAATGGTAAGAATGGCCTCAGTGCCATAAATAAATGAATATGAAATGGATCCTATTGGAGTATGGTAGTTGGTATGATATGTCTAGAGGGAACATATATTTTGGAGATGCTAATCATGGCTAGCATCATTTAAAATATTTTTTAGGATGTTGAAAATGGTTTTGTTAGATGCTTCTACTTGGCAATTACCTTGAGGGTAATATGTGGTTGAAAAATGTTGAGTAATTTTGTACGCAACACATAGTGATTTAACATCCTTATTCTTGAATGATCTTCCATTATCAGATATAATGTCAGAGGGGATACCATAGTGGCAAATGAGATGGTTGAAAATGAATTTAGAAATTTGCTTTCCAATCACATAAGTGAGGTGTATAGCTTTAACCCACTTAGTGAAATATTTGGTGGTGGTAAGGATATGTTTGTGGCCATTAGATGATGTGGGGTTTATCTTATAAATGAGATCAAGGCCCCATGTAGAAATTACCCATGGTGTAAGTATTGATTTTAGAGTCTTGGCTGGGGTATAAATCATATTGGCATGCCATTGACATCCGTTACATTTTTTAACATATGCAATTACATCTACATCCATTATTGGCTAATAGTACCTAGCATGCAAGAGTTTTTTGGATAGGATGGCCCTACTTCATTGGGCTCCACATACTCATTCATGAACTTACTATAATGATAATGTAGATTATTCCAAAGTTAAATAATGAAGTAAGGCTCCATCAAAATTATGATGGTATAGGGTTGGTTCGAGTAAGGTATAACATGCAGAATGGTGGATAAAGGATTTGGATTATTTATGGGATAGATCTGGTGAAATTATTTGGTCATGAAGATAGGCATAAATGTCTAAATACCATATAGATTTGGGACTGATAATATCATAAATTATTGTGATGGTTGAAGGTTCATGAGTTTGTGCTAGCATATTTTCAATGAGAAATTGGTATTCATTGGTCATGTCTGTATGTTGAATCAAAGATCTAATTGTGGCCATGGCATATGATATTCTATTACTGGCCCTTGATATATGTTCAAACTAGATATTGGCAATCTGTAGTTTTAGAATGTTGACCATGGCCTTGTATGGTAGTAATTTGTCATTCTTAGTTTGAAAATGGTTTGTAACCTGATTAATGATTAACTAAGAATCACCATAAACCTTTAGATGCTGTATGTTCCATTATAATTTTTATCTAAGCCTTATAATGAGTGCTTCACATTTGGCTATGTTGTTAGTACAAGGAAAGCTGACCCAAAATGATTTAGGGATTAGACCCCCCTATGATTTAATGAATAAAAGGCCTACCCCGAATCCATGTGCTATGAATGATCAATCAAAATATAGTTTCTAGTGCTACTCCTCAAGAGGTGATTCAATGATGGTCATAATGGATTAGTCTAAAAATTGGAATGTTAGTGGCTCTGTATCTACAAGGGTGCTTCAGGAGGTTGATTTGCAATAACTTGCCCCTTGATGGATTTTTAATTGATGTAATCTATCTTGAATTCACTCAAAATCATGATCCATTTAGCCATGCAGCCTTGTAAAGTTGTTTTGGATAGTAGATACTTGAGTAGAAATACTTTGGAAATGGCCATGGTTTTGTTGCTCAACATGTAATGCTGCAGTTTCTAAGCTACGAAGACCATAAATAAAAAGATTTTTCAATAGGCATATGATTGTGATCATACATGACGAATTTATGACTTAGATAGTACATGGCATGCTCATTTCCATTATCATCATGTTGAGCTAGAAGTGCCCTCAGGGCTTTTTTTATGGCTAATATATATAATAAGACTCACTTTCTTGGCATTGGTGGTAATAAAATAAGCAGATTTGCTAGATAGTCTTTTAAATTCTAAAAAGCTTTTTTGTACACATCATCCCAATGGAAGGTGACTCCCTTCTTCAAAAAATGTGTAAAGGGATGGAACTTGTCAGCTAGATGAGATATAAAGCATCTGATAGACTATATCTTACCTTAAAAATTGTGAAGTTGCTTCAAATTGGTCAGTGGTGGCATCTGAGTTATGGTTTGTACTTTAGTTGGATCAACTTAAATCCCTTTATGAGACATAATGAAGCCAATAAATTTTCTTGAATTAACTCTAAAAACACACTTCTTAGGATCAATCTTGACTTTGTATTCATGTAGTATTTCAAATATCATTCATAGTGCTGTTGGATGATCGGCCTTGGTCTTTGATTTTCCTAGGATGTTATTGATGTAGTCTATAACAATGTCATATGTTATATCATGAAAGATGATGGTTATGGATCTTTAGTATGTATAGCCTATGTTCTTGAGACCAAATTACATAAATTGATAATAGAATGTTCCCCATGTGTGGTGAATGTTATTTTATGTTGGTCTTTTGGCACAATATAGATTTGGTTGTACCCTAAAAATATGTCCATCAGTGAAAGCACTTCATAACCCATTGTGGAGTCAAAAACCATGTCAATGTTTGGTAGACAATAATTATCTTTGGGGTATGCCTTTTTTATGTCTCTAAAATCAGTACATATTCTGATTCCTTCTAACTTCTTGTTGACTAGTACAACATTTGATATCCACTTTGAGTAATTGATTGATCAAATACATCTTGCTTCCAAGAGATTTTCCAACTCTTTTTTCACTAATACAACAATGAGAGGATGCATCTTGCACAATTTTTATTTTATAGGTATGACATTAAGATGTAACACAAGGTGGTGCATAACCAAGGTGGGGTCCAAACATGGCATGTCAGAGTAGGCCCATGTAAACATAACAACAAAGATTTGAACTATCTCTGACATAAGAAGTGGCCAATGATCATTATTTTGGATTTTCTAGATCAGTTTTACAAATGTTTTTGGAATTTTTTATGTATATCAACTCGATGGAGAATTATGAGATACTATACAACCAAGCTTGCAATATGGAAAGTGTGTTGAAATTGAAAGAGTGCTCATAAAATGGTGAGAGCGTTCAAAATTATATGTACTCACAAAATGGTGAAGAAATGTTAAAGGGTGATTAAGATGACCTCAACATGAATGGAGTGCTACATACATATTCACCAAATAGGACCTCAAGTCACTGTAGTTCCACCTTTCAATGAAGGAATTTGACTAAGTAACAACTAATTCAAATAAAATAAGAAATGTTGGAAAATGTCATAGTATGACAGAAGCATGGTAAGGTTATACTTAAAGGTGTGATAAATAATTATTACCCCTAATTTACCCATAGGTAGTTATAATTAAGAAACAATGACAGAGGTCAATGATACTAATTTTTGCATAGGCAATTATAATTAGTAGTATGATTGTGAAACACTGATTTTCCAAAAGGTAGTTATAATTAAGCCCACATGGTATATAATGGAATAAGAAATGAAAGATACAACTAAAAAAATACTATCATACTAATCTAAAATATGGAATCTATCTAGAATACTAAAATAAATACTAAAAATTGATATGAATCTTCATGTTAGAAGTGGCCATAGAACCAATGAAATGTAACCAAGGTCAATGGGTCGAGTAGGGAGGGTGAAAATAACTTGATCAATAATAAAGGTATGGTAGAATGGTATGGTATAAGGAATAATGTTGATATTATGTTACAACTGAAATGGGCCTCATAGATAATACACCAGGTCTCTCAAATGTAGTAACATTTGAGGTGTATAATTTCATTGGCTCATCAAGTTCATCCCTATCTGGTGTAGTGAGCATGTATGTGCCAATGCCATAGTTTGAAATAATGATTAAAGGGCATATCTAGTTAGGTTTGAACTTGGATTAATGCTTCTTTTTAGCTATGGTATTTTGTTTGTTTTATTTAAGTAAAATATCACCAAGCTTAAATTCTCTATGTTTGATGTGTTGATTATAGTGTCCACAGAGTCAATTCTGGTATGCTTGAAAGTTATTGATTGTGACTATGCATTTATCATCAATCAACTCTAACTCTTATAGGCAAGATACTCGATAGTATTCATCATTCAAGACATGCTTCAAAGAGATGTGAAAATAAGGAAACTCAACCTTAATGGTAAGAATGGCCTCACTGCCATAAATAAGTGAATACGAAATGGCTCCTATTGGAGTATGGTAGCTGGTACAATATGTCTAGAGGGCATAAATATTTTGGAGATGCCAATCATGGATATAATCATTGAAAATATTTTTAAGGATGTTGAAAATTGTTTTGTTAGATGCTTTTACTTGGCCATTACCTTGAGGGTAATATGTGGCTGAAAAGTGTTGAGTAATTTTGTACTTGACACAGTGATTTAAAATCCTTTTTCTTGAATGATCTTCCATTATCAGATATAATGTCAGAGGGGATACCATAGTGGAAAATGAGATGGTTGAAAATGAATTTGGAAATTTTCTTTTTAGTCACATAAGTGAGGGGTATAGATTTAACCCACTTAGTGAAATATTCAGTGGTGGTAAGGATATGTTTATGGCCATCAGATGAGGTGAGGTTTATCTTATAAATGAGATCAAGGCCCCATTTAGAAATTACCCATGGTGTAAGTATTGGTTTTAGAGTCTTGGCTGGGGTAGAAATCATATTGGCATATCATTGACATTTGTTACACTTTTTAACATATGCAGTTATATCTGCATCCATTATTGGCAAATAGTACCTAGCATGCAAGAGTTTTTTGGATAGGATGACCCTACTTATTTTGGCTCCACATACTCCATGAATTTACTATAATGCTAATGTATATTATGCCAAAGTTAAACAATGAAGTAAGGTTACATCAAAATTATGATTGTATAGGGTTGGTTTGAGTAAGGTATAAGTACAAAATGGTGGACAAAGGATTTGGATTATTTATGGGATAGATCTGGTGGAATTATTTGGTCATGAAGATAGGCATAAAGGTCTAAATACCATATAGAGTTGGGACCAATAATATCATAAATTATTGTGATAGTTGAAGGTTCATGAGTTTGTGCTAGCATATTTTCAATGAGAAACTATTATTCATTGGTCATGTCTATATGTTGAATCAAAGATCTAATTGTGGCCATGGCATCTACTATTCTATCCTTGGCCCCTGATATATGTTCAAACTAGATATTGGAAATTTATAGTTTGAGAATGTTGACCATGGCCTTGTATGGTACTAGTTTGTCATTCTTAGTTTGAAAATGGTGTGTAACCTGATTAATGATTAACTAAGAATCACCAGAAACCTTAAATGTTGTATGCTCTAATATAATTTTTATCTAAGCCTTATAATGAGTGCTTCATATTTGGCCATGTTGTTAGAACAAGGAAAGCTAACCCAAAATGATTTAGGGATTAGACCCCCCTATGATTTAATGAATAAAATGCCTACCCTTAATCCATGTGCTATGAATGATCAATCAAAATATAGTTTCCAGTGCTACTCCTCAAGAGGTGTTTCAATGATGGTCATAATGGATTAGTCTAAAAATTGGAATGTTAGTGGTGTTTCTATCGCTAATTCGCTTTTCAGATTTAAGAGAAAGAAGAAACTAAAAAGATGAATGGACAAGGCATGTGAAGTACCTGGATAAAGATCGCGCACCATAATCCAGATGCTTATGAGCACTCCTCTTTGGCTGTGAAGGAATGACACCTGCAAGAAAAAAGGAAACATGGACAAGAAAATGTTAGATGGATAGGCGGTGGGTTGCCAAGCAAAAGCTTGTTCCCGGAAGTGTGAAAACTTCCTCAAGAGAGGTCAACCCACTGATAACAGACAGATAAAAGACCAAGGAAATACAGAATGCCAGAATACAAAAATGACAAAGAAATTAGGAAGGAAAGAAAAGACAAAATGATTACCTGAAGGAGCTGTTGGGCTGAAGACAGTCGCCGAGGTCAGAAATGTCATCGGCGTCGGTTATCTGATCTGCCGGCGTCGGCTATCCTGCCGACGTCGGTTGGGGAAGTGACCGGCGTCGGTCGGGGTTGTGGCCTGTAGTCGGGTCTGGGTTGCTTTCTGGACTGTGGACGGGTCTGGTTTGGGAACGGGGTCGAGACAGAGTTCGGGGACAAATTTAGATGGACTGGGGAATGGTCTAGCTCTGGTTGGGTGCCTTGTGCAAGGTCTTTGTTGACAGGGGGATGAGGAAGTTGTCTGGGATTGGATTAAAAGAGGGACAGGGAAGAGGAAGATACACAGAGGACAGGACCTGAGAAGGCTTTGTAGCCTCTCAGGGGGAAGAACAGAGGGAGTAGAAGACAGTAGATAGGATAGATAACTAAAAACTAAAGAAAAAAATAAAATGAAACACCAGACTGTGCTTACCTTTTTGCTTGCCGAATGAAGAGTTGAGGAGCTATTGTTGGAGCCACAGAAGACTTGTTGCAAGAAGAAAATCCCTGATCCAGAGCCTTTGCACCTGTTGCTGCTGCTGCATGAGGTCCAGAGAGAAGAGAGTCGAATGCCAAAGCGCCAAGAGGATTCTGTTTGCGAGCTCAAGGGTCCAGAGAGAAGAGAGTCAAATGCCAAAGCGCCAAGAGGATTCTTTTTGCGAGCTCCAGGGTCCAGGGGCTGCAACAGATGCAGAAAGGGGTAATGAAGGCTATCGACGCTGGCAGTTTCACCGACGTCGGCCGAAGGGTTGCCGACGTCGGCGGTCGCAGGATGGGGACAGAGGCTAAAAATAGCCTCTGCCCATTCTTGCACGCCGTCGGGGGAGGGGTTATGGGAAGAACGGTCACGAAGAAGCCTAAATGGGCGTGGGGGGAAGATAATGAGGAGATTTGGCCTAATAAATGCTAGGGGGAAGGTGGAGGGATTCAAGGGAGGATCCAAGGTGGCAAGGGTAGGGTGGAAAGGGGGCCACTTGATTAAAATATTTAAATTATTTTAATCAAATGGAGGCCAAGGGTTAGGATAGGGGTTTGAGGTGGACAAGGGGGAGAACTGAGGTGCAGACACGTTTGTGATGTCTACATTTGCCCCTTTTTGTCTTGTTGGTTGTTCTAGACGAACTGTAAGACAAAAACAGGAGTTGGTTGCCCCAGAAAAAGGATGAGGTGTTCCCCCCTCAAAGCGATAGTCGAGAGAAGGGAACCGAAGATCGAGTGTTGATTTGACAGAGAAATGGATAGAAGAGAGTGAGTGAAAACGCTGCCATAGTCGTGATTGCGCGTAGTCCACTTCACAAGAGGGTCAGGTCAAATTGTCGCATGTCGAGGGTCAAGGAGTGCCAAAATTGAAGTAACCGGGCCCCAGCATTTAGTCGTCTACTGATCGGGTCACTCAATCTACGCTGAAGCTCCAAATGGTCATCGTGCTCTAGGTATCCAGGGCTCAAGAAGTGCTCCCAGAAACACGAAAAAGCCACAAGTATTAGGGATCAACTGGTTTGCGATCCTATACTTGCGAAGGGTCAAAAATAGTCTGCGGACAATTTTGCTAACCAGCCGTGAGGTAGCACACACGCAAAAACAACCAAGGCAACACGCTGTCTTGGAAGTGGTTGAAGGTCGAAGGAGGTACGCATGATCTCCAATGGTCATTGGTCAAGAGGATGGATGGACGAAAGGATGCGGCCGAGCTAACCCCAGAAGGCCCCATGTCAACTGAGTGCTGCCTACATAGCCCTTGTCGTAGGGCCTCAGGCCAATGTAGTTCTCCCTAAAAGGGAGGAAGGGTCAGAGGGATTGATTGGTCTTGGTCAAAGTCGATGATTGGTCTTGGTCAAAGTTGACGGAGTTGGTCGTGATAAGAGTTAAAGAAGAGAAGGTTTGTCCATCATAGAGACGAACAAACGGGGGTGGTCGAGCTAACCTCAGAGGATGTGGTATCTGAGTGCTACCTACATAGCCCTGGTCATAGGGCCTCAAACCAATGTAGTTCGGACTGCGAGGGTCAAAATGGTCGATGATGAGTTTGGTCATGTGTCGAAAGGATGAGGGCAAGAGGATGCTATAGATGTCACATGGGTCGAGAGGCTTTCATCTCTAGCAAGTTTCCATAGTCGTGATGGATGCATGCTAAAAATGAATGGAGGTCTATTTATGCTTCAACAAGTATTGGTTTATGCTTAACATAAATTGGGTCGGGTTGATAGTTTCCATGTGTATTGGTGTTCATGGAAACTATGTGAAAAAGACTAAGATGATGCCTGATGTCATGTTGAAAATGTCGAGGTTGGTTTGGAAATGTTGAAGTTGGTTAGGTTTAATGTGACCAAAGTAAAAGATAAGTGAAAGGCAAATTGATCTTTCATTGACAAAGACCAAAAGGACAGCATAGATAGGGGTTATTAGAACAAAAGCCCCGTTCATGCATTACGTCGTTGACCAGTGTTGAGTTAGAGCGGTAATCGAATCACTTTGACATTAAAGTGAGCTCGAAGTCCCTTGAGCGGGTGATAGGAGGAGGAAAGAGGGTAACCCATTTTAAGAGCAGGAATAACCGTGCCCCTTTTTATAGGAGACCCTGAGACAGCTACAAGCCAAATCCGTGACTTTTTTTTTTTTTTTTTTGGTGCAGGCTGATCGATGCGGGAAGCCTACATAGAGATGTCTTTTGATGTATGGTCAGTTTGCAAAGCTGATCAATGCGGGAAGCTTCTAAAAAAGGTGCTGTTTGTAGCAAGATTAGTCATAGCCATCCTTTGAGGGAGTGGTCTATATTTTTGCTTAATAATGTTTGAGTAGCTGTCCTTCAAGGGATCAGTCTAGTAATACAGCAATGATAGTACAGCTGTCCTTCGAGGGATCAGTCTGTCTTTTTGATTTGACTTGATTTTGTGACCATGGATATGTTTTGACATCTTGGTTTGTATTTTTTTTTGATAGGAATTTGAGTCACGGACAAGACTGTAGAAGTTCAAGGACGCCCTTTTTATTAGGACAAAGCATCCATGCATCATAAAAGGGTTGACAAGTGATAGGAAGCAGGGTTGATAGGAAAAGGAATGACAATGACAAGGGGTTGCTCAAGGGATGAGCTCAAGTAAAACGTCAAGTGATCGAGCACTCGACTAACAGTAGAAATGGTCGAAGACGCAAGACAGAAAGAGGGGTTTAAGGTCTAATAAGACCCTGGGCCATGCTTGTATGTTATGATAAGGTCTAAGTCAATTAGGAGCAAACATGCCCCAATTGCCTCTTTCCAGATTGGTCAGGTGTTTGATTGATGGATGTGAAGTTGGTTGACATTGTCGTTGGTTGGTTGAAAAAGGTTGAATGTTTGGTCGAGAGGTCTGGTTGATTGATATTTGGTTGAGACTAATCGAATAATTGGTCGGGGGTTGGGTCGATGGACACTTGGTCGAGATTTAAGATTAAATAAGTGATTGATATGTGGTAGAGACTGGGTTGAAGAGTTGGTCGAGGTTTGGATGAAGGGTGAATTCCCCCAGCGGGTAGGGAGAATGTTTGAAAGATTGGTTAAGGTCGGTTGAGGTTTAGTGGTCAGATGGATGGTATTAATGTCGAATAAGGGGGTCAAAGGTGGCAAAGGGACCATAGTCTGGCGTGGAGATCCCGATTTAGGAGAGGCATGAGTCGGGGTTGATGTTTTGTTGAAGAGGTGGTCAAGAGGATCCTTGGTGAGAAGGGTGTCCTTTTTCCGGTGTTGACGAATGACAGCTTTGAGAGCGCAACAACGCTCAGTGTCATGTCCCGAAGTGTGATGATAGTGACAAAACTTAGAGTTGTCGAACCAAGATGGCCTTGATTCGAGAGTTGATGGGCGGAGTGGTGTTGAAGGTTTATTGATGATGTGGTTGAAAGGGGAGGTGTCATTCTCCAAACATTGGCGAATGGCGACCTTGAGGGCACAACAATGCTCCGTGTCGTGTCCAGGCGTGCGATGATATGCACAAATGCAAGTGTGGTCGAACCAAGGTGGTTTAGGCCCGAGAGATTGATAATGTCTAAGAGGTGGGAGATCGATACGAGAGGACTGCAACAATTGCCGTAAGAGGAAGACATATGAACCTGCCAACGGGTCGGGATGTTTTATTGCAGTGAGGGTTGGTGACGTTGGTTTGGGAGGTGAAAGAGGCAAAGGTCGAGGGTTTGGATGAGATGTATGTCTGATGGGATGAGGGAGTAATGGAGGCAACGTGCCTCGGTGAAGTATGGGAGTGGGAAGCACTCCTATTAAAGTGGACGGATGCGGGCCCAAGATTGAAGGTAACGACGAAGGTGGGGGAGGAATCCTCTGATGTGGTCTAGTGGTCTTCGTTGGTTTGGGTCGAGGGCCACCGTTGTGTGAGGCAAGGTTAGATATGGGTTTGGGTTTGGATGTGGACGAAGGTGAGTGAGATGTAGAAATCTCACGCAAAGGGCAAGAGGAAACCGTGACTGGGTCTTCCTCGGTTGAAACGGGTGGAGAGACTGGTTCTTCTCTTGGTGGAGAAGAAATAAGAGAGGGCGGCTCCTCAAGTGGGCAGAGGGCATGGATGATCGTGCCTTCTACTTGTAGTTGAGGAGTAGGCAAGGTAGGGTCTTCGGATGAAGGTGGGCTTAATGGCGTTGATGTGGTCAAAGCATCCTCCAATACAAGAGAGGTAGATGGAGGACTAGTAGGAGAAGAAGGTTCCTCATCCTTTAATGGAAGAGGTTGGTCAAGGAAAAGAGGCAAGATAGTGCTAATCGTGTGAATGTCATGGTCTTGAGGGTCATTGGTCGAAGTCTGGATGTTGTTTTGAGTAGGCGGATGGTTCAAAAATGGGTGTTTGAAGATGTCGATATGTTGGTTAGGTGGGGCGTTCGGGTTATCTAAAACAAGATCCCCCTTGTCGATCATGTCTTGGATGATGTTTTTGAAGGTTCGGCAGTTGTCAATGTCATGGCCTTGGACGCGATGAAAGGGACAGAAGTCGGCCTCCCTATACCATGTAGGGATAGCTTTTGAAGGGTCAAATTGAGGCGGTCAGATTGGAGGGAGATTGAGGACCCCCTCCTTGAGTAGTTTTTCCAAAACGGAAGCGTATGGTTCTCCAAGTGGAGTGTAAGAACGCTGAATGTACCGTTGTTGGAATTGTTTGGTGATGCTTGGAGATGTTGAAGGTTGAGAGTAATTAGTTGACGTCGAGGATGGTGATCTAACGACCACAGTGTTGGCCACTCCTTTAGATTTGGAATTGGCAGAAGAAGAAGGTCTGGAAGAAGAATGGCCCATAGATTTTGCATTGGTATGACGCAATTTGACCTTATCTTCTTCAAGGGCGCGGAGTTTGAGCTTTCGAGCCATGATGAAAGCTTCGTCAAAAGTGCGAAATGTCTAAATCCACAAGGTAGAAGAGATGTGTCTGGCACATGCTCGAGAGAAAAGCTCGATGAGCTCAGGTTGAGGCAAAGAGAAGGAGAGCTGGTTGATCAGACCTCTCCAACGAGCGACAAAATCGATAATTGATTCGTCATCAAATTGCCTGATGGAGTAAAGGTCTGTGATTGAGACTTGTTTGGTGATGTTGATTGAGAAATGGTCAAGAAACAGTTGGGCGAGTTGAATGAATGAAAAGATAGAGTGTCTGGCAAGAGAACTATACCAGTCAAGGGCAGGGCCAGAAAGGGACATAGGGAACGTGCGTAAAAGTAACGCATCATCATGGGCAATAAGATAATAGGCATGTCTAAATGCCCGTAGATGTTGTTGTGGGTCTTCCTTACTCTGAAAGCGAGTGAATTTAGGAAGCTCCCAATGGTTAGGGTATGGTCGAATAGGGACGAAAGGATGGATGGGCTCGTTGCAAATTTGCTCATATGACAAAGTATTGCTTGAACCGGAAATAGAGGCTTCGAGACTGGACATTTTATCCATCAGCATTTTGATAAGATCTACTGACGGATTGGCGGGTTGAGCGCCCCCTAAGTTGTAAGGCGCTTGGAAGAGGCTAGAGGAGGCATGCGACATAGTCGGTTGTACAACGTACGGATGACTAGTCGCAGGGGCAGAAGTGGAGGCTAAAGGTGGTTGCATTACGAAGGTTGAAGGTATAAGTTGACTGGGCACCGTCAAAGGTGGTTGAATGACGGCGCTGGTAGAAAGACGGGTCGGCACGCCTACATTTGTGGGCGCAAGAGTATGAGGGGGCGAGACAATCAAGTTCTGATATGATGTAGAACTTGGTTGAACTGCAGGCGGTTGAAGGGGTAATGGAACCTCGATGGAGGTCGATCTAAAAATAGACGGGGAGGCCAAACTTTGCGTATTGGCCATGGTTGGGTTAATAGTTGAGGCGAAAGGCTGAGTCATAAAGGGTCGGGTGGTGAATGGCGTGGATGTCATCGCCACGTCACCCGAAAGGTCTCGCATTGGGTTTCTCATGAGATAGTTTTGGAGGGCTGCGGTATTGAGGTCCAGGAATCTCTCGAAATCTTGGTCCCCTTCAGGAATGATGGGAATTTGAGTTGGGGTCGGGGTCAGGGTCGGTCCTGTAGGAGTTCTTTCAGTCTCTGAGTGGAACTCCATGATAGGACTGGTTAGGGACGGGATAGACGGAAGTGGTTGTTGGCTAAAGTGGTTAAGAAGAGAGTCCTGGTTCCAGAAACTGTGTTCTTGTAGTCTCAGAAAACTAGAATGTGGTCTTTGACAGAGAAGGGACAGGTTTTAGGTTGCTGGTTTTGAAAAAAAAGGACAGTGACAGAGACCGATGTCGGTTGAAAAACTGATGTCGGTAGGAAATGTGGCCGACGTTGGTCAGATAATCGATGCCGGTAACAGAAGAAAGCTGACGTCGGTGACATAATCGATGCCGGTAACAGGGGAAAGCTGACGTCGGTGGAAGAACCAATGCCGGTGACTGTGGAAAGCTGACGTCGGTGGAAAAACTGATGCCGGTGACTGTGTCTTCCAGAGAACCAAAAGATTCTTGGAAAAACAATGAAGAAAGTGTCCTCACTCACTCAAACAAACAGATGAGAAGAGGAAAATAGAGAGAGACAGACAAGCCTAAGCGATAAATCCTAGGAATTAACTTTAGAATTTGTGGCTTATGCCTTAGATGAATGTTTAAAGAGATTGGCTGTCAAGAAGGTCCTAGAAGAAGGCGGTCTAAAGATGGTTTCGGGTGTTGTTTTAGGTGCTCAAAGTCTATGTTAGGGTCTGGTACGTGGCCTGGTGCTAAGGAGCAAGCTCCCCTCACTTCACGATTCCAGTGGTTAGCTGGTCTCGCTTAGCCAAGATATACCTCACCTAGAGTTTATCCTCCACCAGAGAACGGAGTGGGCTTCCCCCTTGGTGATGAAATCCAAGTAGGGTCATCGGGATAGGTAAGGTATCCGCTAGGGGATGAAATCCCAGTCGGGCCTTGTCTCAAGTAAGTTTTATGTTCGTTTTAGTGCATGTGGTCTGGTAGTGTAACATCAAGTGTCTACGATTTATTCAATATGCGGATTAAGTTACTAGATGTCGACTAATGCAAGCACAAGCAGAAATGAAAGTGCAATACGTTTTAATGCCCAAGTCGAAATGTGATGTTTGTTATGAAGACAAGTTTGAGAAAGGGTTGAGAGTATGATGTTTAGACTAGTCTAGAAATGCAAGGAAGAAAAGAAAGATTCGTTTTAGTCCTGCTTATAGTGTCATTGAGAAGAAAAGAAGGAGGAGAAAAGGTAAGAACCTAATGCTACTAAATGAATGAAGAAGAAAAGGAACCCAGGAGGAACCTAGGGTCCCACCGGGCATGCCAGAGATGTTTCTATCGCTAATTCGCTTTTCAGATTTAAGAGAAAGAAGAAACTAAAAAGATGAATGGACAAGGCATGTGAAGTACCTGGATAAAGATCGCGCACCGTAATCCAGACGCTTGTGAGCACTCCTCTTTGGTTGTGGAGGAATGACACCTGCAAGAAAAAAGGAAACTTGGACAAGAAAATGTTAGATGGATAGGCGGTGGGTTGCCAAGCAAAAGCTTGTTCCCAGAAGTGCGAAAACTTCCTCAAGGGAGGTCAACCCACTGATAACAGACAGATAAAAGACCAAGGAAATATAGAATGCCAGAATATAGAAATGACAAAGAAATTAGGAAGGAAAGAAAAGACAAAATGATTACCTGAAGGAGCTGTTGGGCTGAAGACAGTCGCCGAGGTCGGAAATGTCGCCGGTGTCGATTATCTGATCTGCCGGCGTCGGCTATCCTGCCGACGTCGGTTGGGGAAGTGACCGGCGTCGGTCGGGGTTGTGGCCTGTAGTCGGGTCTGGGTTGCTTTCTGGACTGTGGACGGGTCTGGTTTGGGAACGGGGTCGAGACAGAGTTCGGGGACAAATTTAGATGGACTGGGGAATGGTCTAGCTCTGGTTGGGTGCCTTGTGCAAGGTCTTTGTTGACAGGGGGATGAGGAAGTTGTCTGGGATTGGATTAAAAGAGGGACAGGGAAGAGGAAGATACACAGAGGACAGGACCTGAGAAGGCTTTGCAGCCTCTCAGGGGGAAGAACAGAGGGAGTAGAAGACAGTAGATAGGATAGATAACTGAAAACTAAAGAAAAGAAATAAAATGAAACACCAGACTGTGCTTACCTTTTTGCTTGCCGAATGAAGAGCGGAGGAGCTGTTGTTGGAGCCACGGAAGACTTGTTGCAAGAAGAAAATCCCTGATCCAGAGCCTTTGCACCTGTTGCTGTTGCTGCACGAGGTCCAGAGAGAAGAGAGTCGAATGCCAAAGTGCCAAGAGGATTCTGTTTGCGAGCTCAAGGGTCCAGAGAGAAGAGAGTCGAATGCCAAAGCGCCAAGAGGATTCCGTTTGCGAGCTCCAGGGTCCAGGGGCTGCAACGGATGCAGAAAGGGGTAATGAAGGCTGCTGATGCCGGCAGTTTCATCGACGTCAGCCGAAGGGTCGCCGACATCGGCGGTCGCAGGATGGGGACAGAGGCTAAAAATAGCCTCTGCCCATTCTTGCACGCCGCCGAGGGAGGGGTTATGGGAAGAACGGTCATGAGGAAGCCTAAATGGGCGTGGGGAGAAGATAATGAGGAGATTTGGCCTAATAAATGCTAGGGGGAAGGTGGAGGGATTCAAGGGAGGATCCAAGGTGGCAAGGGTAGGGTGGAAAGGGGGCCACTTGATTAAAATATTTAAATTATTTTAATCAAATGGAGGCCAAGGGTTAGGATAGGGGTTTGAGGTGGACAAGGGGGAGAACTGAGGTGGAGACACGTTTGCGGTGTCTACAAGTGGCTCTGTATCTACAAGGGTGCTTCAAGAGGTTGATCTATAAGAAATTACCCCTTGATGGATTTATAATTGATGTATTCTATCTTTAATTCACTCAAAATCATGATCCATTTGACCATGCTTCCTTGTAAAGTTGTTTTGGATAGTAGATACTTGAGCAGATCTACTTTGCAAATGACCATGGTCTTGGTTCTCAACATGTAATGTTGTAGTTTCTAAGCTATGAAGACCATAAATAAAAATATTTTTTAATAGGCATATAATTATGATCATACATGACCAATTTATGACTTAGTACATGGCATGCTCATTTCCATTATCATCATGTTGAGATAGAAGTGCCCTCAGGGTTTTTTTATGGTTGATATATACAATAAGACTGATTTTCCTGGCATTGGTGGTAATAAAATAGGCAGATTTGATAGAGAGTCTTTTAAATTCTAAAAATATTTTTGGTACTCATCATCCTAATGGAAGGTAACTCCCTTCTTCAAAAAATGTGCAAAGGGATGGAACTTGTCAGCCAAATGAGCTATAAGGCATCTGATAGACTATATCTTGCCTTAAATATTGTGAATTTGCTTCAAATTGGTTGGTGGTGGCATCTAAGTTATGGCTTGTACTTTGGTTGGATTGACTTCAATCCCTTTATGAGACATAATGAAGCCAATAATTTTTTTTGAAGTGACTCTAGAAACACACTTCTTAGGATTGTGCTTGACTTTGTATTCATGTAGTATTTCAAATCATTCATAGTGCTGTTCGATGATTGGCCTTGGTCTTTGATTTTCTTAGGATGTTATTGATCTAGTCTATAACAATGTCATACATTATATCATGAAATATGATGGTCATGGATCTTTATTATGTGGCCCATATGTTCTTGAGACCAAATTACATAACTTGATAATAGAATGTTCCCCATGTTTAGTGAATGCTATTTTCTGTTGGTCTTCTCGCACAATCTAGATCTGGTTGTACCCTAAAAATATGTCCATCAGTGAAAGCATTTCATAACCCATTGTGGAGTCAACAACCATGTCAATGTTTGGTAGAGGATAGTTATATTTGGAGTATTCCTTTTTTATCTCTCTAAAAGCAATACATATTCTTATTCTTTCTAGCTTCTTGTTGACTGGTACAACATTCGATATCCACTTTGAGTAGTTGATTGATCGAATACATCTTACTTCCAAGATGTTTTCTAACTCTTTTTTAACTAATAAAAAAATGAGAGGATGCATCTTATATAATTTTTATTTTATAGGTTTGACATCAAGATGTAACACAAGGTGGTGCACAACCAAGGTGGGGTCCAAACATGGCATGCCAGAGTAGGCCCATGCAAACATAAGAAGTGTTGAAACATAACAACCAAGGTGGGGTTCAAATATTTGCTAACCTATGTATTTTCCTCCATAAGAAGTGTTGAACCATCTTCTAAAATGGTTAGCAAAGATTTGAAGTGGCATGTGATGGTAGAGTCCTCTGTTAAGACTAGCTATTCAAGTTTTTTGAGGCACGATGAATCATAATCCCCCAATGGTAGGGATGGTCATGTGATAAATATTATTGAAAACTCTTGAATGATTTGATTAAAATCTTGTTATTATTCAAAACTAAACTCAAATCTATAGGTAAGTTCATCATTGGTGGTCTCCTGAGTTATGTTTGAGGAAGGTTGAACACCCCCATCTAATGGTGCCCAAAACATGTTTTCACCACTAGACTGGCCTTTCTCTTTACTATTTCCCTGGTCCAAAAATTAACTCAAAGAATTTTTCATTTTGGGACCTCAATGTTTTATTTAATTGTTTATGGCTCAGGGTGTTCACCCATTCTCCAAAATAGGCTGTAGGATCCAACTTGATTGAGAACCCTTGTTTTTGGTCTCCCAATAGAACATTGTCCCTCAAACCTAAAAAATTGTAGAAGGCCTCATCATTATGAAACTCATCAACTGACACTATTGATTCTTATTGTTCCCAATCTATAAGTTGAGGAAATATAAAGGAAGTGAGTTATGTTAAATAACTAGTTGAAGGGTACAAATTGCATTGGTATCAAACAAATTGGTATTGACCAGGTCATCAAAAGTGTTATGATCAGATTCTACTTCACTATCGGCATCATCATCACTACTCATTAGTGTTAGAACACAAATAAGGTACATGGGGTCACCCCTAAGTATTTTAAATCCAAGACCATATGTTCCTTTGTATCGAGTGGTAGAAATTTGCTCAAGTGGACCCTATTGATTTAGCCCAAGGCATCCTCCTTCATAGGCATGTCTTTTCATGCTTTTGTTTGAAATGGGATACTTTTCATTTAAGTAATAGTTATCCATGTTATCATTATACAACCAAGATTCATCATATGCAAGTGGGTCCTATTCTTGGCCAATGGACGATATGAAAATGAGAAGTGCTGGACTATGCAATTTGATTTTGCCCTTTTGTTACCATTTCATGCATGGTGGTTTGGCTTTAGGTTTTCCATAGGACTTAGGGTTTTGTGGAAGCTTGGTAATGTGGAATGTATCACGGGTCAAATATTCTCCTGGGATATTGTTTGAGATAGTATAATGATTAGATATTTTAGGAGGCATCTTGTGAAAAAGTGAATCAAGGGTATTTGGGTTAATATAATTGGCCTCCGGTGAATCAAACAGTATTTCTTTCCCCTTGTCCTTCTTAAGAATTATATTCAAGCCAAAATGGTATTTATAGCTTTGGTACTTGGTCTCCAAATGCTTGTAATATTTTTATGACTAAAAATCTCTATGGATAGTAACCTCCACACCTGAATGGGAGAGCTTGATACATTGGTGTAATGTTTAAGGGATTACATGAATTTCATGTATTTAAAGTCTACCCAAAAGAATATTATATGACAAATCAAGGTCTAAAATGTGGCATAGTTTATCATGGGTCAAGGGCCCAATAATAACTAGCAATTTGATGGTGCCTATAGGCCTTGATGGTGATTGTTTCTAGTTGAAGATTGACTATAGTGTACTTGAGAAGCTTGACGAGCTTTAGAGACTTAATGTTTAGAACTAATCCATTGTCTATGAGGACACATTTCACTTTATGCCATGTTATGACAACTTCAATGTACAATGAATTATTATGCTAAAGGCCAAGGGATGACATATTAATTTGGTCAAAGGTCAGTTATTGATCTAGGGCTAAATGTCCAACCAAAGCTTAAAATTTGTCTAGAGATATATCATTAAGAACTTGGGATTAGACAAGGAACTCTATCAAGATATTCTTGTGGATGGTGGACATATGTAATAAATCTAAAATGGATATTTGTACAAGTATATTCTATAATTATTCCATAATATCAAACATATTTTATTACATAATGGTAAATTGTTTGTTCTTAGCCAGAACAATGGGTTGGATAGGTGAAGTGGAAGATAGTTATGGGCCTGGGATGGTAAACTTTGACCACTGAGTCGTGATTGCATAATCAAGATCAGATATAGGACCATTGTTGCTAGAAAATGATGGTGGTGGGGGAAAAATAGGATAAGTCTTAGTTTCTAGTACACTTGTGCATGGTCATGGGCCAATGATGAGTTATTAGTATGAGGTCCAAAAGTAGTAATCCCTATTTGTTGGTATGCCTATATGTGGTCCCAAGATAAGGAAGGATCACTGGCATTAGATGGCTAGTTGGAATTAATTGATAATGGTCTTATTTGATTGGTATTTGGTCTTAGATTGATGGATATGGTTGAATTATGACCTCCCACAATATGGCTTACAACATTGTTATATTCATGTGTAACTTCTTGGTAGTTTTATTGATTATTGGCATCATTCTGGCCTTGGTTCCATCTATTTAGTTGACATTGTTGGTTTTACTATTGGTTTTATTAGTTCTATCTTGGTTTTTGATACTATTGTTTTTATTGTGTTGGCCGCTATTGTTGGTTGTTATGTTGTAGAAAGGGGTTTTGATAAATTTTGAGGTTATGATTGGACATGGAAGCTCCATTATTCAATGTTATCTCTTTATTTTCCAATATATTCTCAATCAAATGTTTAATTTTGACATAAAATCACAAATTATGTCTATTAACTCAATGATACTCACATAATTCATTTTTTTGGTACCAATCTGGATAAAAAATACCCTCAAGATAGTGTTTTGGAATGGGTCAGATAATTAGATTACCGATGATGAGCTTGAAAGACATGAATTCAATGGGTTCTCTAAGGTCACTACAAATGTGATGAGTATCCATAGTTTTCCTTAGAGGAGGGGTTTGTAAAGGCAAAGGTTATTGTATTTGTTGTGCTTGTTGTGTTTATTGAAGAGGTTATTAGTTAGGAGTAATTTACATATGTGGCATAGGTTGAGCAGATGGTGTTTTCATTGTTTGGACATGTCATGACTTAGTTACTCCATTTTTGACAACATTTTTATTATGATTGAACATCTTGGACTTTTCATAACTATTGGCCTATGCTGATTGTGATGCTTGTGTTTAGACTTGGCTCTAATTTTGGTTTTGGCCATTTCCTTGGTTCATAGTTTGGTTTTAATTTGATGAGGTAAATTTGATGATCCCTTTTTTAATAAGTAATCTTTTGATTAACAAACCTTTATCAATGATTTTCTTAAAAGTGTGTGCACATTGTAGCTCTAGGTAATAAGATATCTCAACATGTAAATTCTTGGTAAACATAATGGCCAATTGCTTGTCTGGTAAACTATGGGTAAATAGGATTGTAAGTACTCTTCATCACTATAGATAACTTACAAAGATTTCACTAACCTTATGTTTGTCTTGTGTCAAATCTACCAATGAAATTTCATGCTTGAGATTGTAAAAGTGCTGCACAAACTTGTTTGAAAGATCATCAAAATCAAAAATTGAATTATTAGGAAATTTTAAAAACCACTCTAGATATTGTCTTGCTAGACTCCTTGGGAAAAATAGTAGGAGCTATATGTCACTGTAAGCCACCGGTTGACAAGAAACAAAGAATTTGGTTAAGTGGACATTGGGGTCTTTTTTCTCCTTATATTTGTCAAATTTTGACCATTTGTACCCTGGAGGAAATGGTATTTGTAAATACTCCATGTTGAATGGGTAGGAACACACATCATCCACATAAACTTCTTAGTCTATTTCCCAGCTTGGTGTTGAGTTGTGGAGCTAAAAGCTTCACTAATGAGCTAATGTGGAGGTTGCTAGGTTTACACAGTAACTGGCATTGGTCAGAACCAACTGACATCAGTTAGGGGTCAGCTGGCATCGGTCATCTTCAGATCGACACTGACTTTTGTGCATTTCCAGATGTTTCCAAAATTGCTATTTTTAGGAGAACAGTTAGTTTGCATGTAAAGACTAAAATTAGTTTTGAGTCTATTTTTCTAATTATTGTTTGTTTTCAATTCTATTTAAGAGACCCATGGGGTAGTATTGTAATTTGAGAAAGATAAGCAAGATCAAGAAGATCTGCAAGAATCAAGAAGATTATTAAAAAATCTTGTTCCATGATTGCTGTAGCAATTTGAGTGTGTTTTTATATGTTTCTGATTTCTAGTTACTTATTACTTCTAGTTTTAATTTTGTGTTTAGTTGCTTATACAAAAGTAATCAATTGTACTCTAAGATCCTAACAACTGGTATCAGAGTGTGTTAGTGTTTGTTGATTACAGAATTCACTCACAGGGGTTTCTGATTGAGTGGGAGTAAAGTAATGGCAGAAGAAAGTAAACTAACAATGGAGAAATTCAAGGGCAAGAATTATCAATTATGGAGGATGCAGATTGAAGATTATATGTATCAGAAAGATCTATATTTACTGTTGGGTGGGGTTTCAAGGAATCCCACAGATATGGAAGATGAAGAATGGAATGTTCTTGATAGAAATGCTCTTGGATGTATAAGGTTGAGCTTGGTAGCTTCTACATTTTCCAACTTATCACAGGCAAAGACAATGGTAGAGTTAATGGATACTTTGGCAAATTTATATGAAAAACCCTCAGCTTTGAATAAGGTATATCTTATGAAGCAACTATTTAATTTGCAAATGTAAGAAGGTGGATCTATATCTAGTCATCCTAATGATTTCCATACAATAGTAAATCAGTTAAATTTAGTCAAAATAGTTTTTGATGATGAAATTAAGGCTCTCTTAATCTTATGCTCTTTACTTGAAAGTTGGCATAGTTTGGTAATGGCAGTTAGTAATACTGCATCTGCTTCAAATATTTTGAAAGTTGATGATGTTGTTAGTGTAATCTTGAATGAATAAATTCATAGGAAAAGCACAGAGGAAACATTAGGTAATGCTTTAAGTGTTTAAAGTAGGGGAAGGCAAAGAGAGAAGGGCAAGCAAGGGAAATCAAGGTCAAAGATGGGAAGTAGATCCAAATCTAGAAATGGAAGAATAACCTGCTAGAATTATGGAAAGAAAGGGCATGAAAAGAAAGATTGTTGGTTGAAGGATAACAAAGAAAATTTGCATGAAGGTAATAAAGAAGCAAAATTTGTAGGTATTGTTGCATAGGATGCTCTTTAATTTTCTTTGGATAATAAAGTAGAATCATGGGTTTTAGATTCTGGTGCAACCCCAAATAGAGAATTTTTCAATGATTATGTCCATGGAGATTTTATAAAAGTTTATTTAGGGGATGATGAGCCTTTTAAAATTATTGGCAAAGGAAAAGTGCAACTGAAATTGTAGAATGACAACACATGGGTATTGAAGGATGTCATGCATGTACCCATCTTGAAGAGGAATCTAATTTCTGTAGGAAAGTTGGGTGATGAGGGTTGCACAGTAACTCTCACAGCTGAATCTTGGAAAGTTTCCAAGGGTGCACTTGTATTAGCAAAAGGTAAGAAAGTAGGTACACTTTATCTATCTGCTTGTATTAATGATTATTCTCCTTCTATTTTATGTACTTCAGATGTAGATGTAAAGTTGTGGAAATGTAGGCTTGGTCACATGAGTGAGAAGGGAATGAATGTTCTTAAGTCAAAAGGTAAGCTTTCAGATTTGAAAAGCATAGATCTAGATTTCTATGAGCATTGTATTTTTGGGAAATAGAAGAAAGTGAGGTTTCTCAAAATTGGGTCAACAAAGAAGAAGCACAAGTTGGAGCTTGTTCACACAGACGTGTGGGGACCAACTCAGGTATCTTCTATTAGAGGATCACAATATTATGTTTCTTTCATTGATGATGCTACAAGAAAGGTATGGGATTATTGCATAAAGAGGAAATCTGATGTTTTTGACACATTTAAGAAATAGAAAGCTTTGGTTAAGAATTAAATAGGTTTGAGATTGAAGTGCCTTAGATCTGACAATGGTGGTGAGTACTGTAGCAATAAATTCAATAGTTACTATTCTATGAGTAGAATACGTAGGGAAAGGATGGTCCAAGGACACCTCAACAAAATGGAGTTGCTGAAAGGATGAATAGAATAATAATGGAGCGTGCACAGAGTATGAGGTTGCATGCTAGTTTGCCCTTACAGTTTTGGGTAGAAGCTATAAATACTACGGTTTACCCGATTAACAGAGGACCTTCTACTACACTAGATGGTGGAATTTTAGAAGAGGATTAGACAGGTAAAAAGGTAGATCTTTCATTTCTTAGAGTTTTTGGTTTTGAAGCTTTTGTGCACATTGACAAAGAAAATAGAAAGAAGCTGGATGCTAAATCTATGCGGTGCACTTTCATTGGTTATGGTTTTGGAGATTTCAGATTCTGGTTGTGGAATTTAGAAACTAACAAAATTATTAGAAGCCATGATGTAGTTTTCAATGAGAAGGTGATGTACAGTGATCAACTCAAGAGGCTGAATAATTCTGAGCAGGGCAATCTTGATTTGGAAGTGGTTATGATCTCAAATGAGCTTGCGGGTAAAAATTATCACTCATAGAAAAACATAGAGACTGACATCAGTCAGGTGGAAATCAACATCTGTCAGGTGGAAATTAGCATTGATTAGGAGGAATCGACATTAGTTGGGTGCAGACTGACATCGATCAGAGATGATCACGATCAGTCACTGTCAGAAGGAAATTTGGGTGGACAATAAGCTATAAATGAGTCTCAAACACCCATAAGGAGGTCTGAAAGGGTAAGTAAACCTCCAATTCATTATTCCCCTTATTTATACTACTTTTTGCTCACTGATGGTGGAGAACCAGAAAGTTTTGAATAGGCAATGCAGGTAGAATCCAAGAAATAGTAGGAGCATGGCATGAATGAGGGAATCGATTCCTTGGAAGAGAAACATACATGGAATTTGGTTGAGTTGCTAGCTAGAAAGAAAGCACTAAAAAACAAATGGGTATACACATTAAATGAAGGAGAAAATGGAAAAATGAGACATAAGGACAGGTTGGTAGTAAAGGGATTTGCACAGAAACTAGGTATTGATTTTGGTGAAATTTTTTCTCTTGTAGTAAAGATGACTTCTATTCAGACTGTATTGTGTTTAGTTGATATTGAGGATTTGCATCTTGAGCAGCTTGATGTTAAGACAACATTTCTTCATGGAGATTTGGATGAAGAGATATATATGGATCAGTCGGAAGGTTTTGAGGTCAAAGGTAAGGAGAAACTTGTGTGCAGGTTGAAGAATAGCTTATATGGTCTTAAGCAAGCTCCAAGACAATGATATTTGAGGTTTGACAGGTTTATGATAGAGCATGGCTCTAGTAAATGTCAATCTGACCATTGTGTTTATTTTAACATATTGGATAATGGTAGTTATATTATCCTATTACTGTATCTAGATGATATGCTTGTTGTAGGTTCACACATGCAAAAAATTACTGAGCTTAAGGTAAAATTAGCTCACACATTTGCCATGAAGGATCTAGGAGTAGCAAATAAAATCCTTGGCATTAGTATTAAGAGAGACAGGAAAAATCACAATTTGATTTTGTCTCAAGAGGATTATGTGAATAAGGCGTTGGAGAGGTTCAATATGCAGGATGCAAAACTGGTAAGCACACCTATGGCTGGACACTTCAAGTTGAGCAAATAACAGTGTCCTAAATCACATGATGAGGTTAAGTACATGAGTAGAGTTTCATATGATTTAGTAGTTGGGAGCTTGATGTATGCAATGGTATGTACTAGACCAGATATTACCCAAGCAGTGGGATTTGTCAGCAAGTTTATGGCCAATCCAGGGAAGGAACACTGGAAAGTAGTTCAGTGGATTCTCAAATATCTGAGAGGGACTAGTAGTAGGCATTTATGCTATGAAGGGTCAAACACTTCTCTACATGGGTATGTAGATTTGGATATGGCAGGTGACTTGGATGATAGGAGAAGCACCACAGGATATGTGTTCACTGTTGGTGAAATGGTGGTTAGCTGGATTTCAAAGTTGCAGAAGGTTGTTGCCTTGTCTACTACAGAGGCATAATACATTGCAGTCATAGAGGCTAGCAAGGAAATGATTTGGATGACTCAGTTCATGAAAGAGTTGGGAAAGGAGCAATAGAGTTGTAAATTGTATAGTGATAGTCAAAGTGCAATTCATTTGGCAAAGAATTCAGCCTTTCATTCAAGAACCAAACATATACAGCTTAGGTACCACTTCATTAGACAGGTATTGGAGGATGGACAGTTGAAGCTAGAAAAGATCCATATAGATAAGAACCCTGCTGATATGTTAAAAAAGCTGATAAAAAAGGAGAAGTTGAATCTTCATTCAACTTTTGTTGGCCTTCAAGATTGAACTTGAAGAGGGAGAAACAAGCCAGAGATGTTTAGAGGATGTTGCTATATAGGTACAAGTGCAACTGTTTATCTCCAAGTGGGAGATTGTTGAGTTGTGGAGCTAAAAGCTTCACTAATGAGCTAATGTGGAGGTTGCTGGGCTTACACAGTAATCAACATTGGTTAGAACCAACTGACATTGGTTAGGGGTTGGCCGACATCGGTCATATTTAGACTGACACTGACTTTTGTGTATTTCCAGACGTTTCTAGAATTGCTATTTTTAGAACAGTTAGTTTGCATGTAAAGACTAAAATTAGTATTGAGTCTATTTTTCTAATTATTGTTTGCTTTCAATTCTATTTAAGAGACCCATGGGGCAGTATTGTAATTTGAGCAAGATAAGCAAGATCAAGAAGATCTACAAGAATCAAGAAGATTATTAAAAAATCTTGCTCCATGATTGCTGTAGCAATCTGAGTGTGTTTTTATATGTTTCTGATTTCTAGTTACTTATTACTTCTAGTTTCAATTCTGTGTTTAGTTTATTATACAAAATTAATCAATTGTACTCTAAGATCTTAACACTTGGATGATGGTGGCAATTTCATCCTTCATTTATTGTAGTTCTTGGGCTAAGAAACTAAAGGGAACATTGGTTTAAGGTGGAGGTTGAGTGGTCAAAAGTGGATTACTTTAATTGGGGTTTAATGGAGGCATGGTTTGATATGGAAGGTTGGTTTGGTTTGGGAATTACCCAAGAATATACATTTGTAGATTAGGATACAATTATTGAAATGACACACATTACAGTGTAATATTTTAGTTAGGATTTGGTATATGGGCCCAGTTTTAGGGAAATTATGGATGAAGTATAAGGATATGGATGGGGGTGATGTAATATTCCTATTAAGGTTGATTAGGGATTTATTTTTAACTATTCAAATCTTGTTGATTAAGGGGAACTTGTGAACCAAGGCCTTGCCATTGAGTTTGTGGTACGTGAGGAACAAAACGTAACTATTGCCTAATCAGTACTTGTAGAACATTAGAACCTCTTGCTTGCATGAATCCTTGTTGAGAAGTAGATGCTTGTTTAAGGTTATGAATTTGTCACTGATGAATAATCATGTGCTATTGATTAAACATCATTTATGATTACAAAGGCATGTTGGTTTGTAATTGAAGAGGTATGTTTGTTACTACCTTGCAAGGTGGACCATTGGTTGCCTCCTATTGAGGTGGCAAAATGTTTTACCTTTATTCATTGGTATGTTAGATTATTCCTATTTTTTTGGAACATTAGTTGTCACCTATTATGGTAGGGTGATATTCAACATTTTTTGTTGAGGCACAATAGTGGTTATTATTTGACTACTTAATCCTTACAGTTACGTGCTATAAGAAGTAGTTGGTTGGGGATTAGAGATAGTTTGTTAAGGTTAAGAGGTAGAAGTTATTACCCCATGCATTTGTGAACCAATCATGATGTTAAATAAAGGTATGTTTTGTTGTGGACTAGTTCTTTGTGCATTTACACCACTTTGGTTTGGATTGGATGTCACTTACATGTTATCCACTATGTTTGGCTCACTATTATACGTAGAAGTAGAAGATACTTCTTCAATAGCTGGCACATTAAACATGTCTCCAACTAAAGTGCTTCACATGAATGGGTCTAAACCCTAATTTTATTGGCCTATCAATTTGATTAAGACTCTTTTTGAAGGATCTAACTCAATAAGAGGAGCATTTGATATGGTCATGTTATTAAAATTATGTGCTAAGTTCAAATAGGTCTATTATGCTTTCTGCATCTGTATGAAGTGGTACTCCATGAGACCTTTTCCTATGACAAGCATACAAGAATCTTGATATGACTTTGGCGCTAGATATTGAGGATTGCTAGAAGATGCCTATTAAATGTTTTAATTATAAGGCATGTTTTAAGGTACTCTTACTAAACTTAAAAAATTTCCATGGGGAAAGTTTGTTGGAAACTTAGCCCCTAACTTTGCTACTCTGATTAAGACTTCATCCTTGTTTGTAAGCAAGTGATGATCAAAAAATAAGGGTCATAGGTCAATGGTATTGTAATGTAAAATGGTTGTTGTTAGATTTGTTCTACAACTGAAGGTACACTAGTTAGGTATTATGACATTTACTCTTGATCCTACTCCAAGTATGGAGGCATGTAGACCAAATAATGGCCCAAAATATCTTATATTTGTTTCCCCATTTAAGTGTTTTAAGGTGGATAATGATCCATTTCAAAAATGACATCATATCCATAGGGGTCTTGAACAAAGTCTTCCTGTGTGACGACATTACTATATCTTGGATTATACATGATGCCACTACGAGTATAGTGAGACATGTTTGCATCAATGGTGAATGTTTTGAGACAAGAGGGGTTAGAGTTATATAAACTCTAAAAAATAATGTCTAAAAAGACAAAATGTTCAAACTCAATCTAACTTAGTCAAAGGATGGAGATGTATCTCCAAAAAGGTCAATGCAAAAACTTGGTACAAAATAAATTAACATCAAATGTCTAATGTAAAATGTCTCACACAAAAAAGTCAAGTGGATGAACTAAAATCAGAATGCCAAACTCTAGGTTCAAAGTTCTCCAAACAAGTATAATGTAAAAAAATAAAGGTTGCTAGGTCTTTTGGCCAAATATGACATTAAAAGATAGGCTCAAACAAATGCATGTGTTAAGACTTTTGGCAAAACAAACATAAAATCTAGACTTAAAAACAAGGTGAGATATTTAATCTAACAAATTTGAAACACTTTGGAATAAACTAGGAATTTAACTTTAGACATAAACTTTGACCAAATTGGCATAAGGCATGAAACAAAAAGCACTTGGAGATAGACTATTTATCCCCAATAAAGGCACAAAAAATAATTTTTCAAATTTGGGTAAAGAATTAACCTAAGTTACACAATATAAAAGAGAAAATATCATGTCTAGGCCCAAAATAAACAAGGCATAAATAAAAATTAATTAATGTTTGAATTTGAACTTGTTATGGTTAATTAAAAACTCAACTTTAGTAAAACTAGGTTTCTTTGATCAATAAGCTAGACAAAGGTGAATGGCATACTGACACTAGATAAAGATCCAAAAGACATACACAAATTGGTTCAAAACATAGAATCTATGCAAAAAAAGTCTATGAAATGATTCAAACAATGTAATGTCATTATCACTCTTTAATAGTTTGATCGATGGTTTGTTTCAAGACTCCAAGTCATAAAACTTGAAATATATTGGGTAGCGTAATGTTACCCTTTCCAATAAAGTGACACACACATAAATATTTGTCATAAGTCTAAGGTAAACATATGGTGTTAAATAGATGGCATAATGTCTCCTCAAACAAAGGAGTGATGTGGACACAAAAGTCATTTTGACATGGCACAAATAAACAAATGGTTTTTATACTCAAATACCAAGTAAATAAAAGGAATAATGACAAGATAAATCTAAGTGTAATGTTTAAATACCTAAAACTGACAAGGTTCACATCATATTGATGAATTTCATCTTTATACATGCTCTTGGGAGGATTTTAAGTGTTAATCTAAAAATAAAAATGCATGAAGTAGTAGCTTTTTACACCCCCCTTCTCCTAAGATATTGTATGGCAATATGGAACTTTGGGCTACTCTCCTACATCAATAATATGTTTACAACAAGTGGGGTTGTTCTAAAAACTAAATTTTTGATCATTGAGATGGTCCTAAGTATGGTGAACACTAGAGATACCTCACATCAATTGAGTTCATATTAGCTAACTTATTATGTAAGGGTTTACTCCTTTGCATAGTGATTCCATTTGTGTACTTCTTAATGGAATATCCTATTTATTCGGACCTAACTCAAGTCTTTGTTATGATTAGAGAGATTAGCCACTCAACCCCTTGGCAATTATAATACATGTGCCTTGATTTATAATCCCCACCATGGAGTGGGGTTGAAATAATGCTAGGAGATGAATTCCTAGGTCAAATATTCCCTAGAGTACTCTTGAGGAGGTTATAAACTCTTGCTCACAAGCCAAGATGCATAAAAATAAATGACTAAGTGAAAAGAGTTTAAAAGTTGTGTTTAGGTCACCCAAACCATACGATTTTTGGGGAGAGCCTTAACAACATTATTTTCATGCCTTGGATAAGGCAAAAATTTCAAGGAAGAAGTGGTTTTTTTCACTTGAGTTCCCTAAAGGGGATAGGGGAAAGCATACATGTATCCTTCATTCATGAAAAACACACAAGTATAAAATATTTAGCATAAAATAAATAATTTTTTACTTTAATTCACTAAATGAAAGTGTTTATGGAATTGTTTTAGTCCCTTATCCTTAGTTTCAAACTTATAAAACTTTCATAAAATGACTAAACATTAAACACTTAGATTTCCTTTAATCACTAAAACTAAATGTTCAAGACTAACTAAATTCTTTTTAGGCACCAAAATGAAATGTTCAAAACTTAACACTTGAAAATTTATGTCCTCTTTCTCGCTTTGGTCCTAAAAGTTTTAGAGGGTTTTAGCTTGCCTTGAATTAATTTCATGAATAAGAAAATAAGATTTGGAAACAAGCTCTCAGGTTTTTCTATTTTTGTTACATAGATATCAGTGTCGATTCATGTAGGGATCGACATCAATCTCTATAAATCGATATCAATAAAAAAGAATCGATGTCAATTTATTTCTACTGGAAGATTCAAAGGAAAATCAAATACATTTTATCCCAAAAGGATGGTTAGAAAGATGAGCATAAATCCCAAAAATAATACTAGATCTTGCACTAAAAAGGTCAGTAAAATGATATTCAAGTCTTTAAAAACAAAAAAAAATCTAGAAATCTCAAAAGAAGCTAAAAAACATGTTTCTACCATACCCTGTTCTTCACATAGGGATCAATGTCGGTCTTGGGTGGATCAACATCGATTCTATAAGAATCAACACTGATTCTCTATGTAAAATTGAGTGTCACTAAAAATTAGAATATAAAAAACAAAGTAAAAACTCAATTTTTCAAGATGATCAAGCATTAATTTGAAAAAACTAAGAACTACACTTTGGTCTCCTTGGTATGTGAGATTCTTTAGGTCCCACTTGGCATGCCATTTGTGATAATAGGAATCTAAGAAGGGAGGTTAGTAGAGTGTTAGTTCAAGTAAGAAAACTCATAAAAACACACTAACACTAACACTTACAAGCCTAGATCTTAGGGGTGAGCTTAATGAACAAAACCAAATGAAAAGAATAACTAAAATGCAAAGACACACAATCTCTTACCTTATTTGAAACTGCAAATGCTTTGTTGAGTGGCTTTCTCAGTTTATGCTCAAAGAGTCTTTGGTAATGGAGTTTGTGTATCTCCCTCTCTCCTTGGCACCATTGTGGCTTGATGTAGCTTGGCTCAATATTTTGGTATTATAACATTATTAATATAAATCTCATGAAACAAAATTTTTGTTATAGCTCTATAATATCCAAGATTAGAAATGAAAAGGTATGGCCTTATATTTATAGCCTTAGGAATTAACTCTCACCCAAGGTGAGTTAAGGCTTAGAATGGGTTCAAACTAATCCTTGGTGAGTCAAATCTAACTCTAATTGAGTTAATAGTTGTTAAAAAATTATGAATTGAAATTACTAGGCATGGCTCTCAAAATTAGATATTTTAGGATATTTTCAAAGGGCTTGACAACTCACAAAGGCAATCATAAAAATCTAGGATATTTCATATTTTTGAATTTCCTTTATTTATTTATTTATTCATTAATTACACATGGATAATTCAACTAGGCATTTAATTTGGTTTAGCACATTAATTAATTTTGATTATCCATTTATCTTTTTCAAGATTTGATTTAAGTTCATGTGCCCCACTTAATATGTCCATAGGCCAAATTAACTATTGTGATGTTTCAGGATGATTAGAGATGAATCCATGAGAGGTTATTGTTGCCTATGGTAGAATACCCCAATTAGGGATGTATTAATGTGATTCTGAGCTTTGATGAGTGATTCAAAAGTAAATTTGAGATGTTTAATGATTCTTAGGCTTAATTTGTAATGGTTGGTAGTAATCAATCTAAAGTCTGATCGAAGGCTAGTAGTGGTGAGTTTTATGTGTCTAAAAATTAAAGATCACTAGTTATGATTTTTGGTGGTGAAATATATATGTTAAATATGTGTTTTTAATTTAAAAATAAAATTATTATAATATTCTAGTAAAACCTAGTGGGGTTATTACATTGTGGTATCAGAGATGAAACTCAAACTTTAGTACTTAATGTATCCACTAAAAAAAAACTTATTCTCTTGATAAATAGGGAGAATAATGATGCATGATAGAGTAGGAAGTAAGAGTACTTTGAATATAAAACCCCATATTGATATAAATTAATTTGTATCTAAGAAAGCTATGAAGTTGGACCAAATCTTTGCAACCATACAAGAGACTAGGGACCAAATCACAACCCTAAAATATGAAGTACATGGCCATAAATAGGAGAATGATTATGAAGAAGCTAAAGAACATCCTAATAACCAAGAATATATTCAAGAGTAGAGGCATGAGGAGGTGCCAAAGGATGTGAGAGCTTGAGTAGCTGTAGAGTTAGCATGTGACATGAAAAAGGTAAATACAACCAAGTTCAATAGAACTATATTGAGGAATGGAGTTGAAGCATGACTAACAAAAATGGAGAAGTATTTCAAGAATTAGGATTATTTCAAAGTCACGAAAGTAGTCTGGGGAGCTTATTAGTTTACTAGTGAAGTAACAACTTGGTGAGTAAACAAGAAGATCATAATAAACCTTGACTCAACCAACACCACTTAGGAATAGTTTGTGACACTGGTTAGGTCATGATGGCTTCCATAGCTGTACTTTGATCAAAAGCTTATAGATTTACAAAATCTTAAGCAAGGGGATTTGTCAGTGAATGAATACTAGGAGTAATTCACAAATATTATTATATAAATTAGTATTAGGTAGATGAGAAGTTCAAAATCAATAAATTCATCATGGGATTAAAATCCCAAATAGATAGTGAAATAGATGTGCATGGTCCATCTACCATGGATCAAGTGTTTGAAAAGATGGTCAAGAAAGAACATAAATTGAAATATCTTTCCCAAGTCAGAGATAAGTTCAAAAATAAATTTGGAAGTTCTAAACACACTTTCAAGAAGAACTAAAAGGAGAGGAGTGGAGATTACAAGGGTTAATTCAAGAATTAGAACACCAAGTTTAATAGTGGTTTGAGGAATAGGAAGCCTGATAATGGTTTCAAGGGTAGTTTCAAGGGAAACCAAAAAACTATGAAGAAAGGACCAGTTTGAGGTTTCTTCATTTGTGGAGGTGACCATTTTTCTCGAGAATGTCACCAAGATAAATCAAAGAATAAGGGTTCAACTTCTTAGTAAGGTACATTTTAGTAGTGAATTCATGTAATTGTTAACAATTGATAGGATGAGTATCAATCTTCACCCATAAAATTGTCAGGTATTTTTATCAATTTCTAATTTCTATTTTAATTGATATAAGGGAAATAAAATGTTTCATTTCTCTTAGAGTGCTTAGCATATTGACTATAAACACAAAGAATTTCAAATGCATGGTTGGTGTAATATGGGAATGAGTCAAAAGTCAAAGTTAACAATTGTCTATTCAAAGCAAATATTATATTTCTTGAGTTTATTATAGTATTATATCTTTATGCAACATCATTGGGGTCATATGATGTGATCTTAGGAGCCAATTGGATTATGAAACATATATCTAAAGTTAACTATTTTTCGAATAAGGTTGAGTGTCAAGATGATTTTAGAAATAAAACACAACTTTAGGGTGAGAGAAGGGAGTTGAAATTAGGCTAATTTCTAAAATTCAACTCAAGAAATCTCAAAAGAAGGGATGATAAAAATTTATCATTAGAATAAATGAGATGGAGGAATCCATGGAAAAATTTATCAAAGATTATACTTTGTTGAGAAACTTCCATGATGTGTTTCCAAAAGAATTACCCAGATTACCACCTATGCACAAGTTTTATTTCTCAATTAATATCATATACCTAGATTAGAAACATAGTACAAGGCACCATACATGATGGTAACCATTGAATTGGTTGAATTAAAGGCACAACTTCAAGAGTTTTTTTCAAAAGTTTTGATTCAATTGAGTATGTCACCATGGGGTGCTTCGGTTGTCTTTATAAAAAATAAGGATGAAACTCTTTCATATGTATAGACTATAGGATGTTTAATAAAGCAATGATAAAAAATAGATATATATTACCATACATTGATGATCTCTTTGATCAAATACAAGGATCCACAGTCTTTTATAAAATTGATCTTAGAATAGGTATCACCAATTGAAGATCTGTGAAGAGGATATCCCAAAAACAATGTTTAAGACTCGATATGGGCACTATGAATTTATAGTGTTACCATTTGGATTGATGAATTCTCCAGCAACATTCATGAATCTTATGAATAGTGTGTTTTAGAGATTACTTATATCACTTTGTGCTGGTATTTCTTAATGACATCCTCATTTATTCCAAGGATGAGGAAGAGCACTTACAACATATGGAATTAGTTCTGTACTGTTTGTAGAAGCATATATTATATGGCAAGTTGTTTAAGTGTGATTTTTTCTAAAATAAAGTATAGTATCTAGGATATATTATCTCAGTAGATGGTATTTTAGTAGATCCAATAAATATAAGAGCCATCATGGAGTGGTCAAAACTAAATAATGTGCATGAGGTAAGAAGTTTCATGGGATTTGTGGGTTATTATAGGAAATTCATTCTAATTTTTCTAAGATAGCTAATCTGATTGCCTCTCTTCAGTGAAAGAATCAAAGTTTCATTTGGTCAAATAATTATGAGGTAGTCTTTCAGGAATTTATAAGAGGCTTAATTAAACACCAATGTTAATATTTCTTGCTCTTAAAGGTTAATTCTCAAAGATCATAGATGCATCCAAGGATGGACTTGGAGGAGTTATTATGTAGGATGGTTCAGTGGTAGCCTATGAATCTAGGAAATTGAAGCTATATGAGGTGAATTATGCCTCTCATAACCTATAAACTATGGAAATTATACATGCTTTGCAAGTTTAGAGGCATTATCTATTAGGAAAATTGTTTGATCTCAAGATTGATAACTTAGGACTCAAGTACATTTTCACCTAACCAAATCTAAATGCTCATCAAAGGTGATGGTTAGAGTTTTTATCTGACTATGATTTTGATATTAACTATATCAAAGGCAAGAATAACATGGTAGTTAATGATCTAAGCCATAGAAGGTACATATCAGTTGTGGTTACTATCAAGAATACTTTTAGAGATCAAGTGATCAAATTCTTAGTAGGAGATGAATTCTATGATAAAGTCAAGAAAGCATTGTTTAAGAATGCTTAGAATCCTAACTGTAAGGGATTAAAAATAGAGAATGATGATATTTTGTCATATAATGGTAGGATGCATGTACATAATATAGAGAATATGAAGAACACAATGCTAAAGGAATTACACAATTTCCAATATTCAAGACATTTAGGAGTAACCAATCTTATGGTTGAGCTTAGACTATTCTATTTCTAAAAGGAAATCAAGAGAGATGTAGTGTATTTTATATTTTGTTATCTGAAATGTCCATGTGTGAAAGCTAAACATGTGCATCTGTATGATTATTATATCTGCATGACATACCTGAGTGGAAATGGTAGGTGATCAATATGAAATTTGTCCAAGGATTACCATTATCACAAAATAGGCATGCCATAGTCTTGGTAGTAGTTAACAAAATAACCAAGGTATCTCACTTTATACTAGGTAATTTGACTGATGATGTGAATAATCTTGAAAAGATATTCATAAAGGACGTGTATCAATAAGATAATTTTAGATCATGATTTGAAGATGAATTTTAGATTTTGATTGACTCTAAATTCATGTCTAGGTACTTAGTTGAACTTAAGCACTGCATATTATTGGTTGAATATTTTGTCGATCAGCGTACTGATAAACAAAATAGGTCTGATCATCCAAAGTAGGAAGATTGGTCATCCAAATGTGTAGGTTTACTACATCAAAAGGGGACTAATCTCTCCTCTCATCAAGGGGAGGTTCCCTATAGATATGCTATATATATATATATATATATATATATATAAATAAAAAATAATACTCAAGGGTAGGATAAACCATCCATCTCTCTTTTTTTAGAGATGATGCATGTAAATAAAAGGAAAAATCTCAAGGGAAATGATAGAAAACACTCCTCTTCTTTCAAAAGTACTATTCAAAAAACCACAAGAATACTCCTGCTAGTAATTGCAAAATGTAACCAAGGTCGTAGTAACCAGAAAATTGAGATGTAGCACACAGTCTCCACTTGAATTGCCCAAGAATGAGATATGAAGGATAATGAGCACACAAAGTCATCCCAAGGTCCTTTACACAAAAACAAAAAGAAAACACACTAAAGACAATTGTGGGGGCACAAAGTCTCTCCACAGTTGGCTTCAGGATGCCTTCCTGACTACTTTCACTAATTTTGCATATTGAATTAAATGAATAGAAAATATATTAAGGAAAAAGACATAAGAATAGTTTCCCCAACAATAAAGATATCATAGCACAAAGTCTTAAAATTCACTTGCTTTCTTATTCCAATAACAAAATATGATCAACAATCTGAGCTCAAAGTCTCAGTAATGCCTTTCAATTTGGGCAGAGTTTTGTTTCTGATAATCAGAGAGAGATAGCGTGACAATAACAAGAGATCCCTTATATAGCTTCTTCAAGAAGGACTTGGGAATAGTAACACATCATGTTACATTGAATTTTGTTAAGACATGATGGAATTTAGGGGCATTTACCCATTTGCTTCTCAATGCAGAGAAACAGGTCATGCTATTGAAAGTTTGCATCATTCAATATCCACCTAGCAGTCTACTTCTAGAAACATATCTTATGTGTAAATATTTTTGGTCGTTCCTACTCTTTATGCTTCTTTCAATGGTTCTTCCTTTTGGCCTTGGCCTTAAAGCCTTTTAATGCATTTGGGTTTGTTTTGGGTCGGGAAGAGCTCCCCACAAGGGTATCTTCCCTTCGGGCGGTCTTCAGATGGCCTTTAGGCTTCTTTTGGTGGGTCACTAAGTTTTTTGGCTCTTCTTTAAGGCTTTTCAAAATCAACGGCTATTTTATGAACCATGAAATTGACGTTCGTGCACCGATCACTATGTTTGAATTTCCAACAGCTAGTTTGCTGTTCTTGACTTTGATGTCTTTGGGCACATCACCCCTTTGAATTTCTTTGGCTTTCTCTTGATTCAGCCTTTTTTACTACTTGTTTCCTTCGAATTTCTTGTTTTAAATCCTCTTGAAGGGAAGGTGAACCTTCAACTTTGGGGAAGTGTCCTTTAATTTGGCAACTGAGAGTCCCCTACAAGGGCACCTTCCCTTCAGGGTCCTTTGATGACCTTTTGTCTTTGGAGTCCTTCGGAGCTTTCTTATAGACTTTTTATACAGACATTTTCCTATGGACAAAAAGTCGACAAGAATTGTTTCGGCTGCTTTGTCTTTGGCCTTTGGAAATTCTTTCGGGTTTTTCTCCCGCAGCTTCCCCAAATTTCTTCAGACTTTTTGTCTGAAGGAATTCCTTTAGACCTTAGTCTTTCCACCGGGATTTACTTTGTTTTTCAGTCTTTTAATTCTTTCAGAGGAAAAAGTCTGAAGGAATTATTTCAGACAATTTCCCCAAAGGAATTGTCTCTTTGTCTTGTTCATTTTCCCGAAGGAATTCACTTTGTCTATTTTTCCAGGGGAATTTCTTTGAAGGAAATCCCTTTGCTCTTTTATCCCTTGAATTGGTCCATTTCCCCCCTTTCTACCCTCTATAAGGGCTATTTGATCCTTTGGCTTTGGGGCAACCACTTGAACCTACCGAGTGAACCAACTGATTGAACCAACTTTGGTTCAATGATTCAATAGTTCATTCCCTTTGACCGCTTGAACCAAGATTATCTGAAAACAAGCCTCATTAAACCTGTTTAATCTTGAACCTTAAACCCATTAAACCTTTGAACCAAAGTGGTTCAATGGCTCATCAATTCATTCTTTTTATTTGGCTAAGTCCTTTTGATCTTTTTGAACCAAATGCATTGAACCATTTGTTCGTTGAACCTATTAAACCTTTGAACCAAAGTGGTTTAATGGTTTAATGATTCAAGTGTCAAAAACTTGTTCTTTTGATTGAACCTACTTGTAGAAGCCTTTAAACCTGTTGAACCTTGAACCTTGAAGCAGTTGAAATCTTGATACTAATGTTGAACCTTTGAACCTGTTGAACCCATTAAACCAAAATGGTTCAAGGTTCAACAGTTCAATGGTTCAATCCTTGCTTAGAAGCTTATTGATGAACTCTTTTGGTTGAGCCTTGTCATTGAACCAACTTTGAAATCACCAAAGTGTTGAAAGCTTACTTCTTTCCTGTAGAGTCTATAGAAATCAACCTGTTGAACCTTAAACTTGGCCTACATAGTCCATAGATTTTCTTCCTGTAGAGTCTGTAGATTATATTCCTATTGAGTTCATAGATTCAAGCCTACAGAGTCCATATATTCAAGCCTACAGAGTCTATAGATTTAAGCTTGTAGAGTCCATAGATTTAAGCCTGCAAAGTCCATATATTCAAGCCTGTAGAGTCTGTAGATTCCTGAGAAGCTTGAAAAATGAGGAATTTGAATGCTTAGAATGAATTTTGAGAAGGGAAGAGACAATTTTGGTCTGTAAGACCAGAATAGTTTAAATGTTGTCCTAAAAATGAGTGATATTTTTTGGGGACAATAGCTGGCTCCAGTTGTGAAACTTCTATCAATTGTAAAAAAGAATTGAAGGGAGCAGAATCCAAAATCTCTAGTGTCTTCATGTGTACCATTGGGATACGAAGTAATGTTACCCAGAAATGGAAGGCATCAAAAATGGAAACAAACAAAACAAAATAGAATTAAAAACTATACAAATATACATAGGTACAGATGCAATGATCTGATACTTCAAGAGTTGAAGTGTTTAGATGTTGCTTCCTGAGAGGTAGTGAAAATAGTGCTCTATCCTGATAAACCAACAAGAAGACATTTTATCCCTAGAAACGATGATGGGTGAATGGAAATCTCCACTAGGAAACCATTTTTTTGCATCTTCCTCTTGACTCTTTTTTCCTTTTTCCCCATGGCAAGATGTGGTCTTCAATTTGAAAATGATAACTCCTTGCTCTCTTGGCAAAGGGTTCCTCTTCCTGATTTTGATCTGTAGCAGTGTGGTCTATTACCATAATTGGTTATTCTTCTAGTTCAGTCTAACACATGATTGGATTGTCCACATCAAACTCTTGACAAACTATCAACTTAGCATCTCCTTTGATGTGAAGGAGTTTGATCTCTTCATCTTGAGCAATCTTCAATCTGAGCAATAGAGATTCACATCCATCTATGTTGTTGGTGTTGGTGAATTGAAAATTACATGAAGGAAGAATATCTCCTTGAGGAGATATCAACATAGTCTCGACTCCATCATTGGTGGAAGAATTGCTGCCATTAGATTCCAAGATCCAAGCATCATCAAAAGTTTATCTCCTATAAGATTTATCTTCATTAGAGATGGAAGATCCTTCCTTATTTATACTGTGCCCTACTAATTCTCTTGATGTCTTGTTTGGATCAATTCTTGGATTGTTAGCTATAGGACTTTCATCTGTAGAAACACAAACATTCTCTATGGTCAAGAATTAATTACCCCTACCTGAAGACTCAAATAGAATTTGTGTTGTAGGGGCCGACGTTTGGGTGACCACGTATTTTGCCTCTTTTTTAGGGAGCAATCTCTTCATTACGCCTTGGACAGGGATCCTTGCCTCAGACAGGTCCATGCTTAATTCTCCTCCCACATCCTTACATAAATTTCATCCAAGCATTATGCCATAGGTTGTTGGGACGTCAACCACCAAGATAGTCATCTTGATTCTCTTATTTGGAAAGGCTGTAAATGTAAATTGTGCATCTTTGATTTGTCCTAGTAGTGGTACTTGCTTTTTCTCCATGGAGAAACATCTCCCAAAGGTTTTGGTCAGTGTGAGACCTAGAGATTCAGCTAATTTAGAAGGCATGACATTATCAGATGCCCCAGAATCAATGATGCAATTTTTGAGTTGATAACCATTTATCAATAAAGAAACATAGAAAGGTTCTATTTTCTCAGGGGCAATTGGAGGAGTAACGACAAGATTATTTGGAATGGGCATGTTCTTTGGGAAATCAAGAATTATTTTATTAACCTCTTGTCTTGCAAGGATGGTTTAGTTTTTGACACATTGGACCAACTTATCCAATTGATCAGGATTGGACTGCAAATATTCAAATTTAGACATTTGAATTTTGGTCTTCTTGACATGATCAATTATGTCAAATGGCTAAATTGGACTAGGAATAGAGGAAAGCATTTCAACCTTTTGGGTTTTAGGAGGGATGGGAGGAGGGCTGGTTTGCAAAATTGAAGTAGAAGGTGAAGGTGAAATTGACGTACTTACTTTTTGGGTGATCACCAAATCCTTTGACTAGTAAGGCAGAGTGGTTCCATGCTTAGCAATTGTAATTTCTAGTTGAGGTTGCTCCTCTATCTTCCATTTATTAGCTTGCTAGACTGATTGGTTCTTGGACTTGGTAAACACCGCATATGATCCATCAAAAGCTTCTCCTTTGCTTTTGGGTTCATCCTAGTAATTTCAAAAACCAATGTGGGAGTCACTAGCTAATTCTTCTTGATCCTCTGTGAAGAGATCAATGTCATTTTCTTGCTCAAACTCAGGTTGGAAAGAGAAAGCATGTTCTATTTCCAAATGTCCCACTGCTGAGTTGGTTGGAGGAGCTTCCAGGGCAAGTTTCCCTTGTGGGGGAGGAAGATGATTTTGTTGACCTTGATTCCTGGTATCATTGTCTTGATATGATTGATTTAAAAATGTCCTTCTTGGCATATCTCTATATGAAGGAGCAGAAGACATTCCTTACACCATTTTCTTTTTGAGAGCAAGCAACTCATTTGATAACTTTTGCACCATTAGATTTGTGGTACTTGTAGATGAATTTTTAGAAGATGATGATCTATTTCTATTTGGATCTCTTCTTATCTTCCCTGCTAAGATGAGATCATATTCTACCTTAGTGGCCAAATGTTGAGCTACAAAAAGATTTATTTGACCAACACATCTCAGAAGAAAACTTACTTCAGGTAACTGATAATTAATGAAGAAGCATTTGAGATTCTCAGTTGTAGGTCGAACAATTACAAGAATTTTGTTCCTCAATTTGTCAAATTTGGCTATGAAGTCCCTCATTGGTTCATGAGGTTCTTTCTTCATCTGTGTAAGTTGAGCCATAAGTGCATGTGCATCTTCTGCAAGTTTGAATCTGGCTTCAAACTTAGCTTTGAGGGTATTCCAATTAGTTACTAACCGAGCCTATAGATGATAAAACCAATATGTAGTAGCTCCTTGTAATGTTTCTACAAAAATCCTGACTGTTATATCTTCAAATTCTACTCCAATTACACCACAAGCTATGCTAAAGGCTACAATGTGTTCATCAGGATGAACTTTCCCATCACCATAGAATTTGGGGAAATTCTTCCTTGAACTGCATAAAAGTTCATGTAGAGGTGGAGTAAGATTGAGAGGTCCAAAAGAATTACCCCAGAGGCCTTGAACTGCCATTATATAACTATGAAAAGGAGGAATAAAAAATCTTAGAGGGGTAATTATTGGCAAAGCTTTATCAATAATAGAAGTGAATACTTCATTTGGCAATGGAGATCTGACTTTAGTAGGAGGAAAGCTCTTGGTTCATTGGAGGTGAGATGGTAAAGGAGACAGATCAAAATTACTTTGCTGTACCAAATCAAATATAGGATCAACAATACCTTTATCCCTTTGGCTTCGTGTATACCTTGAATCTGCCAGATTGTGAAACAAAAATAGAAAATAATTGACCTTGCTTTAGTTTGAAGCTTGAGGCTTAAAACTGCGTGTTCTTTCCCAACAGCTCTGCTTTTGTAAACTAGATAAAATAATGGAGGTGGAGGAAGATGGTAAGGCTATAGATGGATAATGGGTAAGACATGAAATTGATTCGCTAGAGTCTGTAATGGATAAGGGTTATAATGATAATGGGTTATATCCCTAGCGGAGTCACCAAAAACTATTAGTTGAATATTTTGTCGATCAACTAACTGATCAACAAAATAGGTCTGATCATTCAAAGTAGGAATATTGGTAATCGAAATGTGTAGGTTTACCACATCGAAAGGGGACTAATCTCTCCTCTCATCAAGGGGAGGTTCCCTATAGATATGCTATATATGTATATATATATATATATATATATATATATATATATATATATATATATATATATATATATATATATATATATATATATATATATATAAAGAAAAAATAATACTCAAGGGTAGGATAAACCATCCATCTCTCTTTTTTTAGAGATGATGCATGAAAATCAAAGGAAAAATATGAAGGGAAATGATAGAAAGCACTCCTCTTCTTTCAGAAGTACTATTAAAAAAACCACAAGAATTCTCTTGGTAGTAATTGCAAAATGTAACCAAGGTCGTAGTAACCAACAAATTGAGATGTAGCGCAAAGTCTCCCCCTGAATTACCCAAAAATGAGATACGAAGGAAAATGAGGGCACAAAGTCATCCCAAGGTCCTTTACATAGAAACAAAAAGAAAACACACTAAAGGCAATTGTGGGGGCACAAAGTCTCTCCACAGTTGGCTTTAGGACACCTTCCTGACTACTTTCACTAATTTTGCTTATTGAATTAAAGGAACAGAAAATATATTAAGGAAAAAGACATAAGAAAAGTTTCTCCAACAATAAAGATATCACATCACAAAGTCTGAAAAGTCACTTTCTTTCTTATTCCAATAACAAAATATGATCAACAATCTAAACTCAAAGTCTTAGTAATGCCTTTCAATTTGGGCAGAGTTTTGTTTCTGATAATTAGAGAGAGATAACACCACAATAACAAGAGAGTCCCTTATATAGCTTCTTCAAGAAGGACTAGGGAATAGTAACACATCATGTTGCATTGAATTTTGTTAAGAAGACATGCTGGAATGTAGGGGCATTTACCCATTTGCTTTTCTCAATGCAGAGAAATGGGTCGCACTATTGAAAGTTTGCATCTTTCAATATCCACCTAGTGGTCTATTTCTAGAAACATATATGATGTTTAAATGTTTTTGGTCATTCCTACTCTTTACGTTCCTTTTAGTGGTTCTTCCTTTTGGCCTTGGCCTTAAAGCCTTTGAATGCATTCAGGTCCATTTTGGGTCAGGAAGAGCCCCCCACAATGGTATCTACCCTTCGAGCGGTCTTCGAATGGCCTTTAGGATTCTTTTGGTGTGTCATTAAGTTCTTTGGCTCTTCTTTAAGGCTTTTCAAAATCAACGACTATTTTACGAACCTTCAAATTGACGTTCGTGCACCCGTCACTACATTTGAATTTGCAATGGCTAGTTTTCTATTCTTGACTTTGACGTCTTCAAGCACGTCACCCCTTAGAATTTCTTTGGCTTTCTCTTGATTCAGCCTTTTCTGCTACATTCTTCCTTTAGTTTTCTTGTTTTTCATCCTCTCGAAGGGAAGGTGACCCTTTGACTTTGGGGAAGTGTCCTTTAATTTGGAAGCAGAGAGTCCCATGCAAGGGCACCTGCCATTTAGGGTCCTTCAGTGGCCTTTTGTCTTTGGAGTCATTCAAAGCTTTCTTATGGACTTTTTCCGTGGTCATTTTACCGTAGACAAAAAGTCCACAAGAATTGTTTTAGCTGCTTTGTCTTTGGCCTTCAAAAATTCCTTCAGGCTTTTCTCCCGCAGCTTCCCCCAATTTCTTCAAACTTTTTGTTTGAAGGAATTCCTTTAGACTTTAGTCTTTCCACCAGGATTTTCTTTGTTTTTCAGTCTTTTAATTCTTTTAGAGGAAATTTTTTGAAGGAATTCTTTCAGACAATTTCCCGGAAGGAATTGTCTCTTTGTCTTGTTCATTTTCCTGAAGGAATTCAATTTATTTGTTTTACCAGGGGAATTTTTCCAAAGGAAATCACTTTGCTATTTTGGCCTTTGAATTGGTCGATTTGCCCCCTTTCTTCCCTCCTTAAGGGCTGTTTGATCCTTTGGCTTTGGGACAACTGCTTGAACCTACCGATTGAACCAACTTTGGTTCAACGGTTCAATGGTTCATTCCCTTTGACCGCTTGAACCAAGATTCTTTGAAAAAAAGCCTCGTTGAACCCATTAAACCTTAAACCTTGAACCCATTAAACCTTTAAACCAAAGTGGTTTAATGGCTCATCGTTTCAATCAATTCATTCTTTTTATTTGGCTAAGTCCTTTTGATCTTTTTGAACCAAACGCATTGAACCATTTGGTCATTGACTTGTTGAACATTTAAACCAAAGTGGTTCAATGTTTCAACGGTTCAATGATTCAAGCATCAAAAACTTGTTCTTTTTATTGAACCAGTTGTAGAAGCCTTTGAACCTATTGAACCTTGAACCTTGAAGCAGTTGAACTCTTGCTGTTAATGTTGAACGTTTGAACCTGTTGAACCCGTTGAACCAAAATGGTTCAAGGTTCAACGGTTCAATGGTTTAATCCTTGCTTAGAAGCTTGCTAATGAAATCTTTTGGTTGAGCCTTGTCATTGAACCAAATTTGAAATCACCTAAGTGTTGAGAGCTTGCTTCTTTCCTATAGAGTCCGTAGAAATCAACTTGTTAAACCTTGAACTTGGCTTGTAGAGTCCATAGATTTTCTTCCTATAGAGTCCATAGATTCTCTTCCTACTGAGTCCATAGATTCAAGCCTGTAGAGTCTATAGATTCAAGCCTGCAGAGTCCATAGACTCAAGCCTGTAGAGTCTGTAGATTCAAGCCTATAGAGTCAGTAGATTTAAGCCTATAGAGTCTATAGATTTAAGCATATAGAGTCCGTAGATTCTTGAGAAGCTTCAAAAATGAGGAATTTGAATGCTTAGAACAAATTTTGAGAAGGGAAGAGACAATTTTGGTCTGTAAGACCAAAATAGTTCAAATGTTGTCCTAAAAATGAGTGATATTTTTGGGGGACAACACATATCACCCACAAATTATGGATGGATAGAGTGAGTTAATCCAATTTTAAAGGATCTCCTTTGTATGTATTGCATGGATTAGAAATATAAGTGGGAAAAATATCTTCTATTGGTTAAGTTTGCCTATAACAACTCATACCAAGTAGCTTTGAAGATGGCACTATTTGAGGCATTATACAAAAGGAGGTGTATAACACCAATTGGGTGATGTTTGAAGATAGGGTAGTCTTTAGACCTGATATGATTTCAAAAATGGAAGAGAAAGTCAAGATAATTAGGTAGAGATTAGTCAAAGTCAATGATAGACAAAAACGTTATGCTAATTTGAAAAGAATAACTAGGCTATTTTTTATAGGTGATAAAGTGTTTCTATGGGTTATGTCTCATAAAATATTGATTAAATTTGAGAAGTTAGTGAAACTTTCATTGAGATATGTGGGACCCTTCAATGTTTTGGAAGTGGCCAACCTTATAGCATATAGGCTTGCATTGCCACTAGCTCTAGCTCTTTTACATAATGTCTTCCATATGTCTTATATTAAAAAGTATATAGATGATCCTTCACATGTGTTGGATTGGAATGATTTACAATTTATGGATCCTAGGGTGGTCATGGTAGAACCAATCAAAGTAATTTACACTCACAAACTTTGTTTACATAAAAGAGAAGTGTCACAATGCAAGGTCCTGTGGAACCAATAATCTAGGGATAATGCCACTTGGGAGGACTATGATGAGTTTTACAGGCTATTTCTACATTTATTTACTTGATTAACTACTACTTATTATATTATTTTCTATTGAACAATGTTTTAAATTCATAACTTGTGTTTAAATAAATGTCATCGGGATGATGACCAACTTTAGAGGGAAGGATGCCACATCCTGATTTCTCTCTAAGATAAATAACTTGTTTAATCCATGAATTATTATGATTGATTAGTTGATTAACTAATATTTGATTAATCTTGGTACATATGCTGATTATGGGATAGTTTGTGTTGCATAATTTATATGATTATATGATATGAGTTAAAGGTATATTTATATTTTGTACTCTATAATCATGTTTTATTATTATAAAACATTATTTTTATGGATATAATGATGTTTTGGGCTAACTACCTTTATTGGCAAGAAGTGGATGTAGGATAAATTCTTCCCTCAGATCATGATGGAGGGTGAGTATCATTAGAGAGGATGGTTAGATGGAGACGTTGGGGGTTGATATAAAAAATATTTGAAAACCCTTACACACACCACTCACTATATCATGTTTTCATAATTATTGATAAAGATATCATAGCATGTTTTGTGTAATTTTTTGGTATATGATTATTAGCATGCTTTCTGGTATAATATTGATTTTTATTTATGATCATGTTGATTGTTGAGTGATTTCACTATTTTTGTGATCTTATGTAGCTCATCTTGTTTGATTAAACAAAATAATTTGTTTGTGTTTACTTATATCATTGCTTATTTATGTTTGGTTGAATAATAAACATTATGATGTTTTGATGGATTCTATAATCATTATTTGAGCTATAAGATATAATAATAATAACTAAATATTATTATTATGATAATTATATTTTAATTTCAAAAGATAATAACATCATTTTTAAAGGGATTATATTGGATTAACTATTTATTTTAAATATTGATATTCATATATATAAATGGATATATTGATGTTTGAATGATTTTAGAAATCATTTAAATTGTTATATATGTTAGTGGATAGCATCTAACATAAACTCTAAGTCTTGTTATGCATGGTCGTATTGCAAAAGTTATATTATTTAATTGTGTTAGTCGTTGCATGGTAAATACATTGGATAATGACTAGTTTAAAGTCTTGCATGGAATATAACATAAGTTTGTGATTTAAGTAAATGAGGTGGTTGATGATGGATAGATAATTATCATGTATATTTTTTAAGGGATTATAAAATAGTTAATTAGGGATTTTTGTAAAGAAGCATCAAGAATGATTAGTTCACTAATCACTCGTTGATCTCAATTAAGTGATGTTTGAGAAGAGATTATGGAGTTTAACATATTTTCATGGAAGTGGACTGAAAACTATCTGGGCATATAGAGATTTATTGGTCATTAATTATGGAGTATTGGAAGAAAATAGAGAATGGAAAATAAATAAAGGAGGATAGTGGGGATGTGAAGATACACAAAACAGAGGATGGCTCATGGCATTTTGAGAGGAGGAGTGAACAATTATGAAGAAGGAATTTTTACTCAATTTTTTTGGATATTCATACATCAAATTAGTTAGTTTTTTAATTCAATTTTTGAGTGTTATATTGAAATGGGTTTCTATGAATGTGTTTGGTTACTAGTTCTCTTTGTTGGAATCATTATAAATACTGAATTGGATGTGGAGCCTTGTGGAAGGCTTGGCCTCCATAAAACCCCACATTCAAACTAGGGTAACTTGCGAGATGGGGTAGAGATGGCCATAGTTATTATTGGGTTTTTAAAATGCTCTACACATCTCTATCTATTTTGAAATCTCTATCCATTATATTAAGTTTATCCTGATGGGTATGCAAATAATTGGCTTTTAATAGTTAATTCAAACTAGATTATTATATATGCATTTAGGTTATATATGGAATGAAATAAGTTAACCTGTATAATCATATAAATATTAAATCAAATCAAACTTAGGATTTAAGATATGGGTTTTCAAGGGTTATATATATATATATATATATATATATATATATATATATATATATATGAGTATATACTTGGTTAAAAATTGATTAAGTATATAGGTATACTTATATATATATATATATATATATATAAATGAGTATATAATTAGTTAAAAATTGATTAAGTATATAGGTATAATCATATATATATATAAAGTATAGGTATACTCATCTACACACACACATATACATACATAGATACATATACACTTATATGTTGAACTGTCTAATATCATTAAATGACTGTAGGCATATATATTTATATACAAAATTATGTTCAACTTAAAAACTTCAAAAATGGATTATACACACACACACACACACACACACACACACACATACATATACATATACATATATATACATATATACATATACATATATATACATATATGTACATATTTAACTATATTTTGAAATAGTATAGTTATATATACGTATACATACACATATAGTCGATAGTTGGATTTATATGACTGTGTGTTTTAATTTATGAACTGGGCATAAAATATGTTTTAGACCCTAAGCTAGGCTGTGAAAAGAATTTTAAGGTGAAATGGGGATATTTTCTACAAAGTCATTTGAGTAATCTCTGATATGGGTAGATGAACAATTAGACCAAAGATTTAATTTTTGGTTTTAATAAAGGTATGAATACCAATAATATTTTTATGGTTGAGTTTAGTTATTTTATGAACCTCACTCATACATGAATGGGACTATGTATAATGTTTATTAAGACAAACCATGTACATACTTTGCATAGTTCCTAAAGAGGACTGGGTATACGGGTTCTTGTGGGTTCATAACATAACATTTTATTTACTTGGATTTGTGTTAATTTTGTTATAATCGACCAAATATGAGATATTACCATTGATACCTGAGTAGGTATTTAACTATGTGTTAATTATTGCTTCATTAAAAACTTGAATAGAATAAAGGTGTCTTTGTTTAGTTATATCTGCACTTATGAATTTCATACAATTTGCAAGCATGAATGATTGTTTTGACTGGTTAGAATTTGTTGGTAGATAAATAAGATCCAAGTCTGAATTATATAGCTTTGTGTATTTATTTATCATGGGAAATGGAATTCTCTCAGTTTAATAAAAATGTTATGGGGCCTTTTGTTATGAATTGACTATATACTTCACATATATAATACAATCTAAGGCAAAAGACAATGGATGTCACCTTAGTAGTGTACTCTATAAATGAAGTATGTATAATGTAATTTTATGAATGCATCAATATATAAATATATATATTATACATTCATCTATGTTATAATTGTTATAACAATGATTAATAGATGCTTGTTCATATTTGGTTGTTATAAAATCATCTGTATGTTTAAATATAAATTATTCATTATTTTTATGAGATTAAATACAAAACATAATTGTATGTATGGACTAGCTATTGTTATATGTGGAATATGAACAATTTATTAGCTAGGGTTATAATATTATTTTATGAAGAAATAATCTTGTAATTTTTTTAATGGATAAAGCAACTAACAGTCTAGATATTCATTATCTGGATGGTGTGTTATATTTAGGACTTTTTTAGTATTCTATTTATTATTTATAATAAACTAGATGCTTAGATTTCATTCACTTCATTTGACAGAATAAACGAATGTTTGTGAAATTTCTATATTTAACATATTTTGATTAGAAAAGTGAAATATTAATAATGAATATATTGGGTTTTATATTATTATTTATTTTACCAAATCTACATTTATGACCCTAATTAAGTAGTGGATGGATTTCACTCATTTAAATTAGCACCATCAATGCAAGATAAGGGGTAATCTAATCAAGTGGTGTGTATGAATTTGACTAATCCTAGAGATCATTTATTATTGAAAACTTTGACCAAATTAATATTTAATAAACATTACCATTTCATATGTGAATATAGTTTTCATATTTGAGTGGTCTCATAATAGAATGAAATTCTTTTATGGTACACATTATGTATTAGATATCTTTGACACATGGGTTCTAGTTTGTTAGTCTAGATTCCCACACCATCATTATCTACCCATCCATGAAGGAAGGGCCATCCCCTTATTTAGGAAATAGTGCGGAGGATATCTTGTCTATGATTGGTATTAAAAAGTGCTTGGATGAGATCTCCCTCCCATATATAGTACTATACTTAAGACTACACTTGAGATTACATATTGATACTTGAGTTGTGGAGACTCTACTCAGAGGAGATTTACATCATGTTTTTATCATTTGAGATATTTTATGTATTGCTGAAACTATAATATTTATGCACTATATTTACTATAGTAGAGGATTTAATAATTTATTAGATGTGGCTAAACTTATACTATATCATTTATGATGAAATGTAGTATTAATGGTTATTCAATTATTATTCATGATTTCTATATCTATTCATGGTGATCCTTAGCTAAGTGAATTAGCTATAACCTTGATAGTTAACTAAATTAATGTAGTTAGTTAAATATCACTGTTAGGATTTTTCATGGTGAAATATATATGTTAAATACGTGTATTTATTTTTTTTATAAAAAATATTGTAATATTTTAGTAAAACCCAGTGGGGTTGTCAAACTCCCTTACAAAATTTAAGAACATTGGTGGCCACATTCACATAGTCAAAGCATGTGGTAATCATGGATTGGTTTGTAATAATGGGATCATGTAGTTTTATAAGCCTCTAAATTTCCTTACATAAAGTTTGTGGGTACATTGGAAAATGAATTTTCACTTTATATCTCCTGATGTTCACATCTTTAGCAATACAATAAATAAATATGCCATAGTTACATTAAAAAATATTAATAAAGCATATAAATTAATTTTAAAAAACTTTGAAATCAATAAAAAAGGATGTGACAATCATCTAGTGGTCATGAAGTAATAGATTCATGGCATTATATTTTTGTTCTCAATGTAACCAAGTGAAATGTGTAGATTCGTATAAAAAACAAATACATTTAATCTTTACACACATTCAATTTTTTATTATTCATAATAAATACATAGTGATCACAACCCAAAATTAAATCATATGCTCATATAACTTTAATAACACCTATGATATTAAAAAGGACACATGGTGATCAAAACATGATACAAAATATGAAGTATAAAGTGGCTTTTGTGGATGCATTCAGATCATAATTTAATTTATGAATTGTGTGAAGGTCCATTAGTTCGTAAGGATATTTGTATGATATCTAAAGTAAGGTGGATAAAACATGACCTATTAACTTAGGATAAATGTTATACCACGATAAAACATTTTAAGGTTTTATGATGGGTCCCTTGTTCATAATGTTGGTATCTTAAATTATTATAAATTGAGATCTATATTTATCTTGAAGAAATAGAGTGTGTTGGTCACAACACATTTTATTTTATATCACTTAAGATATTTGTATTGAGCGGATCTAACAATAGTTTAAAATAAATTGGATACTATAAAGAAAATGCAGAGGCATCTGTTTATTTAAAAGTTAAGTTATGTTATGTGACTGTGTTTAGATTACCACATGTCTTGATTTTTTCCATAAAAATTTAAGTTATATTTTGAATTATCTATGATCCCATGACTTTTCCTAGCATGCCAAGTGTCATATGTTTAAAATTAACTTTTTGATCACATATATCAATATTAATTTGCTTAAAATATGTGATCATGATTTTATTTATTATGCATAGGGAAAATTAGACGTGTGAGGACATAAAATAAAATTTTAGTGTATAGATATATGGACATTACTTAGTGAAATAGGAGAATATAAATTTGATTTCAATGTCTAACACATCTATGGAGTTCACTGAGGTCACCTTAAGAAGAAAAGTGACACTGTGTGACTCCATAACCTTACAGCCCCTCAATGATTGCCACATGTTTTATTTATATCATGAGCTTTATTAAAGTGTTATGAATGTGTTTAGAGTTGGAACTTGGATAACCTACTTAAGATTTATCCTTGTGGACCTTGGATAATCTATTCATGATTTCATGATGTGTCCACTACAAATGTAAAGTGAAAGGTAAAGATATGAATAAAGCAAAAGTGATAATCCAATGGATCTACAAAGTATAAAGTGAAAATCAAAAATAAAAGGTGAAGATGCATGAAAATATAATGTGGATTTGTGTTTAACCCTAAATTTAGATGTGTTAGATCATCTAAGATTTTTCACTCTTTGGCCATAGATGCTTGCGTTAGATCAAGATGATTATGTCAATGCTAGTGTATGATTTGGACATAGGTGTCAAGTACAAAATAGTGATTAAATTTGATGTGACCACATAAAGCCTTTTAGGGTTTATGTTACCTTTATTATGATGTGTATAGATCATGCACATAGGTTGTCTCTCTTTGTAAAATGATAAAACCTTAGCTTCCTCACGCTTGGAGTGACTATGGAAAAAATAGGTTAGTGGACACATGGTGTCGAGCTACCCCAAAGACTCTATCAGGGTTAAAGCTAAGGTTTTTGAATAGAATTTGTCATGTCCATTTTTTATTAAAAATAATAGACATGACACAATGATAAACCCATAAAACACCTACGAGCATGAAAAGAAAAATGAATCCATTTTGAACATAAAATATTATAAGGAGAATCCTACTATTGCCAATAGACCTAATTAGAGCATGCCATAAATATGAAGGCCACAATCCTAATTTGTTCATCTAGCACTTAAAACTATATATGATCTTATACCCAATGATAGTCATGCATAAGATGTTTTAGATGGCTATCAATTTAAACCTAGTTCAAAGCTAACACAATCGACATCCACATGGTAGCTTTGGAAACTCCAAGGCCATGCTAAATTTTTTGGATTCTCTCATAGAGATTTATTACCATAGGGTATCTTACCACTTACCTATTGGTCTAAAAAGATTTTGCATTGCAACTGAATCTTCGAGACTGTAGACTATCAAGATGATGCCATGTGGTAACATACCACTACCTCGCTAGCCTGAAAACTTTACCTTAGTATAAACTTTGATAGGATTGTGGACCATTATGATGATTACACATGAAAACATCCCACTAATCCACTATCTTAGAGGCAAACTCCTTATATGATCAAGTCTAGGATTATGGGTTACCAAGATGATGCCATGTGGTAACATCTTACTTGCTCATTTGCATAGAGACACTCTTCTTTGTATGGTCATATCCAAGATTGTGGGTCATCGAGATGATTCCACATGGAAACATATCACTAACCCATTGGCTTGGAGGAAAAATTATTGTACGTTGATCTCTAAATTCTTGAGTTATCAAGATGATGCCACATGGAAACATCCGACTCACCCACTGACCTAGTACTAAATGTATAATAGACTAAGATGGCATCACTTTTAGGTTAATAAGATGATGACACATGGATTTTTCCAAACCACTCCAAAAAAATCACAAAATCAACAAAGGAAAAATTAAAATAAAGGGCCCCAAGTAATTAATTGGCTAAGGCAAAAAGGTCATGTAATGACTAGTTTGAAAGTGATAAAGGTAAGGTCCAATTAGATGATTAAGTTGCCAATAAAGATTTGACTAAGGTAGAATGATGCATAAAGAACTCAATGAGTGTCTAAGGCCAAGATCAAAGGTAAAACCAAGCACAATTAAATTCATAATTTTATTAAGACATAACCAAAGGAGAATTTAGATAAGACATCATGAAAGAAAACTTAGCTAAGGCAAATAAAAATGTTTGTGTTAGCTACTTATTTTGCTAAAATTTGTCTATTTCAAGTCTAAAGAAAAATAGATAAGAATGATAAGGATAAGTGATTAGAATGAATATGGATTGGTTTGTGCACTGTATCCAGATGTTTTGGGCACCCTTATTTGGCTGGGGAGGACTACTTGCAAGTAAGAAAGCACTACCATAAAATGTTTGTTAGTAGATAAATGAGTGGGTTGCCAAGCTATGTGCTTGTTTTAGGAAGTGTGAAACTTTCTTAGAGATGACAGTCTACTTTTTAAAGATAAAAGAGTAATAAACAACTAAAAGAAAAGTAAAGAGAGAGTGAAAGAGAGATAATGTTATCATTATTTGTAACTAGAGTATAATAGAAAGTAACATAGTGTAGGTGGTATATTCTATTTATATTTTAGAAGGTGTTTGGGTAGGTTTTGGAAAGGTTAGGAAATCCATAGTCACCGACATCGATGAGGAAGTGATTGATATCGGTTATGATGCCAAGGTCAGTGGGTGAAGGTGACCGATGTCAGTTAGGCTACTAAGGATGGTAGGGGAAACAATTGTCTAAGAGCTTGCATAAAGCTTTTTCAGGTCTGGGAAATGGTTTTGGTCAGGTATGGGAAGTTAGAGAGAGTTGTGAGAGAGAGAGTATGGTTTAGATAGATCTAGTTAGTGGTTTAGTGTGTCAAGTCAAGGAGAAAAAAGTAAGGAAGATTTATAACTCCCTTATAAGGGTTCAATAAAGAATGTGTAAAGTAATGAATAATAGATGTAAAGTGATAATAGAGTAACTGCTTAAAATACATACATAATAAGTGATATACTTAGTTGTAGTGGTGGCTGAATGATAAGTGCTAAATGGATGGCTCCTATTAGGTAGTCCAAACTGATACCCTGAATAGAGAAAACAAGTGGGTGTTGTTGGTCCTTAAGAGCTTGGTTGTTTATTTGGATTAACTTACACAAGATAACAGTAAGCCAAGATGTCAAAATTTGAATGCTAAGAGCTTGGATGCAAATAAGGAGTTTTCTTGATTTCTACTAACCTAAGCATAAGGTTGGAGTTTGGCTTATATAATTGATGTTGATGATCCCACCAACATAAATCATGGGTTAATTGATGTCAGTGGCCTTAGAATAGGTAAAACTACTATTTTTGGGCATATTTTTGTTACTCCTCATGCCAAATGTGGCACCCATTACAAAATGGTAAAAATAGGAGGCTAAGAAGGATATAGTTGATTAGAAATTTAATTTTAAGGTGAGAATAAGTCTTGGGTAGTTAAGATAAGGGGACCAAGTCTTGAGGTGACTCATCAGGTGAGAATTAGTCTTAGGATGAGGTGGCTAGGTAAGGTGGTAAAAGGGGTTTTTAATTAACTTAATTAAGTATTTTAAATTAATTAAATGTGTGAGGGGCAAAATCATGGGTTAGGGAGGCTAATTGTTATTATTAAAAAATGGGCTTAAGGGGGGTTTTGACATAGGGAGTTGCACACATGTGTGTGATGTAATTTTGGTGTCTATATTTGCCCCTTTTAATCTTGTAATTTGCATGGACAAGTTACAAGACAAAAATAGGAGTTAGATACTCCAATTAGTGGATGAGGTATCCCTCCTCAAAATAGGAATTTATAGAGGAGAAACTAGAATCGAGTACCAATTTGATAAAAAGTGAATGTGGTGAATAGAGGAGAACTTGGTAGCACTACATGTGCATATACTACTATGAGATATAGTTAAGAAAGTCAAGAATATGTAAAGTTAAAGAAGGCACAGATAGAAATAACCAAAGAACAATTTGTAAGTGATAGTTGAGAAGGTCAAAATAATCAAAGTTGTACCTCTAATTTTTTGTGTCCTAGATAAAGAGTTATGGGGTTTGAGACTGTGATGGTCGTATAATTTGTGTGTCAGCTATTTACTACACTACTGGGCATATGAGCATATCATGGTGACATAACCATTGGGTTTACCTATCATGATTTTAGTCAGATTTAGGGTTGGTTTCAGATGGTGGAGGGATGGTATGGCATAGAGTTGAGTAGATGGCATAGTGCATGACAATACTTATAATAGGTGCTTGATTGAGGGTTTGATCCCTAAAAATATTTTATAAAACCCCTACCTAACATACCCCATATTTATAGGATAGGCATAGTAACTGGTTGGATTATAGAGCTCATTATGGGTTAGGGGGAGATGAGCCAGTGAGGTAGAGATGGTACCCATGGCATCGGTCAAGAGGTAGTTTTACCTACTATAGGATGTAACTCATGCCTTCCCTCGATATAGGAGGGATGATATAGAGGCACCCTTACCTTTACCTCAAGAGACAAATGGGCCGAATTTTGAGGAGCTACCAATAGGGCTAAGCGTAGTTGATCTAAGGTATATAGTGGCATATATGGCTTAATGGGCTAGTTTACTTCTCACAATTGAGGTCAAGAGGCCACCACCAGATTTGAAAGGTGTAGTGAGGGAGAGAGATGTAGGAGTAGAGGCATGGGATGCAATAGTGCATGCTAGAGATGTAGTGCAGGCATAGGTATTAGCCTTACAAGGATAGGTGGAGACATTATAAGGCTAGGTGGGGGCACTACAGGGCTAGGTTGGGGCACTACAAGGCTAGGTCATGGTGTTACAAGGGTAGGTTACTACACTAATAGTGGAAAGGGATAGTTTGTGAGTATTAGGTTAGGCTACTCCTCTTCCTCCATCATAGGGACCAGTATAGGCTAGGCCTTCAGTCAGTGCAATGGGACTACCATAGACTGTATCTTTGGTGAGATATACTACTACCTTAGATGAGATTTCCTATTATGAGAGGGCCATTAGTGAGTTCTCATATATTTAGAGGTATTTTGAGTTTAGGGAGTAGGAGAGATTAGTGTCACGTGCCATGGATTTTAGCTCATGTAGACAAAGATGGGCTAAGAATGGTGATGATACTACTTCTTTATGACCATGTGGAGAGCCTTTAGGACTTTGAGTGCTAGATTTTACCCTTTTTGTTTATATATTTTATATGTACATCAACCTACAAGCCGAAGATGTGAGATGTATATTTTGAGAGAGAGAGATGATATTACGATATGCATTGATGGACATGTATTCTGAGCATATATACATATGAGATGTTTATTTATTATGATTCTGAGATGCATTTATTGTGATTCTAATGATGATATTTATATAGATGATTATGTTAATGTTATGTTAATTTTATGTTAATGTCGACCATGTTAGCTGAGGTGTACTAACATTTTCCATATGTGTGATGGTATATGCATAGTTGGTTTGTTAGCTTCATCCTAGCAGTTTTCCATATTCATGATGGTGTATGGTTTAAAATGAATAGGTTGGGTATGTTATTTTATTTTAGCATTTTTCCATATTTGTGATGGTGTATGCTTTAAAATGAATAGATTGGGTATGTTTTTTTATTTCAACATTTTTCCATATTTATGATGGTGTATGCATAAAATAAATGGAGTAGGATTTGATAGTATTGGTATGCCATTATTTTTCATCTCAATAGAGAGATCGACATGTGATTTGGATGGGAAAATAAAGAGGTAAAATGATTTTGAATTGGTAAAAACCATAATCAAAACATAAATAGGCTTAGGAAAATGAGTATCTTTCATGCCTTACATCATTGGACCATTGTGTTTGTTAGAGAAGTGTCGTGTTCATTTTATGTTAAGTGAGTTCAAAGTCCCTTGAAAGAGTATGAGGGAAAAAGGGATAAAATGAGGGAAAATGTTTGGGTAGTGTAACCTTAGAAGTGGGAATGATATGCCCCTACTGTGGGTGACCCGAGAGCTACTATAGGCAAGTCCATGACGTAAAGCTTTTTTTTATTGTGTAAGTTGATCAATGTGGGAAACCTATAATGGGATTGTGTATGTGTAGAGGTTGTATGAAGTTGATAAATAGAAGAATATTTTGACTTGTATTCCTTGTTGAGAAAAAATCTTGGCCTAGCCATCCTTCAAGGGAGTGGTCTTTGCATTTATTTTTGATTTTTAAATAGTTTTTCTTCAAGGGAGCAGTCTATTGGTATTAGTAAAGAGAAGTTACGTAGATATCTTTTAAGAGAATAGTCTACATTAAGAAACAAGACCTTAGAGATTATAACTTGTCTACATATCCCATTGTTTTTTTATGCTTTTAGTCATGGACAAGTTTATAGAGGTTTAGTATTTTTCCACTTTGAGGGTAAAACCATAGCACCTAATAAGTTAAATGAGTAGGAGTAAGGGTTAAGAGTAAGGGAAATGGATGTAATAGGGGTGCTCAAGGGATGAGCTCAAGTTAAACATGAGGTAAATTGATGCTTGGTTAATAAAAGAATGGTCGTAGGTGTAAGGCATTTAAAGGCTCAGGTTCTAGCCTTCCTTTGAGAGAAGACAAATGATAAGTTTTTGAGCCATAATTGTGAGTTATGATATAGGGTCCAAGCTAATTAGGAGTAAACTTACCCCATTATATTTTCTCCATGTTTATCACATGTTGATTTTATTTTAAGATGAGATCTCCAATATTGAAATCTTGCTCTTTGAGATAATTTTTATAAGCACGTTTGATATGCTCTTAATAGATTTAGAGGTGGTTGAGGGCTATGAGATGGTGCTCATCAATCAATTTGAATTGAGCCAAACATTCTTGGTGAAATTCATTGTTAGTAATTATGTTTTTTTAGAGAAATGTGAAGAGAAGGAATTTGGACCTCAAGAGGTAAAATAGCCTCCACCCCATATACCAAGGAAAAAGGTGTAACACCTATAAGGGTTTGAATGCTATTGTGGTAAGCCCATAAAGCAAAAAGAATGTGTGTGTGCAAATTCTTGCTCATATCATTGACTAATTTCATCAAAATTTTGGTCAATGTTTTGTTAGAAGCTTCTACCTATCCATTCACTTGTGGATAGTATGGCGATGAGAAGCTTAATTTAATTCTAAATATATCACAAAGAATTTGAATAGTCTTTTTTTTGAAATATTTTATATTATCTATTATAATTTTATGAGGGACACCAAAATGACGTATGATATGATGGTTGATAAAGTCAATAATTTTGTCAACCTTAGTGGAAATGAGAGGAATGGCCTCAACCCACTTGGTTAAGTATTCAATGGTAGTGATGATAAAATGATGACTGAGGGAGGAATGAGGGTTAATCTCCCTGATTAGATCCAAGCCCCATTGGGAGAAGGGCCAAAAGTCTTTGGTGACTTGTAAGGCATGACTCAGAATGTGAATAAAGTTAGCATGTTGTTGACATTTGATGCAATGTCAAACATAATCAGTGTGGTCTTGATGGAGAGTGGGCCAATAATAGCTAATTCAAAGGATACAATTGGAAACTACATGACCATTAAAATATCCACCATAAATCCCATCATGGACCTCTTTAATAGCAAAGGGAGTCTCAATACTCGTGAGGCATCTAAGAAGAAGACCATCAAAACCTCACTTTTAGAGAAGTCCCCCTAGCATAGTGTAATGAGAGGCACATTTTATGAAGGCACATCTCCCATTATTAGAGAGATCAGAAGGGGTAATAGAAAAAGAAAGATAATCCATTATTTGCTTGTATCATAAGTCATGTGGGTTGGAGGTTACATTTCTGATAAAGAGGATGTTAGTTGATACATATAAAGGCAATTTTAAGTGATGTATGGTGGCATATATTTTTGAGGAAGAGGATGAAGAGGGTATGTGTGAGGCAAGTGAAGCCATTATGTTAGCAAGCTTGTTTGTAGATTAAGGAAAAAAATTTAAGAGATAAGAGTTAAATGATCCTAATAGTGTATCTACATGATGTTTATATCACTACAAAATTTTGTTTTTACATAGGTAAGAACCATTAACCTGGTTAACCACTAGCTGAGAATCACCAAAAATAGTTATGGATTTAATACCCAAAAAAAAGAGTTGTTTAAAATCCTATGATCAAAGCCTCATATTTGGCCATATTGTTAGTGCATTAAAAATATAGTTTAAATGACAAAGGCATAGGCTCACCATCTAGGGGAATAAGAATGACCCTCACACCCCCACCATGCCAACATTTAGACCCATCGAAGAACATCATCATTTGATAGGAGATGTCATTGGTGGAGAGCATTATGATGGATTCATTAGGGAATTCAAGGTTTGAAGGTTGGTTATTAGGTAAAGGGGTGGTAGCTAATTGGTTAGTGATTGTTTTCCCCTTAATAGATTTTTGTTGAATAAACTCTAAGTCAAATTTAACAAGGAGCATGAGCCACCAAGCTACATGTTAGTTGTGAAATGGTTTGGAATGCATGTATTTAAGTGGATCAGTATGGGTGACCATGTAGGTGTGATTTAGGAGATAATGGTGGAGCTTTAAGGTTAAAAAGACCAACGTGAGGCAAAGTTTTTTGATATGGGTATATCAAGTCTCAAAATTAATAAGTGTATGGATTATGTAGTAAACCACCTATTCTTGATGTTGAACATCTCAATGTGTAATCATAGCACCCAGAGAATGGTCTATTGTAGAGATGTAATGGTAGAAAGGATGATTTTCCTTAGGTGGAATAAGAATCAGTGGGGAAATGAGATATTATTTGAGTGTGTCAAAATCTTCCTGGCAATCTATATTCCAATGGAAGGAAACATCATTTTTGAGGAGATGGTGAAAGGGTTGGCAATGATTTTAAAATTTGGATATGAAGTAGTGAATTATCTAAAGTTTACCTTACAAGTTATGGAGTTGTTTGATATTAGGAGGTGGAGGCATCTCTAGTATTGGTCTAACCTTAGTAGGGTTAACCTTGATCCCATGAAGAGAAAGGATATAACCTAAGAGCTTACTAGAAATAACACCAAAGAAATATTTTTTTGGGTTTAGTTGAATGCTATATTGGAAGAGATGAGAAAATATGATTTTGAGAATTGCCAAGTGATCTTGCAAAAGTTTAGACTTGTCAAGTAAGTCACCCATGTAATATTTCATAATTTTGTGTAGGAGATCATGGAAGATGTAAGTCAGAGTGCATTGATAAGTGGCACCAATGTTCTTCAGATCAAAGGCATGGCCCGATAATATAAAGTCCCCGATGGGGTAATGAAGGTTGTTTTGTGTTGATCCTCGAGAGCAACCAAGATTTTATTAAACCTAGAAAACCCATACATAAGTGATATCATCTCATGGCCAGATATTATATCAACAATTTGGTTAATACTTGGCAATGGGAAGTCATATTTTTGAAAAGTGAGGTTTAAGTTATGATAGTTGATGAAAATATAGATTCCCTCAGTCACTTTTATGATAGGAAAAGTATTAAAAATCCATTACAGGTAGTTTATGGGTTGGATAAAGTTAATAGAAAGGAGGCATTGGAGCTCTTCTTTGATAAGGAGAGAAATATGAGGATGCATCTTATGAAGCTTATACTTAATAAGTTTAGCATCTCAATTAGTGATAATGTTATGGGTGATGATAGAGGGGTCAATACCAGACATGTCATTATAAGACCAAGTGAAAGATTTGCTATGGTTATTAAGAAATGTGGCATAGCTAGCTTTCTCAAAGGAATCTAAAGATTGACCAATCTTGAGGATGTGAGGGTTATCATGAGAGGGTAGATTGATGCCAATGGTTGATTCATTTAACATATCTTGTATTTTGGATGGGAGTGATAATTGGACATAAGAATCATCTACACCTTTGTATGTGAGAATAACATCATCATCTTGACATTAGATAGTGTTAATAGTGGGAGAGTCTTCATCAATTATTTTAGGATGAATGAGAGGAAGGGACCTTGTTTACTTACCCTGGTGATAGGTGAGAGGCCCCAAATAGATGACATTTATTGAAAAAAAATTAGGATATATAAATACCTCCAATTTAGTAAGTGATGGTGGAGAAAGAGATGGAGAAGGAGAGATTGGTTCTTTAATAATTAGTTCATGGGAAGTTTTGGGGAGTTTACTTGGTTTGTCATATCCCACCCCATGCCTCTTTTTGACATTTTCAATGGTTATGCTAGTAGGATATTCAATAGGCATATGGACACCCTACTCGTAATGACCCAAACCAAATCCCTTCTTGGCACATCGATAGAGATAGGTGTGTGTTAAAATAGGGTTGCTCAAGAAAATAAAGTCATAGGTAAATGGTTGTGGTGAAGAAGATGGATTATTGATAGTGGGGGATTGATCAATTCCCCCATATATGAAATTAGTTCGAAGGTAGGGGGCCCATAAGGGATGACCATCCCAATGCAAGGATCATAATTTAGGTGCATGTGAAGCTTTCCATGATCTTGTGGAGTGTATAAAATGTCAAGTGTCAACAAATGATATTCGTTGAGTGATAAACATTGAAAAGTTTCCTCCATGGGATCCTTGTTAGGAATTTGTGTTGCTAGTATCTGTGTAACCAGGGGAGTGGAGCTTGTGGAAGCTTCAGAAGTATCATGTGGGGAAGATGATGTCTTCAATGGAATGAGAACATCATTGGGACTATAAGTCATGTTGTATGTTTTAAACAGAGGTGGGTCAGTGGGTATAACATGCACTTACCCATCATACTAAAACTTGACACAATGGTGCAAAGTTGAGGGTACACATGCCATAACACATATGCAAGGTCATCCAAGAAAGATGTTATATTGGAACTCTCATTATACAACATAAAAGAGCTTAGGGATTATGTGGGGACCTATATAGATATGTAAGACAATAGTTCCCATTGTATTAGCTATGGTATCATTAAAGGAGTAGAGTACCACATTGGTTTGAGACATACAATTATTGAGAAGAGATAGCTATTTGTAGGCATGGGTGGAAATAATATTAATACTAACTCCCTATTGATCATGACTCTCTTGACATGAGTTTGATAAATATATGTAGTAATAAAAAGGTTAGAATCCTAATCTTTTGGGTGTTGAAGTAGAATTTATAAATTACTAAAGGAAATCAAGGAAATGGAATTAAGGGAGATAATCAAAGCTATAAGAGGTTGGATATCATTATGTTGTACCTCAATCAATTGTAAGGAACTAATTAAAGATTGATGATGTTGGGATGAGTTTTGGATTAAATCATACAAGGACATTTTCGTAAGAGTTTGGTGAAGCTATTTCACCATCAAGATTTGAATAAGATCTGAAGATGTTCGTTTAGGGATACCCAAGATGGAAATATTAGGATTATGAGGAGTGTCTTTGGTGAAGGGATGAACCTAAGGAGTAATGACCATTTCCTTACCTTTATCTTTTTTATTTTGTGACTATGTGGCCACATTAACTTTGTTGATCTAAAATGTAGGTGAAGGAGGTGGCAAAGGGGATATGACCACATCTTTGGGTTTGAATTTAGGTGGAATAATAGGAGAAATTGTGGATGCCAAAGGTGGGATAATGGGAGTATCAACAAAGAGAGTTTTGACATCAAAGTGTTGTTGAATGACTGCTATAAGGGCTTTATAAATGCACTTGTGTATCATTAAACCAAGATGGCTTCATTCTAAGAGGACTATAAAGCTTAATGGGAGGAAGATTTATTACATAATATTGTAATAACTGACATAGGAAAAAAATATGAGAGCTTGCAAGTGGTCTCATACTTGTTGTGCTAATAGGAGTGGACACCTTATTTTGTTTAGGAGTCATAGAGGTGATTTTACATGGTGCCTTATTTGGTGGTGGTGTTGTTACATGTTTTAATGACACTTTATCAGTGTTAGGTATCTTTGTGTCAGATGGGAAGGGCCTACCAGGTGGTAAAGGTAGTAGTGAAGGTAACTTAACCTTTTATTTTGCTTGGGTTGGAAATACTCTAACTAAAGTAGAGGGGTGTGGTCCCAAAATTAATGGTAAAGTTGAGGGTTGAAGAGGGAAGGATAATGATATCTAGGAATCTTAACATTTTTCTATAGTTCAAGCTACAAAACTCTAACTTGTGGTTGAGGATTTAAATCTAATATCACTCATGGATGAATTAAATTAGAGATAGGGCATACACCTAAGGGCTTGATTTGATTTAATGTGGTAGAAGTGTACAAGCGTGAGGGTTATGACATATATGGATGAGATTCTAGTGATTTTGGTGAAGAAGCTCTAACTTTGTCAAATACTTTGGGTTAAAGGGTAGTGAGAGGGTTGGTGGTAAAGGTCGACATTCATTATGTTGGATAAAGAGTTTTAAGCTAGTCCTAAAATGCCATGTGATCTAGCTTCATGGAGTCAAGAAATTCTATAATTTTCACCAATCACAAAAAGAGTTTAGATGAAGTTGACGTAGGCCTTGTAGTTGTGTCTATATAAAGATTAGGTGTTTGAGAAAGAGGGAAGTTTTTGGTCTCTACTACTTTGTGCCAAAGATGAGAAAGTACTGCAATAGTGTCTTCTTTGACAAAGATAGGAGAAGAGGTATGGTCTTCCACGGGTAGAGGAGAGGTAGGCGAAGAGGGTTCCTCAAGTGGGTAAAGCATAGGTATTATTTCTCCCTCAACATGTGGGTGAGGAATAAGTAAAGTATGATCCTCCATAGGTAAGATAAGGGGTAAGAGTGATATAATTAGAGCAAGTACAATAGGTCTCTCATCTAATGTGGGAGTAGATAATACTAACTCTTCTAGGTGTAAAAGTGGAGTGGAAGGGGTACTAATCTATATCAGTGGAGGAGAGATAGATGAGGAAGGTTCCTCGAGAGAGTATAACATAGGAATGATGTTCCCTTCAACATGTGGTTGGGGAATGGGAAAGGCATGGATTTTAAGTGGTAAGAGGATAGGTAATATTGGTGAAAAAGGAACTGTCAATAATGGCTCATCTAGTGGCAAAAGAAGTGGTAAGGGAGGCTCTTCCTCATGTGGGAGTGGAATGGGTGAAATAGGCTCTTCTGCATGGGGAGGCATAATGGGAAAAATAAATGTCATTAGTTGTGGGGGAGGAGTCGATAAAATAGGTGCCTCTTATTGAGGGGAAGGTTAAACTAGAGGTAAAGGAAAGACCATATTCATCACATGGATATTATGGTCACCTGAGTTAGTTGTGGTCTAAACAATATTTTGATTAGATAAATGGTTAGGAAAAGGGTGTTTGAACATATCCATACTTTGATTAGGGGGTGCATTAGGATTATCCAAGATGAGATCACCTCTATCAAGCATGTCTTAAATAATGTTCTTGAATGTCTTACAGTTATTAGAATTTTAGCCTTTAACTTTATGGTAGTCACAAAACTCATCTTCCTTATACCAAGTTAGAATAAGGTAGGAGGGGCCAAACTGTATAAGAGGTTTGATTTGAGGAAGGGTTATGACACCTTGTTGTAATAGTTTTTTTAGAATGGATGTATATGAATCCTCAATGGGAGTGTATTGTCTTTGTTCATACCATTGTTGAAATTTCTTGGTCAAATTTTGGGAGGTTGAGGAATTAGATTAGTTTATGGTTGTGGAAGAAGATGACTTAACAACCACCACATTGGTAGAGCCTTTATCTTTTTGGTTAAAAGGAGAAGTTTTAGAAGAGGAAGAGTCATTTGATTTGAAATTGGGGTTCTTATTGTGCAACTTGACTCTTCCTTTGTCTATAGCCTGAATCTTAAGTTTCCATGCCATTGTAAAGGCTTCATAAAATGTGCAAAAAGTTTTTACCTAGAATGTGGATGAAATGTGTTTAACACATGCCCTTGAAAAGAGATCAATAAGATCAGGTTGGGGAGAAGGAGAGTTGATTGATCAAGCCTCTCCAATGAGTGACAAAATTTTCAATAGATTCATCATCAAATTGTCTGATAGAATAAAGGTCTGTAATAGAAACTTTTTTAGAAATTTTAATAGAGAAATGGTCTAGGAATATTTATGTGAGCTGGGTAAAAGAGAAAAGGGAGTGCTGAGTATAGAGATATACCAATCCAAGGTAGAACCTAAAAGATACTTAGGGAAATCGCAAAGTATTAATGCAATATCATGCCTTATTAAATAAAAAGCATGCCTAAATGCTTACAAATTCTATTGTGGGTCCTCTTTACTCTAGAAATGAGTAAATCTAGGGAGTTCCCATTGTCTTGGATAAGGTTGAATATGCATAAAAGGATGGATGGGTTCATTGCATATCTGATCATAAGATACCACATTCTTTAAACCAAAAACATATGTCTCTAGATTAGCCATCTTATCCATCAGCATCTTATTGAGGTCTAGAGGGGGATTAGTCTAGGGGATACCTCCTAAGTTATAAGGAACCTGATAGGAATCAAAGGAAGCATATGACATAGCTTGTTGAGGTCGTGTCGGGGAAATATAAATATAATGAGTCATAGGTTGGGGGTAGAAAGAAAAGGTGCTTGTCTTATTGGGTTAGAGACTAGGCTTTGATTGGATGTTATTATTATGGGTTAGGTTATTGGCATGGTTAGAATAAATGAAGGGTGAGTCATAACTCAGGTGATTATAGGTGTGAGAGTAGATGGAATAGGTACCACTAATTTCTAGAATGGGGTGAGATTTAACTGAACTACTTATGGTTGTGAAAGTAGGGAAGTCATGCCAAGGTTTAGATGGGATTGGGCAGCTGACAATGCTAAAATTTGGAAATTTTTTATGGTTAGGTTACTTGTCAAAGTGGTGGTTTGAGTAACCATGGGGAAAATTATGGAGGTAGCTCAAACCAAAGTTGTATCCATTAAAGAGGTTGTCATACCATATATTGGGTCACCTGAAGAATTGTGGGTTCAACTCATGGTAAGGTAATGCTAAAGGGCTGCCACATTATGATCAAGAAATTTAGCAAAATCTTGATCTCCTTCAAGCATAACAGGAATTTGATTGGTGCTAGGAGTATGATTTATATCTAAAGTATGCTCCATGATAGACTCACCAATAAGAGGGGAAGGTGGGAGTGATTACTAGCTGGTGTAATCAACAAGAATTTTGGCTTGAGTTCACATCCATACCATGCAAGAGAAAGTATAAATAGTTTTACTACCCTATATTAGTGACATAATAAGGAAAAACTAGGTTTGGGTGTAGGTAAGTGGGTTGCTTTAGCTCATTATTTTGAGCAAATTAAAATTACATAGTCACTGATGTCAGTTGCTTAACTGATGTCGGTATCAAAAGTTTACTGACGTCGATGGGATTTACTGATGTTGATAACTAAAATCTACCAATGTCAGTATAGTTAACTAATGTCAATCACTGTGATATCTTAGGAGATGGAAAATCCAATGTTTTAGAAACCTAGAAGGAGAAACTAGGTAAAATAATAGATGCAAGAGGTCTTTGTAAAAAGGAAGAACACTCAGAAATCTTGATATAACAATTTATACAAATTGAATATTAGAAATAGTGTTGATTTTATGAACCAATAGGAAAACATCCTTACCAAATCCAAAATATAGAAGGTAATAGAAAAATAGAAAAAAAACATACAACCAACAAATATTAAATCCTAAAGATTAATTTTAGTCTCATGTTGGATTATGCCTTAATCAGATAGTGAGAAGAAAATATGGTTGTTGAAGGTACTAGAAAGCAATCTAGAGCTAGTTTCAGGTTAGTTTTAGTGCTCAAGAGGAAATTTGTGTTAGACCAAGTACATGGCTTGTTATAGGAGATTTTTCACCAAAATTCTTGGACTTAAATCCAAGCTAGGCTGCTTAGCCAAAATATACCTTCTGTCTAGAGTTTATACTCTTCCAGAGAATGGAGTGGGTTCTCCTCTTGGTGGTGAAATCCAAGTAGGATAGCCAGGTAGGGTAAGGTAATCCACCAGGTGATGAAATCCTGATGGACCTTTTCTTAGGTGAGTTTAGATGTTTGTTTGTGTGAGTGTGATTTGGTTGTGTAACATAGGTGCAGTACCATTCATTCATAATGCTTGTAATTAACTAGGTGAGCTAATATGCATCAAGCAAACAATGAAGTGCAATAAGTTTTAAACCCAAATCCAAAATGTTTAGATATGATTGAAAAAAAAAGATTAAATATGAGTAGAGAATGAAATTCACTATCCTAATGTGCATTCAAGAAAGAGATAAAGAGGAGATTCTTTCAACTTCTAAGAAAAATGATGAATTACTTTTAAAGGCAAAGATAAAAGAAGACAATTTTAGTTTATTGACTTTAAATATAAAATAAAATATTGAATTTTTTGTTTTAAGAGAGAAGATAAGGATAAAGTGCAAGAAATGAATTTTTAACTATAATGCACCTATATTAATGTTTAAAACAAGCAATGAACCCAAGGAAAACTCTAAGGTCCCACCAAGTGTGCCAAAAATGTTTTTCTAAATTTTGTCTATTTTAAGTCTAAAGAAAAATAGAGAAGAATGATAGGAATAAGTGATTAGAATGAACCCATATTGGTTTGCACACCATATCTAGACATTGTGACAACTCCTCTTTGGCTAGGGAGGACTACCTACAAGTAAGAAAGCACTACCACAAAATGTTTGTTAGTAGATAAATGACTGGCTACCAAGCTACGCGCTTGTTTTAGGAAGTGTGAAACTTCCTTAGAGATGATAGTCCACTATTGAGAGATAAAAGAGTAATAAATAACTAAAAGAGAGTTAAATAGAGAGTGAAAGAGAGATAATGTTATCATTATTCACAACCAGAGTGTATCAAAAAGTAATAGAGTGAATGTGGTATATTTTATTTGTATTTTAAAAGGTGTTTGGGTAGGTTTTCGAAAGGTTAGGAAATCTATAGTCATTAATGTCAGTAAGGAAGTGACCATTATTGGTTATGCTATCAAGGTCAGTGGGTGAAGGTGAATGATGTCAGTTAGGTTACTGAGGTTGGTAGGGGCAATAATTGTCTAGGATCTTATAAAATACTTTTCTGGGTCTAGGAAATGGTTTTGGTCAGGTCTGGGAGGTTAGAGAGAGTTATGTGAGAGAGAGAGTATGGTTTAGATGGATCTAGTTAGAGGTTTGGTGTGTTAGGTCAAGGGGAAACAAGCAAGGAAGCTTTATAACTCCCTCACGAGGGTTTGGTCAAGAATGTGTAAAGTAATGAATAGTAGATGTAAAGTGATAGCAAAGTAACTACTTAAAAGACCTATAAAATAAGTGATATACTTAGTTGTATTGGTGACTAAATGATAAGTGCTAGATGGATGGCTCTTATTAGTTAGTCCAAACTGATGCCTTGAATAGAGAAAACAAGTGGGTGCTACAGGTCCTTAAGAGCTTGTTTCTTGATCTAGATTGACTTACACAAGATAACAATAAGCAAAGATGTCAAAAGTTGAATGTCGAGAGCTTGGATGCAAATAAGGAGTTTTTTTAATTTATGATGACCTAAACACAAGGTTGGATTTTGGATTATATAATTGCTATCGATGATCCCATTGATGGCGATCATGGGTTGAATGATGTCAGCAGCCTGAAAATAGGTAAAACTACTATTTTTGGATAGATTTCTATTACTTCTCATGGTAAACATGGTACCCATTAAAAAATGGTACAAATGGGAAGCTAAGAAGGATGTAGTTTATTAGGAATTTAGTTTTGAGGTGAGAATAAGTCTTGGGTAGTTAGGATAAGGGGAACAAGTCTTGAGGTGACTCATTAGGTGAGAATTAGTCTTAGGATGAGGTGGTCAGGTAAGGTGGAAAAAGGGGTTTTTAATTAACTTAATTAAGTATTTTAAATTAATTAAATGTGTGAGGGGTAAAAGTATGGGTTAGGGAGGCTAATTTTTATTATTTAAAAATGGGCTTAAGGGGGGTTTCAACATAGGGAGTTACACACATGTGTGTGACATAATTTTGGTGTCTACACTACTCTCTACTATAGGATTTGATTGGAGATCTAAATCTAAAAATAGATTAAGGCATAAAGATAATTTTAGAACTAATAATTTTAGAAAATAACTAAGATACAAGCTAATGTACATAGAGAAAACATTTGGATGAAGGCTGATAAGATAAATTAAAGGCAAAGCTCACATGTTAATAGTTTGTCACCTTTACTGTATCTAAACTAGGTCTTTCTTCCTCATACAATCTCTACTATGCCAAAGAAGTTAGAATTTACTTATATCAACATGAATTGATACTAAACCCAATATCATCATTGGTTTAATCAACTTTCAAATAATCTCAAGGTAATTTACACTAGCTATCATCACTCAATAAACTACTCACTCCTATGATCTAATGGGTCTATTCTTTAGAAGATTATACTTCTCATAGAAACACATCGATACATTTATTATATTAAGGTTAAGAGGTCAAACAATGCATTTATTAAGGTGTAGAAACATCATTAAAAGCTAAGGTTGAAACCTAGTTATAGTTATTAAATAGGAATTAAGCTTTATTAAAATTCGTATTCATTTATTAGATGGTCTCATTATAGGGGAGGTTTATAGCAGGTAGATTACTAAATTGAAAATACCAAATGGACTTTTCTCAAGGGATCCTTTTTACCCCAAATAACATCACCATTAATATTAAACAATCTAATTATATTATTATTCTCAATAACAAACTCATCGCTATTTATTTGAGTTCTACTCATATTTGTTCAAGCTCAACCCATTGAATCACAACACCTTCTAATTACAAAGGGAGACACAATGCTATTTGATAAGCCACTCATGACACATTTAAGAAAGATAATCAAACTATTCATTTATTAAAAATAGCCCTAAAGGATAAATAATGTTTTATACATCTAGGATCCTTCCCAAGGTCATATAAAGCAAACATTCATAACAGATACAACTCAATTTTTAACACTAGAGTTTTAGTAATATAGAAAATAAATATTTTAATCCATAGTTGGAATATTATCCAAACTCTTTCTTTTGTAATTTTATTACAATTAGGATGGTTGTTAAAGCATTAATAATACATTAGATTTCATCCATTTATTTACATAAGCAAGAGCACATCTCAAGGCTTGATTAAATAATGAATAATTAGTTAGTATTCAATGGCGCTCCTCATCCACTCCTAAGCATATGCTAGCCATTATAAGGAATACTCACCACCCAACCTTTTATCATCATCAAGCTGCTACTCTAGACACCCTTGAGTTTGAGAATCCTAGCTTTGAGCATGTTTATATCACTTGGTAAAGGTAAGTGTGGATATATAAGCAAGGTTATCTTAACACAAGGGAATGACTAGGCAACACCTAAAATATTATTCTTTGTTCTTATCCTAAGAGACTCCCAGTCCTAATACAAAGAAAAGACACATTCAAATTATCATTCAAGTGAATCCAAATAATTAAAAGATAAAACTAGCAGTCAAGCTTTCACAACATAAATAAGACTCATCGTATGTTAGAGTAGAAAGAGGATAAATCACTCTATTACTTCTATATAATAGTTATGGGAGGGTTAAAAAGTCTACTATCATGGCTAATGATGAGAGGGCTTAACAAATTCCACTGTGTCATTCATAGGAGGTTCAAACATTCTACCACCATGCCTAGCATAGGAGGGCTTGACATTTTTCCACTGTGAAGATACTACTTATAAAAAACCATTGCACTATGTCACAACAACATCAATACACTTTAAACAATAAGTTAAAATATACAAGTCAAGTGAAGAGGAACACAACCTCTCCAAGGCCTTCAACTAGGCAAAGAATTGCATGGTGGCCAATGCACAATCATGACAAGACAATAAGATAGGAAGAATAAACCAAGTGGAATTATTATCCTTTAAGAAAAATAATAAAGAAATAACCAAAATCATTTCATTCAAATGAAGGAGGAATAATCTCTTCAAGGCCCTCAAATGGATAAGCACTACATGATGACCAATACATAACCATGGGCAAACATTAAAATAGGTAGAATAAACCAAGTGGTCTTGTTCCTTTAAAAGTAAGAAGATAAAATAGAGAATATAATCTCTTCATTCCAAATGAATAACACAAAACATAAGTTATTATGAATCCCACCTATCAACCTCTAGACTACTTGGGTGTTATCCTCCAACTATCTAGACTTGGATCTCCTAACTTATTTTTGTTATTTGCTACTTTTCTTTTTCTTATGCTAAGTATTAATTCTTTCCAAATTGGAAAAAAATCTCAGACTAAGGGATTTTAAATCTTATTTATTGATGTCTCAGGATTGGCTAACCACTAGGATTGTAACTATTAAGGGACATTCTTTTCCATGTTCAATTAAGGCACATGGTGGCTCTTACAGGCTTATGTGGTTGCTTCACTGACTTACTTACCTCTTTTCCCATTGAATTCTAATCTAAGGCAATCAATGAAAGATCTATCAATCAGCCAATAGTCATTCTAGACATTGGATACAAGATCTTCAAGTCAAATAATAATGAGTTTCATTAACTAGGATTAAAGGCTAGCCACCTAAAATATACGCTAAGTCAAAAAAGGTGGTAGACTAGGCATCTGATACTTAGCATGGGTTTCAAATGGTTTCAAGGGTAAAATTGATTAGTGATATAACCATGCTTGGCATAGTTTCTTTCCTTCATGGGCCCTTTTCCTATTCTTACACACTCAATTCATACATATAATTCCTATAACTTAATAGATTAAGTTGCATAATTTAATCAAACAAGGTGATTTCAATCAATTATTCATATCTAATCATTCCTAAAATATCAACATCCAAGTAGATATTTTAATTTAATTCAATGCATACATAGTTTCCCATTTCACATGTTTAGGATCAATAATTCAACATTATTTAAGTCAATATATCTTATAGAAATAATCAAATTTCATAAAGCAACATTACATAAATTAAATTTAATCATCATACTTTCATAAGTAAGCAATCCAAAACATGATTGATAATAGGTCTTTCTCATGGTTCCCAACACATAAAAAGCCTTCATAAGTCTTTGCATGCCTCAACAAGACATGAATTAATAACATAATTCAAAATAAGAACACATAAATCATAATTCCATAGTCATCTTTGTCAAAGGTAATCATTATGCAAAATAGGGCCTTACATCCACCTCCCCTTATGTAGACTTTTGCCTAGAAGTCACTGAAAGAGGTGAGGATACCAAACCCTCAAAGGTGCATCATAGTCCCAAGTTATTTACGATTCATCATATTTTTACCATTAGACCTTGAGCTAATCCAGGTATCTACCTTGAAGTGCTAGGATTCTACAAACTAAAACCTTGACGGGATCCAAACTCATAGCCATGTCGGTCTCAACCTATAAGGCAGTCCAATCTAAAACATGAGAAATATAAATAATATATTATATTAAAAAAAAAACATGAAAAACATCATGAATATGATTTATGTGAGGTGTCAAGGCTAGTTGATAATCTACTGGACCAGTGGTCTCTAAGACCTTAAATGGTCCAAAAAATGAGGTGTCAACTTTGACCCTTTTCCATAATAGATGGGGATCTTGTTGGGTGTCAACATCAAAAAATTTTATCACCAACACTAAAATGTTGAGCAATTATTTTTTGCATTAGTATACTTCTTCTATCTATCTTTAGTAGTCTCTCGGTGCTATCGTATCTTAATCAGTTGTCTCTCTATGTCTTCTAACATGGCAGGGCCAATCATGACTTTATCCTCAAGTCAATCCCAACTTAGTGGGGTTATACAAGATTAACCATATAAATCTTATAAAGGTGAAATATTAATTGAACTATGATGGCCATTATTTTAAGAAAATTTAATAAGATACAAAAAGTCTTCCCAATGAGATTGTTAATCCATAATGTACATGCACAACATGTCTTTCATGACCTGATTGACTCTCTTAATATGCCTATCAGTCTCAGGATGGTAGGAAGTAATAAAATTGATCTGAGTACCTAATACCTCTATAAATTATCCCAAAAGTGAGAAGTATATACCAGATCTCGATCTGAAATAATCTTATGAGGAATCCCATGAAATCTAACAATGTCATCCAGAAAGACCTTTGTCACTGAATTGGCATTGTAGGTGGTCTTTATCAGAGAAAAGTGAGCTAATTTGTTTAACTTATCCAATGTGACCATGATCACATCATGATGATAAGTTGAGGTATGTAAACCTATAATAAAATATACGAAAATAGTGTCCCACTTCTATCTTGGAATCTCATGAAGATACAAAAATTCTACTAGATATTGATTCTTGACCTTTGCCATCTAGAACTCTAGAAATGAGCTAAAAAATCAATAATATCATGCCTCAAATTGGCCTAATGATATAATTTCCTTAACTTGGTATGCATTTTCTTAACTCTAGGGTGTGCTTGGTAAGGAGCTTTGTGATATTCAAATAGAATTAGCTCACACAAGACACCAACTAAGGGAACATATATAAGCCATTTATGGTGTAATAAACCATTAGGATTGATAGAATAACCTTAAAATTTACCTTTGAGACTCATAAAAAAATCCAATAGCTATCTTATTTATTTACAAACTCATTGTTTCCAACTCATGGTTCCTCTTACTTAAGGCATCAACAATTAAATTTTCCTTTCCTTTGATATATAAAATTTCATAATCATATTATAGAACAATTCCATCTAACACCTTTGATGCATGTTAAGGTTAGGATGATTAAATACATGTTGCAAACTTAAATGATTTATCTTTAAAATAAAATGATGACCAAGAAAGAAACATCACCATCTTAAGCAAGCATGAATAATGGATATAAATTCCATATCATGCACGGGGTATCTCATCTCATAATCCTTGAGTTTATAATATCCATACATAGTAAATCTACCTTCCTACATGAATACAACTCCTAATTCTTCCTTTGATGCATTAGTGAAAATAAGGTATTTTCCCTTAGGATTAGGCACAAACAAAATTGGTGCACTAGTGAGTCACTCTTTCAGTAACTAAAAAGCTTCCTCACACCTTGCTATCCCAAAAAAATTCTTCCCCTTTTTCTAAAGTGAAGTGATGGGATTCATAATGTGAGATATATTTTCAATAAAACATCTATAACATCCTACCAATCCCATGAATCTGTGAACTTATACAATGTTAGAGGGTGCTGGCCATTCTATAATGACATGAATCTTAGTAGGATATATAGATATTCCTTCTCCTAAAATTATGTGCCCAAGATATTATACCTTAGAATGAGTAAATGAAAACTTTTCCATGTTTCCAAATAATCAATTTTATCTTAAAACCTATAATACCTACCTTAAATGATCTTAATGCTCCTCTTCATTATTCTAATATATTAGAATGTCATCAAGAAACACCAACACAAATTGATCCAAAAAGGATAGAAACACTCCATTCATTAGAATCATGAATTTTGTCTGAGCATTAGTCAACCCAAATGATACAACTATAAATTCATAATGCCCATACCATGTTTAAAATATAGCCTTATGAATACCAGGATCTATGATGTACAATTGATGGTATCCATATTTCAAATCAATCTTGGATAACACTTTGCCTCCCCATATTTGATCAAGAAAATCATCAATTCTAGGTAAGGGATAATGACTCTTAATCATTACTTTATTAAGTTGGTAATGATCAATGCATAATTGAAAGGATCCATCCTTCTTCTTCACAAAGATGACTGGTGCTCCCCATGACGACACACAAAGACACATTGATCCTTTCTCCAAGAGTTTATCATGATACAAATTGAGTTCACATAAATCTAAGGTGGTCATTATATATGGTTATTTTGAGATGGGTTTAGCCCCAGGTACTAAGTTAATCCAAAAATCAATCTCCCTTGAAGAAAGCATACCTAATAATCCATTTGGAAACACATTAGGAAATTCCCATAAAATGAGATGGTCATCTAGAGAAGCCTTATTTGATTCATATAATCTATCACTTACCATGATATGAAATAATTTATAACCTTTCCTTACTTCTTGAGTTTCATCACAATGATCATGTGAAGGGAAATATGTCTCTTAACTCTAGATAACACCAAAGGATTCCCAAGGTCATTACCATACTTGATAACCTTTTCATGATAATCTAACTTAGATTTATGAGCCATAAGCCAATCCATACCCAATACAACATCACAGGTGCCTAAAAGAATAATATGCAAGTCCATTGTAGTGGAGAAGACACCAAGGTATAATACAAAACTATTCATTAGGGAGATAATAAACATCTTGTCCCCAAAGGCTAACACAACTGCCCAACTTTTGAAGTACCTAACACTCATCAACCCATAATAGTCCATGACAAAAGGATAAATAAAGTATTTTGATGCCCCTAAATAAAAAAATTAAAATTAAAATTCCTCCTCTTACTTGTGGTTTCTATGACAATTTTCCAGTGCTCATCTTGGTAATCATCCACTATTATATAAATTATATGTCCTTGATCCATGTCAGCCACTATCTACTCTAAAATTGGGGCCTTTTGCCTACTAGTAGTTGATAGTCCAAGAGGATAATATTATTCAAAATGATTAGGAGATCCACATGTGAAATAAACACCTTTCTATTGGTCTTTCCCTGAGGGGGCTCTAAATATTCTAGGTCTAAAATAAGTAATTAACCTTGATGGTCTTGCTTGCTCAAACAATCAAGTTCGTGTAGTCCTATTTTGTTGATGTTCCCTTAGTCTAACATTACCTCACCTCTAGTGGTATTTATCCAATTGGTTCCTACTTTGACTATGACCATAATAGTTACCTTCAAATTTTTGTTATTTAAGGGGCCTAATACTGGATTGAGTTGCTTTCTAACCTCCCCTTGGTGTAGGATACACACCTTATGAGCTTGAGCCATGTTGAGATTGTAATTTGACACAAAAATTTTCTTGGGCATCTTGAGTATTTCCACAAGACTTGTTAGACAAGTAGGCCTTTTCAATGAATGTTACTAAGTTTACATAAGCTAAAATGCACATTGTAACATCTAACTCTAAATTTATGGTTCTAATGAACCTGTTCACTTGTATTGTCTCATACATGTAACCTTACACATATCTAATTAAGTCTATAAAATGACACTCATATTAATAAATAGTTACAATCCCTTGTCGAAGGTCATGAAATTCATCCAATTTATTGTAAACATAATGAGGGGATAGGTATTGTGCTCTAAAATCCTCAAATAATTCCCAAGTGAGGAAATTTGTTGTCAAGTGGAGCTTTTTCTCCTCTCCTCCCACCATATATTTGTGTCTACAATCAGAAATGAATCACATCTATAGATCAATCATAACTAAGAGAAGATAGATCCTACTTACACTTCTAATTGGGGATACATTAGATAATCAAGAACATGACTAATATGTGGATCTATTTGATCCAATTAGGGGATCTCTTATCACAATAATAATACTAGGGAGGGTTCCAAAGCCTCCAGTCAAGAAAGTCATGCAATAACCCTAACTAAGCCCTATGTTTTCATATTCAATACATTAATAATAATTAAAACAAATAAATCTAATCTAGTGTTCACCAAATCTTATGGCCCAAAGTGGGGGTAATAAACACTAAAAGTAAACATGCATAAGAGACATATACTCACGTCAATGTATACAAAATCCTAATGTATGGAAGAGAATTAAAAATCCATATCTATCTACCCTTACAAAGGATAACACAAAGTTAAGAATACTTACCTTTGAAGATGAAGCTTTTGAGCCTAAATCTCTCCCTTGGTGATGGTAATTCACAAGAGGTTATTGTGGTATGTAAGGATGATAAGGAAAAAATAGCTCTAGGCTACACAACTTATCTATTGACCAAATTTGACTTTAAGGTCAAATTAGGACCCATATAGGTAAAAAAATTGATTTTTAAATGTTTTAAGGGTTTAATATTTTGTCATGGTGTATGATATAGTCCATTTGAAGACTTGGTGAGGGTTTTGAATTGAACACCAACATGTATCTCTTGATAACTATCCAAAGTTCATACTCACTACATATATATGCAAATTGTTGGAAATATGATTGTAATTAATGTCAAAATGGAAATTATGAGAATGTCATTGATGTTTAGGATTGAATATGGTGATTATAAGATATACTTTATCAAATTTTTGCTTCAGGACATTTTGATAGTGTTTTAAAACATAGTCAAATCTACAGGTTATAAGATAAAGATAAGTATGCACTTTTATAATGCCATATCTTGCACATAAGAAGGATTCATGATGAAATGGATATATGGATTTAATATCCTATGAAATAAGAATGAATGTGTCAATTTGTAGGTCATGCGACTAAGTACAACAAGAGTGATGTAGGTGCAAAGTTAACCTTCTAGGTAAAATGAATGGTCTCCATACTTAGAAAAAATATGAATAAGGTCATGGAAAGTTATCATGATTTTATAAAGATCATCTATGGATAGTTGAAAAAGAAAATAGATATTATATCTATTATGGGTTTTTCATGATCATTCTAGAGATATGATATGTAGGTTCAATTGAGAAGGAATGAGCTCAAAATTGATTTATCTTTACTCTCAAACTAGATAGGGTTTCTCAGTAATACCCTAAGGGTTTAAGTCATGGTATCAACATGAAATTTATATTTTGATGGTGATTGGATTTAACTAGGGCTTGATAGCTTAAGTTACAATTTAAGCCTTTATCATCATTATAAAACTGGCCCCTTGACCTAATAATTACCAGATTGAGCAATGAGCAAAGGACTTAATATTTTCAAAGTTTTAGAATTTATATTATGTCCCTTCTTGATCAATGGCTCATGTTCAATCATACATTGAAGATCTAATGGAGTGTGATGAATTCAAATTTTCAAAAACATCTTTGAGTGAGCACACAAGTGATAAGTGTCACATACATGAATCTTGTTAGACAGAGACCTAATGAGCATAAGCTTGTTAGAGTTAATGATTGAGCTTGTTAGAAGATCTAATGGTGAGAGGGTGATCATGCAAAATATATCCAATAGAGTGAATAGAATAAAATTATATAAATTTCTCAAGGGTTATTGACACATTGATGAGTTAAAGACTGAGCAATTATGAGAAGATCAATGAAGTGAAAGTGATCAAAAGATGTAGGAAGTAGTGAGATGAGGTCAAAGTGTCAAAGTTTAATGACTAAGTCAAGTTAAATTTCATGAAAGTTAAAAGATATAATGAAAAATGGGATCTAATATCTAGAAATATAATGGCATGAGATGATTCAAATAGTTAGAGAGCTCGAGGGGTTGACACATGGCATAAACATGTGAAACTATAGATTGATAACAAGATCCTATAGATTAACATGCATTTGATAAGTTGCATTAGCAAGGACAAGGTTAAAAATTCAAAGGTAGATCTAAGGGATCACATTTTCTCATATCTAAAAGATATAATGGATAAATGTGTTAATGAGCCAAGTTATATTTTGATATCTAATTAGAGTGAAGGCGAGCCTAGGGTTTTTGATAGGGGTTAAGAATCTATTTTGACCATGGAAAGTAGGGTCTTGTATGGTTTTCTTGATGCCATAAAATATCATTTGAATGCCATGAAGAAGTCTAGCTGATATAGTTAAGCATGGGGAACATAAGGGAGTGCCATTGGAGCTTATATTGATCTCTAGTTTGATAAGTTAGAGCTTATAGGGTTCTTTCTTGTGACTAGTTTCTAGGTTAAAGAAGGATATATGCGTAATGAATTCTCAATCCCCACAGATATATAATATGTTTATTTGAACATATTATAATATAGAAGGTGCTAAATGATCCATGGGTCTATTTTAATATAAATACTATAGGAAAACCAATGTCCTTACATTGGTTTTCTAACTATAGGTGGAACCTATGATCTAAATATAGAAAAGGAATTAATATGAAATTAATGCAAGGGTGCCCATCATCAAAAAAGAAAGTGCTCTACCACCCATAACATGGCATGATTGTTAGTATCAGGAATCAAGGATTTGATCCTCATAAGCATAGAAAGTGGACTTAGGGTCTCAAAGTGGTGAGCTAGAATTTATAGAGGTTGAAGTTTAAAGAAGATGAGATATTATCAAAGAGTGTCAAACATAGATATATAGACACAAAGACAAAGCAACAGGGGTGAATGATGAAGATAGTTTTTTGAGCCAACAAGAAGAATTTCATGCCATTTTTAAGGAGTTTCATGACTTGGATTGACATTTATACTTCTTGACCTTGTATGGTTAGTTTCACATCTTATTTTCATGTACATGTAACCCTTTCTCTTAGCATGACAAGTGTCTTTGTGACCTTTGGAATTCTCTATTCTCCTCTCTCTCTCAAGTTCTATGAGAACTAGCCATTTTGGACTTTGTAAATTATGATTCACCTGAGTATGGTGAAGCCTTGCTCATTTTCATACCATGGATGAATAAATACAACTAATTTTTACCTCTTCCATGACTGTTCATAGTGTGTTCACTTTAATGATTGATCTTGTTTAGTGATGACTATTGTTTCCTTAGCATTGTTGTCTCATTATCTCACCTATTTATAGATTGAAAGCTTATTGGAAGTCTTGTGAAGTGTTTTATGATGTGTCAAGGTTGAGTGAGTTAGTGTATTCAAATAGTGCCATTATAGGCCTCTTGTCTAATCCTCCTAGCCTAAACATTCATCACAACCTCATAATGAGATATTGATGTGAGAATATTTAGATTGGAGAAGTAAATGTTTAGTTATTCTCTTGGTCCTTTGTATTACATGAATTTGGTTGGTAGTCATCAATAAATTTGGTGTATCACTTCATTTAGGATAGTTTACTTTTATTTTTCTCTCCCTTTTCCCTCACAAGCATAGGTGTAATAGTGATATACAAATGGTACATCAAGGGAGCTATCCCTATCTAGAGATTCACCTCATTCTTAGGCTACCCACAACCTAGAGGTGTTTCAATTATGACACTTGGATGAGAAGAGCTGAGACATCTCCTCAAAGGGTGAAAATCCAAGTGACAACAATTTTTGGCATGCTTAGTTGGACTATTTATCCAAGAAGTTGAAGTATTTTTGGTGTTGTCTTTCAACACATCAGCCTTTAGACACATCTATCCAAGCATCAATGGAAAATTTGAATTTATATCACCTGGTCAATTAGCCTAGGTTTTCCTTTTGAATATTATTGGTAATGTTTGTTTGTGTTCTTACTTCCCAATGAAGTTTCATGGCTAATTTTGGTGTTGATTATTATTTTACATAAGTGAGTGAGAGATATCAAGCTTATGGCACTCTTTATCAACCTTTATATGATCCTTAAAATCCTTGTTATGGGCCTAATATAACTCATGATAAGGTTGATAAGGGTTATGTTGGAGCTGGTAATACTCCTCTTTAAAGAGGCTATGATGCTAATAAAAAAGAAGATGAGGACTTGTGGTAGTAGTTTGTGGGCATTTTTAATGAGTTTGAGTCTCTCAAGGGGTATACAACTTCCTTAGAGCTGATTGTAAGTGATGGTGATACTCCTCTTCAAGGAGGCTATGATCTAATCAAAAATAGAGAAGGCAGCCTTGACATTCAAGTGAGTATGTGAAAAAAGCAACTTTTCAAATCTGTCCTTTCAAGAGGCCTATGAATATCATGATGATATATTTGAAATCATAAAGATGGGTTATCATCCTCTCAATCAGTTAAGAGAAACACATCATCCCTTGAAGGATAGAACAAGCTTCTATTGGACTAAATATTCTAAAGAACAAGAAACCACTCTTCTTGAAGCCATGCCTACCAAGATGATGCAAGTTGATCATGAGATGAAAAGTGGGAAAAAGTATGAGGTATGTGTAAAAATTCAAAAGGAATACATTTACATTGTAGAACTATTTAAGGATTATCTACTTGAGAGGAGATCAAATGAAATCCTAAGGAATAGGTCTGATCTACCAAGCATCCAATTCAAAGAGCAATATGCTTGGCACTGTGACTCATCTCATGAAGAAGAAGATTCAAGAAACTTTCCTTTAGATTCTTGAAAGGAGGTATGCTTAGTTTTTAGTTGTGCATAGTTATTTGTTTTATATTTTTCCTAAGTCTTTTGAGCACTTGTGTGTCTTATTAGAGTGTTTGATTTACTTTGTGTGTGTCCTTTATTTTGTGGGGTTGAAGTAAATATTTATCTTACTTTGGTATAATCATTGTTGTCAAGTATAAGGTCTTCTAGTTGTCTTTGGGAATTTATTTAATCCCTTAGCCCATGGATAGGATAAGGCTCCTAACTTTAGTATAATAGATATACTACCCTTATGAGTCACCAATTTTTTGACTAAATTTGACTTTAGGGTGAAATTGGGACCCCTATAGGTATAAAATTGATTTTTAGATGTTTCAAGGGTCTAATATTTTATCATAGGGTATGTTATAGTCTATTTGAACACTTGGTGAAGGTTTTGAATTGATCACAACATGTATCTCTTGCTCATTGTCCAAAGTTCATACTCACTGCCTATATATGCAAATTGTTGGAAATATGATTATCATTAATGTCAAAAAGGGACATTATGAACATGTAATTGATGTTCAAGATGGATATGGTGATTATAAGATATGATTTATCAAATTTTTTCTCCAAGACATTTTGACTTTGTTTTCCAACACAGTCAAATCTATAAGATGTAAGATAAAGATAAGTAGGCACTTTTATAATTCCGTATTTTGCACATAAGAAGGACTTAGGACCAAATAGATATATGGATTGAATATCCTATGAAATAGGAAGGAATGTGTTTTATTTTTAGGTCATATGACTTAGTGCAACAAGAGTGATGCAAGTGCAAAGTTAGCCTTTCAGCCAAAATGAATGGTCTCCATACTTAGACAAAGTCTACACAAGGTAATGCAAAGTTGTCATGATTTTACAAATATCATATATGGATATTTACAAAAGGAAACAAATAGTAGATATGTTATGGAATTTTCATGAGCATTATATAGAAATGATCTACAAGTTTAAGTGAGAAGGAATGAGCTCAAAATTGATTTATATTCTCTTAGACTAGATAGGGGTTTTTAGTAAAAGCCTAAGGGTTTAAGTCATGGCATCAACATGCACTTTCTATTTTTATGGTGATTGGATATATCTAGGACTCAATAATTTAAGTTATAAGTTAAGCCTTTATTATCATTGTGGAACTGGCCCCTTGACCTAATAATTACTAACTCAAGCAATGATCAAAGGACTTAATATTTCTTAAGTCTTAGACTTTATATTATGTCCTTGCTTAATCAATGACTCATGATTAATCTTACATTGGAGATCCAATGAAGTGTGATGAAGTCAAATTATCAAAAGGAGCTCTAAGTGAGTGTGTAAGTGATAAGTGTCACATCCATAGAGCTTGTCAGATAGAGACCTAATGAGCATAAGCTTATTAGAGTTAATGATTGAGTTTGTTATAAGATCTAATGGTGAGTGGGTGACCATGCAAAGGAGATCCAAAGGAGTGAATGGACTCAAATGCTATAAAGTGATTAAAGTTTATTGACATAGTCATGAGTTAAAGACTGAGTAAGTTTGAGAATATTGATAGAGCGAAAATGATCTAAATATGTAGGAAGCAATGAGATGAGGTCAAAGTGTCAAAGTTTAATGACTAAGTCAAGGTAAAGTTTGTGCAAGTTCAAAGATATAATGACACATGAGAGATAAGATCTAGAGATCCAATGGCATGAGATGAGTTAAATTGTTAGAAAGCTTGAGGGGTTGACACATGGCATAAGTGCATAAATATACAAAATAACATTAAGATCATATGGATTAACATGCATTTTCCAAGTGGCACCAATAGGGATAAGGTTGACAATTCAAAGGCATATCTGAGGGCTCACATATTTTTGTATTTGGAAGATCGGATGGGGTGAATGAGAGTTAATGTGTCAACAAGCCAAGTCAGATTTTAACAACCAAATAGAGCAAAGGTGAACCTAGGGTTTTTGATGGGGGTCAAGAATCCATTTTTGTCCATATAAAGTAGGGTCTTTCAGGGTTTTCTCAATGCCATTAAAGCTCATTAAAATGACATGAATAAGTCTAGTTGAGATAATCAAGCATAGGAAATATAAGGGAGTGCCATTGGATCTTATATTGACTTTAGTTTGATAAGTTAGAGCTTATAAGGTTATTTTTTGTGATTGGTTCTATAGGTTAAATAAAGATATGTGTATAATGAATTATTGATCCCCATAGAGATATAATAGGTTTATTTGAGCCTCTTATAATATAGAAGGTGATAAATGATCCATGGGTCTATTTTACTTTAAAGACTATAAGAAAAACAATGTCCTTAGATTGGTTTTTTGACTATAGGTGGGACTTATGATCCAAATATAGAAAAAGAATGAATATGAAATTAATGCAAGGGTGACCATCATCAACAAAGTAGGTAATCTACCACCCATTACATGGCATGATTATTAGTATCAGGACTTGAGGATTTGATCCTTATAAGTAAGGAAAGTGGAATTAAGGTCTCAAAGTATTTTTAGAGGTAGAAGTATAGAGAAGATGAGCTATTGTCAAAGAGTGTCAAACATATATATATATATATATATATAAACATAGAGATAGAGTAATAGGGGTGAATGATGAAGATAATTTTTTGAGCCAGTAAGAAGAATTTCATACCACTTTTTAGGAGTTTCATGACTTGGATTGACATTTATACTTCCTAATCTTGCATGGTCAGTTTCACATCTTCTCATTCACATGTGACCCCTTTTCTCAGCATGACAAGTGTCCTTGTGACATTTGGACTTCTCTCTTCTCCTCTCTTTCTCAAGTTATATAATAACTAGCCATTTTGGCCTTTGTAAATTAGGTTCTACTTTATTATGGTGAAGTCCTGCTCATTTGCATACCATATATCAATTAAGACAGCTAATTTTTACCTCTTCTATGATTTTTCATAGTGTGTTCACTTGAATGATTGATCTTACTTAGTGATGACTATTGTTTCTTTAGCATTATTGTCTCATTCTATCACCTATTTATGGCTTGAAAGCTTCTTTTTGAAGGTCATGTGAAGTGTTTTATGATGTGTCAAGGTCAAGTGAGTTAGTAAATTTAAATAGTGCCATTCTAGGCCTCTTTTCTAGTCCTCTTAGCCTAAACATTCATCACAACCTCATAATGAAATATTGATGTGAGAATATTCAGATTGGGGAAGTGTATGTTTAGTTAGTCTCTTGGTCTCATGTGTGACATGTAGTTGGTTGGTCATCATCAATAAATTTGGTGTATCACCTCACTTAGGATAGTTTAATTCCAATTTTATCTCCCTTTTTCCTTACAAGCATATGTGTAATAGTGATCTATAAGTGGTACATCAAGGGATCTAGCCCTACCTAGATATTTAACTCATTATTAGGCTACCCACATCCTAAAGGTGTTTCAATTATGCCACTTGCATAAGGAGAGTTGAGACATATCCTCAAAGGGTGAAAATCAAAATGATAACACTTTCAATGTATCTAAAAGAATTCTCCATAAGATAAGATCTATATCTCTAAAGAATATATGAAACCCTAAGCTTGCTCCTCAAGTAGAATGGTGGATAAGCAGATGTATAATAACTCTTACTTCTTATCTTTTCTAAATAATGGTAAAATGATCTTGTATATATAGGTGGATTTAACCCTAAACCTTCCAAAATTTTTGGCTGATAGGATCGACCCAATCGACTTGGTACTCTTATTGACAAAAATTCACTAGGTCATGGGCTAGGTTGGCCAAGAGCCAACCTAGACCCTAAATGATTTTCACTAGTAAGAGTACAAGGTTAACCCAATCGACCTAGTACTGTAAAATATCAAAAGGGGTTTTAGGTTAGGAAAAGGGGGATGAAAGGTGGGAAATGAATAGAGGGATATACAAGAGAGAAGAACAATATTAGGGAAATGGTTTCCAAGAGATAAGTGTGTAGATAACAAGTGGTAAGAGGGACAATAATCCTATGAAGCACCAATGGTCTTCCCACCACTTTCCTAGTATACCCCTTAAGGTGTGCACTCAGAGACATTGAGACTTGATGGGTTCTTAAAAGATAAAGAACATCATTATTTAATAAACATTTAAAAATATTATGTGTATATATATGCCCCACTTGAAGCTCATCATGTGTCATGTAAGTGAAACATGGGATGGTGCTTATAGAATAAAACATGATGACACATAATGTTGATGCTAAGTAAAATGTAGTAAGGATCAGATAAGATAAATGAAATGATAGAATTTAAAAACACATACATTTACTTACCTTAGTGCTGTAGATAAAGGATCCTGTTAGAGAAGTGAAGGCATCCGATGTGAGGAACATTAGGTGAACCTATAGATATTAATGCAAAAAAGAGTTAAAAATTGTTTTTTTTTTAATATAGGCATATAGTAGTGGAAGAGAATCTCTATGATGTGATGACTTAAATTTTTTTTACAGTTTAAGAAAAGAGTTAGTAGAGACAAAGATATGAGGGACTTAGAAAAAATGGCAAATTAGGATTGTTAAGGAAAGATTAAAACCAAAATATTGATGATAAATGAATGATAAAAGGATGGCAAATGAGTGAAAAATGGTGGAAAATGAATGATAAATGATGGTAGAACACATTAAATCACATTATAAAGCATGTAAAACATAAATGGTAAAAAGGAATGTAGAACATAGTATATCATGTTGGGAAGTATGTAAAACATAAATGACAAATGAAATATCCATGCAAAAAAACTATAGAAAGGATATGTAAGTGACAAGTAATCCCATGCAGGATAAGCATGTCGAATCAAACATAAATAAAAACATGAATAATTAAAAATGAAATGTAAGTCAAGATGGAAGACAAACATGAAGAAGTCATACATAAAGATAAACATGTAATAATGCTAAATGTCATATGTAAAATAAGTAAAGTCCATAAAAATTAAACAAGAACATGATGGATAAATGAAAATTAGAAGCTCTAAAGGATGAAAAATCAAACTTAGTGATTGTTCTAAGATACAATGTGAGAAAACACAACCACCTAATGTCATGACTAGTATGATAATTATATGGTGTGGTAAGAAAATGATGTAAGGGTGTTTTTGAGGAAGATCTGGTCCTATCCAAGGTATTACAATAGAACTCACAAACTATAAACCGAGAGGTATAATAATGTAGATGCGAATAAGGATGTGATTAGCTAAAATAAATATCCAACAAGGAGAATATAAGGAAAGTATGATGTAAATAAGGAATGTTAGGTGACACATGGGTGATGTGAACATCCTTAACAATAATGAGACACACTAGGTAAGTGAGAAAGGTTAAGAACTATCAACACCAAGGACTTAGGACATTTTAACTAATGCACAAAAAGCTTGGGATAACTAGTGAAGTACATAGATCAACCCATGAAGGATATATGCATGAAAATGAAAATGGACCTACCTTCTCACAACATGTTCCCCATTCCTCAAGACCCCTTATAGGTCCATTGGTCTACTACAAAGATTGGTTACTTGCATGAGAAAGTAGGTGGCACTAGATATTTTTTTAATATAATGATACCTCCTAACCTAGTCTACTAGCCTATCACACCCCAATAGACCTAGATACTATCATGAGTCTAACTATGGAGTTTTATATTAGAATAATATAGGAGATGTGTCAAATATAGATCATGTATTTTGGTGTGATCTAACTTTTAAGATTGTTTTTGCCTTTGAATCATTACCTTTTGTTTATATTTTATGATTTAGCTTTTAACTTGTTTTTACCTTTTCTCTTCCTCCTCCTCCATATGAATTCAGAGAACCAAACATGAATAAAATAGGTGAAAAACAAAGAGAGATAACACTTGGTCACTAGAGAAATGGACCTAAATACCAAGGTGTCTAAATATTCCTATACTTTCCCACAAATAAGTGTATAATCTCAAAATTAATTGATGTGAGCCTAAAATGAAAGGAAACTATGGAAATATGGGGATCATGAGAGATACATCTATGTCATAAGTGATACAATGATGAAGATGCTTGTAGTTGATCATAAGGAGGTAAAATAGTGTTATAAAAGGGATAGGGCTATGCTATGATAGTCATGTCATTGGAAAATCCATGCCAACCTAAAATGTATCTAGAATAAGCACCAATGAAAGTAGAAGTTGTCCTAAAAAGTGATTTAAAGATGTTTTAATGTGGTAATTTGTGAGGGGAGTCTTATCATATCCACTATATTATACTAAAACTCACAAGGTAAATAATAATGAGGTGAATTCTAAAATAATGGGAAAAATAATCATAAAGCTACTAAGACAAAGAATGACTTAAAAAATACAAAATTAAAAGAGATATATAAGAACCAAAATGAAAACAAATGCCAAATGTAATGTGTAAGAAAAAAAAATAACCAAAAGGTGACAATGATGCTAGTAAGGTGAAACTAAAATAAGTAAAGTGCACAAAAACAAAGAAACATGAGACAAATAATAACAATTAAAATTTACGCTAACATCTTTATCAAAGACAAGGATGTGAAATAAAAGTCTATAAATATTAGAAGGTTTCTTGAAGTTGATTTTTTTTGTTATTATGCATTTTAATATAAGAGTGGACATCATAATGTGCCCCAAAGTTTAAAGGGATTTGTGGATAGACATCATAAGATTCCCTAAAGTTTGAAGGGACGTGTAGATGGACATCACAAGATTCCACAACATATGAGGTGGAGTGAGGTAAAATTGTACCATTAAAAGGATTTGTGTTGGGTTGGTAGTTTTATTTGGAGATAGGTAAATGTGTTGGTTTATTAAATTGAAAGGAGTTTGAATTTTACATAGGATGTGTAGGAGTGGGAATAAGAGGTAAAGGAGGACCATGTATGATATACTTTTTAGTAGGCCTTTGAACTAGGTACTCCTTTAGTTCATGTGCTCTAAGAGGTTGAGGATTAATAGATGCAATGATATGTTTAAAGTTGTTCATGTTAGATAGCCTTTCCTTATTGGTGTAGGAATAATGATCAACTATGGTTTGAACAATATTAGTGGATGAGATATAGCTATGGGATAATTTTTGTTGTTCATTAGATAGTTGATGTTGGTGTGATTATGGTTCTTGAGATTAAATTTGAGAGGTTTGAAGATAGTCTTGATAACGTTATTTTTTAAGATTATAAAGATTGAAATATGGACCAAACAAGGAAGAAAGAATAAATTGATGAAGATCATGACAAGACTCATGAGAATGACCTATAGTAGCATGCCACCAACAATATTTATCAAGATTTTACCATGTTGGATGAGGCTTGGAAGGATCAAAGCTCATGGGTTTAGAGGGTGAAAATTTATTCTCAAGTTGTTCTAGACTCAAGGGGGTGGGTTGGGTTGAAATTTTTTGAATTGAATGCTCCATTTTGAGGTTGGGGAGGCTTGGATGAATAAATGATATGAGAAAATCATTGGAAAGGTTCTTTAGTACTTGTTTGAGGTGTTTCAAATTGAGTCATAAGAAAGTCTTACCTTTTTTCTTGGTCTAAGTATTTTACTAAAGTTTTAGGGGAAAAGATTTAAGCTTTGTATTGAAGGGGAGATTTAAGAGAAGTAATAAATAGTTTTAAAAGAGTATCATCATTCATGTTATACTCTAATTTGTGAGCTAAAGACTTCTATAATTTGATGAAAGTGTGAGTAGATTCATTAGGAAGTTGCTTGGCATTGATGAAATAGCTAAGGTAATTTTTATGAAGGTCATCATGTTAGAATTCCTTCACTAGAGCATTGACTAAGTACTCTAGTTGTGAGATAGAATGTCTAGGAATTTAGTTGTACCATTAAAGTGCATCACCAACAAAGGTTTTGGCTAAGTTCTTGGTGGTATAAAAGGTGTTAGTTTGGACATTCTTTATAAAGATTACCAAAAGACTTATGAAATATATTAGGGTCCTTAGTCTCAACATATGTGATAGTTGGAGAAATGTTTCCAATATATATGGATGTAATGAATGGGGATAAAGTTTCATTTTGGATATGTTGAAGCATTTTGTTATTCATTTAAGGTTGAGGGATGATATTCCCATTAACATATCTAAAAAGAGGAGGGATAAAATTTTGACGTGGTTGAGACATGATGATGTGAGGTGGTTGACTAGTCATGTGTTGTTGCATTTTCATCATTTGGTAATGATTAGTTGCTTGCATAATGTTCATTTATTGAACTATTTGAGTAAGAATTTGAGTTGTGTCAATTTGTGCATTAGTATTTGAAGGTGGGGTATTAGTGTTAATAAGAGGAGGATTATTAGTGTTAGTGGGAGGAAGGCTATTAGGTGGAGGATTAAAAACATTGGTATTGGGAGGAGGACTAGGATGAAGGACCTTAAATACATTACATTATGTAGTGATTGGTTTTGGATTAGGAAATGATGAAGTAAGAAAGTGAATAGTTCCATCTAAAGTAATAAAATAAGTGAGGTTATGATATAATAAATTGATTATGTAATATTATTAAGTAAGAAAATGCTGAAAATATGTAATAATTATGAAATAAGACTAGATAACCACACATAAAATAGTTGAAAAAGTAAAGAGATATTAATGAATAGATATGAGTCTAGAGTCGATTAGGTTGACCTAGTACTAAAAGTAGGGTATGAAAAATAATCTGTCAAGGGTACAGAGTTGACAGGGTCAACCTAATACTATAACCTGAGATATAAAATATCTTGATAAGGATATAGAGTTGACAAGGTCAACTTAGTATTATATCCTGAGGGGCAAAAATGAATACTAGGTCAACCAGGTTGACTCAGTTTTACACGCAGGGAAATAGATATTTTATAAGAGACTATGTCAAACAAAATGAAAATATATTAAAATTAGGATTTTTTTTTCAATGTACTTGAAAGTAAGAAATGGAAGTAAACACACAATAAATTGGGTTGATGAGGATGATCCAATTGAGGCACATAATAAAAAACTTTGTACCAATGTTGGTCGATGAAGTTTTTGCAATACAACATATAATGAGAAAAGAGCAAGTAGTCAGCTAAAAAAAAAAAGTCTAACTAAGTGATCATCCTAAATGTTGTTATATTTATAAAGTGTTATTTTAAGTGTGATAGGGAAGTTTTCTAAAATTAGGGAACTAGAAAGCAATCTATGGATGGTTTTAGGATGTTTAGACTGAAAGGGATCTATGTTGGTAATGGTATTGGCTTGGTATTGGGGATTACCCATTCACCTCACAATCTTTTAATGATAAGGGTGTTATGTGATTTTCCAATATATACCATTAACCATTTGTTTATACTTGGCTAGAAAACCAAGTAGACTACCCACTTGGTGATGAAATCCAAGTAGGCAAGCCTTGGTAGACAATTGTTTAAATGAATTTTGAAATTATATGATTTGGTAGTGTGTGAAAGAAAGAGAAAAAATAGTGAAGCTAAATTTTATATTGAAAAACCAACTAATTGGACTATGTGATATATTCTAAGCATGCAAACAACTAAAAGTTAATGTGTGAAGTAATTACTAGCATATAGATGCTAATTTCTAATTTGAAACATAGTACAGTGTTAGTTTAGATGATAGTGTATGCAAAAATTATAGTTCAAATTAAAAAATGTCATTACTATACTATAAAATCAAGGGTCTTTAATAACTATGCCGATAAGGTTGACTAGTCTTTCAGACAAAAGTCAAAATACAAAACTAGGTCAACTAGGTCAACCTAGTTTTTTTTATGAGGGTAATTTCAAAGACTACAAACTATGAAAAATAGAACTATAATGAATAACATAAATGAAAGAGAAAGATATAAAATAACCTTGGTGAGTTGGAAGATGCAAAGGAATGTGAGATTATTGTTGAAGTTCCTTGAATGTTACTTGCAAATTCTAAAAATTGTGTCAAGTGGGTTGACCTACTTTTATAGTTCCCTATTTGCTAAAGCCTATGAAGATGACAATACTATCTTGGTCAACCTAGTATATTTTTTAGAAGCTATCTAGAATACTATACTAGCTTGGTTAACCTAGTATGTTTTCTAAAAGTCTATAAGAGTACTATGTTGACCTGTTTGACCTAATTACCTATATCTAATAAAGACTTGCACAAACAAAATAGAATTATTTTTGATGTGATTATGTGTTAAATCTATGCACAAAAGTTAGAAACTATATCATCCTTATTGACCTAGTATCATAAATATAGAAAAATAATAAATAAAATAATAAAAAATAAAAAAACGTGAAAGAAAACCTACAAGGGTTAGATTCATATTGGGTTCACCAGAATGTATGTGATCAGAAATGCATCACATCTATAAATCAATCCTAACTCAGAGAAGATAGATCCTACTTACACTTTTGATTAGGGATATATTAGATAATAGAGAACATGACCAATATGTGGATATTATAAACCTAATTAGTGGATATCTTATCATAACAATGATACTAGGGAGATTTCTAAAGCCTTCGGTCAATCAAAATCATGAAATAACCATAACTAAGCCCTATGTTTTCATAGTCACTATACTATTAACAAGTAAAGAAAATAAATCTAATCTAGTGCTCACCAAATCTTGTGTCACAAAGTTGGGGTAATAAACACTAAAATTAAACTTGTATAAAAGACATATACTAATGTCAATGTATAAAAAATCCTAATGCATGGAAGATAAGTACAAATGCATATCTATCTACTCTTAGAATGGAGAAAACAAATTTAAGAATACTTACCTTTGAAGATGAACCCACTGATCCTTTATCTATCCCTTGGCCAAGGTGATTCATAAGAGGTTGTTATTGTATATAATTATGGTAAGGATAAATTAGTTTTAGGATACACAACCTATCAATTCATCCAAAAGACTTCTCCATAAGACAAAATCTGTATCTCTAAAGAAAGTATGAAACCCTAAGCTTATTCCTCAATTACAATTGTGGATAAGAAAATGCACAATAGTCCTTACTTATATTTTCTAAATAATGGGAAAATTATCTTGTATATATTGATTTAACACTAAGCCCTTTTGAATGTTTTAGCCGATAGGGTCGACCCAATCAACCTAGTTCGATTATTGACAAAAACTCACTAGGTCATGGGCCATGTTAGCAAAGAGCCAACCTAGACCCTAAATGAATTTCACTAATAAGAGTAAAAGGTCAACCTAGTTGATCTAGTACTATAAACTATCAAAAGGGGTTTTAGGTTAGGCAAATGAGGATGAAAGGTGGGAAATGATTGGAGAAGTATACAAGAAAGAAAAATAATCTTAGGGGAATGGTTTTTAGGAGACAAGTGTGTAGATAAAAATTGGAAAAAGGGATAACAATCTTATGAAGCACCAATGATCTACCCACCACTTTCTAAATTGACCCCTTAAGACATGCACTTAGAGATATTTAGACTCGATGGGTTCTTTCAAGACAAAGAATGTCAGTAATTGATAAAAGTTTGAAAATATTACATGTATAAAATTTGTTGCCTCCCTGAGAATATGGGTGCCCAAATGGGCCTTCCATTAGATTCATAATCATACAAGGTAAAAAATCCTCTCATGATTTGAAACTAGGACTCTATGACAAATCTTTCCTATGTACCATCAAAAGTAGGATGTGTAACCTGATGAAATCTTTCACTAAATCTCCAAGTGTAGGCCTATGAGGATAGTCTATGTCTCATCTCTCCTATCACTCACTATGGTGATGAAATTAATCTCTATCTCCCTTGAAATGGTGATGGAGAGGACTCATAGATTTTTTATTCCAACTATTTTTTTTTCATCTTGGGAATGTTGTAGAGAGATCCTCTCCACTTCTAGCTGTGCTACTGGTAACCTCTACTAAAAAATGTCGTACATCTATTGCATAACTAGAAGGAGTTGGGGTTTAATTTAATTTAATATAATTTAAATGGGAGGATAATTATTACTAAAATAATTGTCATAATGATGTGATCAAATTCTTCCTCTCATTTTTGATACCAATAGGTAGACATAAGAATAGATGCAAAAATTAGAAAGCCAAAATCAATTTAAAATTACTAGAGCTCCTAGTGTTGTAACTTAGGATCTGATACCAAAATGTCATGCCAATTTTTTTCTTAAAAACAATATACATGAAAAAATAATAAACTCACAAAACACTTACAAACATGAATAAAAAATTGAATCCATTCTAAAAACAAAATATTACAAGGAAAATCCTGCTATTGCCAATATACTTAATTAGAGCTTCCCATAAATATGAAGGTCATAGTCCTAATTTGTTTGGCCAATACTCAAAATTATCCATGAGCTCACACCCAATGATATTTGTGCATAATATGTTTTTGATAACATTCAATTTAAAACTAGTTCAAAACTGATGTAGTCAACATCTACATGATAGCTTTAATGGATCCAAGGGCATGCTAGCATTTTTTCATGCTCTCATGGAACTTTATTTCCATGTGGTATCCTATCACTTACCTATTGGTCTGATAAGCTTTCCAATTTCACCTTTAGTCCCAATATAGTATACCATCATGATGATGCCATGTGAAAACATCCTACTTGATCACTAACCCAAAGGCTTTTCTTTTAGCATGAACTTTGATGGGACTACAAACCATCAAGATGATGCCATGTGGTAACATTCCAATAACCTATCATCTTAGAGGCAAGCTCTTTATACATTCAAATTTGAGATCACAAGTTATTGGGATGATGCCACATGACAACATCTTACTTTCCCATTGACCCAGAGGTTGGCTTCCCTAGACATTCATCTCTAGGATTGTGAGTCATCAGGTTGATGTTATGTGGTAACATCCTAATAAAATACTAACCAAAAGGAAAATTTAGTATATGGTCATCTTTGAGATCATAGGTCACCATGATAATTCCACATGGTAACATCCTAATATCCCACTCGCTTGGTGCTAACTTTATAATAGATGAAGTTTATGTCACTGTTAATCTATCAGGATAATGACATGTGGCTTAACTAAAGCAAAGGAAAAATTATAACAAATGGACCCAATAAATTAATTACATAATTCAAAAAGGTCATGTGATGACCAATTTAAAAGTGATGAAGGCAAGATTCAAGTAGATGATTAAGTCACCAAGAAGGGCCCAACTAAGGTAGAATGCTATGAAAAAAAATCAATGAATGACTAAGGCTAAGATCAAAGTAAAAAATAGGCACAATAAAAGTCATAATTTGACTAAGGCATAGCCAAAGGATCATTTAGAGATGAATCTATGAAATAAAACTTGACTAAGGAAAATAAAAATGTCAATGTTAGCTACTTTTGACTGTATGATTTGATTGGATATTCAAACCTAAAAATGGATTAAGGCATAAATATAATGACATAACTATTAATTTTATAAAAAAATAAGATACAAGCCAAATTACACAAAGAAAACAATTGGATAAAGGCTGATAGGATAAAGCAAAGGCAAAGCTCATCTATTAATAGTTTCTTGCTATTAATGTGTCTAAACTAGGTTTACCTTCCTCAAAATATCTCTACTATTCCAAAGAAGTTACATTTCAATTAGATAAACATGAATTGAAACTAAACCAATATTATCATTGGTTTAGTTGATTGTCAAATAAGCTCAAGGAAATTTACTCTAGCTGTCATCACTTAAGGAACTACACTCTCACATGAGTTGATGGGTCTATTCTTTAGAAGATTATACTTCTCGTATAAACACATTGATCCATTTACTCTATTAAGGATTAGAGGTCAAACAATGCATTTATTAAGGTGTATAAACACTAATAAAAACTAAGGTTGAAGCTTTTTTATAGTTATTACAAAGGAATTTAGATTTATTAAAACTCTTCTTCATTTATTAGATGGTCTCATTATATGGTAGTGTTGATCACTCTAATCTGCTCCTCATGAGATGCTATGAGATTGGGCATTCCTTGAAAAGGGGAAGGTGGGGACAACTATATACTTTCATCTTCCATTTTATGATTGATATAGGATCATCCCAAGGCATGACTATGGGTATTAGACTTCACAAATGGAGTTTGCATGAATAGTCTCCAAGAGATACACTATCACCAAAAAAAGTTCAATATGCTATATTTCACATAGGTTAAATATGGTTATGAATATTTGAGCATTGGGATTATTATTTATAAAAATAAGGGGAAAAGGGTATTATAATTCCACTAAACAAACACAAAAGAGAGGGAAGGGTAAGGTAGATAAAGGAAGCCTCCAAGTTTAAAACAAGATCAATGTGATAGTCATTAAACGAAGTGACTCTACGACATTTATACCACTATAGACTAAGTTTCACTATAATTCTACCTCCAATAATATACAGTGGGGATAGTTTGAGAGAACTTGGAGTATGCCTTCAATGTGATATTTCATTAATGATGAGTACTAGGGGTTTATCGTCAAGAACACATAAATACCATAAGATAATTTGCATCTAGGCACACAAATTATTATCACTAATAAAAGGGAAATTAAAGAACTCACATAGAGATTATAATAGCTAAGCACATCATAACCATGACATACTTAAAGTAGTGAAGTGTTATTCTAATTACCCTAGTATTGATGATTATTAAAACATGAATATGAAATAAAATTGAAGCACAAAAGATACCCTTTTGTAGAAAATAGAGATTGTATTCATTAAAAGAGTGAAATGTTATAATAATTGATTTGGGCCACTTTTACAATTTAGAGTATTGAAAGAAATGTAGGTGAAATATTATAAATAATCTAAAAACACTTTTGAGCAATTTTGATTGAACCTTAAAATACAATAAGACTCTTCTTTAAATAGACAACGATTGGGGTTCACCTTCAAAAACCATGAGGATCCCATCCTAGGCCATGATGGCCACTCATTACAATTATAACCATATTTCAAAACTTGAACCATATAATCCCTACAAAATTATAACATATCTTTTTGGGATAACTAATTGACATGAGGAGGAAACTAAGAGGGACCAACTCCTAACTACTTTAACTAGGTGCTCGCAACTTCCAACATAGCTACCACGAGGTCAAAATCCTTGTCCAAATTGGCCAAGTTCATTGGGGGCTCTTTGAATATCATCTTATCCTAAGATACCATCTCTAGGAGATTTGTGAATCCACTTCCATTAAGGCTTGGACTCTATAGACTTGGTTTATGCTCATCATAGACTGAGTTGATAGGTCCAACACCAGTTGAGTCCCTTCTTGGTTTGCCTTGGCCACTTTTTCCCTCATAACATGGTCAAATTGACATAGGTGGACTATAAATTCCCTTTGGTTGAGTGAGGTGCCATCCAAATGGAATATCATAGAGGTATTGACCTCTTTGAAATAGGTCAATATCTTTTTCTCACCCTCTTCTAAGGGTCCTATTATAGTAAATGCTAGAACTAACCACTCCATTTATACTCTCATGTTCCCAACATATGTTTGGTACAATCCCAAGTTTGAGGTTTTCATGAGTTTAAGCTTCAAGAACTTTCCCTTTTTGACCACAACCTATATCTTCTAACACTTACCATAGATTTTTATGATACTCCCCATGTAGGCTTAAGTCCCCTATATAATTATGTTAGTATCAACTTGAGTCTCTATTAATTTCCCAAGGATTGAGAAAAGTATTAGGAAGGCATCATTGACTTGCCTGATTAGTTTGATTATGAATGTGCTCTTCACTTGGGCCTTGAGAGTCTAGACTTAGCTCTGCATGTTCTTGAGGAGCTTCTAGGACATGTCATGGGTGGCTCAAAGGTTGGAAAATAGGTCCTTGACCATCTTCTCCTCTCCAATGGTATTCTTCACCTTTATGAGGGAAAATAAATCTTGATGGGTTTCTATACATCAGGTTCCTCTCCTAGATAAATCTCTATGTGATGATTTTTTGGTTAAAATTCCACTATACATCTAAGTCACACTGTACATCCATCTATGGTGATTGTGACCCTTAGACCATCTCTTAGGTTATGGTGGGTGTAGGAGGTGTGTCTAAGATGGTGGTGAAGGGAAAAAGATGAAGTGGAGTGGAGATGGAGGAAATGGAAAGAGAGAAGAGGAACAAAGTGGAGGAAGAGGGGGCATGGGAGTGAAAGGATAGAGAATAATAAGGGAGGCCCATGGGAAATTTTGAGCCCACCATTATTCTTAAATGAGGTTCACATGAGGTATAATTTCCCCTATGAATAGGTTATGGAAAAATAGGGAAGAGATAGGTTGGTTTAAGGTGAGGTTGGTGGGGCCTTAGGTAAGGGAGAGGGGGGCCATAAAACTAATCTTTAAGCTATGACTATTGTGACCAGAGGGTTTGGTGAGCCTTGTAGAGGAGGTGGATTTAGAGAAAAAGGTACTTCAGTTGGAGCTATATTATAGGTCACTTTTTATTTCTTTTTTGGCCTCTTCCTTGGGTCAGATCTAAGTGCTATAATGGATGGTCTAACTAGGATGATAGGGGCCATTAGGGTTGATGGCATGGGACTTGGTGCTATGAAGGGGAGAACCATGCTAGTTTAAGTGGGGAATAGGAGGGTCCTTGATAAAATTAGTATGATTCCAAAGGTTATTGTCACACCTAATATTAGAGGCATTCCAAAGGGAGGTACTAGGAAGAGTCTAGACTATGATATGGGAGGAGAAGAAAGGAATAACAAAGTAAGGTCACTTAGAGGAACTAAGGCCACAAGTACTTGGATGAAAAATGGAGGTGAGTAATGGGAAATAAATGGGGCAAAGCTAAACTAGTGGGAACTATAATTGGTAGTTGGAATATGGTGGGAGTGAAGGGTGGAAGGGAAATAGGAGGAGATAGAAGAGTGAACAAGGGAACTGATATGGTTTGCTGATGGGTGCCTCATTCTATGTTTTCACTTGAGATACTAACCACATTAAATCTCAAGGCTTGTGGTGTTAGAGATTGATCAAGTTGTAATTGAGCTACTTTCCATCATGTGGTTTGAGGTTAGCTCTATCATGGATTGGTTACTAGCACTACTAAAGGAGGTAGAGGTGGAGCTTAAGGAGAATCTGGAGGAGGCAAGGGTTAGCTGGAGCATGAGGAACTAGAGATGATAGTGGAAGTAGATCTAGAGCTATATTTTGATGAGAAAAAGGTAGTGGTATGCCCTTAATATTATCTAGGATATGGCTAGAGATATTAGAGTTAGGTTCTTGATAGATCGAGCAAGAACTGGAAGAGTTGTAGAGGGCCTGCTTGAGCTTTCTTCTCCTTGTTATTATTTTCATTATTCTTAGCTACTATTTAGGATAGAAATTCCTAGTCATAAATAACATTCAAATAGAGATCATGATAATCTTCAACTTGATGGTTATCATTAATGTTGATCTAGCCTAAATATTATGCCAAATGGGATCGAATCACCCCTTTAGGGTCCCATTATCAAATCTCACACTTTGATAGGTTGAAGGAGTCTAACTCAACCACCATATTTTGTATTAAGGGGAAGTTCCTATAGATGTGGTGCCATATTGTGACTAGGATATATGAGAATTCCTTTTGCTAACATTATATATAAAACCCAAAGATCTCATTCACTAGTTGATAGGTGATCTCCTATTCTACTTAGTGATTAGGGACATAATATGGAAAGTGGTGGGGGTTCTAGAGAAAGCCATAATCTAGATCATCATGTCATAATTGTATAACTAGTAGTCCTTATGGCTATAATAGAGTCCTAAATTTCCTTTGAGATCTAGGGTATCAAACTTAATTGATTACTTGGTACACCAATGGGTAGAAGTGGTCATAGATATCCTAGACATGCTAGTGGAACTAGCTGACATATATCTTATAAAATACCATGTGGATGGTTAAGTCACATGGAACCCATTTAGGAAATGATAAAAGATTGAATTAAAACATCTTATAGATTACATATAATAGGTAACTCATCATGTAGAAGTCACCTCCACCTCAAGCATCTATAATGGCATGGACCAACTTGAAGTTGATTAATCCTCCTATATCTAGGATGCCCAAGCAAGTCAGGATTATATGCAGAAAGGGCACCCATAACTCATTGATGTGTTGGCAATCTAGGTCCCCAAAGAGTTAGTTCAGTAGGATCATGCCTACTCAAACCTCCTCTTAGGTGTGAATTGTGTAAGTATTGATTTTCTCAGTGTCAACCCAATTAGATTTTTGGTTCTCATCCCAGTTGTAGAGGACATCATATATTTGGTTATTAGACTATGTATTTCATATATTTCTCATATTTTATAGTGTATTAGCTAGCTATTTCATCCTTTTTTGATTTTATCCTATGTAAGGATTTATCCCACATTGGTTAGTTAGGCTAGTTATATGTCTTGCCTTGCCTACTTATCCAAGTGATTTATTTTTACTAGTATATCTTATTTTTTGAATAACACTTGATTTGATTTACTTTGCAATAATTTATTTGTAGCTTTATTGTTTGATGTTTTTTTTGTTAAAACTTCTGAATGTTAGGTTGGAAGTTTGTTCACCATTCCTAACATGGTGTCATAGCTTTGAGGTGTTGCTTCCATCCATATTATTACATTCTATTTCAAAAATTTCCCTTGCCACTGATGCTTCTTCCCTTGTCATATATCCTCATCCTTTTTTTCCCTCTTAAAAATCAGACACATTTATTGAAGCTTTGATGAAAATTTATGGTTTTTATTCTTGGAGGGAAGATAGAGAAGAAGCATAAGAGAGAGAGGAGTGAAAGGCATTGGGGTTTGGTAGAGAGGTGTCATTTTAAAAACTTTTTGAAGCTTTTAAGTTGGAAATCTTTGGTTGGAATCCCTATTGGAGAGGCATCCCAACATTCCACATCAGGCTACATATTCCATCACATTTTAGGTCTGCATTATTTGAGCTTAGCATAGAGATTAGTAAGAGAGGCATTTACCATTTATAAAAGGAGTTTGAGAGAAGCTATTTAAGGAGGCATCCTTATTTGGGTAGCATGGAGAGATAGTTTCTTCCTTCCTACATACCATTCTGGAGCATAGGTTTTCTTCCATGAAGAGGCATTGAAGCATATTATGGTAGCATGGAAGGAGATGGATCTATTCATCTATGTTGGAGGAGATCTAAGGCATTGGAATAGGTGTTATCTCAGCCAAGGCATCAAATTCTAGGCAAATACATTGAAATAAGAGGGAATACATCTCTATATTACATCAGATTCAAAACAAGGCACTTTTATCTTATATGCTAGTGCATAGAGGTGCATACAAAGAAGGTGTTGGGTTACATTGTATTCTTAGACTTGCACTTTTTTGAGGAGTGACCTTAGCATCTACTTATAAGGAGGAAGGTCTACATTTTTTTATTTTTTATTTTAGATCTACACTTGGGAAGGTGTGTTGAAATCTTATTTTATTTTTCACTTCTTTGGCTGTGTTCCACTACTTCTTTAAATATCTATTGTGCTATGTTGTGTTTCTTCCATCAAGAGTAGCACTCCTTTTCTCTTAATATTTTTACTTTAAAATTAGCTACGACTTACATAATCAAGCATTGTATTATAATTCTTTACCATGGCATTGTAGATTTGAGGAAGCCATGAAAAGGTGTTGGAGAGAGAAAGATATATAAAAAAAGTTCCTAAAAATCACTTATTAGTTAAAATACAATAATAAATCACCATTTATCCTCTCAAAAATAAAATTTAATTCAATATTTTCTTTTATAAGCTATATTTTTTGCCTTAAGAAGAAGCATAGTTTGCTTATGCAAGCATAATAGTAACCAGATGAATCATTTTTCACTTTGGTTGGTGTTTCTAAGTTTGTAGTTTAATTATAGTTCCAACTAATGGTTGGATGTCTACATTATTTTCTGATTTGTAGTGTATTTTTTAATGTTTTGACCCATTTTATGGGACTTCATAAAGCCTCTAAATTTTGAATCGTAACTCAAATTTGAGTTATATTTTTAAAAAAGTGCATGGTTTTTGATTCTCTATCCATTGGTGTCATTAATTTATATATATTTAATACTTTTATAAATTTCCAAATTTGGGGGGGGGGGGGTTCCTTAATATAATCTTTTGGGCTGTTATCTTGATGTTAATTTTGTGTACTTTTTAATATTCTTTTTGCTCTTGGATAATTCATTAGCATGGCTTCTACTTCTAATACTGATCATTGTGATCTTTTAACTACAAAAAATTACCATACATGGATACTTTGGATGAAAACTATCATAAAATTCAAAGGATTATGGTCCCTAATGAATGAAACTCAACCATAGTTTACACATAAATTTGAAATTTTTTAGCATCAATGTAAGTTCAAAGAGTGTATGAGTTTGATTGGGGGTTATGTGAGTGACAATTTTTTATTTCCTTTGGATGGGTGTGATTCTCCATTCAAAATATGGGTTAAGATAAAGGGTTTATTTGGGAAAGTAGATCATTTTCAAGCCATGCAACTTGAAGTGGATCTTACTTCACTCAATCTAGATGACCTGCCTCTATTGTAGACTACCTCACTAAGTTTAAGTGTTTGTTGACATAATTGAAGGGGAGTGGATGAGAATATAAATATGAAGAGTGTGTGTACTTAATGTTGTTTAGGTTGAGTAGCCCATTCCAAATGTTTTATTCTACCTTTTTATCTAGTATGGATGCCTTAGATGTCACATTCCAAATGCCAGATCTAAAGTTGTTTTGTGAGAGACTTACTAGGGAAGAATCCAAATTGTCTCACCTTGAGTCTTCCACCTCTTAAAAAGAATTAGTTACATCACATCCTAAGAACAAGGGGAAAACTAAGAGTAATAATAATAACACTCCTCCATCTCAAAATTCACCCAAGCCCAACACCAACACATCTAAAACCAAATAATCTTCCAAATCTAAGAATAAGTCTAACCTATCCTACTCTTATTATGGGGGACTAGTCATGAAGAGTCTAGGTGTTTCAAGAGAATACAAGCCTTAGAGGATGCTATTAGGAAACACAATATTTATATCTCAACTCTTTCACCATGTCAGGATCATGGGAAAAAACTTAATGTTATCTAGAAAACACAATTACCTATTTTAGATAGTTGGGTTCTAGATTTTGGTGCTTCACACCATATGACTTCTTCCAAAGAGTCCTTTATATCTCTTGGTTTGAGTTAAAATTCCAACATTGAGGTTAGAGGTTCTTATTTATCTTATTTTAAGGGGAAGGGTGACATACAGCTAGATGGTGGTCACATAATTGATGCATTATATGTTCTAGACATCACCATCAATCTACTTTCAATTTATTAGATTTTCCATTCTAGTTAGGGCAAGATAGTGACTTTCACACAATATGGTGCTAAAGTTCAAGAGTTTTTAGATCCACATACACATATTGCATAGTTTATTATCAATCATAGTTCTCAACTCTATTATTTTGAGAGTTTTGATGATACTCCTCCTTTAGGGACATGTTTAGTTTTTAATAAAAATTCTAAGAGTCAGCTTTTGCATGAGAGATTTGGACACCTAACTATAGATATTTGAAGGAGTTAAGAAATCATAGTATGGTAGAAGGTCTTCCTATAGTTTTATGTCTTGATGGAGTTTTCCTTGGTTGTGCATTAGGGAAATAACACCAAGATCCATTTCCTAAGGGTATCGCTATGAGAGCTTCTTCACCACTTGAGCTTGTGCATAGTTATTTGATGGTATTTTTTAATCCTTTAAACATAGCTAAGTATGTACTTAAATTTATTGATAATTTATTGAGGTGTACTTAGGTTTATTTCCTTAAGTACAAGAGTGATGTCTTTTCTCACTTTAAAGTCTTTAAGGCTTTGGTCAAGAAATAGTCTTCTAGTTTCATCAAGAATCTTTGTATAGATAATGAGAGGGAGTAATTCAGTCAAAAGTTATCTAATTTTTTATCAACCTATGGTATAATTCACTAGTATTATGTTACACATACTCCACAATATAATGGATTAGTATAATGGAAGAACCAAACTTTGAAGGATATGGCTAATAACATGATGTATTCATGGGATTTACCTCCTATCTATTGGGCAGAGGTAGTGAGTTATGTGAACTACATTTAAAATCACACACCACATAGAGTACTTGAGCATATGACTCTAGAGGAGGATTGGTATGGAACCAAACTTAATGTCTCATTTTTTGAGTCTTTGGGAGCCTTACTTGGGCATTTGTACCAAATAAGAAAAATAAAGCATTGGATAAGAAGAGAAAACCTTTGATTTTTGTAAACTATTACAAGGACATGAGAGCTTATCATATTTTAGATGCTAATACTCATGATCATTTTTAAACACATGTACAATTTGATAAGCACTTCACATCTCATTATTTATCATCTTCTTCCATGACTTCTTCTTTTGATGATTCATCACCTCCTATCGAGGATTCATTCTTTAAAGAACCAATTCAAGAGATTCCTAAGGAGGTGATAGAGGATGAGGATCTTATTCACACTAATGTTGCCACTATGCCTAGGTGGGATCATACTATAATATTTGAGGTAACACCTTTCATATAGGATCTTTCACCTACTTGACATCATCATGCACATTCTACATGTACTAGACTTTTGTTTCAAACATTCTCTAGGGATACATAAGCTCATGGGATATAAGATCAAGATGATGCAATGATAGATGAGTATTATTCATTGATAAAGAATCAAATTTGGGGTTTCATCACTCTTCCTAAGGGAAGAAAGTTGGTTAGGTTCAAGTGGATTTACCACATGAAATATACAGTTAATGGGTCCATTGATAAATATAAGGCACATCTTATTGCAAATGGGTTCTTAGAGGTCAAAGGTATTGACTATTCTAAGACTTTTTTGCATATTTATAAGATGGATTTTATTCACCTTGTACTTTTTATTACTGTATCATAGCGTTGGACAATGTATCTGATGGACATTAATATTTATTTATGGCATGAGGAAATCTATATGGAGCATCCTGATGGGTTTGTTCATGATTTTTATCTTGTTTATCAACTTAAGAGGCCTCTTTACAATCTCAAATAATCCCCTCAGGATTTGTATGAGAAAATGGATTCATTTTTTCTCTCTACTAGCTTTGTTCACTACAATTTTAATCTCATAATGTATATAAAACATATTAGGAGGAAATTATTATACTATTTTTATATTTTGATGATCTACTTCTCACAACCAACTCCTCATCTCAGATTTAGACTATTTAATAAGAACTTTTTAACAAGAACTTTCAATATAGTTTGATATGACAAATCTTGGTCTCCTGCATTTATTTCTTGGTTTATAAATTTCATAGTTAGATACAAAGATTTATTGAAGTCAGTAGAAGTACATCCTTTATCTTTGTTAAAATTTTTGTATGATTTATTACAAGCCAATTACTTATCCTTTTTATTCTAGAGTGACTCTCACTTCCTCTTGTACTACTCCACTTTGTGATCCTACATTGTATAGGTAGATGGTTGGGAGTCTTATGTATTTAAGACATACCCTAAAATTTAATTTATAGTTGGGTTTGTATCTAGGTTTACAAATGAAACTTATGACAATCATTAGTAGGTTTCTAAGTGGATTTTATGATATCTGTGAGACACTACTCATTTTGGATTACACTACACCAGGGGTTCTACTCAGTTTGTTGGTTACAATGATTCAGATTGTGCAAGTTCTCTTGATGACAGGCATTATACTTATGGATACATATTTTTTATTAGTTCTCCTATTTCTTGGTTGTGTAAGAAGCAATAGGATATTGTACTTTCATATACAAATGTTGAGTATAGGGAGATAGTTACATTGAGTTAATAGGTTCTTTAGATTTGTCAATTATTGATAGAGTTTAGCTTCACATAGGATTAACCCACTATACTTTGGTGTGACAAACATAGTACAATTAAAATATCTCACAATATAGTTGAGCATCAATGGACCAATCACATTGAGTTACATATTCACTTCATTCATTATCACATTTAGGATGAAGTTCTTAGCTTGGAGTATATTTTGACTCAATAATAGGTTGAAGACATATTCATGAAGCCTTTTGCATCACCTCATTTATTTGAGTTTCATGACATGCTTGGAGTTTCATAAGTTGTCCTTGGGGGCTGTTCATGAGAAAATATTCCTTCTTCATTTCATGGATACATATTATACATGAGTAACTTATCAGGCCTAGTTGTCAGGACTCATACTGTGGATATGACACTATTTCTTTTTTTGGCTATTGTGATCCCATAGCTTCACTTGAGGGGGGTGTTAGAGTATGTATTTCATGTATTTCTCATGTTTTCTAGTGTATTATCTATCTATTTCATTCTTTGAGGATTTATCCCACATTAGTTAGTTAGGTTAGTTATGTGTTTTGCCTTGCCTACTTATGTAAGGGATTTCCTTTGTATTAGTATATCTTATTTTATGAATAACACTTAATTTTATTTGCTATGCACTTATTTGTCTGTAGCTTCACTGTGTGGTATTTTTTCTATTAACACTTTTGAATCTTGGGTTGGAATGCTTGATCACCATTCCTAACACAAGTATGTGTGCACCTAGATCAACACTACCACTATATCATAGGAGAAAGAAAAGTCTAAGAAGAAGAAGCACACCTTGAAGGCATTCTCAGATATGTCAACAATCTGGTGTCGAGAGGTGGGTGAGCACACCTAATCATTAATAGTGTCTTGCATGCATATGGATTTATGGAAGATGTCACCCAATAGATCAATACATGGAAATGCCTCTAGTTTGGTTGTAGTTCTCTAGAGTTTGAATTTATTATAGAACCTACGGGAATCCTCATACTCAACCAACTAGTCATACACATTAGTAGAATCCTTGGGGACCTACTCAATTACCTTAAATATATCATTATAGTGTCTATACTTAATTAAACCATTTGGGAAATTGGTGTCCTAGTACTTAGTCTTAGCCTTTGGGTTTGAAGATGTAGCAGCCATTAGAGTAGGATCAAGGGGGAATTAGGAAGCTTTGAGTATAGGAGGCATGATATATAGGGTCTCTATGTAATTTTAAAAGTAAGGAGTCAAATATTTCTTATAAAATAATAATGAGAACTATTAATAGGCTTCCCTCAAGATTTATAAGCACATGTATACATCCCCCTACATTAATAGAATTTAGTAGCTAACCTGTTATGAATTTGAATTTGAATTGGTGGTTGGATTTTCTCCCTTTATTTCTAAATCTAGGATTAAATTCAGAGCCCATGATCCTCGACTGCTAAAAATATATAACAATGGTAATTAGATGTTTTAAAATTATCCAATTGGGTCCAACTTCCCATTCTATTAATGCCTAACATATGGTAAGCATGCAGTCATATCTATTAGAGGACTCTTATCTAACTCTTACCTTTTACATTCATCATTTGCTCATTGGTCTTCCCATTAATGGTCAACACCTAGTTACAACTCCATGCCCCATATCGATCCCTTAGGTCAGGTGATGTGTCACTTAAAGAGACATACCATGTTAATGATAGTCTTTCAAGTCTCATTCATACTTTATTTTGAGATTCTTAGGGTATTAAGTGGTAATTAGTTCATTCACATACTAGGTGATGTGGCATCTTCCCATTTTGATACGCTCTCCCAAGCTCTAACATTTATGACTAGTCTAGGGGATTATTTTCTCTAACTCTAAATGATGTGGTAGCTTCCCATTTAGTGAGGCTCTCCTAGGATATGAATTTTTTAAAAAGTATAGGGGACTACACATTCTAACTCCAAATGACATGGTGCCTTCCCATTCTACCAGGATATAACATTTATGATAGGGCTAGGGGACTAGCTACTCTGAATCTTGATGATGTGGCACCTTACCATTTCATCAAGTTATCATAAGATCTAACATATCTAACAAGTTTAGGGGACTAGATAATTTGAATCTAAATGATGTGGAAACTTTCCATTTAGTTAATATCTCTTAATTTCTAACATCTTTAATAGGTCCAGGGGACTAGCCTCTCTGACTCCAAATGATGTGGTGCTTTCCCATTTGGTCAAGCTATCCTAAGATCTAATTTTTTTGATAGGTATGAGGGACTAGATAATATAACTCATAATTATGTGGCAAATTTCCATTTTACTAAGCTCTCCTAGGATCTAACATCTCTGAGAAGTTTAAGGGATTGATTCATCTAACTCAAAATGACATGGCATCTTCCCATTCAATTTAACTCTCCTAAGATATGACATCTCTAATAGGTCTAGGGGATTGGATGCTCTAATTTAAGATGACATGGTACCTTCTTATTTATCTAGTCTCTATGAAATTCATAAAAAATACCAAGAAAGATAAAAAGAATGCAATATATTAAATCTTGTTAGATATGAAGATCTTATTTTTTGACGAATGGCAATGGGTTTGTTGCTTTGATAAGGAAACTAGACTCCAAGAGATTCAAGTGAAAACTAGAATGAAACATTAGTGCCATCATTTATTAGAGAAAGAACTACTTAGTTCTTTAGAGAAACTAAAAAGGAATGTTATTATTTGAAGAGATCAAGGTGGTACATATTTTGAAGAATTGAGCAAGCATCACCGACAAGAACAAAAAAAGACTTTGAAGCTCTAGTTCATGAAATTTTTTAGAGGGGTCACCCATTTTAGAGAAAAATCCTTGTGTTAGTCATAATAAATTATGAATTCCATGGAGAAAGTGATGAGAAACACTTAGAACCTGACCAGTTTCTTCTTCTTTCCTTGTTCAACACAGAGATTATATAAGGGTATTTATTATCCATAGAAAAGATGAGGCACTAAAGTATCATAATATGAAGTATCATACTAATATTCCACCCTATAGATTTCCACCAATATGTGTGAGAAGTTATTTTCATTTTTATTTATTCTTGGATTACCTTCGAATAATCAAGATTGGACTGGTTATCAAACTTCCTCTAGGGTGTTGTTAGATTGATGGATTTGGGAAGGATAATGGTTAGGGCATTGATATGATACTAGATAGGTGTCCATAGTCCTAATATACATGCATTTTGTCCTATTCATGGCCTTTTTCCACTACTAGCCAGTCTGACAAGCTTATAATGGAGATTACTTATATAGCCCTTTTGAGGTAGACTCAAAATTTAGATTTTATATAATTTTTCTATTCTTTTCTAAGATTTCTGAGAAGAGATCATTATTTATTAGTCTTATCCATTGATGGTTCAAGATAAAGACAACGGTGGATGAATAATGGGGAAGTTATGAATATCCATCCAGTCCTTAACCAACTTGAATAATTTAGCATTTTTTGAGCCATTATTTTAAGTGTAGTTTGGTGTCCATCTTGGGTTGTAAGCTATTCTAAAATCCACCTATTTTTATTAGAATAATTGACCTCTTATATATAATATGTCAAAGGTATATTTTTACAATTATAAAATTTATTAAATTGAAGGCTTCAACTTGGGCTTTCTTGTTCCTCAATAATCCTTCTAGGCTTTGACCACCACTTGAAGTAGTTATTAACAAGGGTTGGACATCAGAGGAACAATGTATAATAAAGAAGGGTCAAAGGGGAAAACATGAAAACAAATAAAAAAACATAATATATATAAACACATGAAAAAATAAAACACATAACTTAAAGCAAATATATATAATATAAACATTACCACCTCCTACTTAGATTACTCTGAAACTACTTTGGAGGGGACAATTGAGAAATAGTGCTTCAAGAACTGTCTATTCCTATAAGTCATTTCCATCAATATATTTGAGAAAAAAGGTATTTTAGTCCAATATTTTGTCTATATATTACGTTTTAATCTAGATGGAATAAAATTTTAAATTCTGGCCTTTATTTTTATGGGCCTGATATCACTTAGAAGTGCACCCTGCTAATAATGTGTGCTTGTTCTCACTCTTATTGACATAATGTAAAATTTCCAAGGTGTGGATGAAATTTTATTGGAAATAATATATATATATATATTAATCTCTATTTAACTTTGGTACACTCACTTAATTCTCTCTAAACTCTCTAATTTAGTGGTTTCTTGACTAGGAAAAGGGTAGAAGGAGCAATACTCACGCTGAAATTGAGCATGAAAATTGAAAATTTGGGATGATGCACCAATATCAAAGTTAATTATTCCTATAATATATATACTTTATAATATAAATAACTTGAACACATTCACTTCATATTTATAAAATGGCTTTTACATCAAAATTTCATACACAAGTCTTGACAAACACTGACACTAGCTTGGAAAGAATGAGCATTGGTTAAATTCACTTCTAGATGTTAGGAGGCCCCTTATCCAATGGTAGCACAATTGATTACTTATATATGAGAAATTGAACACGTAAATTATACCAGAATGATTAAGAAACTAGAAACATGAGACAGTAAAGAATTTGAGAGACAATACACACAATTGTATTAGATAATACTAGAAGAAAATACAAATAAGGAAGATGCCACTTCTCCCTCCACCTCAAAGGCTTGCCACACCTCAAGACCTTCTTCCCTCTCTCCCTTGCTCAACACAAAACCAACTCTAAAACTTGAGTTACAATCCCTCCTTGAATGCTATAGCTGATCTCCTTGACCTTACACCTGTAGATCTCCTTGACCTTGCTTGCTTCAATGCTCTTACTTGATCAATTTGATAAAATACAATACATGCCTCATGGTTCTTTAAATATAATCCCATGGTTAAAAAAATAGACATCTAACTACTAAAATTAGACACACAGCTCGCGACTTAAAATAGTCTCTTAGCATGCAAACACTCGGTTTAACTAACTGACTGTTCGTAAACAACAGTTCTGGACCGCACAGGCGACCGACGTCGGTCCCTACTTGTCTAGTGCTACCAACGTCGGCCAACTCTCTGCCGTCACCGGTCTCCTTCTCCACTGCATTTGACCGACATCAGTCATACTACCGACACCGGTGGCTCTGGTTCTTCAGCATCCTTTCTTCATGTGTGTGCAAACAGTTGAAGCTTTTAGCTCCACACCTTAACAATCTCCCACTTGGAGATAAATAGCTGCAACCTATACCTGTACTTGTACACCATCTATTTTGTTCCTTAGGCTCTGTATCCCTCTTCAAAGTCACCCTTGAAGACCAACCACCACGCAAACCTGTGATGCTATACCTGTCACCTATGCCACAAGAATTTTGCTGCTCCCAAATTCTTCATGACATACTTCTGAACCAACTCTACCCTTAGCTCAGAAAACTCCCTGTATATGCAACCCTACAAAAAGTAACACAATACAGTAACAAGATAATGTAGCTAATATTATCCAACCTGGTAAAGATAAAATACAATGGTCAAACCTCCATTGCCCTGCAGCTAACTCAAGACCATATACCATAGCCTTCTGTCTCAGATGTCCATCCACTCTCTTCTCTAAAATGGGAATCCATCCCTCTATCCAACTGACAACTCCACCAACAAGTACCTATTTGGCTCTACTCCAAGGACTCACACTCCTCATCCATGTCAAGCTCCCACTGTTTCTGGATTCTACCTACATTGCTTCTTCCATCTTCCTAGTTCATGACTATTAGTAAGCAATATAAAGAAGGTGAACAATGAATATGAGGTTCACATACCTTTTCTGACCTCTGTATGGGTGTTTGAGACTCATAGATCCACCCAACATCCATTCCAGTGACCGATCTCGGCCAACTCCCAGTCTGCTCCCGACCGATGTCAGTTCCCTGCACTGATCCTGACTGCCGACGTCGTTACCCCTAGCCGACGCCGGTGTCCCCCCTACCGACGTCGGTCCTAATGACCGACATCGGACTTCTCCTGCCTGACCTACCGACCCTGCTGGTCTGCACATGATCGAAGCCGGTCTATGGATGACCGACGTCGGTTCCAAGTAACTGACATCGATGCCTATGTGTTCCCGTGAGTGATGAATTCTTCATCTGCGAGCTCTTCTTGGATCAAATCTCTATCCATGCTGCCCTGCTCAGATTTATTTACTGCCTGTAACTGTTCTATGGCCTTCATCTCCTCCAAAAACACCAAGACATCTCTGTTCTTGTCAAAAGCCTCAAATTTCCTTTTCCTGCAATGAATTCTATCCATGCCTTCTGAACTTGAACACATACCTTTTGAGTCAATAACTTCCATTCCCTTCTTATTCATGTGACCCTGCCTAATAGACCACAATTTCGAATTTGCACAAGAAGTGGAATCAATAGTACAAGTAGATAGATAAAGAGAACCTACTTTCTTACCTCTTGCTAAAATAAGTGCTCCCTTGGTAACCTTCCAAGAATCCGCTGTGAGGGTTACTGTGCATCCCTCATCCCCCAACTTTCCTACAGAAATCAAACTCTGCTTCAGAATTGGAACATGCATGACCTCCTTCAACACCCATGTGTTGTCAATCTGCAATCTCAGTTGCACTTTCCCTTTGCCAACAATCTGACAAGGCGTACCATCTCCTAAATAAAGAACTCCAAAATCTCCCTGTTCATACTCATGAAACAAATCTCTGTTTGGGGATGCATGAAAAGATGAACCAGAATCTAATATCCATGATCCTACATGACTATCCAAAGAAAGTATGAGAGCATCCTGTATCACAATGTTTGCATCCTTTGCTTCTTCAATACTTGCATGTTGATTCTCTTTATCTCTCAACCAACACTCCTTCTTTGTATGTCCTTTCTTTCCACAAAACCAGCAGGTAATACCTTTAGACTCGGATCTCCTTCCCGACCTTGATTTCCCTTGCTCAATCTTCTCCTTTTGCCTTCCTCTACTTTCTGCACTTAGAGCGTTCCCTGATGATTCACCTATGCTTCTCCTACGTATTTCTTCATTCCAAATCACACTCACAACATCATCAACCTTTAAGATTTTAGAAGCAGATGCAGAGTTACTTACTGCCATAACCATACCATCCCAACTTTCAGGCAAAGAACATAATATCAAGAGAGCCTTTACCTCATCATCAAAAACAATGTTGACTAAAGCTAATTGGTTTACCAAACCATGGAAATCACTGAGATGAGTATGTACCGAACCTCCTTCCTGCATTTGTAAAGTAAATAGCTGCTTCATAAGGTATACCTTATTAGAAGCCGAGGGCTTTTTGTATAAATTTGCCAAGGACTTTATCAACTCTTCTGTTGTTTTGCACTGTGATAAGCTGGAAATCACAGAAGCTCCAAGACTCAACCTTATGGAACCGAGAGCCTTCCGATCAAGAACACTCCATTCTTCATCCTTCATATCTGTGGGCTTGCATGCAACCCCACCCAATGGTAAGTATAGATCCTTTTGATACAGATAGTCCTCAATCTGCATCCTCCAGTGTTGATAATTCTTGCCGTTAAACTTCTCCATTCGTAGCTTGCTTTCTTCTACCATTGCTGAACTCCCACTCAATCAGAAAACCCTGTGAATGACCTGTAATCAAAAACAATAACCTACTTCCTGCAAACCGTAGCTCTGATACCAACTGTTAGGAGGCCCCTTATCCAATGGTAGCACAATTGATTACTTATATATGAGCAATTAAACACAGAAATTATACCAGAATGATTAAGAAACTAGAAACATGAGACAACAAAGAATTTGAGAGACAATACACATAATTGTATTAGATAATACTAGAAGAAAATACAAATAAGGAAGATGCCACTTCTCCCTCCACCTCAAAGGCTTGCCACACCTCAAGACCTTCTTCCCTCTCTCCCTTGCTCAACACAAAACCAACTCTAAAACTTGAGTTACAATCCCTCCTTGAATGCTATAGCTGATCTCCTTGACCTTACACCTGTAGATCTCCTTGACCTTGCTTGCTTCAATGCTCTTACTTGATCAATTTGATAAAATACAATACATGCCTCATGGTTCTTTAAATAGAATCCCATGGTTACAAAAATAGACATCTAACTACTAAAATTAGACACACAGCTCGTGACTTAAAATAGTCTCTTAGCATGCAAACACTCGGTTTAACTAACTGACTGTTCGTAAACAGTAGTTCTGGACCACACAGGCGACCGACGTCGGTCCCTGCTTGTCTGGTGCTGCCGACGTCGGCTGACTCTCTGCCATCGCCGGTCTCCTTCTCCATTGCATCTGACCGACGTCGGTCATACTGCCGACGCTGGTGGCTCTGGTTCTTCAGCATCCTTTCTTCATGTGTGTGTAAACAGTTGAAGCTTTTAGCTCCACACCTTAACACTAGATTAGGTAGTAATCAGAATTAGAAACTTGATATGAACTAAAAAACTTATAATTTTATGAATAAATGTGAAATTTTTATACATAAACATATTAAAAACAATCATTCACTAAGTTACATCAATGAACATGAGACACACACTTCATGAACAACTTGAAAATAGAGGAAAAATTAGTTTCTTATTTACTTCAAAGGTGATGTAAATTTTTTTGGTAGAGTTTATGTATATAAAAACATATAATATGATCAAATTATATAAGAAATGAAAATACATATATAAAATGAGGGAAGGAGAGAGAAGACAAAGTAACCCTAAACTAGGGATGAGCCATCATCCTAGTCATAGTTCACTCTTCCTTCAACTCAACTCCAACTCAACATTCAATTGAAACACCAAAATTAAAAATTTACACATATTAAATTTTAATTTTAAACATTATTTCTTATAAAATGGTGTAGAGAGAGAGAGAGAGAGAGAGAGAGAGAGAGAGAGAGAGAGAGAGAGAGAGAGAGAGAGAGAGAGAGAGAGAGAGAGAGAGAGAGAGAGAGAGAGAGAGAGAGAGAGAGAGAGAGAGAGAGAGAGAGAGAGAGAGTTTTTGAATCTTTTAAAAAATTCAAAGGTCTTATGCATGCTTTGATGGTCTTCAATCTTGAAGAGATCTTGATCATCTTTAGTTAGCTCCTTGTAAATAGATTATTCAATCTCATTGAGAATTTATATATATAATTAGTAAATTAATTTATCTTAATTATATCTTTGATTTTGACTTCAACTATCTTTCATGCATCTTGGAGTTTGACTTTATCTATCTACTTACATCTTGCATGCATGTTTCTTCTTCGTGACTTCCCTAAATTACTCCAAGGTGGAATAATAAGAGAGATATTTAATGTTGTTTTTTAGAGTATCCTAATTTAAAATATGTCTGATTTAATTGATCAATTATTCAACTAAAATTGTTCATTCCTGCATGTTTGAATCTCCACAATACTAGCGCTGATTGAAGGCTTATTAAATCATCTTAAAGTTTGAATTGAATTTTTATAAAATTAGCTCCAATGGGGTGTATTAGGAGAGATATATTTCATGATGATTTTTTAAAAATATTATTCCATACTTTATTACATTTTGGAAATAAACTCTTAACCTTTTCTTGATCTCTAGATAGCTAAGAGCACATGTGTTTGACTAGGTAAGGTTGTTGAGGGTTTTGATGTATTGAGTGAGATTTTGATTGTATTATTCCTCAAGGTTGGAATATAAGTGGTAGATATTTGATGTGTTATTTTTATTTATCTTCATGAAATATCCTTGATAAGAGTGCATTTGATGATGAAAATCATAGTTCTCCATATTGATCCTTCTTGGAAGTGTACATCTTCTCGATTTTGGGAAGCTTCTTGAATGCATAGTGAGAACCTAAAACTTGATGAATTTAAATTATTTTAATATATAATTAGTTTAAATATTATTTTAACATCATAAAAATGGTGTCAAAAACCTTTAAACAAATTTTTAGCTCCAAATTTCACATATTACTTCAAAAAATGCCATTTTGTGCTCTCTAGGCCTCAAGAAACCTTGATTTGGATTTGGGGGTATAAAATGAGTTATAGACTCAAAATAAACTCATAATATGATAATTAGATAAGTATAAATTATTAATACCAATAATTTTTTAAAAATATTTAAAAATATTTACCAATCTCTCAAACAAAAATTCATAAAAAAGTGATTGCTTGTTTCTTGTTGGGTGACCTGGAGATATATTTATTTGATCTGAGCCTATTTTTAATTTATAATAATGGATTAAAACCTATAAATTAATTATTAATCCTATAAAATAATTTTATTCCCTTGGAAGGACTTGAAACACTCATTTCTAACTCTATTTGTGAGCAAATTATTGAAAAACCCTAATTTCCTTTATGGTGCAGATCTGTGTTTTGCCATTTTTTCAGTCCTAATGTATATTAAATATATTAAAACAATTTTAAAAATTAAATGAAATTAAAATATACCTTAATATTAAATTTAAATATATTTAATTTAATAAAACTCAAAATATGCACTTTTTAGTGTTTCTTATCTTGCACAATCTCATTTATAAATGCCTATACGTCTGAGTTTTACCATTTTATTGAGTTTTATGAGGAATAAAGACATAATTATTTTTTATTTATGACCTATAATATCCATTATAAATATTAAAACCATTATATATCTTCAAATAATCTCTTAAACCTCTTAAAAAGTTCCTTTTCTGACTATCTCTCTTACATGCTTGAAACCCTACAACCTATACCTTTACCTTTATCAATTATTTGAATTTAAATTTTAAATGAGTAAGGTTTATAATTTATATTTATTCCCCATAATATCTCACACAAATTTTCATTTTAAAAAAATAAATCAACAATACAATCACATCTCCTAAAACTAAGTTATTAGGGTTTTAGAGCACCTTTCCTTCTTAACGATTGTTCATAAAGTTAATACCTTATATCTTAATAAAAATTCTTATAATTTTGAGGGAATATTGTCCCATAAATTAAATTAATAAAATTAAATCCAAATATTCTTCTCCTTCATGAAATGAACATTTGAAAATTGCCCTTACTAGCTTGTAACTAGCTTGTTAAAGGAGTATAAGAAACCTTTGCCAAAATTTAGACCTGTGAGATATTTATGAGAATGGTTTTGGATTTATGAAGGATTTAGGATTTTTTTTATAACTTATTAAGTCTTAAATCCATGAATGAGGTCTTATTAAAAACCTACACATAAGCAACTTTGACCAATGGTGCCAAAATTTGTCAATATTCTTGGTGACTCTACTAGGATGTTTGCCTGCTAAATAATAAAGATTATTAGCCTTAACCATTGGTATATGGAGTTATGAAAATATAAAAAAACATGAAACTATAAATACCCTCAATCAATAATGACACTTTTTCATAAACACTTAGAATTGAAAACTAAAAAAACTACTAATAGAAAATATGTAAGATAGTACTTAGAGGAAAGTGGAAACTAATACTAATATGTACAAATAAGAGCATATGTTTAGAAAAAATTATTAGGATGAATCCCATTTATTTGGATTATGATTTATTCACCATCCATATTGAATATTCATAAGGATTTGTGAGGCTTTTAGCTTGATATCATGTAAAGACCACTCCAAAGTGAGTCAAATTTTATGTGTCTTCTTGGTTTAGCCCTATCATCATCCCATTTGAGAACCAAGTCACCTTACTTGAAGATCCTTGAATATTATCTTATATGAAATTTTTTTTCTACTTATGATTGATTCATATCCATATCTAACATGTACTTATTTTTGATTTAATCTAACTCCATAATTTTAGCATATCTTACTTCCATAGTCTCATTCTCCAATAATTCTAGCTGATACATTAGCTCTAACATAGGGAGCTCAAGTGAGATTGAAAATTTAGATTCTATTCCATACACTATATTGTAAGGTTAATTGTAAATGGACCTATTGAAGGTGATCCTATCATCCCATAAATCTGATTTTAAATTCAAATGCCATGTCCTTTGATTGTCTTCAATGGTTCTCCTAATGATCTTTAACAAGTTTTTGTTAGTATACTCAGCAAGGCCATTATATAGTGGATAATAATTGGAAGAAGTGATGAGATACACACCTTTTTGGAAAACCCATTAACTTATTTTATCCCCTAAAAGTGTTTTAGCATTTTATGAAATTATAGTGGAAGGAACACCAAACCTTAGGACCAAACCTTCATAGAAGTCCAAGACACTAGATTCATTTAATTCCTTCAAATCCACTACTTCTATCTATCTAGTAAAGTGATATATGACTGGAAAAGGGGCTGATTTATTGAAATAGGTTGAAGAGGCAAGGCAACAAGTTTTTATTTTCTTACAAACAATGCACATTTCTCGCACTTCCTTACCCAAACTTGAGAACCTATGAATATGTTTGGCAAATAATATCCATCCCTCATGATTTTTAGGGTTGTTTTCATTGATTAAAATTGGCCTTCACCTTTTCCATCATGAAATTATTGAATTAATATTTCAAATTAACTTGGAAATTAGCATCTTTTTTGAATAACACACCATCAACAAGCAAAAAAGAAATAGATTACAACTTAAAGTACCTTATCTTTAAACCACTTAAGTTTAGAGGATACATACCACTCTAAAAGTACCTTACCATATCTTGAAACTATCTTGATAAAGGTGTATAATTGGCTGCAATATCTTCATCATTCAAGACCAATACTACCTCTTTGATTTATTGTAAGTCTTGAGCCAAGTGATGACACAACCCTTTGCCTCTAATAAGCTTGGTTACCTTTAATTCCACATAATATTTCATGACTTTTATTATCCATCCTACTCTTTTTTCACTTATGTACTTTTTCATCAAGAACTCTTTGAGGTTAAGATGGGAAACCATAACATGAATCTTGTTGTTAGCTATTAGGTGCATAAACTTTTTGAAACATCTGATTATTAAAAGCACATGTTTCTCAACAAATGTGTAGCTTGTTTCATACTCTTATAAGCCTTGAATAAAAAATTCTATTGGCTACTCCAAGCCTTTTTAATTTTTTTGTGTCAATATTATTGAAATTTTATCAAAATTATAATATGCATACATTACAAAATCCATGAAAAAAATTAGGATTGATAAGAGTGGAAGCACTAGAAATGGCTTTCTTTATTTCTCCAAAAAAATTCATAACTTCCTTGGTCCAAGTAAAATTCTGATTTTTCTTGAGCATAGCTATAAGAGGATTATTATAAAGTTAATCTTGCCAAGGAAATGTTAAAATTATTTCTTATGCTTGGGTAAAGACAATGAAATAATATAGTCTATTATTTCTAGATCAATACTCAAACCATAATTAGAAACAACATGATCAAGTATTTTACCTTCATACATTAAAAACACACATTTATTGGGGTTAAGTGACAACTTATATTGACTACATATCTAAAATACCTCTCTAAGATGAATCATGTGATCAATTTAATTCTTTTAAAAAACTATAACATCATCCAAATACGTAAGAACAAACCTATTGATAAAACCTTGATAGGCCATATCCATGGCTCTATTGAATGGTTCTCCTACATTAGACAACCAAAATGGAATTTTAGGTATACGAAGGTTCCCCATTTGGTGGTAAATTTTGTTTTAAACTAATATTCTTCCTTCAAAATTATTTAGTTATACCCACTATAACCATCTAACAATGAAAACCTTTCTGAACCAACCACTAATTGTAGTAGTTGTTCCATTGATGGTAAGGGATAATGGTCATTGAGTGAGGCCTTGTTCAAGTCACAGAAGTCCACACAAAATCTGATTTATCCATTATTATTCCTCACAAGAACAATATTATCCACCCAATTATAATGATTGATGGGAAATATGATCACTGATTCAATCAACTTGTGAAGATTTGTTCTCATTTAAGGTTTCATCTTTGGGTTAATTGGTCTTTGCCTTTGCCTTATCAATTTTGTATCTACTTATAATTAAATGGTGTTTTAATCCAAAATTATATTTAAACCTTTTAAATAATTTTAATCCCATGAAAAAACATAAGCAAAATCTTTACATAAATCAACAGAAGATTCTTTTTAAGCTTGAGAGCATACTTTACCAAGTTTGAGAGCTTTCCCATTGACTATGTCAATCCTTACATAATGTTATTCTTTAGTAGACACATAATATTTATCCCTTATTACCTCATCATACTTATTTAATATATTCTCAAGTGTGACAAGACCCTTGGGTAACTTGTTAGACCTACTACAAAAGTCTTGACTGATTTCTAGAAGAAAATTTAGCCTCTTCTTATAGGAAACGAACAACCTAATCATCATCCTCAAAGACTTGAAAATTCACATTATTATCAAGAATAGAGGGTATTAAAAAAATATTTATGTATGGATGAGTTTTATCATTCTTTACATGATATGAAATGTCAAACTGGGCTCTTATTATAGCCAATCTATCCACATGCTTATTTCTCTCTAGGCATTGCTTGTATGTCAACTGCATCAAAACCTTCTAGAAGATCCCATACCCTATGTTTGTATGATTTTATAAATGGATTTTTACACAAATTCAGACCTATTTTTTAATTTACCACAATCTCACTATCTCCAAATCCCTATAAAAGGTAATCTCCCATATTTTTATCCCATTGTAAACCATGAACTAAGGCCTCATATTCTGCTACATTGTTAGAGCATCCAAACTAAAATTTTACATAAGTAAAGCACCTCTATTTATAGGATTAAATTATCATCATAAAAACCATTTTTCCATGTTTATTATGTGATCTATAAAAATATATCTACCACAAACCATCATTTAGTTCACATTCTTTGTATAGAACTAGAATTTGTGCACCATCCTCATGCAAAAAATAAACTCCAAGTCCTTTTTCCTATATAATATTATAGGTATCATGGTCATTGATATCAGTATACCATTCATAAAAAAAAATAGGTATGACATCAAGAGATGAGTTTTCTTTAGCTTCACTAGTTTGCTCTGCTTCATCCAAGATGACACAATTAGTATTAACAAAACTAGACATGCATATTTCTAAATGAAAATAAGAAATAGGATATGAATGAATTTTAACTTTTGTTACATAAATTTTTATAAACATGAGGTATTTCCAATCATCTTTAAAATACCCACCTATTTTTTAAGTGAAATTACGTGATAAACACACATCAAAGTATGGAAGAAGATCCACCACCACCACATCTTGTTGAATGGTCACATTTGGGCATGCATGAAGTGTTAATTTATGATTATTGATTATACCCAAAATATTAGTTAGAGAAAAATAAAGTTTAAAAACACCTTTAGCATTGGGATCATACACCAAACCTAACTTATCTATAATTTATTTTGGCTTTACTGTGCTACTTGCTCTACTATCACAGATGCAGTTATCAACTAGTGTGTTGTTAACAATCAAAGAAAGATAGAAAGGATGTGAATTGGTTTTACATAATAATTTTTGGCCTTTAAACCTTTATATAACTAATGTAATTTTTTCTTCTCTTGATGATCTAAATTTTCTATAACCACACTCTTTTTCTCTGCTAGTTTTGTAGATAAACTAAGGCCTGAAATCTCATGGATAAGGGTATATTTTTATCTTGGGATGTTCAATGAATCCCACATGGTGATGATGATATTTTATTTACTCATATGATGTACTATGTTTAAATAGGAACCTCAAATATTTTTTTGTATCTTTGGAGCAATAGGACACTCTTGTACTTGAGGCACTTAGTAAAGCTTGCTTACTTCAACATGGAAATTTTTTTGAGCTAAAGGGGAAATTATATGATCATTAGTACCTTTATAAACCATATTAAAAACATTTTAATCATGGATTAACTCTTTTATTTCATATATATCCCTTCTCTTATCTCTTGTAATGGTTGAAACAAAGTTTTTTGATTTATTAGGCTTGCCAATTTGATTTACTACTACATGATCATCAACTTACCAATTTACCAAGGTTACATCTGGTTATACTTGTCCATGATTCACTTACCCTTATTACATAATAGACTCATTGTGTTAGCCTTCTTTAAGAAATACTTCTTCTTGTGTCTTTTAAGGAATTACTATATTTTGTGCTACTAAAGCTTGATATACACATCATTGGTGTTAGAAGGATGCCAAATTAGATCTTGAATCAAATTTTGTATTGGTACAAGGGCCTTGGTATTGGAAGGAGCATTGGGATTAACTATAGCATATGGTTTGGTTGGTGTAATGACTCCTTGAGTTTGGTCTAGAGGCTTATTATCTATAAAGCCTTGGTAGAAAGGCATTTCTCTCTACATGGATAATATGTGGGCTGATTAGGTGCTTGATATGACCTATTGGATTGATATTATTGAGTTTTAAATTAAACTATTTCATTATCAAAATATTTTAGCATACCTTTTATCTCACCAAGCTCACTAGATTGACTATGAGGAACTTGAATTTAACTTTGAGCTATTGAAATTAGGGTTATTGATGGTGCTTAAGGAGGTAGAATAGGATATAATTCTAAAAAAAGGGCATTAAGGAGGTAGAATAGGATATAATTCTAAAAAAAATAGAATTAGAGGCCTAGATGTAAGTTTACCAGTTTGAATTCGATTATTTTTATCTCTTATGGTAACCTCATAGGCATTTGGGAGTGTCCTACCACCCATGGACTGAATCATAACTAAAATATTATAATTCAAATATCTTAAAAAGTGTAGAAAAACATATTAAAGAGATGAAATTATCATGGGAGATATTATATTCTTTGTTTTTTGAAATATAAGATTGAAATCAATCATAAATTTATGTGGTACTCTCTTGATGGTAATGAGCTACTTAATAAGGGATAAATAGTCTACTTTTTCTTTAAATTATTTGTATAATACTACACCTAAATCATCCCAACTATAAATGGATTTCAATGAAAATTTCCTATACCATTACAACACCTTTCTCTTGAAGGATGTAATAAGAAAATGAATGAAAAAATTGTCTTGGGTAACATGGTGGAATGAACACAAGTTGACCACATCTTTGATATGCTATATGTGTGTAGTTTGATCTTCACCTATAACATATGGTAGGATTTTGAGGGTTGAGGCTGGAATATCATCATATTCAATGAAATTGAGAGGGATTCCATCATTGAAAGGAAAAGATACATGATTCCTAGGTTCAACCATATTATTAATGATATTTAAAATTGAAGTGGTTTGCACAATAGGCTAATTTGGTGATTGAAATAACCTTGTAAGATATGAAATTATTGTCAAAAACCTTCTTCCATTAGAATGCTCAGTTAATATAACAAACTCAAATGGTATACTTCTACTTATAAACCTTGTAGTGACCTTAGACATGAACTTGGTACTTATTTCTCCTAAAAATGCCTTTGTTAAGCTTTAATCTATGTCCCACTAGATGTGATAGAGACTATTATCACTCATAAGTACACCTTGCTAAGAATGTGTGTTTGTTCTCACTCCCATTGACATAATAGAAACTATCCAAGGTGTGTGTGACATTGTATTAGAGAGAATATCTAGTTCAAGTGCTAGTTCCCTTTAGTACACTCACCTACTTGTCTCTTAACTCTAAAATTATATGATTTCTTGACTAGGAAAAGGGTAAAAGGAACAATACTCAAGATAAAATTGAGCATGAAAACTAAAAACTTGGGATGATGCACCAATATCAAAGTTAATTATGCCTATACTTGAAATACTTTGGAAGATAAATAAATTTCATCCATTCACTTCATCTTCATATAATGGATCTTATATTATTATTCCATACATAATTATTAACAAACACTCATAATAGCTTAAAAAGAATGAACATTGGTTGAATTCATTTCCATATTAGGTAGAAAACAAACTTAGACACTTGATATGACCTAAAAGAGTTCTCATTTTCTGCATAAATTGAAAATTTTAGACATAAATATTGGAAAAAAATCATTTACTAAGTTACATAAATGAACATGAGACACACACTTCATGAACAATCTATAAAAATGGAGGAAAAATCAACTTTTTATTGATTCAAAGGTGATGTAGTACAAATTTTTGGAAGATTTTTTATATAGATAAAAGTATAATCTGATCATCCTCTAAAAAATGAACATACATATAGAAAAATAAGGAAGGAGAGAGAAGACAAAACAACCCTAAACTAGGTATGAGTCATCATCCTAGTCATAGTTCACTCTTCCTTCAACTCAAACACCAAACTTATAAATTGATATATAGTATATTTTAAGTTCAGATATTATTTCCTGGAAAATGACATAGGAGAGAGATAATTTTGTTTGAATCTTTTTAAAACTTTAAAGGTTTCATGTATGCTTTGATGGTCTTAAATCTTGAATAAATCTTGATCATATTTAATTAATTCCTTGTAAACAACTTGTTCAATCTCCTTGAGACTTTCCATCTCTCTAGTGATTGACTTCAGTTGTCTTACTTGTATATTGGAGTTTGACTTCATCTATGTTGCATGCATCTTAGAATTTGATTTTAACTATCTACTTACATATTGCACACATGTTTATTTTTATTGAATTCCCTAAATCACTCCAAGGTGGTGTAGTAGGAGAGAGATTGCATGTTGTTTGTTTAAGAAGTATCCTCTTTAAAAACAAGAATGATTGACTTGATGAATCTTCAACTAAACTTATTCATTATTACTTGTTTGAATCTCTACCTTTTTAGGGATGATTTAAGGCTTCTTGAATCATATTAATGTTTGAATTGATTTTTTTATAAATTTAACTCCAATTGGGCACAATAGGAGAGAGAGATTACATGCTGATGTTGTTGAAATCTTATTCCATCCTTGATTCCATTTAAAAAAAAAACACTTAACCCTTTCTTGATGTTATTAACCCAAGCTACACCCTATTGAAGAAGATTGTTTAGGCCCACTTCAAATATGGACTATCATGGGAATGGCCTAAAGGTGGTGGGTGACCTTATACTAGACCATACATCTAGATTATGGGGCTAGCTCCCCTGGTACATCACTTATGGATAAGTTACTAAAACCTACTTACTTTGTGGGTGGAAACATATATAAAGTGAATAAAATAAACCTAATATAAGGGATGGTGATACATCGATATACTTATTCATCCTCTCAATTTGGACTTTAACAAACACTAATAAATAATGCAAATGACTAAATATTCCAACTCTAAGGACACCTATGCAAAAGTGTTTTACATAAAGTTTTCAGTAAGAGATTAAAACATGAGGGTAATTATAAAAGGCTTGATTCAAGGCACTAACCAATTAATTTCTCTACTCTAAGCATAGCCACTCAACATTCAAATATTAAAAGGGACATGTATAAGATCATAAACTAGTAACTAGGTGAGATTAGGACTTGCTAATGGAGAAAATAATACCACATGTGTAAATAAAAATAATTGGACACATTAAAAATATATTAAGGAATCTTAAAATAGTCATTTTATTCACTTAATAGGTTATAAAGTGCATTCTTAGTAGAGTTTCCTCATGTCCAATAAAGGGATTCCAATTACGACCATTTTTTGCCTAAATATATAGAAAAATAAGGAGAGAAGAAGAGGGAGAATGGAATGAAGGTGAGAATAAAAGGTCATTAATGACCATTTTAAATTCATTATTGTAGTTACAATAGTTACAATTAATCCTCCATAAGACTTTCCATGCATTGATTCCCTTAAATGACTCTTTAAGCATTGAGATGGGGTATTTGAGGATGTAATTAATTGATTCAACATTCTTTCAAGCATGATACACCCATATTTGGGTACAAAAACTTTTGTTCTTGATATTTAAATAATTGATTAGGTGTAATTAGGCCATTATAAAACATACAATAGCCATCCTCCTTTTGATCAATTTGAACAAGTCAAGCAACTGACCTATTCCTTCATTATGACCATATAATAAGAACTTGAATCCTTAAAATAAGTTGGTTATTAGGTGTAATATATTATATTAATTCACTTATATTTATTAAATGCCATTCTTTAACTTTACTTATTGACCAAGTAGGTCTATTAGGCCAATTAGGCTTAGTAGCCCAATTGTTTGCATTTGTTGGCCATGAAAGCCTATATTATAACTTAAGAACTATGAAAAAGTTATATTTAGGCCCAAATAAATGTATCATATCATATCATAGGTTTCCTTGATTAGTTCATATTTGTCAATGTGTCAAACTAGGTTACTAGGTCACCTTGTCCTTCACATCTACAAACTAATTGATTAGAAGAGACTTGCAAAGGCACTTATAGGCATATTAATGGAAATATAATGTCTTGAGAAGGTGAAACAAGTTTAAAAATTCCTCATCCAATTATTTACATCTTATTAAATTATCTTGGACCTCTCTTTCTACTCTTGTTACTAAAAAAACACTATTTTTTGACAGATTTATATAGTTATGTACAATATGGCACCATGGACAAGAACCTCTCTAAGTGTAATTTATTATTCTAGTGTTTATCAAGTCATTTCATTGTAATTAGATTCCGAAATATTTAGTTTTTTCAATACTAGTCTATTTTAGGGTTTAAGGAGGGTTTTGCAGGTTTACCATCTTAACAATGTTTCATAAAGTACATAACTCTAAAATAAAACTTATTTCCATGGATATATAATAAATATATCCATTCAACTTTCCTAGAAAGCTCAAGTTCCTATGCAAAAGGTGTGTCAATATACATATGTAGGGAAGAGTGCTTATAGTCTTCTACAAGCAATCTAGACATGATATCAATCTTATTAATGGTTCATAAATCTGTACCCCTCAAAAAAAAAAAATCCTACATGGATTTCAAGTACATAGGGGTCCTTAATTCTCACTAAGATAATTTACCTTGAATCCCTTGGTGATGAAATATATGAATATCTAGATAGGAAATTTGAGGTGACTATGTAGATTGTGTAGTTCAAATAGGGTCTTAGGACTAATTTGACCTTATCTTTTCATTTATACTAATTTAAATTACCTTATTGGACTTGTATCATCCTCTCATACCTTATTATGGTGTCATTTTGTTTAGGAGAGTGTGAGAGTACTTCCATGGTGGTGTGGGCCTTGTAGGATTCAAGATTGGCTTTTAGGCCTAGAAGGCTTAAACTAAGTATAAGGATTTTACATGAACTATAGATGTGTTTCAGGTTAAAAAACATCATGATACATTCTTATTAATTTCCCCCACCTTTGTTCTTACCTTTAAGTGTTCAAACCTCAACTATGTTCCTCTTTTCCATAAGATTGCCTGTGTGTCTAGTCTGCTTGCTATCCTGGGTTTTTAGAGGTGGTATAGGGTATGAGTATGTATTTATTAACTTAGTGTATTGATGATGGAGTTTTGGAAATCATATAACACACTTACAAAGTTGAGCAGACCCTCAGGCCAAGTTTTCCATTTAATTCTAGTTCTAGATATCTTAACTTCCTTGCCTAGGGTTTATACATAGTTAAGATTGTATAGCCCTTGGAATTGAGTTTAGTTTTATCTCATATAAATTATATCTTATAATCACTAAAAAAACCTTGATATTCCATATAAAACCTCCCTTTTAACTATCTTATCTTCAGTAAACACCCATGTATATTCAAAACTCTAATTGGTATGAACAGGTTGGTTATAGGTTTGTATTCTTAGTTAGCCCTCAAGGGAATTTTGTCTTGAAATATGAGAATTACCTAATAAAAGAGTATATTATGACTTAAAATAACATTTTACTACCTGAAAAACCCCTTCATCAAGCATAAACTCCTTGTCTTATCCTCAAACCTCTAAATAGCTCATTTGGTCTCATGAATGGCAGTCGACTAACTACAGTTTGTTTGAGACAAAACAATGAATGTATCCATTATTAATATCAACTTTAGGATAGAATTATAACATTAAGTTATTTACCATGATTATTTTCACCAAGTTTTAAAATCTAAATACCCCTATAGAGGCTCTAAAACCACTAACTCCTCTAAGACTGGTTATATGCATTTGATTGTTTGTGTATATAGGGTGGTTGTAATATCCAAAAGAGATCCTTTTCCTTTCAAAATCCATGAAATCATGTTAAATTTTATAAATATACATGAATATTAATACCTTTAATTAGGTTAAAAATAATTTTCAATACCTCTACTAATTCTTAGGCTTAGAGATTGAGTTACCCTTCAAATAGGCATGTTTGTGTTTTGTGAGGTTCTTGATTGTGCATTGAGTTTAAGTTTAGCTTGATCAAACATATTAAACTCCATTTTTTATTCATCATGAATATGTGATATATTTTTTTTTTGAGGTAGACCTTAGATCCCCTTTCAACATACTTTGTTCCCTCCTTAGGATAGAACTACCATGCCACTTTTGGCATCTTATAGGTGCCTATGTGACTATAGGGTCTACTTGATTATATTAGGTGTACTTCAAACCTATATTAATTTTTTCGTGTTATCTCAAAAGATTTAAAATTATTTGAGATGTTAATTATGTCCTAATCACTCTACAAACACTTTAGTATATTCATTATCTTCATGACTTCTGAGGTAGACCTCACATTGCATCTTGACTATATGACTATAAGTAACCCTTAAATCATAACTATAGGTGGGTTTGAGACCTTGAAATAAAATGAATGATTTTATAAAAAAACTCATTGAGTTGATTAAACCTAAACTTAAGTTTAAAGTTTTTAAAACACCCAAATTACTCCTTCTTGAAGCCTATTTCAACCTACACCTCTAAGACATGGCTATAGGTGGACTTTTAGTGATTTGTATGGACTGAGGGGACTATCACTCTACCTTTATTAGATTAATAAAACCTATTGGAAAAAAATTAAGTCATCTTGGTACCTTTAATATTCATTTCACAATACTCTAATAACCTCTATGATCCAATATTTAAGAAGTTCATGTCACATAGAGGATTGATTATGTTCTTTCTTCCTTTTATTTGGTTGTAGATGATGATTTAGCAGGGTTTAAGGTTATATAACACATATCCAAGACCATAATTATCCCTAAAACCTTTTATCTTTATCAAAATGGTGAATTAATGATGTGTATGTGGATAAACATTATTAATATGTATATGATGATGGGATATATGAAACTAATAATGGAGTGTTAATCTCATAACAATGGTGAATGACAGTGTGAAAGACTATGAAGATGGAATGAAACTGGGGGATGGTGGGACTCATGAATCCACTATCAAGACAATATTTAAGGGTCATAGGAAATCATAATCATATGCCATACAAGATACAATAATTTGGAGACTCTTTATGAAGCATACATAGTGAAACAAGGAAACCTAGAATTCATTAAATTACCTTAGCATATGATAAGTTACCTTAACATATGCTAAAATTATATTGTGAGGATTTTTGAATACTTATTGGTTATTTTTATGTTATGGAGCTTTGATTAAATTTAGATAAACATAAAGATAAGACATTTGGACATGAATGAAACCTCTCATATAGTCACTTACTATATTATGACATCCTAAAACCACCATGAATTGTACAAACATATTTAACTTATCTATAGACTATATATTTGGTAGTGTATATGTTTTATTCAGCCTTAGAGACTCGCACATGTGAGATGAAGTATAATAATGTTTTGGGAAAGTGGTTTAGACTCCTAATAAGCTCCATAAACTTCTATTTTTATGTCATTCTTAAGAGAGGAGAAAACATAGAAAACTTGTAGCCTACCTAAATAGAGAAGCCATTGTGAGTGCCTTACCTTGTTAAGGATTGTTCACAAAGGAGAGAGAAAAAATTAGAAGAAATGCATAAATATGGAATCCATATAGGGTCCCCTCTTTTTCCCATAATTCTAGATCTTGATATTCTCTCTCATGGTCATTCCATCTACAAACTTGAAAGTTTCTCTTGGGATACAAAGGAGATTAATGGAACTTTAGGATTGGTTATCAGTATTTCTAACATAGTTTTTAAATAAATATACTAAAACACCTACTCCAACTCCACATTCAAAATCTTGACCTCTAATCTATAGAAAAGTCTACATCTTACAAAAAATGGTTGAAAAATCTATTTTTTCTGTGTTCTTTCCACATTTTAAGCTTGGAACCACCATTTAGGGAAACATGAGGAGAAATTCAGGTCAAAAGGCAATTTAAAACAATTAATAATATTTATATATCAAAAAGGGGACATATTTTACACGTGGTAGATCTTTTAAAGACCAAACAATGTTTTAGACTCATAGAAAAGACATTTTCAAAGTATGAAATGTTTGACTAAAGAAATGTCATGATCATGATGGTGATTATAGATATTATGGATGATTTAATGGCGTTTTGGGGTCAAAACTTTTAATATAAAAAAACTTATTTTAGACAAGATACATGTAGGCTTTAAAAGAGATTTACTAATGAATATCATAGAAGTACCTTATAGCTTTCTTAAAAATTTAAATGAGGATTTTATGTATATTCACCATCTTTTAAATCTTATAGTCCACCATAGTTTACATATACCAATTACACTAGAAAATCTCATGGTGAGTCATCAACTACCATCTTCAGCTATCTTCATTAAGGAACTCTAGGTCACAAGATCACTTAAATTTATTATCAAAGACATCCAAACCTTCTCAAAACCATGAGGATACTTATCAAAGACATCCAAAAATAGACCCAACAATGATGTGACATTAAGACTCAAAACCTTCATATGATAGTCAATGACATCATGACGATCAAACACGTCACCTAAGTATGCAAGACATATAAGACATATGATGATCACAACAATGAAAAATCTAGGAGTGTTGAATTACTTCAAGAAGTAGCTATGAGACATCATCACTCAAGATAACACCATGTATAGGATTAAGTTGGTGCCATGAGTTTTTTTTAATTGTTGGGGTTGGTATTTGGCCTTGGGAGGCCAAATTACCAACATTTTTCGTGACTCACAGGGGTTGAATATCCTGATGGTCAAGGGAACCCACCTATTTTTCATGACAATGATAGTATTTAAGCATGAAAACATGGTTTTGATGACTACCCTCTTATACTACTAAATAATTAACACTCATGACACCTTATGACTATAACAAACAATAAGACTCAATAAAAACAACAAAAAAAACACACCTAAACTGAGGAAAACAACAAGGTAAGACAAAAAAACAATAAGGGAACAAACTAAAACTTATGCTAACCACTTATTGAAATAACACAAAACAAACTAAAATAACTAACTGGAGATCAAATGTTTTCCTCCATGATTAAATGGAAAACTTCTTTGGTCATTATGGAACCATGAGGTCTAGTTTCCACATCTTGATAGTTCCCACTTTTAATAATGAACACTATCATGTTTATGGCCTCTTGAGGGAGTAGCTGGGATTTCTTGTTTCATCTCTAAATGCATAGATTAGACATGTGAATCAAGAACCAAATCATACTCCTCCCATAGCCATCTTTCTTGCATCAATAATGTCAAATTTTCCTTAGTCATGGGCTACTCTTGATCAAGTTAGATATTTTGAGGGTGTTCTTGTGTTATGGATAAAAATCTAGATTCTAAGAGAGGTTCATCTAGTTTCATTACTTCTTGAGGTCACTTGAGTTCATTTACACCTTCCAAGAGTGAAGAGACATATATATATGGGCTAAGGAGTTCATAACCTTGCTTAAAAAGATCAAACAAGTCATCTCCTAATAATAAAACTTCTTAGAATGGTGTCCCTAAAGGGATGACTCCTTACTTGATGGAACTACTCCTCTCAATTTGAATTGAATCATCTTCAAGTAAAGAGTAATCTGACTTAATGATATCAAACAAGTATATTGGTTGGTTTTCACCTAGATCAAGTGTGATTGGACTCTCCTTATGTTAAATAGTAGAAGGTACAGGAGTAGGCACATCATAGTTTAAAATGTCACCTTCTTGATCATGATTATGAGGGTACAGTTCATTCTTTGCTATGTCTAAATGGTCATCTGAAGTTCCTTCATCCTTAATAAAAATTTTGCGATTTTACATGCTCTCATGGTTACCTTGTCCATCATCTTCATTGACTAGTATGCACTTGTCTTCTCCTATTGTTGCAAGTTCTTGAGGACTATAATGATTGATGGTAGCTACCATGTGACCAAGGAGTTCTTGGGAATCATCTTCTTGTTAAAATGAAGTGTCTTTTTATCATGTCTCATCTTATGATTATAGCTCATATTTCATCTAAATAACCTATTGAAACTCATCCTCTTTTGAATTATGAAAGATTGATTCACACCTATCCTTGAAAAGGGGTGTCTCAGTGGTTATTTATTCTTATTTATCACTCCAATCAATCTCATATTATATCACCTTAGTTCTTTCTTATTCATTTGTATCAAAAAGGAGAGGCTCCTTCTCAAAGGTTTTCATGGTGTATCTTTCAAAATTCAAACTTGGACTAACATGGGAATTGCCTAAAGGTTGTGGGTAACCTTATCCTAGACTATACCTCTAGATTATGGGGCTATCTCCCTTGGTACCTCACTTATGGTTGAGTTAGTAAAACCTACCTGATTTAGGGTTGAAAAGAGATAGAAAGTGCATAAAATAAACCTAATCTAAGGGATGGTGATTCATATATATACTCATTCATCCACTCAACTAGGGCTTCAACAAACACTAATAAGTAATGTAAATGATTGAATCTTCCAACTCCAAGGACTTGTTGTTTCCAAAACCAGTTTATCTCTTTTTGGAAGCAACCCCCCCACGAAACTTGTCCGTTTCGTCTTGTCTCTCTAAGTTCATTTTTAAGGCATTTCCGTAGTAGTTTTTCATCTTGATCGGATCGGGAAATGGTTACTTTCCCATCGAGACCAAGTTTCCCCTTCCCCTTTTCCTTTTTCTCCTCTTCCCGGAGTTAGTCTCCCCTACATTTTTCTTTTTCCTGCAAGGGCGGCGATTTTCGCCGCCCCTGCATGTCTCGGTTTCCATGCAAGGCATTAATGGCCCTGCGCGGTAGGTTGTTGGGGTTGGTTTTTCACCCTATATAATCCGATTTGGGCCTCATTTCTTCTCACTTCTTCCTCCTCCCCTCCTGCCTCTTGCACCTGAGCGCTCCAAGCGACTTTGTGAAGTGCCAACTCGCGGATCTGACTTTATGGTACGCGCGTTTTCCAGGTAGGGTTTGTTTTAAGTTTTGTTTTTATTTTTCCTCTTCTTCCTAGTTTAGTTGTTTTCTTGTTTTTGTTTTTATCTTTTCTTTCCTCTACCCCGTGGCCTCGTAAGGGCGGCATTTCCTTACCACCGTTTCACCCGGCTTTTCCTCATGTAAGGGCGGCGATTTTCACCGCCCTTACTTTCTTTATGTCTTCCTCATGCAAGGGCGGCGATTTTCACCACCCCTGCTTTCCTCATGCAAGGGCGGTGATTTTTGCCGCCCCTACTTTCCTCATGCAAGGGCAACGATTTTCACCGCCCTTGCTTTCCTCATGCAAGGGCGGCGATTATCGCTGCCCCTGCTTTCCTCATGCAAGGGCGGTGATTTTCACCGCCCCTGCTTTCTTCATGCAAGGGCGGCGATTTTTGCCGCCCCTGCATTTTCATCCCTTTTTCAACTAACTCCTGAATTTTTTCTGGGTTGTCTTTTCAAGCTTTTTCTTCCTCATTTTCCATCCCTTTTGCTCGTCTTGGCCTTTTTAAGTGACCTCCTGTAACCTTTGTCACTTAAATTGCTCTCCCTCTCTCTCACTCTCCTTTCGACTATGGCTGCAGCACCTTCAGCAAGCTCCTGCACGCCTGCTCCCGTCCAAGCAAGATCATCCCCCATGACAGAAGCATCTCCTTCAAAGGCGAAGGCGATGAAATAAAAATACCAGGGCATCTTCCCGCTCATGGCAATTACCTTGAATGTCGATGACATTCGAGACACTGAGATCGGCCATGTAGATATGGCCGAATTCCTAGGACAAACCAAAGCAACAAATCCCAGCACTGGGATAAAGAGAATTATCAAGAGCAACATCCACCTGGTGGCCGCCTTCCCAGTAGCGGCCCATCATGCAGAGTTCTTCCTTCAATGCACACACTTCTATGACAAAGAGACCAGATCAATCTCAGACGCCAGTGGCAGCATGATCATTCAGTTGGACCCTAAATTTATCGACAAAGTTTTTCTATGCCCACCAGCCACCGAAGTAACCCAAATTGACTTTGAGAACGCGCAGAGGGAGTATGAAAAAGACCCCGAGAGGGCAAAGAGGGTCATAAACCATAAGTGGTTAAAAACCCCAAGGGCCAGCCTATCCAGATGGCCGAAAAGCTTCCCCAGAAGTGACTTCATTGAAGAAGTTGGTGACTTAATCACCCTCCTCAGTAGAGTACGGGGCCTCCCATCCTCTTCACAATTCCATGAATGGATGTATCCGTTCATTAAGATCATCCTACAAGGAAAATAGGCCATCTTCTAGGGAGAACAAATCAGCAACGCTATTCATGAGCAGCTAACCAGGGTACAAACCTCCTTCAAATTCTACATGACCTTGTACCTGGTCTACATAGCTACTGCCATGCGATCTTTCCTGGGTTTAACAATAAAGGGGGATAGGAAGACCACCCCGGTCTATTCATACTATCCGCAGCTGACACTTCAGGGGTCAACACGTCATTTTAGGCAAGTGAATGACGCATTCTTTGCCATATTTCTATGTCTCTTCGATCCTCAACTGGAACAGAAAAGAATATCAGACGAGGCTTGGACAGTAGTGAACAGTTTTGGCTGCATGTTCCTCTAGTTCTCTACTTTTTCTTATCTTCGGGTGGATTTCTATCAAGGATACCCTTATATGCTCCCTAGATTCCCTTCGGATAGTTTGGTCCTAATGGAGCTTTGCCGACAATTGGCCGTTGTGCACTCAAAACAGATCGAGCTTAAGAGACCTGGTTTCAAGTTTCCTATCCAGATTGGCAGATTTTCCATTGCTACATCGACTAAAGCCAAGGTTATGGAAATAGAGATGCAGATGGTTACTATCAAATCATTCAAAAGGCAGGAAAAATTTGATTATAGGGGAGTCAGAGAGACAATCTGAAGGAAGACTCAGTTCCACGAGCCCATGATTGAGGACATCTGGGTAGATTTGAGGACGGCTAAAGAGGTAAGGAAAATGGACTATTGCCGTCTCACGCTAGAGCAAATAGAGTACCTCGGGCTTGCTGAGATCTCTTCAGGGTTGATTGATGATGGGAATATCGTGAACAACAGATCTCTGATAGACAAGGTCGCCGGTTCCCCTCTTCCTCCGATTAACTGGTCTCAAAAAGAGTTGACTTCTCTAAGGAAAATATTCGAACCAGTATTGGCTAACACCAATAGTTGGTTGGCAGCAAATGGAATCACCTTAAAAGAGTTCATCACAGGGTCAGAGGCTGAATACCAAGCAGAGATGAAGAGAAAGCAGAAAGCCAAACCAAGAACAAAGACGACGTCCCTTCATCTTCTAGACCTCACAAGCCTAGGATCGTCTTTGTATCCAAGAAGCCTAGGTCAGCACAAGAGCCTAAGGCAGCAGCCGAGGGAACCAAAGAACAAAGTCCCGGGGTACAGGCAGCTCAACCAATGGGGTCTCCAACCTCAACGGGACAAGTGCGGTCGATTTAGAGCTCCTCTCCTCCTCCTCAATCTCTTACGGTGCCCACTTCTCCTATCTCTCCCATTAGCGTTCCATCTTTCAGAGCCGCTTCCCCTTTCAAGGTTGTTTTTGGTGATCCAACTGATCCTTCATCAGGTTCACCTCGTTCTTCTGCATCCATTCCAAATTTATCATCTCCATCTTTCAACCTGCCACCAAGCGCTGTGCCTAATCCTGAATCAACAGTTGGAATAGTCTTGCCGGTCACTCCAACTACGACTACTATCACCACCAGTAGCGTGGAAGCCGCTACCATGACACCGGCGGAGGCAACTATTGTTACAACAGGTACTTCTCTCCCACCTTGGATTTCTGATTTCACACCAAAGAGAAAGAAAAAGGCCATCTCCCTAGAAGAATTTGATTTTGGCAAGATAGTGCCGGCCAAAACAAAAGCCCCCAAGAAGCCAAAAATCCTCTCCAAGTTAGTCGAGGAAAAGGGGCAAATTTTTTTGGAAATTGCCAAACCCCCACAAGACGCAACCCTTGAGGGTTTTGAAATGAGTAGTTATTCCTTTTCTCATGTTGAACTTGGCAAGGTTACACACGAAGGTGCGAAGAGTGATCTTCAGTCGGCAATGGACATTATGGTCCAAAAATTTGACAAAGAAAAGGAGATGAAAGATTTTTATAAAGCCAAGGCTGAGCAATTAACGGCAGTAATCAGAAGATTCACCATCCCACCTGAAGCAGCAACTCCAGAGGCCTTTTCTGTGGATGATTCAATCATTCAAAAAGCTGAAAAGACTTATTTGAAGGGAAAAGTAATGGAGGAATATATTGACAGGATGCATAATCAGGGAATCTCTCTGCTATCTGAGGTTGCAGAAAGAACAGGGAAAATGAAGAGGTTGAAAGCTCAGGTAGACATTTTTGTCTCTTATACCTCTCAGGAGATTGATGGCTTGGAGAAGGATCTCGATAGATGAAAGGAAATGAAGGATCTAAAAAAGAGTACCCTGATATCTATCGGTGTCATCCCCAACAAGGATTCATATGTTGAGATCAAGGAGGTGATGATCTTCAGGATCCAGGTACTCAAAGATTTAATTGATGATCTCAAAGCTTTTAAAGAAGCTAGTGATAAAAGTGACCTGAGCTTGTTGAATAAATTAGAAGAGCTACCCTGCGACTTGACCTCTAAGGATCATCAGTTCCTCCTAGCAGATGAAATGATTCAGAATTTCGAAGAGATGATCCAGAAGGATTTCAAAGGTGCGTCTTTCTCCATGATTTTAGTAGATAACGTTCTGGATGCTTAGTTGACTTTGGAGAATTTAAAATCCAAGTTAACTGGCCACTCTAAAGCCATCACAACATTGAAAGATGCACTAATCAGATCAAGGGTCATCTCCAAAAATGCAGTTGCACCAGACAGCGTAGGAATTCAGGCATCAATCACCATGTACGATGCTCATCTGAAGAAATCCGGCAACAAGAATTGACACTCTCTCTTCCCTTCTCTCTTCTTCTATCCTTATGCATTTCTATTTTGTACAGAATGCATGCAATTTTGTAATATGTAATTAGGAATATTATATTTTTGGAAAATATCTAAAAGTCAAAGATGAGTCATCTTTGACCCAGATATTTTATATTTTATTATTTTCTATTTTTGAGGACTTTCTCCCTATATATAGTGGAGACCTCATTTGTAATAGTATCTTGGAAAAATTGAGAGCAAACACTCTGCTAAAATTGAAACAACTTTTGAGACTTTGTGCTCAGATTTGTAAACCATATTTTGTCAAATGAATGAGAAGCAAGTGATTTCAGACTTTGTGTTGAAGTTATCTGTGTCATCTAGGAAATAGTTTCTTATGTACTCTTTCCTGATAACCTCTTGTTTATCTGATTTAATAAGCAAAGTGAATGTGTTGATATTATCTAAGGGCGCTTCTAGAGGGTGGGAGATAGACTTTGTGCTATTTTCATCTTTCAGATTCATTTATCCTTTGTATTTTTAGGGAAAGACTTTGTGCTTCACCTTACTCTACGGTTGTACTTGTTCTAGATTCGTGAAGAAGCTACGAAAGACTCTGTGTTTGCGTGAGCATTCTTGTGATTCTGTTATTTTAGGTAATCTCTTTCTCTTCGTTTGATACCATTCCTGAAAGAAGAGGAGTGTTGTTAGCTTTGGATTAGGGATTTTCCTCTTTTGTCCTTCATACATTACTTCTGAAAAAAGAGAAGTAGATGCTGTCCTACCCCCCATGTGTTATTTTCTGCTTAATTATATACATATTTATAGCATGCAAATACTGATAGGGAACCTCCCCCTGATGAGAGGAGAGATTTACCTCGTCTAGATCTGGTAAAGCCACCCTTTTTGCGGTGTAAATCTCCCTTATACTGTGGCTGATATCCCCATTTTGCCATCAGTTAGTTGATGACAAAATATTCACCCAACAGTTTTTTGGTGACTCCGCTGGGGACCGAATGTGTAGTCTGAAACCTCAAGTTTCAGATTGAAGCAGTCCCTACCCTTCTCCATTGCATAATCTGGCGACTCCGTTTCATGTCTTACCCATTATCATTTTAGCTTTACCAGTTGCCTCCTTTATATTATCTAGTCTACAAAACCAGAGCTGCTGGGAAGAACGCACATCTTGGAGCCTCAAGCTTTAACTTGAAGTGGTTTCGGTCTCAATTTTGTTTTAAAAATCTGACAACCCCACGTTACACCAGAGGTCAGAGATCTAAGGGTGTTGTTGACCCAGTGTTCAAATTGGTGCAACAGAGTAATTTTGATCTGTTTCGCCCATCAACTTCTCTTCGACAGTCTAGGAGTGTTCCTTCTAGCCTTGCTAGGTCACCCACACAAGGTAGAACTCCTTTTCCCGCTGTCAATCGCCGCCTACCTATAAACACTCCACCAAGGTTTGTTATCCCACCTTTTCATCCTCTTATCATAATGGCTCAAGGCCCGTGGGGTAATTCTTTCGGTCCTCTTAATTTAACCCCACCTCTGCATGAGCTACCTCGTAGTTCTCAAAAAAATTTTCCTAAGTTTTTTGGTGATGGAAAGGTTCATCCCGACGAGCATATTACCGCTTTCTCCATAGCATGTGGCGTAATTGGTGTTGAATTTGAAGATGTGGTGGTGAGACTTTTTGTGGATACTTTGCAATGTGATGCTGCGGATTGGTTCTATCACTTGCAGGCTGGGTCAGTAACAAGCTGGGATACACTCAAGTCCAAATTCGAAGCTAGGTTTAAACCCGCTGAAGATGCACATGCTTTGTTAGCTCAGCTAACACAGATGAAAAAAGAATCCCAGGAACCCATGAGGGATTTCATAGCTAAGTTCAACAAATTAAGAAATCGAATTCCTACTGTGGCTCAACCCACGCCAGAGAATCTCAAATGCTTTTTTATCAACTCACAGCTCCCTGAAGTAAGTTTTTTGTTGAGACGAGCTGGCCCTATGGACCTAGCCCTGGCTCAAGGATTGGCCACCGAGATTGAAGATGATCTTATCTTGGCAGGCAAAATTAGGAAAGATTCTGGTAAAAACAAATACCCCTCACCGGCTGAAAGCTCCTCCACGGGCACTACTGATCTTATGGTGTAAAAATTAACAAATGAACTGATTGCTTTAAAAAGACAAATTGCTCAAGGCCCGTCTGCCCCTACCTATCGAGATGCACCGAGGAGGACATTCCAGAATCAGCCATATCAAAGTAATACTGCCCGAACCCAAGGACAATCAAACCGCCTACCTCCCCCTGCAGGGAGATTAGCCATTGAAGCAACACCTACAAATTCAGCGGTTGGATACCTAGAAGCTGAGCACGACCTTTCCTTTCAGCCGCAGCTAGATCAATCAGAAAGTGCTAACCTCTTTGATGAAAAGGATGAAGAATTAGCTGGTGACTCCAGTATCGGTTTCCTAGATTACCAAGATGAAGCTGGACAAAAGGGGGAAGATTCAGAGGGAGCTTATGCTGTCTTTACCAGGTCTCAAAATCAATTTGCTTCACGCACTAAAAAAGGGAAAGTAGATGACGAGCTCCGGCCAGCAGTTTCCATTGCCCAACGTGGGACTCTATTACCTCCGCAATCAAAAGATCAGGTAACTCATAAAAAAGTAACTGCTCCCGGTCACTTAATATCCTCCCCTCCTACTCCTCAGGCCGGTGAAGAACCTGTCAAAGTCTCTGATAAGGGGATTGCTCCTTTTTCTATTGCAACCACCTTTCAATCATTTGATATTATTGATCATGCTAAAAAGACTAAGATTCAAATGACAGAGGTTGAGTATTTGAGAGCTAACCCAGAACAGCTTGATAGGTTAGCAGAATATGTTAAAAATAAAGCTGTCCCTGTAGGACAAAATCCTTCGAAAGTTGTTTCGGATCTCCCCAAAGATAAACCAGCCCAAAATAATCTGGTTGATGCCTCCCGTCGCTTCCGAAAAAATAGAACCTTTTTATGTCTCTCTGCTTATAAATGGTTTCAAACTGAGTAACTGCATTATAGACTCCGGAGCTTCAGATAACGTCATGCCTGTAAAAGTAGCAGATTCTCTCAGCTTAACTTTGACCAAAACTTTTGGGAGGTGTTTTTCTATGGAAAACAAGCAAGTTTCCCTCCTTGGCTAAATAAAAGATGCCCAATATGCCTTCATGGCTTTTCTAGAAAAGTGAATTAAAATGACGGTTCTAGTAGCGAATGTTCCAGCATCTTACGGTATCCTGCTCGGGCAGAATTTCTATAAAGATGTTGGAGGCGAGATAAGCATGGACCTATCTGAAGCAAGGATTCCGGTGCAAGGCATCATGAAAAGATTGCTTCCTGAGAAAGAAGCCAGGTATGTAGTTACCCGTTCCACAGCACCTTAAGCTCAGATTTTATTTGAGTCATCAGGCATGGGCACTTATTTCTTATCCACAGACGAGATCCGCAGTGCATTAGATGAAACTCCTACGGGTGATGATTTGATTTTGGTTTCAGCTGACGCGAAGGATGGGATGCCCAAGCAAAATGAACACATAAAACAATCTTTTCCCCGAAACGGGAAAGTTTTTATGGAAAGAGCAATACCTGATGAGCTATGGACTTTGGAGTTCGACGGCAGTTGCTCTTCTACTGGATCAGGAGCGGGAGTTGTGTTGGTGTCCCCTCAAGGAGAAGTTACTCTTTTTTCCTACAAATTACAATTCAATAATACTAACAACACGGCCAAATATGAATCTCTGTTGCTCGGACTACAGGTTGCCAAAGAAAAGGGCGTAAGGAAACTCCATGCTAAAGGAGATGCTGAGTTGATAGTCTATCAGATAAGGAACCTCTATCAGACCAAAAATGAGAGGTTGCGCCATTATTGAAATCAGGTATGGGATCATATTGAGGATTTCGATGCCTTCAATATCTCCGTCGTTCCGAGGGAATTCAATGATTGAGCAGACGCATTAGCTGTCTCTGCAACTCTCCTGATTCCCCATCCTGATTTCAAGGGAGATAAGTATACTATTGAGTTGGTCTTTCGACCAAGTGTACCAGACAATGTTGACCACTGGCAAGTATTTAATAATGATGATCAAATCATCGCTTTCTTGGAGCAAAAAGACACTTTCAAACAATTGTGTTTTGAAGGCAGTAAGCCCTGGGAGTATGGACTAACCCCTGAAACCCAGGCCCATACAGGTGAAGATTTGCTGCAGCTCAAGGGGAATAAAATTCCCAAAGGTTTGGTTTCCCTAGAGAAGCAATGAATAGATTCAAGCTCTTCTTCAGATTTTGATCAAATCAACTTAGGAACCAAGCACGACCCTAAGATGGTAAACATTGGGAAATGCTGCACTTCCAAGGAAAGGTTTGAGCTTGCTAGTTTACTCTGTCAATATAGGGATGTGTTGGCCTATTCTTATGACGACCTAAAATCTCTCAGGCCACATGACATCCGTCATGACATCCCCCTGAAAGCCAAATCTGTGCCTTATAAACAAAAATCCAGGCAGTATAATCTAAAAATCTCAGATACTATTTTAGCTGAGATACAAAAGATGCTAGATGCTCAGATAATTTTTCCGATCCATCACTCAACATGGGTTGCTAACATAATACCTGTTAAAAAGAAAAATGGTGAGATTTGAATCTGTGTAGATTTCAGGAACTTGAATCAGTTGTCCTTAAAAGATAACTACCCCCTTCCCATTATGGATCAAGTCCTACAGATGGTAACAGGTTCAGAAATGTTATCAATGCTTGACGATTTTTTGGGTTATAATCAAGTGGAGGTCAGAAGAGCAGATCAACATAAGACAACATTCACCACACCCTGGGGTACTTTCGCTTACCGCAAGATGCCTTTTGGTCTGATAAATGCAGGCGCTACTTTTCAAAGGGCTATGGATCTCGCTTTCAAAGATATACTGGGAAAATTCATTGTAGTATACTTAGATGATCTGACGGTATTTTTAAAACAACGTTTCGAGCATGTTCACCATTTGCAAAGAGTACTAGAGCGCTGTCGTCAAAACGGCATCTCGTTAAACCCAAAGAAATCCATTTTTGGAGTAACTAAAAGGAAGCTTCTCAGACACATAGTGTCCTGAGAAGGTATCAGAATTGATTCAGAAAGAGTTAGATCCATTTAGGAACTTACTCTGCCTACTAGCAAGACCGCAGTTCATTCTTTCTTTGGGAAGGTCAATTTCTTTAGGAGATTTGTTCCTGAATTCGCCGAGAAAACCCGTCACATTGTCAACATGATGAAGAGCAACGCCACATTTAGGTGGACTGTCGAGGGCAGTAAAACATTCAAAGAAATTAAAGAAGCGATTGTAGGGGCACCAATCTTGGTCTGTTTGGACTATACTAAAGGTTTCAAAATATATAGTTATGCCTCTGAGCATACACTATCAGCTATTTTGGTTCAACCCAATTTAGAAAATGCAAAATCTCCTATTTCGTTCATGAGCTGCCCACTCAAAAATCATGAGTTCAAATATTCCCTTATGGAGAAACACGCATACGCCGTGGTCAAGGCTGTCAAGTATTTCAGGTTTTATATCCTGAATTCTCACACTGAAGTCCTCGTACCAGATATAACAATAAAATATATTTTGACTCAACAAGAGTTCGGTACAAAGAGGGGTAACTGGATTGCCAAAATTCAGGAATTCGATCTGGACATCAAACCAACCAAGCTCATATGGGGACGGGGCCTTTGCCAATTGATCACCAATAACACTCCAGAGGAATTTAAAAATGAAGATCAAGATATCAAAAGCGTGCCCACAGTTCTCTTTGTCGCCACTACTGATGAGTGGTTTTCTGACATTGCTTATTTCCTAACATATGGTGAATGCCCTCCTCATCTTTCTTTTAAAGAAAAATGGAATGTTAAATTAAAAGCAGTTGGTTATGTTCTATGGGACCATGGTCTTTACAAGAGAAACCTGGATGGGGCATTTCTTCGTTATGTTGATAAAGCTCAACAAAAAAAACTTTTAGAATCTTTCCACAATTTGGCCTGTGGAGGACATTTCTCTGCACCAGTGACGGCACACAAGATTCTATGAGCAAGGTACTTTTGGCCTATGATTTTTCAGGATGCTTACAAATGGGTGCGTAAGTGTGAGCTGTGTCAGCAATTCATCAGAAAACCTAAGCTACCTGCTTTGCCCCTCAAGCCAGTTGTGATCGATTAACCGTTCCAGCAGTGGGGTATCGATTTCATTGGTGCAATTAACCCATCTTCAAGCTCCGGACATGATTATGTCCTCACCGCAATAGACTATTTTACTAAGTGGGTGGAGGCCAAACCAACTAAACATGCTACATCCGAAGTAGTATGCACCTTCCTCAAAAAAAATATCATCTCCAGGTTTGGGGTTCCACTAAAAATTGTGACGGATAATGTGGCCTGCTTTTCGTCACATGAAATCACTCAATTTTGTTTCCACTATGGGATTACCTTGTCTCACACTTCAGACTATTTCCCTCAAGGAAATGGACAAGCAGAATCAAGTAACAGGAACCTGGTTACCATCATCAGGAAGTTGGTGGACGACAACCAGAGAATGTGGCACAAAGCTTTGTATGATGCTTTATGGGCCGACAGGATAACACCTAAAAGAGCTATAGGTATGTCACCTTTCCAACTCCTATATGGACAAAATGCAGAAATCCCCATCACCCTTGAACTACCAACACTTAGGTTAACCAGAGCAATCGAAGACTTAACCTTTGAAAGTTCAGTTGACAAGCGTATCATGTATCTGACGGAGCTGAATGAACAACGAGTTATGGTGGTAGATCGGATTAGGGAACATCAAAACCAGGTGAAGGCGCTTTTTGATAAAAAAGCTAAAGCGCGTGAGTTCCAAGTCGGAGATCAAGTCTTGTTATGGGACAAGCAACGTGAACCAAAAGGGATGCACGGCAAATTTGACTCCCTGTGCAGGGGTCCGTTCACCATTCGGCAGCTCTGTGGTGAAGCCAGCTTTTTGCTAGAGTATAAAGATGGAACACCGTTTACACTACCTCACAATGGGCAGCATCTAAAGCTTTTCAACCCTTGAAGCTTGGATGAGTCCATTTGTAAAATATGTACAGTTCTTCTTTTTTTTGTCTGTCTTTCTTCCTCTTTTTCCTTTTTTTTCGCTCGACTCCATAGCCCAATGGCTTGGATGAAGGCACTTAGAGACTGGATTCTACTTCTGCTAATCTTTTCGATCAAGCAGAAGTTCTCCAACAGGAGCCAACTGTTGTTTCCAAAACCAGCTTATCTCATTTTGGAAGCAACCCCTCCACGAAACTTGTCTGTTTCATCTTGTCTCTCTAAGTTCATTTTTAAGGCATTTCCGTAGTAGTTTTTCATCTTGATCGGATCGGGAAATGGTTACTTTCCCGTCGAGACCAAGTTTCCCCTTCCCCTTTTCCTTTTTCTCCTCTTCCCGGAGTTAGTCTCCCTTGTTTTTCTTTTTCCTGCAAGGGCGGCGATTTTCGCCGCCCCTGCATTTTTCCTGCAAGGGCGGTGATTTTCGCCGCCCCTGCATTTTTCCTACAAGGGCGGTGATTTTCGCCGCCCCTGCACATCTCGGTTTCCATGCAAGGCATTAATGGCCCTGCGCGGTGGGTTGTTGGGGTTGGTTTTTCACCCTATATAATTTGATTTGGGCCTCATTTCTTCTCACTTCTTCCTCCTCCCCTCCTGCCTCTTGCACCTGAGTGCTCCAAGTGACTTTGCGAAGTGCCAACTCGCGGATCCGACTTTGTGGCACGCACATTTTCCAGGTAGGGTTTGTTTTAAGTTTTGTTTTTATTTTTCCTCTTCTTCCTAGTTTAGTTGTTTCCTTGTTGTTTTTGTTTTTATCTTTTCTTTCCTCTACCCCGCGGCCTCGTAAGGGCGGCATTTCCTTACCGCCGTTCCACCCGGCTTTTCCTCATGTAAGGGCGGCGATTTTCGCTGCCCTTACTTTCTTTATGTCTTCCTCATGCAAGGGCGGCAATTTTTGCTGCCCCTGCTTTCCTCATGCAAGGGCGGTGATTTTCGCCGCCCGTGCTTTCCTCATGCAAGGGAAGCAATTTTCACCGCCCCTGCTTTCCTCATGCAAGGGCGGTGATTATCGCCGCCCCTGCTTTCCTCATGCAAGGGCGGTGATTTTCGCCGCCCTTGCTTTCTTCATGCAAGGGCGGCGATTTTTGCCGCCCTTGCATTTTCCTCCCTTTTTCAACTAACTCCCAGATTTTTTCCAGGTTGTCCTTTTCAAGATTTTTCTTCCTCATTTTCCATCCCTTTTGCCCGTCCTAGCCTTTTTAAGTGACCTCCTATAACCTATGTCACTTAAATTGCTCTCCCTCTCTCTCACTCTCCTTTCGACTATGGCTGCAGCACCTTCAGCAAGCTCCTATACGCCTGCTCCCATCCAAGCAAGATCGTCCCCCATGATAGAAGCATCTCCTTCAAAGGTGAAGGTGATGAAATACAAATACCAAGGCATCTTTCCACTCACGGTAATTACCTCGAATGTCGATGACATTCGAGACACTGAGATCGGCCATGTAGATATGGCCGAATTCCTGAGATGAACCAAAGTAACAAATCCCAGCACTGGGATAAAGAGAATTATCGAGAGCAACATCCACCTGTTGGCTGCCTTCCCAGTAGTGGCCCATCATGCAGAGTTCATCCTCCAATGCGCGCACTTCTATGACAAAGAGACCAGATCAGTCTCAGACACCAGTGGCAGTATGATCATTCGGTTGGACCCTAAATTTATTGACAAAGTTTTTCTATGCCCACCAGCCACCGAAGTAACCCAAATTGACTTTGAGAATGCACAGAGAGAGTATGACAAAGACCCCAAGAGGGAAAAGAGGGTCATAAACCATAAGTGGTTAAAAACCCCAAGGGCCAGCCTATCCAGATGGCCGAAAAGCTTCCCCAGAAGTGACTTCATTGAAGAAGTTAGTGACTTAATCACCCTCCTCAGCAGAGTATGGGGCCTCTCGTCCTCTTCGCAATTCCATGAATGGATGTATCCATTCATTAAGATCATCCTGCAAGGCAAACATGCCATCTTCTGGGGAGAACAGATCAGTAACGCTATTCATGAGCAGCTGACCAAGGTACAAACCTCCTTCAAATTCTACATGACCTCGTACCTGGTCTACATAGTTGCTGCCATGCGATCTTTCTCGGGTTTAACAACAGAGGGGGATAGGAAGACCACCCCAGTCTATTCATACTATCTGTAGCTGACACTTCAGGGGTTGACACGTCATTTTAGGTGAGTGAATGATGCATTCTTTGCCGTATTTATATGTCTCTTCGATCCTCAACTGGAACAGAAAAGAATATCAGACGAGGCTTGGATAGTAGTGAACAATTTTGGCTGCATGTTCCTCCAGTTCTCTACTTTTTCTTATCTTCGGGTGGGTTTCTATCAAGGATACCCTTATATGCTCCCTAGATTCCCTTCAGATAGGTTGGTCCTAATGGAGCTTTGCCGACAATCGGCCGTTGTGTACTCAAAACAGATGGAGCTTAAGAGACCTGGTTTCAAGTTTCCTATCCAGATTGGCAGATTTTCCATTGCTACATCGACTAAAGCCAAGGTTATGGAAATAGAGATGTAGATGGTTACTATCAAATCATTCAAAAGGCGGGAAAAATTTGATTACAAGGGAGTCAGAGAGACAATCCGAAGGAAGACTCAGTTCCACGAGCCCATGATTGAGGACATCTGGGTGGATTTGAGGACGGTTGAAGAGGTAAGGAAAATGGACTATTGCCGTCTCACGCTAGAGCAAATAGAGTACCTCGGGCTTGCTGAGATCTCTTCAGGGTTGATTGATGATGGGAATATCGTGAACAACAGATCTCTGATAGACAAGGTCACCGGTTCCCCTCTTCCTCCGATTAACTGGTCTCAAAAAGAGTTGACTTCTCTAAGGAAAAGATTCGAACCAGTATTGGCTAACACCAATAGTTGGTTGGCAGCAAATGGAATCACCTTAAAAGAGTTCATCACAGGGTCAGAGGCTGAATACCAAGCAGAGATGAAGAGAAAGGTAGAAAGCCAAACCAAGAACAAAGACGACATCCCTTCATCTTCTAGACCTCACAAGCCTAGGATCATCTTTGTATCCAAGAAGCCTAGGTCAGCACAAGAGCCTGAGGCAGCAGCTGAGGGAACCAAAGAACAAAGTCCCAGGGTACAAGCAGCTCAACCAATGGGGTCTCCAACCTCAACAGGACAAGTGCAGTCGATTCAGAGCTCCTCTCCTCCTCTTCAATCTCCTACGGTGCTCACTTCTCCTATCTCTCCCATCAGCGTTCCATCTTCCAGAGCCGCTTCCCCTTCCAAGGTTGTTTTTGGTGATCCACAAGATCCTTCAGTAGGTTCACCTCACTCTTCTGCATCCATTCCAAGTTTATCATCTCCATCTTTCAACCTGCCACCAAGCCCTGTGCCTAATCTTGAATCAACAGTTGGAACAGTCTCGCTGGTCACTCCAACTATGACTACTGTCACCACCAGTAGCGTGGAAGCCGCTACCATGACACCGGCGGAGGCAACTATTATTACAACAGGTACTTCTCTCCCACCTTGGATGTCTGCTTTCACACCAAAGAGAAAGAAAAGGGCCATCTCCCTAGAAGAATTCGATTTCAGCAAGATAGTGCCGGCCAAAACAAAATCCCCCAAGAAGCCAAAAATCCTCTCCAAGTTAGTCGAGGAAAAGGGGCAAAAATTTCTGAAAATTGTCAAACCCCCACAAGATGCAACCCTTGAGGGTTTTGAAATGAGCAGTTATTCCTTTTCTCGTGTTGAACTTGGCAAGGTTACACATGAAGGTGCGAAGAGTGATCTTCAGTCGGCAATGGACATTATGGTCCAAAAATTTGACAAAGAAAAGGAGATGAAAGATTTTTATAAAGCTAAGGCTGAGCAATTAACGTCAGTAATCAGAAGATTCACCATCCCACCTGAAGCAGAAACTCCAGAGGCCTTTTCTGTGGATGATTCAGTCATTCAGAAAGCTGAAAAGACTTATTTGAAGGGAAAAGTAATGGAGGAATATATTGACAGGATGCATAATCAGGGAATCTCTCTGCTATCTGAGGTTGCAGAAAGAATAGGGAAAATGAAGAGGTTGAAAGCTCAGGTAGACAGTTTTGTCTCTTATACCTCTCAGGAGATTGATGGCTTGGAGAAGGATCTCGATAGATGGAAGGAAATGAAGGATCTAAAAAAGAGTACCCTGATATCTATCGGTGTCATCCCCAACAAGGATTCATATGTTGAGATCAAGGAGGCGATGATCTTCAGGATCCAGGTACTCAAAGATTTAATTGATGATCTCAAAGCTTTTAAAGAAGCTAGTGATAAAAGTGACCTAAGCTTGTTGAATAAATTAGAAGAGCTGCCCTGCGACTTGACCTCTAAGGATCATCAGTTCCTCCCAGCAGATGAAATGATTCAGAATTTCGAAGAGATGATCCAGAGGGATTTCAAAGGTGCGTCTTTCTCCATGATTTCAGTAGATAGCATTCTGGATGCTCAGTTGACTTTGGAGAATTTAAAATCCAGGTTAACTGGCCACTCTAAATCCATCACAACATTGAAAGACGCACTAATCAGATCAAGGGTCGTCTCCAAAAATGTAGTTGCACTGAACAGCATAGGAATTCAGGCATCAATCACCATGTACGATGCTCATCTGAAGAAATCCGGCAGCAAGAATTGACACTCTCTCTTCCCTTCTCTCTTCTTCTATCCTTATGCATTTCTATTTTGTACAGAATGCGTGCAATTTTGTAATATGTAATTAGGAATATTATATTTTTGGAAAATATCTAAAAGTCAAAGATGAGTCATCTTTGACCCAGATATTTTATATTTTATTATTTTCTGTTTTTGAGGACTTTCTCCCTATATATAGTGGAGACCTCATTTGTAATAGTATCTTGGAAAAATTGAGAGCAAACGCTCTGCTGAAATTGAAACAACTTTTGAGACTTTGTGCTCAGATTTGTAAACCATATTTTGTCAAATGAATGAGAAGCAAGTGATTTCAGACTTTGTGTTGAAGTTATCTGTGTCATCTAGGAAATAGTTTCTTATGTACTCTTTCCTGATAACCTCTTGTTTATCTGATTTAATAAGCAAAGTGAATGTGTTGATATTATCTAAGGGCACTTTTAGAGGGTGGGAGATAGACTTTGTGCTGTTTTCATCTTTCAGATTTATTTATCCTTTGTAGTTTCAGGGGAAGACTTTGTGCTTCACCTTACTCTACGGTTGTACTTGTTCCAGATTCGTGAAGAAGCTACGAAAGACTCTGTGTTTGTGTGAGCATTCTTGTGATTCTGTTATTTTAGGTAATCTCTTGCTCTTCGTTTGATACCATTCCTGAAAGAAGAGGAGTGTTGTTAGCTTTGGATCAGGGATTTTCCTCTTTTGTCCTTCGTACATTACTTCTGAAAAAAGAGAAGTAGATGCTGTCCTACCCCCCCATGTGTTATTTTTTGCTTAATTATATACATATTTATAGCACGCAAATACTGATAGGGAACCTCCCCTTGATGAGAGGAGAGATTTACCTCGTCTAGATCTGGTAATGCCACTCTTTTCGCAGTGTAAATCTCCCTTATACTGTGGCTGATATCCCCATTTTGCCATCAGTTAGTTGATGACAAAATATTCACCCAACAGGACTCATATGTAAAAGTGTTTCGCATAAAGGTTTCACTAAGTGATCAAAACATGAGGGTAATAATGGAAGGCCTAATTAAAGGCACTAACCAATCAATATCTCTACTCCAAGCTCAACCACTCAACATTCAAACACTAAAAGTGACCTGCATAAGATCATAAACTAGTAACTAGTTGAGATTAGGACCTACCAACAGAGAAAATACTACCACATGTGAAAATAAAACTAACTAGACACACTAAAAATATATTAAAGAATCTTAAAACAATCATTATATTCACTTAAGAGGTTACAAAGTGCAATGTTGGTATATTTTTCACATGCCTAAGAGAGGGATTCCAATTAAGGCCTTTTTTACCCAAATATATAGAAAAATAAGGACAAAAGAAGAGGGAGAATGGCATGAAGGTGAGAGAAAATGTCATCAATGACCATAGTTTATTTATTAATGTAGTTACAAAAATTACAATCAATCCTCCAAAAGACTCTCCATGCATTGTGGCCCTTAAATGACTCTTTAAGCATTAAGATGGGGTAGTTGAGGATGTAGTTGACTAATTCAACCTCCCTTCAAACACGCTACACCCCTATTTAGGTCAAATAAAAAATTTTCTTGGTAGTTTTAACATTTATTAGGTGTATTTAGGCCATTATAGAACATAAAACAACCATTTTCCTTTTGAGAAATTTGAAAAAGTCAAGTAACTGAACTCTTGCTTAATTATGACCATGGAATGAACACTTGAATCCTTCCAAGCATTTGGTTATATGGTGTAATAGATTTTATTAAATCACTTCATCAGTATTCTACACCATTATTTAACTTTACTTGTTGACCAAGTAGGTATACTAGCCCAATTAGGCCTAGTAGCCTAATTGTTTGCATTTGATGGCCATGAAAGCATGCATTAGACCTTAGGATCTTGTACAAGGTTACCTTGTACTTCACATATGGAGACTAGCTAATTATAAGAGACTTAAAAAGTCATTTATAGGTAGATTATTAGACATATAATGTCTTGAAAAGGTGTAACAAGTGTCAAAGTTCCTCCTCTAATGATTGGCATCTTCTTAAACTATCTTGTAGCTCGCTTTCCACTCTTTTTTATAAAAGACACTATTTTTTGATAGGTATATATAGTTACATACAACATGGTACCATGGTTAGGACCCGATCTTAGTGTACTTTATGATTCAAGTGTTTATCAGGTCATTCCATTACAATTTGATGCCAAAATCTTTAGTTTTCTCAAAACTGGTCTATTTTAGGGTTTAAGAAGGGTTTTGAAGGTCCACCATATTAGTGATGGTTAATAAAGTACAAACCTAAAAACTAAAACTTCTTTCCTTGGATATTTATTTCATAGATCCATTCAACTTTCCTAAGAAACTTGAGTTCCCATGTAAAAGGTGTGTCAAGATATGTATGTGGGTAAGTGTGCTTGTAGTCTTCTACAGGCACTCTAGACATGCTATCAGTATTAAAAATGGTTCATAAACCTATGCCATAAAAAAAAATCAATCATACATGGATTTCAAGTACATATGGTTCCTCAATTCTCACTAAGATCATTTGCCCTGAATCCCTTGGTGATGAAAGATATGAATATCTAAATAGGTAGTTTGAGGTGATTGTGTAGTTCAAATAGGTTTTTAGGAATAATTTGAAATTATATTTTAATTTATAATACTTAAAATTAACTTTTTGGACTTGTATCATCCTCTCATACCTTCTCATGGTGAAATTTTATCTTGGAGAGTCTAAGAGTACACCTATGGTGTGTGGGTCTTCTAGGCTTGAAGAATGGCTTTTAGGCTTATAAGGCTTGAACTGAGTCTAAGGATTTTACATGACCTATATATGAGTTATAGGTTAAAAATAATCATTATACATCCTTATTACTGTCCCCCACCTCTATTTTTACCTTCAAATGTTCAAACCTCAACTATGTTCTTGTTTTCCATAAGACTACCTGTAGGTCTAATCTGTTTGCTATCCTGGGTGTTTACCAGTGGTATGGGGTATAAGTATGTATTTATATCCTTAGTGAAATTATTATGTAGTATTTTAACTCCTATAACACACTTATAAAGTTGAACACACCCTTAGGCCAAATTTTCCATCTAATTCTAGTCTTGTATATCTTTACTCCCTTGCCTAGGGTTTACACATAGTTAAACTTGTATATCTATTGGACTTGAGTTTATTTTTCTCTCATATAAATTATAGGATATAATAAATATAAAAAATCTTGATATTCCCTCTAAAACCTACTTCTCAAGTATCTTATCTTCAATAACAAACTACCTAGGATTCATCAAACTACATCAACATATGTTTGTGAGGATGTTTGAATACTGATTAGTGTTTTTTAGGATGTGAATATTTGATGAAACATTGAAAAATATAAAGAGAATACATATTAACATTAATTTAACTTATCATAGGTCAATTAGTTTATTTTGACATCTTAAAATCACCATGATCCATACAACCATCTTCAACATATCTACAGACTGTAGATTTGGTAGTGTAGATGTATTTTTCAGTCTTAGAGACTCACATGTGTTTTTTGAAGTTGAATAATGTTTTTGGAAATTGGTTCATACTCCTAATAAGATCCATAAACTTCCATTTTTATATCATCATGCTTAGGAGAGGAAAAAATAAAGAAAACTAGTAGCCTACCTAAATAGAGAAGCTAGTGTGAGTGCCTTGCCTTGTTAAGGATTGTTCATAAAGGAAAGAGAGAAAAAATTGAGAATAAATTCACAAATATGTAATCCATCTAGGGTCCCCTCATTTTAAAAAAATTATAGCTCTTGATATTCTCTCTCATGGCCATACCATCTATAAAATTGAAAGGTTCTCTTGGGTTACAAAGGAGTTCAATGGTATTTGAGGATCAATTTTGAGTGTGTCTGACAACCTTTTGCTATGAAAATATATTGAAAAACCTTCCTTGAATACACCTTCAAAATATTGAACTTTAATATATGAAAAAGTCTATACAACTTTCATAAAATGGTTGAAAACTCTATTTTTTGTGTTTTTTCAACATTTCAAGCTTGGAACCACCATTTAGGGCAACATGAGGAGCAATGCAGGTCAAAAGGCATTTTCAAACAAGTAAAAAAATTTAGAGATAAAAAATGGGATATATTTTACACATAGGAGATATTTAAAAGACTAAACAATGTTTTAGATTCATAGAAAAGACTTTTTCAAAATATGCAATGTTTGACTAAAGTGATTATTGACCAAATTTGACTTCTTGGTCAATTTTGGGAACCCCTAGGTAAAATTTTAATGTTTAAACATTTAAATGGCTCCTAATTTGTCATCATATAATATTTAACTTGTTATATGATGTCATTTGGGGTCACATTAGTTTTAGTCTTGGTCACATTAGCCAATTTGTTCATTGGTGGTCTTTTTATGTCATTTTAAAAGTTATTAATACATTTGGCACATTTACCAAGGTGCATAAGTTTCCAAATTTAATGTAAAATGTCTAATAATTCATTTTAGATTGCTAACATGTCATTTACATCAGATCCTTGTAGGCTCCCTAACTGAAACTACAAAAATAAACTCAAAAGGAGGAAAATTGGCACTTGCAAAAATTACTGGGAAGTGTGCCACATGTGGGAGTTCATGGGGGGTTCCTAAAAATTATAAAAGTAATATATGTTATTTTATTTCATTATAAGTTCAATTTTAAGGTCAAAACCATTCTACACTTTTTTGTTTTTTAGGGCAAACTAAACAAGCCTTTAGGTTTTTTCTCAGTACGGAAGGTCCAAGAAGTTACAAAAAAATGCATTTGAGGGATGATAGTACACTAGGAGAGATTAATTTTAATATATGGATTTTGTAAAATGATCAACTATGATTTATGAACAATTGCTAACAAGTTGACTATATAGATTTGGTAGCAATTTGATGTACCCTATAGGTTTTTCACATTTACTACCAAGTTTGTACAAACCAATTGGTTATATTATATCCAAAGCATGTTGGCTTCCTTCTCAGATGGTCTCCATTCTTGGTTGCATTATTCAAAAATTTTTATGACCAAATTTTTCCTATCATACAAGTAGGTGTCCCCATGTATGGTTTCAGTTGAAGTGTTTTAGTTTGTTGAGTGTATCTTCCTGTAGGTGATTTTTCAAATAGAAAGGAATGTCACATAAGTCCATGAGTCATAACACCACTTCATTCCATGTTTTAACCTCATCATGATATTCATTGAGTAGCTTACAAGCTTATTTTATTCTTTCTACCAATTTTATGCGTAGTGTCTATTGAATTCCATGAACATGTAGGTGGTTACCACATAATGGAGGGTGTTTTGAAGTTTTTATCAAAGTTTATTGAATATTTTATACTTTTGAATGTTAAAATTACACTTAAGGTGTTAATAGACCTCTAAATAAGCATACCACTGCTCAATCTCACTCTCACTACCCTGTAACTTAGGTTTGCATCTACAAGACTCCTATTGACATCATCCTTGAGTGTGAAAGGTTTGAAATACACATTAAATTCTTGAGATATGACTAAATGTGGGTTAGAGTGTTGTATTAGATCGTACAAGTTCATATGTAAGCTTAAGTTTCATTATATGCACTTATACCCCACTATGGTGTGTCAAATACCCACCTATAGGTGGCTGAGTAGAATGCTTGAATGCTTAAAGGAAGAGTATGAAATGGTCTTGACACAATTTTAGGGTTATGGAACATATAATAAAGGTTTAAAAACTAATCCAAATTTCAATTTAGTAAAGGGAGTATGGAAACATAAGTGAAGACCAAGAAAATTATATTCAGGCCTTTTTTGTCCCAAAATGGCCAAAACAAAGGCTTTAGTGTTTTGGTGGGCCTCCCAAAGTGCACTTGAAAAAGGTTTTGAGTCATAAAATTTGGTATACATGTAGATTATAGTTCAATAAAGGACTCTAAAAATTTTTGGGAAGAAGGAATATAAGGTGATTAGTCTTTGAAGGTCTTAAAAGTACTTTGAAACACACTGAGATGTTTTAGTGACATCTACATGATTATGAAGATGTAGAGGGTTTTTGACACCTTGAGTAGGAAAAAATGAATTTATTCATATTGGTAATGGTTAAGAAGATGAAATGGAATACTAAATTATCAAGGACCACTATATATAATTAGTACTCTATGTTTTGATTCTCCAAGCTCAAGTTTTGTCTGTACACTGTGATAATTAACACCTACAACAGGCTCTCTAAGAAGAAATCATCCCAGTCAAAGATCAAAGGCATTTTTTTGAGTCCTAAAAGGGACATATAGGTATGATAAAGTGACATATGCATTTTTAAATCTTATAATATGTTCTAAAGAGTTTATATACACCACAAATAAGTTTTGAAGAGATCAACACCTACAGGCCTAGAGGAAATAATGACCATTTATTGTTTTAAGAAGGTCTAAAAGCATCCACACTTGTTTATGTGGATATATGAGTTTATGGAAATATGAATAAACTATAGGACCATCTATATATTTTATAAAAGTTTCCATGACATCTTTTATGCACTCAGAGCCCATACAAATGCCTAAAGATTATACCTACAACTACTAAAGGAGGACTACGGACAAACAATGAGCAAGGTTTGTCACTTATTGATGTTATTTATACTATATAGGTGGTTAAAATGATTCAAAACATGAATCAAGTGACTCTAAGGAGTTTTTAAGATACATTTAAACCTTGTTTCAAGGTTGAAGGATCCAAAATAAGCTATAGGGGTCAGAAAAGATTGTCCTAATAAAGACTTAAGCATAAGGTTTGATTATTAGATTGAGAATGTTCATATAGGTTATAATAATGAGAAGGTATTTTGATATCAGACATGAAAATAAACCTTCATAAAATTCAAAAAATTTCTAATCAAGCCATGTGACCACCTACATCTAACCCAAAGTGTTTTAGTCCTATTTAAGGCTGTCAATGCAGTCTTGGCTAAGAAAGAGTTATTTGAATGTTGAAGTGTATGAGGATAAATTAAGTGAGTGATAAGAATAAAAATAATTTTTTTCACTAAAAAAATTATCCTAAAATTCCATTCCCAATGCCTAATGCATACACAAACACCTATAGGCAAGACTATCATAGTCAAGGTAGGGTTTAAGGAAAGTGGAGGGCTAAATGAGTCATGAAACCTCTAGGAGAAAGAGGAAGGTGTGAATGGTTTAAATTGGATTAATCATGATCAAATATATTTCCAAACATTCTCAAGAAATTGCTAAGGTTCTCAAATTCTCCCCTCACTTGGCAAATGGACTACAGTTCGTATAAACAAGCTAGGAAAGCCTTTGTTCAAGGGGTGTACATAAGGAATCCATTAAAGGAAAAGGTTTTGAATGGTTTAAAAATATAAATGAGAAAAAATTAAATTTTTAGATAATGTATAAAAATCATTTAAGAATATCATGATATTTTAAGGATCATCTATAAGGAGGTTTAGGCAAAAATGTAGGAAAATAAGGTTTTCTAACCCCTTTTTTCAGACAGATTGAGTTGGTTAGGTTCATAAATGAGGGAGTATGACATTTAAATTTGGTATATAGCCTCATTATGACCTTATAAAAATCATAAAAATCTTATTTTTAAATAAGGAATAGAGATATATCTCTCTATTTTCTCTCAAAGGTCAGCCACTCAAGAAAATTAGAGCTTTGGTTTGCCAAAGCAAAAGATGAAAAATGAGTGAATGATAAAAGATGGGGAATTTTTATATTAAATAAACATTGGGTGATGTGTATGTAAGGTTTTATAATTCTTATAGACACTCAAAAAATCTCCAATACTTCATAATGACTTGGTTGCATGCATACAATCCACTTTGGCATGGTTCCACTTGGCCAAGTTGACATAAGAGAGGAAAAGTGATGAAAGGAACATTGGAGAAGTTATTTCATGGTTTTTTAAGAATAAATATATTATGATAATACAAAATAGACCATTCTAATTATGTTAGAGAAGCTCAAGTGGATCAAACTAGCAGAGAGTGTGCTAAACCCACTAGGCTTCAAAGAGACCTAAAACCATGTTAAGATCCATCTTCATTTTTAACCATTGAGATGACATTTGGTTGATTAAAACATGATAATAAGATTTATATAGATGTATTTTATCCCTTGTAATTTAAATAAACCTAAAAGAGAGTGTTTTATAAGCCTTGACACAGTCCAAACATGAAAAATGGAGAGTAAAATAAGCTCAATGGGTGTTTTCAAATAATCATATATTTTATAAGGCTATACATGTTAACTAGAGGGATTGAGGGAAGTTTTAAGGATAATTTTGAATAACTATCATGTAATTTTGAGGTAGTTCCAATGTCCAAGATTTATGAACAAATATTAAGACCAGACACCTCTTTAAAACCCTTATACACCCTCATAAGGACCTGATTAGAGAAATTTTGCAATTAAGGAATCTAGATGCAATGGAAGTGACATGAAAATAACTTGAAGCTATAGAGGACTCACTGAATCTCTCACAAATGTAAGGAGGTGTATGGAATTATATGAAAAGTATGCAAATTAGTGATTTTATCACCATTTTTAATGTTTTTTAGGGTCTATGATGTTTCAAAATGTGAAACCAAGTATAATGGGAATAAAAATAACTATTATAAATACTTATGGTAATTTTATCCTATGGAGAAGTTTATAGGTGTGTAAACTAAATCTCCCCTTTCAGCCAATCAAAACTAGCATGGTGCACACAAGGGTGAAAAGTGTGAAAACCTTAATTAGATGTCCTTTTAAAGAAAATTTGAGAGGTATAAGGACATGGATAATTTTAAAAAGTGTCATTCACCATATCCCATGTATTTTAATGGGAAAATAAAGACTTATTTGAGGCCAAGTGTGAGGGGTGACTGGAACAAGGAGTTTTAAGACTACAAATAATGATTGCTTAATTTTAGGGGTTTATAAATGATTAGGATCATAAAAAATGCACGTAATTATATGAATTAATACCTTCCTTATAATCCCAATCACCATACCTATCCCTAGTTAGTGATTGGATGTTCAAATAGGTGCAAATTATGTAGTTTTCTGTGCATAAACAGGGAGTTATATGCCACTTTTCACACTTTTCATGGATTTTATGGACAATTGGACCTCATAAAATTGAATGAATCACCTAAAATATATCATACATGCATTTTTAATTTATATTATGATCCGAGCAACATTTTAGGTGATAATTTGGGTGATGGTTCTACCCCAATTGGTGGTAGAACTTTTGGGAGCCATAACTTTTGCACCATAGCTCCGTTTGACTCCCCGTTTGAACCGTTGGAAAGATAAGAATGAGGAGAAAGTGATGAAATGAAATTTATTTATTTTTTATGGATTTTTAACCCATAAATCCAAATTTAAGTGTTCAAAATTTTAATTTTAATAATATAGTCTAAAAATAGTAAATTTTTAAAAATAGTAATTTCTCAAATTCTGTAATGTTGTAAATCATGAAAGTCAAAAAAATTCATATACATTGATATTTTTGACCTTCCATATCCTCCTATTTCCTTAAAAATATGTATAAAAATAGATGTATCCTAAAAAGGCAATCAAACATCTCTTCCCAGAGATAAGCATATGTTGTATCTACAATTTTGAATAATAAAACATCTCTTCTCAGAGATAGAATTATTATTTGTGTGTTATTGAAATATTATTCAACCAATAATTTAAATATTTTGATCATATTATCAATTTGACACATGTCCAAGTGACCTTTTTACTTCTTTTGCTTGGCTCTTCTTTCAAAATTTATAAATATGCACTCTTTTGGCTCTTTTGAGTTACCCCTATTGGTTAATGGTGAAACTCTAGCCATATTTTTACTTGAAATACTCTTGAAGAAATAAAAAAGTTATTTTTCCATTCACATGCTATAATATTGAGTATTTATTGTAATCTTTTTGGTCTTGTCTAGTGAAATATTTTCTTTTCTAGCATGTTACTCTTGATGTCTACCAATTTGCAGAAAGGGTATTATTACAGGTTTTTGTTAGTATTCATTCCTAATTATATAGGTTACTTATAAGTGGTTTATTACTATATTAATTCATGGAATCATATATTACCCTCATAATTATCAAATACCATATTTAATCTAACATATGAAACACTGATGTGACAATGCATCCTAAGTTGTGGGTTTTGTGTGAGAAAAACTTTATTTATCTTTAAGTAGTAGATCTTCAGTAAAGTGAGAGGATATTAAACATTGGTGCATCATATTTTTAGTTTTATTACTTTTTTTTCCTAATCCCTTTTCATCTACAATTTTATAGGTAAATAATATCTTCAAAGAGTGCATCAAGGGAACTAGCCCTTCTAGATATTCATCTCTCAACATTGCCACCCATAACAAGAGGGATGTCTCCATGGTGAAACTTGGATGAGGAGAGTTAGGCATCTCCTTAGGGGTGAAAATAAAAGTTTCAACAATGATGTCATGATCATGAGGGTGATTATAGATATTATCAATGCTTTAGTGGCCTTTTGAGGTTAAAAATTGTCCTTTCAAAGTAAAAAGCCTTATTTTAGACAACATACATATAGGCTTTAAAAGAGATTTACTAATGAATATCATAGAAGTACCTTATATCTTTCTTAAATTTTTTCCATAAGGATTTTATGTATCTTCATCACCTTTCAAATCTTATAGTCCACCATAGTTCACATATACTGAATACACTAAAAAATCTCATTGTGAGTCATCAATTGACTTCTTTAACTGTCTTCATCAAAGAACTCTAGGTCATAAGATCATTTCAATTCATTATCAAAGACATACAAATCTTATCAAAACCATGAGAATACTTATCAATGACATCTAACATACACTTGATAATGATGATACATTGAGACTTACCCCCTTCATATGATAGTCAATGACATCATGATGATCAAGCACATCACCTAAGGACCCAAGACATATAGGATAGATGATGATCACAAACAGACTCAATGACACCTTTAGGAGTGTTGAATGACTTTATAAATTAGCTGAGAGACATCATCACTTAGGATAACACCATGTAGAGTCTTATGTGGGTGCCATTGAATGTTTTTAGTTTTAGGGGTTGTTGTTTGGCTTTAGGAGGCTAAATTTCCAAATTTTTTGGTGACTCAAAAGGCTTTACCAGCCTACTGGTAAAAGGAACCCACCTATTTTTCATGATAATGATAGTTTTTAAGCATGATAATATGGTTTTGATGACTACCCTCGTAAGTTTCCAAACAATTAGCACTTATGAAACCTTATGACTAAAATAAAAAATAATACTCAACAAAAACAACAAAAGAAACACACCTAAACTAAGGAAAATAATAAGGAAAAACAATAAAAAAACAAGGTAACTAACTACAAACTTGTGCTAACCACTTATTAAAACAACAAAAAACAAACTAAAACAACTAACCTAAGATGAAATGCTTTCCTCTAAGATCAAATGGAAAAATTCTTTGGTCACTATGGTACCATGAGGTCTGGTTGCCACATCTTGATAGCTCCCACTTGAATCTAGGAGCATTAACATGTTCATGGACTCTTGAGGGAGAATCTAGGCCTTCTTGTTTCATCTCCAAATATATGGATTATACATGTAAATCAAGCACCCAATCATACTCCTCACATATCCATCTTTCTTGCATCAATAATGTCAAATCTGCCTCAGTCATGGGTTGATCTTGATCAAGTTGGATAGTTTGAGGGTATTCTTGTGTTATGGATGCAAGTCTAGCTTCTAAGATAGGTGCATCTAGTTTCATGACTTCTTGTGGCCACTTGAGTTCATTTACACCTTCCAAGAGTGAATAAACATCTATATATGGGATGAGGAGTGGATAACCTTGATTTAAAATCTCAAACAAGTCATTTCCTAATAAGAAAACATCTTGGAATGGTGTGCCTAGAGGGATGACTCCCTGCTTGATGGAACTTCTCCTCTTGATTTTAATTGAATCATCTTCAAGTAAATATTATCCTAAGTTGATGATCTCAAATAAGTCTATTGGTTGGTTCTCACCTAGCTCAAGTGTGATTGGACTCTCCTCAAGTTAAATAGTAGAAGGTGTAGGAGTAGGCACACCATAGTTTAAAATTTCACCTTATTGATCATGATCATGAGGATTTAAGTCATTCTCTACTATCTATTATTGGTAATATAAAGTTAATTTATCCTTAATAACAACTTGATGATTTTTCATGTTCTCAATGTTACCTTGTCCATCATCTTCCTTGGCTAGTATGTACTTGCCTTCTACTACTACTACTACTAAAATTTATTGAGGAATGTTATAATTGAAGGTAGCTACCATGTGACCAAGGAGTTATTATGAATCATCCTATTATTATTAAAATGAATTGTTTTTCTCTTATTTCTCATCTTATGTTTGTAAATCATCCTAAATCTCATCAACCTATTAAAACTCATCCTATTTTGTAGTATGAAATATTGATTCACACCTATCCTTGCCAAGGGTGATTTATTATTCTTTCTCACTCAATTAACTCTCATATTTTATCACCTTAACTATTTATTCTTCATTTGTCTCACAAAGGAGAGGATCTTTCTCAAAGTTTGGCATCATGGATCCTTTAAAGAGATCAAGAAGGTGAGTCAAATCCAATGGTGTTTCTATGAATGCTTCATTTTCCTAAATTAGCTACTCATATTTGACAACCATCACTTCCTCTCTTTACTACATATTTTCTTGAATAATCCTCCATGAAGGGAAGACTTTAGAATTTTGAGGAAGGAGGGGTTGGGGTTGAATGATCTCATGCTTACTTTACACTTTAACACTTGGGATTATGCTTGAATGATCTTCTCTCTCCATTAATTGCTACATTTATTTATAAGTTAGAAGCTTGGGTTTAGGAACTTCTTCATTTATACTCATTTTAGCCTTGGGCATGAATGGAAGAACTTCTTACTAAGATGGGATTGATTTTGCAGCTATCACTGGCTGATATAATAGTTGGTTTGCATGTTCAACTTGTTTAAAAATTTGAGCCTCAAATTCAATCACCATCTCATTAGATATCTCTCCCTACTGATCAAAAGATGAAAGCCCTTGCATAATTTGCTATGAAACATGTTCAGCCTTCTCAAGACACACTTATCCTTCCCTTTGAACTCTCTCTTAGATAAAACTCCAAGTAGGAAAAGTTGGAAACACTTGAGAGGAACTTTGAGGGATATGACACACATTTATTTGACATTATTAAGAGGGGAAATGCATTTCAATATAGGACTAATTTGGAATTAAGGAGGGAACATATTGCTAGTAGGATTGGAATTGTTGTCTCTCATGGACTATCAACTTCTCTTCAATTTTTGAAACCAAACCACCTATGTTAATCATAACACCACTAAATTTTGAATGGAATTATCTTATGAAATATGCCCACTCTTTTTTAGCCTATTTTAATGAATTCATCATTTATTAATCTCATTCTTATGGATTTCCTATCCATATTTCCTTTGTGTGTCAATGTTCACCATTTATTTTTATAGATAAACAAGGTCTATTAAAAGATTGATATGGATTGCCTTATAACTTAGTTGAGCTGATTAGAAACATCATGAGATTTCCATGGCTGATTAGGTTGATAAAAAATATACCAACGAGGTGAATGAGATTCACAAGGAGGACTAGAGTGGTGTCCTTCATATTGAATTAGATCATAGGTCTAATAGGGTTATCATATTATTGAATAGGGTGAATATAGGGCTGGTAGGTTTCATAATAAGGTTGATATAAGTCATAGGGATATTGATAAGGAGGTATGTGATATAATTATGCCACATATACAACCATCATTCACCATAATTCACATGAATATCAATGAACTTATGAACAAAATCTGTTCATACCTTTAAGATGATGACCTTAATGAATGCTTGAAACCGTTGTTCTGAAGGCTCTAATGCTAATGTGAATGATCCAATGATTGAAATGGTCCCAATTGGAATGATATAACTATTACCAACCCAAGTTACACCCTTTTGAAGAAGAATATTTAGGTATAATTTGGATTAACATGGGAATGGCCTTAAGGTTGTGGTGACCTTAATTAGCAACTAATAAGTAACATGTGAAATTTGGTCTTGATTAGGTGAATGGATTGGAAATTAACAATTAGTAAGTAACATGTCCAAAACTTAAATAACCATGGGGATATCATTATTGAGCCATAAACACACCAATAATTATCATATAATGCCCATCCATCTAAGCTAATTAGTGCATCTCCAACTCATTTTAAAATCCATTTTGACAAATGGCTTGTTGAGAATAGATATGCATCCCTTCTAAAATCATTAAGAGATAGAGCTAGATGCCCATATGGCTTTCTTAAATTAATATTGAATAACATTATTTAGAAATAATAAATATTTCCAACATCCAATTTGGTCTTAGAGCCACAATAGATTTAATCATTACCTCTCTAATAACTGTCATTTATTAGAGAAAAAAGTGTTCCAAATCTGATATTTTACAAACAAGAGTAACTCAAGGCCAACATAACCAACCAATCCTTGATTTTTTTTTTGAAAAACCTATTCATGATGAATTAAACTATGATAAATCATCCTTCAACCATTCCCTACCTTTGTGGATGCTCACTTTAACAAACTAGTCTTTGTTTAGTCACCTTTTAGCCATTTTTCTACTTTTGAGTGGCCTCATTTTGATAAGCCAATCTTTGTTGAGTCACTCTTAGATGAGCTTATTTATAAACATGCCATTACTCATCAATTGAAAAACATTCAACAAGACATATTTTTAGCCACATCCACATCATAAGAAGAATTAGAGTTAGAGTTAGGTTTTATTTTTAAATTGATATCAGATTTAGCATCAAAATTAGAATCAATGTTAGTCTCAAAATTAGATTAAGAGTAATTTGAGTCTAAATCAGAATATATTAGTGGATGTTAAAACATTGGTTACACATTCATTATAGATTAGATTAACCACATTTTTTAGCCTTTTATAATTGTTGAGGATGTTTTCTTTAGGATTAACACAAGTTCTCTTAATAGCCTCTATGAATATTTTGATGGATTTCACCATTCCATTGAAATTATATTTTCTATTAATAATAATCAACATAGCCATTATATTTACATTCCACCTCCCACAAGAATTAATGAGGACTGACTTAATCACACATTATTGAATTGCATCCATGGTGACATATCAGTTGCATAAGATCAAGGGGACCAAGACTAATAAGTTCATTTAGAAAAATAAAAATATCCTAATGAAACATTTTTATAGGTTCTATGGAGTAATCAATGTCTAAGATCAACATCTTCTAGTGAAACCTTATTTGAGTCACTAAAAGACAATCAAAGTCAAACATAAACATTCCTTAGTGAAACCTTCTTAAAGACATTATGGGATAATCAAGACAAGTTTTTTGGTGAAAATATCTCAGTAACTTGAGTGTGGCTTGTGATATCAAACTCATAGGTCCCTCTTACTTACTCTCATGATCCTCATAGGCATCTTTTCACTGATTCCTAGTCATCTGTATCCTTTCAAATTTAATCCTAGCTCAACAAAAATACTCCTTCCATGACTAATCCATCCCCCCAAGCCCTGTTAGCTTAGGATAATAGCACCACACTTAGACTATATTGTTGGTGCCACTCTTATTCCCTTTTGGTTCTCCTATCCAAATGAATTTTTGGCCCTAATGAGCAGTTTATTCTCATTCCCCATCCTTTTACTTTTTGGCATAATGTGAGCACATTAAACCCATGACCAATATATCCCTATAAAATCCCATTCAAAGATAATCTAGAAATGGTTGGAAAATATCACTAAGCAAGAAAGACTAATCAAGCAATCTTCCCTATTCTTTGCATACAACAAACTAATACACTTACAAGCTTATTCAAATCCTTACACTAGTCCCTAACCAACTCAAGCATATCCAATTTAGCATTTTGAATATTTATATTCTCTATTTCATAAATAACATCAAGTGGGATAACTATATATGGCTTTATCCCTCTTTGGAGTATTGGTATGTAGGTAGTGTGCCCACATAAGGGGTGTGGATATATGTTTAGTGAATCTTACACTCACTAACCCCCCATATTTCTTGAAATTAATCAAATAAAAATGGAGTATTTGAATTAAAGATAAAATTTACTCTATAAGGAGATCTATAGACCTTCATCTATTAAAACTTCACAGACAGGGTCACACATGCATAGTGAACAAAACCTAGAAAACTCAGATCTCCTAGACAATAGTGGCAGAAGTGGACTACAACATTGGTGCCACTCCTATCCACTTTTGGCACTATGATATAACCATAAAATTAAGGTTATATCATGGTTTTTTATAGTGTCCCAGTCTTGCATAGTAAATCTTAGACCTTATCTCAGCGGTATCAGTCAATTTCTAGCTAAGTCTTATTTTCTCCCTCTTATTACTATTTTTAAAAAGGCCAAAATTGTAATCTAATTTACACAAATTAGTAGCTTAATTATTGCATATTTATTCACTAATTTTCTACTTGGACCCTTTAACTAAACTAGGAATAATACATCAATATTCCCAAATAGGTTAAATCATTTGGTGAACATGACTTACTTTGATTGTGTACAAAAAAAAACCCCTAGAAACCCTAGGGTAAAATTTCTTACTGATTTTCCCTATATTTTTTAATTTTTTACATACATAAAAAATTAGAAATTAGCATTAAATTTTAAAATTTCATAGTGATTTTAAAATAATTTTCTTTCAAAACCCTAGTTGCCCATACTAGGCCCCGGTATTTTCCCAATAATTTTCCAATAATTTTACTAGCTTATTTAAATAAAAAATACACTTCAAATTTCAAAATTCAATAGTAATTTTCAAAAATAATTATTTTTCAAAAATCCTAGTTACATATAGTAGGTCCCATTCAATTACAAATTTTCCAATAATTTTTTTTTTACTCACATATTTCACTCTAAAATTCAATAAAAAATATCAAAATTTCATAGTAATTTTAAAAATAATCATCTTTCAAACCCTATAGGTCCTATTTATTTTGAGATATCACTTTTCATTCTAAAATTAGATTTCAAAAATTGATCTCACTTATTTATATATTTTTATTACATTTCTTGAAAAAATAAGGAGACCATCATTGGTCCTATCATGTATATGAAAGATGAAGTTTACCATATGTTAATACAAAGCTTCATTCTTTGCATTTCATGCTTATTTTTTATAATAAGGGATGATATTACAAAATTTATTGCTAAAAATTCATTACTAAAAATTCACAAATTTTCAATATTCCTTTTGCATACTCTTTCTCACTCATATGGAAAAAATTTCAAGTTTATCATGCTAAACATGTTAGAAATGTTATGATTCATGTCAAAAGTTTCTATTAATTCATGCAAAATTTCATGTTATCTATCCCTTAATTAATATATTTCTTGTGGAATGTTTTTTATAAACATATTATTGTATAACTCATCACTCAAATTTCATGCATTTTAATCCACATTCATGATTTTTGCCTACATGCACATAACTCATTAGCTATTTTGAGTATCTCCCTATCACTACTAGACAAAAGCAAACACTAGAAGTTATATCTATCCCTCCTCTCTTGAAGTTTGAAACATCTAGATCTTATCCTATACCTACTACCAACTCTATGCCTATAGTATGTCATGTTGTCTACGTTATCACCCAAGTTTACGAAAATAGGTAGGTTGATTAGATGCATGGCTATAGACTTATCACTTAGGTTAGCACCCATTCAGATATAGTTTCTTTTCTCGAGCTTCTTCAATTATCATATGTTTACAAATATGTGTTGTATGAAACCCTTCATAATATTAGAATTCCTATTTCAACTAAACCAAATTATGTTACATCTATCCTGAACATAATGCAATAGACTTAAGAAAACATTCCCTTTGAGAAAGAGGATTTACCCCCACAACACATCATTGAACAAAATCTACCCCTATATATTAAATTAAGAATTAATGATGTGGGGCTTAAAAGATTGTTAGTTGATAATGGTTTAGGACTTAATATTTGTAACATTTATTTTCTTAAATGTCTTAATATACAACCTAAAGATCTAGACCATTCTAACATAAACATCAGAGGTTTTGAAAACATCCCATTAAAATTCATGGGTCAAATAACACTCAATATTAACTTAGGGCCTTAGACATTGCCAACTACTTACCAAGTCATGCCAAATAACTTCAACTATAATTTATTATTTGGTTAGTATTTGATTCATGATATGCATGTAGTCCTTTCCACACTCCATGCTTGTCTAAAATTTAGTCAATAAGGATACATCTACACATGCCCAATAGATAATGAATGTTTTAAATACTTCCAAGTGTCAAAACTCCATAGAATTATATTTTATACTTTAATCTTGGAAATTTATCTACACAACCCATTATTCATTTTGTACCCTTGACCATGTAACACATCAACAAACTCCAAGTTATGTAATAACACTACCTACAAATCACTAGTTTACCTCTCCTTTTGCACTTAAATTTCTTAAAAAATGGGATATCATGGCAAAGGTTTGAGAAAGCATGAACAAGAAATTATCAATCTTGTTGAGGCATCTACACAATATGAAACACAAGGGATAGGATATTAGCTTACCCATCTTCATAATAATCCTTCTTCTACCACTTCAAAACATATAAATTTTTATCCACCCAATAAAGTAGTAGACCACACCATTAATTATACTTTAGCATTATCATTGATATATCTTAATCTCATTGATGATAGGGCCTCACCAAACATGCTCATATTAGATGAATTCTCCAATGATGAATCCCTCCTATAGTTTCTTAGAGCATATGATGACCTTCCATCTTGATATCATAAAGATATATTTCCTCACCATAAAAATTCTCACACATACTTCGGAGAAAGTTTAGATTCTCTCGAAGACATAACAGTTGATTCACATGATGTTATTCTTACTACTTATGCACTTGATCATTCCACATTGCTTAACTAAGAAATAATTAATTTCAATTTTGGAACCAATCAAGATGCATATGTTATCTTATTAGTCATTTCCCTATGAAAGGTAGAAGATATATATATTCATCAAACTTTATGAAACTTCCCACAACTCTTTTCTTGGTCTTACTCAAATATGTCAATAATTGATACATCTATAGTAGTCCATTAGGTACCCTTATACCTTAATGCTAAACTAGTTAAGCAAAAAAAATACAAAATGCATCCTAAGGTGGCTCTCTTAGTCAAAGATGGGATATAATGCCTCATAGATGTTGTCTTCATTTGACTAGTAGCACACCCAGAATGGATTTCCAAACATAGTCCCTATAGTAAAACCTAAAAAGTAAATTTAATGTTGTTTTGATTCTCAAGATTTAAATAAAGCATACAAATGATTTCCCCTTTCTTAATATTGACATGATCATTTATTCCATAGTCAGGTATGAAATTTTATCATTTATGGATGGCTTCACTGAATACAACCAAATCAAGATCGTTAAAGAAGATCAAGAGAAAACATCTTTTATAATACATTAGGCTATATTTTATTATATTGTCATGCCTTTTAGATTAAAAAATGATAGATCCACATATCAACATACCATGACACATATCTTTCATGATTTGATTCACCCTACTATCAAGGATTATGTTGATGATATATTAGCTAAATATAAACAATGACAACATCATGATATTAATTTATGAAATATCTTTCAAAGACTCAGGCAATATAATATCTAACTAAACCCAATGAAATTTGTGTTCAAAGTTACTGTAGGAAAACTCCTAGGTTTCATTGTTTCTCAGTGTGGCAAAGAGGTTGACCCTAAACAAGTCAAAATGATTATCAATATGCCACCTCCCACAAAATTAAAAAAAACATTGATCCATAAAAGGTAAGATCCAAGTAATCTACCATTTTTTTGATCATATAAATAATGGGTTATGTTATTAATAGAGTTTGACTTAAATATAGTAATCTAAAAATCAATAAAGGGCCAAATCATTGCAAAAAATTTAGTAGTAGCACTACTCTTGGATACCAACCCTCGTAGTGACACATTCAAAGATGCTTTTGCTACCTATTCTACTCATTTAGATACTTGGACCATGTTATTTGATGACTCTCAATGCATATCCAGTGTAGGGGCAAGCATTATCTTTATCGATCCTTTTGGTCACACAATTCCTATAGCATATTGATTAAGTTTCTCCTATACCAACAACACCACATAATATGAATCACTTATCTTAGGTCTATTTGTCACCCAGTCCCTCCAAATCAAATATATTCAAGTCTTTGGTGATTCTAAACTCATGGTCAACCAAGTCAATGATGTTTATCAGACAAAAGAAGAACATCTTATCCCATATTGTAACATGGTGCAATGTTTATCATCATAATTCAATTACTTTTTTATAGAAAGTATACTAGGAAAATGCAACTGACATGTAGATGAAATGATAAGTGCCACATCTTTGGTTCCTATCAACATCAATGACGATCAATTTATTTTCATAATTAAATTATTATCATCACCATCATTATCCAATGTAGATTTGATTTCACTATTCATCTTAGCCATTACATGCAGTTTCAAAACTCTAGAATGGTTCTCTAACATCTATAACTTCCTTAATAAATCTATTACACTAGACATTTTTTCATGAAATGATAAACATAAGATACACAAACAAGCACTCCATTATGTAATCATTGATAAGGACATTTTTAAATAATCCTTCGATGGATAATTACTTAGATGCTTGACTTTAGTAGAAGCCAAAATTACTCTTACACAAATACATGATAGTGAGTGTGGTGGTCAGTTTAGTGGAAAGGCCATGTCACATAAACTACTTTGATAAGGCTAGTATTGGCCCACTATGGAAGAAGAATGTTCAAAATATGCAAAGTTATGTGATAAATATCAATGACACATTAACTTGCAGCATGCACCTTCACAATAATTACAACCTATTATATCTCTATGGGTGTTCATGTTATGGGGATTTTATCTTATTGGAAATATTAACCCTAAATCCATAAATGGACACAAGTTCATCATCATAGCTATAAAATACTTTACCAAGTACATAGAAGCCATTTCACTTCAATATACTATGGGGGAGGACATTTGTAGCTTCTTCATGACTCACATTGTTTCACACTTCAGCCTACCTGTAGCTATCATTTTTGATAATGCAACATCATTCAAGAACAAAATTGTTAATAAATTTTGCACAAAGTATAAGATTAACCACACATTCTCCACTCCATACTACCTACAAGGAAATGGTCAAGCAGAGGCCACCAATAAAACCATCAATAATATTTTGAGTAAAATAGTGACTAAATTTGGAGCTGATTGGCATAATCAACTAATCTTTGTATTATGGGCTTATCACACAAGTATTCATATACCCACATGATCCAATCCTTATTCACTCATTTATGGCATAGAATTAGTTTTACCATTGGAATTAGAAGTCACATCTCTTTGTGTCTCCTTTAAAGGTATTCTCACTATTGACCAATATCGTGAAAAGTGTCCACACCAACTTGAGCAGTTAGACAATACATGTATTCAAGTAGTAGAACATATCAGAATCTACCAGTAATGTATACAACAATCTTACAACAAATGAGTTCACATTAGAGAATTAGAAGTTAATGATCTCTTTCTCAAAGAAAATCTTTGCAATGTGAATGCCAAATAAGAAACCAAAGGAAAATTCAAAACAAATTGGCTAGGTCCATACATTATTATTGAAAATATTAGCCCTAAAGTGTATCATATATTTTCACTTGAAGGAAAGAAACTCAGAATTCTAATAAATATTATGCATCCACGTAGATTCTATGTATAGTATGTCATTTCACATATTATCTTGTACATAGTCTCATATGATTGTGCATAGTTCTTTTTCAAATTCTTGTATATAGTCCTTTTCAATTTAATATACATAATCTCCTATGATTGATTGTATATAGCTCAAATATATCAAAAAAATCCAAAAACATTCAAATATATAAAAAATCCAAAAATATTCAAATAATCTACAAAAACCAAAAAAACATTTTGATTATATGCACTATCCATGCTTTACATTTATACTACTATGTTAGACTTACATTTGTTATTCAATTCTAGTGTTTGTTGATTTATCTACATTACCATGCTTCAATCTATCTTCTTTGAGTGTGTGCAGTGACATCCAGATCATTGATTACTTCAATCTACCCATTGAGTGTTCATCCTAATTCTACATTAGAGACACACATTGATATATCTACCCACTAGGGGGATCTTATACATGACTAAACTATCCAAGTTTTATCATTCCTACGCTACACTCTATTGTTATCATGTTGATGTACATTACTTACTAGCTTACATAGATTACTCTATTGGCACTGACTAGTATGTAACACTTGTGTATTTATTAGAATATACCTAGTCTTATACTAACATGTATTGCATACTTTAAATTTTTGCTTTGATTAGTTAAATATGATTGTACTTCCATTATTTCTATGCTTTCCTTATTTGTTTTGTGTAGCTAGATGTGATTGCATTTATTGATTCTTATTTGTCTCATATATGTGCCTTAGGACATTTTCCAATGTCCTTTGCTTCTATGTCTTGTGTGTGCCTTAGGAAATTTTCCAATGTCCTATTATTTTATTCATGTGTGTGCCTTAAGACATTTGATAATGTCCTTTACCTATATTCTTCTATGTGATTGTGTCTTTTACACCAACCTTGCTTGTTTCAATTGTATGTGTATGTGGAATTTAAACATGCCTAATATGCTTGCCTGCTAATTTAAGTTACATGTGCCTATGTACCTTGTTTTCTTGGCCCCAAGGCCACCCTTGTATGGTTCTTGATTATTACCTTATATGCTTTATTTCTTATTGCTTATCCATTGCTTACAATTCCATGATCCACATCATGCATTATCTTATTTTTTTGGATGCCATGATGGATATTATGCTCCATCCCTCCTTAAAAACTAAAAAATAATAACTAACCATACTTTAATTTCTATTTTAGTATATTTTAAATGTTATTACATTATTACATCTATCTATCTAGGCATGCCCTTGTTGATCTAACAATCTCCATTTCAAACACCTCTATATATAAAGATATTTTATCAATTATCATTACTATATCATGTATCATTAAAGCATAACACACATACATGACTCTTTCTTCTAAGGGTAGTAATTTTAGGGTATTCATTCCTACCCTCAGAAGAGGGGTCAATAAATAAGGGTTTTGTCATAGAGATTAAAGCTCATAATGGTTGAAAAAGTAGTTCTTGGCACACCTAGAATAACAACTAGAAATCAAACCAGTCAGAACAGACCATGTAGATAGTGAAAATTTCATAATAGTCATCAAATTTAGTCTAATAGAATACTACCAAGATTGGAATATAGTGTTGGTGCCACTACTATTCATTTTTGGTGTTCTTATCAAAATAATAAAAAAACTAGACTTTCCAGAAGCAAGCAGAAAAGTAAGTTCAGCGATAATTTTGCATGGTCAGACCAATTTAGAATCAATAGTTTTTAGTATAATTTTTATTAGAAAATATAGATATATGGGGGATTATGTGTGGCATGATAGATGTCACTTATAGTATTAGATACAGTAATTGGTATAACTTCCAGATCATAATCCATGTTTTAGACACCAGTGTTTGGGGGAAATGTGTACTGCACATTTGTTTTGTTTTCTTTTTGAGTTCAACATTAGGTAGGCATTCTCAATAGTTATGTGACTTATTTAATATATAGGTGGTTGGCATAATTTTAGAGTGGATTTCATATAACCCTAATCTTCATCTTTTGAAATGGCCAAGAGTGGCCTAATTTTTGGCATACATTTGGTTATTGATGCCAATATTTTTAGATTATAGATAATTCATGGGAAAGAGCCATATCATATGAAATACATTTCATACCAGTATCAGTGTATAGAATCACTAGAATAAAGGGTAAATGATGGATCCAAAAGACTATCTAAACTTATTATTCTTGAGCCACCTATTCAGAGGGACTGGACACACAGTCTAAACATTACTGAACACATGCATGATTACATAACTTCAATTAGTGGGTGATGATGGATCCAAAGGATAACATTTGCATTATTGAGCCACTTTTATGGAATTGATCACTTATATCCATTCATGATATTACTCTTGGTATAGCATCATCCAACATCATAATAGGTTTTATATTGGTCTACATACATAGTGAAGTGTATTCATTCCTTCTCTTCCTTTCTCTCTCTCTTACCTAGCTTTATACGTTCTTATTTTAGATATAGTGTATCTATTAATAACTAATATCCTCTTTTTTTTCATTTATATTAATACTTCATAGCATGCTCTCTCTATGCACACCCAACATCACATAGCTTCATGAGCTTCAACCTTGCAGGTAAGTTTAGGTACACTTTTTATTTTTCCTTCATCCTAGTATTTCATTTTGTTGGATCACTAGAATAAAGGGGGTGAAAATGTAGTCATATAAAATTCAAAACTTGGTAATTTTAGTGTGGTTTGTGACACCCCACCCATAGGTCCCTCTAGCTTACTCTCATGACCTTTATAGGCATCTTTTCACTTATTCCCAATCATTCATTTCCTTCTAGACTTAATCCTACCTCAACCAGACTAATCTTTCCATGACTAATCCATCCCCTAGGCCCCATCAACTCAAGACAATAGTACCACACTTGGAATACAGTGTCAATGCCACTCCTATCTACTTTGGTGGTTATGTCTAAATGCATTTTTGGCCCTAATGGTTAGTTTCTTCAGATTCCCCATCCTTATCCTTGTTGTCCTAATCCAATCACATTCAGCCCATGACTAATAGATCCATATAAAATCCCATTCAAAGATCATTTGGAAAGGGTTGACAAATATCACTAAAAAAGCAAGAATACAAGCAAGACTACTCAAGAAATCTTCCCTATTTTCTACATACAACTAGCTAATACATTTACAAGCTTATTAAAATCCTTACACCAATCCCTAGCCACCTCAAGAATATATAGTTTAGTATTTTGAATATTCATACACTCTATTTCACAAAGCACATTAAGTTGGAGAACTACATATGGCTTGATCCCTCTTTTGAGTAATCATATGTAAGCAACATGCCCACATAAGGGTGTGGATACACATTCAGTGAATATTATACACACTAACCCCCTCTTTATTGAAATTGGTCAAATCACAATGAAGTATAGGGCTTGAAGAGAAAATATACTCTATAGGGAGCTTTATAAACTTCCAACTACTAAAACTTAATAGATAGGGTCACACATGCATAGAAAACAAAACCCAAAATGATTAGATCTCTTAGAAAATAGTGGTAGATGTGGAATATAATGTTGAGGCCTCTCCTATCCACTTTTTATGCTCTTGTCCAATCATTAAAAAAATGTCAAATCCTATTTTTTGATAGTGTCCTAGTCGTACATAGTGAATCTTAGACCCTGCCTCAATTGTATCAGTCAGTTTCTAGCTAAGTCTTATTTTCTCCCTCTTACTACTATTTTTAAAAAGGTCAAAATTTCAATCTAATTTACATAAATTAATATAATTATTATTGTATATTTATTTACTAATTTTTCTACTCAAACCCTTTAACGAAATTAGGAATAATACACCAATATTCTCAAATAGGTTAAATCAAATCAGAATAATGTTATTAGAATCCAAATCAGTACTAGTTTCTTGACAGAGTAATTATTTAGAGTGGTATGAGTTAGAGAGTAACATCATTGACTATTATGATTGTATTAATGTTAATCAGGATATACATCTCTGCATTAGTAGTAACAACATAATTATGCCATTATTTCATGCCTTTGTCCTATACCTTTCCCTTTACCAAGTCATATACATTTCCACTTGACATTTAATTAAACCTTACCACTCACTTTTCCTTGACATCATTTCATACCTTAACATCATTTATTTCCTTACCATTTGCCTTGCATTGCCATTATTTCATTCCTTTCCATCACTTCTCTCCTTTCTATCATTTATTGCCTTGACATCATTTCATACCCTACCATTTTTCTTGCCTTACCATTTCCATTTCCTTACCATATTGTCTTTCCTTTCCCTTATTTAATAATCTACCTTACCATTTCCCTTTACCCTCACTTGATATTATATGTTTAGTATTCTTTATTTTAAGGTGACCTATAGTGGCTTGAGGTCTATTTGGACTATGTAGGCAACACTCAATTTTTCTAAGGTCAATTTAGCCACCATTATTCCCACACTCTTGCCATTTTGTGATAAACCTAATCTATGCTCTTACCATTTTTTTATTAACCTAAACTATGCTCTCATTATTTTTTTAGATTGGCCCATTCTACATATTTTAATCCTCCATTAAGTTGAGATTTTAAAAAACCCAAAATCATTTAAACAATCAAAAGACCTAAAAATTGGAAAAGGCTTACAATCTGCATGGGATATTTAAAAACACAAAAACCTAAACATTTGAAAATATCTTAAAATCTCCTACATAGATATAAAAATAAAAAATCTAAAAACATTTGTCCTATCTTGAACTTAATCACCAATCCTTGATCTACCTTACTAGAGCAAATTCATTGTTGGTTCCAATCTATTCCACTACCATTAGGGTGTGACCTTACATTTGCATGTATCCTTGATTAGATCACAACAATGCTATTGGAGTATAAATTACTAATAGGTTCTTGATAGAGTAGTTACTTAAAATGGGTGTGGGATAGAGATCAAGCTTATTGACTATTCTAGTAGTATTAATGTTAATAAGAATGTGCATTTCCACATTAGCAAGAACAATAGAATTATTCCATAATTTCATGCCTTTGAAAATTCCTATACCTTTCCCTTTTCCAATCCCTATACCTTTTCCGCTTACCATTTACCTATACCTTTTCATCATTTCATGCCTTGTCATCATTTATTTCCTTTTCATTAGCCTTGCCTTGCCATCATTTCATGCTTTGTCATCATTTCTTTCCTTGTTATCATTTCTTGCCTTGTCATTATATCATACCTTGTCATTTCCATTGCCTTACTATTTCCCTTGACTTACCATTTTTCTTACCTTTCCTTGATATACTACCTTATTATATTGTTGTTTCATGCCTTATCATTTCCATTTACCCTCACTTAATATTACTTGGTTAGGATTATTTATTTTATGGTGAACTACGGTATCATGATTTTCATTTGGAATATGTAGGTAATGCTTAATATTTTCTAAGGTCATCTCACCCACCTTTATTCCCATGATCTCATTATTTTTTGATCAACCTAAGACAAAATCTCACCATTTTATGAGAAACCTAAACCATGCTCTCACCATTTTGTGATCTTCACTCATTTTTCATCTATTAAACCTCCATTGATTGTAGATGTCAAAAAGTCAAAAATATTTAAATTGTAAAAAGACCTAAATTTTAGAAAAGGCTTATAATATCCATGGGGTATATAAAGCTAAAAAAACCTAAACTTTTTAAAATGGCTTACAACTTCCTAGAGAGATATAAATCCCCAAAATTCAAAAACGTTTGTCATGTCTTGAACTTAGTCACCAATCCTTGATCTACCTTACTAGGGAAAATTCATTGTTGGTTCTAATCCATTCCATTTCCATTGGGGTGTGACATTACCTTTGTATGTATCATTTATTATGGGCACCATCCAATTCACACTTTTAATCCAAGCATATTTAGGGTTGTGACCTTCCCTTTGCATGTATCCTTGCTTATAGTCACCATCTGATTCCCACCTTTAAGCCAAGTTCATAAATTTCACTTTGCCAGGGAAAATCAAAGCGTGTAGCTTATACCAATATATCTTATCCCCACATTTCATTCCCTTGAATATAATGCTACTTGGGGGAACCATCCATTTATCATTCCATTAAACCTTCACACATAGGCATTGACTTGGTTAATGATAGGATGCTTTCTATTGCTTTTATTTTCAAGATTTGTGTGTGTTTGTTTATTTATTTAGTTATTTATTTGTTTGTTTTCCTATTTATTTTATTTCTTGGGAATTGCCTTGACTTAGTGTATATGAATTCATAGGGTGTTTCCTTGTGTAATGTACTTGAATCCATCCATATTCATACATCAAAATTATCATCATGGTTTTTATCATTGGTGTGTTGTTTTCAATTGTATATTGAATTAGGAGTTAGTCCTTACACTTATGACATTAAATTATATCATGATTTTTTTATAATTATAGTACATAATTTCATATGAAAAATAAAAAATTAGGCCAATAGATATTATAAGCAATAGTGCTATGATAATTAACCTTTCACATCGGAGGATCATCCCATTTTCCTTAATCAAATTAAAACAATTGACCATTCTAGTTGTATCAATGCTAATTAGGATGCACATCTCTACATTGGTAAGTACAACTAAATCATCCACATTGATCAATTATTATTTTCATTCTTATTCATATATTTTACCTCATTCCATTTTCTCCCACTACTATGATAACTACATTGGATTGAGGTCTATTTGGACTATGTAGGTAGTGCTTGGATACATGACATATCTCAAGTCAACATGGCCACCATTATTCTTCAATCTCCATCATCTTCTTCTAATCATCTCTTTCATCACTTTGTGCATCCTCATGTGCTTGATTTATTGTGTCTTCTTTAGTATTTAAAAATTCATTATACTAACTTACCTATGTTTATAACCACTCTTATTTAATATGTGTAATAGTTTATATCTTTGAGTTATGCTTACCAATCTGCCCTACTAGGGAAAAATTAATTTATCATGATCAAATCTACCCTACTGGGGAAAACTAATTATTTAATTTAGACTACCCTCTAGGGAATGAACCTATACCTTTTAGATCATAACAATCTATGGTTGTTAATACATTATTTATATTTTTATCATTGGAAATATATGCATGTAAGCATTAGCTCGATTGGATTAATCTCATCCATGGGTTAGTTTCATTATTCTTCTTTCTTATTTTTTAGGGACCATCCATCAATATTACATTTTAACCACTTCCTCGAGGGGGATCATAGGCTTCCTAAGATTCCCAAACTTTATTTAGAGCATCATTCTTTAATCATTATTTAAAAAGTTTAACTTAATATATTTTTCATTTTTTGAAAAGATGTTAGTGTGCCTGTGTCTTGTAATGCCTTCTCAATCAAGGGTAAACTATAGACACTCTTTTGTTGCCACATTCTGTGTATAAATGGATGTTAGACCCATTTCTAACAAAATACATAAATTAAGCTTATAAATCACCAAAGAGCCTAAATTCATCTACACATTGGATGTAAATTCCCATAATTTCATCAAATCATCCTCATTTGGGGTATTACCCTATACACAATGATAACATCTCATGGATTCATCTCCAATCAAGTTGTGACCTAACAAACTAACATTTTTTACCAATTAAGTGGGGAACTTAATCTAATTCTTGAAATGAATAAAAGCCTAAGCAAAATTAATTAACCAAGTAAATCATATTAAATACTTAGTTAAATAATCCATGTTGAATTAGTGAATATATAATTCCAAAAATAAAAATTCAATAAATATCAAATGGAAATGAGATCATGATGATGTCATCATCCTCAAAGTCAAGAATTATAAAATATCAACACAAATGGCATAAAACAAATTGAAATGTTGAGCCATGCCTTCATAAATGCATAATTAAAGACATTATTTAATGTATTTGGACTCCCAATCCTAACCCATAGTTAGCCTAAAACTAATCATACCTAATTGGGGTTAGTTTGAAACTTATATATCAAGGTCTCACATGTACTTCCAACAAGCTTTCTTGTGTAATCTTACTATGTAGGAATAACTTTAAAAAGCTCTAAAATCCAAACTTATATTTCCACTTTTTGAATATATAGCTTCATTTATACTACATTCCAAACCAAAACCAAATTGACCAAAGGGTAGGTGTTGCACATAAATCAAGAGCAATGATGAAGACTCCATTTGGACATAAGCTAAGAAAAATCCAAATTTATTCCAATAAGTAAGATCTCATTGCAAGCAAGGTGAAGGTAATTTCTCATTTTTTATTATTTTATTGGGTTTGATCTTGTTATAATATTTTTGGAGGTTATATGTTGCACCCTAGCTGAGGGGAGAAGTATTCAAGTCCTAACCTCAAACATAGTCCAACATGGGAGTGACCTTAGACTATGGGTTACCTATTTTTCAAGTCACACATCTAGTTTTTATGGGGATAGATCCCCTAATTTGATAATTTAAATATTTTTAAGATCTAAATCTATCATAAGGAAAAGGGAAAAGGATATTAAAACTAATGTAAAATTCTAATCTAGATGGAGATTTACCAATTGATGAAGGATACACTCTCAATCATTTCCTTTGATAGTTACTAATGAACCTAATGGATACAAGGATTTATCATACTCTTCACTAATTTTATAATCATGAGTGTTTTGTATGTATGTTGAATATATTATGCCACTTGAAGGACTAAGTTTAGACCTGTAATAAGATACTAGTAACTTGTGACTCTTTAAGGAACATTATTATCTACTAACACATCATACAACCTTGCAAGAAACTAAAAAAATGAAGCTGGGTACATGAAATGACCTATAAATGACCATACAATTCATACATCTACAAATCAAACTCTCAATAAGCACACTAACATTCTATAAGAATTTGAAACTTTCTCTATTGATTTAAAAGAGTTTTACAAAGTAATTTTTGTAGAGATATTCTACACCCAGTCGAGGGATGGAAAAAAAGATACAAATTCCTTATTAAATATAGAAAATGAAAGAGAAAAGAGAGAAATCTAGGTGTAAGAGAGGTCATCAATGAACCTAAAGTGGAATAGGGTAGTAACACGGGCTTATTCCTCTCCTTGAGCATTGACACACCATTGATGAGCTTATTTTGACATTGTGTAGAGATTTTCTACACCCAGTCAAGGAATGGAAGAAAAGATTCAAATTCCTTATTAAATATATAAAATGAAAGAGAAAAGAGAGAAATCTAGGCATAAGAGAGGTCATCAATGAACCCAAAGTGGAATAGGGTAATAACACGGGCTTATTCCTCTCCTAGAGCATTGACACACCATTGATGAGCTTATTTTGACATTATTGAGGCTATAAATCTCTCAATTAACCTTATTCATTCCCTAAAAATTATAAAAATATCACAATATTCCTTCCTTTGGTAGTTATATAATTTACATGGGGTGTAAGTAGGTCTCTTTAAGGCATTGGGTAGCCTATTTTTTAATATGGATGTTAAATGGTTCATAAAACTACCTTTAACCTACCATAATGCCTTCTATTTTAGTGTAATATCACTTACATGATTTTTAAAATGCATGTATATGGTCCATCAATGACCTCATTCCACCCTTTGCTTATGATATTCTTCCTTTTACATGATAAGTAGGCCTATGTTACTTGTTCTCCAATTTTATGCTCATATCCATTATAGGAGTGATCAAATAATTGGAATTAAGCTAAAAATTCATCTGATGAGACTTACATTATCTTTGGATAACTTCCCATTAACTATCATTTAGGTCTGTCAAGATTACTTTACCTACAAACACACATTAGCCTTGCCTCAATAGGAAAATTAGACTACCTCATAGACTAGAAGTTTAGATGGAGATGGTGAAGATGCTTCCATTTAGTTTCATGATATATATTTGTGTTTTATTTATATAATAAGTTATAAACCTACTCATCCCATGGTTTGGAACTTACTATTAGGCTCTAAAATGCAAATTTTGACTAAAACCCTATAAATTTGCCCTTTCAGTAGTTGTTCATATAATTTACATACCATCCAAATCCATGAGTAGGATCCCTCTTAAGTTTCCAACACGATCCAAGTGTTATACAATCAAATTCTTAGTAAAAGAGTGCATTTTTCCTTAAACCTCTCTATATGGGTCATTATTAGGGTTTAAGGGAGGTTTTAGGGGGTTTAGGAGTCTTAGGCCTTGTCTATAGAGAGTTAAGCTTGGGTTTATAAACTAATTATACCAATCCTAATCCAATAATTCCTCTTACCTCCAATGAAAATTTAGACTCTCCATTTACAACCCTCAATTAATGGTAAGAACTTGAAGGTACTCCTTTTATGAAGAATCTACTCTCTGAATGATCTTTGAGTTCTTACAAGTAAAAATATCCACCTTGATGACTTCCAAAGTGGATTTAAATTAGACAAGGGACCTCAAATTCTATGTTATCCTTCCAATTTTGATCTGGGATCATTCACATTTCCAACTTGTCCTCTATTTTACCTTTTAAAAGCACAATACTAATGGGGCTTGAAGATTTGTCTTGTCTATATAATTGATCCATGAAATTTTGCTTGTACATTGAATATATGAACCATATTTTCTTCATGTGTGACTGGTAAAACAACCTAAATATCTCATAAAGTAGTATTATTGCCTTTATTATGCCAATTGTCCTTCTTAAGATGCATAAAATTATATGTTTTAACACCTTCACCTCTTTGTCTAATGAAACATAAAAGGAGGTTATAATGGATACCACATAGAGGCTTGGTTAGGTGCATTGGGATTCATTCTCACTTCAACTCATTTTGCATATACATGTTCTCTATATCCTAGTTCTTAAGATCAAAATAACATCTTTAGGCCCATTTTGTACCACTTCACCTATGCACATGCCAACCAAGGATCTATGGTGGTGCTCAAGGTACCTAAGAATACATTAAAGGTCATTTCATTACCATATTTCCTCATTTTGATCAGTCTTGGAGTAATATTTCACCATTAGGTCACTTCTAGTCTTTATGTAGGGTTTGAGATGTCCACCATCTTAGCAATGGTTCATAGAGTATGGATGTCTAAACTTAAAATAAATGAATGATACAAATTTTTATGTAATTTATCCCCTCATCCCTCATAAATAGGTTGGATTCCCATTCAAAGGATCCTTAGAGATATGGGCATTAGAAGGCGAGGTTAGGGTTATTTACAGACAATTTTGGGCAATTATTTTCTTAGCATTTATTCATAGATCCTTACCCCTTTTTTTCCAATAAATATACTATGTATATTTATTCCATAGGGAGACTTAAATATCCCTAGGATATTTGGCTCTGAGGATGAATGCAGTGAATTAGGTGAGCATTTGAAGATACCCCTCAAATTGCATATATGTAGATGGACTTGCTCAAGCTAGGTTTTAGGGACACTTGGACCAATTTATAAATTATTATAATTTTTAAACCCTTTATTGGGTTTTGAAACTTCTCCTTCTCCTTACCTTTGTCATTAAATTGATCATAATAACTTGCATAGTTCTCAAGATATCATTGAGGTCTACATATAAGAGTGATTACTTGACTATGTCACGTTATCTCCTAAGGATTTGACTTTTTATAAGAATTTAGTCTCTAAAGGAGTTTTAGGAACCTTAAAACATCATTATCCACTTTTATTAAAACCTATAAGGGGATTAATTATCTTGAAAACCTCATATAGTATGGATGGACCTTCAACTCAACGTGTGTTGCAATAGATAAGCCTTGGTCTGAGACAAAATAATGGGTATACCCAATATTTTTATAGACCAATTAAATATATGGGAATATTTATTAGGTCATTACCACTATTTTTACTTATTTTTTATGCCTTTTTATGCTTGAAATGGTCCCATATCATCATTTTAACCCAAATTAGCTCCAAACTACCTGCTAACAGTGCAATCAAGCATGTAAACTTTGAATTTATCCTTCAACTAGGCCTCTAAAGGTGTTTATTGCCATAGGTAGTATTTTATACATGATTATAATGATAACCATGCCTAAGTTATGGGTTTCCAACATGATCTTCTTACATAACCCCTATTTTCACTCAACTCAAGTCTCATACTTGCATAGTCCTATGTGGTATGATGACTTTGATGATTTAATTATACATTCATATAGGCATTATCCCTCATTATTAAAATCTTTATAATTTCAACTTAATCTCTCTTATATGGATTCCAACTCTAAGTTTAGACAAGATTTAAACACCAACCTAGACTAGTAATGCCACTTATGACCATCTGTTAAGGTGACTGCCTACATATTTTGTTACCAGGTCTATACTAGGATAGAGATGACCTTATTAGAATTAATATTCCATGATGATCACATTCATGTTTTGAGAAATAAATTTGGTATTCCTTAGGATCATGCTATAGTAGCCTTAATGCTAGCTGTAGGTGCACATTTTGCACCCTAAGGCTATTATATGGCTATATAGATTTAACACTTAATGATATTATTTCTCAAGATGATTTCAATGAAGTATAGATGTTACCTTGCCATATTAAAATATTGTGTGGAGGGTTAATGGATGAAGGAGGGTTGTAGTGAATATATATGGAGAGATGAACATGGAAATAGGGTGTAAAATAATGTAATGGTAGTGAAAATATAGTGAGACCATATGAACATGGAAATGGCATGAAATGGAGATAAGACCCCCCTTGAGATCAATCCAAGTGGACCCTATATACCCATTGATGTATACCTAAGTAAACATTAAAGTTTTGATGTAGGAGTGAGGTTATACAATCCCCAACAAAAACCTCATATTCTTAGAAATACCTTAATCTTCATAAAGAACCTTAAACCCTACTAAAAGGTAACTAAGTAACTTGGAGATAAGGAAGGTGATCTACAAGTCTATGAAGCCACCATAATGGTTGTGAAATTTTATCTAAATGTCACGAAGGTGATCTATTTTGACTTTAACATATCCTTCACATATTTTGGGTCACATTGGAGCCCTGTAGGTGTGCTTAAACAACATATATAGTCTACCATATAGTTTTCCTTGCATATGCACAAACCTTCTTCTCTTGAGGTGTTTTGAGAAAACAAGAGGAGTAATAAACCTTCAATTTAATTTAGGAGGAATTGTGAGCTATAAAACACTCTTTATAATTCTTCAACCTTATTTGTATTCCTTGATGATTACATCAAACTTTGTCTTTTACACAAACTGGTCTTCAGACCATACATAAAAATTAGTCAATGAGATTTGAAAGCTACATAATCTCACACATGTGAACCTAATGTTGAAATCACCATGGAAATATTTTGTAATACTTGAGGGAATAGGATCCGTGATTGGTTTTAGTAGACAAAGTATAATCCCCTTAAAATAATTAGGTTTGAATGTGCCTATGCATATGAGAGGGGCATAAAAGTTAGTTAAATTCTTAAGGAATGTTCATAAAGGATAGGTAGATAATACCTAGACAAATTCCATGTATTTTTATCTACCTTAGTCTAATTTTCATGGGAAAGAGCTTGGGCCCTCACTTACTTTCCCTTATATAGTATAAGTATGAACTTGAAGGGTCCTAATGAATATTCTAATGAGCTCAAAGAGTATGTAGACTAGTTTTGAGTTCCTATTGAACTTCCAAGCATTTCCTCTTTCAAGATATGATCTCTTTAACTTCCCCCTACAAAATCACACCTCTAACTGAATTGATCCATAAAGTATGGATCTGTATCATTGATAAAACACCTACAAATTACTATTTTCTCTTGTATACCTTCTTGTTTCAACCCTAAAATGTAGCTAGTATGTGTTGAGGAGGAAAAATAGGGGAAAAAAACACTTTGAACATGTTATCACAAAGTGATAAAACTAAAAGGTCATACTTTAGCATGTGTGGGCCCTCTTTGGGGGAATATGCATTGACCAAGGTAATATTGGATCTAAATGAGGTATGAAACCATCCCATTATGGATTGATGAAGATAATGAGGTCCACTAGAGGCATATGGGGTGGATTAGTGGTCTTTTAATGCTAATAGCATCTCATTATGACCAAAATTATTGACTATGCCCAAGTATAAGGCCTTAAAAGAGGTATATTAGTTAGATCACCATGTTAATGCATATAGACCACATCTATGATCAATAAAAACTTAATTTAACCTCATTACACTTCCTATAGAGTTTCTTAAAGACTTGGAAATGAGCATACCTTTTATGATCATGCATGATCAATGTGCCTCTAAGCGTTTACCAAAATGTCTCTTTAATTTATCTTCATCCCTATATTCTTTTCATGTTGAAGACCTTGTTGACCCAATTTTGCCCCTCTGGCAAAATTTTGGTCACCCTCTCCAAAAGCTATGAAAGGCCAGTCCATTTTAGGTTGCAGTCCATCTTCAGGTTCATGCTCAATTCAACAAAAAGGTTCAAGCATTTTGGTTCAATGCAAAAGTTCAAGTCAACAGTTTAATTGGCTAAGTCCCGCAAAAAAATTTAAAAGTTTTAAGCAATGGGCAACAAAATTGCCACCCATAACAGCAGGCAGGGAAAAAGAGACCACCAACATGGAAGTAGTTGGCGGCAAAATTGCCACCCACAGTAGCAGGCAGGGAAAAGGAGGCCGTCAACATCAGCCGATGTCGGCAAAATTGCCACGCATGACAAATAACTTGGCCAATGTCAACAAAAATACCACACTCGACAGTAAATCGACCGACGTTGGCAAAAGTCTCACATGTAGTTCATGACATTGGGTGGTAAAATTACCGCTCACAACATCAGGCAGAAAAAAAGGCCTATAGAACACAAAAAAAGGCCCACCCAACGGGCAAAGGAGCAGACCAACATGCAAAATGAGGTAGCAAGCATGGTCCCAATAGACTTATGATGTCATCTACAGTGTTTTCTCTCTTCCCAATGAAGACTAAAGCTTCCACTTGCAAGCAAAGGCCAATGAGACTCCTCTTGGCTCTTTCCATATAAATACACAGACTTGGTCATTTTTGAAGGATCTTTTCCAATTTTGTAAAGAGCACAGCTCTCCAAATTCTCCACCTGAATCAATAAAATATAGTTTTTTGCCTCCATCTTGGATAGATTGTCTGTGTATGTTTGAGTATTATTTGTGTTTAGTCATTATCTCTGATGCTTACACAGGTTAATGCCAATAGACCAGCCATCTACAAGGCACTGGTTCTATAGCTGAAAGGAGGAGCAATATTTGAGAAGGATAGAATAGAGGAAGTTGCTTGCAAGTGTGCATTCCATAGCACCTTGGTAAACCTCTATTATGTATTTTCCATTATAGCCTCCCTGTTAGTCTTAGCAGCCTGGTTCTTCTGCTAGATGTTTAGGGTATATTTGCATTTTTCTTGATTCTGAGAGTGGATGTGGAAGGTCAACCTTTCTTTTGGTGTATCACCTCTTTAGAGTAGGCAATTTGTTTTCCTATATTTTCTTCTCCCTTTTCATTCCCCCCAGTATATCTATATTTTGCACTGCCTGAAACAAACAAGATACATCAGAGGGAACTAGCCCATACCTAGAGACTCTCCTCTCCTGCTTTGCCATCTCAAGGTGAGAGAGGAGTTTCCATGTTGTGGGGAGAGGGCAGGAAACTATTTTCCTGCCAATCAGGTGCAATCTCCAGTCATTAATAGTTTTGGCACGCCTGGTGGGACAAGTTTTTTAATGCAATAAGGTTTCAGGATTGATGCTGGTCTTGTTACAACAAATCAATTTTTTTCAGCATCTGGTGACTTTGAGTAAATCCACTGGTTAACAGCCTAGTGACATTTAGAAATTTCCTTATATGTATACTTCTTTTGCTCAAAATCATGGGTCTTGTTTTCCTTCATGTGAGTGTGATCAGACTTCAGATATTTATGCAATCCCCTCAAGCGGCTCTCCTAGTTGCCCTACAACTATAAGGGGGTGAGGCTAGATTTTGAGAGGCAGACATTGGAAATTAATAAGTTGGAAGAGTAGTATAGATATCAGCATGAGTTGATGTATGAAGAGGAGTGCTTGTTTAAGCAAGTGCAGGCTGTACAATCCATGAAGGAAGAGGTGCCAAAATGGAGAAATCCATCTTTTCAAGACAACCAACCTTGTGCACCCCTTCCTACCCTAAAGAAAACCTCCTCTTTTGCACCAAATCCATTTTATCAAATTATACTTGCTCACTCCAGCTCATCCAATACAGCTGCTCCCAATCCTGTGCGCCTGGCCTTCCAATGCCAAATGGCATCAGAGCAACCTGCCATGGGGATCAATCTTTTCAACTCCTTAAATCAGGAATCTTCCATTGAGAATAATACCATCAGTGAGCACGTCCCTCTTCTAAAGACTCCTCTAATGCACCAACAGTGTTTTCCTTCCATTCCTCAGCCTCCCCAAGTTCTTCAGCATGATGTACAAATTTTGAGTTGGAGGAAGGAATGCCAAGGACCAACTCAAAGATTTGAAGAGGATCATGCTAACCACCTCCAAGAAAGACTCTTTCAGGACAACCTAGCTAAACAAATTAAAGATTTAGAGGCTAGGATGAAGTTGCTCCTTGAAAGAGAGGGAAAATTTATAGACCTTGTGGAAAACCAAAGTTGCTGCCTATTTACAGGGGCAAAATTTTAATTTAGAGATCCTGAATTGGGGGAAGATAGTGGAATCATGGGGCAGAATAGAAGAAGAAGAAGCAGGGTTTTTCTCAGAACCTTGAAGAAGCTGAAATTGCTCCTGCTTATGATGATACTGGTAGCCTCTAGGAAAAGATTTTCAAGAAGATCTGGCCAAGAGAATAGCAGATTTGGAATTTAGAGAGAGTTTCCTCAGCCAATGTGTGGTGGACGGTTCAGACCAAACATCACATTCCATGCCTGAACACACCCCATCTACACATTTCCAAGAAAGTTATCAGGCCGTGCCTAATATTGATGAAGTGTTGATCAAGTGGAGAGAGGAGAATCATTCAATTCTAGCTCAAGGACTGCTTCTTCTTCCACATGGTTTCTCCACTTCACCCCTTCTCAAAGAATAACCTATTTTGTAAGGGGCAGGAGAGGAACAAAAAATCCAATTTGCAAGTCTTTCAGGAGGCTATGTCATGAGCAATAACAAAGGAAGAAATCATCATTGATACTCTTTGTGAAGACCTTATCAGCAGTGGAGAAGATGCAGGCCTTGCGTATATGTGGATGTTCCAGCAATTCAAGGAAGAACAAATGCATGGTAAGCTCTCTTCCCCTCAGTTTGATGAACTTCCTTACTGTATTGATGAGGTTGACTACATTGAAGAACCTGAGAAAGAGGAGGATCAAAAGAATATTTTTGAAAATCTAGAGAATCTGATCAGCAAAGAGGAAAAGGAGAGGTCTGTCTTCTTGGAGGAATGCCTTAAAGAAGTGAGCTTTAAATAGGAAAGTGAAGTCTTATGGGATGAGCAATCAATTTTGTGAGTCCATTTCAGACATCACCAGTAGTCGTACTTCTTCAAGAAGACCATGAGGAAGTAGGGGATGAGTCTGACAGAGTTTTCAAAGAGGTAGAAAGAAACAAATAAGACCATGATACATTGCAGAAGGAATTGTGCAGAATCAAGAGGCTTACGGTGATGAGCCGATAGCGATTGATTTTTTGGTGAGGAGCACCAATATCAGGGACTAGCATTTAACAGGCCTCCAGGGTCAATCATAATACGTATATATTGGAGGCATGTTCGATTTTGATCCCCTTGGTTTCCATCCAACTCAGGTGATAGGTAAAAAGAGCAAGTCACCAAATCTCATTTTCTTTCAGCTACTTACCTACCACCATAAGTCTCCTCGCCAAGAAGGGGACTTAAGAAATTTTCCTTTCGATCCAAGAGGGATGCGAACATTCCTGGTTAGCTGTATATAATATTTTACTTTCAGTTGTTTTCCCTATTTTTCTTAAGTGCAATTTACACAGTTAGTTTTTTTAGGCTTGTGTGTTTCCCTTCATTTGTGGGGTAAATTCTGTGTTTTTGATTCTAGGATTATCAAAGCTATTGTGAACTCTCTGCAAAGTTACCATCTGACTCTGTACCAAATGGATATTTAAAGGCAACTGAGTCCTAAGCATAGTAGGCATGCTTCCCCTAGGAGTCACCAATTTGTTGACCCAATTTTGCCCCTTTGGCAAAATTTTGGTCACCCGCTCCAAAAGCTATGAAAGGCCAGTCCATTTCAGGTTGCAGTCCATCTTCAGGTTCATGCTCAGTTCAACGAAAAGGTTCAAGTGTTTTGGTTCAATGCAAAAGTTCAAGTCAACGATTTAATTGGCTAAGTCCCACAAAAAAATTCAAAAGTTTTAAGCAATGGGTGGCAAAATTGCCACCCACAGTAGCAGGCGGGGAAAAAGAGACCACCAACATAGAAGCATTCGGTGGCAAAATTGTCACCCATAGTAGCAGGTGGGGAAAAGGAGGCCATCAACATCGGTTGATGTCGGCAAAATTGCCACGCATGGCAGATAACTCAGCTGATGTTGGAAAAACTACCGTGCTTAGTAGTAAATCAGTCGACATCAACAAAAGTCCCGCATGCAGTCCACGACATTGGGTGGTAAAATTACCACTCACAACATTAGGCGGTAAAAAAGGCCTGCAAAACACAAAAAAAGGCCTGCCCAATGGGCAGAGGAGCAGGCCACACGCAAAATGAGGTAGCAAGCATGGTCCCAACAGATTTATGATGTCAGCTACAATGTTTTCCCTCTTCCCAATGAAGACTCAAGCAACCACTTGCAAGCAAAAGGCCAATGAGACTCCTCTTGGCTCTTCCCATATAAATACGCAGACTTGGTCATTTTTAAAGGATCTTCTCCAATTTTGTAAAAGAGCACAACTCTCCAAATTCTCCACTTGAATCAATAAAATATATTTTTTGCCTCCATCTTGGATAGATTATCTGTGTATGTTATGAGTATTATTTGTGTTTAGTCATTATCTCCGATGCTTGCACAGGTTAATTCCAATAGACCAGCCATCTACAAGGCGCTGGTTCTGCAGCTGAAAGGAGAAGAGCAATATTTGAGAAGGATAGAATAGAGGAATTTGCTTACAAGTGTGCATTCTACAGCACCTTGGTAAACCTCTATTATGTATTTTCCATTATAGCCTCCCTGTTAGTCCTAGCAACCTGGTTCTTCTGCCAGATGTGTAGAGTATATTTGCATTTTTCTTGATTCTGAGAGTGGATGTGGAAGGTCAACCTTTATTTTGGTGTATCACCTCTTTAGAGTAGGCTGTTTGTTTTCCTGTATTTTCTTCTCCCTTTTCATCCCCCCAGTTTATAGCTATATATATACCTGCCTGTCCATTATTTTTGCACTACCTAAAATAAACAAGATACATCAGAGGGAACTAGCCCATACCTAGAGACTCTCCTCTCCTGCTTCGCCATCCCACAGGTGAGAGAGGAGTTTCCATGTTGCGGGGAAAAGGCAGGAACCTATTTTCCTGCCACCAGGTGCAATCTCCAGTCGTCAACAGACCTTACCAAGTGACTAAAAGTCATCTAGGAATGTTTGACCATCACAATCATACTTAACTTAGGCTTGAAAGGAGGTATAAAGGTCTATAAGGACTAACAAGGCAAGTTTGAATCTTGACCAAATAGTGGACTGAGTATACACCCCTTCCAACCCATGCTATGAACAATAACCAAGTATCAATGATGGACCATGACTTAAGCTATAAGGTTGACCAATTTTTATGTTTGGGACTAGAAAGTGACCAACAATTACTCCCCCAAGTACTTATGCTTGTGAATTCTTGTCTAAAGCTTATATTTTATGTTTATTCTACTAAAAAGAAACTAATACATTTTCCCCTTGGATTACTATTACATACATCTAACATGGTTGGCATAGAAAAATAGGACCACCAAAGGACCTATAGGATGTGTAAGACGAAATTATCCTAGATTGAAGTCACATAGATGTAGCTCCACCCACTAAGTGTAGTGCCTAGTGATTTAGTTTTATCCGTATGCCTATACTATGGTTGCCCATGACAACCATACATCCATAATACCTCTATTTGTTGTCCATATGATTTGGTCATGCCTAATAATCTATAACATTTATATGTGGGATTGCTTAGATAACACTACCTTGAGCCCACCTCTTCACTTGTGGGAGGGCATTATCTATATCATGAAGTAACCCATTAGGTCTATACATGGGAAACCTATTATATATCTAAATTATGAATACTATAATTGGTCCCATGGTTTATTAACCCCTAATTAGTATCTCATATAAATCATACACTAGCTACACCCATATCACTAATCCTAAATCATATATTTTTCCCTTTTGTAGAATCAAGAGACATCAGGTGGTGATATATAGTGGAATGGCCCTATATGACTTATGAAAGAACACGTGTCATTATAAGTTAGATAAAATCCTTATAAATGTCTAAAATGCCTAAAATGTAAAAATAAAAACTACATAAGCCAAATACCCTCCTATCATATCTATATGATATAGTATCCCACTAGAATAGTACTCACCTCTTATCCATCATATTTAGGGTATTTTAGACCACAAGTACGCCCACAATCACTAACCTCAAGATAACATGGACATCATCTAAGGTGATTTACATCTTTAAAATTTCCCCAACACTACCCATTTTAATGTGTCATTTAATATCTCCCATCACCTAATAAATATGGAGATAATCTCCACACAAAGAGTCACCTAATATATCTTAATAATACCACCAAAGTAGAGTATGGTGAATTGTGCATGTACACTTATTGATAATATCTCTAGCATATTTAGTAGCCACATCACATCCAAGAGTCTCCAAAATATCTATCATATCTAAAAAATATCAAACAACAAAGCATAGTTATATTTTAATCCTTAAATCTAATATAAATGCTCAAAATTATTAGAAATTAAAAAATACATTTTCTCCCTTTTTTCTTGCACTATATTATTAAAAGAGGTAGCATGGTACATCCAAAAATATATGCTAAGAAATGGATTATAAGCTGACATGATTTTAGAAAAAGTGTGATGGACTACATTATTTTTTTGGACCATTTATCTATTCATTTTATTATATGTATTCCATATAGGGACTTTTCTGGTTGGTCTGAGGATACCATTTAGTTGCAGCATATCTATGTTAGTTGTTTGTTTCATGATAGATTTCCTAGTATATATGAGCACTTTAGTATGAGCATATTACCAAATATTCTAGGATTGTATATGGGTTCTCATAAAATATATGGCATGCACATGTATTAATAGAACATGTAATCACCTAGGGGAGAGAGGTTAGTGTACTACCATAGAGTTGTTTTTGATTTCAGTTAGGGAGGTAAATACCTTAGATATTATTGAAGATGGTGATGATGTAGGTTGTATGATAGATTATACCTAATATTGGACACATTCATGATGGGATATATTATTCCTTATTATTGTATAGAAAATTTCTATAGGTATTGATGTACAACCTAACATTGTAATGGGAAGATAATGATATGATGGATAAGAAGATAAAAAATTTGATGTCCCTCCTATTGGTTTAGGTATTTATAGACATTATACTAGAATATTTAATAATTTTATCACTTATTTCTTATATATTTTTAATCTTTGTAAATATCCTATGTCATTTAGGCAATGATTACTTACTTGTCACATCCATGATGATGCTACTATTTTTTATCCTATGGAAAATGTCAAAAATACCTATATTTCTACTACAACTGAGTGAGATGAGTTGAGGAGAGAGTTTATAGAGTTCAGAGGCTAGTTAAATAGTCATTATATACCTCTATGATCTCCTACCATAGACATAGGTTAGGCTATATGTTTTGAGTATGTGTGACTCCAAGGTGAAAACACCAAGGTAATAGTACAATGTTCTAATTTATAAGAGAGATTAGCAATATATGACAATCATGCCACACATTATAGGTATAGATCATGATCTCTTCAAGTTAATAGTGGGATTTCCTCTTATATATCCCATATAATTATAGATCAAGAATATGATATTTATCTAGAGAGTTCACCAAGGTGTGTGTATGTGTGTGTGTGTGTGTGTGTGTGTGTGTGTGTGTGTGTGTGTGTGTGTGTGTGTGTGTGTGTGTGTGTGTGTGTGTGTGTGTGTGTGTGTGTGTGTGTGTGTGTGTGTGTGTGTGTGTGTGTATGTGTGTGTGTGATTAATGTAATCTAAATAAGATAAAACTATTTAATTTAACATTATGTAAAATAGGGAATTTTATGTAAAAATTTGAATGTGAAAGAGAGATATTACACTTTCTATTTTTAGAATTGATAAGATAAAGAGTGAAGAGAGTCACTTACCTGATTTTTATTTTATATTTTTCACTTCCCATGTCAAAATCCTATAAATGAGTTTTAATTATCTCTATGACTAATCATATTAGAAAAAAATATTTTAAAACTTGTGTGGACACTATCAACTAAGCTTAGATACTTGGAATGACCAATTCTATATAGGATGTATTGGTATTGTCCAAGTTGACTGTATTATTTTTCCTAGTTTAGATCATGATATGTATGTCTATAAATATCTATTGTGCCAATATTACCCTTCAATTATATGCATAATATTTTTACCCTACCCTTAAGTTCAAATCACTAATTTTCATTTCAATACAAATATGACCTAGAAAGTACATTATTAAGTTGGGTTGGAATGACCTTAGCCATTCCCAAATAGGGCTAAGTGTTGCCTACACTACAAAAGAGGGATAAAACCACATATAGTTCTCCCACTAATGTTTGTACATTTCAAGTCAAGTAAATACAATTCTAAATGAAATTTTACTTAGGTTCTCATTAGGTAAAATCATGTAACTTATTTGTGTAATCAACTTTATTCCTATATAACATTCAAATCTTTGCTAAAGTGGGATATCAGTAAGCTAGATATTTGTTTTCTCTATGTATTTCTTGTCTTTGAATGAATTATTTTCCTAAAAAATATCTTAGGATTTTTACATACAATTATATAAAATGTTAATTAGGTAACTATTCATGTACACAAGCCAACCCTAAAAGATCTAAAAAGACAAAATAAAGTGACCCAAAGGGTTTCATACTCAACATATACCTAAAAGTCACACTAGGAAACTACAAGTAACATCAAACTCTAATGGTTGTTAGATTAGTCAAGACCTTATCGAAATAAAAAAATAAAGAGAGATGGACTAAAAAAGACCATGGATTCCTATGATAGACTAAAGAACTATCAAGAAAGTTTAGATAGAAGAATATAAAATCAAACTAACTAGACAAGAATGTGCAAGATCAATCCAATTGTGCCAATAAGTTCCATATTCAAAAGTGACAATCCATATATGTAAAGTCACATGAAAATAATTTTACAAATAAGGATAATAATACATTTGGTTGTATACACTCACCTATGCCCAAGAATCTTGTAATTAAAAATTATTTATACATATTACCATTCCCTTATTTGATTTCAAATCCTTTTCTAACACTTCCATGAATTGTTTCTTCTTATGGTTGAAATCCCCAACTAATCAAGTGTCTAAACATGCCACAAAATTCTCTCCCTCTTTCACATCTTCTTGATATGGCATATTCATTGTATTGAATGTATCCCTCTCAATATTATTCATTTGTTCTGGTTATGGTCTCCTTTGCATCTCTATACATTCATCTAAATTAGTTATTCAATACTTTAAATTTTCATCTCTAGTAGATACTTCATATATGATGTAAATGGTTTCCTTTTCTTCAATGGAAGATTATTTCCCAAATTATTGATTCATCTTCCCCATTGTATGTCTCACACCTTCTCTCTTTGGTTCTATACAAATTTTTTAATAATCTCTAGGCAAAACCACTATTTCACCTCCAATTTTATCTCATAAACCTAATCTACTATGTATTTCAAAAATTAGGGTGTTATTTGAAACTAACATCATTCCCTAGTTGTTCTAAATCTCAAAATTCCTTATTTTATCACTCAAATGATAATTTTTCTTGATTAAATATTCCTCAAACTTATAATATTTCAAACATTTAATTTGTAAATTACCATTTCAAATGCAATTCTTTCCTTTTTATAGATTAATGTGCATTTAATAAATTCACCTTCTCCATTCAATTGCATATGTGTGTTATCATCTCATCACATATGATGTTATAAAAATCCTCATCCAATTATATTTAATGTGTTCTTATGTCATGTGTTCCCTCCATGTGCAACTATACCCCATGCATACAAGTCTTAAAACTTGTCCTTGTAACCTAGGCATTACTCCTTTCACTCATTTCTCTATGAATTATCACACATATATTATGACTTGTTTAATTTTTCACGTGTATCCAATCTTATGATTTTTCCTAGTCACATCCAATTATGTGCATTCATTTCTCCATTATTTGATCTCTAAACTTATCTTAAAAAAATCCAATCCTTTTCACTTCTCCCCACATAAGTATTTTCCAAGTCCTCTTGTAAATTTTATCCATCTTTACAAAGAAATCAATGTCATGAACTCTTTATCTTATTGATTCATAGCCATTGTGTCCCATATGTGTTTTTCCATGATGATGGACTATGCAAGTGGAGAAAAATGATAGATGCAATTACACTAAATGGATATAGAACATGTAAATTATATTTAAGTAGGAAATATTTTCCCAATTTTCTCAATAGATGCAATATTAAATTAAAATCAATATTGAAGTGGATATTTATGTTATTGAACAATGAAATTTTCATGGAAATCTCAAATTTACATAGGTTGAATAGTGTTCCCACTATGGTGGATAACAATCATTTTATTAATTCTAATAAAAATATATATTAGGGTTCCTCCATTAACCATCATCATATAAAATACCACTAATATATAATTTTATCATGACCAATACAAAAAATACAAAAAAATATAATTTCATTCAATTTTTACGGGAAACTGACCCGAACAACTAATTACATGTTTACATAAATAACACAAGGTAAACTTATTTTTTTTCAAATGGTATTTTTTACAAATATGTGATTTAACTATTTTGGTAATTAATGTAATAATCTAAGTAGATAAAAGACTTGAGTATATAAATCAGGGAATAAAATATTACAATATCAATAGTCATTTATTTATATAATAATTGATTTGTTTTCTTAGCCTAAAAATAGTAATAGATTACAAAGGGTGTACTTAACTAGAAAATATGACTAAAATAGATAAGTGGTAGGTTATAAAGTGATGTAAAATTAGGATAAAATTTCATTATTAGAAAAAAGGTGTCAAACCCTTCTTTGGATAATAATATGACCCTCTTTTCCAATAACACACTGCACTATTGACCTTTTGTTCAGTGATATTGACCTTATGAAGATAAAATAGTGAAACTTTGGGTAGACCTTCACTCTATTATAGGAAACATATGCTTAAGTGATTGAGATTTGGATCATTGTATGTGCTTCATTTTAACTAATTTCACTATGGAACCCTAAGCCTCCATGCTTGCTACAGTTTTGATGAACACAAGTATAAGAAGAGTGGCATTAGTAGGGTAGGTATGGCATGACCTAAACACCCCATGTTCTGGGTATTTTACACATATAAATACCTTTAAATGGGATCAAAATTGATGTAGTTATCCCAATATAAGTGTTCATGCAAATGAGAGTCATGTTAGTACGCCTTAGTATGATTGCTAATTTGAATACTTTGAATGTGAATTGAAATTATAAATATGATTAAAACTAATCTATAGGATATTGTATATGAATGTATGTATAAATAGGGGTAAATAATGATTAACTACCTTATTTTGCACAACTATTTTTAAGCTTGTTAATGATAATTTCCATCTAATGGAAAAATGAATGAGCGTGGTCTTTATATAGTGTTCTAATGCAAGTCAAGACATGAAATGAGTCTAGGCCAACCCTAAGATGATTTAATGGGGTGGGGTGGAAATATATCCATTAGGTTGAAATAAACTAAGGGTCAATAACACTACCCCCTTTTATAATAATGAGCTACACTATAGACCAAAGGGGCTGCACTATTGTCTAGGTGGATGTCACATATGAGAAAAGATTTAGGATGCTTAGGTGATGGATTAAAGTGGATTTTGGTATATCTGGGATTGGGATAGATGCATATAGAAGCTAAAAAAGGATCTATTATTAATTATATTTTTCACCTATTGTGAGTTCTTATTATTATGAGTGAGTTGTAGTATGTGGGAAATCTACTAACACAATGGAATCACCTTTAAGCTGTGGGACCTTAGAAAATTTAGTTAAACCTTTGTAGAAGGATGGATAACTTTCACTAATCTTATTTCAATTAATATATAACCAATTTACATCAAACTACAACTTTTTAGTGATATTTTTCTTAAATATGGTTTTTACTTGTGAGGAAACGAGTTTTAGAAAGAGTATTTAAAACTGGAAAATAGTGGTAAACTAAATAATTCTAGTGGAAATTAATTCTTGCTCGGAATAAACATAGTTGAATAATTAATATGCTAAATTTTATTGAAACACAATCTTATACAAATATGAAACCAAATGTAATATTGGGCATTTATCAAATAAGGAAAAAAGTTCTTTATCTTTCATTAGAAACGTTTTCAAAAGGGTAGAATTAATACCATAGATGAATCTATATGACTGAAACAAGACTTATATCATTCAAAAATTGCATACATATTTGTAAATACACAAAGATAAGATAATACACTGATGGAAAAAACTTAGTCTATTATTATTCTAAAGGTTACAACATGTAGATCAATTCTTCAAAGGTAGAATAATTTCTATAACATCAAAAAGATATCATGGGAATCACTCCCTTAAGATAGAGGAAGTTAACAAACCCTTACGCTCAGTTCTAGAGCAAGAAAATATGGAATATACATGTTATGTCATCCTTTCCATCTTGAAATGGAATCTTTAGTGGAGAGAAGGAGGAAAAGAAATATGAAACTATTGGATGATTTACCAAGTGTTGAAAGAAGAGAGAAATCAGTTGGAATCTTTTGGTCAAACCAACAACTCTCTTTGAGTCCTAATGCTAAAAACTCTCCCAAGAAATGGGGCACCAAAATGAATCATGACTTCATCAAAATTGAATGATTTTAACATTTGTATATTTTAAAACTATATTTGTAAATCCTAATTTGCAATTTATAATTGAGACATTTACAAATTTTAAGTCATTCAAATTGATAAAAAGGAAAGTATAAATTACAACGTAAGTTTATACAATTAAATCCATTCAACTTGTCAAAAGGAAAAGTGTGAATTACAAGTTAAACTTTTACAACTAAAGCATGATAGAAAATAACTAAAAATTACAAGTAGCTTTTTTCAACTTAAATTTAAGATCTATCAAAATGATAGTTGCAACTTCTAAATTTACAGTGTATCCTAATATAATTTTAGTTTATAGAATGTGTTTCAAATAATCAATTTATAAAAGTGATTTCTAAATATTCCTTGTCCTTTTTTTGTTGTGTCTTCTTGTTATAAGCATTGAAGCTATTGAATATCTCTTTAAGTCACTCTTCATCAGGACCAAATGTGTAAATATTATTAATTTCACATTCTAGTATTACCTCAGATAATTCTCTAAAATCAACTATGTAGATTTGGATATCCTTTCCACTTTGATCAAGAGTATTATGATAATTGATGAATCATTGGATGGAATTCAAGTTGAAAGTTGTATCATGTGATAATTATTTCTTAACTACCCCTTTGAACTTATCTTGGACCTCTTGAACATGACAAGGTTTATCTTGGTGATTTGTTGCATTACATGACAATTTACAAAGTGAATATTCAATATAATAAATTATATATGTGGCCTTGTCATGTGATCTTGGCCTTATAAATATTTTCACTAAGTATTTTTATTCTAAATTTATCTACCCTCTCCATCTCATCATGCTCTAAAAGATTTATGTTATCTTTTCTGACATGAGGGTGTCACTCTCAATTAGGTCAATGTCCTACAATTTGGGAAAGTAGAGGTTAATCCTTTCAACCTATTCTTTATATTTACTTATCTCTACTTTTAGAGATGCCCAATCATCCTTCAAAGTATTATAGTAGTCCATGGCTAGTTTTATCACTTTATTCCCTTTTATGATTATTTCATTAGCCTAGTCTTTTATATCTCTTCCAATGGTACTAATATCTATCATTTCCTTAAATTATTCTTTATCAGGGAACTAAGAGAGAGATTGAGTTAGTTAGGTATAATCAAGTGTATTTCATGGGTCTATAAATTTTTTTAAATCAGTTGTCAACTACTCAACTTTATTCTTCAGCTCATCTTTAGTGACCTTGTCACTGTACATTTTCTCAAAAAGATAACTTATACTTGTATAGACATCATTTTTTAGTCATTATCTTATTAGATGACCTAGGTGCACCTTAGATATCTAATAATCCCCCACCACTAAAACTTTATTTTATCTGTCTAGTGGGGGAACCACTATCTCCACTTATTTTTTGCTTCTTGCATCATATGATATTTTTTAGATGGTATTGGGGCCTTATTTTTTCATTTGGATGCCTCCAATAGAAAAAAATATAGATTTTTGGGACATATCATCTATTTCCTTTTCTTTGACACTGTTTATGTCAGCTAGCTTGGAGTGGCTACCTGTGAATTTTATGTTATTCCAATGGTGACTATTATTTATGAGTCTGTAACTAAAGATGCTACATTGGTGGTTATCATGATAATTTTCATATCTATCATTGATATTGTCATTAATTAATTGATTGATGATTTGTCTATCTCTTCCCCATTGGTGGGTTGAGTATCCATAGTTTTGTCTGTGGGTATCTATGTCTCCACCTCCTTGGTGGGTTCTTGGGTTAATATGATAATGGAAGAAGGAAAGGATACTTAGATGGGTGAAGTGGATGTGAATGTACTTATTAGGGGTAAAAAAGTTGGAAGTGACATAGGTGGAAAGGTAAGCACATGTGGTTGGAACAAGGGAACTTGTGGAAGGGTGGAGTCCAAGGTATCAAAATAATCAATCAATATAGTGGGAATGGCTAGAGTAGATGAAATGGGTAGAGTTATGGAAGATGAATATGGGGTTATATTTAACTCAATGGATGTAATAGATAGTGGGGTTTTAGTTAGAATGACTGAGTTAGAAGCTATGTATTATTGGGTGGTGTTGGTGATTAATGGTGTGATAGTGGATATAAGGGATGAGATGAGGATGAGATGAAATTGATTATGAAAGAAGGAGGTGAAGGTAAAGTTGGGATAACCAAATATAATAATTATCTTGTTTCTAAAGGAGTCACTTATAATAGGGATTCAGATAAAAGAGAAATTATTTGCATTAGTGGGCTCATGTAAACATGAGAATTAATAGTTTGCATTGACTAGATAGTGGAGACAGGAGGAGGGATTACTATAGTTTGTTAGATAGTAGTTGTGCCCTCTATGGAAACTAAAAGTGATTGATCCATTGGATAGGTTTTTGGCTCTTGGCTACTAGAATAATACCTTATTGCCTTTTACTTTTGTTTTCTTTTATGCAAGATAATTGGCCCCACTGCTTGATTTGCTTGAGTTCCACTACTAAAACCCTATATTATTGTTACCACTACACCTTTATCCTTCAATTTTATTAACCTATATGTGATATTTATGGTATATTTGGTTATTTTAACCCCCTTATTATTTATCTAGTTCAATGTTTTGTTTATAAATTGGGTGGTCCTATCTAAAAGGAAGAAAGATTTAAGGGTAGACCACCTGACTAGAGGAAGAGGTTGGAGATAGATTAATGTACCCTATCTAATGGTTGTTCCTCATTTTAAAAATCTTATAGAACTATTGTCATATTATAAGTCTTAATTTATTATAGGGTCATTCTAGAATAATGTTTCAAACTAACCTCCTCTTCATCCTACATATATTCCTAGTAATCTTCATAAAAATGAATGTGGGAATATGTGGTACCCACTATACTGGTAACATATCCAGTCACATAATAAAAGGGCCTAACATCGAGAGCTCTCAAGGTCATTTGAGTCATATCTACATCCACACATTTTTACTTAGATAGGGAAGGGAAGGTGTATTTCCCTATACTAATAAGGAAGTGGATCCCTATCTTATGCTTACTTGTTAAGAAATTGTGGGTCTCCACTCATTGCCTCACAAGTTCCATTAAGGCACATTTGTCACTTACATATCTAGGAAGGGTTTAAGGATACCCACTAAAACAACCAACCCTGATATATGAATATGTTAGGAACTAAATAAAGTATGACCCCTAATTTTCAATTTCTATTGTTACAGCATCAAAAAATCTTCTCTTCCCTAGTTCTTTTTCAAACATCATTATGATGTAGTAGATAAAAGTATCATTAACCCTTTTAAATTATTGTTTGCTTCCCTCTAAGGTGAGATAATGATAGTAGTTAAAAAATTTATTGATATGATCAGTAACTATGTTTAATCCTGAGAATACCCTCCTTTTTGATGAAATATAGACAAGGTAGGAAGTCATATAAAATTTTCATGTAGTTTGAACCTCCATCAACTGTTTCTGAATGGAGTTATTAATCAACTAGACCTAATTAATGTATTATTTGTTTTGATAGATTACCCATATATACTGGCATATCCAATCCTAATAATTCTTTGTATTTTGGTTCTATATAACTTTGTGTAAGAGTATAATGATGTCTCCTACTTCATCCTTGAAGTATATCCTAGCTAGGGTCTTAGGCATTCTCGTGGCTATAGATCTAGGGTTTTTAAATAATGTTATTCAAAACCCATAAATAGGATAAATTATTATCTTGATAGAAATTTTTAGAGGAATAAGGGGTAATATCTATGTAGCTTTCATATTCTTGGATCAGGAACACATTATCAATGAAATTTAGATCAAGATTCAGAATCTTATCCCCTTTATTATTTAATATTTCCCTCTTCTCAACATCATAGTGTTTAGTCATGGTGAGAACAAGTTTGGGGCTTTGTATTGAAAGTGGGAATGCTATAGCCTAGGGATTGTATATAATCTAAATATAATCATTCTATGATTCTGCATTGACTCTATACTAGAAGTTTGCTAGGTCTGTGTGACCTAGATCTATGTCAGTTATATTTTTGGTGTTTAAATCTAGGTTGGATGGGACACTAGGTCCCTTTGACTTGAAATTCATCTCTTTTCCAAACATGTATACTGGGTAAATTGGTGTGAGAAAACCAACTATAGAGTTTTATAGGATTTGGAATTGCAATTATAGGTTATTTATCCACTTTAAACTTGGTGGGGTTTTGTTATGATTTTGTAGTTAAAAAATCTAGTAGAGATATAATGTGCAACAGTAGTTGTAAAGTCCAACCAAAGTTGGTAGGATTTTAGTTTGTAATTACACTTTCAATATCTAAAAAAATATCTGGTGGGAAAATGGTTTACAAAGGAAAGTAAGACTTGTGATGGGAACTCAGATTTATTAAATCAAGGGGAATATCCATTGAGGTTTTTATGTGTTTCTACAACTAAAATCTACATAGTGTTTAATCTTTGAGAAGGCAGGAGAGATTTTTGCCTTGTAATTATGCCAGGGATCTTATGGGAACATTCTAAATTTTTTAATAGTTTTGAAAAACCCTAGATTTCTTGGAAAGATCTAAATAAATCACAATTCTATTGATGAAAACCCTAGAATGACAATAAAAAAAAACCTAGACCAATTTTTAGCAAGATTTAGATGTATGACTATAAAATTGGAAAAAAGTGAATAAAGATTTTGAGATTTTTTGAGAGAAACCTTAAGTATGATTTTGGAAAAGATAAACCTTGCTGAAAATAACAATGGTATAAAATGACATGAAAAATATCAAAAGAAAATAAAGTGACCTAGAAGAATACTAGAATGCATGTGCAGGTTGGAAATGGAGGTCAGTACATGCATTGTATTGCTTAGTGATGGAGGTTAGTGTTTGCATTGCATTTTCACTTGGCAACATAACTCTAGATTTGATTTGAAAATGTTAATTATCAATGTAAAAACCTAATTTTTATACCAAATCATTAAATTAATGTAAATCATAGTGGTAAATGGATGGATGGAAATAAAGCAGGTTGTTAGAATCACTTTGCAAGCTTGTAACTTGTAAAATTGTCATTTTATTTTTAGTCTCTGCTTTCTACTGAGGGGTTTTTTTGGAGGCATGGAATTCTTTAGAAGTGGATAGTGGAGCCCCAGTTACACTTTTCAAATTTATAAAGTGTAGTGAGATATTTGATTCCCTCTAGGTTATGGTAAAAGGTAAAAGGCAGAGTCTATGTATCACTTTGTAAATTTTCAATTTGTAAAGTGTAGAGAGTTGTAATTCCTATTGGTATCAATGAAGATAATAAAATGTAGTCTTGATTACACTTTGTAACCTTTTAAAGTTGAAAAGTGTAATGCAAGTTTTGACTCCTACTAGGTATTGGGTAAGTGAGAAAGTAGAGGTTTGGGTGCACTTTATAAATTTGCAAATTTGCAAATGACATATAAATCTCTAGTTTGAGCTTGGATCTTGGAAAAAGGTATTTAGGTCACTTTTAAAGCCTTTTCTCAAAAACCATTATGGGTCTCCTTTAAGGCATTAGGTTTTTTTGATATTTTTGGCACAAAATATCAACATTTTTGGTGACCTCTATGTGGTGATTGTCTGTTAATCAATTCTTTTCTAGTATCCTTCTAGTTCATTGGGCATGGAGTCATTTTAATTTTAACACATTCTACCTAGAGAAGAAACAAAACTAGGAATTGCCTAAACAAGAACAAAATAGGGAAAATAAAATAGAAACAAACTAAGGAAATAAAACTCTTAATGAGTTACAGATTGTGAGAAAACCGTTATTTGGGAAAACCAACTAAACCTAATATATACAAAAGTTTGGAAAGAATTCCAACCATAGAATCAAGATTTAAGGTATATCCCATTAAATGGGATATGCAAATTTGATCCATCAAGCCTGGATAGCTAGAATGCATTGGCTCCTTTACATTGTGTTATGATATATGGACCACTCCATATTGCATCAAAATTTGTATGCTTACCTAGCTTGGCTCTTTTAGCATCCCATTTCAGAATCATGTCTCCTTCATTGAATCTCTTGTCAGATGATTTTTTGTCAAAATTTCTCTTTATTTGAGCCTAATTTACTTCTTGAACTTGCATTGACTATTTCTTAACTTCTATCTCCATGAGTTCTGCTAACCGCATGGTCATTAAATCATTTTCAATTAATTCTAACTGATGATTAAGTTATATAAATTACAACTCTATTGAAAATGGAAGTCTAGCTTCCCTTCCATAAACCAACATGAATGGAGAATTGCCAATGACTCTTTTGGGAGTAATTCTATTATCCCAATGTGTTGATTTCAACTTAGTGTGTCATGTCCTTTGGTTATCCTCCATTTTCCTTTTAATAATCCTCATGATATTTTTATTGGTGGATTTTACCAAGACATTACCTTATAGGTAATAATTAGATGAGGTTTTTAGGTATATGTTATGTTTCACTACCCATTCACTCACCTGAGTACCCATAAAAGCTTTAGAATTGTATGAGATAATGGTCTAAAGAACACCAAATCTAGTGACAATGCCATCCATAAATTCCAAGATAGATGCTTCCATGACATATTTCAATACAACCACTTTAGTCTATCTAGTGAAATAATCAGTTTCTATAAGGACCCACTTATGGTTGGCACTTGATAGTGGATTGATCATGCAAATGAAATCTGATCCCCACTGGGCAAATGGATGGTCATCTTAGATTGGTTAGAGAGGGAGAGTTGTTAATCTTTGCTTTCCTACAAAGTTAGCACATTTCTCAAAATTATGCATCCATTTATGCATATCTTTGAATAGGTCAAGCTAATAATATCCTTCCCTCATTATTTTGATGGTAATGGTCCTTGCAGATAAATGGCCACTTGATGATCCATTATGAAACTCCTCAAGTACATTGGGGATTTGATCATGCTCAATGCACCTCAACATAAATCCATTAATATCTTTCCTAAATAAGATCCCATCAACAAGAGCATAAGGAATAGATTAGAGTTTGAAGTGTCTATTCTTGGATTATTGAATCTCATGTAGGTATTTTCCATTTTGTAAGAAGGTAGTCATGTTATTGAGCCAGTTGTTGTTTAGATGAGGGTTAGTTGGTTGGAATGCTTGTTGAACATTTACTACATTAGTTACTGCATTAGCATTTTATATCATAAGTAGGCTACTCACATAAGCCCTTTCCTCTTACAAGCTTAGTTATTTTGATGATCATGTCATATTCCATGAATTTCATGATCCAACCCACTCTCTTTTCATTTATTTCATAGCTTAATAGGAACTTCTGTACACTCTAGTTACTAACCATCATATGAATCTTATTTTTTGATATCATATGCCTAAATGTTTTAAGAGCTTTTATCACTATAAATACGTGCTTCTTAATAAAATTGTATCTTTCCTCCTAATATTTTAAGAACTAATTGAAAAAGGCTATAGGTTGCTCCAACTATTCTTCATTATGTTGGGTCAGAATAGTTGATATGCTACCTTCCCCTCCAAAAGCATAGAGAATGAAATCATTCTCATAATTGGGATTTACAAGGGCAGGATATTGAGAAATAACTTGCTTGATGACTTCAAAACTATTATTTCCTTCCCTTGTCCAGTTGAAACTAACCCCCTTTTTACGCATGGAAATAAGGGTTTTGGCCATGGAGGCAAAATTTAGAATGAACCTCCTCATAAATTTAATCTTCTCCAATAAACTTTGTAACCCTATTTATGGCTCAAAAGTGATAGTGAAGATATAACACTTACTCTCTCTAGGTCTATTTTAAGACATTATTTTGAAACTATGTGTCCCGGTAGTTTCCCTTCATGAACTATAAAAATGCATTTCTTTAGATTGAGGGAAACTCCAAACTCTCTGCACCTTTCAAAAAATTTCCTAAAGTGATCTAGGTGGTCAGTGGCCTATTTTGAATAAATAGTGATGTCATCTAGATACACTAGAATCATCTCATTGATCAAACCCTTGAAATCCATATCCATATCCCTTTAGAATATAGCATAAACATTATTTAGACTAAAAGGCATCTTTTTATAGGAAAATGTGTCCCATTTTGTAGTAAAAGTGATCTTGAACTGGTCATATTCTTGAACTAGGATTTGGTTATATCCATAATAACCATATAGAATGGAAAACCTTATAGATCTAACTAATGTTTGGAGGATTTTCTCCATGGGTGGAATGGGATAATGATCCTTCAAAGATGCTTTGTTTAGATCCTATAAATCTATACAAAGCCTAATTTATCCTTTATTTTTCCTAACAGAGACCAAGTTAGTAACCCAAGATGAGTGTTTGATAGGGAAAATTATGTTAGCTTCCATTAACTTGGACAACTCACTTTTCATCAAGGGCTCTATTTTTGGGTTTATTGGTCTCTATTTTTGTCTAATAGGCTTAGCATTTAGTTCAATCTCTATTATGTGTTGGGATAAGCTAGGTTTAAAACCCCTTAGATATTTATAACTCCATGCAAAGTTATCCTCAAATTATTAACACATTTTGATAAAATCTTGTTTTTCATAAGTGTTACATACCTTTCTAATTTTCAAAGCTTTGCCTTCTAAGATGACTATTGGCTTATAGTCTTCTTCCTTGACTATGAGATTTTTTTTTCTCACCCTTCAACTGATCAACAGAGTTGAAGATACTTTCCAAAGTAAAATGACCCATGGGAAAATTATTTGTCTTTGTTAGTGTAGTGTTTTTTCCCAATAGGTTTTGCCTACATGGCCGTATATCCTTTCTATGTATTAAAGCTTCCTTAGGTTAGTTATAAAGGGTACATAGGCTAATTTTATTTAATTTTAATTAGTTAATTAAGAAAATTAGAGGCTTCCTCATATTTCCATAATTTACTCTATATGTACCCCACTTTTCCTTTTTGGAAGGTTAATCAACTCATTCACATTTTACAATAGATAGGTTAATGCATATTTTTCCTCTCTTGGAATTTTGGAGCTCTCTCTCCAGGAATCAACATTGATTAAATAAACACTATTCAGAGACCTTGGCACACTTTTTCATGATATCAAAGCTATCCTGATAGTCTCATGCATTAGACTCCATTGTAAGATCATCTATGCATTCACCTTACTAGTTTTTCTTCTATCTTGGCTGCCATTTTTGACCTTGGAGGTGTTTTATTAATCTACCTCAAAAAATGTGTCAAAGGGAATTTGATGAACAATATTTTTGCATATATTTTTTGGGTTTTTTAAGATCTAAAATGGGTTTTTCTTATTTTTTTGATAAACTTCATAGATTTTCCAAAAAGTTCATTTCTTCCATATGGTTAGACATCTGTACAAATTAAGTAATACAACTTGCAAACCTTGATTTACTGTCCATAGACCAAATCAAGTTTTTAAACTCCTTCAACTTCTAAAAAATTAATTACTTGGAAGTGATAATATTTTTTCAGGGTAATTACTTAATTCTAGACCAAATCAGGCTTTCGGAGTGCGTCAACTTCTCCAACGTAATTACTTATAAGTAATCAGGTTTCTAAAGGGCAATTACTTGAAGTAATTAGGTTTCTTCAGTGTGACAACTTACTAGTAGAATAATTCAAGCTTTGGGGAAGTTTTAATTCTCTAAGAACCCAATCAACACTAGTTAGACCTATTTAGGTTTTTGGAGGTTGACTACTTATTACTCATTATTTGATTTATAAGTAATAAGTCATGTTGTTATAAGAACCCAATTTACACTAAGTAAAACCCACTCAGGTTTTTGGAGGTTGAATACTTACTACTCATTTACTTTATAAGTAAATTAGTTCAAAGAACCTAAATTACAATAAGAGACCCATTCAAGTTTTCAAAGAGATTTTACTCATTATTTTTTATAAGTAATGCAGTTGTAAGAATTCAAAGTTAAGCAACTACACAAACCCATGTGACATTTAGGAGGGCATCAAATTTGAGGTGAAAGGTAATGTTGGATTTTTAGATGAAACAAAAAAGTTTGGAAAAATGTTTTCCACTTTTGGAAAGAGTCCATGAATATGTGGGAGTAATAACCAGTAAGTGCTATAACTTTCAATCTATAGCTCCTTTTTGGGTGCCATTTTTTTTGAAAGTTCATATTTTATTGAGCTCTACACATTGGTGACATTGTTTTAGGGATTTTGTAACTCCATTTTTTACATGGTGTAATAGATTAAAACTCTCTTCAAACCTTTGTACCTTTCCTCTTGGACACATTATCGGTAGTTCCCAACATCCCTCTCATACTTTTTCACACTGATTTCTTATAGATGCATTCTCAACTGTGCCTAATATCTAAGACTAAGCATGTGTGAATTGTAACTTCATAGGGGCATTATTGATAGTTCAGGGGGTACTTGTACTATATGATTTCTAATTTTTACTTTCATTTCAATTTTACAAATTTTCTCATTCTAATCTACACTAATGGATCTAAACATCAAACCACTCACACCATTTAACTATCTAGAATGGAAGTCTAAAATATAACTTGCTTTAAGAGGTAAAAGACTCTATCAGATTACTATGGGTGAGGAAACTAAGCTATCTATAGATTTATAAAAGGTTAAGTGATAAAATATAGGTGATGAGGCCTATGGGTTTTTATGCCTATCAATGTCTCTCAACCTCCTATTTCATGTTGAATCTACAAAAACTCTAAATAAAGTTTGGACAATCCTAGACAATATTTTTAAAGTACAAGACATCATGAGGGGTCATGATCTAGAGAATGAGCTCATCACATTGATCCTAGGTGACTATGACACCATACAAGACTTTTTTACAAAGCTCAGACCACTCAGATTATAGTTGAAATAATGTGGCATTGAGAAAATAGATGACTAATTGATTCTATCTATGCTTGTAAAAGTAGGTCATGACTTTAGTTTTTGTCTCTACATTTCATGCTACCAAACATGCTCTTAGATCCACTTAGAAAATGCCATCATTTGAGAATTTTTCTATTGATCTAACTTGGGAGAAAGATAAGTTGGTTCAAATGGGTGTACTAAAGTATTTAAAATCACATGCCTTGATTGTCAATCAAGATAAGAAGCCTTATAACAGTGGAAAATATGAGAAGAAATAGTCTAAACCTGATCATGAGTATAAGAAGAATCAAAAATTAGATGCCAATATTAAGGCATTATCAAATGATTCCTCCTCAAGTGGGAAACCTAAGAAGGAGAAACTCAAATGCAACTTTTTAAAGAAACTTGGGCATGATGAATCTTAGTGCATGAAAAATAAGATTGACACCTTGACTAAGATGCTTGAGAAGAACAACATCAGTGTTCCTAAATCCTCATCTCAGAACACATCAAAATAATATTGTATAAAAGGTAAAGATAGAAAAAAGGGTAAAAAAAGGGCAAGGCACTTGTTGCAATAGCTTCTCATTCTTTGACTCAAGTGCTTCCTATCACATGGCCTCCTTAGAGGATCTATTTTTAGAAATAAAGCCATGTTTTATGCCTTTAATTCTCATGGGTGATGAAACTTTGGTAGAATTTAGTGGCAAAGGATTGGTATAAGTAAGTGATAGGACCTTAAATAATGTTCTGTGTATTCCTTCACTATCCACCAATCTTCTATCAGTGTATCAAATCACTCACATAGGTGTAGGGAAGTGATTTGAGCTCACACCTAATTTAGTGGTCATCAAAGAGATACATAGTGACATGATAGTGGATTATGGGAAGGGAAATCATTAGTCTAGGCTACATACCTTCTCACAATTTTCCCCAGATCAACCCTCAGTTGGACTACTTACTCATGTAGATGGGAATGGTTTGGATGTTTAAACTACCATTATCTAGAGTAACATAGTCATCAAGACATGGTTTTAGGGTTTCCTAAAATCAAATTATTGGATGACCTATGTAATGGATGTATTATTGGTAAGCATATAAAAGAGAAATATAATAAGGAAAAACAAGGAGAGTCAAATAGAAGCTAGAGATAGTCCATAGTGACTTAGTAGGATCATTTCCAAAACCTTCATTCAATAAGACAAGATACATGCTAATATTCATCGATGACTTTTCAAGGTACACCTAGGTATTTTTTCTCAAAAAAGAATTTTAAGGTATTTGATCACTTTAAGGACTTCAAGGAACTTGTGGAGAAGTAGTCAAAATATTCCATTAAAATATTAAGGATTGACAATGGAAAAGAGTATGTCAACAATAGGTTTGAGCAGTTTTACACATGAGAGGGGATTCAAATGCAACACACAATTATATATAGTCCTCATCTAAATGGTGTGACTGAATTCAAGAATCATACCTTGAAGGAAATGGCAAACTAAATGCTTTAATCAAAGTCTCTTGCTCCTTAGTATTGGGCCAAAGTAATCAACTATGTGTGTTACATTCAAAACTAAGTTCCACACAAAGCCTTAAAGGGAATCACTCCTTTTGAAGATTGGGATGGTCACAAGCTTGCAGTAGATCAATTTTGAGTGTTTAGATCACTAGTAATGGCCTATTTTCCCAAGAATAAATGCAAGGTAATAGACCTTCAGAGTCAGTCTTGCATCTTTATGGGGTATGTAGAGGGTGTTAAGGGATATAGGCTTTTCCATCCTAAAACTCATGAGTTGTTCATTGAAAATAGTGTCAAATTTTTTGAGGGCCCACCTGAACATAATCATGGCACTCTAAACTCTTCAAAAGTCTCATTGGACATTGATTCCACTTTTGATAGTGACGTAGATCCACCTCAAGATCCTCCTAATGATGGGGATGAATCTTCTTCTTCTTTAAGTTCAAGCAATGAGAGTAGTGATGAGGTTACTCCTCCATCTCACATTGACACTATAGATGATGAGGACTCACCTCCTAATTCTCCAATCTCATACAATTCTAGTCCTATTTGGTTTAGACAAACACTTCAAAGTGATAGAAGATGGGTTGGAAATACATCAGATACAAGGTAGACACAATCATAGTTTCAAAGGACATCACATGCCTACTTGGCCATTATCTCAAATCCACAAACCTTTCATGAGGCATCTAGCATTCTATAATGGGATTCTACTATATAGGAAGAGTACAATTCCCTAATCAAGAACAAAGAATGGGACTTGGTCCCTCTTCCTAAAAGAAGAAAATTGGTTTGATGTAAATGGGTTTATCAAACCAAGTATGGTAAAGATGGGTTAATCAATAAGTAAAAAGCTTATCTAGTTACAAAGGGTTTTTCTTAGGTGCCTGGCATAGACTACACTAAGACATTTGTTCTTATAGCCAAGATGATGTCTATAAGACTCTCTCTAGCCATCACAGTTGCACATCAGTGGGATGTTCATCAAATGGATGTAAAGAGTTCTTTTCTACGTGGTGAACTCAAGGAAGATATATATATATATATATATATATATATATATAGAAACCATAAGGCTTTGTGAAATACACCTCCTTGGTTTGAAAACTCAAGAAATCTATCTACTGACTCAAATAGGCCCCTCGAGCATGGTAAACTAAGATGGACTCCTTTCTCCTCACAGTCAGGTTAACAAGATGCCACTTAGATCTAAATGTCTACATCTTGTGGCAAAATGATTCTCTATTTATCCTAGTTCTCTATGTGGATGACTTACTAATTACAAGGAGCTCATGATCATCTATCTCAATAATGAAAACTACACTTTTGGATAGATTTTCAATGATAAACATGGGATTGCTACACTACTTTCTCAGGATTGTAATCATTTAGTCAGATTTAAGTATAACCTTATCACAATCCAAGTATTCTCTTGATTTACTTATAAGGTTTAACATGGTCGATTGTCAGCCAACTACTACTCCCTTCTTATCTAGTGTGAAGCTTGAGGCTGATTGTCCTACAACACTCATTGATGAAACTTCATATCAGCAACTCATGGGTAGTGTTATCTATCTCACACACACTAGACCTGACATATCTTATGTAGTTGGTTTGGTCTCCTAGTTTATGTAGGAGCCATATGAGTTGCATTGGAAAGTATCAAAGTGGATTATTCACTACATTCAAGGTTCACACAATTATGGGATATATTATAGAGTAAGAACAAAGGTTTATTTGATTAGATACATAGATTTAGATTGTGTTAGAAATATTCAAATTTAAAAGTCCACTTCATGTTACAATTTCTCACTTGGTTTGCATCCAATAAGTTGGTCATGAAAGAAACAACATGTAATTATTTTATCATCTATAGAGGTAAAATATAGAGGGGCTATCAATTCCACCACTGAAGTAATTTGGCTTTAGGGGATTCTAACTAAGTTTGGTGTCTAGTTTCATAAGCCAAAAATCATCTACTGTAATAACTAAATCACTATCTATATTTTCAATAATTTGGTTCTCCATCAAAGGACCAAGCACATAGAGATTCACATGCATTTCATCAGGGAGCTAATCAACAACTAAGTAATTGATCTTTAATACTATCCAACATCAAAGTAAATTAAATATATTCTAACCAAGCCTTTCATAGAGTAAATTTTTTCATTTGTGAGCTCTCATTAGGGTTAGGGCTGCTCCACCTTCTTCTTCCTCCTATGAAGTTTCATCACTATGTACTTGGGTACCTCATCAAGATTTCAATGCTAGGACCCAATTCTCATCTCACCTAAGCTATGCTTAAGGGGGGATATTAGTGTAGTGATTTTCCATTATGTTTTACCTACATGGCCATATGACCTTTCTATGTATTTAAGCTTCCTTACGTTAGTTATAAAGGGTCCATAAGCTAATTTTATTTAATTTAAATTAGTTAATTAAGAAAATTAGAGGCTTCCTCATGTTTCCCTAATTTTCTATATATGCACCCCACTTTTCCTTTTTGGAAGGTTAATTGACTCATTCACATTTTTCAATAGACAGGTTAATGCATATTTTTCCTCTCTTGGAATTTTGGATCTCTCTTTATAGGAATCAACATTGATTACTTAAATGCTATTTAAATATCTTGGCACACTCTTTCAATCTTCAACTAAATTATTTTCTCCCCATATTATTCTTGGAGATTTGAATTATTTTTGTTCCAGAATTCATCCTCATCTCACCTAAAATTAAAAATTTGTTGGTCATTGTCAAAAAATTGTCAGTTGGTTTCTTTGTCAAGAAAAGATGGTCTCACTATTATTTTTTCATGTTCATTATTTTACTTCTTAATCTCTTTAGGTATATTATATTGAGAAACCATTGAGGTCATGAAATAAAATCTTTATTTTGTGATAAAGGTATCACTTGAATATTTGAAGTGATAAAATCTTCCAATAGGTCCCAAACCCTATGTTTATAAGATCTTAGTAAGTTGTTCTTGTGATTTTTGACCTTATTTGTTGAATGATTAGTTCATTATCCCCAAAAACTTTTAATGACTATACTCCCCTTTCCTTGGCCAAATAGAGACCTAAAATCAATGATTCATATTCAACCATATTATTAGTGTAGATAAACTAAAGTATGAAATAATATAAATAACTCTCCTTTTGGAGAGAGATCAAAACAATACCTACATTTGCACCATTCCTGCTCCTTGAGCCATTGAAGTATAGTTTCCACATTTCATTGTTATCTTCAAGTGGTTTCATAAGATTTGGGATGATTTCACATCTTCATGAATGAAATACATACCAACCATGTTTCCTTGACATAATCATAAGTATCAAACTAGAGAGTTGATCCCCATTCATCTAGGTGAGTGTTTGGGATTTCTTCCATGGGTGTTGAAACCTCATGGTCAAGTTCTTCCTCTTGTTATTGCAATGTGAAATTCATATCCACAAGGATAGGAGTTCATGGTTAAATTTTGTCTTTAAAAATTGGCTCAATTATTATTGTCACTCTAGTCCCATGTCTTGTCTCTACCCTCCCATTTTTGTAGTGAAGTCTCGAGAAAGGTAGATAGAAAAATAGGGTGTAGGTCATAAATGATATATCTTGGGATACGGAAAAGCTTGGACATGTAATAATAGTAATGTTTAGACATTTTATAGTCTCAAGTATTTAGATAATAGTCCCATCTAATTGAACCATGCCTTTTGTGATAGGTGTATATTTAATACCAAGAGCATTTTGTTATTTTTTTAGGCATAATAGAACTGTTAGCCCCAAAGTCTATCATGTAGTTATGGAAAATATTTTTCTCGATTATGAGTGAAAGGTAAAAGGGAGAGGATTACAATTTTTACTTGCTTTTTTGTCCATTTGATGTTAACACAATTTAACAGTGGTAGTATATCCCATAACTGAGACCCTCTAGGTTAATTGGAATTTTTTTAGAGCCTCCTAAAGCGAGTCCATTTATGTTGGGATAGATAACACTTCCCATATATTAACATTCAAGTTAGTCTTTTTCATTTTCTCTACAATTTTGAAAGGAACTATACTAACATTTTATATTGCCTTTGTGGGATTTATGTCTTTTCTCATAAGATTTGGGGTTAGTAATTTTGAATTTGGTTGACCAATCAACACATTGGGTGGTTTTTTAACTATGTTACTTTTTGAAACCTCTTATACAACTTTAGAAGTTATAGCCTGGTCAACCTTGGGTGGTTCATCACCTATTATTTCCATTTTCTTAGAGCATGTAGTTGTTGCCACTAAATAACCACCATTAGTTAGTACTTCCTCTTTATTTATGTCACAAAAATCCTCCTCTTGATAGTTCAAAAGAGTGGTCTCATTTTGAGTATGTACTTGTACTTCTTTTTGATGAGAACTAGCTTCCTCTTTCTACTCTTGGGTGTTTGATATGATTTTTACCATCAATGCTTGATTAATAACACCATGAGGGCAAGCATTTTAATTATGTAATTGGGCACAAGGATAGAACCAATCATATTCTTGAACTAGGTTATTCTAAACAATAATGATAGATTTAGAAGTACTTGGGGAAGGTAGCACATGTATATTTGGAGGCTTTACTTGCATGGTTTGGATTTGGGGTTGTGAGTTACCTTAATATGGATGCATATTGGGTTGATATGTTTGGTTAACTAGTTGATAAGGCTTAAAATTTTGGGATTGTTTCCTTTTCATATATAATAACTCATTACCAAATATTTTAATAAGTGACTTAACCTCATACAAATATTTAGAAGGGGTTGGAGACAAATCTGGTTGATTGTTTGTTGTGGAAATTAGGGATATAGTGGGTTGTGTGGGAGGTAACTCTAGGAATAATGTCATTAGAGGCCAAGGAGCAATTTTTATAGCTTGAATGAGGTAAATTTTATATCTTATTTTTATTTCATAAGCATTGAAGAGTGTGGTTCCACCTATTGATTGAATCATGATAGCTATATCACTATTTAAAGCTCTCAAATAATATAAGAAAGCATTGTTCAAGGTTAGCTTGACCAACACCAATATTCTATTCCACATATTTTGAAAGTGGAAATTAAAATCACTCATGAGGATTCCATTTGATATTGGTTAATTTTTCAAATATATAGAGGTAGTCACTCTTATCCTCACCCTATGTGTATAGGGTAGACCCTAGATCATCCCAAACATGGATGGAATTGGGATGTAGACTTCTATACCACTATAAGACTTTTCGCTTAAATGATGATTCAATAAGTCTGATAGAAACATTTTATTAAGAAATGTTATGAACCAAAAAGATGTTGGTAACATATTAAATATGTTTAATGGGTGTGGTGGAAGTTTCACCAGTAAAATATGGAAGGCTTTTTAGAGCTCAGGTGGGTATATCATCATACTAGGCCAACATAAGTGGGTTTCCTCTATTGAATGGTATGAAATTATAATTCCTTAGGTCCATAGTACTCAAAATAACCCTTATTAGGCTAAGAAGTCTCAAACATATAATTTAATTAGTATCAACAACACATGTTTATTAATAAAAAACATTACAATATATACCAATTTTTTAATAACCATTTAGTCTAAAATAGTTAGTTGTTCAAATAGCTTAACTATTAACAACTAACACACTCCTACAGATTCTCCTCTCAATATTATTAGGTTATTTGTATTAACAAATCACTATTATTAATTTCACACTAATATAAGTTCATGTTATAATTTACCTCAACATACCCTCCCGTAGTGTGAACTAATAGACATTGGTTTTAACCCATAATGTGTTCATTACATTAAATGAAAATTTTATATTGAAGGTGAGATTCAATATAAAATTTATTTTTAAAAATGCCTCTCAAGACTTATTTGAAGACCACAATTTAAAAAGGACTTGACTCACAAGATTCAAGACTATGACTATATTGACTCACTCAATTTAAAAAGTAATGATACTTAATTACTTTTTAATACTATATTATCAATGAAAAATGACAATGAACTATTGTCTACAAAAATACTGACATCAATAAAATATGAAAAAATAACTAGACATAAAAAGCTTATAAACAAAATGACCCAAAATACTTAACACAAGACTTAAACAAATTCAAAATGAAAATCAATATAAAAAATTATACACTAAACATTATAAAACATGACTTAATAAATACAAAACAATTAAGTATTTAATAAATAAAAACTTATAAAATACATTAAAATAAAACCTAATATTTACATATAAAAAATAAACTAAAAGAGACATGACCTAAAAATACTACTAAACAAAAGCTTTTTAATTAAAAACTATTAAAAGAAAACTTTATATTACCAAAAAACTTAAATTTAAAAAACACATCAAAAAATAACTGAAACCAAACTAATAAATGGATAAAAACTAAATTGACTTAAATCTTTACAAAAGCAAAGAAATCATGTTCTAATAAAAGCAAAACTATGAATTAAAAACAAATGATAAAATCAAGTCTAAAAGATAAACTCTAAAACTAAAATATATGACTTGTTCCATCGCAATAAATGGAGATCCAAAGGAGAAATAGTCTCCTTCATCATCACCAAGGTGAGATGATGTAAAACATCATAGTCTAGAAAGAGTGTCGTGAATGTAGATAATGAGGTATGAGTTTGGAGCTGACCTAAGGCAGGCTTTAAAATGTCTCAATTTCAATCCAAATACCACTGAATGCAGGTTTGATTTGAGTTTATTCACTGACATTAGAATTTTGAGCTAAACAAAAATGTATGTCAATTAGGGTCTAGATCACAGATCATTATCCAAATGTAGAAAGAGATTGATAAATGTAATTCAAATCTAAGTTAGGGATCTAGAATCACATGAAAAGGAGATCGATCCTAGAGGTTGATGAATGGTGGTAGGTGCATGGTTGTCATAGGTGTCAAGTTCAATGCCTGAAGTATTATTTAACATCAAAACTGAATTAGATGATAGACTATCAACATGAAGATTTAGTGAGCTCAAATATATTAATAGAGTGTCAAATCTGATCAATAATAGTTTATATAGTCCAATTCACAACTGATTAGAGATCACAAATCAATCCAAATGAATTCTCCAATACACTTGATGAAAAGACCCTCACAAGATTTTGAAAAAATCAGTAAACTTTTCCAAACCAAAAAATTTAATAGACTCTTACAAAGATGTTGCACTTAGGAAATATTTTCTATGTTGTTTTTCTTCCTCATATCTAAAACATAGACAAAATACATATACACACATATATACATACATACATATATAATTTTTCTTTTTCCTTTTTCTAAGGATGCACACAATGAATAGTAATGAGTGGAAAAATTGTGGAAAGAATGACTACAGTGGAAGAAGAAAGTAAAATGTAGATGGGTGGTGGAGCTAACAAATTCTCACATGGTCAGCATTGAGAATTGATTGCCAATTTACAACAAGGGTAGATGAATACATGAATAGTAGTTACATGTGGTCTACACAATAATACTATTCAAAAATCATTTTGATGAAAAGTCATAGGTGAATGAAATGCATAGAGATGTCCCATCAAGGTGCCTAATTTGATACCAGATATTGAAAATAGCCCTTATTAGGATAGAGATGAAGGCTCAAACATAGAATTTAATCGATATTAACAACACACATTTATTAATCAGAAACATTATAATATATAAAAATAGTTGAATAACCATTTAGTCTAAAATAGTTAGTTTTTCAAAAAACTTAACTATTAACAACTAGCATACTCATATAAATTTTCCTCTTAATATTGCTACATGATTTATATTAAAAAATCACTATTATTAATTTCACTCTAATATAAGTTTACACTATAATTTACCTCAACACATAGTAGGAGGTATGAAACAATTGTGGGTATTTGTGGGAGACATAAATACATTTACATGATTTATTCTAGTATTAGATATAGCTAATTTTGATTTCTTTTTATATAGAAATGACAATTCTTGTTAGTTAGTCCTCTTACCTTTATTATATGATCTTCTCATATCTTTGGCATACATAAACTTGGATTTTCTAAATTAATAATCCAACAGAGTCACTAGGTGCTCTTGAAATGTGTATAAACCTTACATAATAATTATTGAGAGCAATACCAATCTCTTAGCTATGATCTTTGGCTCCCACTAGGCATGCCAAAAACTATTATCAATTAGATTTTGCACCTATTTTGAGTTTGTAATATGATGAGTGAGTTGAAGTATGTGGGAATTCAAAAGACATAATGGGATTACCTCTAAGTTATTGTACCTTGGAAAATTGAGATGAACCTCCAGAGAAGGTTGACTTCCTTTCACTAAGCTTAGTTCAATTAATATATAACTAGTTCACTTCAAACTATAGCTTCTTTATGATGTTGTTCCTAACTAGGGTTTTTACTTGTGAGGAAAAGAGTTTTAGAAAGTGTATTTAAAACTAGAAAATGGTGATGCACCAAAGAATTCTAGTGTAAATTAATACTTTCTTGAAATGAACACTATTGAATAATTAATATGCTAAAGTTTATTGAAGAACAATCTTGTATGAATATGAAACCAAAGATAATATTGGACATTTATCAGATAAGGAACAAAGTTCTTTATCTTTCATCAAAAAGTTTTCTAAAGGGAATAATCAATACCATAGATGAACATATATGATTAAAGAAAGACTTATATCATTCATAAATTTAATAGATAATTATACATACACAAAGATAACAAAATACAAGGAGGGCAAAAATTTAGTCTATTAGTATTCTCTAGGTTATAGTAGGTAGATCAATTATTTAAAGGTATAATAATTTCTCTAATAGAAAAAAGATATCATGGGCTATGCAAAAACCCCATATTTATACAAAAAATCACTCCCTTAAGAGAGAGGAAGTTAAAAAACCCTTATACTCAATTTGCAATCAAGACAATAGGGAATTGACATATAATGTCATCCTTTCTAGCTTGAAATGGCATCTTTAGTGTAATATAAGGAGGAAAATAAATATGCAACTACTGGATGCTTCACTAGGTGTTAAAAGAGGAGATAAATCCATTGGAGTATTTTCTCTAAACCAACAACTCAGTTTGAGTCCTAATGTTGAAAAATATCCTAAGAAATGGGGCACCAAAAAAAATCATGACTTGGTCAAAATTGAATCCTTTCAACATTTGGATATTTTAAAACTAAAATTGTAAAACTTAATTTGCAATTTTGAGTTTAGAATTTTACAAATTTTAAGTCATTCAACTCAAAAATAAAGAAAGCGAAAATTACAACATGAGTTTACACAATTAAAGCCATTCAACTTGTCAAAAAGAAAAGTACAAATTAAAAGTTGAAATTTTACAACTAAATCTTGATAGAAAGATAATTAAAAATTATAAGTGTCTCTTTTTAACTTAAAGTTAAGAGTTGTCAAAATGATAGTTGTAATTTTCAACTTGCAACATTACAATTTATTACAACAATTGTAGTTTATAGATTGTGTTTCAAATAATCAATCTACAACAGTTATTTATAAATATTCCTTATCCATTTTTTCTTGTATCTTCTAGATATAAGAATAAAATCCATTAAATATCTATTAAAGGTGTTATTCATCATGATAAAATGTGTAAAGATTGGTTATTTCACATTCTGCTATTACCTTAGATAGTTATCTAGAAGCAACTCTATTAACTTGGATATCCTTTCCCATTTGATCAAGAGTATAATGATACTTGATAAATTTATGGATGGAATACAAGTTGAAAGTTATATCATGTGTTGATTTTTTATTAAGTACCCCTTTGGATTTATTTTGGACCTCTTGAATAGGATCATGTTTATCTTAGTGATCTATTGCATCACATGATTTATAAAGTGAATCTTTAATATCGTAAATTATTTATGTGGCATTCACATGTGATCTTGGCCTTCTCAATAAGTTTAATGAGTATTTTGATTCTAAATTTAGTTTCTCTATCCATCTCTTCATGCTCTAAAATATTTTTTATTATTTTTTCTAACATGAGGGTATCACTCTCAATCAATTTAATGGCCTATAATTTGGGAAAGTGGAGGTTCAACCTCTCAACCTCTTATTCATATTTACTTATCTCTACCTTTAGATATACCTAATCATACTTCAAAGTATTATAGTATTCCATGATGAGTTATATCACTCTATTCCCTTTTGGGAATAGTTTATCAACCCAACATTTTGTATCTCTTCCCATAGTACCAATCCCTATCATTGCCTCAAATGTTTCTTTGTCCATGAACCGAGAGAGAGAGATTGAGTTGGTTGGGAAGAATCAAGTGGATTTTTTGGATCAATGAACTTTCTTAAGGTAAATATCAAATTCTCAACTTTATTCTTCAACTCATCATTAGTGACCTTGTCACTGTCCATTTTCTCAAAAAGAGAATTTATACTCATCTAGACATCATGTTTTAGTCATTATCTTGTTAGACAACCTAGGTGCACCTTAGATATTTGATAATCCCCCACCACTAAATCTTCCTTTTATTTGTCTAGTGGGGGAACTGCTATTTCCACATACTTTTCCCTTGTTTCATCATATGAGGTTTTAGAGATGGTATTTTGGCCTTTATTTGGTCATTTAGATGCCTCTAATAGACCAAAATCTAGATTGTTTAGAGATATCATCTATTTCATTTTTTTGACATTGATTATACTAGCCAACTTGGAGTGGCTACCTATGCATCCTATGTTATTCTAATGGCCATTATTATCTATGAGTCTATATATGAGGCTACTACATTGGTGGTTATCATGATAAGTGTTGTATCTACCATTGAGTCCTCCGCTAATGATTTGTCTATCTCTTCCCTATTATTGGGTTGAGTAGCCATAGATGTGTCTGTGGGTATCTCTATCACCACCTCCTTAGTGGGGGCTTAGGTTAATGTGATATTGGAAGAAGGCAAGGATGCTTGGATGGGTGAATTGGATGTGGTTGTGCTTACTATGGGTGTATACATTGGAAGTGACACATGTGGAAAGGTAGGCATGTGTGGTTATAACAAGGGAACTTATAAAAAGGTGGAGTCTAAGGATTAAAAAAATCAATCTACATAGTGTGAATGCCTAGAGTTGATGAAATGTGTAGAGTGATAGAAGATGAATATGGGGTTGTATCTAACCTAGTGGATATTATTGATAGTGGGGTTGCAATCATAATTACTAAGTCAGTAGCCATGTATTTCTTGGTGATGTTGATGATTAATGGTTTGAAAGTGGATATAGGGGATGAGATGGAAGTGATTGTAAAAGGAGGTGAAAGTGGAGTTGGGATAACCAACCGCACTGATTGACTTGCTACCAAAGGAGTCACTTTTATTAGGGAGTTGGATAAAAGAGTAATTATTTTCACTAGTGGGCTTGTGGAAATAGGAGAAGTAATTTCTTACACTGACTAGATAATGAAGATAGGAGGAGGAATTAATATATTTTGGGTAGATGCATAAATTTAGGGGATAAAAAGCATGACACAATGAAATATACAAGCCATTTTATATAAAGGGCATATGCCCTTTAAAAAAAAATTAGAATTAACAAAGGGTCAATCCTAACCCTAAAGGTAATAAGCCCTTTGGAAAGGGCATAGGCCATTTAGACTACAAAGGAAACATGCCCTTTGCAAAGGGCATATTCACTTTTGAAAGACATGTTTTTTAAAAAAAAAAAATTATAAGTATTTGTTTTGCAAGGATATATTTAGTAAAATAAATTTTAAGTATAAGTTTATAGTTAATTTTATATTTAAATGTAAACTTACACTTTAAATTGTTTTTACTAAATGTAATAGATTAAGACCACTCAACATCTTCTAAAATTGATTATAGAGCTTTAGGAGTTACCATTTAGAAGTTAGTTTTTCAAATTCCATTCCATTCAATACTTAGTTTTTAGAATTTTTGAATCAGAAGATAGAATGAGAAATGAGATTAAAAATAATTTTACGTATGTAATAGATATATACAATTTATTATGCCCCACAATTTACCTAATTGAGTATGCCCTACCTACTTAACCTATTTGGGTATGCCCTACCCTATTGAATACCCAAGCTTGAAGGTGGATTATTAAATAATTTGTGGGTTTTTCAATAAATGGGTCTATCAATATGCATAAATGACTGCCCTATATCAGGTAACTTGTAACATACCCATAGTCATGATATGATCACTTATACATGACATCTATTACATACCTATTACATATATGTATGCATTCACTCATACATGAAATCTACATGTAGTCATGATATGATAACTTACACTAGACATGAATGTATCTAGTCACCCTAATAGACTCCATTAGAAATATAATAAATTGAAAAACCATTCAAATTCATTCTAAAGAGATACCATTCACTCTAAAATAAATTTTAGATAGATGGTCAATCCATGCATTCTTAAAATGTAAATCTCATGAATTATTCCAAAGTCACATAGAATAAAGTCATATTATATCACTCCAAATTCACATAATAAACTCCCTCATTGAACCTCATCATCCCTAATCACTCCCTTATAAACTCTCTTATTCAATTATCATCCCTAATGATTCCCTCACTAGTTCTCATTGTCCCTTATTATTCCTAGTCATTCCCTCATTGGCTATCATCATCATTCATTATTGTTAATCACTCCCTTATCAACCCTCATCATACCTCATTATGTTTGATCATACCTAAACACTCCCTCATCAAACCTCATCAACCATAATCATACATAATAACTCTCTCATCATCCCTCATCATCCCTCATAACTCTCTCATTAATCATCATCATTTCTTATCATCCCTAGTCAATCCTTCATCATCTTTCATTGTCCCTCACCATCCATAATCAATCCATAAACCTTAAAAATCCTTAATCATCCCTAAGCACCCCCTCCTAATATATCCTCATCCCTCATTGTCCCTCATCATACCTAATCACTCCATCATCGCTAGACACTCCCTCATCTAGTAGAGTGTGTTCCAATGCAATAGTTAGTATAAAATTTGTTTCATACCAAAAAATATATTTTTAGATGAATCTTGAATGGTGTTTCAATTCCTTTTATTTTTATTGGAGTGTATTAGGGTGGTTATTCTCATTCATGTCTAGTATATTAGATAGGGTCATGATGGATTAATCTAGAGATATTTTTGAATGATTTACATGGTGAAAATAAGAAAATATCCTCATTGAATTTCATAGAAAAAATTCATTTTGAATAATGAGGGATGATGAAAAATGATGATGGATCAAAAATTGCCTCTTTGTTCTTGTTTTGTATGAGGTGAAATCCTTCTTCTAGACATAGTTATTTCCAAATCATTGAATGAAAGGGCCTGAGCATTTTGGATCTTATCATGTTTTTGAGTTATTATCAAAGTATGATGTGGTTCATGAGTATAAATTATTAGCATTTATGCCTCTTTATTATGGCATGTTTTCTCTTTGCATTAGAATATGTGTGCTTGTGTAGGAAATATGATAGGAAAGTGGAGAAGGGGTTGAGCTGAACTACCAATGCTTGCATCATTCCTTTGTGGTGTGGTCTCCATAATGTATGTTTAGTGTTTATCATTGAGGCTTCATTTTTAGGGATTCAAGTTAAGGGTTTAGTGTTCAATATTTATAGTTCAATATTTAGGATTGAATATTTAGGTTTTGGCATTTAGGTTTTAAGGTTTAGGGTTTATATAGTTTTAGGATTTAGGGTCTATGGTTTTGGGTTTGAGGTTTTATGGTTCTAGGTTTATGTTTTAGATTTCAAATTTCAAGGTTTAGGGTTTAGTGCTTAAGGTTTCAGGATTAAGGTTTATTGTTAAGAGTTTAGGGGTCAAGGTTTTGGGTTTTAGGTTTAGGGTTTGGGGTTCGATGTTTAGGTTTTAGGGTTCATGATTTTGAATTTTGTGGTTAAGGTTTAGTTTTTAATTCTAAGTATCTAAGGTTGAGGTTTTATAGTTTAATGTTTAGGATTTAGGATATTAGGCTTATAGTTTGGGCTTTAGGGTTAAGGGCTTAAAATTTAGGTTTTAGGACTTAGGGTCTAGGGTATAAAGTCTAGGGTTTAAGTTTTTAAGGTTATATGTTTAAGGTATAGGTTTTGGGGTTTAGGTTTTATTATTTTGGGTTTAAGGATAATGTATTAGGGTTAAGTGTTCAAGGTTTATAGTGTTTAGGGTTTAGGTTTAGGGTTTAATGTTTAAGGTTTATGGTGTTTAGGGTTTAGGTTTTAGGGTTAATGATTTAGGTGTAAATGGAGTGTACTAGGGTGATTAGATAAATTTGTGTCTTATATGAGTGACTGTATCATGAATACAAGAATATGTCATGTATGAGTGACAACATATCTACATGAAGTACTAGGTATGGGGTAGATGTAATGTATGAATTATTGTATCATTACTATATGTATGTTATAGGTTGAATGCTATAGTCTAACCATTTATACATATTTATAGACCATTGATTAAAAAACCCAAAAATCATTTAGGAATTCATATTGAATCCACCTTCAAACCTTTTACACAAATGTCCCTAGTCACTCCTTGATCTATATAGGTTAGAATGACCCTATCGTTTCAAGATATGGCTTAGCCAATTCCCCCTTTCCTTTCTCTATATAGGTGATAAAACAAGAATATGGTTTATGGACATAGGTTTAGTATTTATAAATTTTGGGTTTAAGGTTTATGGTTCAAGATTCACAACATAGGGTTTAGTGTATATGGATTAACATTCAGGGTTCAAGTTGTAGTGTTATGGCTTAGGAATTAGGATTTAGGGATTATTATTTATATTTTATGCTTAAAGGTTTGGGATTAATAGTTTGTGGCTTAAGAGACAATGCGTTTAGGGTTTAGGGTTAATGGTTTAGGTGTAAATGGAGTTCACTAGGGTAATTAGTTGCATTCATGTCCAATATGAGTGACCATATCATGATTATTGACTAAATTTGAATTTTAGTAAAATTGGGTTAACCCATACATATTAAAAATTTTCAAAAGTTCTTATATGTTTAATTAGGTCTTATGTCTGTCTAAATACCTTACCTATCCTTGCTCTAGCCTTGGTCCAAGCCTAGCTTCCTTGTACTAGTCCAGTCAACCAAAGTTAACCCTAGTCAAACATGGTAAAAGGATCAAATTGTTTTGAAATGTATTAATGTGGTCATTTAGGTGTTTTAAATTGTTCCTAAGTCATAAAATTGATCCTTTACTATGTCTTATATGAAAAAATGCCTTTTTAGTCATATTTTGGCTTATTTAATGACTTGTACAGACTTTAAAATGAATAATATTTATCACAAAGGTGAATTTCAATGTGGAATAGGTTAGGAGATGTTAGGAAGTGGTTAGAGTTAGTTTAAGAAGAATTTTCATGCAGAAAGAGGTAGTTTCTCCTTGAAAATAGGCCATTAACGGCACTTGTTTAGATTTGAGAATTCCACATTCAGATAAAAACATGGGATAGTGTCTCTTCAACTCCATAAAGTCATTTACACACTTGGTGTATTGAGAAAAGGTCAAAAAGTTTAGTTTTTTCTTTTATTTTATTTTTCTTGGCTTCACAAGCCAAAAAGGGTCAATTTTCCATGCTTGGTGTGAGCCATATAGGTAGATTTGGGATAAATTATCTTGGTGATTGAAATTAGTTTAATTCAATTTCAAATATATTGCAAGATTTTTTAGTTTAATGGTTTCTCCTTTATTAACTATCACTAATAAGCTAGGCAGTTTTTTATGCTTCTTCATCTAAGAAGGGTCACTATTTGAGATAGTTTTAGAATTATTTGATTTTTTTTGAAAAAAATTGGTTTCATATGTTTATTAAAAAATATTCATAGCTTTTCCCATCATCTTATCAATTTTGGAGACCTCAAGAACTCAATAAGCCTCTTCTAGGCTTGTTTAGGTTTGCCACTATCTGCTTTTTCATCTATAGGTACCTTAAAGGTGTTTTCCACATAGAGAAAGGTGTTTTTATGTTGTTTTAAATTTTTTATTAATGTATTTTATCCATTTGAGATATAAAAATTACATTTTAAGTGGTTTGAGAGCCTTACCCTTGCATATTCTTGTTCTTTCTATGCCTTTACCTGCATAGCACAATCAAATCAGTCACCTATAACCTTGATGATGTCATGTTGATGTTTTAGAGAGATGTACATGTTTTATATTTTGTTAATATACTTTGGTGTGTATTATTATTCTTAATGGAGGAATACAAGTTCTCTTGTAAGGGAGTTTTCATGTTATCCATATCAATTCTCTGCCCATGCATTTAAATTCTCACCTTCAGAGAGCTTAAACAAGGGGTTGAGATCATTTTTGAATTTGGAGGTGAGATGAGACCCCACTTGGAGCCCTTTCAAATTGAGTAAAACATAATAAGCTTTTATAAGGTGCTAGAATGGCCCAAAAGCTATGAGAATCCTTCCTAAGAATTAAGATTGTGTTTTAGGCCTATTATCCCTAAAAACACTAAATAGAGGTCTTAAATGTTGTTGAAAATGAAATATATCACAATAAAAATACCTTAAAATGATCCTAATTATTTGTATTTATAGCCTCTAACATGGTTAATAACTATGCAAAGTTTGAGAAGGTGAGAATCATTAGAGAAGGGTGAAATCTCAAAGTTACTCCCAAACCCACTGAAAATAGTTAGAGAGATCTACAAGGTTTCCAGTTTTAAAGGACCTTAGTACTCCAAGAAAGTAGACCAAAACATATCATTAAGTGAATGAATTAAATTTGGTTGGATAAGTTTATTGTAATACATAGACTAATCAGGGAGAGTAACACATGATTTTTGGGTCACTTAAGCTCACCCTCAGTTTGTACAAAGGTAGAATGCAACCACCTATAGCAGAACATGGTTCCTAGCCTAATCATGAGGTGACTTGTAAGAATGTAGATATCATGTTGGTTTTTAAAGTATATTCAATGTGATTAAAAAATATCTCACAGGTTTCTTAAAGGTGTTAATTACAGGACTTGGAGTTAACAATCATTTATAGGTCTACTTACGGTCACCTGTAAGTGACTATAGGTAGATTGTCAAATGAACTTGATGTCCATAAGGTAATTAGGATATATAAAGTAATTATAACATATGAAAATTTCCAAAATGGACTCTAGGTTTAATTTAAGGCCTTATAGGAATCATAACCAATCTTGGTCAAAGCTAAATAACACCTATAGGTAGGGATTTAGAGAAGATTATCTCAATCATAGTGATGATTAGATTATGATTAGTCTTGACTAGGAAAATGAGTTTGAGGTCAATAAAAGGGATAAATGATTATAATGATTCATGAAATATATTTGAACATATAATATAACCTCATTCAAGGCTAATAATAACACCTATAGGTAGGTGTCTCAATCATAGTAGTAAATAACACAGTCAGATAGGTAGGAAGGATTCTTGTTGAAGATTAAAACTATAGAGAAGAGGTTTTATGGTGAGATAATGTGATGAATGGTTATTAAAAATATAAACCATTATTTTTTCATAATTAATTACCTTTAATATTTAAAATCCACCATGGGAAGGACCCCAACACTGATACACATAGTCAACATTCAATACCCTGCAGATAGTGTACCTAAGAAAAGTCTACCTAGGAAATGGAATAAGTTAGAGGTATAAAACATGTCACCAAGAGATAATTTTTTTTACCAATAATACTTGGGAGGTGTATAATACCCTATAATTATTTTTTTCTGACCAAATAGGCCAATATGCCTTTATTCTATTTCAAAGATAAGGTACTTTTCACCTTGCAAGGACCCTACAAACATGGAAAAGGAGATCAAAACAAGGATAAAAGGTCTTAGATGATATTTAAAATTATTTTTGGAGCCAAGATACATAAAATATAAAATTTTAAACCTTTATAGAAGGTTTTAAATGAAATAGGGTGCTATATGCAATAAGACCTATAGACATACCTAGTTAAGTAGGGTACAAACCTAATTCCAAATAAGGAGTCACTTTTAATCCTAGAATTTAAAAATAATTATAATTATTTTAATCATAATAATGGGGGTGGAAATTATGTTTTAAAACTATATAATTTCATGGAAAGTGTCAATAGGGTTCTTTTAGCTCAAAAGTGTAGGGTAGACCTACTAGGCAACATTAGGGCTAATGCTAAAGTGGGGGTTTTTTCATTTCTAGCTCTTAGTGACATATGATAAGATTTGACACATGTTTATATGGTGTTTATAGAGGTTATTGAAATTTTATCTTGCATATAAATCCACCAAGAAGGCATTTTTGGCTTGAAATGAACTCAGACCTCACAGAATGCATGGATATGCCATGAGTGACCAACTTAAGATACTTGAAACTTCTTTGAAACTCTTCATGATGGCTCAAGATATTAAATTATGTTGTTAGGGTTTATAAATAATATTTAAGTGGCATTTTTTTAGATCTCTAGTGTCTTGTCTTTATGAATAAATGTTAAGACCAAAAATGATAATAAACCCTCATAAAAACCTCTCTTCAACCTGATGAAGGAGATATTAAAAATGGAATATCCAAATGAAATACAAATGATATGAAAAAAACTTGGAGATATATATTACTCTCTAGGGACCTGACACATGTAAGTAATGTGTACCCTAAATCTAATGATGGGGTATAATAGGGCTTATTTTGACAAATTTATGTGTTTTGTAGGTATGAAGATGTTTTAAAAGATTAAGTAACATTTAGGAGAGATATTAGGACTTTTTATAAGTCATAATTCCCATATATTTAGTTATATAATCTCCCAAGTGTGCCTACCATCTTATTCATCTTAGCCAGTCTAGTGGGTAGATAGTGAATACTTAGTGAAAAATGGTTAAACTCTAATAAGGAAGCCCTTTATGGGTTAGTTGATGAAATTTATGACTTAAAAACTCTTAAAACTTGTCATACCTCATTTTTAATGAATCAAATTGCATAATTAGAAAGGTTTTGGGTGCCAAATGTGAGAGGTGCATGAGACGGAGTCATTTTATAACTATTTGAGATGATTGCTCATGGATAGAGGAATAGGAACGATTTATTACCAATCCAATGTATGTGAGTGATTTTTGGTAACCCCTAAAATTAAAATAAATCATCATACCTGACCCTATTTAGTGGTGAGGAATTTTTTTGAAGGCAAATCATGAGGGCAGTTTCTTGTGCAAGCAAGGAGAATCTATGTCACATATAAAGGAGTTAGCTAAGTTGAGGGAAAATTGTCCTTATTTTACTTGAAGGAAAAATTTCATGCCTAATTATATGACTATAATAACTCCTATTTTCTTTAAAAGTGTCTTAGTGACTCTTGAGCTTCACTTTCTCTCTATCCTCTCATATTTTTTATAAAATCTAGCCTTTTTGGCTATTGTATGGATCTCTCCACCTAGGTATGGTGAAGCCCTACCAATTTTTTTCCTTGAATTAATTAATAATTTTGTTTTACCTCATTCAATATTTCACTAATTACATGTTTTTATTTTTTTTCTTATGCAAGTGTATTTTGATTACCTTCGATGTTACTCTTCTTAGTACCTTGTGTAAATTAAAAGCTCTCTTTTGTAGGTAAAAAAAAGTGTCTAATGTGGATTTTAGCTATAGTGAGTAACTCATTCATTAGTTTTTATAGAATACCTATTGTCTAATTTCTCCTAGCCTAAGCTCTCTTCAAGACCCCATGCTTGAAACATTGATGTAGAAGAGGAGTGTTGAATTGGATGAAGTGTATGTATGGGATTCTCCTTGGTTCTAAGTGCATTATGAGTGGTGTGAGTAGACAATATATTTGGTGTATCAACTCCTCTTAATCAGATTCATTTTTATTTATCCTTATTCCCTTTTCACTCCCAAAAATTTATAAATAGGCTTGAGTTATAGTGATCTATCAAGGGAACTAGCCCTAATCTAGAGATCCACTTCAACTTTGGGTCACCCACAACCCTGAGCTAGTTATATTGTGACATTTTAATGAGGAGTGAGTTTTCATCTCATAAAAGGGTGTAAGTTCAAGTGATAATTTTTTTTCCATGCCTAGTGGGACACTTTTTCTAAGAATTTGAGGAGTTTTGGTGTTCGCCTCAAGATATCAGCCTTTAGATGTAATTCCACTAAGCACCAAAGGTGAATCCAAGCATAAATATACTAGTTAAGTAGTCCAAGTAATCTATTTGAGGTTTTTTATTGTTATATTATCTTCTCATTAATGATTCATGGATTATTTTGATGTTGAGTTTTTCCTAACACAAGTTGGGGAGACATATCCATCTTTGCCTATTCCCCCTAAATATGAACAAGTCCTTAGCTAACCTTGTCATGATCCCTATCAATAATATGTTGCCTATTATAATCATTATCAAGCTTGTGCTTCAACTAGACTACATAATTCCTCTCCAATTCAATCCATTGAAAGTTTCAAGAAGACCCTCATTGGCTACAAAGATAATATGTTACACCTTGATACTAGAAATGGTTGTGGTCAAGTCATCCTTAGTGATTGTATCAAGAGTGTGAGGGATGAATTACAACTAGTCAAGAAATAATAGATGCCCATTGAGAGAGATAATTGGTAAGGCCTTACAGGTGAAATTTTTGATGTTTATGGTCTAATTTTTCACATAGAGGAGAGGTTGAAATCTCATCAACTTGATTAGTATTTGTAGCTCTAATACACCCCATATCAGCCTTCAAGTGCGTCCACTATGCCTATTCAAAACACTAATCCAATCATGTTTCAAACTACCTCAATCCCTTCATGCATTCCCAAAAGTTTCCCTTCTTGGAAGTCTATCTATGAGAGAATCCAAAGGAAGAGGGATACCACTATTGTAGAAGATTTTGGGAGAGGAAGGTTGATGTTGGAGGCTCATCTTGAAAAAGAGATTGAGTTGGCAAACCAACATCTAAAGTAATCCATCATGGTAGTAGAAAATGAGGTCTCTAAATGCGAAATTCCATCAATTGCATCTCATCCTCATGAAGCATCTTCTAGGTCTTGTTTCCCAAGATGGAAGGAAGTAGTGGCAGGTTTTGGAAAGAAAGAAAGAGGATGTCTAATTGCAGAAGTTGGAAGTGAATAAAAGACTAAACCTACTCAACTCCCTCCCACCCTTACCTAAGAAGCCTTATACCCTTCATCTAAAATTTATTTTACTCCCTTTCCTAATGAGTATCATATTTCCCCTCAACAGAAGATATTTCAAGAGAGCCTTACTAAATAAATTAAGGAATTAGAACTCAAAAAGGAGAATCTCTCATCAATCCTAGAGAATTTTGAAGTCAATAAAGCCATTAAACCCACACTTTCACGTCCTCCAATTGACCCATTATTCCCTTCTTCTACCACATTCTATCCAAAAGGGCCTATATCATGGGGATATAATGTAGATAATTTGAGTGAAGAGAGGTTATATTATAATGGAGAGGAACACATTACCCCTTGGAAGCCTTCTTGGGATGAAGTTCTTAGTTTTGAGATGCCTAGTATTGATATCACTAAAAGGGAGGATGAGATGGAAATTTGAAATTGGGGTGAAGATGAAGAGAAGATGAATTATTTTGAGGAAACTTCAGATTATGATGATGAGGAAGAATAACTTTCTTGTGTTGAAGAGGAGGTCTTAGAAGATTTTCTTTTGGAACCCAAAGAAGGAAAGAGTAAAGAGGTTGAAACAAGGGAGGTAAAAGATGAAGTCCTTTAAGAGATCTCAAGTACTAAAGAGGAAGTATTATTTTAATTTGAGTCTCATATCTATGATGACTAAGGAAATGAGAAAGAGGAGGTTTATAATGAAGTATTTTTGACTCCTAAGATTGAAGAAACAAAACTTGAAGAGGTAAATCTACCATTGCATCAAGAAGAAGACATGGGGTAGACTTATATGTAGATATTCAAGGAATATGAGGATTGTGAGAAGACAAAAATCCTAATAAGACAAGCCCAAAATGTTTAAGAGTAGGTATGTGTTTAGAGGCATCACTACCAAGAGATTAAAAACCATGATAGAACAATTTATGATGACTATGATTCTTTTGAAGATGACTTGAAGTTTGGTTCTAAAATCACATGTGAAACTACTCCTACCAATACCAAGGAGTTTAAACAAGAAAACCCCCATGAATTCTATGATACAATACTTATTGAAGTCTTTGAAGAGGCTATAACAAATTAGAAGGATAATGAGGCCTTTTAAAATGATATAGCCTTTCAACAAGTTATTCCATTCATAGATATACAAATCTACCATGGTGATAAAAAGGGACAATAATATGAAGCATGTTTCCAAGGTCAAGAAGACTTCATCTACTTTGGATACTTGTCTGAGATAATTCCATCAAAGGACATACCAAGCCAAGGAGCAAGTAAGAAGCATGAGTCATCTAGTACTATATCTAAAAGCAAGCATGCTTGGAATCCTCATTCATCTAGTGAGGAAAGAGATTTAAGGTAGTTTACTTTGATCTAAGAAGGGATGTATGTTTGGTTAGATATACATAATTAGTTTGTTTGATGTTGTGTCTTGTTTCCCCTAAGTGATTAGTAGAACAAATGTGACTTTTCTTTGTGTGTTTGTTTGGTTTTATTGTGTGTTATCTTTCCTTTGTGTGTTTTGAGGTCAATCAGCTATCTTTTCAGTTAGGTCAAGGTTTGATCATACTATTTTAGAGTGCATTTGAATCCCTTTACCCAATGGATGGGACAAAGCTATTGGTTCTTAACATAGACAAGCATATTACCCCTAGGAATTACAAAAAGTGTTGACCAAATTTAAATTTTATTCAAATTGGGTCAACCCCTATATATTTAAACTTTTCACCAAGTTCTTATATGTTTAATTAGGTCTGATGTGTGTCTAAATACCTTACCTATCCATGCTCTAGCCTTGGTCCAAGCCTAGCTTCCTTGTACTGGTCAAGTCAGCCAAAGTCAACCTTGGTCAAACATGGTAAAAGGATAAAACTATTTTAAAATGTCCTAATTTGGTCATTTAGGTGTTTTAAATTGTTCCTAAGTCATTAAATTGATCCTTTACCATGTCCCATATGCAAAAATGCATTTTTGGTCATATTTTAGCTTATTTAATGACTTGTATAGACTTTAAAAGGAAGTATATTTGTCAAAAAGGTGAATTTAAATGTGTATAAGGTCAAGAGATGTTAAGAAGTTATTAAATTAAGTTGAAGAAGCATTTTCATGTAGAAAGAGGTAGTTTTTCCTTGAAAATAGCCCATTAATGGCACTTGTATGGACTTGGGAAGTCCACCTTCAGATAAAAACATGGGATAGTGTCTATTAAACTATCTAAATTAATTTAAACACCTGATGTGCTGAGAAAATGTCAAAAGGTTTAATTTTTTCTTTTATTTTATTTTGCCTTCACAAGCTAAAATGGGTCAACTTTGCATGCTTGGTGTGAGTCATAAAAGTGGATTTGGGATAAATTATCTTGGGGATTTAAATTAATCTAATTATTATTCAAATATATCACAAAATTTTTCAATTTAATGGTTCCTCCTTTATGAACCATCACTAAGAAACTAGGCAGTTTTTTATGCTTCTTCATCTAAGAAGGGTCACTATTTGAGATAGTTTTAGAATTGTTTGCTTTGTTTTGAATTTTTTTATGGTTTCATATGTTTATTATGACATATTTGAAGGTTTTAACATCATATTATTAGTTTTGGAGACCTAAATAACTCAATAAGCCTCTTCTAGGCTTATTTAGGTTTACCATTATCTGCTTTTCTCATCTACAAGTGCCTTGAAGGTGTTTTGAGATTGTTTTAAAAGTTTTATTAATGGAGGTTATCTATTTTAGGGATAAAATTTTCATTTTAATTGGTTTGAGAGACTTACCCTTGCATTTTATTCCTCTTTTTATGCCTCTACTTGCATAACATAGTCAAATCAATCACCTATAGCCCTAATGATGTCATGTTAATGTTTTGGAGAGGTGTACATGTTTTCCATTTTATTAATATAATTTTGTGTGAATTATAATTCCTAATGGAGGCATAAAATTTCTATTTTAAGGGAGTTTTCATGTTATCCATATCAATTCTATGCCAATGCATCTAAATTCTCACCTTGAGAGAGTGTAAACAAGGGTTTGAGATAGTTTTTTGATTTTTGAGGTGAGATGAGTTCCCAATTAAAGCCCTTGAACATTAATGAAACCATGCTATGATTTTATGAGGTGCTATAATGGCCCAAAATATATGATAATCCTTCTTAGGAATTAAGACTATGTTTTAGGCCTAATGTCCCTAAAAACACAAAATAAATGTCTTCAATCTTTTTGGAAATGAAATATATCACAATAAAAAGATATTCCAATGCTCCTAATTATTTTTATTTGTATCCTATAACATGGAAAATAACTATTCAAATTTTGATAAGGTGAGAATCAGTATAAAAGGGTGATTTGAAACCTCAAAGTTACTCCCAAACCCACTAAAAATAGTTAGAGAGATCAACAGGGTAAGTTTTGAAGGACCTTAGTACTCCAAGATAGTATCCCAAAACATATAATCAAGTTAATTAATTAAATTTTGTTGGAGGAGATTATTTTAATCCATATACTACTCAAGGAGAGTAACACATGGTTTTTGGGTCACCTAAGCTCACCCTGAGTTCATACAAAGGAAGAATGCATCCACCTATAGTAAAACTTGGTTCCTAGCCTAATCATGAAGTGAATTTCAAGAATGAATATATCATTTTGATTTTTAAATGATATTCCATATTATTCAAAAATATCTCATAGGTTTCTTAAAGGTGTTAAGTATAGGACTTCGATTTAACAATCATCTATAGGTTTACTTACAATCACTTGTAAGTGACTATAGATAGACAGTCAAATTAGCTTGATATCTAGAAGGCTATTAAGATAGATAAAGTAAGAATAACATATTAAAATACACCAAATGGCCTTCATATTTAATGTAATGACTTTTATGAATCATAAACAAGCTTTTTCAAAGCTACGTAACACCTATAGGTAGGGATTTAGACAAGGTTGTCTCAGTCACAGTGATGATTGGATTATGCTTAGTCTTTACTAGGAAAATGAGTTTGAGGTAAAAAAAAGGTATAAATGATTCTCATAATTAATTAAATATATTTTAACATCAAATATAACCTCATTTAACACTAATAATGACACCTATAGGTAGGTGTCTCAATCATAACAGTAAATAACATAGTTAGATAGGCAGGAAGGATTGTTGTTGAAGCTGCAGAGAAGAGATTTTATGGTAAGATAAGGTGATGAATGGTTAGTAAAAATTTTAAACATGATATTTTCACAATTAATTATCTTTAATATTTCAAATTCATAATGGTAATGACCCCAACACTAATACACAGTCAACATTCAACACCCTATAGACAATGTACCTAAGAAAAGTCTACCTATGAAATGAAAGAAGTTAGTGGTGTAAAATATGTCACTAGGAGATAAAAATTTGTAGCAAGAATCCTTGGGAGATGGAGAGGACCCTTAATTTTTTTGACCAAATAGAGAAATATGCCTCTATTTTATCTCAGACGCAGGGCACTTTTCACCTTGCAAAAACCCTACAATCTTGGAAAAGGAGATCAAAAAATGGATTAGAGGTTTGGGAAACTCTTCAAGATGATTTTTAGAGCTTGGATAAAACACATTAAACCTATATATAATGTCTAAAATTAAATAGGGTGATCTATATTACAATACCTATAGGTAGACCTAGTTAGGTAGGGTACAAACCTAACTTCAAATAGGGAGTCACTTCTAATCTTACAATTTGAAAATAAATATAATGATTTTAATCATGTTCATGGGGGTGGAAATGATGTGTTAAAAATATATAATTGCATGTAGAGTGTCAATAGGGGTCTTCTATCTCAAATGTGTAAGGTAGACCTACTAAGCAACATTAGGCCTAATTCCAAAGTGGGGGTTCTTTTCATTTCTAGTTCTCAGTGAGCTATTATGAGATTTGAAACATGTTTTTAGGATTTTATAGGTTCTTGAGATTTTAAATTACAAATAAATCCACCAAGATGCCATTTTTCAGATTGAAATGAACTCAAAACTCATAGAATGGATGGAAATAACACGAGTGACCAACTTAATATGCTTGAAAATTCTCTAAAACTTTGAATGGTGGCTTAAGTTATTTAATGAGGTTGGAGGGGGTTATTAAGAATATTTAAATGGTATTTTTTCATATCTCCAGTGTCTAGTCTTTATGAACAAATGTTAAGACCATAAATGATAAGAACCATCACAAAACCTTCTCTTAGACCCTATGGAGGAGATATTGAAAATGGAGTATCCAAATTTAGTGGAAATGACATGAAAATAACTTGGAGATATATAAGACTCTCCAAGGACTTGACACATGAAATTGAGGTGCACCCTAGCTATACAAATGGGGTACAATAGGGCTTATTTTGACAAATTTGTGTGTTTTAGAGGTATGGAGAAGTTTCAAAAGATGAAATCACTTTTAGGAGAGATATTAGGACTTTTTATAATTATTAATTCCCATATATTTATTCATATAATCTCCCAAGTGTGCCTACCATCTTCTTCATCTCAGCTAGTCTAGTGGGCAAATAGTGAACACTTAGTGAAAAATGGTGAAACTCCAATTGGTAAGCCTTTTAAGGCTTGGTTGATGAACCTAATGACCTATAAACTATTAAAATGTGTCATCCCTCCTTGTTCATGGATCATATTGTATAATTGGAAAGGTTTTGGGTGCCAAGTGTGAGAGGTACATGAGAAGGAGTCATTTTGTAACTATTTGAGATGATTGCTCATGGATAGAGTAATAAGAATGATTGAGGACCAATAAAATTCATGTGAGGTATTTTAGGTAACCCCTCCCTTTTATATAAATCATCTTAATTAACCCTATTCAATGGTGATGTAGTTTTGTGAAGGCAAATCATGAGGGTAGTTTCTTGTGCAAGCAAAGAAAATTTGTCACATAAGGAGGAATTAGTTGAGTTGAGGGAAATTTGTCCTTATTTTCCTTGTAGGAAATATCTCATGACTAATTTTATTACTATCATAAAATATTCTCTTTTCTTGACAAGTGTCTTAGTGACTCTTGAGCTTCACTTTCTCTCTCTCCTCTCATAATTGTTATAAATTCTAACCTTTTGGGTGTTGTATGGATCTCTCCATCTAGGTATGGTGAATCCATACCAAATTTTTTACTTGAATTAATTAATTTTTTTGTTTTACCTCATTAATTATTTCACTAAGTTTATGTTTTGGTTTTTGGTCTTGTGCAAGTGTATTTTTCTTACCTTCACATGTTACTCTTCCTAATGCCTTATGTAAATTAAAAGCTCTCTTTTGTAGGTCAACAAGAAGTGTCTAATGTGAATTGAAAGTATAAATATTAGATCATTAATTATTGTTTCTTGAAGACCTATTTTCTAAGTTCTTCTAGCCTAAGCTCTCTTCAAGACCCAATGCTTGAAACATTGATGTAGAAGAGGAGTGTTGAATTGGATGAAGTGTATGTATGGGATTCTCCTTGGTTCAAAGTGCATTGTGAGTGGTGTGAGTAGACCATATATTTGGTGTATCACCTCCCCTATATTATATTCATTTTTAATTATCCTTCTCCCCTTTTCACTCCCCAAAAGTTATCAATAGGCTTGAGATATAGTGATACATCAAGGGAAATAGTCCTAATCTAGAGATCCACTTCAAATTTGGGTCACCCAAAGCCCTGAGGTGGTTTCATTGTGATAATTAAACAAGGAGAGACTTGTCATCTCCTAAAAGGGTGCAAGTTGAAGTGACAAAAATGACCACATGAATATATCATGTATGAGTGACCAAATACCTACATGTGGTACCATGTATGTGGTAGATGTAATATATGAATGATTATATCATTTCTATATATATGTTATAGGTTGCATATTTCAAGCTATTCATTTATGAATATTGATAAGACCATTAATTAAAGTTCATTTTCTAAGTTGAGAACAAGGTTGTTAAGAAGATTCCAAGATAAAGATAGTAAATTCCAAGTATAGTACATCTCTAACATTGTCGATTGAGTATAAAAATCTTATAAAGGTTTAATGTTATTATTTAAACACTATATAATACTTAAAATTAAAGTGATTCAAATAATTTCATAGTTAATCCAAGCCAATATCCTTTCATGTAAGTATATTAGGCCATCCAAACCTAAATAGTAGGTTTCCATTGATTTCTAATTCTTAAGAATGCAATAAAGGAAATTGGTTTCTTATCCTCAAAGATAGTCTCCAAACATCTTAATAAATATTTATAAGAATAATTTGATTAACTTAGATTAATAACAAATTTTCAATACCAAACACACTTATACATGATATTGTAACATTTATTAGGACTTAGTCAACTTTTTGGGCACTTTGGTGATCTAATTGGTGTTTTGAACTTGTGTAAAGATAGTTATTAGTTTTGTATCATTGTCTTGATATTTTCATTGAGTTTTTGAATTGAATGAGTCAAAAAAATAAGGTAGTTGTATACCTCTTTGTATCAAGTCCTTAAGAGGTATAATTTAGCCTAATAAGCATATAAAGGGTATAAGAATATAAAATTAAATGTAAACTTATAATTAACATCTATTTTAATAAATATATCTTTACAAAAAAAATACCTATTATTACAAAACAAAATAAAAATGTGTCTTTCAATATTAAATATAACCTTACAAAAAAATACTTCTAATTACAAAAATAAAACATTTCTTTCAAAAGGGCATACACCCTTTCAACATTTCAATATTATTTTGTGTTTTTACTCCAAATTTACCTTGGGTTTAGGATTGGGTAGGTCTGAACCTAGCTTAAAACTAGTCATGGAACAACCCACTTAGTTTCTAGGAAATTTAGGAGTTTTTTTCATCTTTGTTGACATATCTGATTAGGTAGTTTTTATTATTTAAAAATGTATATATGGGTTTGTAGAGGAGAAAGTGTAGTTTTAGATTATATATATATATATATATATATATATATATAGACACACACACACACACACACATGTTATAATATTATTTATAATTATTACTTAATTTATATATAACATACCTCATTATGGATTATATACATATCATAAAAAATTCCCTTATAAATTTATGAATATTAATCAAAATTTTATAAAACTTATATCTCAACAATCTACACATTATTAACTATGCTTTAAGAAAAATGATTTTCATGAAGTTAAGGTTGAAAAGTTATGTTCGTACACTTGCAGTTCTAATTTTATAGTTATCTTGACTTGTAAAACTATTTAAAAATTATATATATGATAAAAAATTAATAAAAAATATTCTAAACAATATTCAACATTTCGCCTATCCATATATGAAGTTTCATACAAAAATTTAATTGTTTACTAAAAAAAAGTGTGTTCATACACATGAAATATCCTTATATTTTAACAAAAATGATTAACTTATTATCATAAATGCATCTATTTCATGCACTTTTATCATCTGGGTATTAAAAATATTATATATTTATAAACTACACTCAAAATTCCATAATTCATGTTCTTATGTCATTGTCAACTTCCTTTTTGAAGTGTCTCTAATATTCTCTCCAAGTTCAACTATTAATATTTTTAGAAAAAAAAAGTGTCACTTTTAACCCCACCTTTTATCCCCCATTATCGTGCATATACACTTTTTTTGGATAATAGATATGTCCTCTATAGAAACTGATAGTGTTTGATCCATTGGCTAGGTTTATAACTCTTAGCTAATGGAAAAATCCCTTCTTGCCTTCTAATTCTACTTTCACTTATGCAAGAAATTTGGCCCCACTACCTAATTTGCTTCAATTTTGATGCTGAAGCCCTCTAATATTGTTGCCACTATGCCTTTATCCTTCACTTCTCTTAACCTATCTATGATATTCAGGGGATACTTGGTTATTATAACCCCTTGCTCATTAACCAGTTCAATGTTTTATTTATAACATGGGTGGTCCTCTCTAACAAGGAGAAGGATTCAGGTGTAGCCCCCCTAACTAGAGGAAGAGGTTAGAGATAGATTTGATTATCATAATATAACCTATCTACTAGTTGTTCCTAATCTTTCATTCTATAACTCATGCCATATTATAAGTCTTAATTTTTTCCAGGGTCATTCTAGAATAATCTCTCAATCTAACCTCTTCTTCATCTTTCATATCTACCCAATAATATTTATAAAATATTATTTGGGAATATGTGTCACCCATTATACTAGTAACATATCCAATCACATCATATAAAGGCCTAACATCGAGAGATCTAAAGGTCATTTGAGACATATCTACATCTACACATTTCACCTTAGATAGGGAAATACACATGTATCTCCCTATACTAATATGGAAGTGGATCCCTGTCTTATGCCTACTTGATAAAAACTTGTGGGTTTATAATAGTTGCCTCACAAGCTCCATTAAGGGCCACTTTTCACTTACATATCTAGGAAGGGTGTAAGGACAACCACTGAAACCACCAACCTTGATAAATGAATATGATGAGAAATAAATAAATTATTACCCCCAATTTATAATTTTTTTTGTTAAATCATCATAAAATATTCTCCTCCCTAGTTATTTTTCAAACATGATTATGATGTAGTAGACAAAATCATCATTAAGCCTTCTAAATTATTGTTTGATTCCCTCTAACATGAAATTAGGATAGTAGTTAAAAAAAAATTTGATTTTATTTGGCACTTTGTTTAATCCCAAGAATGCCCTCCATTTTGATAAAATATAGACAAGGTAGTAAGTCCTATAAAATTTTCCTATAGTTTGAACCTCCATCAACTATTTATGAATGGAGTCACTAATCAACTAGGCCCAGTAAATGTATTATTTATCTCCATGGATTAATTACATATATTAGTACATCTAATCCTGATAATTCTTTGTATTTGGGCTCCCTATAACTTTATACGAGAGTATAATGATGTCTCCTACTTCATCCTTGAAGTCTATCCTAGCTAAGGTCTTAGGCATTATCATGGTTATACATCTAGGGGTTTTTAACCATTGTTTGTTTAAAACCCATAAAGAGGATACATTATTATTTTGATAAATTTTTTTAGAGGAATCAAGAGTAATATCTATGAAGCTTTCATATTTTGAGATTAGGAACATAATATCAATGAAATCTGGATCAAGATTCAAAATCTTCTCCCTTTTATCATTTACTACTTCCCTCTTATCAACATCATAGTGTTTAGCCATGGTGAGCATAAGTTTGAGGATTTGTATTGAGAGTGGGAAAATTATATCTTGAGGAAAACCACTATCATAGATGCTCTGAATTCAATCATTTTTGAATTCTACATTGACTCTATTTTAGAGTTATACTAGTTCTGTGTGACCTAGATCTATGTCAGTTATCTCATTGATGTTTGACTATAGGTTATATGTGACACCAGGTATTTTTGACTTTAACTTCATCTCTTTTCTAGATATGTACACTAGGTAAATTGGTGTAAGAAAACAAACTATAAAGCTGGATGAGATTTAGACCTACAATTCTAGGTTATTTTTACACTTTGAAGTTGTCAAGGTTTTGTTATGCTTTTGTAGTTAAAATTTTGTAAAAGGTATAATTTTCAATAGAAATTGTAAATTTTGACCAAAGTCAACAAGATTTTAATTTGTAATTGCACTTACATTGTCTAAAACAAAGTTTGGGAATAAATTTTTTTGCAAAGGAAAGTCAAACTTCTAATGGGAACTCAAATTTGTTAAAGTAAGAGGAATCTCCATCAAGTTTTTTGTGTTTATACAACTAAAATCCTTGTGGGGTTTAATCTTTGAGAATGCAAGAGGGATTTTTACCTTATAACTACATAGGGGATCTTATGAGAATATTCTAGATCTTTTAACAATTTTGAAAAAACCTAGATTTATTGGAAAGATCTAAATAAATCATAACTATATTGAAAAAAACCCTAGAATGAAAATTATAAAAAACCTACACCAATTTTCAACAAGATTTAGACGTAGGACTATAAAATTGGAAAAAAATGAGTGAAGCTTTGCACAAATTTTTAAGAGAAACCTTAAGTATGATTTGGGAAATGATAAACCTTGCTAAAAATAACAATGGTAGCAAATGGCATGGAAAATACCAAAAGAAAAATAGGTGACCTAGAGGAATATTGTATATGTGTATGTAGGTTGGAAATGGAGATCGTTACTTGCATTACATTACTTGGAAAGGGAGGTTGGTACTTATTTTGCATTATCACTTGGTATTAAAGCTATATATTTGATTTTTAAATGTTAATTAACAACATAAAAACCTAATTTTTATACTAAATCATGAAATTAATTCTAAACATGATGGTAGATGGATGAATATTAGGAAAGTGGGTCATCAAAATCACTTTAAAATTTTAAAACTTGAAAAATTATGATTTGCTTTTTAATCTTTGCTTTACACTAAGGGGGTTTTTCGGAGGTGAGAAATTATTTGGAAGTGAGTAGCAAAACATTAATTACATTTTGAAACTTTTTAAAGTTTTAACGTGTAGTAAGAGTTCTAATTCTCACTAAGTTGTGGTGAAAGGTAAAAAGAAGAGTCTACGTTGAACTTTGAAAATTTGAAAGTTACAAAGTGTAGTGAGAGTCTTGATTCCTACTGGGATTGATGAAGAGTGGAAAGTAGAGTCCTAATTTCACTTTGTAACTTAAAAAAGTTTCAAAGTGTAATGCAAGTTTGAATTCCCACTATGTATTGGGTAAGTGGTAAAGCAAAGGTTTAGGTGTACTTTACAACTTTGCAAAGTTGAAAATTGCACAAAAATCTATGGTTTCTACTTGGGTCTTGGAGAAATGTATTTAGGTCACTTTTAAAGCCTTTTATTAAAACAAATTATGAGTCTCCCTTAAGGTATAAAGAGTTTTTGATATTTTTGGCATAAAATATCAATAGGGTCAAAATAGGACCTAATATAGGTCTAGGTCTAAGCTAAGGATAGGGTGGTCTCAAGTGACACTCATTGTATTGAATGATATTTTAGATCACTACATGTCCCCCTTTTATTCTATAAATTTAGCAAAGTAAAATGACTAGGATAAAATAAAGAGAGATGTACCTAGACTTACCTAAGAGGTAAATCCCATGAATTTGGGTTTGAATCTACTAACTATGCTCTATTGCATGTCCTAAAAATGAAACATATATGAATTAGTACTTAATAAATATTAAAATTAAAGACAAACTAAGTAAAAAGATGTGTGAGAGAGAGGAAATGAATGGATAAGCCTCACTAGGTACATAAACCAATGCAAAAACTTGGTGAAATCCTTTGTGTGTGTAGATGGTGATCAAATGATGAATAACTTAGACTAGGCTAATGGCTTGCCCAATCCCCATTTGTGGGTGGCTCAAGAAATCAATATGGCCTTGACTTCTTCATTTATCACCCCTATTTGGTGGATCAGAATCTATGGATATCTTGGATTGGACAAATAATTTGTCCAACCATCTTATATAGGTGGCTCAACAACTCAAGTAGGTTATGACTCCCTCATTACCTACCAATTTGTATTAGATACATCTAAAAATGAAATTTTGTGATGTCATATAACTATATAAGATGGATTTGGGCCACTCAAAACCTCTAAAATGTAAAATATATTAGGGGCCACTCAAGAATGCTAACTGCTATAGATGGAATGAGGCATCAATCTGGTGTGATCCTAGTGCAAAACTAGTGCATATGGTGTCTAGAGTATGCAATGTGTATAATGACATGTAGTTGTCATTCCATTTAATATAATTAGGGAAAAACTAAAAATATGGGAGTAATGTGTTGTGCAAATCCCTTGATTCTAATATTTATACATATGGATTCTGGACTGAGCCATAGTAATCTATGTATGTGCATATATGAAACTTAAATAAGAGTGATCATGATATGCATGATGCTCACAATCTGAACAAACCTATGCAATTCTATGTAAAAACTAAGTATATATTAAACATATTTGATAACCTATGACTAAGATTGTGCAAATATAAATTGTAATTATTGTACCTTTTTATCAATTCTAAAATATTCTATTTTTGAAGTTACTAGTCAATAGTGCAGTGGGTGGACTATAACATAGTAAAATTTTGGTAGTGTATTGTGATATTATCCAAAACTATTGTTTATAAAATAAACTAACATTGATTTATCTATATTTCACTACATTTTGTTGAGCTTGAGCTCTCCAATCTATGTTTTCATGCTAAAAATTATGTTTTGAATGCACTAGGATGGATTGATCTCTATGATGATCCCCTATGAATCCCTTTATTTTAAGGGGAGTTGTTGAGCCTCTATAATAACTATCCTAAAAAAAATATATGCATCATGTGTGTTAGACTAAAAGTATATGATTTCTACATGATAGACCAATATAATGTGTATACATGACATCAAAATGTAAATGATTTTGAGCATAAATTGTCAATGTACAATGTATGTTAGATCTATCATTCACAAGGTTGTCAAGATAGATATAAAAATGTAATCATGTATATGAATAACAAATTCAAATATAATTTGAGGAAACTACTTAGGGGGATGGGTTATGATGTCCATCAAGGCACCCAAGTAAGAAGGGGAGATGCGTGAGGTTCCTTATGACATTATAAACTGGGTGTGAAAGAAACAATCAAGAGACAAATGCCATGGCCATGAAACATACATGAAATCATACATAAAAACACATAGGCATGAAAAGTAGGCCAAGGGGCCAAAATACAAGGGGCATGGGTGCATGTCACTAACTCTGAGAAAGCCACACATATAAGGGCATATTAAAATGTCACATATGCATAGATCAATCTAGGTTAGCTTAAATCCACATGGAATTGCATGTTCAAATGTCTACATACATAATCAAGAAACATACGCAAGGACATGGGCACATGTCCAAAGCATACACACAATGAAAAGAATTGGATCAGAGCCAAAGAAAATTGGCATATTCAAATTCCCTCAAGTATATTTAGAAGTAAAGAGACACAATCAAATCTAAACTATCAAAGCTAAAAATGAAATTATGTATAATCATGTGTTTCAAATTTATAAGCAAAGATGTACATAAGCTGGGTCTATAGTAGTATTCAAATAAAAATTAGTGTAGTATAGGATGATCAATATAAATATATAATAAATGTTAAATATATGATGTGGAAACTAAAAATATATAACCTAGTAAATCAAAAGTTGTGTGTATGATGACTCCAATGGCATAATGTGTCAATGTTGAATTTGTGTATATGTGCTCCTAATGGGTGAGTAGTAGAAAATATGGATTTGGGTGGAGGAACTGAGTCTTGTAATAATATTTGAACACTTGAAAGGAACAAGTGAAGCATATAAGTATGATAAAACTGACTATACTAGCATAGATAACATATATAGTACCTAAAAAATAAAAGGAATGTAGACATGTATATCCATGCAATCTATTTTTTTTTTAAATTTTTTGAGAAAATATTTGAATGTTTTTATATTTTTGAGTAGAAGATATGTACAAAAAATATCAAAATAAAATTATTTACAAGGAGTAAGATAAAATAAATTATATATAAGTAACAAGATAACATACTAATTGATGAGTCTTATGAGAGACTCATTATCAATGTGACCTATATAAAAGGAAGAATGATTGCACATGGTGTGAAAAAGAAATCTAAGATTGGGAAAATGGATGTAATGAATAATATATAGATAAAGTTGGCTATGAAATGTGGCCATGAATATATGTAGCTGATTAAACTAGCCTATGAATTGTGGGGCTCCTGGTGACCCATTTGGTATAAGATGTTGTAATTAGCATGGATTCTCTATATGAATTATTTTGGGTACTCAACATTGATCTAGGAGTGAAGGGGGTAGAGATAATCTCTCTAAAATCCATTTCATGTTTATTATGTAGGTGTCTCTCTAATAAAGGTCTCAATGGGAGAGTGTGTATACATGGTAATGCTATAGAAGTAGACCTCACATGCACTAATGGCTCAACTAATATCTAAAGTGTGGTAATAGATGGAACTATTACTAGTGACTATTGTGTATATGGAAATGAAGTAGGTAAAGGATACTAATATGTAATTACCTCAATTGTAATAACCTATTTAACATGTATATACTTAATACATCTATGTATGGTGGAAGGGATGGATTAAATCTATTATATCCAAAACCTACCCAATAACATATCAAATATTCTAGTACTAAGTACCATTATGAATCTGGTGGCTACTTGTATGGGACCAACATGTAATGGAGGTACAATATCCCCAATGGATCTCTGGACATGGCCACTAAAGCCATGTATTTTTTAGATAAATATCCTGATCTAAATATCCCAAGTGACATATAAGTGTAATAATACACATATTAATTCTTAACCCATTATCAACCATGACACTCTAAATAAGATGATGATCAATTTAAGCTCATACAAAGAGTGTGTATAAATCTGAGTCATCATCAATGATCTCTAGTTATTAGAAAGTGATAAAAGGCCTAATTGGCATTGTAGTATTATACACACCAATAATATTATGTAGAGGGTGTGTGTCTATTGTATGAGTATGATAGGATGTTAGTGGTGGATGTGTCTGATAAGTATAATGAACACCTGAAGTGTTTGTTGCCTCATTAGATATTTGCTTTGGAAATGAATCATAAAATATTTTCATTGTTTTTGCTTCAATTGGTGGTGCTTTGGGTGTTTCTAAAGGAGTAGTCACATCAATGATATTAGCCTCTATCAAATATTGAATCTTATGTCCTAAGTTAATGCATCTATTCATAGTATGGATAAGGGCCCTATGATAATTAATTAATTATATTAACAATTATTTGAAAGAGTCCTAGTTTTATCAAACTATTTGATGGGATGGATAAATATGACATTGCATTCCAAAAATGACTAGAGAATGTGAGTTTGTGGTTTAAGAATATTCTTAAAATGTCTCCTCAGAGGAACTGATAAAACCAAATGAGGAGATATATCTGAGGCTATGTTGACTATCATATTTTACTCATTCTCATTGTCATTGGGACTCACCATGTATAGGAGCTTATTTTAAATCTTATTAGTGGAATACGACCCGATTGTGTACTTCAACTTTCCCAAGGAGAGAAGTTTGACTTCATGTTCCTTAATTGTATGAAATAAATCTATAAATGATGGAAACCTTTTGAATAATATAGATTCATGTAATGTTGCTAATAATCTTTGATTGAATATCTCCTAAATTTTTCTATCTACCATGGAGCTAGTCATATATACTAATATGGTTTTATATCACAAAAATTTTAAACTATTGGCTCATTAGATTTTTTATTTAGTTGAGAAAATTGTGCATATGAAACTCAGTCATTGATGTTGTTAAAAAAATTCCAAAAACATATATGTGAGTGGATTAAATTCTATGATGGATTGATTAGGGTGTCATATAACTTTTGTAATGAATAATCCTTTAAAATATAAGGTGAAAACTTAGTCAAAATCCAATCATTAAACATGTAATCCAAACATCATGTGTAAAAAGCAAGTAAATGATGCTCTGGGTCACCCTCACCATCATATAAAGTAAGCTTGGGTGCCACAAATATAGATGTCAAATAATTTACCACTATATGTTGTGCCAAAGGTGTATGTAGGAACACACGAGAGTCCAAGGCATGAGATGGTCTAGTGGCACTTTGTTGAAGATGTAAAACCTTGACATGTAGATAATACATATCTTGCCTAAGGGATTTTTAATCTTGAGAGAAGGGATGTGTACTATCCATAAGAAGTGTTGCCACTAGCGAGAGTTAGCTAGTTATAATAGGTTTTTTTAGATTTTGAGTTTCCCTTGTATTAGATGTAACATTACTATCATCTATGGGTTTAGAGGATTGACCTGTAGTGGACTTTAGAATCTCCTCTTGAATAATACAAATAAGGTCATCTTCCATATCTTAATTCTTAGAAATGAAATCTTTCAATTTTTCTTATTGGTCTCATCAAATTGGTTGTCAATTCTTCCATTGTAGGTCAGGAAGTGGGAAAACAAAAAATTGTATATTTTGAACCTTTTAAGAAATTAAATCTAAGAAAGATTGCATAAATAAAATAATGAATCATATCATATATTTTAAAATTAAATATTGAGCATATAAAATATAAGGATACAAACCCTAAGCTCATCTAAAGCTAGGATTTGGGCACTATTCAAAGTAAGTTGGGTTCACCAAAATGATTTAACTATTTCTAGAATTAATGTAAAACTCTAAGTACGTAAATCAAAGAATAAAATAATACAATAACAACAACCACTGATTTGTATTATATATATATATATATATATATATATATATATATATATATATATATATATATATATATATATATATATATATATATATAATTGGCCTAACAATAGTAATGAATTATAAAGGGTGTACTTAAATAGGAAACATGACTAAAATAGACAAGTAGTAAGATGGAAAGTGATGTAGAAGTAGGGAAAAGTGTCGATAGCATAAAATAGGTTTCAAAACCCTTTTTAGATAATAGTGTGACCCTCTTTGCAAATAACACACTATGATATTGACCATCTATGTAGTGATATTAATCCTATATAGATGAAATAATGAAACTTAGGTCAAACATATGTTCTATTTTGGGAAGCATGTGCCTACATGATCGAGACTTATATTGTCATTTGTGCTTCATTTTTTACTAATTTCACTATAAACCCCTAAGCCTCCATGTTTGTTAGGGTTTTTACAAACACAAGGACAATAAGAGTGGTGTTAGTAGGGTAGGATGGACATGACCTAAACACCCCATGTGTTGATAATTACCTACATACCAATACCTCAAATGGGGATCAATCCTGATGTAGTTATCCCTTCTAAGTTCTGGTGCAAGTGAGAGTGATGATAGTATGCTTGAGTATGAATGTCAATTTTAATTATTTGAGTGTGACTTAAAAATATAATTATGATTAAAACTGATCTTTGGGATGTTATAGATGGATGTATGCAAAAATATGGGTAAATATAGATTAATGACCTTAAATTTAATAACTATTTCTAAGTTTGTTAAAGAGAATTACCATCTAAGGGATAAATAAATGAGAGTGGTCTTTATATAGTGTTATAATGTTATTAAATACATGAAATAATTTTAGTCCAATCCTAAGATGCTTCAAGGGGTGTAAATATATTCTTTGGGGTGAAAGAAGCTAAGGGTCAATAGTGTTTCCCCCTCTGTTAATAGTGCACTATGCTATAGACTAAAGGGGCTGATTTATTATCCAGGTGGTTGACACATGTGAAATTTTTTTTGGGATGCCTACATGATGGCTTAATATGTATTTTGGTATATCTGGGCTTGGGCTAGATGTACATAGAATCTATAAAAGCATCAAAGAGGCCCTAAGATAGGTCTAGGGCTAGGTTGGTCTCAGGTGACACTCATTGCATTAAATGACATTTTAGATGACTAAAATATGCATGATCCTTATTAAAAAGTTAATTCATTAAATATATTAACCTAAAATAATGTTAATACTTTATATCAAATTCCTAATAAACCTCTTGTGATTTAAAGTTAGTTATTTGGACACATACCAAGTTGATTCCTAAATTTTGCAAACTTTATCCTGTCAAGGGGTTTTATGAAAATATCAATTGTTTGATATGTATTTGGGAAATATATTGGTTATAGAGCTTTTTTAAACACTATAATTCATAGATAATGACATTTAACATCCATGTGTTTATTTTTTTCATGAAATAGTGATCTTTTAGATATATCGATGACACTTTTATTGTTGATTCATAATGGTGTAAGATCAATATGAGATTTTTGAATATATTCAAGGATGAGAGGTAGATAGATAGTTTACCTAGAAGAATCCCATGATACAATGTATTTTGATTTTACTAATGAATTTTCAATAGTATCCTACCTTTTAAAATACCTCACAATGACCATTGAACCCATATGCATAGTGTAACATGTTGTGGACATTATATCATCCACACATATGCTAAATTTGGCATCATAATGCCCATTTTCTTAAGTTATTTTTCTATATGTATTTTAGGCCATATGTTTTCATTCCTTGAAGGTAAAAAATACTCTTTTATTGCATGCCAATTAAGTTATATGGGCTCATTCATAAACCTTGAAAAAAATCCCACCATAAAATAAATATCAAGCATGGTGGTCATCAAGCATAGTAATCCTTCCACTAATTTCCTATATTTTGGGCCATCAAAAACTATACCACCACCATCCTTAGACAATTTTGTGTTACTTTACATTAGTGTGAGGTTAGGTTTATAATCATTAATACTAAATGTTTTTAATTACTCTGACATGTACTTAGTTTGAGCAATGAAAATAATTTTTACTTTATGAGTTAATTAATAATGAATAAGCCCAAGATATATCATCTCAAACCCTTATTTTATTTATTCCTTCAATATTTTGTTATGATTTTCATCATTCCATATTATGAACAAGTCATCAACATAGATAATGAGAAATACCAATTTATTTCCCTACACTAGGATATAGAGAGTATCATCATATTCACTATGCAAAAATCCAATATTCTACAAGTAGGAATCAATATTTTCATACCAAGCTTATGGTGTCTATTTTATCCTATATAGTGCTTTGATCAATTTTTACACTTTATTTTTGGCACCAACCTATTCAAAACCTTGTGGTTGTGTCTTATATACTTATTCTTATAAATCACCATTTAGAAAGGAAAATTTAACATCAACTTTATGTATGTATCACCCATTTTATGATGTTAAGGTAAGAACCATTCAAATAGTGTGTCATTTGGTAAAGGGTGAAAATGTTTCTTCATAATCAATACCTTATTATTTCTCATAACCTTTCATAACATGCCATGCCTAATGTTTGTCAATGGATACATCAAAACTATATTTGATTTTATAAACCCATTTTAATATTATGGGTTGAGTTTTTTTAGGATAATCATTCAAAACCAAGTTATAATTTTCATAATAACATCATATTCAACATGCATTGCATTATGTCAACCCTGTTTAGTAGAAGCTTCCTAAAAAAGGATGGCTTTATGGAATAAATATCTATCATAGCATAATTTACATATTCTTGAGAACTCTTGGGAAATATTTTACCAAATTCATTGGATTTAAATTAATAAAAAATACTTTTATCCCACTTAGGATATTGTTGCAAATTATCAAGATTAGGAATACTAGAAGTCTCTATATGTGGATGTGAAGAAAAAGTAGCTACTTGTGAAATTAAATAAATGGATAAGATAGTTGGTTAATTAAAATAAAAATCATACCAAAAGCCATGAAATTTATATTCATGTCCTAATCCCTTAGTTTTTTTATACTTATATATTTTCTTATCCAATTTTTCACATTCTGAATCAATGTCTACAATGTTTATGATAAAAAACTCATAAAAAATGACATCTATAATCACTATGAATTTATTTGTATCCTATGAAATTAAATGATATCTCCTTTTGTGTGTAGAATACCCTCAAAAAATACAATTTTTTTCAATAGTTCCAACTTATTTCTATGTTCGACAATAACTAAAGCATAAAAAGTACAACCAAAATATTTCAATCATTTAACCTTAAGCTTGAATCCATGCTAATTTTATAGGTTTTTTTATCCAAAAAGCAATGGTGGGGATCTGTTTCACAAATAAACTATAGTACCAATGGATTCAACCCAATTTTTATCATCAAGATTTTTTTAATAAAACATTTCTAAAGTTTTACCTTCCAAAGTTCTATTCATTTATTTAAAAACTCCATTTTATTATGGAGTATAAGCATTAAGGTATTGCTATTTGATTCCATTTTCCTCATAATAATATAAAAACATATTTTAAATATGCTCACCTCTAATATATCCATGAATTATATCCAATTTAAATCCCGTTTCTATTTTAACTAAGTTTAACAATTCAACAAACTTAGTGAAAACCTCTAATTTTTCTTCATGAAATATACCCAAGTAATCCTAGAAAAATCATCAACAAATAGCAAAAAATATCTACAACCTCCAACATATGACTTTTTTCATATCATAGATATCATTTTGAACTAATTTTAAACACATATTAGGTCTTCAATAAGAATACTTAGGAATTTTTTATTTTTATTTTGTTTACCTAAAACAAACAATTCACGAAGAATGTTATCTCGTGTAAAATTAGGAAAACCATACACCATGTTAAGTATCTATAATTCCAAAAAAGAGTGAACATTTAAATGTCCATATAACATATTACAAAAACAATACATAGACATTGAACCCATTTCAATCACTTTTTCTAATTATTGTTTAGGAGGAATTACTTTGAAATGTAAACAAGCTAGGTTTCCATCTTTGTAGCTAGTGTAGACTATGGTATAATTTTATTTGATAGAGTTAATGTAAATGAGCCCATTTTATAACAAAATATGGCATCCTTTATTGTGAGTTGTGACAAAACAAAAGATATTTTTCTTCAAATTAGTAATATACCAACCATTATGCAAATACATAATGGCACCATTTGGAATTTGAATGTGAATATAACCAATTCTTATGGAAGATGAATATATTTGTTTGATAAAGAGATAGGAGAGAGATATTCTTATTTTAGATTCCAAAATGAGTCTCATTTATATGTAATATGTTTTGTGGAATATTTATCTAATACTCAAACATCCATGAATTCATCTCAAGTCTCAAATTCTAAGTAAGCTATGTTCCCTAAGGCTAGCTATAAATGTTGATTCATGATCAACATTACTTGATTCATCATATTCATGCATTTAATTTGATAAAAATTAGGTTTATGAATGTTATATGATTTTTTAATCTTATAAAAAGGAATATTTCATTGAGATAAAATGTGACCATATTTACCACACCTATTGCACTAAATATTTGATCTTCTTCTACATCTACCCCTATATAGGATTTGACCTCATCCTTTATCACTCCTTTCATTAGAATTAAAATGGATATATTTTTATTAGGATTTTTTTAATTTTAATATTACCCTCTTCCTATTTTTTTAAATATGCCTCCTTGTAACCTATACCCTATCTAGAACCCTACCCTATATAGTTATGTTGACTACAATGTGAAGGACTAGGCTTGGAATTTGTAACATGGGATTCCTCTATTTTAATAAAATTTTTAGGTAAAGATATATCAATTTTAAATGATTAAATTATAAATTTTATTGAAATTAATCCCAATTATCTTATCAATAAGATTAAACATTTCATCAAAGTTTATATAATAACTATGAATTCCTTTCAATGTAACAATCACTATTAAATCATCATCAACTTTTCCAAAACATACCTTAGTGTATTGTGTTGCACTATTTTTTTACTTTTGACATATATTCTCTCACATCCTTATCATCAACTAAGGATAACATTAACACATGCATATGAAAGTCTATCTTATTTTTTGGGGATTTTTATTATATGAGTCATAAAGTGTTTTCCATGTAATATAAGTATGAGGAGAATTTTTTATAAGGATATATATATATATATATATATATATATATATATATATATATATATATATATATATCCCTAGTGCAACAACATTTGATTAGAGACATGGCCTTAAAATATTTTAAATTGAACATATTGAGTTTTTATTATGTAGTATAAAATTTTGGGTTTTTTAATTTTACGACGTCCCACAACTCATTAAACACAAGTGACATTTCCATTAAGTATTTCTAGTCAACATAATTAAAGATTATTAAATGATCATTATCAGAAAATAAATTTTGTATTTTAGGAAATTTGAAATAAATGAATGCTTGAAATGAAAAAAAATGTTTCCCATAACCCAAAAAGGAGAAACACAGACTTGAACATGAGTGAAAAATATGCATCTATGGGGTTTTTCACTTAACCTTTGTGTAAAACATGTAATTATTTTTTTTAGGTTTGCACTTTTAACCAAAATAAAAAAAAGCAATAAAAAAATACACCCTTATGTCTCTAAAAGTACATCTTATCCCTCCTTTACATTCAATTTATAAATCAATTGCACTCTAAAAATAATAATATACCAAAAATACTCTTTACAATTTTATTTTAACCAAAAATTAAGTTTAACCAAAAATTTACTTTGGGGGTTTGAACCTTGGACTTCCTAACTCACAAGTTTTTAGGAAAATATGGTACAAAACTTGCTCTGTAAGCCTTAGTGAGATACTTAATCAAGAATTTATATAAAAATAGTTATATTTTTTTGGTTTTAAGTCAAAAAAATTGTGAACATAAAATTCACTTACTCATGTCAAAGTAATGAAATAAAAATTGAGGGGGCACTTTTATGAATGCAGATTACATGATTCAATCATTTTATGCAATATGAAGTTTATCCAATCCATACAATTGTGTTACAATGTTTAAAAAGTATTACCAACCTTTTGTCATGCCTCACAAGTTGTTCTCATTCCATTAATTCCTTCAAACACTTTCAAAATACCATTAATATGTCTATGCCATGTTACAACAAAGTCAATGGATATTGAAAGATCTCTTTGATATGTTCAAACACCTCATTATGGTGTTTCAAGGGTCCATATAAGATTCTAAATGGCTTAGTTACAAATATAAATGTTAAATGCCATGTTCACTAGCTTCAAATTGTTGTGGCTACTATTTGAATCGTACACCATTTAAAAACATGGAGATATTAATTATTTTAATGTTTTTTAAAAAAGAAAATCATTATAAGGGCAAATTTAAATGTAAATATAATTATTATTCTGCCAATAAAACACAATAATTTCTCTAATGTATGTTCAAATAAAAATTTCAATAAAAAGGAGATTATTACTACCATTTCAATGTGTGTTTCTATTAGAATTTGAATCATGGACCCACCTCTTTCACCATGATTTGGTAAATCATTTTTATTTCTTTCAAACCAGTCTCTCCAATCTTTGATACCATTGATTTAACAATGAAATGTTTGTGGAAATCTCAAATTTACATAGTTTGAATCGTGTTCCCACTATGGTTGGTAAAAAGCATTTTATTAATGATGGTAAAAATATACGATAGGGTGGATTTAATCCATTTAACCTAATTATATAAAATACCACTAACATATAGTTTTACCATGACCATTAAAATAACTACAAAAAAATATAACTTCTTTAACTTCATATGGGAAATCAACATGAACATCTAATTACATGTTTATCTAAATTACATAAAGTAAAATTAATTTATTCAAGGGTGTGTCTTTCAAAAAGATGCATGCTACTTATTAAAAAATTTATTAAATACATTAAACTAAGATAATGTTAAGACTTTAGATCAAAGTTCTAACATTAATATGTAAATAAACTCTAGGTAGGAAAGAATAATCCATTTTTTAGAGTAACTCAAATTATCATAAGATGCATGTGATTCACTACATCAGGCTCTTTTATATAATATTTAGTTGGTTCACTATGGCATGAAAATGGATCCCAAATTTACATAAGGTTGTCTCAATTCACTACAATGTGTCAAAACCTTAGATATAAGCATAAAATTATGTCCCTCTTCGTAGCCAAAGTCATAATTGTTTTAGATCCACATGGAGTATTTTAGGGAGTTTTAGGTGAAACATGGTTTAGAGTAAAAGGGTTTCAAACAAAACTATTTAGTGTGAAAGTTTTTGTGGATAAAAGTTGTATTTTATATATTTTATAGGCACATACATGCTATGAATTTTATCAAGGGGGATTTTCCATGAAACTATTTTACCCTAAATCCATATTTTCCCTAAATAGGTTTTTCTATGTACCCCCATTTATGGTCAAACCCTTTATGTTGTGCATATTTTTAAATACCTCTCATAGTAAAAGTAAATGGATGCCTCTAATTTATTAGAAATACTAATTTATAGTCCATAATATTGATTCAAATGAACCAATAAAAGTACATGCTTCCACATGTGAATATTGATTTTTATGATCTTTTAATTTTTAATTTTTTTTAAGAATAACTAAGGTTTGTTATATAATTATGTACCTTATTTTTATAGAAATAATAAAAATATGGCATCATGTTTGAGTTAAAAAATGTTGTTTTAGATTTAAATTTATTTATTCCATTGATGAGAATAGGCTCAATTTCCATAAATACATAGATAAATATTGTTGTTGCAACTCGTGCATATCTAAGTTACAGGGACTAATCAATAAAAAATAAAATATTGGTAAAATAATTATAAAAATATCCATGTAATAGGTATGTGTTAAGGAAATATTTCCAAAACATCTCAATACAATATTATGTTTTGACAAAGTATAACTAGTGCTAAAACTCTCACTCTATACAAATTTATATACAAAGAACAAACACCATATGAAAAAGGGTAAAAAAATAAATTATTATATTCTTTAAAATTAAAAAAATCATATTTATAATATATATTTAAAATGAAACATTTCATTAGTTGACATCATTTGAAAATTTTGAATGGTTTGGTGGCAATCACCTAAGAATTTTAAAATATATCCAAAACTCACTATTTTGGTGTATTTAATGTGCCATAAAGTGAGACATATTATTGTGATTTGAACCCATTGATACTTAGTTTAATATCATGTGTAATAGGATCCCTATTTTAAATAATATAGACATGATTTTTTGCATGGGGATGATTTTACCCCAATTACATGTGAGATTCAATGTAATACTTGGTTGGTTCAATGTAGCATGCAATTAAAAACCTAATTGACATATGGTGGACACATTTTTATGTAATAATATCCTTTGGCTGCATGATATTTGACATGATACTTGGTTATTTCAATATGGTATGTAATGGGAGTACCAATTAACATATAATGGTTTGGTCCCAATTGCATGTGAGATTTGATGCAATACCTAGTTAGTTAAATATGCCATGTAATGAGAGCCCCAAATGATATAAGGTGGACATGATTCATTACACAAGGCTCATTTGAAAATGATTATGTTTGATTTTTGATGTAATACTTGGTTAATTTAATATGGTGTGTAATGGGATACCTAATTGACATAAGTGGATGCAATTTATTGCACATGGATCTTTTAGCCCTAATTATGTGTGAGATTTCATGTAAAGGGTGCCAAAAAACAAGTACATAGAAAGGGTGATAATATGTCATTAACCCTTTTACTCACAAAAACATGAATATATATTTTTCACCTATGACTGGTAAAAACCAACTAACCACATAACCAACTCTCTAAAGGAATTCAACCTATAAGTTAGTTTTATTATTAACTCAAACTATAAAACCAAACTAAGTAAAATGACTATGATTCATTAAAGGGCGTGTATTTATATATAAATATGCATGCCCCTTTACATTTTATTATTACCTAACAACATAAAATATGGTTAAGACTTTGTAACAAGTCCTAATAGATGCCCCCCCCCCCCCCGCATGATCCAAAGTCAGTTTTTTAGACACATGCCAAGTAATTTTTTGAAGTTTTCAAATTTTATTCTATCAAGGGGTTTTGTGAAGATATTAGTTGTATGATTAGAATTTAGGCAATATATTGGATCAAGTGATTTATTTGACATCCATATTTTTTTTTGGCATGAAATACTATATTTTTAGACATCTTGATTGCACTTTGATTCTCAATGTATAACTATGTAGGATCAATATAATAAATTTAAAGATCTTCAAGAATGCATCATAAATAAATAATTTATATGTAATTATCCCATGATGTTATTTATTCTAATTGTACTAATGAATTTTATATTATATCCTACTTATTATAACTCCAAGCAATGGAAGTTAAAACCACATGCATAGTGTACCCTATTGTGGATACTCTATTATCCACACATCTACCAAAATATGCATCACAATACCCAACAAGTTTGAAGTTCTTGTTATGATGGTACTCAAGGCCATATGTTTTCATTCCCTAAAGGTAATGGTGTTAAGCATGGGATATACTAAGAGGGGGGTGAATCAGTATATCATATATCCTATAAAACTTTCCTTTAACCAACTTCCACTTAATCAAACATTCAAGATATGCAATAAAACTCAAACAATAAACACCACACAAGATAGAGAGAGACACTAGATATAATGTGCAAACCCAATGTGGGAAAAACCACAGAGAAAAATATCAAGTATATGAATGAGCACCAACCCAAACAATATTTGCAAGCATCAACTTGCAGGAGCACCACACCCCTTTGTTGACCACCAACCCAGCTACTATTCGTGACCACCAACCCACAGGCACACCACACCCCTTTTCCAAGAACCAACCCATCTACTATTTGTGAGCACCAACCCATAGGAGCACCAAACCCTTTGCCAAGCACCAACTCAACAACAATTTGTGAGCACCAACCCACAAGAGCACTAACCCCTTTGTGTATACCACACACCTATCTCTCAATGTTGCTATCTTGAAAAATGATAGTTCAATACAACATCTCTTTCCTCTCTCTCACCTTTGCTCTTTTAATCTAGATATAACAAAGACAAATCATATTCATCTCTCACATTTTCTCTTCTAAGCTAGATATTACAATATCAAATCAACCTGTATCTCTCATATTACAAATGGCTTCTCAAGCCTTTATTTATAAATTTCAAAATAACCTTTGGCATTCCCCCTTTGTGAACCTTCAATCCTCATGGAAAATGGCACCAAACTTGTATGACCCTTTATATTCTTTCCTTTGAAAAGTCATGTGGTGACCCTTCATGACAAAAAACATCCTTCCCACTTTTATCCTCATCTTGGTGACTTTTCATATTCCTTAAAGTGTCCCTTCATGAGAAATCACACCCTTCCTCTTTTGTCTTCACTTGGTGACTCTTGGAATTCCCCAAGATGACTCTTCATGGGAAAATTCATCCCATCCTTCTTTTGTCTTTACCCCGTGGCTCTTTGACTTCTCCATGGGCCCTTCTTTTGTCTCATATGCAACCAAAAATATATTCGTTAATATTAAATAAATATTAACTCACATTAGCCAAGATATATCTATTATAAACAATATTAAATGCAATGGGGCCTTTATCACAAATAATGCTAGACCTTTGACATCAATGACAATATTTCCAACAATCTCCCCCTTTGTCATTGATGAAAACATCAATCCTAAAACTGCCACATCCTATCATCTAAAAACATACAGTAACTCCCCCTTACTATAACAACCTGTATCTATTCCTTGTACCTATTTTTTGCACCTATACCTGTACCTATTATTCTCCCCCTTTGACATCAATGACAAAGGGCCTACCTGGAGCTAACACTTAGCTCCCCCTTAACTGATGCTAAACATCAATGGAAAGAAGTAAAATAAATTACTCCTAGCTCCTCTTATAGATCTTTAAATGTGTCCTTTGATTGTGCCTTTGAGAAGATATCTGATAATGCATATAAATCTTTACATGTCCTTTGAGAATCTACAATCAACTTATTTGAATATTTTCTTCTAACCTCGTAACCTTTTGCATGAAATTTTAATGTATATCCCTGATCACATATTTGACTAACACTCAATAGATTATGCTTAATACCTTTTTCATACAAAACATTCTTAGTCTTGATTCTATCATAATCCAAACTCAAAGTACCTTTTCTAGCTATCCTGGTAGTGGTTTTATCTCTGAATCTCACTGTGCCACCATTGATCTATTTTACTCTTATCTCCTATCATATGCCTCGAACATCTGCTATCAACAAACCATGGCTGATCTCTATTTCTTACATGCAAAGCTATTTGCACCAACATAGAATCTTCAGGTTGTTTCTTCTGCCATGAACATGTCTAAACCTTCTTCTTGATGAATGGAACTTTGAAACTCTGATCCTTCTTCTTGATGAATGGAGCTTTGAAACTTTGATCCTTCTTCAATGAATTTGCATGAGTATTATTTTCCTTCTTTTTGAAAATGTTAGCTCTTTTTCAACATTCTAATTTCTTATGACCATATCCATTACAATAAAAACAATAGCCATGAAAATAAGACCTGTCTGTATATCTATGACCTGATTGTCTTTTGTAGCTTTGTTCCCTCTAGTATTCTCTATTTGAAATGTCCTCTGTAATCTTCACTTCTCCCCTTTTTGTTTCCTCTTTTGTAAGAGCTTCAACATAGCTCTTTTTCTTTTCAAAAATAATCCCTATCTTATCTGAATTTGCTTTTTGACGTTTTAATATCTTATTCAGCATGTTAGTGCTATCCTCAAATTTTGAATCACTAACTACTTTATCTTTGACTGCTTTCTCAATATCTTCTTTTAAAGAGGCAATTTCAATAACATACCTTTGACATTATTTTCTTGCTATTTCCAACTGTGCTATGAGATATTCTTCATTATTCTTGGCTTCTTCCAAGTGTGTTGTTAGATCATCAATAATTTCCTTTGACTCTTTTTCATTTTTCTTGATCTAGCGCTTTAATCTTTGATTCTTCTTCTCAATAGCTTTTAACTCTTCAAGGGCACAAATGAGTTCTTCTTCCATATTCACTTTAGCTTCTTTCTCTTCTTCTTCTTGATCATCTTCATGTATGGCCATGAATAGAATCTCTTCTTCTTCTGAATCACTGACTCCACTATCTTCAACTGAGCTAGGATCCTTAGAATACAAGGTTTTCTTCTCGAATCCCTTCTTAGATTTGCCTTTGAAATTATTCTTTTATGTAGGATTTTCTTCTTCATCATCATTAACCTTATCTAGGCATCTAGCTAAAAAATGTCCAATCTTTCCATAATTAAAACATTTAAAAGGTAATTTTCCTTGATATTTACCTATTCCTCTTTTCGGCTTGTGAATGAAAAGTGCTCCATTGTCATCTTCATCATCACTAGAACTATCACTTGATTCTTGAATCTTAGCTTTCTTCTTCTTTGATGTCTTGAAAGCCGCTTCTCTCTTTGAGGGTTTATCTTGTTCTATCCACATCTCATATGCTATGAGAATACCATGAAGCTCATCCATCTTTGGCTTGGATAAATTCTTCATCTCCTTGATAGTTGAAACCTTTGCATCATATCTCATTGGTAGAGATCTCAAAACCTTTTGCACCACTATTGACTCATCCAATGTTTCTCCAAGACCTTGAATCTGATTTACTATTTGATCAACTTGTAAGAGATAACTTGCTATATCTTCTTCTTCTTCCATCTTCAAATTTTCAAACTACCTTCTAAAATTCTGAAGCTTAGCTTGCTGAACCTTTCCATCACCTTTGTAAATATTTTCAAGTTTTTCCCAAGTTTCACGAGCAAATTTAGATTCACATAAACCACATAAAATAGCATTTAAAGCTTTAGCATTACATTCACTTGCCTTCTTTTTTGATGGAGTAATTGTAGATGTCTGTGGCTCTTCATATTCCTCCACCACTGCTTTCCATATTTTGAATCCAAGGGCCATCAAATAAATCTTCATTCTCATGCTCCAAAAAGCATAATTCATCCCATTAAACAAAGGTTCCTTATTTGTAGAAAATCCTTCCTATGACTTAGCCATCATGCTTTCCCGATCTACCTTCAAGCTATAAAACTTTTCAAAAAGGAACCTGCTCTGATACCAAATTGTTAAGCATAGGATATACTGAGAGGGGGGGGGGGTGAATTAGTATATCATATATCTTATAAAAATTTCCTTTAACCAAATTCCACTTAATCAAACATTCAAGATATGTAACAAAACTCAAACAATAAACACCACATAATATAGAGAGAGACACCAGATATAACATGGAAACCCAATGTGGGAAAAACCATGAAGAAAAATCTCAAGTATATGAATGAGCACCAACCCAAACAATATTCACAAGCATTAACTTGTAGGAGCACAACACCCCTTTGCCAATTACCAACCTAGCTACTATTCGTGAGCACCAACCCACATGAGCACCACACCCCTTTTTTGAGCACCAACCCATCTTATATTCATGAGCAGCAACCCACAGGAACACCAACCCCTTTGCTAAGCACCAACTCAACAACAATTCGTTAGCACCAACCCACAGGAGCACCAACCCCTTTGTGTATACCACACACCTATCTCTCAATGTTGCTATCTCAACAAATGATAGTTCAATACAACATCTCTTTCCTCTCTCTCACCTTTGCTCTTCTAAGCTAGATATAATGAATACAAATCATAATCATCTCTCACAATTGCTCTTCTAAGCTAGATATTACAATATCAAATCAACCTCTATCTCTCATATTACAAATGGCTTCTCAAGACTTTATTTATAGCTTTCCAAATGACCTTTGGCCTTCCCCCTTTGTGACCCTTCAATCCTCATGGAAAATGGTACCAAACTTGTATGACCCTTCATATTCTTTCCTTTTAAAAGTCATGTGGTGACCCTTCATGACCAAAAATGTCCTTCCCACTTTTGTCCTCATCTTGGTGACTTTTTATATTCCTTAAAGTGTCCCTTCATGAGAAATTGTGCACTTCCTCTTTTGTCTTCACTTGGTGACTCTTGGAATTCCCCAAGATGACTCTTCATGGGAAAATGTGTCCCATCCTTCTCTTTTCTTTACCCCATGTCTCTTTGACTTCTCCATGGGCCCTTTTTTTGTCTCATATGCAACCAAAAATATATTCGTTAATATTAAATAAATATTAAATCACATTAGCCAAGATATATCTATTAAAAACAATATTAAATGCAATGGGGCCTTTATCACCAATAATGCTAGACCTTTGACGTCAATGACAATATTTATAACAAATGGAGTAATATTTTTACTACATGGCAATGATTTTATATAGTCTCATGCATAAAGCTAGAAAAAATTCCAAATGTAAATGCTATATTGGTCATGGTAGTCATCAAGTATATCAAACATCCCACTAACTATTGGTATTTTGTTCCATCAAAAATGGAACTAACATCATCCTTAGTTTCAAATTAGTTTCCATAGTATTGAGGGTAGGTTTGTAATCATTCATGCCAAACCTACTTAATAACTCAAAAATATACTTAGTTTATGAATTGAAAAATACTTTGATATTTTTGAGTAAATTTTATACCATGATAATAGTGAATAATTCCAATATTTATCATCTAAAACCCATATTCAGTTCCTTATTCATAAACTTGTTATGGTTTTCATCATTTCTTGTGATAAACAATTCATCAACATAGAGAACAAGAATGACCAATTTCTTTACCTACACTTGAATATCGAGAGTTTCATCCAATTCACTACATGTAAAGCCAATTTTATAGAAGTAGGAATCCATATTTTCATACCAAGCCATGGGTGACTATTTGATCCTAAATAGAGATTTGATTAATTTACACAGTTTGTGTTCTGCACCTACTTTATTAAAACCTTGGGTTTGTTTTATATACACTTCTTCCTATAAATCACCATTCAAAAAAGCAATTTTAACATCCATCCAATGTACTTTCCAACCATTTTATGTTGTTAAGGCAAAAACCATAGGAATAGTATACCATTTGGTAGTTGGCACAACTATTTCCTCATAATCAATACCTTCTTATTACACATCATAACCTTTCACAACAAGTATTTCCTTATCTTTATCAATGGAACCCTCTGATTTATACTTGACACTATAAACCCATTTATATCATATGGATTGAACATATGGATGACGATCAACCAAACCCAAGTATTATTTTTAAGAATAACATCATACTCATTTTACATTACATTTTGCAAAACCTATTTAGTAGAATCCTCCTCAAAAGTGGATGGCTCAGTTGAATAAGTATTAAAAACCATTGCATAATTCACCTATTTAAGATAAATCTTGGGACATGTTAGACAAAATTCATCTACTTTAAATTTGTAAAAATTAATTTGAGCCTATTTTAGATACTTTTCCAAATTATTAAGATCAGGAACACCATAATTCTTTTCATGTGCACATTTTAAAGGAAGACTTAGAGAATTTTCAACATTTTCTATGTCATTATCCTATGAAATACTTGAGGAATTAGAATAAATGGAAGGGATACTAGTCTCATACCATAACCTATGAGATTTAGCCTCATTATTTAATCCCTTAGCACAATTTTGAATATTCCTCTTTAACCTATCAAATTTTCAATCAAACTCTATAATTTTTATAATACCAAATTCATCAAATATCACATCCTTGCTTACTATGAATTTTCTTGTATCCTGTGCAAACAAATGATACCCCTTTTATTTTATAATTACCAAAGAAATATTAATTTTATAATTCATGGTTCTAACTTAGTTTTGTGTTCATTAAGAACTAAATCAAAATAAAGACATCCAAAAACATTCAAGTGTTTAACTTTTGGTTGAAACCCATACTAAGCCTCATATGGAGTTTTACCCAAAAATGTGGTTGTAGGGTACTTGTTTCTCAAATACGTTGCATTACCAATGGCCTCAACCCAAAATGTATCATTAAGTTATTTATTATATAACATATCTCAAGCTATACCCTCTAAATTCTTGATCATTTATTCAAAGACTCCATTCTACTATGGAATATAGGCATTATTGTATTATCAGTGGATTCCATGTTACCAACAATAATCCAAAAATTAATTTAAATTATACTCAACACCATTATCTAAATGAAGAGTGGCTAAGTGTGAAGCTATTTCTTTTTCCAAGTGTAACCAATCAAAAAATTTAATGAAAACTTTTGATTTGTTTTTCTTTAAAAATACCCAAGTCATCCTAGAAAAACCATTAATAAACAATACAAAATAGTTGTATCCTCCAATGGATGACTTATTCATGTCACAAACATCACTATGAATTAACTAAAAACATCTATTAGTTTTCCATGAAGAACTCAGGAATTTTTTCCCTCTTCTGTTTGCCTAAAATACGTGATTCACAAAGAATACTATCTTTGTAAAAAGTAGGAAAATCACTCACCATACCATAACTCTATAATTCCACTAAAGAGTGAACATTCAAATGCCCATAGTTGATATGGCACAACTATTGTGTAAACATAGTACTTTTACCTATATCAATAACTTCCATAAGTTCCATTATAGGAGGAAGTAGTTTACAATGAAAATGAACCAAATTTCCATCCTCATAACCTGTATACATACTTTTGTATCCATATCTTTATGATTTAATATAAATGAGCCCATTTTCAAGCATAATTTCATAACCCTTCTTATGAATAGATACAAGGAAAATAAAATGTTTTTTTAATGTGGGAACATACCAAATGTTCTCCAAGTATTTGATGGAACCATTAAGAAGAATAATTCTAATAGACCCAAGTCCATGTGGAGTATGCATAGACTTATCTACAAAGGATACCAGAGTGAGAGATAATTTTTTGAAATTACAAAATAAGCCTTGCCTTAATTTCATGTGTTTGTTTACTTCTGTATCTAAGACCCACACATCTATGAAATCATCTCTAGCCTCATATTCTATATAAGCAATGTTTCCTAAAGAAGTGAATGTAGATTCATGAGCAACATTACCTAACTCATCGTAATCATGTTCAGCACATTGAGTAGAGTTATTCTTAGTCACTTTTATGGCCTCTAAATGTTTTAAAAATAAATCATACACTGAGAAGCAATGTGACCAAACTTCCCACCTATATGACATTTAATGTCTGATCTACCTTAATCTTTACCTTTATAAGAGTTATGGCCACATCCTCTATCACTCATGTCATTTGAATGATAATGGTTGTATTTTGTATTTTAATAGTCTTTCTAACTATATCCTCTACCTCTAATTTCAAATTTTCCTCCTTTATAACTTTTACCCCATTTATAAATTTCCCCTCTATAGTTTTGTTGACTAGAAGAAGAAGAACTAGGTGTGGAATTTATAACACAAGATTCCTTGATTTTATTGGATATATTAGGGGGAGAGAAGTCATGGATATCAAAATTTATGCCTATGATCTTGTTAGAGACTATAACATTTACACAAATTTTTTATAGGACATAGGTAGTCCTTTAAATGTGGAAATAACAATGAGATCATCTTCTGGTTTACCAAACCCAAATTTAGTATACTCAATATAAATATTCATAAACTTAGACATGTACTATTTTATATCCCTAACTTCCTATAATGACAAATTAAATGACTACACGTGTATATCTATATTCTTATGCTTCCATACAAGTCGGATAAAGTCATCCATGTAGTGTAACTATGAGGAGAGTTTTCAATATGAATGTAAGTATCTCTAGTGTAACAACACTTGATTAAATTTAGGAACTTAGAATCACGCATATTTAAATGTCAATTTTAGACTGTTTTATAGGTAACATAATATTTTCACTTTTCACAACATCCCATAACTCATTGAAAATTAATGAAGCTTCCATCAAACATTTCTAATCAGTGTAATTAGAAATCATTAATTGGTCACTATCCAAAAGAAAATTTTGAATTTTTATCATTTTGAAATGAAATAAAAACACACTCACAAAACACTTTGGACAAAATAATGCTTCTACAAAGTTTTTCACTTAACCTCCACATAGAGAAAAAAAGAGATATTTTTTATGGGTTTTGCACTTAACCTCACAAAAAATAAAATGTTTACACCCTTATTTCACCAATTATACCCTTATTTCATAAAAAATACACAAATATTTATTTTCTCCCAATACATTTCACTCTTTTACATGATATATTCCCTTTACAATGTTGTTCAAAACATTAGAAATATTCCAAAAAATGAAATATTCCTCCAAAAATCAAATCACTAGATTGAAAATTTGACCAGAAGAGAGATTTGAACCCTGGACTTACAATTTCCAAGGGTTATTACAAAATTATCCTTTCCAATTTCTCTATGAGCCTTTACAAAACATAAGGATAAATTTATATTTAAATCTGATTTTTTCTCTATGGATGACAAAAAAATACTTTCCCAGTAAAATTAAATCATCTGTAAATCTTTTTTGAAAAAAAAGTAAAAATCTTGAATATTTGTAGGACCCCAAACCATAAAATTTGTGAACAAACCTTATCAAAATTTATAAAATGAAAAAAAAATTCTCCTACTATGTTTCAATTCTATTTAAATTCATGAAACTCTTTTCCTATTGAACCAAGCTGTACAAATCCATGTGGGGTTATACAAGTGAGGTTTTGGATAATTTTGAGAAGTTTTAGGATACCTATTGATTTTTTTAAAATATGGATGGAGTGTTTTTGACACCATGAGATCTATAAAAGTGCTTAGGAAGGCCATACCACTCAAAAAAAATTCTTTAAATTCTTGTAGGATTGATTCAAATCAGGTTTTTGACAGGCAAAAGCTTTAAAATAGATATAAACTCATCTAGATTCATCTCAAATTTTTTCTACAAATTCATGGATTCTATACCACTTTTTTATATGGGTTTTAAAAGATAAACAAATCCATACAAATGTATTATTAGGTAGATTTTTCAAAATTAGAATAAAAAAATCAACTTTTGGGATTCAATAGGGAGAACAAGCTTTAAGAGGATGAAGATTTAATTTTGTTTCTTCTCAGACTAGCCATACAAAATTAATTTATTCAATATATTTAATTTATCAAATTCCTCCAATCACAAGTTTTGAAAAAAATGTATTTGAAGAAAATTGATATTTGAATAATTTTTTCAAATGTTAACTACAAAGTATTTTAATAAAGGGCATACCTTATATTTTCCAAATTGTCTTCACATGAACCTTTCTTATCCAAGAACATGAATAAAAATCACCTCTTATTTTACTCAAGTTCACCATGATTCCTTTTACAATGCTTTGATACCACTAATAGCACTTGAATTACTTCAACCAACAAAAAACACTTAGGGTAAATCTTGTGCCTATTGAGATGAATCCACAAGTATTTTATTAATTATCAAAAAACAAGTACATGAAAAAGGTGTCAATATGTCGTTAACCCTTTAATCACATAAACATGAATAAATAGTTTTCACCTATGACCTGTGAAAACCAACCAAATAACCAACTCTCCATGGGAATTCAACCTATAAGTTAGTTTTATTATTAACTCAAACTATAAAACCAATTTAAGTAAAATGATTATGATTCATTAAAGGGGGTGTCTTTATAAATAATTATGCTTGCCATTTATAGTTTATAATTACCTAACAACATAAACTAAGGTTAAGACTTTGGAATAAGTCCTAACATTATTGACATGAGGGCCTTCGATATCACATGTACCAAATTTTTATCTCCATAGATTTATCGATTGTTTCCCTAGAACAAGACAATCATGGATTGACTTCCTTTAACAATAGTGACATGGGATACAATTAACTCCACCTCAAATAAATTAAAATATTAATTATAATATAGTTTTAAAATATTCTATATAGTGACATATGTTAATAAAATAGTTAATTAAAATCACCAAAATATTTTTTTTTCTCATTTAAAGCTTAACTACATAAAAAAAATTAACATGTTATTTAATACTTAATATTTTAATAGATTTTATTTTAAATTATTAATAAATATTATTTATTTTAATATAAATATATCATTAAATGATAATTCAATAATTTAAAATAATATTATAATGTTATCACATTTTTTTGTTTTCATATAGTTAATTCAATTTAAAATTTGAATTTACTTAAACTAACAAGCGTTGATATAACTATCTTGATGTAGGAATTTGTGGCCAAAAAAAATGATGCAATGTCCTAAAGTCATTTTGTATATTATTGCATCAACCTTACACACAATAAATTCAATATAAGTTTAAAAAAACATTATCGATCCCATTAACTTATCATAATTATATAGGGTTGGAGGAGTACAAAGAGGATAGAAATCATATTTTGAAAACCAAGTATTATTTAGGTCTTATTTCTCCTAATATTGGTGGATTGTCTAATATCCATAGGTATTTCTCAAAATTGTTCCTACAAAAGCATAATATGGTAGAAAAAAAATATGTATAAGATAAAATAAAATGTAAAGGGATAAAGAAAGAACGAGACACAAAATAAGATCCATAGAATGAGAATCAAACAAACATAACTAGATGAGGTTGTAGATTAAGAAATGGTAAATCAATTTTAATTGAATTTGTTCTCTTCATGGAGTGTTTTATTTATGAAATATTATATTTTGGAATATCAATATTTTTTATTTATTTTTTACATAAATAGTCATTTGGTTTTAAATAATAAATTATGGGATACCATTATTTTATTTGTTATTGGTTAGTTTGTTTTTATTTTAACTATTTTATGTATGAGATGTTTGTTTTAAAATTTCACAAAAAAAATACAAAAATTATCAAAAAACTGGATTATATCTACTCTAAACCAAACAATAGTGAAAAATATTATAGGTTTATAGAGGACATAGAAATAAATGATAAATGTAGTGCTCCACCAAATAACAAGAACCCTCATAACCCTCTATGGTTACCCTAGAACACCACTTAAGTTAAAAAAAGATAAAAAATGTACATTTTTAGTTAAATGATAGTGGTGATGTGAGTAAATATAAATAATGAGATAATTTTATATCTTGCACTAGAGAAGTGATTAGGCACATTGTCAATCACAATGAGTTAACCCATCTAGATTGGTGCAAACTTTACCAGTGTAAAAAACATTGCTTATAATAAAATGGTATCATTTTATGGGAAATATGTTCAAAATAAGAATACACTCTAAGTAATGGTAGGTTCATTTAAAAGGTAAAATGGCGTGGCATATATAAAAATTAAGCACAAACCTGAAGAACAGTGGAATTATATTTATATAGATTATTATGAAGGTTTTGAATGTATCGAGGGAGTAAAAAAAAATTGTTTTAATTAGAAAATGAAGTTAAATAGCATCTAATCTATCTTAAAATTACTAATTGTTATTAAAGTATGATCTTAAGTGTTATTGATGGAAAAATATGCATCAGATAACTTCAAATTAGAAGACATAAGCATGTTGGTTTTCCTTTGTGAATACATGTAAATAAAATAATAATAAAACATATGCAAAAATTATTTTCAAAAAAAACTATTGTGCCAAACTCTTGCACCATATTTTATTAACAAGAAAAGTAAAAACTAGCCAATTACAAGTAACTTGCATGACAAGTTATGATAAGAAAAAACATAAAGTGAATGCTAAATTAAGACCTTACTTAAAAAATAAGTTAAATAAATATATAATATTAAAATTATAATCTAATATAACTAAAAATAGACTCAAGATAACAAGTTTGACTCACTAATAAGATCTGGTCAATATGTAAGAAGCCTTTCTTAACAATTAAGAAAAACATGCACACTAGACAAGCTCAACATTTGAAATCCTTAAAAAAAAGGAAATTGGATAAAATATATTTAATTTTAATTAATTCAATTTTAAAGAGTGCACCCCACCTTTCAGGGATGAATGCATAAGAATTTGAGCTTATTAAAGTACACATTCCATGAAATAGACTCTAACTCGCACTTTTAACTATTTTTTAGGAAGCTCTCCAAAAGTGTTCAAAATTGACCAAAAAATTAATCTAAGATAAAACATAATTAAGTAACCTTACTAAAATAATTGTTAGCCAATTTTGGCTACCATAGGTCAGTCTCATAAATAACTTACTATTTAGATAATTTTTAACCTTGTTGATAGCCATCTAGTATATTCAATAGTCTTTTATGATGGTCTCCCTTTTATGTTTAGTATTGTTTAAAGTTCTTTTTGGAAAATTTAAGGTAAGATGTTTGTTGAAGTGTTTAAGAATTATAGTGTATTTCATTCTAAAAGTAATTAATTTCAATATGAAATGGGGCATTTTATGAGTTCTTAACATGTTTAAGATGGTCTTTTGATGTTTATAAGTTTCATTCTATATCCAAGGTCAATGAGAAATTTTGAACCTTCTTTATATACCACTAACATATGTAAACTTGTCAAAGATCACTTTAAAACACCAAAAATGTGGAAATCACATATCAAGGTACTTGTAAAATGACTTTTGAGAATACTTATAACATGAATTTGGTAGGCATCTTATAATATGATAATGCTATCTCAAAAAGTGATCAATTAGTGCATTTTTAACACCAAAAGAGGATAATTTAGTCACTTGTACGAATCAAAAAGGATAATTTTTAGGTGTAAATGGTTTTTTAGGTTTCTCTTGATCTTCCCAAAGTAAAATACATGCCCAAGAAGCTTGCATGGGTCTAAAAAAGACAAAAAAAAAACTTTCATCTTCTTTATCACTTACTTGACAAGCTTGTGAAGTCCAATTTTAAATGCTTGGTCTATATAGAGGAGAGAGAGTTTGGACCTTATTTTTTTACCAGAGGAGGGTATATTAATAACCTTAATATTCATTAATTTTTTTTCATATATAATCCCCCATATCTATGAACAATCCTTAAGAGATTGAGGGGTCAAAAGGTGACTTCAATCCCCATGGGTTTAGTTTTGCCTTTATGTTTGAACTTGTGAACTCAATGGGATAATAAAACCCATTTAATAGTGATATAATTGTGTTAAAGGATCTCCATGTCACCCAAATCCATTATTTGCATCACCCATGTGTAAGTAATAGCACAAAAGAGTCTCTTTCTCACTATTTGCATGAGACATATTAGTTTTGTGAAGTTTTAAGGTGTTTTCAATGAAGTAAGTGTTTTAAAATGAGTGAAAGGTAGGTAATTAAACCCAAATACATTATTTATAGTTTAATTAATTCTCATATATCACTTTTTTTGGCATACTTTTAGGTAATTGTAAGAGAAGACTCCACCATGTGTCCTTGTACAAGGTTATAGGTGTTTTCAAGAAGTAGACTTAAAGTGAAAAATATGAAAAGGTATGATTTATTAATTAAGTTATATAATTTATTAAAAAATTTGACTAACCCATTATATAATTATTTATCTCATTATAAATCATTGGATAAGCTTATACAAGCATCAAAATGAAGGATAATAATGACCTATAGGTCTGTAGACATGTAGGTCACTATTTACAATCAATAAAGACATGGTGGAGGTAAAAAAGAGAATAAATTAGAGTCATTAATTATTGAAAAATCAAATTCAAAAAAATCATACATATAAACAAGACCAAGTGATACCAGGCAAAAGATAATGGTCAAAATGTACACCTATAACTAACTGTATCAGCTTAGGTTAGACTGAGTTAGGGTTTTTATCATGTGATATAATAGTTTGGGTCTATTAAAATATTAATATAAGATAATAATTAATTCATTTAATTACATACATCCCTCCAATTTTTAATAATATAGTGGAATGTGGAGAAAGACAAGAATTATGCACCTATAGCTAGTCTTAGTCTTCCATGAAGAGATAATGCTAGTAGGAGGTCTGTGACATCAGAGATCACTATCCATGAGGTGATAATATTTTAAATTTAATAGAAATAATTTTAAAAATATATGTTTTTCACTTAAAATATAGTAATTACCATCACTTAACCCTAAATAAGAAGCTAAACATAGTCATAGACCTAATCAGGCCTAAAACACCATAAGCATGTAGAAAAGAGCATAGAAACATGGGATAGGATACATGAATGTATTAATGAGATGAAATATGAATATATGTATATTATTTATATAACCTTTTATTATTATTTAAAAATTAAAAAATCACAAGTACATGGTAAGTGTTGACTATTGAATAAGCTTGAAATGTAGACAAACAGGCATAATGGTTACATGCAAGCCTATTTTCAAATTGTGAATAAAACGTGAAATTTTTTCATTGAAAATGGGTTTATAAATATCAATAAATGTTTTAAATTTTATAAAAAATGTTTTCACAAAGTTTAGAGCCTTTAAATGTTGATTATAAACTCTAAACTAGGCTACTAGGGCTAAACTGGCCTACTGGCATACAAACCATCAAAATTTGAAAAGTAGATTAAATAGAATTTTTAAATGAGGATTCCAATTTTATATAATTTAAAAACATTTAATAGGTTCCTAAACACCTATTAAGTTTACTTTAAATCAACAAAATATAATTTGCAAGGTTTTAAATCAAATAAACTCTCTCTCATCCTCATACTCAATCTGCCTTCTTGAGAGACTAACTTTTGATTTTTAGAAATTATAGGAGGTTTTTCTTGGTATAAAATTAAAATTTTAGGTTTTAATATGTGTATTATAATCAAAAATCTTAAAATTATTTCATTGATTAGATCTCTAACCTATTTAAACAATTAATTAGAAGATAAACTATTCAAACCCCCTATTTTTGCCTAAAGAGGATCCTGAGGAGCATTTTATTTTGCTCAAAATTATATAGAGGAGTTTCATGGGAAATAAAACTCATATTTATTTTTATGGTCCATTTTATACTCATAATCTATGGTATTTATTTGTGCATTAGGACCCTCAGGGCTATGAACAATTGTTAAGACTCCAAGACACCTTAAACCCTCCTAAAACCTGAACAAGATATCTTTAGAGAATAATGTGAGATAAATGCATAAAAATAAATAAATTAATCCTACAAAAAACTTTAAAACATTATAAATTGTTAGATGGTTTTAAAAATACAATTTTTTTATCTTTCCACATGTACAAATACAATAAATGACCTATTTTTATAGGTTTTCAAGGTGAACTCAAGGTGTAGAGATAGGTGAACAAATGGAGATCATAAAAAAAGGTTTATTGAGATGTTTTACAACATTTAAACCCTCCAAATCCTCTCATTTACCCATGAAATGTCTCCTATAGGTCTTTATCAAGAAGGCAAGTTTGGATGTGCTAGTGGGAGAGTGGCATGGTCACCTAGATGGTTAAGAATAATAAGTTTTGAGTTCTTTTAAAGTATAAATCATATAATAAGATGAATTAAATAATTATAAACATTTACCTAATTCTTTTATCAAGTCCCTTTGAATCATTCATGGCCATCCAAATGGTAGGTGCCAACAAACTAGGCCTAGATGTTTAATAAGCCTGCATTACCAACAAAGAAAATTATTCATGATAAATAAGTGAGCATGGTTAGGTGTCAAAAGGATCATTAAATGATAAACTAAAGGTGTTAATCAAATTTAAAATACATAAATATAGTTTCAAACATGATGAGCCTTGAAGAAGGTGAAGATTCTCTTGGCCAACTTGTGAAAGAATAGTTCCTACAAGATGGACACATGCTCAAAGGAAATCATTGTGAAATTTATTATCTCATTTCTTGAATATAGATATCTTGTAGAGTAGCTAATAGTCATCATGTATTCCTCCTACATCTATCTCTTCCTCTTTTCCTTCTCATTCTATAGATTTGGCCTATTTTGGCATTGTACACATCCACAAAATTGGTATGGTGAAGCAATACTAAATTTCATATTTGGTTTACCTATAGAATAAGAATTAAAACTAATTTTAGTTTCCTCATATCTTATATTCAATGTTTTATATTGTTTTTGTTTAATGATAAGTGATATTTTGCTTCCTTGCATTCATTAATTTCCTTTATGCCTTTGTGTAAGCAATTTGCCTTCTAGCGGGTCACATGGTGTATATCTAGCAAATTTGTATGGTTTAAAGTGTGATAAATATTATTAGTTTCTATTACATGCCTAATAATCTTTTACCTTGAATAATACATTGCATCCTACCTTCATTTTGAAGCACTATTGCTATAGGTGTTGGCTTTGTTTGTTGAGACCATTTTTTTAATTGTTTCCATATTATAAGTGCAAGTAGGTAGTGGAGTTAAGTTTTATGCATCACCTCCATACTTTTCCTTTTGTTTAAAATCCATTCTACCCTTTTTCCTCTCAATCAAATAGGTTAGTGATCATATTTAGGTTTTGTACATGGGAGCTATCCCATAATCTAGAGATTCACCTCTTTAATTAGGTTACCCAAACCTATAGTTTATTCCATGTTATCCAAAATTGAGAAGTCTTGAGTAACCTTCTCTAGGGTCAAAATTTGGGTGATAATAGTTCTGGTATGCCTGGTGGGACCTCTAGTCTAGGAATTTATCTAAGGTTGATGTTGGTCTTAACAAATTTGAATATGTAATAACCTCCTTCATGTAGTATCTAGTGAATCCAACAATCATTGGCTCTTCGTTATGGAATAGTGGATCAATTTAATGCCTAAGGTAAACATAATATCTTCTATAAAAGCTACTGCTTATGAGTTTTTAGAGTTGCCTTATTTTTTAGTCAAAATAAGAATATTTTCTAATACACATCCCTATATAAATAAGTCTTGTGCTACTCATATACTTATAAGGAGACTCTATTTGAGTCCAATTTTTAAGATGGTAGCATAAATAAATCTACCCTTTTTTTCCTTTAATGGTCAAATCCCTCTATCATTTTCATAATATGAGGTTATTCCTATGACAACCCTTAAGAGTGTTCCTTCTTACATGGGAGATTATACTATTACACCTATTGAACACATAAGGAACATATTTTTTTTAAAAAATATAGATAATATCACTCAAGAGGATGTATATACTAGCTTGTTATTAATATCCTTCAAGGGTAAGGCTCTTAATTGGTATGGTACTTTGACCCCTAATTCTATTGACTTATGGGATCATTTGGGTGAGCTTTTGATGAAAATATTTGAATATAAGAGTGATCACTTTTCATTGACCAAGTAAATAACCAACATCAAGAGGCTCCCTCAAGATTTCATATAAGATAGAATCCCAATCTTGGTGAGGCCTACAACACATCTTGCATTTCTCTATTACCTCAAGGATTTTAATAGTGATATATCCATGATGATATAATCCATGGGAGGGGATAAACTACCTAATGCCTATGAAATTTATATCAAGACTGAGAATTGTCTTATACATACTAGGAAGATCTCTCAAAGATCCTCTATGCCATTATTCCCTGATATACAAGCCCTTATGCCCACTATTGCCATCATTCCTACACCCAAACATAAACAAGACACCCCTAACTAGCCAAGCAAGTAAAATGAATAAGATGTGATAAATGATTTTAGGGAAGAGATAAAAAATCTCAAAAGGCAACAAAAATATCCAAAATGGAGACCCCACCAAGGTCCCTATCATCCACACAATCCCTATTAGTCTTATCAAGCTAATAAACCATCTTTTTAAGGTCATTCTCAAGGGTAAGGTCAACTAACTTAAGCAAGACCATATAATAGTCAAAATCCAAATGATCCTTCTACCTCAAAATCCATAGTACCTATCCAAAATAATATTATGCATGATTATGAAGATCAGATTCCATGGTATCAGGCTCATGATCAATTTACCTATACAAATGAGGCACTCAATAAATATTTTATGGTATAATGTGGAACAATGCCTACTATGACACAAATTGATTTAACTAGTGAAGGAGAGATGAATAGAGGAAATTACCAATCATAATCCACTTTGGTTCACTATCTTCAAGAAGCTTCATGTGTAATGAACTATCAAGGAAACTTAAATAAGGACTCAAATCTTATTGCTGGAAATATAAGGTCAAAGAGAAGAGTGATTAAAGAGGCTAAATTGATAGGTAATGGTTCAACCATGAAATATCCAACATCCCAAAGATCAGCTGTGGATAGTATAGTCCCTAATGCTCATTAAATTAAAGATTTTAGAATGCTAAATGTTCCTTCATGCATCAAAATTCCCAAGCTCTAGGCAACACTATGACTCCTAGTGGATAATCTAAGGTTAGTGGATCTTTCAAAACATTGTAGAGTGGATTAAAAAGGTCCATGTAAGCATCTCAATGTGTGATACATTGTCAATCCCTAGACAAATTGACCTTCTCTAAAAAAATTTGTCCAAATTCAATACATCCTCAAGACAAGCTAGTGAAAAGGGGAAATTTTAGAAAATGCATTGAAGTCTAATGTTGGGCAGCCAAATAAAAATGAGAAAGTAGATAAACCTTTTCTTTTATACCTCTCTATAATTATTAGAGATTCATTGGATCATAACTACTTGATAGACAATGGATCAAGTAGTTCAGTTATGCCAAAATAGGTAACTAATAAGTTAAACTTAAAATATGAACCAAACCTTGAAAGTGTGTTACAATTGGATGAATAAAAAAATAAGATAGTTGGCTTCATCAAAGGTTTACAGGTTACTCTTCATGCTTGTACTACTTTATCCAATACACAAGATGTTGTGGTTATGCATGGACCTCCCCATTGTTCTCTATGTTTATCAAGGGAGTTTAATGCTAATATTGGGGGTACTTGACTTTAGACTGGTCTTATATGACATTTAGGACTAGATATAGAGCTAAGCTTTCAATTAAGTCTGAACCTCTAGTTAAGTTTCATGTAGAACCTTATGTACTAAATACATCTAGGATGAATTTCACTATCACTGATTAAAGAGACCATCCTAATGACCAAGAACTAGTTGTACCTCTTGATGGCATACCTGATATTTTTCTAGTTGAATGGGGCAATAAAAATCATGAATTTAATCCTTTCAAACACATTGAATAAATTAGTCTAGGGATCTATCATATGATTGAATAGGTATCAATCATACTATCTCTTTCAAAACCCAATGAGAATAAATAAGGAATGTCTAAATTATTCTTTGATGGTTTAAGAAGAAAAAATGGAGTAGGGGAAGGTATAGTTCTTATTTCTCCTTCCAAGGAGAAGTAATTTTATGCCATCAGTTTCTAATTTTGTTGTTATTTTAATGTATTAAATATGAAGGACTTGTTCATATCCTCTAATGTGTAAGGAATAGAGGTATAATGAATTTAAAATCCTAAGTTGTTAGTAAACAAATAGTACATTAGGTTAGAGGATAGAATTCTACAAAGAATCCATTATTGAAGGCATACAAGAATAGGATTTGGGACCTTATTTAAGACTTTAAGGCCTTCAAATTATAATCAATCCCAAGAGAAAATAATAAACATGTTGATAGGTTGGTAGTAGTAGGGGCTCATTATGACATTCTAAATGATGTCAAGAGATAAATATCAACCACATGTCAAAGTGTTGGTTAAGCCATCTATCCTGAACAACAATGTAAGTTGGTAAGTTTTCTAGAGTGACAAATAGTTTGTATGTTTTCTATGAGAGGAAGTTGAGTTCTCATCAAAGAAAAGTTAGGTTTCAAAAAAAAAATAGTGACCAATTAATGAAACTACATTTCAACAAATTCCTAAAGTATTGGTGACACTTGAAAGCACTTTCAATGAAGAAAACCAATTGAGAAAAGAGAAGGTAGGTATGTCTACAAATTAGGAGCATTGTGAAAGACTTGACATCTTCAAGGATAAACTCCTCAAGTTAGGAAAGGTATATACCAAGGCTAATAAGTCTATTTTGTTTAGTTATGTGGATGATTTTTAGATGTCTCTGCATGGGAGTATGGTGACCTTAAAATTTTTGACCCTAGACTTACCCAACACACCATTGAACTAGACCCAAGTAAAAAATTTGTGAGAAAAATACAAAGACATATAAATCCCAAGGTTGAAATCTTGATAAAGAAAGAGTTGATCAAGTTGATTGAATAAAAAATCATTTTCCCTATCAATCATTATTCATGTAATGCTAATCTAGTCATTGTGAGGATGAAGAGTGTGTAAATTAGGTTATGTGTAGATTTCAAGGATTTAAATAGGGTGTCATTAAAGGACCATCATCTTGTACCTTCAATGGAGAAAATACTTCAAATGGTTATAGGATCTGAATTTTTCTCCCTCTTGGATGGATAGTTTGGTTATAACCAAGTCTTGGTGAAGAGGGCCAATACAAAACTACCTTCACAACTAAATGGGGAACCTATGCCTATAATAATATGACTTTTGGGATATATAATGTAAGGGATACTTTATAAAAGGCTATGGTCATGGCCTTCCAAGGTTTGATAAAAATATATGGTGCTAATATACCTTGATGACATTATTATTTTTTTAAAGAATGCTAGTGACCATTTATCTCACCTAAGACTAATTTTATAAATGTGTATAGCTGGGGATATATTTGAACCCCCAAAATGTGTTTTTTTAGTCCATGAGGTTAGGTTATTAGGACACATTGTCACTAATAAAGGGTTGGCAATAGATCCTAAAAGGGTGAAAGTGATTTTGGCCTTGTGTCTACCATTGCATAAGAATGGAATGTAGAGTCTTCTTGGAAAAATAAACTTCATTTTAAGGTTTATACCTAGTTTTTCCAACCTTGTAAAACCTTTGATAGTTATGTTAAATAAGCACCAAGAATTCAATTGGACTAAAGAAGGGAGGCTTAGTTTTGAGGATATAATATAAGCCATAGCACAAGATCCTACTTTTATTAACCCTAACTTCTCAAAATATTTATTTTTGTATGATTTCTCTAACATTGACACCATATCTTGCATGTTGAGGAAAAAAAATGTTGAAGGTGCTAAGCAAATTCATTTCATTCTTTAGTGAAGGGATTTAAGGATATTAAGAGAGGTACACATTTGTGGAAAAATAATTCTTGGTAGTTATAAAAATTCTAAAAAAGATTATACATATGGTCTCAAACAATAAAATACACAATATGGTATCCCACCCAAGAATTAAAGATTTCCTTCTCAATAGAGACTTGAATGAGAAGAGGGCAAGTTGGATTACCAAAGTGATGGAGTATGATGTAGAGATTAAGGTCACCAATCTACTAAGGGGGAAAGGCCTATGTGAGAACTTAGTATTGGACCTTCAAAGAGATAAAGAGGTAATTTTTAAACTACAAGATGATCCTCAAGTATCAACACTTTAACCTCCTAAAATTTAGATACAAGACATGATAAGATTCATCTAAATAAATGAGTGTCCAACTGGTTTAGATAAATCAAATAAAAGGTAATTTAAGCTTCAATATATACCTTATGTTCATGTAGATGGGGTATTTTTTATAAAATACCTTAATGGTATGTTGTTTATATGTGTTGAGATTGATAATGCAATAAAAAATTTGGATAAATTTCATGATGGACCTATAAGAGGTCACTTTTATACCAAAACTATAGCAGAAAATATAATGAGGGTAGGCTAATATTAGCCTAGCCTCTTCAAAGAATCATATGCATGGGTAATACTATGTTCAAAATGTTATTTGTTTACTAAAGTAAAGGTTAACACCATTACCTCTCAATCCCATCTAAGTTGATCAACCATTCATGTAGTGTGGGATTGATTTCATAGGAATGATTAACCCCCCTCAAGTTCAAGGCATAATTGGATACTAACATCCATTTATTACTTTACAAGGTGGATATAGGTATTATATCTTAAAGACGCTAAAGAAAGTGCAGTACTTAAATTCTATGTGAGCATAGTGACTAGGTTTAGAGAAACATCAACCATCATATCTGATAATGCATTGGAATTCCATGGTATAAAGATAATTGAGTGGGATAATGAACATAGAATATACCCAAGCACCTATTATAACTACCACCCCTAAGGGAATGGGCTTACAAAGTCTTAAAAAAACTTGTTTAAGATCATTGAAAAAATATTTGATGATAATCAAAGAATTTAGCATACCAATTTGAAAACAACCTAATGGGATGATAGAGTCACTCCTTAAAGGGCTATGGGTAACTCACCATACATGTTTTTGTATATAAGAGAGACCAAATTATCTATTTCTCTTGATTTTCTAGCCTTGGAGTTATCACAACAAATAGAACTAATGGAGAATAACCATATGGAGGTGAAGATGGAAGAATTGATGGAACTAGAGGTTAAGAAAGCATACCTTGGAGTAACACCAAGCCCAAATGAAGTAATAAATTTCCATGATAGTGATCTTGTTTTGAAATTAGATGAGGACAAGGCCAAGCCTAGTAAACACACAAATTTTGACACATTGTGGAATGGGCCCTATGTGATAATTGGATGCAAAGAACACAATGCCTTCCATATATCAAGACTCAATGGAGAGTAACTAAGTATCCCATTTAATGGGATAAAATTTAATCCTTGTTATTGAGTTTATTTTTTTATTTTATACATAGTTATGTTATGTGTTTCTTTTCCATAAGTGCTTAGCAAAGTGTTTTGTATGAGATGTTATTATATGATCTTACCTAAATGCCTTTGGAATGTTTTTTTTTCTCATTTTTAGTGTGGTGTGATGTGATTTTGATTCTTTAATAGGTGTATCAATTTTTATATTACAGTATGAAAATGATTCCATTACCCAATGAAAAGAGTAGGCAACTGATCTAATGAGCATAGTAGGCATACTATCCTAGGAGGTTGCTAAAGATGTTAGCCAATATTATCTACCATAGGTGAATCTCATAAAAAAATTGTTAGTTAGATCACTTTCTTAACCTTATTTATATCTATCTCATTTATTCAATAGTCTTTTATGATGGTATCCCTTTTTTGTTTAATATTGTTTAAGGTTCTTTTGGAAATTTGAAGGTAAAATGTTTGTTAAAGTGTTTAAGAATTCTAGTGTATTTCCTTGCATAATTAATTAATGTAAATATTAAAGGGGTATTTTATGAGTTATTAAAATGTTTAAGAGGGTATTTTTATGTTTATAAGTTTCATACTATATCCAAGATCAATGAGTCATTTCGAACCCTCTTTATATGCCATTAACATATGTAAAATTGTCAAAGATCACTTTAAAACTCCAAAAAGGTAGAAATTACTTATAAATTTAATTTTAAAATGACATATGAGAATTATTATAGCATTAAGTTGGTAGGAATATAATAATATGATAATGTCAAATCACAAAATGGTCAGGTATTACAATTTCAATGCCACAAGATGACAGTTCAGTCACTTGTGTGAATGAAGAGGGCTCATTTGTAGGTGGAAATGGTTTTGGAGTTGTCACTTCATATTTCATATGGAAAATACATGCCCTATAATATTTCATAGGTATATAAAAGACAAAAAACATTTCATCTTCCTTATCACTTCCTTGACAAACTTGTGAAGGCCAATTTTAGATGTTTGGCCCATATAGAGGAGAGAGATTTGGGATCTAAGTTTTTTACCAGATTACAGGGTCCTAATAAAATTCATATTCATGGTATTTTTTTTATATTGAATCCCCCAACTCTATGAACAATCATTAAGCACTTGAGGAGTCAAAAGGTGACTTCGATCCCCATGTGCTTGGTTTTGATTTTATGTTTATATTTATGAAATCAATGGGATAACAAAAACCATTAAATAGTGATATCATGGTGGGAATTCATATCCATGGCACAAAAATCCATTAGTTTCATCACACATGTGTAACCAATAGCATAAAAGAGCCTCCTCACTATTTTCATGAGACATACTAGTTTTATGAAGTTTTGAGGTATTTTAAATGAAGTAAGTGTTTGAAAAAGAGTTAAATATATGTAATTCAACACATATACCTTATTTTTAGTTTATATTGGACTCAAATATCACTTATTTTGGCATAATTTAAGGCAGTTATAAGAGAAGCCTCTACCATATGTCCTTGTACAAGGTTTTAGGTGTTTTCAAGAAGAAGAATTAAAGTGTAAAAGATGAAAAGGTAATATTGATCTAGGAAGGTGTATAAGGTATTAAAAAGTATTCTTAATCCATTATATAATTATTTATATCATTATATATCATAGGATAAGATTCTACATGCATCAAGATGAAGGATTATAATGACCTACAGGTTTGTAGACCTGTAGGTCACTACTTGTAGTCAATAAACACATGGTGAAAGTAAAAATATAATAACCTAGAGTAATTAATTATTATAAAAAAAAATTCATATTAATCTTAAATCTAAATAATACCAAGTGATACCTAGGCAAAAGATAACAAGCAAAATGTACACATACAACTGACTATATTAGCTTTGGTTTGACTGAGTTAGGGTATTTGTCATGTGATAGAACAATTGGGGCATATAAAAATATTAGTATAAGATAATAATTAATTAATTTAATGACATTAATCCTTTAAATTTTTTATTAGATAGTGGAATGTGGAGAAAGATAAGAATTATGCACCTAGAACTAGTCTTAGTCTTCCTTAAAGAGACAATGCTAGTAAGAAGTTTGTGACATCAGAGATCACTATCCATGAGGGGATAAGATTTTAAATGGAATTTAAATAATTTCAAAACTATATATTTTGTACTTAAAATATATTTAATACCATCACTTAACCCTAAATAATAATCTAATCATAGTCATAAATATAATCAGGCGTAAGTAGGCCTAAAACACTATCAGCCTACAAGAAAGAGCATAGAAACATGGGATAATATAAATAAATTTATTAAAGGGATAACCTAGGAATATATGTATAGGAAGGATATAATCTATAATCGTGAGTTAAAATTTAAAAAATCACAAGTACATGATAAGTGTTGACTAATTAATAAGTTTGAAATGTAGACAAACATGCCTAATGGTGACATGCAAGCCTATTTTCAATGTGTGAAGAAAATGAAAATTTTGCATTGAAAATGGGTTTAAAAATATCAATAAAGGTTTTAAATATTATAAAAAAGGTTCACAAATATCATATCCTTAAAAATTTAAAGATAAACTCTAAACTAGTCTACTAGGTCTAAACTGGCCTAATGGTCTACAAACCCTCAAAATATGAAAACTAGGTTGTAGAGCCTTTTTGATGGAGGATTAAAAATGGATATAATTTAAAACAATTGAATAGTTTTATATAGACATATTTAGGGTACTTTTAATAAAAAATTACAATTTTTAGGGTTTTAGATCAAACAAACTCTCTCTCATCCTCATACTTAGTATGCCTACCTGAGAGACTAACTTTTGATGCTCAAAAATTATAGGAGGTTGTGAATGGTATAAAATGAAAATTAAATGTGGTAATAGGTTTATCCTACTAAAAATCACATATAATCAATTCATTGATAAGATATTTTACCTATATGAATAATCAATTAGAAGACAAACTATTCAAAACCCATATTTTAGTCTAAAGAGGAACCCTCAGAACATTTTCTTTTACTCATAAATGTATGAAGGAGTTTAATAGTAGATAAATATTATATGATACTTTATGTTCCATTTTATACTCATAATCTATGGCATTTTTTTGGGCTTTAGGGCCTTTAAAACTATGAATAATCATTAAGACTCCAAGACACCTTAAACCCTCCTATAACCCTAATAAGAGCTTGATAGAGAAGAATTTAAGATAAACGTGACCAAATGGATTTAATTTATCTTTTAAAAAAATTAACTTAATTATACACTTTTATATTGTTTTAAACATGCAAATTTATTGTAATGCCATATGTATAAATGCAATAAATGCCTTATTTTTGTAGGTTTTCAAGGTGAACTCAAGGTGCAGAGATAGGTGAACAAATAGAGATCATAAATAAAGGTGTATTGAGATGTTTTAAACCAGTTAAAACCTAAAAATATTCTCATTTACCCATTAAATGGTTCCTACAAGTATGTATCAAGAAGGTAGTTTTGGATGTGCTAGTGAGAGAGTGACATGGTCAACTAGAAGGCCAAATATAGTAAGGTTTGATTTATTTTGAAGTATACATCATAGACTAAGATACAATAGAGACTTATAAGCATGTACCTAATTTATGTATCAAGTAACTTTGAATAATTTATGGCCATCCAAATTTTAAGTGTCAATCAACTAGGCGTAGATTTCTAATAAGCTTACATGACCAACGAAGAAGGTTCTTCATGATGAATAAGTGAGCATGGTAAGGTGTAAAAAAGAGAATTAAATGAGAAGATAAATGTTTCAATAAAATGGACAATCCTCAAATATAGTTTCAAACATGATGAGCCTTGAATAAGGTGAATCGTCTCTTCACCAACTTATGCAAGAATAGTTCCTACAAGATGGACAAATGCTCAAGGGATATCATTGGGTAGTTTTTTGCATAATTTATTGAATACAAATGTATTATAGACTAGATGATAGTCATAATGGAATATTCCTACTCAATATATTCCTCCTTTCCTTGTTCTATATATTTGGCCTATTTTGGCATTATAAACATCCGTAAAATTGGTATGGTGAAGCCTTATTGAATTTGATACTTGTTTTACTTCTAGAATAATAATTTAAAGTGATTTTGGTTTAATAAAATATTAAATTAAGTGTTTGATATGGTTTTTTTATTTAATTATAAGTTATAGTTTGATTCATTGCATTCATTCATTTCCATCATGCCTTTATGTAAGCAATTTCCCTTCTAGCAGGTCATATGATGTGTATCTAGCAACTTTGTATGGTTTTAAGTGTGATAAATATTATTAGTGTCTATTATTAGGCCTAATAATATTACACCTTGTTGACTACATTTCATCTTACCTTCATTTTCAAGCACTATTATTAGAGGGTTTGGCTTTGTGTGTTGAGATCAATTTTATTGTCATTTCTATAGTGTAATTTTAAGCAAGTAATGGAGTTAATTTTGGTACATCATCTCCATAATTTTAAATTTGTTTCAATTACCTTCTACCCCTTTTATTATTAATAAAATAATTTAGTTATCATATTTAGGTGTTGTACATGGGATATAACACATAATCTATAGATTTACCTCTTCAAGTAGGTTACTCATAGCTAAAGGTGATTCCATATTATACGAAATTTAGAAGGCTTGATCAACCTTCTGTATGGTTAAAATTTGGGTGATAACACTAATAAAATAAATAATAAAATAAAAATAATTATAACATTAATATTCAAGTCCCCATATTGCCATCATACTCAATATTTCTCCCTTTGATGTAAAGAGGAGAGATACCTATCATCTCCTTAAGTCTTTCATGAATTTTATTCAACATTCCCTTGGTGAAAATATTAGAAAATTGATCTTCACTTCTCAAATACTCAATAAAAAAATGTTTACCATTGATAAAGTCTCTGAAATAATGATATTTGAGTTCAAATGTTTGGTTATAACATTGAAAACTAGATTCTTTGACAATTGTATTCTCCCATTATTATCTTTTTTTTTGTATTGGATCAAGTTGAGAGTATATAAAATCACTGAAGAGTATTCTAAGTCATAATACTTGTGTGAAATATGATGTAAGGGTTATATATTCAACTTCAATAGAGGATAATATAATTGTAGATATTTTGAAGACCATGAAAACCAACACACTTCCCAATGTAAAGAAATAACTTAAATTTGATTTATTGTCATCAAGATATCCTCCCAAATATGAATATGTGTATCTAATTAGACATAATGAAATTTATGGTCTTAAACTATGATTATAAGTACCTATTACATGTCTAAAAATTATTTTCATTACTTGCAAATGTTTTAGTGATAGAATGCACATAAATCTAGAAACTATTGAAACCTCGTAACCGATAACGGGTATTATCATAGTGAGATACATAAAACCTCATGCCATTCTTCTAATATTATTTTCACCAGATAAAATAATCTCATCCTCTATCATTATATTTTCTCCCCTTACAATTAGAGTGTGCATAGGATTAAAATCTTGAAGATCATACCTCTTTAATAAGTATGGGGCATATTTGGATTGGAAAATTAATAATTCCTATTTATTTTGATATAGTTACATACAAAGAAATTATTTCATAATACCAAGATAATTTATCTCAATTTTTATATTTCATATTTTATATTGCAAATGTTTTAGTGATAGATTGCCCATAAATCTAGAAACTATGAAAACCCCATAACCAATATCAGGCCTTGTCATAGTGAGACATAAAAAACCTCACATAATTATTGTAAGAGTATTTTCACAAAATAAAACACTCCTATCCTATCTCATTATCTTTTCTCTACGTATAATTAGATAATACCAATGCTTAAAATCTTGAATATCATATCTCTTTAACATATATTGGGCTTATTTGGATTGACAAATAAATTATTCCTATTTATTTTGATAGAATTACATGCCAAGAAATTATTTCATAATTCCAAGATAATTTATCTCAATTTTTATATTTCATATCTTCCTTAAATCTATTCAACATCTCCATATGTTTACCTATAAATATCAAGTCATTTATATAAAGATAAACACAACACACATTAGAACCCAATGTTTGTATGTAAAGAGTTAGTTCATTTTGAATTCTTACAAAACCTTGATATAATAACCGGTTATAAATTATTGAGTACCAATATCTTGGATATTTGTTTCATGCATAAAGAAATTCTTCAACTTATATACCCAAAATTATTTATGGCTGCCCCACATATACTTATCTAATCATTCCATTTAGGAATGTAATTTTTAAATAAATTTGATGTATTTCCTATCCTTTAAGAATATATCAAATAATCATTAGTCTTATATCATCTTGATGTGCCACATGTGCATAATTTTCCTCATAGTCAACCCCATATGTTTATGTAAATCCTTTTACAAGTAGTATAGCTTTTAGCTTGTAAATTGCACCATCATTATTGAATATTTTATTATATACCCATTTGGTTTAAATAACATATTTATTTAATTTATATTTAATAATATTCTATGAATCATTATTCTCAATCTAATCCTTCTCAAATTTCATAGCATCAACCCACTCTTTCTTTCGACTAGCTTTTGCTTAACTTCTAGTTTCACTAACCATAAATAACAATGTAAAAATATTATTTTAATCATAAAATAAATTACCTTCAAAAATTTTAATACTTTTCATCCTCATATCATAATTTTTATCTAAAATTTGATTGGTTGGATGTTGATTCATTAACATTTTGTACTTGCTTGGATTTGTTAAAAATGGATGATTAGTCTCTTGTGAAGAGAGTCTTATTTTTTCTTGAGCTAGAAACATGTGTAATAATTTATAAGACCTAAAAATAAGTTTCAAAAGTCTCCCCCTTCACTTATGACCTATTTATATATATTATTATAATTATCATACATTTAATTTTCAAAAAAATTACAATTTTTATGAATAATTGTGGATTTACTAGTAGGATTATAAAGCTTGTATACTTTGCTTTCATAACTATATCCTATGAAATTTTTATCAATAATCTTCTAATCTATAATTGGATAAAAATAAACATCCTTTATTTCATCCTTACTTTGACTTATGTTGATTTATATGATACCTTTTCCTTAAAATTAAACGGACTTTCCATCTCCCAATTACACTTGGATTTTGAAGGAATTATCTAACTTATTGAAACTATATTTGTGACTTGTCATGTTATTTAAGCAACCTAAATAAAGACACAAAAAAATATTTCCATACTCTATTCCACAATAAATGTGAGACAATAATTTGAGTGCTTTTGATCCTTACATTTTTTAGCTTGGAATTCCATCTCTTCTTTCTCTTGATTAGTTTGATTATTAGTTGTTAGTATCTTGAAATATTCTCTAAAGTGTCATGGTTTTTTACACTAATGCCAAGTAAGGTTTATTTTTATTTTACCTGTAAAGTCTGATTCAACTTTCCCCTTTGAAGTTGAGTTTTTTTAACTCCTTTGATCTTGATTTTTTTGTTTTTATTTTTAGTCTTTGAGATTTTTACCTTAGTTTCATGTGAATATTCTTGATCTCATCTATATAGTATCATATTATCCTCATGGAACAAGAGAGAACCCATTAAATAATTAATATTTATAGTTTTAATTTCTTTACAATCCTCAAGATTGATCATAATATAGATTCAAATATCTCAATTTTTTTAATTACTATGACCCTATCTTCTACAGTTTCTCCATAAACCTTCATTCTATTAACTAAGTCATTTACTCTTTTGTAATATTTTCCAAGTACTTAATTATTAGACATTCTCAAAATTTAAAACTATTTTTTAAGAGTTTGGATTTTTACTTATCTTACCTTATTAGATCCTTGATATGAAGTTTCTAATTTTTTCCATGCCTCATGGGCATTTTTGCATCCAATAATTCTTGGATATATGCTTGGGTATATGGTGCTATGAAGTTAGAAGAAAGCTTGTGCATCAACCTTTTATTCATCATTTTTTATTTTCTTTTGATCTTGAGTCAAAGTATTCCAATATATAGGTGGTGTGTATCCATGGAGAATATTATTATAAACTCATTTTCATGAAAGGATTATGTTCAATTGATCTCTCAAATATTCAAAAAAATTGCCTTTGAAGATGTGAATATTCATAGAAGTAGAATTCAAAAAGTTATGATTCTCCTGATAATGGCTTAAAATCCATATGAACCTTTCTTGAATGAAGCTATGATATCAAATAATGTTTTGAATATATGGAGGAAGTGAAAATTAAATTTTATATAATATGAAAATCAAGTTATATATCATCTAATCTATCCTAGAATTATTAGTTGTTAATTTAGTGTTGTTGTAAGTGTGATAGATGACAAAAAATGCACTGAATAACTTCAAATAAGAATACATAAGCTCATTGGTTTTCATTTTTAAGTACATTAAAATAAAATCATAGTTAAACACATACAATTATTTTTTTAATATAACTATTGAACAACACTTGTGCAAAATATTTTATACACAAGAAATGTTAAAACAACTAATTATAAGTAACTTGCATGACAAGTTATGACAAGATAAATCATAATGTGAATGCTAAATTAAGATTTTAATTAAAAATTAAGTTTAATAATTTTATAGTACTAAAATTAGACTCTAAGATAACTTAAAATATAATCAAGATAATAATTTTGATTCACTAAAAATATTTGGTCAACATGTAATAAATATTTACTATCAAGTAAGCAAAACATGCACACTAAATAAGATGGCTACCCTAAATCCATAGAAAGTATGAAATTGACTAAAATAAATTTAATTTTAGTTATCTTATCTCTCAAAAATGTACCTCACCTCTTGGGGATCAATGGATACAAATTTGAGCTCAATTAAGTACACATTTATTGAATAAGACTCTAACTAGCACTTCTATCTATTTTTAGGAAGTTCAAAAAAAGTGTTCAAATTTGACCAAATATAATATTGGATATATACTAATTTAATAAAATTCATAAACTAATAAAACATCAAATAAAATAAATATAATTATATCATTAATAATCAAGTTCATATATTGGAATCATACTCAACATATTACCCAAAGAGAGGGTGGAGAAATTTGATTGAAAAGTAGGTGGGAAATTGTAACATCACCACAGGGATTTACTAGAATAATACAGTAAATTTTTTATTTTTAATTTACATAAAACTTATTCTTTCATTATATTACACCACAAGAATATAATTAGTGATCAAACATATTACTAATCATATTATTCATATATAAACATGTAACAGTAACAATTACCAATCACTATCATCATATGTAATATAACATAACTACATAAGAGAAGTAATTACATTAAAATATAACCATAGATATTACAATAATAAAATCATTGATTTAAATTTATATAATTAATATATTACATTTCCAACAAGCATTAATCCTCAACATAAAGACAATAATAGATACAATGCTCCACAAAGCATGAGTCACTTTTTCTCCAGTATCTCTGATAATCTCAAGTGTAGTTTGTAAGTAAGTAGTGCAATGGGGAGGGAGAGCATTATCCATGAATTTTTTCATACCAAACATAGACATTCAATCCCCCTCAAAATCCTCCAAATATGGAATGCCCCTCCATTCATGGATGGGTGGATAGTGATGGTAAGGAAAACCAGAGAGACATGTTAGTCCCATGTGTTGTAAGATTATACTAAATGATGTGTAGTATAAAGAAAATACGTTCTAACATGATATCTCATAAACATGTAAATTATACATATGAAATGAGAATGTTTATCTAAAAATTAATTTTTCCAAAGTTTTCAAATATATAATGATATCTAGGATCAGTCAAATTCATAAACACCACTTGATCAAATTATCTTCATCTAACATTGGTGGTGCTAAGTAAGCTAGTGAAGTCTATCTCACTGCTTACTTAGTACCAACAATGTGAGATTTGGTTAAATCATATATAACCAATAGATTCACATTGATTAATTCCTACTAGTAAGTATATCTTAATCTAATTATAGGAATAATCACTTTACATACATTTAGTCCATCAAACATATGAATGATTCTTATTCTTATTATTCATATAAAAAATAATCATAACAAATAAGTTTATTTACTAAATGGGTAAAATACAAAATCATAATATTGAATCTACTTTCCATAAATAAATACAATGTAATAAAATAAACAATCTCAAAACATATGGCACATATTACTCTATTATATTAGTAGTAATAAAAAAATTTAACTTATAATTCCAAAGTATAATATTTCATTTCATTATACCTATTGAGAGTTATTATCACATAAAATTAAAGCACCCTATCCTTCAAGTTTTTGACTTCAATTTTTAATCAACTACATAATACTTATTCACCCAATATATTCATACCAGCTATATATATGTATGTGGACCTAAGTTCACATAAAAATATATAACATATAAATCTATACACTTCTCATAACACACACACACACACACACACACACACACACACACACACACACACACACACACACACACACACACACACACACACACACACACACACACACACACACACACACACATCGTTCTACCACACTATGGCATTTTCCATTTATCTCAAGATCATATTATTCAATAACCTTTTTATGAAAAAGCACATAAATTTAATAAGAGTTTCTTTAATTCCTTTATCCCCCAACTAAATTCATAATAAACTTCATATTAGATGTGGTATGATTTTGAACCCAAAATTATTCGACATCCAATAATCTATTTTATCTGAATACCCAAATTCATACATCTTTGTTTCATACTCTCAGATATAACAAGTTTTACCCAGTCCTTTAAGGTATATACTCAAAATGTTTCTAGTTATATAACTAAAGAATATAATCTTTAAACTCTAAAAATTCTTATATTTTCTATCTACAAATATTTAAATATGTCTCATTTGAGTAAAAATACATAGTTATTGGTATAAATCTATACATCTTGTTCATATGCAACCCCATTCTTTTGCTTGTTCAAGTTTATTTCATTGTATCATGTATGTATATATACACAGTCATCATACTATGTTTCAAAATTTAAGACACAACTTATATATATATTGTACATAAATAAATTAAACACACACAATCAAAATATATACATATGTATATATGTATTCATTATTTAATGATAACCTTAATACAAAATCATCATAAGTATAAATGTATACTTATTCTATCACGTAATACATAGCTCAATTATGTGTCCATTTGTAATGTTAAGACTTAAAATTATGGCTTAGACATAATTATTATGTTTTATGTTATGAGCTACAGATGTATATTTATATATGTCCTATTCACATATATACACAGGTCATATATGAATACATATTTACTCTATGTATTTTTCATTCTTAAGTACCCAAACCCTGTATATGTATAAATATACCAATTTTTTTCATAGTTTTTATGTATCAAAATTTACATAGTTTGTTATCAAGTCAAAAATCCACACATTGAGTTCAATATGTATGTATAAAATTGAAATGAAAATATGAAAATTAGTATAGTAAACCATTTGAAAAAAAATTAATTCATACCTAGTTAATAAATAACAATCCAGACCTGTATGTATTCCTATACACAAATATTTATCCATATATATGTATATAGGTATATGCCCATCAAGTTGTTTATATATATATATATATATATATATATATATATATATATATATGTATGTATGTATGTATGTATATATATATATGTATGTATATGTATGTATGTATGTATGTATGTATATATATATATATATAGGTATATGCCCATCAAGTTGTTTATATATATATATATATATATATATATATATATATATATCAAATATATTATACCCATGTATAATATTTAAATATTTAAAACTTATTTATGTGTAGACTACAATATCATTTTCCTAGGTTTTTGATTTAAACCAGGGCATAGTATTTTTATGAAATTAAATCCATTATACCCTGACAGCTCAGTATCCAAAACATACCAATTTGAAGTCTTAAGGATTTAGAAGGTATTTTGGCTTAGTTTTATGGATGACCAAGCCATCCATAGGGATAAGCTTATGTTTTATTTCAAATTTGCATTCATTTCTAAACCCTATGAATTCAAATCATAAAAATTAATTATGCAAGCAAATGAAGTAATTACTCTACCAACCTAGTAAGTAGCTTTCAAATATGAGACAAGATGAACTTGTATCCTTTTTCCTCCTTATTATTTATTTCCCTTCTCTTCTTCATCATCCACCATTATACTCTTAGATTTCCTCTTATTCTAATCTACATCACCCATCAAGCTTTGCATGAAAATTTCCCCAACTCACAATCACCATGTAAACTTTGTGTTTTTCAATTTAATAGTGACTTAAAACTAGTTAACTGCCATTAACCATACTTAATAAATCCCTAATTTTAAATTTCCATAATTATTTAATCATTAAAATATTCATTTAAAAATTATTCATGTCAACCTACATTTCATGACCGAGTTTCCACTCCAAAGTCCACTTTTAATCATTTTACAAAATGATATGTATACTTTAAAATATTAATGTAGTCCATGCATGATAACAAGATTAAACTTAGATCTTAGGTTAGTATTTTAGGATAATTAAATCTCCTTCAATAACTATTAAAGGTAATTATCTCCTCTCACAATGTCAATTATCTTCTTATATCAGAATGATAGACCAATCAATTATTAATTTCAATTGTAACAAGATAATCATTTCTGTTATTACTAGTATATATAGGATATTTGTGTCTTTAATTATTTTAATATCTTTACATATATTGATATTTTCAATATCAATAATAACAAGATTAACATTTTAAAATATTTTAAAGACTTTTTTAAAGTCTATATATAGTAGTAACTAGATATTATTTAAATGGGTTTACATTCCCGTAATCATAAATAAATATAAGTAAAGTAACTTTATATAATCATATTATAAAATTAAGCACTAACTCTATGTAAAATATATAAAATGCAATCATTTACAATATTTATTCCATATCTATGTACTAACATCTAAAACATTCAAATTCTAATGTTTAACTGTAATTAACTTAAAAAATATACTAACTCTAACAATCCAAATACATAATGCATATAAAATCTAAAATCTAATGTGGTGTGTGCATGGGTTTAGCAATTCCTCTATCATCCTTCACCATCTCCATATATGTCACCCTATTTGATGATGATCTCCATCCATCATGATTTGAGGGATGAACTCTCCTACATCCAACTTCTGACAAGAAGGTAGTTAGTCAAATACATCATGATATGTATCATAAAATAAATGTGACATAATAATTATGTATAGAATTCACAATTAGCCAACTCATAATAATGAAATCATAAAATATAATTAACATACATCTATCCAAAAATAGAAAATGACTTAAAATTTAATTAAAAGTAACAAATCAATTTAACAATCACAAGAATCCATGGATAATTAGGTAAATCAACTTAATGAGAAAATCGAGATGTAACATCCTTCTCCTCTAAAGCTGATCATCATCCTGATGAAACTTATTCAAATAATAATTCTGAGTAACAAAAAGAGTTTAGAAAAAAATAACATAGTATCTAGCATAAAATTAAGCAAACAAATGAGAAAATATCCTGTATAACTCATCATAGTCCTCCCAAGTAACACTATCCTCATATTATTGGTCCCATAAGACCTTGCACTGTGACACTTCTTTATTATACAAATGAAGTTTATGAGTGTCAATTAGTCTAATTGGTTCTACCATGACCACCCCAATATATCTATAACCTATAAATCACTCCAATCCAACACATATGAAGGATTAACTATATACTTTTTAAGATAAGATACATGGAATACATTATGAAATAGAGCTAGGAATAATGGCAATAGAAGACTATACACTACAATATTGACCAAATATAAAACTTTGAAGGGTCCCACATATCTCAGTGATATTTTTGTTGACTTCCTAAATTTAATTAATCTCTTTTGTGGCTAAACCTACAAAAATACATTATCACCTATTGAAAACCGCTTAGTTTTTTGTTTAGATCAACATATCTCTTTTGTCTATCATTGGCCTTAGCCAATCTCTACCTAATTATTCTTCATTTATATTTTATTTTTGAAAGCATCTCAAGTCCAAAGACTACCATGTCTTCTAAGCTATCCCAACTAATTGGTGTCCTACACTTTTTCCCATAAAGTGCTTCAAATGATGTCATCCTCAAAGTAGATTGGTATGAGTTATTGTATTCAAGCTCAATCAATAGAAGGCATTATTATCATTTGTATTGTTTATCCATGTAATACATATGAGGAAGATCATCTAACACCTAATTAACTCATTTTATTTGACCATTGGTTTGTGGGTGATATGCATTACTGAATTTTAGTTTTGTACCCAAAGCTAAATTTAGAGTTAATCAAAACCTAGAAGTCATTCTCAAATCATGATATGATATGATATTTTTTTATAAATCCATGCAATAAATATAATTAATTTATGAATATTTTCACAAGATTTGGTACATCATCTATCAAATTGCCTGGTATAAAATGTGTTACCTTATTTTATCAACTATAACCAAGATCATGTTGTGCCTATTCCATGAAAATGGTAATCCTTGGATAAATTTCATACTAATCATCTACCATTTTAATTTTAGTATGTCATGTACATATAGTAATACATCTAGATGCACATGTTTATATTTCACTTGATGACATTCTAGATAGCATAACATAAAGTTTGTAGCATCTTTTTTGATTTTCTTCCACAAAAATAGTGGTCTAAGCTCGACCATGAGTTTGGTTTCTCCTAGATGTCCTGAATATGGGGTGTTGTGTAATTATTTTACCACTGTGTTCCTCAAATTTTATTGATATAGCACATACAACATTATATTGTATTGTATAAGACCATCACTTTCTAGGTTATATCCTTTAAATCTAGGATTTTGAACATTCTTAGACAAAGCTTTCTTGACCTGGTCATAGAATTTATCTTCTAGTGAGAACTTGATCACATATATTGAAAGTAATTCTAATAGTAGCCATAGTTTCTATGTACCTTATACAACTTAAGGCATCATCTACTCTATTATTTTTACATTTGATTTAATTGATATCAAATTCATAGTCAGATAAAAAATCTAACTAGCATCTCTGATAAGCATTCAAATTTGGTTGGGTGGAGATATATTTGAGTCCCAATTTATTAGTCTTGAGCTCAAATTATTTTTTCAATAAATAATGTTTCCAAACTTGTAAATCATGAATAATTGATGCAAGTTTAAGATCATGAGGGACATAATTCACCTCATAAGGCTTCAACTTCCTTGACTCATAAGCTACTACTATACCATCCTACATAAAGACTCCTCCTAGTCCATCCCTAGACAGATCTGTGATCACTAAAAACTAACCATTGGGATCATGAAATCTTAACTAATGATAAATTAAGCCTTATTTTTAATTCTTGAAAAGTTAATTCACATTTATCTGACCATATAAAACTTTGATTCTTACCTTTCAGATAAGTAATTAGATTAGCTATCTTGGAAAATTTTGAAATGAATTTAGCGTAATAGCCCTTAATCCCATGAAAATCCTTATATCATGGAAATTCCTTGGTGCCTACCATTCTATAATGTCTCTTATCTTAACCAAATCAATAAAAATACCATTTACTAAGATAATATGTCCTAGTTATTGCTCTTTCTTTTGTAAAAATGAAACACTCTGATAATTTGTCATATAGCTTGTGCTTTCACAAATGTTGAAAAACCAGCTCCAAGTGTTGAAGATTCTCTTCTTCATCCTTATAATATATAATAATTTCATCTAAAAAGACCAAAATAAAATGATCTAGGTAATATCTGAACACACTATTCATGAGATTCATGAATGTTACAGGTACATTCATCAACCGAAATGGTAACATTGTAAGCTTTTAATTTCCATAGCAAGTTCTAAATGTCATATTTAGAATATTCTCATCTTTTATTATTAACTAATGATATCATGCTCTAAGATCAATATTATAAAATACTAGTTCTCCTTACATCTAATTGAACATATCATATATTTATAGTAGTAGATACATATTTTTGATGGTCCCTTTATTCAACATTTTATAATCATTACAAAGTCAAAAAGTGTCATCCTCATTTTTAACAAAGATAGTTACTACACCCCATGGTGGCACACTTGGTATAATCAAACCTTTGGACAATAACTCCTAAATTTGTGCCTTTAATTTGATTAATTTAGTGGTTGACATTATGGTTTTGATCTTGGTCTGATATCAATAGAGAAATTAAACTCCCATTTAGGAGGAAATCTTGGTAATTCATCTAAAAACACATAATGAAAATTCCTAAGGAAATTATAATCTTCAATTTATGGTTCCTTAGTTTCCTCCATTTAATTTCTCTTGATGATAAATTCTTGACATCCTTTTTCTTAGGCCTTCTTGAGTTGCATTGTAGAAATTTGTCTAAGCTTTAACTCCCTTTCCTCACCTTGAATTAGTGTATGATTTTTAGAATCATTTAGAAACTCAACCTTTTTTAGATTAAATTCAATCTTTTCCTTCTACTTTATAATCCATTTGACTCCTATAATCACATCATATGGCCCTAGTGGTGCTAGAAAAATATCCATAACCATTTTGAATTGTAGCGACCTAATTTTTGCTTCAACTAAACACTTGTTAACTTGGACTTTAGAATCATTCCCATATTATACCAACCATGTATTTTCTATTACACTAGATTTTCTAGACAATTTATTTAGAATCCTAGGAGCTATAAAACTCAAAATAGAAACTAGATGTTTAAACAAAATACCTGACAATTCTATGGGTGAATCATGAAATCTAACTTGCCAATTATCAACTATCACATGAATATGTTCCTTAAAACTTCCTTATTGAGGAGAAAAACCTTTGTTCCTCAACTTATCTAGGGTACATTCAAATATAAAATGGTCACCTCCATAGATGAAGCAACCTCCTAATGGTCCCTTCCTATCAGATTGTTAGTTTTCCTTGAAACCTAATTTGGAACCATTACCTAGTTTTTTGCTACCTTAACCACTAGTGAATATGGTATTATAGTTCTTGAACTGAATCTTTGAGTCTTTACTCCTTTTCTTCCAATTATTATTCTTGAAATTTAACTTTGAACTTCTAAACTTTTTATTAAACTTGTCCCTAACCTGAACAAGAGATTTTAACTTTTGCTCTTGTTTGACTACTTTTTCAAGTACTTGGTCCATGGTAAATGGTCCATGAATGTCAACTTCTCTACCAATATAGTTTTTTCATCCCATGATGAATTTACTAATCCTAAACCTCTCATCTACTTACTAAGGTATATATTTCATAAGTTTGGTGAACTCTTCTTGGTACTCATTTACTGACAAGTCTCCTTGTTTCATATTCTAAAAAATTATAAGCTTGTGGTCAAAATTTAACTTTGGAAACCACTGTGATCTAAATAGTGTCACAAACTACTCTTAAGTGGTAACGGTTAAGTTCATATTCATTTCCAACTTCTTGTTGACCCACCATGTAGATACTTTTCCAACCAAATGATAAGTTCACCAAATGGATTTGGTGACCTCAAAGTAGTTTCAAATATTGAAATACTTCACTATTTTAGTTAACCATGCTTTAATTCTATATCCCATAATAGTTTCATAAAACTTAGGCAGATTCACCTTTTTCATATTCCTTTCCTATTTTGTGGCTACACACGCTCTCGCATCTTGAGGCATTTCCTCATGTCTTTGCTCTTGAGGAATTTCCTACTTAGTATAATTCTCTTCATGTTCATCCCAATGAGATTATTCTTAATGTCCATGAATTTCCTATTCTAGGGATATAATTATGTCCCTAGTATCATTCATGGCTACAAGAATATGATCTAACTTTACTACTTATTCAGTGGAAAATTGATTAGGATCAAATGGAGTGTTAATGCCATTAACATTTGAAAGATCCTCACTTGATACTCTTATTCACACCATTATTCTTTTTGGTAATATAAGAATACAAAATTTTTAGTATACTCATTAAGTCTTAGAGTTTGATCCACAAATTTGATACTACAGTGTAGCATCCCCATAGGGATTTACTAGAATAATGTAGTATTTTTTTAAAAAAATTACATAGCACTTATTCTTTCATTAGATTACATAATGATAATATAGTTAGTGATCCAACATATTACTAAGCATATCATTCATATGTATATATGTAACAATAATAGTTACTGATCACTATCATCATATTTAATATAACATAATTGCATAAGGGAAGTAATTACATTAAAATCTAACCACGATTGGTACAATAACATGGCCACTACTATCAATGTATATAAGTAATCAATTACATATCCAACATGCATTAAGGATCCATATAAATACAATAATAGATGGAATTCTCCATGGATTATGATTCACTCTAACTCTAATATCTCTTATAATCTCAAGTGTAGTCTCCAAGTAAGTATTAAAGTGGGGAGGGAGAGCATCATCTGTGCACTTTTTTACACCAACCATGGACCATCAATCCCTCACACAATATCCAAAATAGGGAATGGCCCTTACTTTATGGATGGGTAGATAGTGATGGTATAAGAATCCATAGAGACATGCTAGTACCCATGTGTTGTAAGAGTCTACTATATGATGTGTACCATAAGGAAAATATGTTCTAACATGATATCACATAAACATGTGAATCATAAATATGAAATAATAATGTCTATCTAAACTTTAATTTGGCCAAAGTTTTCAAATAGATAATGATTTCTAGAATCAATTATGGTAGTATTACCTTAATCTAGCATTGGTGGTGATAAGTAATCTAGTGAAGTCCATCTCACTACTTAGTTATTACTACCAATGTAAGATTTGGTTAAATTTTATATAACCAATATATTCACATTAATTAATTCCTATTAGTAAGTATAACTTAAGCTAATTATAAGAATAATCACTTTACATACATTTAGTCCATCAAATGTATGAATGAATCTTATTCTTATTATTCATATAAACAATAATCATAATAAGTAATTTTATTTACCAAACAGGTGAAATAAAAACTCATAATACCAAATCTAATTTCCATAACTAAATGTAATGTAATAAAATCAACAATCTCAAAACATATGGCACATACTCTTTTATTAGAGCAGCAACAATAAGAAATTTAACTTATAAGTCCAAAGTATAGTATTTTATTTCATTATGCCTATTGAGAGGATTTATCACATCAAATTAAAGCACCCTATCCTTTAAGTTTTTTACTTCAATTTTTAATCAACTAAAATAATACTTATTCATCCAATATATTTATACTTTCTATATATATGTGGGTGGTCCTAAGTTCACATATAAATTTATACACTTCTCATAACACACACACACACACACACATCTCTCTCTCTTTGTGTGTGTGTGTGTGTGTGTGTGTGTGTGTGTGTGTGTGTGTGTGTGTGTGTGTGTGTGTGTGTGTGTGTGTGTGTGTGTGTGTGTGTGTGTTTATATATATATATATATATATATATATATATATATATACACCATGGAATTTTCCATTTATTTCAAGATTATATTATTCAATAACCATTTTATGAACAAACATATAAATTAAAAAAGAGTTTATTTAATTCCTTTATCCCCAAACTAAATTTATAATAAACTTCATATTAGATGTGGTATGATTTTAACCCCAAAATTATTTCACATCCAATACTTTGTTTTACTTGACTACCCAAATCCATACATCTTTGTTTCATGCTCTCAGATATAACATTTTTTTCCCAATCTTTTAAGGTATATGCTCAAAATATTTTTATTCATATAACTAAAAATACACAATCATTGGTTTAAATGTATACATCTTGTTCATATGCACTCTCATTCTTTTACTTGTTCAAGTTTATTTCAATGTCTCATGTATGTATATAAACACAGTCATCATACTATGTTTCAAAAGACAAGACATAGCTAATGAATATATTACGTATGTATATGTATGCTATACAAAAATAAATTAAACACACATATAGTCAACATACATACATATGTATATATATACATATGTATATATGTTGATTATATGTGTGTTGTATATCGTACATATACATGCATAATATATTCATTAGCTATGTCTTGTCTTTTGAAACATATTATGGTGACTATATAAACACAGTCATCATACTATGTTTCAAAAGACAAGACATAGCTAATGAATATATTACGTATGTATATGTATTCTATACAAAAATAAATTAAACACACATATAGTCAACATATATACATATGTATATATATATACATATGTACACACACACACACACACACACACACACACACACACACACACACATTCATTGTTTAATGATAACCTTGATACAAAATTGTCATAAGTATTCACATAATACATAGTTTGACTATGTGTCCATTTGTAATGTTAAAACTTACAATTATGGCTTTGACATAATTATTATGTTCTATGTTTTGAGATACATATACATACATACATACATACATATATATATATATATATATATATATATATATATATATATATATATAGTTTTATATACATATATATTTATATGTATTATCTGCATATATACATAGGTCATATATGAATATATATGTACTATACATCTTTATTACTCCTAAATACTCAAAACTTGTATATGTAGAAATACACCAATTTTGTTCATGGTTTTTATCTATCAAAATTTACATAGATTTTATCAAGTCGACAGTACACACATCAACTTCAATGTGTATTATAAAATTGAAATGAAAGTATGCATATTAGTATATTAAACCATTTAACTCAAACCTATTTAATATATAACAATCTAGACCTGTATATATTCCTATACACAAATATTTATCCATATATATATATATATAGGTATATGTCCATCAAGTCATTTCTATATTTCTAAGTTCATATTATATATATATATATATATATATATATATATATATATATATATATATATATAATACCCATGTATATATATTTAATGATTTAAAACTTGTGTGTGTGTGTGTGTGTGTGTGTGTGTGTGTGTGTGTGTGTGTGTGTGTGTGTGTGTGTGTGTGTGTGTGTGTGTGTGTATGTGTGTGTATACTATAATATCATTCATCTAGGGTTTTGATTTAAGCTAGGTCATGGTATTTTTATGAAATTAAATCCATTATACCCTAAAGGCTCAACACCCAAAATAAACTAGTTTGAAGTCTTAGAGTTTTAGAAGGTATTTTGGCTTAGTGTTGTGGATGGTTGAGCCATCCATAAGGCTAAGCTTGTGTTCTATTTTAAATTTAAATTCATTTATAAACCTTATGAATTCAAATCATAAACAATAATTATGCAAGAAAATGAAATTAATAACTTCACCAACTTGGTAAGCAGCTTTAAAATATTAGACAAGATAAATTAGTATTATTTTTCCTCCTTGCTCTATATTTCCCTTCTCTTCTTCACCATCCCCCATTCTCCTCTAAACTCACCTCTTATTCTAATCTACTTCACCCACTAATATTTGCATGAAAATTTCCCCAACTCACAGTAACCATGCAAACTCTATGTTTTTCCAATTTAATTATGACTTAAAACTAGTTAAATTACATTATTCATGCTTAATAAATCCCTACTTCAAACTTTCTTTAATTTTTTAATCACTAAAATATTCATTTAAAAATTATGCAGGTCAACATATGTTTCATGACTTAGTATTCCACTCCAATGTCCATTTTTAATCATTTTACAAAATGATAAGTATACTTTCAAATCTTAATGCAGTCCATGCATGATAACAAGATTAGGTTCAGATCTTAGATTAGTACTTTAAGATAATTAAATATCCTTCAATAACTAGTAAAATTAATTATCTCCTTTCCTAATGTCAATTATCTTCTTATATCAAAATGATAGATTGATCAATTATTAATTTCAATTATAACAAGATAATCGTTTGTGTCATTACTAGTGTATATAGGCTATCTATGTCTTTAATTATTTTAATAGCTTAACATATATTGATATTCTCAATATCAATAATATCAATATTAATGTTATAAAACATTTTAAAGACATTTTTGTTAGTCTATATATAGTAGTAACTATATATTATTCACATGGGTTCACATTCTCGTAATCATAAATAAATATAAGTAAAGTAACCTTATATAATCATACTGCAAATTAAGAATTAATTCTACATAAAATATATAAAATTCAATCATTCAAGAAAATTATTCCATATCTATGTAATAACATTTAAAACACATAAAATCTAATGTTTAGCTGTAATTAACTTTAAAAATGTACTAAATCTAACAATCCAAACACATAATGCATATAAAATCTAGCATGGTGTGTGCATATGTTTATCGGTTCCTTTATCATCTTTCACCATATCCATCTATGTCACCCTCTATGATTATGCTCTCCCTTTGTCTTGGTCTAAGGGATGACCTCTCCTACATTCAACTCACAACAATAAGATAGTTAATCAAATACATCATACCCTCTATGATTATGCTCTTCCTTTGTCTTGGTCTGAGGGATGAGCTCTCCTACATTCAACTCACAACAATAAGATAGTTAATCAAATACATCATCATTTATATCATAAAATAAATACAACATAATCATTATGTATAGAATTCATAATTATCCAACTCATAATAATGAAATCATGAAATATAAGTAACATACATCTATCCCATAACAACTTATGACTTAAAATTTAGTTAAAAGTAACCAATCAATTTAACAACCATAATAATCCATGGATAATTAGGTAAATTAGCTTAGTAATAAAATCAGGATGTAATAGACACAAGAAGAAGATAGAGGGGAAGGAAATTAAATATGGATATTTAAATTAATCAATTAAAAAGACTAATTTTTTTTTATTTAAACATTGCATAAGGGAAAAAAGCCTAAATGGATTCTTAGCATATCTTGAAAGTTTTATCATGTTATGTCCTTATATCTATTTAGTATTTGTGTTTTTTGTTCTAGTTGTATAATTTAATATTTATTAAATACAATATATTTGAGTGCATGACCATAAATAAATAATATATTTTCATAAAATAATGGTTTGGGTGAAATTGTCATCAAAACATATGTAAGTTTTTTTATATAAGTATACTCGCATAGTTTTTTGTTTCTTGGTATATTACTAATGGTTGAGAAAAGTTTTGTTTCCCTATTTATAGAAAATAAAAGTACAATGTTGGGAGACACTAAAAAACCATATTAAGGTGGAAATGATAGAAAATTGGGAATCCCTTCTACAATTCATGGATGCACCAAAATTCCTATAAGTAATTTCTAAATTAGTAATATATATTTTTGTTAAACTTCTAATTTAAAAAAATAAAATAAATTTAAATGTAAATTTTGAAAAATAATTTGACATTTTTTATGAAATATATATGTTTTACGGATTGGGTTAAAATTTTAAAAATATCAACCAAGAAGAAGGATTTTTTAAATTCATGGTGTCTATGACAATGGTATTAATACTAATGATGAGATGATAATGATCATGATGTGGATGAGGATGATAATTTGAACTAGAATTTTTAAACAATTTTTTTTATGTATTTTAATATGATTCATTTCATAATTAATCAAAATTTATACAACATTGATGTTTAATGAGTATTGATTAATTCGTATCAGTTATATTATGGTCACAGTAATAATATTTTTATTCATTAGTTTAAAATGTATTTTGATTGTTATGCACTTTGTTTATAAAAGTAATTTGTGGATTATATTTATCATTTTTAAAATTTGTTAAATATATTAATTTAAAAATATTATACTAATGATAAATAGTTGTTAATTTATTGAAATTATCATCATCATCATCATCAATTCCATAATCAAAATTTGTAAAGGATGATACAAATAACAACCATCTTTATTATGTAATTAATCAACAAAATAAAATTTAATATTTTTTTAAAAATGGGGTTTGATGTAAAATGCAAAAACAAACTCATTCTTGTATTATTTAATTTCTTATAAAATTACATCACATAACAAAACCTAAACACTTATGTAATAAAACTTGATGCATGTTTTCTGATGCAACAATTGATGTAAGAAATTTTTGTCCAAACTTATTTTACAAAAGTGCATAAACATAATTCATCTCCTTTGACCACAAACACCAAAATTAAATATCTTGACTTAGACTTGTCTAAAATAGAAAGAATCACCTTAAATTTATACTAAATCTACATCCAAAACCACCAGAAAACCCCATAACACAAGCTCTAATGGTATGTTAGTTTGCTTGACATAAACTGCATCAAAAAACATTTATGAATTTCTTTTCTTTTCAAAATTTAGTGTTAAATTTTCTCAATTAAATCACAAAAAGTGTCACAAATGCTTGAAAATATACTAGTAATACTTTAATGGATTAAAATATTTTATTATATATGTAGTAAAATTAAATATATTTTTATCGGCTTCTTTTGAGTATATACCTTCACATGTATAAAACCATGGTAATTGTCAGGGGTAATGAAGAATCTATGATACCCATTATAAAAATTCATGTAGTGATACTTATAAATCATGTCAACTTAATTATCTTAACACCATGGTCTACCAAGAAATGCATGATAGTTGTCTTCTTTAACTAGTTAAATTACTTTGAAATTTACTATGAAAATAACTCCCATGATCTCCAATTCCACATTGCCTAAGACAACAATTAGACTTGAATTTGATTTATTTTCCATGAAAAACACATTGATTAAAGGTTGTAATGATGGATTATCCATATTATTCCATATATGAATATTCATTATGTTAACATTTTCACCTATATCAATCTTGATGTTATTAATCTCCTAGTCATTGATATTAGCATCAATGATAAAATTTTAAACATACATTTTATTATTTATCAAGAACATTTATATTAGTCTATGCTAGACTCATTCCTACATTTACCCTTATTACATCCTTTATTTTTATACTATATTTAGTACATTTTAGTTATCACATATTTTGATAATTGTGATTGTAGGGCTTATTTGAAACATGTAATTGACCTTATTTATAATTATAAGAAGATAATTTTTCAATTTTAAGAGTATATCTTTTAGTTAGCATTTATTTTTTTATTTTATCGGTAAAGAAACAAGAAAAATAGGGTCCTATAACTTGTACAAGAAAGTAAAACAAAAAATAATGAAGCATGTTAAAATAACCAACAGAGAACAAAAAAGAACAACTAACTAACACCAACTACCAAGAAGAACAACAAACATCCACTTAAGTTGAATATTCAAGTGAAGCCAATTAATCTAGCAGGGCCATGAAACCAATATCAACATTGATAATTTGCATAAGATTGGGAGTTTGTTTTACTTTCTTGTCATGCATAACTTGAGCCATATAATTATGGATTATCTTGCTAGGCACTTTCAAAAGATCATTTAAATTTGATGCCTAAACTTTTCCCTTCGGAACTCTAGAGGACACACTCTTGATAGGAATGGGGGAATTGGAGACGTTGGTCTTCTTAAGTTTTACAGTGAAAAGTTCCTTTTCAAACCCCCGCACTTTCAATTTTATTTCCTTATACTCAAATAATAACATGTCAGACTTATGATCAAGTTTATCTACTTTGTTTTCAAGCTCAATTATTTTTCAATCAATCTTAGCTCCATTCATTTCCCCTAGACTATGTTTGCTCGATGAGGCCTTGAGTGGGGACTCAAAAAATTTGATAGACTCCTCCTCGAGGGTATTTAGATAGCTCTTATATTCAATGATTTGGTTTGCCTTTTTGACAACCCCTTTATTATCAAGATTTTCAGTCTTTATTCACACAAACCTCAAGACCCCACAAAGAGCTTCCCCAAGTGACTAGTAAGAAAACTAGGCATTCATGTAAGATGTATTTTTTGGAATTGGCTTGAAATACAAGGATAGAATGTTCCATCAAGGTAAGGAGGAAAAATTTAATGTTGATGGCATAGATTTTGAAGTGATTAAAACTAATAAAATGATGATAATAGAGGGTATTTAACTTGCCTTCAAGTTTTATATATTTTGTCACTTGAAAATAGACCCTCAACCATGGCATGGGGAGATCAATTATGGGGAAACCTTTTTCTTTCAAAATCACATCTTCATCAATCCCAAAGATACTTATCAATAATTCCTACTTTCTAATTCTAGACATAACCCCAATAAGATTATATGTTATATATACCTCAAGCCCCCTCATTCATACCTTTATCTCCTTCCAGACAAATCAAAGCCTTAATAAATGTTAAGATCACACCCAAAGATGTATGAATAAACATAGAAATCATTTCGTTCTTTAGTATTCTCCACATGGTTTGGTTATTCATAGCATTAGAACATGAGAGAGGATCCCTTATGTATACATATAATATTTTAAAATTTTATCAAATACTGACGCTTTACATCTTACAAGAACCCATTGAGACTCAATCTCCCTAAGTTCATGCCCTAAGGGGTACACTAGGAAAGGGGTGGGTAGACCTTTGGTGCTTCATAGTATTTTTGTCCCTTATTACCACATTATTACTAATCCAACTAGATCTTAAAATCATTCCCTAAGCTATTAATCCTCCCTTTCATACTCCTATAGTCTTTTTCCTCTTTCCATCCCTCTTTTCCTCACCTTGATCCCATTTAACTAGTTGACTATACTAGGTCAATTGGGTCAACTCTGTATAGTTTTCAACCTCTGATTAATATACAGGGTCAATTGGGTTGAACCTATACTATTTTTGGGTATTTTAACTTAAGAGTTTTATTATCCCTTTGACTAACCTAGCCCGAGACCTAGTGATATATCTCCTGAAAACATTTAGGGTCAATTATGTCAACCCCATATAGTTGATTTATTCAAAAGGATTTAGGGTGAGATTTACTTATAAATACAAGATCATTTCATCATTATTTCAATATTCAATAAATATTTATTATTCACTCATGCTTCTTTACAATCTATTCTTCGACCATTCTACTTGAGGAGTCTTAGCTTAGGGTTTCTACTTGGAGAATCTAGTCTTGTGGATAAATCTTGAATGATTTGGCCTTTCTTAGTTATCCTTACAAACCAAAATAGACTCTTGTGAAGAGCCTTTGGCTAAGGGAGATATTGAGTCTCTATGGTTTCACATTCAGGTAAGTATATTCTAACTTTGTTCTCCTCTCTTTAGTAAATAAAAGTAGCATAAGTATTTGTTTGAATAATATTGTTCTTCATATTACATGTATTAGGGTCTTACTCATACTTCACTTAATTGATAATCTCTTATACATGTTTTGTTTTCTTTACTAACCCCCTTTATTGTGCCACAAGCTTTGGTGTGCATTAAGATTCAATTTACTTTCTTGTTATTAGAATAGAGTGAACATTAAACCTAGGAATATTTTAAGGTTGTTGTGTGATTATGTTAGATTGTAGGGTTTGTAATCCTTCTTAGCATGGTGTATTATGACAAGTGATCACCTAATTAGGTCTAGAAGATCCCCATATTGGTCATGTTCCCTTTTAATAAATATATTCCTAGTCAAAAGTGTAGTTATTCTCTATCTTCTCTAAGCCTGGATTGATTTATAGACATGATGCATTTTTTATTGCATACATTCTAGTGAACCCGATGTGAACTAAACCTTGAAATATTTTTTCACCTTATTTCATTCTTTTTCATCATTATTTTTGTCATATATTTTCCATATTGGATTAACTCTATCAACCCAACTCTAATTTTTATATGCAAAATTTCATGTAAGTACCCAATCTCCATAGTAGACTGATGGCTCTATAAGGGGTCCTAAGGAATGGGGAACATGTTGTGGGAAGGTAGGTCCATTTTACTTTTCATGCATATAGCTTTCATTGGATGATATATATACTTAATTTGTTGAGCTAAGACTTGTAAGGCTAAGAGAATTTCTTCATAGTATTTAAGGTTGAAAGTCCTCTTGTTTTGACAAACCTAATTTGAGTGTCTTAACTTTGATAAAGAGTTCCTCTACCTTGGTTTTTCCTTCATTCTCCCCTCCACCCATTTCATTTCCCCCCTTGATAGGAAAATTATGATTCAAAATTTTTTTCCCTCTTCTTTAATTCCTTCTTCTTCACCTCTTAAAAATATGTTAGCACTACTTTATTTCATTTTTATCTATCCTTAGAGTAAAATAACATGTTTGAGAAAATATGGATTACTTATTTCTTTTTCGCCATGATTTTACATTTATAGACTTGTCTTACTTTCCTTTTACTATTTATCATTTGTTTAACTAGCCTACTATTATGGACATCTGAGTTTGTACCTCTTTTTCCATTGTTGAGTGAGGTTAGCTTTTTAATTCTCACTCATCAATATTATTTTCCCTTTTTATCCACCTTTTTACATTATTGAGTAAGATAAGGATTGTTACTTCTCACTCATAAATGTTGTTTTACCATTTTATTTCTTCTTTTACCATTGATTTTTTTGATTATCATCCTTTTTAACATGTATCCTTAGTTTGAATTGGTGAGTTTGCCTTTCTTACTTAAGGTTTACTTGTTTGAGTTTTTTGGTCTTTAATATCCTTGGATTTTCAATTACCAAATGTAATCTTGTTGTTTGACTTGGTCATTTAGTATAAAATAGAACCTATCACCCCAGCTTGCCAAATTTCCAAAGTACATCCCATCCTCATAGCACCAGTTATCTTAGCTTTCTTGCATTTATTTGTTTTTTCTCTTTAGTTTTATATTCTTGGGTTTGTTGAGAGTAATTTCTTTTCCCTACACAATCAAAACTAAAAACACAATAGAAAACCATCCCATGATAAATGTAAGTCAAGGTATGCATCACATTTAATTTTTAGTTATTCTAATTTTTAGTCATTTACTTTTAGCTATTTTTGATTTAAAATACTATAACTTTTTTTTAGCATCAGTGTTGTGTACTATTATGATCTTCCTAAAAGCACCATCCCCTATTTCACCTTAGTGACATGTGAAGAGATTATATTGGGGAATATGTATACATATAATATTTTCAACTTTTATCAAATATTAATGCTTTACATCTTGTAAGAACCCATCGAGACTCAATCTCTCTAAGTGCACACTCTAAGGGATGTATTGGGAAAGGCATGGGTAGACATTTAGTCTTTTGAAGGATTGTTGTCCCTTATTTCCACATTATTACCAATACAACCAGATCTTAAAACCATTCCCTAATCTATTACTCCTTTTCACACTCTAATATTTGTCCTCTTTCCATCCCTTTTTTCCTCACCTTGATCCCCTTTAGCCAGTTGACTATACTAGGTCAAATGGGTTGACCCCATATATTTTTTAGCCTATGATTATTGTATAAGATAAATTAGGTAGAATCTATGATATTTTTGGGTATTTTCAATTAAGAATTTCATTATCCCTTCAGCTAACCTAGCTCGAGACATAGTCATTTATCTCTCAAAAATATATAGGGTCGACTAGGTTTACCCCATACAGTTGACATATTCAAAAGGATTTAGGGTGATATCCACCTATAAATATAAGATAATTTCATCATTATTTGAATATTCAATCAAGATTTATTATTCACTCATGCTTCTTTACAATCTTCTCTTCCACCATTCTACTTGAGGAGTCTTAGCTTGTGTTTTCTACTTGGAGGATCTAGTCTTATGGATAAGTCTTGGATGATTTGGCCTTTCTTAGTTATCCTTAAAAATCATAACAACCTCTTTTTAAAATCCTTTGTCTAAGGGAGAGATTGAGTCTCAACAGGTTCATATTCAAGTAAGTATATCATAACTTTGTTTTCCTCTATTTAGTAGATAGAAGTAGCATAAGTATTGGCTTGAATAATATTACTCCTCATATTCCATGTATTATGGTCTTACGCATACTTATCTTAATTAATATTCTCTCATACATTTTTTGATTACTTTACTAAGCCCCTTTATTATGCACTAAGATTAGATTTACTTTCTTGTTATTAGAATAGAGTGAATAGTAAACCTAGGACTCTTTTAGGGTTTTTACGTGATTATGTTAGATTGTAGGATTTGGAATCCTTCCTAGCATGGTGTATTGTGACAATTGATCCCCTTATTGGTTCTAACGGATCCCTATATTGGCCATGTTCCTTCTTACAAAATGTATTCCCAATCAGAACATTAGGTATGCTCTATCTTCTTTAAGCCCAAATTAATTTATGGACATGATGTATTTCTGATTGCATACACCTTCTATCCCTATGGCCACCCATTTTAACTCTTGAGATTTTTCCAAAAAGAGGGGAGATAGGATGGTTGTTAATGAATTTGAGTAACCTCTCGATGGTGTTATTAAAGCCACCTCACCTAACATGAGTAGAGATATCAAACAAATATTTCATGAGATAAACATAATGATTATAGTATATCAAACTCCAAGTACCACATTTCATTATGATATGCTCATCATTACAAAGGCCTTTTTTCCATCTCAATTGGAGATGACACAAATGGGCAACATGACACAACCTCCCTACTTAGGTTTAAATGTCATCAACATGATTTTTTAAAATTTGAAGAATATGGTTTAGAATAAGTTTTGGGTCATCCCATTAAGATAATTAATGAATGTGGACACCCATGTTAACGAAGCCCTTATTATCATTGTTTCCTTCTTTATAGGCATGGTTGCAATAAAAATACAAGAACTTGGAAATGTGAAATCTGAAATCTTTAATCATTTATCTAATTGTCCATAAGGAAATGGATATATTAAATAGATAGTTGATGATGTTTATAGAATCACCTTCAACCATTATTCTCTCAATATTCAAGTAGGATTCTAATTAGATTCCATAAATATTAGCCTTACCTTTAGCCACATGACTAGTTTGGAACCCCATAGGGTCAGCATAAGACATCACTAGCATTCCCTATGTGTCTTTGATGATTTTCCCCTACCTACCAAACCTGAATTTCATTTAGAGGCTCTATTAAACTTTAGCTTCATCTAGTTAGATGTGGGTTTCTCCATATCACTTTACTCTTATTTGGTTTTTCATATACCTTTCTAGGGGGGTTGAGCTTGTAAATTTATAGGATGATCAAGTTCTCCTAAGATATGGAGGAATCTTCCTTTAGGATGGAGTGTCTCTAATTTTGAAAAATAGAATAAATCAAGTAGTTTATTGCTAACTTTATGTTAGGTTTAATGTTCTAAAAGATACAAGCATTCCTCATCTTCTATATGGTCCAAAAGAAGTGAGGTAAAGTTATCTTCAATAATAAACCCAAGTTTGGTGATTTTTATGGAGGGTCCCATTGTTAGATCATGTCAAAGATACAATCTAGTCTAACCCAACAAGTTTTAAAATACTAAATCAAGGTGTCCAATACTTTAGACATAAAAGGGAATCCCAATAGTAGGTGGTTAGCAATCTCATCATCCTACTTGCATAGGACACATCTATTAGGGATGGTAATACCTCTTTTAGATATGTTTTCAATAGTAATGAACTTATTCTAAGCTACAAGATAGAATAAAACATTGAAATTTGGGGTAAGATTCTTTATCCATAAGTCCTACCAATAGGACCCACAAAAAGGAAGGTAAATCTCCTTAAGATAGTCAAATTTCATGTAGTACATACCACTTTCCTTAGTAGTGCACAAAAGGGAGTCTTTTTTTTCAAATAGTGGGATGTGAATTTGATAAAGAGAATAATTTAAATGGTTAAGCTAATCTTGTATATCTATGTTGGTTTCCTCTAGCTTAACAACCTTCCAGGAATAGATCCATGTGAACCTAGTAATCTTTGACTTTGTAAACTTCCAAAATTTTGAAGCAATTCCTTAAATCAGCCCAATTTTTGATTAAAGATAGTGCAGTCAGATGTATCTAGGGGCCATCCCAAAAATCCATTGATTCTCCATTTCTAATGTTCCATCTATAGTCTTTGAGGAGGATTGATTTTATATCTTAAAAATATTTCTAGAAAGTTGAACCATTAACATGATCTTATTCTCTAAGAAAACTATCATGTTCCTCTAGGTAAGTTAGCTTTGATTATTATTACATAGAAGTTTCCATCCCTATTTAAACATAAGAGTAAGGCTCATTGATTTTAGTCTTCTATTTGCAAGACCCTCATTGACTTTTGGGAGATCGGTTTCCTCCCAAGAAATGAGTGGGAAGCAAAACTTTTATTTTGAACCTATCTAAAGAAGTTTTTCTTGAGTTTTTCAAATTTATCAATAGTTTTGAGGGTATAAAAAATAAATACATAAGGAACACATTGATACTTTGAATATAAATATTTAGGAACTAAATTTTACCAGATTGCATCACAAGTTTCCCTTTCCACCCTACAAGTTTGCATTGGATTTTATCCACAAGTGGATTCCACATATCAGATTTGATTCTTCCACAGAAGATAGGCATTCCCAAATAAACTAAATGGATTTTGGTCATATGACACCTAATAATAGAAGCTATCTTCCTTTGGAGGTATTTAGCAATGTTGATGAATAAAATAGAACTCTTCTTGAAATTTATTTTTTGACCAAATCCCAATTCATAATCATGAAGGACATTCCTAAAAGTTTATACTTTAGCCATCAAGGCTTCTCCCATGATGAATGTGTCATCAATGAACTGTTGATAATAAACTAGGGAGGGGGTTTTGGGATCCAAGGTCATTCCCTTCAATAGTCTTAAGGAGAATTTATAACTATGGTTATGATAGATATTTTATTGATTCATGTTGATGATGCTATAACATTATTTTTATTAGATGATGCTTTTTTGTTCCTTTTCATAATTTTGTCTAATAAAACTAGTGCACCATTGTAGTTTTAGGTGCCATTAATGAAGGGAAGGTTTGATACTAGTAAGGCCAATCTTGATACAACATGAAAAAAATATTAAATACTAGAATTACAAGGAAGACAAATAAACAGAGAGATATCTTTATGGTTTCTTTGTAGATTACTAGTTTTTGCTATTTTATTATCAATCAACTCATGTTATTGTGTTAGTTTAGATTCTTGGTTCAGGTTTGCCTTTTAGTTTTTAATTATTTTTTGTGCTATATATTTTAGTCCTTGTCATGTTTTTCTATCTTTAATTTTAGGTTTTAAATTTATTTATAAGAATGAAATGATAGCCGAGGGATATGATCATTTCATTCTTGAAAACTTGATTTGTCAAATTTTTTTAGAATTGCACATTGATAAGAGTGGTTTTAGTAATGATTTAATTACTTGTGGATTTTGTAAAGGTTATTGAAATTAATATTTGTTCCCAAATGTTATGGGATGATTTTAAGGGTATTTTTAAAAATAATTATCATTATTAAAAACCTTGGGGTTTTCGGGGAAAATCATAGAGGATTTTCTAAAAATATATAACATGTGTGGTTGACTCTTTCATGTGGTTTTAAATCCAATCCATGTTAGGCCTAAGCATTATAATACATATTATTGTGAAGGTAACTTTCATCATTTATATACATTTGAAGCTAGGCATTTATCATACCTAAGAACATTATAAAATGATATTATAAAAATGAATATAAATAAGATGGGTTAGGCATAATAATAAATTGTTATTATATCTTGGTATAAATGTTGAGTGGGGCATATAAAGTGATATTGAGTAGCTTTTTTGAGCTTGTTAAGAATCATAGTCATTACATCCCAAAAATATTTGGCTAAATATGAGATATAAAAAGAGGGTGAAATAATCATTTCACATTTATTGTTGGATTTTAAAATTCAATTATGCTAATTAGTTTTATTCCAACATAGGCTTATCAAAATTGAATTTAATATATTAGGGTTTGGTCATTGTTACTATGTTTTTCTATCTGTGATGGGGAGAAATAAAATAGAAAGCATTTGATGAAAAACATGAAGGGTGGAAAGGGAAGGTCATTGTCTAACTTCTTTCCATTTTTAGAAACTAATTTGTGAATGTAGGTTTTAAGAAAGTTTATTTTTGAATCCCTATTTATATAAAAATAAAAGGGGAATATTCATGACATGGAGTCTATAATAAGGAATGCAAAAAAAAAAAAATTAGGATATAAACAACTGAGCAAGGAAAAGTAAAGGGTAAAAGAAAGGAAGATAAAATAAAAGAATATGCAAGGATAATGAATATCAACATATTTTCTATTTATCTTGACCTACAATTAAGTATCACCCCTTTGATGTGAAAAAAATACAAGTAGGTGAAAAATAAATTATTGAAATGTATTATTTAGGTAATTACACACTTGTATTGGAGACGGTTGTCTTATATGTTATACTTATTTTATTATAATGGTTTTATAGCATTAGGTATAAGTTTTAAGTGTTGTAATAAAGTTAGAATTTATTTTGATAAGGAATTATTATCTGTAGAAAATCCAATTCAATCCCCACTCTAGCATGTGTTATTTTTCTACCTTGAAAGATAACCCTTACCTACAGGTTGGTGGTTTAGAGTATACTTTATGATTATATATAACCTCAGTCTTGTACACTTTAAAAACTTAGACCTTGGTTATTCTTCTCAGTTTTATACCATTTTTACTTCCACAAGTCTCACATATACTCTATATTTTTTCCCTTTATCCTATATGTCTTAGTCTAACCAATCTTATATTGATGGACCATGTCTTTTCTCTTTCCCAAAATGCTCAAAATGTTATTATATTCCATCTATGAAAGTTATAAACCTATACCTACTCTCCTACTCCCTAGACACTAATGTCTAAGACAAACTTTAGCATCGACATTACTCTCTTATCCTGACATAAATTTATAGATCCCTAAAGTCATCTAATTTGAAAATGATACATATATTAATGGTTTACATAAGTGGTTTAATGTGAATTATTACACCAAAGGGATTGATATAAATACAAGATTAACCCTCATTCATTCCTCAGCTAAAACACCTAGAAAATACCAAACGTAATTTATCAAAATCACTCTATCAAAAATTCAATTGATCAAAGCTTACATATTTTCATACTAGTAATAAGTAAAATGAATCTACATATATGAATTACTAAGGGAGTATCCCAAGAGCCTAATTTTATAATTTACAACCTAGGTCATTATTGTACTTACTTTGCACATATTGTATGATTCACACACAAGCCAACACGTAGGGGAGAACTACACTAGTCTAAGGCCTTATTCAAAGTATTGGATATGGAGGTAGCATACTTTGATATTGGGGTCATTAGGGTTAGCTTGAAATTATGTGTCCACTAAACCATTTTTCCCTAAGGTCACATTGAAGATGGAAATCTAGGGTTTTGCCATGTCACAAGCAGTGACTATCCATGACCTAGATCTGAATGCACTAGAGTGAAGGCAAAGTAAAACCCAAAAGAATCCAAGTGGTCACATCCTATTTCAATAGATATTCTTTACATGAAATTACATCAAACCTAGATAATATCATTGATGTAATTGTCTCAGGATGATGTCACTATTTAGAGAACTAGATGTGTTAAATCTAGAATTTGATGATTCTTCCAAAATCTTCTTCCCACCATTCATCCTATCCTAGATCCATAACTAAATTAGCATTAAAAAAAGATAATTAATTCACTTATTTGTGATTTTTATATCTAGCATAGTTTTTATTTCCACATTTATATTATCTTAGCCTATTAAATTTAGTGTAGGATTATATATGAGTTTAGCATCGAATTGGCCTATTATAGATGTGATTATCACCCCTGTGTAATTTCATTTCTATATAACCCTTTAATAATATAAATAACATGAATATAGATCCATTTTAAGGTTAAACAGGTGGCATTTATTGGTGAAATGTTGTGGAAACCTTTTTAAATTATGATGATATGAATTTTATCTTTGGTTTTGTTTTTATGATTTGTGTTTATTATTTTTCTTAAATTCACTACTGATTGATTTGGTTTAGTTCAAATTTTTGAGATATTAAATCACAATAGGTCTTGTTGGGTTTTGGTAAAGTGTTATGGTTGAAAAGGAAGCCAAAATATTGATTAAGATCATTAAAATGGAGGAAAAATGATTTAAATCAAATAAGGTTGGAGTGTATGTTGTAAACTCTTTGAGAGGTAGCATGTAGCATGTAGATGTGATTTGATGGATCTCCATAACACATTGGAATATATTACATATTTTCCTAATTACTTAGAAGACAAATTAATGGGTCAATTAAGGATTCTAAAGAATTTTTAAAGATTTAACTCGATTTTGTTTCAAGTTCCTTTTGAATATATATTTCATGTATGAACTTGGTATTAGTTTTATTTTTGAATTGAAAGTTATTAATAAACCTCAATTTCTCTCTCTCTCTCTCTCTCTCTCTCTCTCTCTCTCTCTCTCTCTCTCTCTCTCTCTCTCTCTCTCTCTCTCTCTCTCTCTCTCTCTCTCTCTCTCTCTCTCTCTCTCTATCTCTCTCTCTATCTTTCTATCTAACACACACACACACACACACACACACACACACACACACACACACACACACACACACACACACATGTATGCATCAATTATAAAATAAAGGTTGAGTTAGTTAAGGCCACTAATGGAGGGATCATCTCACTGATAGCCTTCTAGCCAACCTAAAGATTCATTGTAGGAATTCAAATGCTCATTGTTTTAAAATATAAAAAATCATTTATAGACTAATATAATGCCATTGAATAATGATTTAGTAGGTATAAATTATAGTTTTATTAAAGATACTAACTGTTGATTCTTTATATAACATTACCCCTATAAAACAAGGTTGGTATTATTTATATTTTTTTCACTCACTTACGTTAATGGATAGATGTTTCAATTTGTGCTTATTTTTTTCATGAAAATTTAAAGTGTTGATATATATATATATAACTTGACTTGGGTTTTAAACTATTTTTGAAGGTTTAAGCTAAAAAATGGAAGTGTATTGACTATGAGTTATGCTAGAGATTTATTGTTATAGAATCTATGATATTTTAGATGTAAAAATAAGTTTCATTCTTTTTACAATGATTGTAAGAGCATAAATTAGTAGGAATCATTCATAGATAGTTGTTTGAACCTTTTAGGATTTATATTATGTAAATCCTATGTTTTACTCAAGGTAGGAGTAGAATAAATTAGGTAAATAATATACAATAAATACATCCATTGATTTGTTACAAAGTTGACTATCTTGGCTTTTCTAAAAATAGTAATAAATAGTGTAAATAAATACTTATCTAGAAAACACCTAATATGGATGATCTAAGTGTTGGAAGTTAATATGGAAGTTGGTTTGAGTGTCATCAACTAGATCGTTATGCCAGAGCACCTCTTAAAAAGTAGTGCCAAAATTGGATAGTAGTGCATTGTGGATCTAGTTTCCTGATATTATTACTAATGTCCTCTATGTAGGACTATTTCTAACTTCTAGATGCATTAGTGTTTAGATTTATGGGGTCTATTCTTATGCAAATAAATTATATAACTATGTATTCTACCTATAATAATTAATTTATGGTTAAAATCCTAATCCTCCATGTAATTATGCTATGAGCTAAAAAGTGTACTCATTAGTAAGTTAGGCTAGACATCCTCAACACCATGTTGTGAAGAGAGTCGTCTACATACCAATACTCTAAGGAGGGATCAATCTTGATGTAGTTCCCCCCACATAAGTTTTGGTGTAAATACAAGTGCAAGTGATGATAGTATTATAGTGGCCTTGAGTTCCTTGAGTGTGCTTAAGATTGGAAATATGGAAAATCTAAGCTTAGGGATGTTATATATGGTAGTATGCATATGTATGGTAGAATAGGGATTGATAACCTTAATTTTGATCAAATTGTTTCATGTTTTATTAGGTATTTTTCATCTTATTTCTATCTCCTAGTTAAAGGGATAAAAGTCAAGTATTTATAGTGTGTTGTTTCTTGTGCAAATAATAAAATATGTCTAGACTGACCTTAGGAGGTTTTTTCTTATGAAAATATATTCATTTAGAATATTAAGGTAAAGGAAATAAGAACCATTTTGGGGACACTGGCACCATGTTATTATGGCACTATTATCTAGCTGGTAAAACACTAGGTACAAAGTGTCATGATTAGGAAATAAGGGTTTGGGACTACTTTGGAGCTACTTAGGGATGCATGTGGTCTTCACAAAGGATGGATAAGTGAGGTTATAAGATAGGTATAAGGATAATATAGGGTTAGGTAATCTCAATCATCACTCTTAGCACTCAAATACCACTTTTAGTGATTACATTCTCCCCTTATGTTATAAATGCATAAAATAAAAATGATTAGGATAAATGAAAAAGAAGCATACCTAGACTTACCTAAGAATTAAATCCCATGAAGATGAATCTAAGTATGTGAACCATGATCTAATGCATGTCTTATAATTAAAACATTCATAAATCAATCTTTAAGATATATCAAAACGAAAATTCTATGCTGAGTAAAGAAGTAACTGAGTAAAACTAAGTAAAGAGATGGGAAAGAGGAAAGGAACAAAGACACCTAATTGGGTATGTGAATTAATGTGTAAACATGGTGACAACCTGTGTGTGTGTCTGTGCATATATATATATAGTGATCAATCAATGAATAGTTTAGATTGATCTAATATCTTACTTAATCTTCATGTGTATGTGGATCAAGAACTCAATCTAGTTTTGAATCCATTATTACCCACCCTTGCTTGGTGGATAATGACCTATGAATAGCTTGGATTAGAATGATAGTGTGTCTAATCCTCTTATGTGGGTGGATAAAGAACTCAATTAGGCTATGAATCCGTAATTTCCCACCCATGTGTATTACATGCATCTTAAATTAAATTATGTGAAAAATTGAAAATTTCTAAGTATATATTACTATGTATGTAAGCTCTACAGCCACTCAGGAATGTCAACCACTACAAATAGAGTAAGGCATGAAACTAGTGATAACATGGCATATGATGTTAGGTGTATACGTCTTAAATAATAACGTGGAATTTTTCATTACATATGATTAACCAGTGTGTAACTAAGCATATATAAATAATGTGTCATGCATGTACCCCCAAAACTGATATTTGAGCATATAAATTCTAGACCAAATTATAATTTATTATATTTAGGTATCTAAAATCAATATGGGAATGATCATGTTGTGCATGATGCACCCAATTTGATCAAAGTGATGTGAATTTGATAAAATTGGTATGAATCTAATAAAAAAATTAGTATAATTGATAAACATGTAACTAGATATGTGCAAACTTGTATTGAACCTATTGTATTATTCTGGCCAATTTGATTTGTTCTAAAATTGAGGCTACTGGATAGTAGTACCATATCTTGGATAGTAAAACCATGTGGTGCTAGTGTCCCCATTTGTTTTCTAATGTCATTTTGGTCTAAATTTTGTACAACTATACTACTTTCCAAGTCACTATTTTTCCATTATGTTTACTTGTGTCTGATTTTTTGTAATTGAACCTATGTGCTAAAAAATGTTTTGTGAGTGCAATATAGGTACCTGATCTCTATGACAAACCCATGTGAATGCCCCCTATTTTGAGGGTAGTTTATAAACTTATGAGAGAACTATCCTTAAAATAAAAAACATTGTAAAATGTGTGTTAGCTAGAGCATTTATGATAACCATGTGATAATACAATTTAATGTGCATACATAACATCAAAATGTAAGATGATTTGACCATAAGTATGTAATGTAAGATGTATGTCATGTCTATCTTTGTACAATTGTGTCAAGATAGATGTAATAAATGTATGTAATAATAAATATGAGTATAAATTAGTAGCTAGGTAGGGGATAGGACATGATGTCCATCACAAAACCCAAGTAGGAATGGTGGATGCATTAGGTCCCTCATGGAATCAAAAACTAGTGTGTATAGCAAGTAAATACAAGTTCCATGTCCATGCAACATATAATAAATCATATATAAAAAACACATTTGGCATGTAAAGTAGTCCAAGGGGCCATAATACAAGGTACATGGGCACATGTCACTAAATTTTATAAAAATAAGACATACAAGGACATGTTCAAATGTGCACATACGCAAAAAATAAGCAAGTTAGATTAGATCCACATAGAAGGACATGTCCACATAGATAATTATGAAATCACACTCAAGGTATATGGGTAGATGTCCAAGGCATATATATGGTGAATAAAAGTGGCATAGAGCTAAATAATAATGGCATATTCAAATGTCCTTGAATAGAAGAAGCATAAAAGTACAATCAAGTATAATCTATGAAAGATAAAAATGAAATCATGCATGAATGTGTAATAAAAATATGTCTAAGAGAAAACATGTACATATGCTAAGTCTACATTAGTAATAGCTGATAAAAAAATGAGTATGAGTAGAAATGATCAATATCTAGATATAACAATGCTAAAGTTAGAATGTAAATTATATAAAGATAGAACCTGGTGATCAAAATTATGTATAGGGTGCCCCCAAATAGGTGAATGTGTCAATTGAAGACCCATGTATTGATGTATATTCCCCCAATGGGTAGATAATAGAAAGTTTGTATTAGTGTAGTGGACCTTGAGTCCTATAATTAATCTACAAGCACTAAACAAGACTAAGTGAAGCATGTAGTATGATAAAACTAAATATACTAAGATAACTATCATATGTAGTGTTTGAAAAATATTATAAATGTAAAAATATCAATGCATACAATCTATAAGTTTTGTGTTGTATGCGTAATTATTTGAATTTTTATTTTTTTTGACATGTTATATTATTTTTGTATTTTGTAGAAATAAGCTATGTATAAGAAATATGAAAATGAACTATGTACAAGGAGAAAAGAGAAGTAAAGTGTGTCTAAGTAAATGTTAGAAATGCAAATGAGATAATATATAATTAGATTGTAATGTAGCTATATAACAAAGACCACATTCATGGGATGTGGATAATCAAATAGTAGATTCAGTGGGAGATCATCTAGTGTCAAATACTAGATCTGTCCAAACTCAAATAAGTCATCATCATCACAATTATCATACTAGTTTATATGTATCAATGGATCCTTATCCTTAGCATTACTATAGAGTCTATGCATCTGAATGGCATGTTGTTCAACTATGTATTATTCTTCTCATGTGTTCCCAAGGTAAACCACATCAGATCATGGAATATCTATATGAAACATGTGGTTCTCATCTATGTCATCATGTAATATACAAACCATGTGTCCCTCATGAGTGAATATCAAATATTTTCCTGATCAATCAACTATGGCATCCATCACTTGTAATTATTTACTACCAAATATAACATGTAGATGAGTTCTCCTACTCATAATAAAGAATAACATATTGGCCACCTTGGGGCTACATGTAAATGGTAGTGTGATATATCCAATGTGGAATACTAACAATTTATAACATGTTTTGACTCACTTTCCTAATAACCTATGTGGTGTAAAAATGACAAAGTATAAATGTTAGGGTTAGAATCCTCATCTACAACCACATAGGGAATGTATTTATCTACTACAAAAATCTAGATAGTCAATGGATCATTATGTGAATATTTATGTTGGTGATGACTATGTCATGGTGATCATATCTATGAAGGTGCTCATATTTATGGAGGTGCTTGTAACATGTTGATTTTATCGTACCTATGGAGGTGGAATTTTTATGATTTGAATAGTTCCCTTAGTCTTAAATTTATTTAATTTGTGTTGTAATGTTGATCATGTGTCAATATCATCTCCTATAATTCTATGAAAGTGGTAAAAGTGTTGACCTTCTTATGGTGATAATCTGTTAACTAATCTATGCTAGAATGTGGGTACTATCATCAATCTTATATCAAGTAGTGTTTATAAGATCTAGTATGGTCTGTCCTATAAAATCCCTTCCTAAATTTATATGACTGAGTTGATATCCATGGATGTACCATATGTACTAAATGAATCGAAAGATCTACTGTTGATTATAACTAAGTATGAGACCCTATCATTATAAGATTCTAAAAAAGTGGTGTTACTAGTATAGGGAGAGGTATAAGTGCCTTAGAATCATCTTTTTACTCTCCTGGGTCCATTGATGTTAAACTTAATCCACATAAATAGTCATTGATATCAATAGGTGTTGGATCATCCTCTATGGTGGCCTAAGAATCTTTATTAGAGTAATGAGTGTAAACCTCTTCTGAATTAACAAGTAGTCTTTAATATGATGTAATAATATCATCAGCTAGCTTGGGTGGGGATGTTTTTACTATGGGATAATATTCCTTTATCATCAATGAGGGTAATTGTGTTTTAGAAAGATCTGGAGGAGGTGTAATAATAGTCTTTCTAGACTCCCCCACCTCATATATATGCATCTTTTCAATTAGAATATTTTGAGGTGGGTATTTTATGAGAACATGAGGTGTCCCATCTAAATATGTACTCAAGGTAGGAGGCTCAATGAGTTTACAATATCCAAATGGATGATTATCTACTGGACATGTGTATAGGTACCTATCATGTAAAACTTGTTGTATATATGAAAATTAAAGTGTAAAACCCCCATAACATGTATCCAAGGTCTCTCGAGTAACAAGTTAAAGTGTATAGGTAATTTTTTTGGCCCCACCATAATGTCTAATGTAATATAACCCAAGTTTAATCTAGGAATGTCATCAAACCCTTGGATATTCTTATATGTCTTTGGGATAGTTGTTATATCAACCCCCATGGTCTATAGAAATGTGAGGTTACATATGTTAAGTCCTGAACCACTACCAATTAGAAATCATTTAATAATAGTGGTATTGATTTGTGATTGAATAAAAAGTGATAAATTTTGAGCAATTATTGACTATAAAGTCAAGTCTTCATTGGAAAAAGATATCAAATCCTCAACATCCTTAATAGTGCTCATGATAGATGAAAAATGATCTATCTCTATGTCATAATGCAAGGATTTATGATTGAATGTTTAAAAAAGAATATTCTCAAAAATGGTTGGATTTTTAAGAAATTCTAGTATGGATATCTTGGCCAATATATTTCTCAATTGATCCATAATATCAAATTCTCTTTGTTGATCTCTGGGTCTCATTATAGTGTGTTGGTGATGAGGAGGGATGGTAGGGTTATCTTTCTCTTATATAGGTTTATGAGGCACTCTATTCCACCTAGTCATAACTCAAACCAAAGGATCTAATATTTATTAGGGGTGAGTAGTAGAAGTTATATGGGAGCATAGATAATCAACTAGTCTAGGTAGAGTAAGAAAAAAAGAAGTCCTTTGAGACCCTATAATCTAGTTGAAATTTTTATGGAGTTAATATGCACCCTTAGAGAGAGTTATTCAAGATTTCTCTAACTAATCCATAATATTGGGATAACCCCAGGTTGTGGGTAACCTATGATGGGGTTCAACCTCTAGAGAAGGACAACATCCTCTTGATGAATAACGTAAAATAATGATTACATAGGGAAAAGGGTTAGAAAGGGGGGAAATGGATCCTAAGAAGGCTAAAATGTGATGCACCAAATAAAAATGGGATACTCCCATAAGATTGAACCCACACTAGTTTAGCACAAGACAATGTTATCTCATATAACCTCAATATCAAGTTAATTGCATAAGTATTTCATAGACTAGGTTCAGGAAGCAATGAATGAAAACAAATAAGATTTATAAGACTCACTAAGAGATTACATCTATGGTAGAGATAACACTAAACCAGACCAATAGATAGCTTGAAAACACCTTAAAATAGGTTAGAAAAGAGGACAATCAATCAGGAAGATTATCCTTCACACAATGTTATCATGCACAAATCACTCAACACATATCCAAGGCAAGAGATAGGTAAATAAAGTCTATTATTGCATCAAGAGTTATTTATTACAAATGCTTGATAGGGTTTATCCTAATCAAGAGGACAATATATTGTATTATCTCAAAGAGTCCCCTAATACTCCCAAAAAAATGAGCATACTTCAAAATGGGAAAGAATGGGTGAGATATAGAAGAGGGGAAAAGAGAAGATAGAGATCATGTTAACCAAGAACAATCAATGAGCTACCACTTTCAATGAATGTTCAACCACCTTTTAATCCAATAAAACTAATCTTTTAGAGACAAATTAGCCTACATTAGCTTTAAAATTCTTCCAGCTTTCTCATTGGCTAAGAAATATGTAATAGAAGATAAGATTCTATTCTATAGATGATGAGTCATGATCTTGTTGTTGAAGAAAATATTTAAAGGCTCTCTAAAATAATTAAAATCTACTCTTTACTCTCCAATCCCCACAATTTCTCCTTAAACTTCTATGCCACCTTCCACTTGGATTGCTCATGAAGACAAAATATTCATATTTTGAAATTGATAGAGTCATTACCATATCTAATTTGAATGATGGTAAGTACCTGCTTTGTCAAGGATATAACCATGTTAATAGATGAGACATTTTTCCATAACTATATATCTACCCCTACTCCATCTAACCATAGGTATTTACTATATATTGAAAACCAATCCTATTATTGGTTTTCATATGGCTACTATATATCAATGAAAACTTTTAGGTAGTATAGTCCTCTCTCAATAAATATCTACTCATCTTTGATCCTTATATTAGGCCCTAAAATACCTATTTTTTTCTTTGAGCATTTATGAAAATTGAGAACTCATTGTATGCATAGATCTTCCTAAAATAGTAGTGATCACAGCCACAAAATAATTTTACAACCCCAAAAAATGGGCTCTACAAGTTCCAAATCTTTGAACTAGAGGTCAAGGTTGATCTTTAATGACAATGGAACTTCAATATTGATAACCTTGATTGCATGACTATGTCTACTTGTGGCATTCAATCGAGATCTAATGGTGACATAGCTCTATGAAGCATTTGATTTTATTCAACTTGATTTGGTTTCAACCTCTATTATAGTCCCTTAGTTTTTGACTTTAATATTAACCATTGGTTACCTTAGTTGTGCACCATTGGATCTACTTTCTCATCTTATATGTGCATCGTTGATCTTTATTTGTATGAATGAATACGAGTCATAAATATTCTACTAGTCTAATTCAGTTGAGACACTTGACATCTTCTAATTTATATTTGATATCCATTAATTTATTAACTCATCACTGATCATTGATCTACTTTGTATGAGTGTACATGTACCATTAATATGCATATACCCACTAGCTTTGTCAATCAATGCATACCATTAGATATATGTTCAAGTACTTGAGATTTTGACACTTATCATTAATGCATTTATTCTAACTTTTTGACTTAATGCTCACCATTGATATTGGGTGCATGATTAAACATGATTCATTATATCTTTGGGACCCATTAACACTATCCTTTCCCACTCGCCATTGGATCTTCAATATGATTGAAAACTGACCATTGATCTTGGGATATTTTAATTCAAATGGATATTTTATGAGGCTTAAATTTGATGTCTACATGCATGTTTAAGAATTTTTTAAATCCTAATGGTCAATTATTTCATCTTCAACTTGACATCCCTGTGAATGTCTCATTTTGCAAGTCTTACTTTGAATCTTTATATCTTGATATAATAATCTCATCAAGACACCAAATTTTTAGATGATGATCTTGACATTAATAACTTCATGTCCATGCAATATGTTGGCCTGAGAGGCTCCCTAGGTGCATTTATTAAATGTGTAAGTAGATTCACATGTTCATTTTTGCATGATGTGTTGATGATGGTCTGGATCTTCTATGCTTGTGTAATAACTTTCAATGCTCAAAATGATTTTTTAAGACCTGTGAATCCTAATTTATGTCTATGAAGGTCATGATACCATAATAACGTAATGGATTTTCTTCCTTTATAACTCTAGACTTGTTTCAAGACTTCTTAAATATCAAAAAATTACACTTTAAGCTTGTTTAAAGTGTTTCAAAAGCTTTATGAGAAATGTGAGATTTTTAACCACTCAGTCCATCAAGAACTTTGTTCATCTATCCAAACCTATTTCTAGGCAAAAGATTCTTATGTAGGCCAAAATTGGCCAATAGTAACTAGAGGTAACTCAAAGTGAGCCATGTAATAATGATCCTCATAGAAATAAGAATCAAATGAGGGAGGACCAATGCATAAAATAAGATTAAATCTAACATAATCCATGATAGGAGGGGAATACATGTGTAATTTTATACTAATGGATGGTTATAAACATGTTAATCAATGTACAAGGCTTTATACCATGAAATAGAAAATGGCATCTACCATGATAATCATGATGATATGTTGTAAATTAAAATTAAGTAGATTCTAGAAATGTAATCCCTAAGTTTATCTATGGTTAGGGTTTATATTAATGTTTGAAGTAAGTCAAGTTCACCAAATGTTTGAACCTTTTAGGGTTTAGCTTATGTAAATCTTATGTTTGATTAAAGGGTTGAGTAGACTAAATCAAGGAAATTATATGTAATAAATATATCCACTAATTTGTTACATAATTGAATAGATTTGAATTTTATTACAATAATAATAAATAGTGTAAATAAAGACTTAACTAGAAAACACCTAATACGGATGATTTGAGTGCTAGAAACTGAGATGGAAGCTAGTCTAAGTGTCATGAACTGGATCCCTATGTGAGAACCCCTCCTATAGATTGGTGCTATAATTGGACAGTAGCACCATGTGTCTTTAGTGTCTTGATATTAGTGTTGATGTCCTCTATATAGGACTATCGTAAAGTTCTAGGTGCACCCATTTTTGGATTTTTTGGGTCTATTATTTGCACATAAATTTTATAAATTTTGATTATTCCTATAATGTTTGATTTATAGTACAAACCCTAATCCTCTATGAAATTAGGGTATCAACTAAAAAATGTGTTCATTATTAGGATAGATTAGACATCCTCAATACCCAAATATAAAGAGAGTTTCCTACATACCAATAATCTAAGGAGGGATCAATATCGATGTAGTTCTCCCCAGCTAAGTGCTAGTGTAAGTGCAAGTGATGCTAATGTGATAGTAGCCTTAAGTACCTTGAGTGTGCTTGAGATTAAAAATAAAAAAAATATAAACTTAGGGATATTGTAGATGGTGTTAGGCATAAGTATAGGGAAAAATATGGATTGATATCCTTAATTTTGCTCAACTTGTTTCATGTTTGACTAGGTATTTTTCATCTAATTTCCATCTCCTATGTAAAAGGTTAAAGGTCATATTTATAGCATTTTTTTACTTGTATGGATAATAAAATATGTCTAGGTTGACCTTGGGAAGATTTTTATTTTAAAAATATATTCATTTGGGAAAGTTAGGGTAAAGGAAATAGGTGACATTTTGGGGGAACTAACACCACATGATTCTAGTGTCCTTATTATGGCACTACTATCTAGCTGGTAGAACACTAGACATGAAGGGCCAACACTAGGAAATGAGGGTCTAGGACTAATTTGGAATTTCCTAAGGATGTATGTGGTTTGCATGAAGGATAGATAAGTGTGATAATAGGCTCTAGGATAGGTCTAAGGCGAATCTAGGGATAGGTAGTATCAAGTAACACTCTTAAAAATCAAATACCACTTTTAGGTGATTACAATAGTGATGTGTTAAGTTTAATGGTAGTTTTTGTGTTTTACGGTTAATGTGAATTTTTTTATTTTGGATAGTACATGTATATTTTTTACATTATAATGTGTAATCACATAAAAGTGGTAATTGGATACTAAGAGTGTCTCTTGAGTTAGCCTATTCCTAGCTTAGCCTTAGACCTATCCTAGAGCCTTTGACACACTTTTTTAGTCATTATGTAGACCAAAAACACCTAAATTCAGCTAAAAAATAGTCCTATGATGAATTTATCATATCTCAACCCAACTTTCCCAATAATCTTCTAGGTGGACATTAGTGCGACATTTGGGATACTACATCCACGTGGTGCTAGTGTCTCCAATTAGGTGCCACTATCCTTAGCACTAACTCTCCTAAATGAATAATTTTTCAAATGTTTGCCTCTTATAAATTTGGAATAAATACATTTTATTATATATTCAAGATATATATATATATATATAGATAGATAGATAAATACATGTCTAATTGACCTATATTGAGTAGTTGTAAAATAAATGTAAAATCCTATTAAAACTAGATACAAGTTGAGTAAAATTAAGGTATTTGATCTCTATTATACCATAATTATACATAATACCATCTACATCATCAATAAACTCAATTTTAAAATACTTAAAATCTCAATCACATTCAATTCATCCAAGTCCACTTTCATTCTAGCATTCACTTGCACTTGCATCAAGCACTAGGTGGGAGAGCTACATCAAGTGTGATCCCTCTTTAGAGTATTGGTATATAGGAAACTCTCTTAATATTGGGGTGTTGATAATTTCTAGCATATCCTAATAAAAAAAACATAATTATTTCTTATGACATGATTTCAATGAGGATTAGGGTTTGCACATTAAATTAGGTTTTCCAAACACAACATAGAGTTCTAGATTTCATGCATGCCAGAACATGATCTAAAAACATAGGTGTAGGTACTCTTAAAAAATAGGAAAATTCAAAAAAATATTAAATTATCAACACTTTGAGGACACTACAACAACATGACACTACTATCCATATGGGGCGTTACTGTCCAGTGAGCAAACAAATTCTAAAATCTAGTTGATGACATTCAAAATTATTTGGAACCTAATTTTTAGAACCCAAATCATCCATGATGGTAATTTTTTAAATGAGTTTTTATTTATTCCTATTTATTACTATTTTTTGAAATTCAAAGAAGGTTAAAATATATTAAAAATAGTACTTAATTATTTCATATTATTTGACTGATTTAGGCATCTCGATCCTTTTAATCTAAACATAAGATTTTGATGTGTTATTTTTAGGATTAATGGAGGTTTATTCCTATTTAATAAACAAGTATGATTAGGAAAAATTATTAAATAATATTCTTAATTAAATCCACTAATCTTTTAAATTGAATTATAATTAGGCCTTTTCTAAAAATAGTAGCAAGAAAGAGAAAATTAAGCTTAGCTTATTCTAGACTATTCTGACTGAGATAGGGTCTAAAAATTTATGTTTAAGGCTATGATACTATCACAAATAGGATCCTAGACTTCATTCTCTGATTAGATAGGAGTACCATAATTTGACACCCTAGGCTCTAGCACTATAGTCCTTCCCTAGCACTATTGTCCTCAAGATCTAAACTTTCTAGGTTTTGTTCAATTGCTCAGCATGAGTTTGTGTACCAATTTTTAGGTACTCATTGTCAATATAGATCCCTATATAGTTATTCTTCATATAATTGTATCTTATATAAAATTTAAATAAACTTTAGTAAATATGAAAAAGGGGTTAGTGTGTGTAAGATGCACTAGACGTGCTTCACACCTTGTATGTGGGCACGCTTCTTACATACCAATACTCCAAATAAGGATCAAACCATATGTAGTTGTCCCTTTAAGAGTGTTTGGTGAAATAGTGAATAAAATGCAAGAAATGCTAAAACTAGGTATGCTTAAGATGATTATGGATTGGTGTAAGGTATTGAATTAGCTTAAAACTATATGGGCTAGCTGTATGTAGAGAATAGGGAAGATTACTTGAGTCATCTTGCTTGTATTCTTTCTTTCTTGAATGATATTTGTCAACACTTTCCAAATGATCTTTGAATGGGCTTTTCTAGGGATCTATTGGTCATGGGTTAGAAGAAACCAGACTAGGCTGATATAATGAACAAGAAGAATTATGGGAAAATGGTCATCTAGCCTTGAATTATGACTAGATAGGAGTCCTAAAAAGGGGACACCCTAGGGTCTATCACTGTAGTATAACTTTGGCACTATTGTCATGAGTAGACAGGACCTAGAGGGATGGATTAGTCATGAAGAGAGGGTCCTTGCTCAGTTGGGGTCAAGTCTGGAAGGTCACAAATGACTGAGAATCAGTGAAAGTAAGCTTAAAAGGGTCATGAAAGAAAGAAAGAGGGACCTAAGGATTACGTGTCATTAGCCATGCTCAAGTTACCATTTTTTGCATTTTATATGACTATATTCCCCCCCTTTATTCTAATGATGCAACAAAGTGAAATACTAGGATAAACGAAAATAGAAAGCATACCTAAACTTACCTACAAAGGTGAAGCACATGAATCTTGTGATGTTGAGTAATGCTAGATAGTTCATAGAGAAAATGTTGTGTAAGTGTGAATCTGTGAAAGGAAAACAAAGAGTAGATCAGTTATTATTATATGCGATATAAAACAACTTACAAAACTGGGTAAGAGAGAAGAAGATAAAGGAATGAATACACCTCATTGAGTATGCAAACCAATACAAAACCTATTGTGATACTGATTAAGGCTAAGTAATGTTAGATGTGTTGGATGATGTTATACCAAAATTTATATCACAAATGGAGTTGAGTGCTCAATTCCCCAAAAAGTGGCTCAAGAATGAAAAGGCTATACCTTTGGCTCCATTATCAACTACTAAGTGAAGCTATATCATCATGCATGTGTTAATAAATTTTTGAACTATGTGTCCAATCCTTGTGAATAGTTGGCTCAAGAATACAAAGGCTAGCCCTTTGCCTCCATCATTACTCCATGAAGTGAAGCTATAAATTGATACTAGTATGAATAAGTATGTCATATGAGATGGGTCTTGAATCCCATGAATGTTGTATAAATATGAAAATGTGGTGTGGATAGATAAATATGTGATAGAAACTAGGCCAATGTTGGCTAACTCAAAAAAGATGGAGATTAGGCTTATATGAAAGCCACTCTAAAACTAAAAATTTGGCTTATGTGGAAGCCAGTTGAGAACTTAGGAATGTGGAGGTTAGGCTTGTATGAAATCCACTCTAAAATGATTCCAACCACATATAGATGGAATAAGGCATGAAACTATTGAGAATACCTAGGTAATGTTGAAAACTGAAATAAAATAAGGAAAAGTGTTGTGCAATCTACCCCTAATCACTAGTGTTTGAAACATGGATTTTGATCTAGAAGTTATGCCAACTACCATATTTGAAATTATAAGTGAGGACCAATCATGTTACGAGTGATGCCCACTATGTCTAGATTCTCTAAGAAAATTGTATTGAAAGTTATTGATCTAAACTAGTCTGATTGTGCAAAACTATAGATGAACCTACCTTTTTGCTTGATTTTGGAAAACTTGGTTTTTTTTTTTAAATTTGGATAGGAACACCAAAAATGAACAACCTAGTGTCTAGTACTATATTATAGCCTTGGTGCTATTGTCTTAGGATAAAATTGATCACTATTCTAGAATCTTGACTATTTACCTGGTCTGTTTTGAGTGGCTTGATGAATGGTTATTATTTTGGTTGTTTTAAAACTAGATTTTTACAACTGATAGGAGCTCTGATCTCTATATCAAAACCCCTATTTATTTCCCCCTCTTCTAAGGGTAGGAATAGGTACCCTAAAATGACTACCATTAGAAGAAGAAGCCATATAAGGATGTTAAGATGAAAATATACATGATATAATAATGATAATCAACAAGATATCTCAAGTTATAGCATGGTTTTATTTAAAATATTATTATATCAACAAGCATATGCCTAGATACATGTAACAATGTAATATCATGTACAATGTATTGAATTGGAACTGAAAGTGTTAGTTGTTATTTCATTAGTTAGAGGGATGGAACATGATGTCCATCATGACATCTAAGAAAATAGGAAAAATACATGATATGGATCATGGTATTACAAGCAATCAAAAGCAATTGAGCAACAAGCACACAAAGTAAGAAGCAAGATACATACAAGGGTGGCCAACGGGCCAAGTAAACAAGGGACATGGGAACATGTCACTCAAACTAAAAAACAATCATATAAGGCATGTTCAAATGCCACATACACATATAATTGAAACAAGTAAGTTGGCATGGAAGTCATAATCACATAAAAGAGTATAGGAAAAGGACATTGACAAATGTCCTAAAACACACACATGAATAAAAGAGAAGGACGTTGCAAATGTCTTAAGGCACATACAAAAGACAAGCAAGGACTGGAAATGCAATCCAACAAGCTATGCTAAGCAAGAAGAGAAAACATATAATAAATATAAAGATATAATCATATCTAAATAATCAAAGCAAGAGTGAAAGTAGGTAATACATGTTTAGTATAATACGAGGTATATGCTAAGAGATACACAAGTGTTAGGTACTAGTGAAATGTTGATATAGTAATCTATGTAATCTAATAAGTAATGTACATCAGCATGATAACTTAGAGTATGTAGTGTAGGAATGACATAACCTAGATGGTGTAGTCATGTAGAATATGCCCTCAGTGGGTATTTATATCAAAGTGTGTCTTTAATGTAGATGTATGATACCCCCTCAATGGGTAAAGTAAAGCAATCAAAGAGTTGGATATCACTCCACACACTCAAACAAGATCAAGTGAAGCATGGTAATGTAGATAAATTGACATAAAATAACATGAAATAACAAATGTAAGTCCTATCATAGTAGTAGCAGTGTAAAACATAGATGATAAATATAATAAAAAAAATTGGTATTTTGACATTTTTGAATGTTTTTGGATTTTGAAATGCTATATTATTTTTGCATTTTTAGAAACTTTGAACTATGTACAATCAATGTAGAATAAAATATATATAACTAATGCTAAAGATAAATGATACTAATCGATGAGTCTCATGCGAGACTTCTTCTCATGGTATCCTGTATCAAAGACTGGAATCATGCATGATCATGAATCATGATGAAAATGTTGAGACTATGGCTCTAAAAGTTGTATATGTTGTAAATGTTCTAAAATATCTAAAGTAGAAACCAATTGTGTGGTCCCTCTATAACTCTAAGAAGTGGATGCAATTGTAGGGTTCTTAGGGACCCATCTAGAAGTAGGAGAAACTCTCTGAACATGTTCTCTATGTGTAAATGCATGAGATCTCAATAAAACTACTCTGGGTGTGAATATTATAGTTGGAAGGTGTCTAGAATCCTAAAGATGTAGAGGTGTATGAACCCTTTTTATTGATGATGGATGCCTTAACTATGTCTGAATCTGAAGTAGAATAAGAATTGAAACTGGAGGAGAAGTTAAAATTGGTGGAAAAATTGAAACTGGTGGTGAAACTAAAATTGGTGCCTACAAACTGGTAGATGGTTTTGAAGTGGGTAGTAGTAACTCATATGGAACTCTATCGACTGTAACAACCTGATTAGTGTGAATGAATTTCACACATCTATGAACTATAGAAGGTATTACCCTAAGTTTTTGAATCTATAGTTGACCAAGTAACATATCAAAAACTCTTACACTAGGAATTATAGTGAATAGTGTGGCCACATGTGTAGGACCAACCTGTAGTGGAAGTACTATCTCACCCAATGAACTTTGTATATGCCTACTAAAACCACTGATAACTATGTCTATTTGGGTGATATCCTACTTTGAATAACCCAAATAGGTGTACATATTAAGAATGGAACCATTGTCAATAAGCACATTACAAATAGGTTGATTATGAATGTGAGATCTAATAAAGAGTGAATGATAATTTGAATCATCCTTGATGATCTCCTATTCTGAAAAGGATATAGAAGGTCTAGTTTGAACTCTAGAACTGTATACACCAATCATGTTGCTCAAAATATGTAACTCAAGTAAAGGTTCCCTATATATATCTAGTGGTGGATGTGCATGATATACATGATGAACCCCTAATGTGTCCCCTATATCTTATTTTGAATTTTATGTAAATGGATTGAGAATATTTTATATGTTTTATCCTATGTTTGCTATATCGGTGGAGGCTCAACTAAAGTGTCAAGATAAATAGCATTTGAATCTATTAGGCCATGTGTTTCTATGCAAAATTGCTTTCTACATTCAAAGAAGAAATAAGAAACTAAAAGAAATGGTCAAGGCTAGAAGATACCTGATAAAGTCATGCACACCGAAGTCAGATGTTTGAAGATTCTCCTCTTTGGCTGTGGAGGAATGACACCTGCAAAGAAGAAAAGGCTGAAACACGGAAAAACGTTAGTCAAAGATATGGTGGGCTGTCAGGCGAACGCCCGATCCTGGAAGTACGAAGACTTCCTAGAAGGATATCAACCCACTGATAAAAAAAGCAAAATATTGGACTAAAGTAGATATAATGAAAGATAAAATGACAAAAATAAATGACAGAAAATAAAGTGCATACCTGATATGCAGCACTGTTCTGCACAGTCGCCAGCGTCGGTCTTTGTAGTGCCGGCGTCGGTCGGGGAAGGTGCTGGCATTGGTCAAACTGCCGGCATCGGTCGGGGCAGGTTCTAGACAGAATCTAGGTGAGTTGCAAAAGGTCTGGTAGAGATGACAGGGTCTTGATAGGGTTGAGACAGGGTCTGATGGAGTTGAGACAAAGTCAGGGCAGGGTCTAGGCAAGGTTTTGGATAGGTTCTGGGCAGGGTTTTGGACAGGTTCTGGTTGAGTTGGGACAGGGTCTAGTCAGGTTAAGGTCTGAGTTTAAACAGGCTCTAGGGATTTGCAGAAGGTCGAGTCTAAATATAATATAGAGTATGGAAATAACAAGAAAGCAATAACCAAAAATAAAAATAAACAGATGAGGATACTTACCTGTCACAGTGCAAAGACATGATTGACGTTGTTGAAGTTGTCTGTGCAGTGTCAGATTGAAGCGAATGCAGATTGGTTGATGCCAGAGTTGGTTGATCACAGGAGTGTTGATTGCAAGAGTCTGTGAATGTCAGAGTTTGGAGGTCGATTGATTGATTGATCGGTTGATTAGCCTTTCAAATGGTTGGCGGACGCTGATGAAGGCAAGGGGCGGTTCGAGAGACGGTTCGATAACCATTCGGGAAACCGATTGGGAACCGAATGATAACTGATAACTGATAATGGATAACGGTAAGGTGACCGACGTCGATAGGATTGCCGACGTCGGCCGATAGGTGACCGACGTCGGTGACATCGGTCAGGTAAAGACCGTCGTCGGTAGATGCACAATGGGGATAGAGTCTAGCTTTAGCTCTGTGCTCATTTTTACATGCTGCCAGGGTCAAGGCTAATGGAAAAAGTGATTGACAAGGGTTAAATAGGCGAAGAAGAAAAAAATGGGGGATGACTAGGGGAGTCGACACGATTTCGGTGTCTACATTTTCCCCTTTTTGTCTTGTTGGTTATTCTGGATGAACTGCAAGACAAAAATAGGAGTGATTGCCCCAGGTGAGGGATAAGGTTGATTTCGTCTTGTTGGTTGTTTGAATGAACTACAAGACAAAAATAGGAAGCAGATTGCCCCGATTATGGATGAGGTATTCCCCCTCAAAGCAAGAGTCGAGGGAAGGGAACTGGGAATCAGGTGCTGATTTGACAAAGAGTGGATGAAAAAGGGGTGAGGGTGAACGTGACAAAAGGCGTGATTTTACGCATACCACTGCATGAGATGGTTAAGGCAAAGTGTCGCAGGTCAAGGGTCAAGGAGTGCCAAAATTGAAATAACTAGGCCCCAGCATTTAGTCGTCTTCTGATCGGGTTATTCAATTGAAGCTGAAGCTCCAAATGGGTCATCGCATTCTAGGTATCCCGGGCTCAGGAAGTGCTCCTAGAAACACGAAAAAGTCACAAGTAGTGTGGATCAACCGGCTTGCGATCCTATACTTGTGAGGGTCCAAAAAGGTCTGCGCACAATTCTGCTAACCAGTCATGAGGTAGCATACATGCAAAAATAACCAAGGCAACAGTGTCTTGGAAGTGGTCGAGGTTGGAGGAGATAGGTATGATCTCTAATGGTTGGTGTTCGAGGGGAGGAATGGACGAAAGGATGTGGCCGAGCTAACCCTAGAAGACCCCATGTCAGCTGAGTGCTGCCAACATAGCCCTGGTCATAGGGCCTCAGGCCAATGTAGTTCTCCCTAGAAGGGAGGGAGGGTCAAAGGGATAAAATGGGTCATGGTCAAGGGCAAGGTTATGGTTAAAAGAAGGAAATAAGGTTTGTCCATCAGAGAGACGAACAAACGAGGGTGGTCGAGCTAACCCCAGAAGATGGTCGTGTCATCTGAGTGCTGCCTACATAGCCCTGGTGGAAGGGCCTCAGACCAATGTAGTTCAGACAAAGGGTCCGAGTGGTAGACAGGTGGTCAAAATGGTTGATAGATTGGTCTTGGTTATGATGAAATGATGAGGAGAAGAGATGTTGCAGCCTTTTGAAATGATTGGTCTGCAACATTGGTTGAGAGGTCTTTCATCCCTAGCAATATTCCATATTCGTGATGGATGTATGCTAAAAATGAATTGAGGTCTATTTATGTTTCAGCAAGTATTGGTTTATGCTGAACATAAATTACGGCGGGTCGATAGTTTCCATGTGTATTGGTGTCCATAGAAACTAGGGTGAATAGGCTATGGGAGTGGTCTAAAAAGAGAGTTGAGTCGAGTTGATTGAAAAGTGATGAAGGTGAATGTGACCAAAGTGCAGAAGAAGTGAAAAGCATATTGCTCTTTCATTGACAAGGACCAAAAAGATAGCATAGATAGGGGTTATGAGAACCAAGAGCCCCATTCATGCGTGACGTCGTTGACCATAGTTATGTTAGAACGGTAATCGAATCACTTTGACATTAAAGTGAGCTCGAAGTCCCTTGAGCAGGTGATAGGAGGAGGAAAGAGGGTAACCCGTTATAAGAGCAGAGATAATTTTGCCCCTTTTTATAGGAGACCCTGAGACAACTACAAGTCAAGTCCATGACTCATTTTTTTTTTTTGGCACACACTGATCAATGCGGGAAGTCTGCATAGAGATGTCATTTGCTTGGTGGTCAGTTGTGAAGCTGATCAATGCGGGAAGCTTCTAAAATAGTGTTGTTTATTGCCAAATTAGTCATAGCCATCCTTCGAGGGAGTGGTCTAGATTTTTATTTAATATAAGGGCTTTTGAATAGCTGTCCTTCGAGGGGGCAGTCTATTAATTACAGCAATGATAGTATAGCTGTCCTTCGAGGGAGCAGTCTGCTTTTTTTTTTGATATTGATATAGTGACCATGGATATTGTGACATCTTGATTTGTTTTTATAGAAATGTGAGTCATGGACAAGATTATAGAAGGTCAAGGGCTCCCTTTTATTAGGACAAAGCATCCATACATCATAAAAGGGTTATAGAAATGTGTTAAGAGGAATAGGGTTGAAAGGAAGTAGGAGTTAAGAGGATGGGGATTGCTCAAGGGACGAGCTCAAGTTAAGTGTCAAGTGGACGAGTACTCGACTAGTAGTAGAATGGTCACAGATGCAATGCATTAAGAGGCTCAGGGTCTAATAAGTCCCTGGTGTATGCTTGTGCGTGATAAGGTCCGAGTCAATTAGGAGCAAACTTGCCCCATTTGCCTCTTTCCAGATTGGTCAAGTGTTGATTGATGAGTGGATGTGAAGTTGGTTGATATGGTTGTTGATTGATTGAGACTGGTTAAATGTTTTGATTGAATGTTTGGTTGAGATTTGGTCATTTGATAGTTGGTCAATGGTTGGTCGAGGGTTGATTGGTTGGTATTTGGTCTTTGGTGGGGTCGAATGTTTGGTTGAGGTCGGGTTAAATGTTTGGTTGCTAGTTTGGTTGAGGCTAAGTTGAAAGAGTGATTGATATGTGGTCGAGACTGTGTTGAAAAATTGGTCGAGGTTTGGATGAAGGTTGAATTCCCCCAGTGGCTAGGGAGAATGTTTGACGGATTGGTTAAGGTCGGTTGAGGTTCAGTGGTCAGATGGACTGTGTTGATGTCGAATAAGGGGGTTAAAGGCGGCGAAGGGACCCGAGTCTGGCATGGAGATCCCAATATAGGTGATGAGGTTGGAGAGGCATGGGTCGGCGTTGATAATTTGTCAAAGGGGTGGTCAAGAGGATCCTTGATGAGAATAGTATCCTTTTTCCGGTGTTGATGAATGACAGCTTTAAGAGCACAACAACGCTCAGTGTCATGTCCCGGAGTATGATGATAGTGAAAAAATTTAGAGTTGTCGAACCAAGATGGCCTTGATCCGAGAGTTGATGAGTGGGATGGTATTGAAGGTTTATTGATGATGTGGTCAAGAAGAAGGGTGTCATTCCCCAGACATTGGCGAATGGCAACCTTGAGGGCACAACAATGCTCAGTGTCGTGTCCAAGCGTACGATGATATGCACAAATGCGAGTGTCGTCGAACCATGGTGGTTTTGGTCCGAGAGATTGATATGGTTTAAGAGGCAGGAGATAGATACGAGAGGACTGCAACAATTGCCATAACAGCAAAGCATAAGAACCTGCTAATGGGTCTGGATGTCTTGTTGTAGTGAGAGTTGGTGACTTTGGTTTGAGAGGTATAAGAGATGTTGATCGATGGTTTGGAGGAGATATAAGTCTGACGGGTTGATAGAGTAATGGAGGCGACTTGCCTCTGTGAAGTATGGGAGTGGGAAGCACTCTGAGTAAAGTAGACGGATGTGGGCCCAAAATTGAAGGTAATGACGAAGGTGGGGGAGTAGGCCTCCAGTGTGGTTTAGTAGCCTTCATTGGTTTGGGTTGAGGGCCACCATTGTGCGAGGCAAGGTTAGATGTGGGGCAAACACCAAGAGGTTTAATCTCTTTGAGCATGATGGACGCCTGCGTGGGTTTGGACTTAGATGTGGACGGTTCTTCTCTCAATGGAGAAGGGATTGAAGGTGTGGGCTCTTTAAGAGGAAAGAGCGCCGGAGTAGTCATGGCTTCTGCATGTGGTTGAGGAGTCAAAAAGGTATGATCATCTATGGATGATAATAAGGATGAAGGTGAGGCAGCTGGTGTTGATGTGGTCAAAGCTTCCTCCAATATGGGAGAAGTCGATGGAGGACAAGTAGGAGAAGAAAGTTTTTTGCCATGTGGAGGAGGTATAGGGGAAGAAGGGTCTTCCACCTGTGAAAGAGATTGGTCAGGGATAAGAGAAAAGATAGTGTCAATCGTGTGTATATCATGGTCTTGAGGGTCATTGGTCATGGTTTGGACATTGTCTTGAGTAGGCGGGTGATTAGGAAAGGGTTGCTTGAAGATGTCGAGGTTTTGGTTGGGTGATGCGTTCGAGTTATCCAAGATGAGATCCCCTTTGTCTAGCATGTTCTGGACAATGTTTTTGAAAGTTTGACAGTGATCCATGTCATGGCCTTTGACACGGTGATAGTTGCAAAAGTGGTTTTCCCTGTACCATGCAGGGATAGGTGTTGAGGGGTCTAATTGATGTGGTCAGATTGAAGGGAGATTGAGGACCCCCTGCTTGATGAGTTTATCCAAGACAGAGGCATATGACTCCCCAATTGGAGTGAATTGACGCTGTATGGATTGACGTTGAAAATGTTTATTGATGTAGTCTAATGTTGAAGATGATGGTCAGTTGGTTATTGTTGAAGATGATGGTCTGAAGATGACAGTGTTTGTCAACCCCTTGGATTGAGAGTGGGCAAAAGAAGGTCTGGAAGAAGAATGGTCATTGGTTCTTGTGTTAGTGTTACACAATTTGACCTTATCTTCTTCAATGGCGTGGAGTTCAAGCTTTCGGGCCATGGTGAAGGCCTCGTTGAAAGTGTGGAATGTTTGAACCCGTAAGGTGGACGAGATGTGACTGACACATGCTCGGGAAAAGAGCTCAATGAGCTCGGGTTGAGGCAAGGAGAAGGAGAGCTGGTTAATCAAGCCTCTCCAACGGGCGACAAAATCAACTACTGATTCGTCGTCAAATTGCCTAATGGAGTAAAGGTCTGTGATCGAGATTTGTTTAGTGATATTGATTGAGAAATGGTCAACAAATAGTTGGGCGAGTTGAATGAATGAAAAGATAGAATGTCTGGCAAGAGAGCTATACCAGTCAAGGGCAGGGCCAGAAAGAGACATAAGAAATGTGCGTAGAAGTAACGCATCATCGTGGGCGATAAGGTAACAGGCATGTCTGAATGCCCGTAGATGTTGTTGCGGGTCTTCCTTACTCTGGAAGCGAGTAAATTTAGGAAGCTCCCAATGGTTGGGGTATGGTCGGATAGGGACAGAAGGATGGATGGGCTCATTGTAAATCTGGTCATATGAAGAGACATTACTTGAACCGGAGATAGAAGCTTCGAGACTGGACATTTTATCCATCAGTATCTTGATGACATCTGCTGACGGATTGGTGGATGGAGCGTCCCCTAGGTTGTAAGGTGCTTGAAAGAGGCTAGAAGAGGCATACGACGTAGTCAGTTGTACCAGTAAGGGCGCAACGTACGGATGACTAGTCACAGGGACAGAAGTAGAGGCTAAGGGTGGTTGAGTTATGAAGGTAAAAGGCATAGGCTAACCAGATACCGCCAAAGGTGGTTGTGTGGTGGCATTGGCGAAAGGGGAGGAAAACACTCCTGCATTTATGGGTGCAAGAGTGTGAGGGGTTGAGACAATCAAGTTCTGGTATGATGTAGAACTTGTTTGAGTTGCGTGTGGTTGAGGGGGTAATGAAACCCCAATGGAGGTCGGTCTAAAAATAGACGAGGAGGCCAAACTTTGCGTATTGGCCATGGTCAGGTTAATGGTTGAGGGGAAAGGCTGAGTCGTAAAAGGTTGGGTGGCGAACGGTGTTGATGTCATCGCCACGTCGCCCGAAAGGTCTCACGTTGGGTTTCTCGGGAGATAGTTTTGGAGGGCTGTGGTATTGAGGTCCAAGAATCGTGAAAAATCTTGGTCCCCTTCTAGGATAATAGGCGTTTGGGTCGGGGATGATCTAGTAGGAATTCTTTCAGTTTTCAAGTAGAACTCCATTATAAGATTGGTTATAGACGGAGTAGGTGAAAACTGTTGACGTCTAGCGTGGTCAAGAAGAGCCTTGGTTTGACTACGAGTCAGAACCATTCAAGGCAGGAAAGAACATCCTCACAAGCTCAAACAAGTAGATAAGAACTAAAAAGAGATGAAGACACAAGCAGATCCTAAAACTCTAGAAGTAAATTATTAGGATTATAGTGGCTTATGCCTTAGAATGTGTGTAGAGGAAGGTTGGTTTTTGAGTCAGGTCCTAGAAGAAGCAGTCTATGGATGGTTTCGGATTTTGTTATGGTGCTCAAGAAGTCTGTGTTAGGTTCGGTATGTGGCTTGGTGCTAAGGAGCAAGCTCCCCTCACTTCACAATTCTAGTGGTTAGCTGGTTTCGCTTAGCCAAAATATACCTCCACTAGAGATTAGACTCCGCCAGAGAACGGAGTGGGCTTTCTCCTTGGTGATGAAATCCAAGTAAGATCGCTGGAACGGGTAAGGTATCCGCTGGGGGATGAAATCCCAGTCGGGCCTTGTCTTAGGTAAGTTAAAATGTTTGTTTTGTGCATGTGGTTTGGTCGTGTAACATCAAGTGATCTAGATTAATTCAATATGCGGTTTAATTACTATGTGTGGTCTAAGAGATGCAGGCAAATAGAAATAAATGCAAAGTGTTTTAATGCCCAAGTCAAAATGTTTGTTTGTATGAAGATGAATGGAGAAAGAGTCAAAGAATATGAGTTTTATCTAGTCTAGAAGTGCAAGAAAGAAAGAAATGTTCATTTTAGTCCTGCTTATGATGTCGTTTAAGAAGATACGAAAGAAGGTGAAAAGGAAGGAACCTAATGCACCTATATGAACGAAAGAAAGAAAGAACCCAAGGAAGGCCCTAGGGTCCCACCGGGCGTGCCAGAATGTTTCTATGCAAAATTGCTTTCTACATTCAAAGAAGAAATAAGAAACTAAAAGAAATGGTCAAGGCTAGAAGATACCTGATAAAGTCATGCGCACCGAAGTCAGACGTTTGAAGATTCTCCTCTTTGGCTGTGGAGGAATGACACCTGCAAAGAAGAAAAGGCTGAAACATGAAAAAACGTTAGTCAAAGATATGGTGGGCTGTCAGGCGAATGCCCGATCCCAAAAGTACGAAGACTTCCTAGAAGGATATCAACCCACTGATAAAAAAAGTAGAATATTGGACTAAAGTAGATATAATGAAAGATAAAATGACAGAAAATAAAGTGCATACCTGAGATGCAGCACTGTTCTGCACAGTCACCGGCATCAGTCTCTGTAGTGCCGGCGTCGGTCGGGGAAGGTGCCAGCATCGGTCAAACTACCAGCGTCGGTCGGGGTAGTGACCAGCGTCAGTCGGGGCAGGTTCTAGACAGAATCTAGGCGAGTTGCAGAAGGTCTGGTAGAGATGACAGGGTCTTGATAGGGTCAGGAAAGGGTCTGATGGAGTCGAGACAAAGTCAGGGCAGGGTCTAGGAAAGGTTTTGGACAGGTTCTGGGTAGGGTTTTGGACAGGTTCTGGTTGAGTTGGGATAGGGTCTAGTCAGGTTAAGGTCTGAGTTTAAACAGGCTCTGGGGATTTGCAGAAGGTCGAGTCTAAACAGAATATAGAGTATGGAAATAACAAGAAAGCAATAGCCAAAAATAAAAATAAACAGATGAGGATACTTACTTGTCACAATGCGAAGACATGATTGACGTTGTTGAAGTTGTCTGTGCAGTGTCGGATTGAAGCGAATGTAGATTGGTTGATGCCGGAGTTGGTTGATCGCGGGAGTGTTGATTGCAAGAGTCTATGAATGTCAGAGTTCGGAGGTCGATTGATTGATTGATCAGTTGATTAGCCTTTCGAATGGTTGGCGGATGCTGATGAAGGCAAGGGGCGGTTTGAGAGACGGTTCGATAACCGTTCAGGAAACTGATTGGGAACCAAATGATAACTGATAACGGATAACGGTAAGGTGACCGACGTCGGCAGGATTGTCGACGTCGGCCGATAGGTGACCGACATCGGTGACATCGGCCGGGTAAAGACCATTGTCGGTAGATGCACAATGGGGATAGAGTCTAGCTTTAGCTCTGTGCTCATTTTTACATGCTGCCAGGGTCAAGGCTAATGGAAAAAGTGATCGACAAGGGTTAAATAGGCGAAGAAGAAAAAAACGGGGGATATCCAGGGGAGTCGACACGATTTCGGTGTCTACACCATGTATCTTTTGATTTAAATTGATATATTTATTTTTCATATGGCCTGGTACCCTTTGATAGTCATAAAATTATTGTTGATCATATCCCTTTGGAAGAGGCTTTGTTGGATCAACTTCCTGAGTAAGAGGGAGAGATATGATATTACAATCCAAAAGTTACTATAAAACCCTAGCTTGAGGAAATGGAAGATGTGAAAAAGTACACGGAGAGGGTGCTAACAAAATAATTTTTTGAAGAGGCTCTAAAGCTACATTAACTATATGTTGATTTTTCCCTTTAGTATCATTGCACTTGACCTTATATGGGATTTTGTTGTTACTCTTATTAGTTGTGTTTGATGTATTAGTGTACTTTAGTTTGCTCATTGAAATTAGTTTGACTTCTCTTTCCTTTATTGTGTGACATAATTTAGTAAAAGAAGAGAATATTTTAAACATGGTTGATTCATGAAGTGCTGGTAGAAGAATTTGTTTGAAAATGTCCTATAACTCCTGATTTACCATAGGTCTAGTCATCTTAGATAGATGGTCTTATACCAAAGAACATAATTTGTGAGATGCTCGTTTGGTCATTATTTTTTTTGAGCAATTTGAGCATATAAAACCTTATCACCAATGTTGATACTAAAGTGTGCTAGGAACATGTCAGCTAAAGGATTGAATACATTGACTGACTGATTTTATAGACTATATAACCATTATAAAGCATAATCCTTTAGACTCTATGGAAATAGCTTGGTAAGTAGCTAGTCATTTGGTACATAATCCAAGTATTCTATGTGGAAATCTCTCAAATGTGTGACTAGATCACCCTTTCCATCATAAAGAGTAAGCTTGGGTTGAAAAAAACATTATGGTAAGGGTGTAAAAGCAATGTGACATGTCAATGGTGTATGTAGAAGAGCATAAGAATCCAAAGCTTGAGTAGGTCTAGTGGCACCTTACTCAAGATATAGCACCTTGGATTAAAGATATCTTATCTCTTGCATAAGGGCTACCACATTAGGATATAGGGATGTATTAGTTTTAAATAGTGGAATAGAGGTAGGCTGGGCTGCTATAGGGGGTTGTTGAGACATAGTTTCCCTCGTAGTGTTATTTGTAACTAGTTGGTCTGTAGGAATGGCAAACTTAACTTGTTTATCCTTTTTTTATTTTCATGAGAGAATGTAATATAAGAGTATGATCTCAATATTTTTCCCTGAGTCTTTCTTTAAAACTTTGAAGGATCAAATCTTTGTTGATTACAACTTCATTATCAATAATGGGTGGAAGTGGATCAGTATTCCAATGTGGTGTATCATGAGTATTATTGTGTACATCATCATTGGTATTTTCATATTGCTTATTGTTTGAATCATTCTCATTAAAATTGGTGTAATCTGGATGTGTAGATTCTATAGCTAGAGTTTGAACTAGTTGTTTATCCATAGTCTATGGTCAAGTTCAAGGAATCTAGGTGAATTCAAGATGATTTCCAGTAAGTCTTGCACTTCATTTTGAAGGAAGAGATCCAAATAACCTAGGTGGCATAAAGAAAAAAACTTGGATAATAGTATAAAATATTAAACTAAGATAATCTAAATAAGGAACAGGAATATTCATAGAAAGGATACAGAGCTCCCAAACATGTAAGGTGATACCTCAAAAATCAAAATAGGAGCTAGTACATGCTACTAAGGATTTTTCTGAAATACTATGATTTTATTAAATTGATATTGAATTTTTGAGTTAATTATGCAAGAAAAAATTTAGAAATTTATGGGAAAGTGTTTGATTTAATGGGACCTAGTAGATGTAACTAGGGTTTTGAGAAAAATATTTTTTTGAAAATTACTATGAATTTTTGAAATTTTAAGTGATTTTTTGATTTTAATATGCAACTAAAAATTCATAAAATGATTCAAAAATTATTGGAAGCTAGTTGATGTAACTAGGGCTTGAAATAAATTTATTTTAAAAAATTTTACAAAATTTTAAAATTTGAGATAAAAATTTTATTTATATCTGCAAGCAAAAAATCAAGAAATTATTGGATTAATGCTAGAAAATTACTAGGACCTAGTATATGCAACTAGGGTTTGAAATAAATTTATTTTAAAATTTACTAAAAAATTTTAAAATTTGAGAGGAATTTTTTATTTTAATATTCAAGGAAAAATTCTAAAATTAATGGGAAAAATTATCTAGGAATTTACCCTAGGTTTTCTAGGGTTTTTATGAATAATTTGAAGTAGGTTGGGTTCACCAATTGATTTATTATTTTTGGGAATAATGGAGTTTTATTCCTATTTAATAAACAAGTCTGAGTAAGATAAATAATTAAATAATATTCCTAATCAAATCCACTAATTTGTGAAATTGAATTACAATTAAACCTTTTCTAAAAAAAGTAGTAAGAGAGAGAAAATTAAACTTAGCTTGTTCTAGATTATTTCAATTGAGACAAGGTTTATAAATTTGTGTGCAGGGCTAGGACACTATCAAAAATAGGACCCTAGACTTCATTTTCTAATTGGATAGGAGCATTGTAACTAGACACCCTAGGCTCTGGTGCTATAATCCTTCCTTGATATTGTTGTCCTTGAGATCTAAGATTTTTAGGTTTTGTTCACATGCTCAGTGTGAGTCTACGTACCAATTTTTAGGTCCTCATTGTCAACAGAGCCCCCTATAGATTTTATTCTTCATGTACTTACATCTTCTATGCAATTGAAATAAACTTTGGCAAATGGGGAAAATGGGTTAGAGTGTGTAAGATGCACTAGACAAACTTCACACCTTATGTATGGGCACATTGCCTACATACCAATCCTTTAAAGAGGGATTAAGCGATATGTAGTTCTCCATTTAAGAGTTTTTGGTGAAATAGTGAATGAAATGTAAGAAATTTTAAAATTGGGTAAGCTTGAAATGACTAGGGATTGTTGTAGGGTCTTGAATTGGCTTGAAAGTGTATGGGTTGGCTGTATGTAGAGAATAGGGAAGATTTCTTGAGTGGTATTTCTTGTATTCTTGCTTGCTTGAATGAATATTTGTCAACCCCTTCTAAATTATCTTTGAAAGGGATTTTATAGGGATTTATTGGTCATGGGTTAGATGAAACTAGACTAGGCTGACATAAAGAATAAGAAGAATTGGGTAAAAAAGGTAATATGAGCTTGAATTATGATTGGATAGGAGCATTGAAAAGGGGACACCCTAGGGTCCATTGTTATAGTCCAACTTTGGCACTATTTTCCTATGTATATGGGACCTATAGGGATGGATTAGTCAAGAAGAGAGGGTCTTGGCTTAGCTAGGATAAAGTCTGGAAAGCCATGAATGATTGGGAATAAGTGAAAGTAAGCCTAAGAGGGTCATGAGAGCAAGCAGGAGGGACCTAAGGATTGGGTGTCTTTAGCTAAGCTCAAGTTACCAATTTTTGCATTTTATATGACTATAAATTTACATAATTAAACCCTAAAAGGTTAAATCATGATGTGATTATTTATTATTACTAAATATGGAATTTTACATATGTTGTAGTCAGATAATGGTAGTTGTTGATTAATACTTTCTCATAATGTTTTGATTAAGTAAAAGAATATTAATAATTATTTTATTAAATTTCTCGAGTAATTACATTACTTTTGTTTTTATAATGAAGGACCTTTTATAATTTAGGGAATTTTATGGTAGACCTGATTATGTGGCCATGTGTTTGGTTAAAACCTTATCACTTATCCTATGAGAATAATTACAAATTTATGTGTATATAAGGGATTTCATGCACATAACATAGATAGTGTAAGTACATGGTGTTGATATGCATGCATGGTCTAGAAATTTTGGGTACAACACCCCCATTTCTCTAAAATGTATGATTTTAAATTTTAGTGCATGGGGATAAAATAGTATGGATGAGATTAATCTCTGTTATTAATAACTTGAAAGGATATATTAAAATATTGAATTGCATCCTTTACTAATTCATGGCTTAAGAATGGATTTTAGGGTATGACTAATATTTGCATTAAGTGTTGATTTTGTTATAATTTACTTATATAAATAACTATGCCCTTGATAGAACATTCAATTTGTTAAGCACATGATATACTAAGAGGGGGTGGGTGAATCAGTATATCATATATCTTATAAACTTTCCCTTAATCAAATTCCACTTTTAACATACATTCAAGATATGCAATACAATTGAAATAATAAACACCACACAAGATAGAGAGAGACACTGGATTTAACGTGGAAACCCAATGTGGGAAAAACCATGAAGAATAATATCAAGTATATGAATGATCACCAACTCAAAACACAATATTCACAAGCACTAACTTGCAAGAGCACCAACCCCTTTACTAATCACTAACATAGCAAATATTCATGAGCACCAACCCCTTTTTTGAGTACCAACACAACAAAAATTCATGAGCACCAACCCACAAGAGCACCAAACCCTTTATTGAGCACCAACACATCAATAATTCATGAGCACCAACCCATAAGGGCACCAACCCCTTTACTGAGCACCAACACAACAATAATTCATGAGCACCAACCCCTTTGTGTATACCACACAACTATCTCTCAATGTTGTTATCTCAACAAATGATAGTTCATTACAATATCTGTTTCCTCTCTCACCTTTACTCTTCTAAGCTAGATATAACAAATACAAATCATACTCATCTCTCTCATTGATCTTCTAAGCTAGATACTAATATATCAAATCAAACTCTATCTCACATATTACAAATGGCTTCCCAAGCCTTTATTTATAGCTTTCCAAATGACCTTTGGCCTTCCCCCTTTGTGACCCTTCAATCCTCATGGAAAATGATTCCAAACTTACATGACCCTTTGTATCCTTGCATTTGAAAAGTCATGTGGTTACCCTTCATAATCAAAATCATCCTTTCCTCTTTTGTCCTTATCTTGGTAACTTTTCATATTCCTCAAAATGTCCCTTCATAATAAATTGTGCCCTTCCTCTTTTGTATTCACTTGGTGACTCTTGGAATTCCCCAAGATGACTCTTCATGGGAAAATGCATCCCATTCTTCTTTTGTCTTTACCCCATGACTCTTTGACTTCTCCATTGGCCCTTCTTTTGTCTTATATGAAACCAAAAATATATTCATTAATATTAAACAAATATTAACACACATTAGCGAAGATATAACTATTACAAACATCATTAAATTAAATGGGGCCTTTATCACCAATAATGCTAGACCTTTGACATCAATGACAATATTTCCAACAATATCCCCCTTTGTCATTGATGGCAACCTCAATCTTGAAACTACCACATCCTGAATCCTGCACATACTATCATCTGAAAAACCTATAGTAACTCCCCCTTACTATAGCAACCTATATCTATTCCTTGTACCTATTTCTACACCTGTACCTATACCTTTTATTCTCTGCCTTTGACATAAATGGCAAAGGGCCTACCTGGAGTTAACACTTAGCTCCCCCTCAACTGATGTTGAATCTTAATGGTAGGAAGTAATAGAATTTACTCCCAACTTTTCTCATAGATATTCAAATGTGTCTTTTGGTAGTGCCTTTATGAAAATATTTGCAATCTACTCTGTAGTACTAATATATTCCATCTTAACCTATTGATCTATAACCTTCTCTCTTAAGAAGTGATATCTAATGGGAATATTTTTTGTTCTTGAATGCATTATTGGATTTTTTGAAATATTTATAGCACTTGTGTTATCACAAAAAATGGAAATAGGTTCATCATGCTTTACCTTGATATCTTCCAAATTTTGCTTCATCCAAAGCACTTGAGTACAACACAATACTACTGCAATATATTTTGCTTCAGCTGTAAAAAGTGATACTAAATTCTACTTCTTACTTAGCCATGATACTAAGCTATCACCAAGGAAGAAAGCTCCTCCACTTGTATACTTTCTATCATCCAAGCACCCTGCCCAATCTAAATCTATATAAGTAACCAAAGTGAAATCTCTACTTGTGGGATACCATAATCCATAATCCAATGTCCCCTTGATATATCTAAATATTATCTTCACCCACTGAACATGATTGTCTTTTGGAGATGATTGACATCTTGCAACCATACCTATTACATGAATGGTGTCTAGCCTTGATGCTATCAAATATAAAAGACTACCAATCCTAGATCTATACAAACATTAATATGTAATAAGTGAATCTTCATCCTTGCTCACCTTATTTCCTATACATATAGGTGTGCCAACTAGTGCACAATCCTCAAAACCAAATTTCTTCAACATTTCCTTGGCATATTTACTTTGAGATATGAAAATTACTTTATTTGATTGAAATATTTGCAATCCTAAGAAAAATGATAATTCTCCGAGCATAGAGATCTCAAATTCTTTTTGCATTCTATTAGAAAATTCTTTTGTTATCTTTTCAATATTTCCTCCAAAAATGATATCATCAACATATACCACAACAATCAATTAATTCTCACCTTCTATTTTGATGTAAATATTACTATCAACAAATCCTCTCTTGAATCCTTGATCTTGCAGGTGCTTATCAAGTCTTTCATACCAAGCTCTAGGAGCTTATTTCAATCCATACAATGCTTTACTCAATCTACATACATGGTTACTAATATTTGAGAGAATAAATCCCCCAAGTTACTTAATGTAGACCTCTTCTTCAAGATTCCCATTTAGAAAGGTAGATTTGACATCCATCTAAAACACTTTGAAATTTTTAAACACTGCATATGCAATAAACATTCTAATAGCCTCTAACCTTGCCACTGATGCAAAATTTTCTTCAAAATCTATTCCCTCAATTTGAACATATCATTTACATACTAATATTGCTTTATTTCTAGTCACTTCTCCATTTTCATTCAACTTATTTCTATAAACCCATTTTGTTCCTATCACATTGTGATCTTTTGGTCTAGGCACTTATTCCCAAGTATCAGTCTTTTCTATTTGATTTAATTCTTCATCCATAGCCTTAACCCAATGCTCATCATGTATAGCTTCTAAAAAAGTTTTAGGCTGAATTTTAGATAACAAAGAGAAATTAACTTGTTCAGATTCACTTACCATCATTCTTCTAGTGTGAATTCCTTCATTTATATCCCTAATGATGTCACTTTCAATATGATTTATTTGAATTTATTTGGATGAAGTTTTGTTTCCCTTTTTCTCCTTCTCCTCATCTTCATCTGATTCTTCAAAGCCTTCCTCTTCAATGATTTCAGAAATGTCTACTGGATCATTGATTCTATGTGTTCCATCTTTTATCCTAGCACTTGCACTTTCAACAATTTTCTTAATTATTTTTTTATAACATTTATAAGCTTTACTTTTGCAAGAATAACCAATAAATATACCTTCATATGCTCTAGATTCAAACTTACCAAGTTTTTCATCAATTCTCTTTATGAAGCATTTGCTACCAAAAAAATTAAAATAATCAATTATTGTTGGTTTGTCTTTCCATAGCTCATAAGGAGTCTTATCACTATTGAATCTTAATAATGCTCTATTATAAATATGTACTATTATACCAACTACCTCTCTCTAATATTTATCTACTATTTTGGATTCATTTAGCATTGTCCTCATCATCTCCTGAATTATTCTATTTTTTTGTTCAACTACTCCATTTAGTTGTGGAGTTATGACTGTTAAATAATGTCTCTTTATTCCATGATCTTCACAAAACTCAATAAATTAGTCTAACATGAATTCTCCTCCTTGATATTATCTTAGACACTTAATCTTCAAACTAGTTTCATTCTCAACTAATGCTTTGAATGCTTTGAAATGTCTAAAAGCTTCTAATTTTTTCTTTAAAAACATTACCCAAGTCATATGTGAAAAAATATCAATATGAAACATGAAATATTTATCACCTTAAGTGCTTTGAGTCCTCATAGGTCCACATAGGTCAATGTGAACAAGCTCTAACATCTGAGTGGTTGAGTACTCTTTTGTTTTGAATCACCTTATAGCCTGCTTCCCATGCTAACAAGGTCCACAAAGCATATCAGATGGATTTGTAATATTTGGAAGATTTTTGACTGCTTGATTTTTGCTAAGTTTGACAAGATTGTCAAAATTTATGTGCCCCATTCTCCTTTTCCATATCCAACTTTCTTCAATCTGACTCAAATAACATATTTGACCTTTGATTTTTGATAGCATATACAAGTTATTTCCTATTCTTTGAGCATCTGCAACTAATACATCTAAATATTTTATTATAATTTCACAACCTTATACATAAAACTTTAGTGTGTGCCCCTGATCACACATTTGACTTACACTCAAAATATTATGCTTAAGACCTTCTACATATAAAACATTTTCAGTTTTAGTTCTACCATTATCCAAACTTAGTGTACCTTTTCCAGCAATTCTGGTAGTAGTGTTATCTCCAAATTTCACTATGCCACCATTGATCTTCTTCAAGGTTATGAACTTTCTCTTGTCTCCTATCATGTGCCTCGAACATCCACTATCAATGAACCATAGATTTTCTTCATTTATTGCATGCAAAGCTATCTGAACCAACATAGAATCTTTAGGTTTTTTATTTTGCCATGTCTGAACCTTCTTCTTAATGAATGGATCCTTAAAACTCTGGTCCTTCTTGACTAAAATGAACACACTTCTATAGTACTGAGCTATGTGTCTGAATTTGTTACACTTATAACAATTATGGCCTGTTCATCAAAGCTTGATAGAGGAGCAAAAGAGTTGTAGCTTATGCTTGACTCTAAATGACTTTCCTTTTCCTTATTTTTGAGACTGTTAGCTCTTTTTCTACATTCTAATTTCTTATGACCATATCTATTACAATAAAAACAATAACCATAAAAATAGGACCTATTTTTGTATCTCTGACCTGATTGCCTTTTGTAGCTTTGTCCCCTCCAGCCTTTTTTGTTTGAGATGTCCTCTGTATTCTTCACTTCTTCCCTCTTTATTTCCTCTTTTGTAAGGGCTTAAACATAGCTTTTTTTCTTTTCAAATCTGATACCTATCTTATCTAATATTGCCTTTTGGCTTTCTAATATCTTATTTAGCATATTAGTGTTATTCTCAAATTTTGAATCATTGGCTGCTCTATCATTGATTGCTTTATTTGTTTTATCAAGATCTACTTTTAAAGAAGCAATTCCAATAATATACCTTTCACATTCTTTTATTAATATTTTCAACTATGCCATTAGATCTTCTTCATTCTTCTTGGCTTCTTCAAAGTGTGTTTGTAGATCTTCAATTATTTCCTTTGATTCCTTTTCATTTTTCTTGATCTGGCACTTTAATCTTTGATTTTTCTTTTCAATAGCCTTTAACTCTTCTAAGGCACAAATGAGTTCTCCTTCCATATTCACTTCGGCTTCATCCTCCTCTTCTTCTTGATCATAGATCCTTTTGCTTGCAGAGGCGTCTTCATGTATGGCCATCTTGTGCTTTCTCGATCTACCTTCAAGCTGTAAAACTTTTTCAAAAGGAACCTACTCTGATACCAATTGTTAAGCATGGGATATACTGAGAGGGGAGGTGAATCAGTATATCATATATCTTATAAAATTTACCTTAATCAAACTCCACTTTAATATACATTCAATATATGCAATAAAAGTAAAATAATAAACACCATATAAGATAAATAGAGACACCATATTTACTGTGAAAACCCAATGTGGGAAAAACCATAGAGAACAATCTTAAGTATATGAATGAATACCAACTCAAAACACAATATTCAAAAGCACTAACTTGCAGGAGCACCAACCCCTTTGTTGAGCACCAACACAATAACTATTTGTGATCACTAACCCACAAGAGCACCAACCCTTTTGCTATACACCAACACAACAATAATTCATGAGCACCAAACCAAAAGATTGCCAACCCCTTTTTTGAGCACCAACACAACAAAAATTCATGATCACCAACCCATAGGATCACCAACCCCTTTGTTGAGCACCAACACATCAATAATTTGTGAGCACCAACCCACAGGAACACCAACCCCTTTATGTATACCACACAACTATCTCTCAATGTTTCTATCTCAACAAATGATAGTTCATTACAATATCTCTTTTTGTTCTCACCTTTTCTCTTCTAAGGTAGATATAATAAATACTAATCATACTCATCTCTCTCATTGCTCTTCTAAGCTAGATATTACTATATCAAATCAAACTCTATCTCACATATTACAAATGGCTTCTCAAGCCTTTATTTATAGCTTTCCAAATGACCTTTGGCCTCCCCATTTTTGAGCCTTCAATCCTCATAGAAAATGGCACCAAAATTATATTACCCTTTGTATCATTGAATTTGAAAATTCATGTGGTGACCCTTCATAAGAAAAAGCGTTCTTTCCTCTTTTGTCCTTATCTTGTTGACTTTTCATATTTCTCAAAGTGTCCCTTTATGAGAAATTGTGCCCATCCTCTTTTGTCTTCACTTGGTGACTCTTTGAATTCCCCAAGATGATTCTTCATGGGAAAATGCATCCCATTCTTCTTTTGTCTTTACCCCATGACTCTTTGACTTCTCCATTGGCCCTTCTTTTGTCTTATCTGTAACCAAAAATATATTTGTTAATATTAAACAAATATTAACACACATTAGCCAAGATATAACTATTACAAACATCATTAAATGCAATGGGGCCTTTATCACCAATAATGTTAGACCTTTGACATCTATGGAAATATTTCTAACACAATTGAGGTAGGAAAAATAGGTTGTTCTTTTAAAATTTGAAAGGTTTAAAAATAAGTGTGGTATGTTCCATTTATTAAAAAATAAAATAAAATAATAAATACATTATAGTGGTAGTAAAATAAATCACCCTTTTGATATATGGAATATTAAACCTAAGTTGTGAAAGTTTAAGTTGAATACATAAATTTTCATTTAAATAATCCTAAGTATTTGAATAGGACTGCAAGTGAAGTTTATTAAACTAGGATTTCCAACTAATACTTAGTGATTCAATTATTATCACAAGTATTTTATGCAATACTTAATCTATGTGTGCTATTTTGTAAAAAATAATATATTGGAACTATGTGTAGATAATAAAATCTGATTATATAAATAATCTTGGTCTTGGACACTTGACATATACCAATCAGGGCTCTACTCTTCAGTCTTAGACATTTCAGCTATTGAAAGGCTCACATCCACCATCTCATTATTCCTAACTACTTATCTTATTGTCTGAACTTATCATTATAAATACCCAAATCTCATGTACACTAAATTAATCTTAAAATATGATTGATATCCTTCACTATCCATTACAAACCTTCAATAGTTCTCTATTACTAGATACTTATGTTTACATAGGTGTGTTAGTATCAATACTAGTGTATAATTTCCTTATCAAGTGTCTGTACCTAAAACATCATCTAAATTGAAAATAAATTAAAACTTATCGGTCATCTTATTTGTCTCATCCAACCCTTCCATGGTATAATTTTAAAAGGTGTGGTATGAATAGGAAAAAAAAAATAGCATTCATCATTATCAAACACACATTAACAAATACCAAGAAAATAACTATTCAATATTATTCAATCAATTGAAAAATTTAGTTATACTATATTATTTTTCCTTATTTTTATATAAATCATAGGATAATTCATATTACATGTTTAAATCATTCAAATAATAACCCATTATTGGCAGTTTCCAAGTTACAATCTAAATCATTTCATACCCTTGAATATAACATATTTCACCCTTGTACACACATAAAACCACACTTAAGGGAGAAATACATATGTATGAGTCCCTATTTTTCATATTGGATATGTAGGATATGATTATTTATAGAGGTATATTTGAGGTTATATCGACTGTGTGAAACCACTCACTCATTTTTGGCAAGGTAACCTAACCTAAGGTGAAGAACTAGGGTCTGAGATATACATAGTCATACAAAAAGTTGATAAAAAACCTTAAAAATAATAGGTAGTCACTTATATATATATATATATATATATATATATATATATATATATATATATATATATATATATATATATATATATATATATATATATATAATTAACATTATTTACAAGATAGAACCATTGATACATGGATAGAATCATTTATGTAAGTGCCCATAGGTCAACACAAGTATCCAAGCCTCCAAAAATAAATTTTATAGAATTTGATGACTGGATCCTAAGCACCAACCTGCTTGTTTCCACCTTTTCACAAATTAGATATGCATTCACATCTAAAAATGATAGAAGTATTATCCCTTGTATTTAAACTATCATAATACCAATATGCACTATACATAATTAGTAATTTTCCAAATTCAGTATATTATTTTATTTGAATAAATTTAATTGACCTACTGTAGAATATTTTTTTTTAGCCATATGATTAGAATATTCTACCACTTTAACCTTTATACCTTATCTATAACAAAAATTAATTAAACACTATGAGATTTATAGGTAATTTTAAAAGATAGTGATTTAAAAAAAATCAAATGGTAGTTCTTGTCTGATCTCATTTGATTAAATTACAATATGATTCTATATAAGAACAAGATAGCAAAAATAAGTACTATTAACATTTTGAAAATGTAAATATGGATATTCAAGTAAGTAGGTAAGGTTTTTTTAAATATTTTTCTTAATGGTTGAAGGTTCTTTCACTCTAAATAACTCAATTTCTTAGTTTGATTATCTCTATTTTAGATTGATTTAAAGTATTATAACAAAGAAATAACTGAAATATAAAAATTTAAAATCATGATTTAATATTTATTTTCTATGAAATTCACAATATTTTTATTTAATTAGTAATATGGTGCACTATGATAATACTATTAATAATTTTTAATCTTGACATCCTTACCTTAGTGTCCTTTTTGCCATTTTGTTAACTTGAAATCTCTACAGAATCTTCACTATTTTATTTACTACCTTATAATTATTAGAAACATCATTCATGCATTCATATTTTATTAGAGATTCATTCTAATCAAATTCTAGTAGTCTCTATCCTTTTAGGACATGACTACACTACACAGACAGGATCACATTGTGGTCATGCCCCACACTCTAATGGTATTTTTTTCATAATCAAGAATTTTAATTTTACCCTTCCCATGATTTTATAAAGGTCAATTAATTGAAATATTTAAAATATTAATCTATATAAACACATTAAATTCATTCAAAGTATCATCTATTAATCACTTGGAAATTCTAATACACATTAAGCAAAAATGCACTAATCTCTCTACTTTCAATTATGATTTATCTTAATAGTAATAGGTGAAGTCTAAAATTGATTTATTTCTAGTCAAGGGCACTCATTTTCAATATTTCAAGTCATTATATTTAGTTGTATTGATATATAAAATATTAACATTCACAAACTTGATATAGGAGGGAGAACTAATTTAGCCTATGATCATTTTGGGATATATAAGCATCGCTGAAATTATATGGGGATTTCTAAGGATAGATCAGTTATTCCCATTTCCTAATTCCCTTCTAGTATTTTAAATTGTTTTATTGTAAAGGATCTAGGTTTTTGATTTTTTAGGTCTTCCACAAAAAAAATCAACACACACGGGTAGTTAGAAAACCCTAACAAATAGTCATAAGTACTCACCAATAAATTCAATCACATAGTCAATGAGGACATAACCAAAATCAAAAAACAAGACCACAATGTATCCTTGTATTCCTAGTGTGGCATTATCCCAAAATAATTTTAAATTATGATTTTGAATGTTATATAATGTATGGGTCCTTATGTCAACTTATAAAGTTAGTATAGTTTTTTTGGGGGCATAGGATTACATATATGTTTGTCAATTGAATATTTTTAAATTAATTAAAATTCTATAAATTACATTATTTCACATTCAGATTTGTTTATTATGTAGATCTAAATTATTTTTCAATAGTTTATTTCTTCTTAACATTTCATTAGTAAATAAAAAAACATAAAACATTTTGGAGAACCTGTATGTTTTTAGAACATTTCTTGTTTTTTGATTGGTTTTTATCCTAGGATTTCATACAAATTTCTATAAATTTATAACACTAAAATAAAATATCCTTCAACCTTGGATATAAATCTAAAACATGAGCCAATATTATTCAACATTGGATTTAATATGACACTAAAGAAATTTCCTTGTCACCTCAGATAACATTTGACACAAAAGCTTTTTCTTTAGACCTCAGGTTGAATTTTTTTGATTTATATAAAAAATATATTTTATTTTCACTTTATTTTATGTTTTATTAATGCTTTTTTTAAAAATTATGCTCCAATATTTTTCAACTACTTATTGACTATTGTTATGGGCTAAGCAGTGATTTATTTTATGGAAACTATGGTGTGAGGGGTACTACCCCATTACTCAAACCATTATATAGTATTAAACATGTATTTTAGTTTCCCCATATCTTATGATATATTAAAAACTCCTAGGGTCCCTTTTTTATACCACAAGAAGGCTATTTTAGCCATGTGATTTGTGGTGAACCTGAAAGGAACATATCACCTAGGAAATTTATTCTCAACATACTCTTAGAGATAGGATAGTTGGATATAGTCATGGTTTAGCCTCTATAGTTATCACTCTAAATATGAGGCTAACATTAATCTATGAATGAAAATGTATATTCGAGATCCCACACAATCATTCAAACCCTTTCCTAGATCACATTTATACCTTGAATTTTTCTTGTATTGTATTCATAATGAGATATTTATTTCATATGTTTCATAGGATCATGAAATTTAGTGTTACATCTTGTATTAATTTTCAACATGATATTAATTATTTTCTTACAAGGATTCAATGTCAAGTTAATCAAGAACTTATAATAGACAAGGCCCAATCTCATGGCCTTCCTATTTCAAATGTGTGCACTATCATATATATATTTTTAGGTTAAAGGGCGGGGGTTTGAACTAGGGTCCCCAAACCCTAGGATAAGTACAAATAGAAGATAAATCGAGTTATATGAAAGATAAAACAATAAATGAGACCAAAAAGGCCTAGAGACAACCAAAATATAGCTCAAAAACTAACAAATAACAACTAATGAAAATAGGGCCTAGTCTAAGTCTAAAATACCAAAAACATCCTCCCAACAAGTTTTCATCTTTTTAAGGTTTGTGTCGATCTGAAGTAATAATTTGTCTTTATCTATGACATTCTAGGAACCACTAAACTAACCTTACTTAATTTTTCCTTTTCCAATGAACTTGGGATTAAATAGCGCCTCAAGGTGGGCTCATAGATTTTCAACATTTTGAATGCCCTCAGCACTAGTATATCATGTCATAATGTTTCCATAATGAAAAAATCACTAAAAATACCTTTTGCTAAATTTAAAATGACTTGGGAATAAGAGGAAGCATATATTATATATTGTCTAAAATCAACAACTTCAAAGAATCTTCCATTGCTTATTTCACATCATATTGAAGGGCACATCATGGAATTAATTTATGAACCCAAAACTCAAGAACAATCTAGTGAAACTTATGAAGAAAATTTTATGGAATATCTTCATGAACATCAAAAAAATATTGTCATCAAATTGGTATTCCCTAGTCATGCATTTTATACTCTACAATAATGCACCCACGAGACTCAACCATACATAAAAAAGATCCCTTTGGTTGAAATCTGAGTATTATATGATGAATAAAGGAGTTCTCCTTAGAAGAAACCATGAAAGAACCTATCTCTGGTGTGTATCAGAGGAAGAGGCCAAGGAGATAATGGTGAGTTTCCATGAAAAATTGATAGTAAAACATCATGTGGTAAACACCATAGCTCATAAGGTTCTCCAATAAGGTTAATATAGGCCGACACTATTCAAAGATGTTCACACTCATGTTTGTTTCTACTACCAATGCCAAACCTTTTCTAAAAGGGAAATTCATGCAATAATGCCATTACAACCTATTGTAGAATATTTTTTATTTGAATAATTGGGATTAGATTTTTTTGGAGTGATTAACCCCAATTCAGTAAATTCATCCTTATAGGAATGGAATATTGTACTAGATGGTCCAAGGTAATTATAACTAAGAGTATCACCACTGTCAAAGTCATCAAGTTCCTAGAGAATTCTATATTTACCTATTTTGGGGTACCTATTTCTTTAGTATGTGATAATTTCCCCACCTTTAAATCAATATAATTTACAAAAGGGTCCTATGATAATGGGATCACAATAAACTTCTCATCCAATCACTACCCACAAGGGAATGGATTGGTAGAGTCCACCAACAAGAACTTGATTGATACCATCAAGAAATTAGTTAGAGAGAGCCTCAATAATGGAATTAACTTATAAAGTTTGATTTATGAGTATACTACACTAGGTATAATAAATCCCTCAAAATATATTCTATCCTTATAGTCTATGTATTGGATCCAATCATGCTAGTCACTCTCAAAACACCAACTTATAAGTTCATGTACTAGTTCATAGAACCAGATGACAAAGTGAGTTCTAGACACGTAGACCTGATTCAATTAGATAAAGCCTAGGATTAATATTTTTTGAGATTTATCAAGAATCAATAAATAGTCAAGAGGTGGTTTGATAAGAGTTCAAAGGTCAAGATTTTCAGAATCTTGGCCCTGGTCCTAATATGGGACAAAGCCTTGTTGACAAATTTTGTCACCATTGGACAAATTTGATTATGTAAAGATTTTAAAAAAGACCCAATTCATGGATTGAATACTAATTATGTTATTTAAATCAACCTACAACCTTCATAAATCCAAAACCATGTTTATTAATAATTCACAGGTCCAAATTTTGGATAAGTTTCCTGTATTCCTTTAACAAGCTAGTAAGGGCAATTTTCAAATGTTCATTTCATAAAGGAGAAGAATATTTGGTTAAAGTGGTATTATTTTAATATATGGACCCATAATACCTCAATATTAAATTTATTTTTTATAGGTTATAGGAGCTTAACTTTATGAACAATCGTTAAGAAGGAAAGGTGCTCTAAAACCCCCTAATAACTCAGTTTTAGGAGATATGATTACATTTTTGAGTTATTTATTGAAAATAAAAAGTTTTGAGAGATATTATGGGTCATAAATAACCATAATAAACCTTTATAAATTAAAATTTTATTTAAAATAATGGATAAAGATAAAGGTACAGATTGCAGGGTTTTAAGCATGCAACAAACAATAAAAAAAGGCATTTTTGAGAGGTTTAAGGGACTTTTTTGAAGATATATAATGGTTGGAATGTTTATCATGGATATTAAAATTATTAATTAAAAAATAAATAGGTATTTATACCTCATAAAACTCAATAAAATGGAAAAATTCATACCTACAAGCATTCAAAAATGAGATTGTGCAAGCTAAGAAACACTAAAAAGTGCATATTTTGAGTTTTATTAGATTAAATATCTTAAAATTTGACATGGAGGTATATTTTTATGTAATTTAATTTTATTTATTTTTATATCTTTATTATACCTTAAGATAGATAAAATAGTAAAACGTAGGTCTACACTATGAAGGAAATCAGGGTTTTTCACTAATTTGCTCACAAATGGAGTTAGAAATAGGTATTTTAGGTCCTTCCAAGGGAATTAAATGATTTTATAATATTTATAATTAATTTTAAAGTATGGATACATACTTATACAATTAAAACCAATTTAAAATAGGCTCAAATCAAAGGAAAACATCTCTAAGTCACCCTGTGGGTAGCAAACATGCATTTTTTTGTGAATTTTTGTTTGAGAGTTAGGTGAATATTTTTTAATATTTTAAAAAATTTAAAGGTATAACCCATTTATACCTATAAAAATTAGTGTATTTTCAGTCTTATAACTCATTTTAGACCCCCAAATCTAAATCAGGGTTTCTTGAGGCCTAGAGAGCACAAAATGGCATTTTTTGAAGTTGTATGTGGAATTTAGAAATAAAAATTTGTTTTAAGGTATGAAAAACAATTATTATGATGTTAAAATCCTATTTATACTCCTTATATATTAAAATAATTCAAATTCATTAAGTTTTATGTTCTCACTATGTATTTAAGAAGCTTGCCAAAATGGAGAAGATGTACACTTCCAAGAAGGATCAATATGGAGAGCTATGATTTTCATCATAAATAGAAATATTATAAAGTTTATTTAATGAAGGTAAATAAAAATAAAACATCCAATCTATCACACTTATAAACCACCCTTGAGGAATAATACAATCAAAATATCAAACAATGCATTAAAACCCTCAACAACCTTGCCTAATTAAATACATGTACTCTTAGTTATTTGAAGATAAAGTGTTGGAAATTTGGCCTCCCAAGGCTAAATTCCAACCCATATAACTAAAAAAAATTCATGGAACCAAGTTAAGCCTCTACATGGTGCTATCTTGAGTGAGGATGTTTCTTAGCTACTTCTTGAAGTCATTCAACACTCCTAGATGTGTCATTGAGTCTATTTATGATTATCATATGTCTTATATGTCTTGTATCATTAGGTGATGTGCTTGATCATCAGGATATCATTGAATATCATATTAAGGGGGTAAGTCTCAATTTCTCATAAATTTTTTTCTATGTTTGGATGTCTTTGACAATGAATTGAAGTGATCTTATGACCTAGAGTGCCTTAATGAAGCTAGTTAAAGATTATAGCTGATGATTCACCATTATATTTTATAGTGTATTCATTATATGTGAGATATGATGGAATATAAGCTTTTAAATGTGGTAAAGATACATAAAATCCTCATGGAAACTTTTAAGAAAGATATAAGGCACTTCTGTGATATTCATTAGTAAATCTCTTTTGAAGCCTATATGTATGTTGTCTAAAATAAGGTTTTTTGTCTTAAAAGGAAAATTTCCGACCTAAAAAGGCCACTAAATCATATATAATATCTATAACTACCCTCATGATCATGAAATTACTTTATTCAAATGTTTCATACTTTGAAAATGTCTTTTCTACAATTCTAAAACATTATTTGGTCTTCAAATGATCTCCCCTGTGTAAAATATGCCCCATTTTTTCTCTCTAAAGATCATTAATTTTTTTAAAATTTATTTTGACCTGAATTAGTCCTAATTTTTCCCTAAATAGTGGTTCCAATCTTGAAATGTGGAAAGAACACAGAAAAATAGAGTTTTCAACCATTTTCTACAAGATGTATGGACCTGTACAGACCTTTCCATATAATGGAGGTTAGGATTTTGAAGGTGGATTCATGGCATGTGTTTTAGTATAGTTTCATGGGAAAATTATTTCATAAAAAATCAAAACCAATAATAAAAAACCATTGAGCTCCTTTGAAACCCAAGAGAACCTTTTAGGTTTACAGGTGGTATGACTATGAGAGAGAATATCAAGATCTAGAATTTTGGGAAAAGGAGAGGACCCTAGATGACTTACATATTTTGGAATTTAATATTAGTTTTTCTCTCTCTCATTTATGAAAAATACTTAACAAGTTAAGTCACTCAAAATGCCTTCTCTATTGAGGCAGGCTTCTGGTTTTCTTTGTTTTCTCCTCTCTTGAGCATGATGATAGAAAAATGAAAGTTTATGGATCTTATTAGGAGTATAAACCAATTTTACACAAAATTATTTATATTCATCTCACACATGTGAGTATTCAAGGCTTAAAAACACATATACACTACCAAATCTACAATATGTAGATAAGTTGAAGATGGTTGTACATTTCATGGTGGTTTTATAATGTTAAAACATAGTAAGTGACTGGATGAGAGGTTCCATTCATGTACAAAAGTATTATATTTATGTTTATCAAGGTTTAATAAAATATTCATAGCATAAAAATCACTAATCAGTCTTCAAACATCCTCACAATCTCATTTTAGCATATGTTAAGTTAGTTTTATGAATCCTAGGTTTCCTTGTTTCATTATGTATGTTTCATAAAGAGTCTCCAAACTATTGTATCTTGTATGGCATATGATTATGCTTACCTAGGACCCTTAAATATTATCTTGATAGTGTATTCATGATTCCTTCCATCCCCCATGTTTCATTCTATCTTCATATTATTTCACACTATCATTCACCATTATTATGAGTTTAACACTCCATTCTCAATTTCATATATCCCATTATCATATACATATTACTAATGTTTATCCACATCCACATCATGAATCCACCATTTTTATAAATATAATGGGTTTTAGGGACCACAATGGTCATGGATATGTGTTATAAAACCTAAAACCCTAATAAATCATCACCTATAACAAAATACAAGGAAGAAAATAGTCAAGCCTCTATGTGACATGAACTTAAATATTCAGTCAAAGAGGTCATAGGAGTGTTGTGAGATGAGTCTTAAAGGTAAAAATATTAATTAATTTATTTAAAATATGTGTTATTAATCCAATTAAGGTAGAGTGATAGTCCCCTCAGTTCATACAAAGCACTAAAAGTCCACCTACAGTCACGTCTTAGAGGTGTACGTTGAAATAGGCTTCATGAAGGAGCAGTTGGGGCATTTGAAAACCTTGAAACTTAAGTGGAGATTAAATAAATTCCATGATTTTTTTATAATATCACTTGTGTTATTTCAAGGTATAAAACCCACCTGCAATTGGGATTTGAGGGTTACTTATAGTCATATAGTCAAGATGAAATGTGAAGTCTACCTCAGAGGTCATGAAGATAATGAATATATTGAAGTGTTTGAAGAGTGATTAGGACATAATTTACATATCAACTAAGTTTAAATATATTAAGTAAAAATTAAAAAAACTAATAGAGGTTCCAATCACACCTAATATAATCAAGCATACCCTATAGTCAACTAGGCACCTACAGGCTACCAAAAGTGACATGGTAGTTCTATCCTAAAGAGAGAAAAAAGTATGTTGAAAGGGGATCTAGGGTATACCTAAGACAAACTTAGAGATAATATATCCATTATGAATACAAAATTTAGTTTAAAAGTTTTGATAAATCTAAATTAAAATCAATACATAGTCAAGAACCTCACAAAATACAAACATACATATTTGAAGGGTAGCTCAATCTCTAAGCCTAAGTAAAAATTAACAAATGTATTGAAGGTTGTTTTCAACCCAATCAAATGCCTTAATATTAATGTATATTTTTTAAATTTAAAATTATTACATTTATTTTTCAAGTAAAAATATCTCTTTTGGATGTTATATCCACCCTATATACAAACATAGTCATACACATAGTCAAATGCATATAACTAGTCTTGGAGGAGTTAATATTTTTAGAGCCTCTATAGGGGTAGTTAGGTATTAAAAATAGGTATATATTATCATGTTAACTAATTTAATGTGATAATTATATCTTTAAGTTGATATTAATAGTGTAAATATTCACTATTTTGTTTCAAATGGATTTCAGTCAGTTGGCAGTCATTCATGAGACCACATAAACTATTTAGAGGTTTGAGAATAAGATAGGGAAATCATACTTCATGAATGGATTTTTTAGGTATGAAAAGGTTATATTAATTAATAATATAATCTTTAAGTATGTAACACTCATATTTCAATACAAAATGCCCTAGGGGCTAAATAAGAAGACAAACCTATAACCGGCCTACTCATACTAGTTGGAGTTTTAAACTACTTAGGTGGTTAATAAAGATAAGATACTTAAGAAAGAGGTTTTAGAGGTAATATAATTTTTTTTAATAGTTATGATAACCTATAATTAATATGAGATAAAACCAAACTCAATTCCAAGGGCTATGAAGGCTTAACTACATGTAAACCCTAGGCAAGGGAGTTAAGATATGTAAGACTAAAATTGAATGGAAAATTTGCCTGAGGGTGTGGTAAAATTTTCAACTATGTTATAGGAGTTCCAAGAATCCATAATCACTTCACTAATGATATAAATACATAATCAAACCCCATACCACTACTAAAAACCCAGGATAGCAAGCAGATGAGACTTATAGGTAGTCTTATGGAAAAGAGGAACATAGTTGAAATTTGAACACTTGAAGGTAAGAACAGAGGTGGGCTCAGGTAATAAGGATGTATCATTATGTTTTTTAACCCCAAACTCATATAAAAGTAATATAATATCCTTATACTTATTTCAATCCTTTTAGGCCTAAAATCCAATCTTGAAGCTTAGAAGGCCCACATCACCATGGGAGTACTCTCAAACTCTCCTAGATAAAATGACACCATGAGAAGATATGATATGATTATACATGTCTAATTAGGTAGTTTAAAGAATTATAAATGCTAATATAAGGTCAAATTAGTCATAAGACCTTATTTAAACTACACAATCTACACAGTCATCTCAAACTACCTATTTAGATGCTCATATCGTTTATCACCAAGGGATTCAAGGTAAATTCTCTTAGAGATAATTGAGGACCCCTATGTACTTGAAATACATAGAGTATTGAGTTTTTTTTATGTGAAATTTTTTATGTACCATTAATAATACTAATAGCATGTCCAAATTTCCTATAAAAGACTACAAGCACACTTCCCTACATACATATCTTGACACACCTTTTGTATGGGAAATCAAGATTCTTAGGAAAGTTGAAGGGATCTATGGAATAAATATCCATGGTAAGATGTTTTGATTTAGAGGTCTATACTTTATAAACCATCATTAAGATGGTGGACCTCTAAAACCCTCCTTAAACCATAAAATAGACTAGTATTAAGAAAACTAATGATTTTGGAATCTAATTGCAATGGAATGACCTGATAAACACTTGAATCATAAATTAAACTTAGATAAGGTCCTAACCATGGTACCATGTTGTACATATCTATACAAACCTATCAAAGAATACTATTTTTCTAGAAAAAGGAGAAGAAAGAGAGGTACAATATAGTTTAAGAAGATGCCAATAATTGGAGGAGGAATTTTGACACTTTTTCACCTTATCAATACATTATTCATCCAATAATCTACATATCAGTGCCTCTAAAAGTCTCTTTTAATTAGCTAGTCTGTAGATGTGAAGGATAAAGTGATCTAGTCACCTAGCTTGACAAGTTTACAAGTATGAAATACTCAAGGAGACCTATGTTATGATATGATATATTGATTTAGGAATAAATCTCACTTGTTCATAGGTTCCTAACATCTAATATAGGCTTTCATGGCCATCATATACAAACAATTAAGCTACTATACCTAATTAAACCTAATAACCAACTACTTAGAATGATTTAAGTTCTCATTCCATGTTCATAATGAAGGAATAGGTTAGTTGATTGACTTGTTCAAATTGCTCAAAATGAGGATGGTTGTTGTAAGTTCTATAGTGGCATAATTATACCTAATCAATGTTGAAACTACCAAGAATAGAATTTATTTGACCCAAATATGGGTATAACATGATTGAAGAAAGGTTGAATCAGTCAACTACATCCTCAACTACCCCATCTCAATGCTTAAAGACTCATCTAAGGGCATTAATGGAAGGAGAGTCTTTTGTAAGATTGATGGTAACTATGGTAATTGTAGTAATGAATGTATTCTCACCTCCATTCCACTCTCCTTATTCTACTATATATTCAGGTAAAAATTGGCCGTAATTGGAATCCCTCTCATGGGCATGAGGAAACTCTACCAAGAATGCACTTTGTAACCTCTTATGTGAATAAAATGACTATTTTTAGATTCATTGATATAGTTTTAGTGTGTATAATTATTTTTATTTACACATGTGGTAGTATTTTCTCCCTTAACAGATCCTAGTCTACCCTAGTTACTAGTTTATGTTCTTATGCAGGTCCCTTTTACTATTTGAATGTTGAGTGGATGAGCTTGAAGTGGAGATATTGATTGGTTAGTGCCTTAAATCAGGCATTCCATCATTACCCTCATGTTTTGATCACTTAGTGAAACCTTTATGCAAAACACTTTTACATACTATTCCTTGGAGTTGGAAGATTCAATCATTTGCATTATTTATTAGTGTTTGTTGAAGTCTAGATTAAGTGGATGAATGAGTATATCAGTGCATCACCATCCCTTAGATTATGTTTATTTTTGCACTATTTATATCTTTTGACCCCTAAAATAAGTATCTTTTAGTAACTAAGCCATAAGTGATGTACCAGGGGAGCTAGCCCTATAATCTATAGGTCTAGTCAAGTTTACATGGATTGGATTAGCAATAATAAATTATCCCATAGAGGGAAGTCTTGGCACTTGATAAGAAACTAGCCCAAATAAGATCAAACTTGGTCTGAATTATAAACATGCTAAAAGAGGGTGAAATTGGTACTTTAAAATAATTATGGCATGAAGATTCAAAATTTACCCTAATTTGGCATTATAATGGATTGATAATAGGAATATGGGTTTAAAATGAACCTTTATTTAGCTTTGTTTGGCTCATGATTGGTACTTGGGTTAAAATGTGAACCTTGATAACATTGAAACATGGGTTAAAAGTAATACCCAAATGTATCATGGTTTTGAATTTGGGTTTAAAAAGAGTACTAATTATGGCATGGCTATATAATTTGGATGCAATACTTGATGTTTGGAAAAGGTCTACATTAAAATCAACTTTGAATTTGGTTAATTTGGACATGGAACTTGGAATGTGTGAATTTTGTTTGGTTTGAAAAATTGGTTTAAAGTGAAATGGACTTGGTCTAAGTGTAGGTTCAAAAGAGAAATTAGTATAGGAATAGGTCTTGATTGGAAATGATATGGGAATTTGATCTAAATCTAGGTCTATTTAAAATATGGAAACAAGGTAAAATGTGGACTTGGTCTAAAAGGGAACTTACAATCATAAAATGAAGGTCTAAAGTTATTCTAGTAAAATATCTTAAACCAATTGGAAATCCAACTCAAGTATGAAAAACTAAGTGAAAAAAGTAAAAATTGAAGCCCAAGTGGTAAGGAAGACTCAAATATAAATTAGTTGTACTTATATCTATACTTGGATGTGGTTTTTGGACTTGGTTTGAGAAGGCAACTTAACTTTTGGCAAAAGGGTTATAAGTCTATGTGAACAGCATAACCACACTAATTTGAAATTGATTCCACACTTATAGGATGATGAAAAATTGGTTGAGAGTAACTATTATTTATCTAGGAAAAGATGGCCAGTAGAAAAACACTACTTAGAAACAAAGGGAGCAAATGGTTTTTTATCTCATTTTGAACAAGGTAACTAGTTTGGAATAATTTTGATAGTGTAACACTTATTTTTGAAAAGTGGTGTGTGCAACATGTGTTTATCATGTTATGATTTATTTGATTTGGTAAATTGATATTAGACTCAAATAATATAATTAAAAATAATAAGTGTCACCTAAATGCATGTTCCTATACTAAAAGTAACATGATATGTGCATAGTATCTGTCACTAAAATTTCCACCAATATACTAGTCTTGAAAGGAATTAATTGTTAATATAAAAATAAAGAGAAAAATGTAGGTAGAGGTTTTTAATCCCCCTCTATCTCTCAATGACTAATACATCTCAAGGAACTTAGAGTACCAAATAAACTTGGTATTTTTTTGGATAATCCATGGTAAATGGGGTTAATTAATCTAAATTTTTGAATTTACTTATCTAGATTGTCCACAAGTGCTTATAAATACTTGGGCACAAAATTGATGTCAATCAAACCCAAAATATATATCTTGCTATGCAAGGGTCTTATCTCTTGCACAATGATTTCAACCTTGTATTGCATGGTGAATTTTGATGTCTAGATCACTACATACCCTATTGGCCTAATTTTGATGACATAAGAAGCCTTAACTAAATATGGTTTAAATAGATGAGTAGAGTCCTAGTTAAAGAATGATTCAGTAGTTTAAGGAGTAGATAGACTTCAACTGAAGATAAATTTTCATTTTCAATTTTTTCAAACACTTTAAGCAGGCTTAAATTATGAACTTGGTGATCTTAAGGAGCCAAACCATCATAACACATCATGCAGGAATGAACAAATTGGTTTATTTGTGTATTTTATAAATATGCTTAGAAAGCCTCCAAAAGACAAAAGGTTACATGGACATGAAGTTATTCATTCCTAAATTATGATTTATAAATTTTGTATCTTGATGAGCTTGTTATCTCAAGATATAGGAATTAAAAGTTAAACTAGCAGAGTAATACATGTGCACATACATCAAGTTAAAGATGTCGCAAATAGTCATTTGGATTCAAATTTTACACGGATGAACACATGAATAAAAAGTTTAAAGATCATGGGAGCTTAATATAAAATCTAATAGTGGTGGTGATTGACAAAGATAATGGGTCCAAGTAGGTCGATGGTGCATGATCCATTATGTGAAGGAAAATTAATGGCAAGAAAAAGGTTAACAAGTAAAGAGATCTTAAGAATAATTACATAGTTGATAAATATCATAACTATAGTAAATTTTGGGTAGATAAATAATCTACATTTGATTTGGCAAAGAATATCCAATAATGTGCATATAATCATGAGAAAGTAGATCCAATAGTGTGTATTTAATTATGAGGAAGTTGATCGATGAGTGAGAGGTCAATAAATCAATCAAATCCATAGATCCAATAGAACACATTAGACCATGTAGATTCAAGATCAATGGCTGAAATTAAAAGTTGAAAATATAGAAGACTTTAATAGAGAGCAAATGTGACCTAGGTCAAACTAAGGAAAATATTTCAAAGGATGCCATGGAAGCTCAATTAAGACCTTTGTTGGAGGATCTAGAGCATTTAGAATTAATTTTCTTGTGTTTTCAATGTCACATATAATAAGTCCTTAGATTCTATAAGTTTAAAAGGTAAAATAGGTTTTTTTAGACCTAATATAGTTCAAGAATGATGCTATGTAGTCTATAATCTATTCATGTATAATGACTACTTGAAAACTAAAAAAATGGATTATTTTTCAATCTATAGTAAGACCTATGCTCATATATTTAAGTAGGGGTAGATATGAATGGTTATGAACAAGTGTCTCATATTCAACATAGCTAGATCATTGATAAGTAGGTACCTATAGATGCTCAAAGAAGACATATCATGACTCTATCAGATCTAAAAATATGAGGATTTTTTCCTCATAATGAATCCAAGTGGAAGGTGGCGTAGAAGTTCAAGGAATAGTTTTGGGGATTGGAGAGTGAAAGTGGAACATTTAATTCTTCTCAGAGCCCTTATAGATTTTAATTTATTAAAAATATCATGACTCATCATATTTGGTAAGCTATTATCTTCTAGTGTATTACCCAACCAATGAGAAGATTTGAGGGATATTAAGACAAATAAAAACTTAACTTGTCGATATAGAATTAGTGTTGATTTGATAAAAATATGGTGGAGAATTCATTGAAATGTGGTAACTCATTTATTGTTCTTAGTTAATGTGATCCCTCTTTACTCTTCTCCCTTTCTCTATATAACCCATTCTTTCCATTTTGTACTGACTCTTGGATTATAGACTCTCACAAGTACTTTTTGATCTTGAAGATTAGGGGAATATTTGAGATATTGAAAAATATACTCATATTGATTAAGCTAAACCCTATCAAGCATTTGTAATAACTACCTCTTGATGTAATAAAGGACTTTCTTTACCTATCTCTTGCCTTAGATCAGTGTTTAGTGATTTGTGCATGATGACATTGTGAAGAAAAATATTCCTCATCCATTATCATCATTTCTAACCTCCTTTAGGGTGTTTTCAAGATATTTCAAGTCTGGAGTAGTGTTCTACCTAAACCTAATCCATGAAACACTTATGTAATTAGCTGATTTGTGAGGTTTTGTGAGTTAGCATTATTTTGTGTTGATTTAGTGTGGATTTAAGCTTATAGGAGTCTCCCATTTTAATTTGGTGCATCATTTGGTTAAATTTCTTAGGATCCCTTTCCCCCTTTCTAACCCTTTTATTAGTGTAAATATTAGTATAGGTGATCCATCAAGAGGAATATTTCCTTCTCTAAAGGTCCAACCCCATCATAAGTGATCCACAACCTAGTGTTGTTACCATAGTGTAGCTAAATTATAGAGATATTGAATAACCTTCTCCAAGGGTGAAAATTGATGCTACAATAGTTTTTGGCATGCTTCATGGGACTTAATGCATAGTTTACTAGTGAAGAGTTTTGATGTTCTCTTCATCTAGTCAGCCTTTGGAGGCAAGTGTTTAAACATCAATAGAGATTCTAAGAATCTATCAACTAGTTTAAGCAACCTAACTAAGTGTCTAATCATCATAATTTGGTATGTACAATCAACCATATTTTATTGGTATGCTTATTCTATACCTCATCATCATACTTATCAGGAAAATGATGTTTATGTATTTTCCCCAAGTGGCCCTCAAATAACCTATCAACCCTATCATGGCCTTTGTCCTCCTCCCACCCCTATATATAACCAAGGTTAGCCTCCTTTGCATTCAAATTAGTTTTCTAATTCCCCTTATAAAGACTAAGAATATCTTGTTACATCCTTGTTAAGAGTCAAGAAAGAATTATTAGTTTATATTAAGTTGATAAGGGATATTGGTAGTGGTTTGGAGTTTTCTCCAATCATCCCTATCCATGTAATACAAAAGGCAAGGAGTGTTATTCAAATTTTTATGAACAAATGGCCATCTTGTGAGAATGAGGATATAAAAATGATTACAATCATGATCTATAATGTAGATAGTGTGTTGATATCTTATGAAGAGTAGTAGGATCATTTGGATCAATCTTATGTGTCCTCTCCCCTCGAAGAGTCTCAAGATTAACCTTTAAGAGATACTTATCAACCCCTAGTCAACATTATCAAAGTCCATCCTTTTCAAAAATTAGAGAGGAAATACTATACCAAGGTAGAATTATCATGAAAACCAATGAGGGGGTTAATATTGGACAAAAATTCCCCATTCATGCCATGGAGGGGATAAAGATATTATTGAAAAAGTTTTGGAATATGTGGGCATCCATTGAAGAAGCTGACTATCCACAGGTTGAGAAGCAAGAATTGAAAGGGTGGGTATTATCCATTAAAAAGTGTTTAAGTAGTGGGAGTAAGAGTATGTCAAACCTAAGTCAATTAGTTTTCCCTCTCCTATCCCTACACCCATTCCTACTCAAGAGCATGAATCCATTCCATAATAGGTATATTCTAACACATTTAACCATGGTTACGTCATGACCTTACTTTTGAGGCCCCCTCTCTTATAAACATTCAAAATGAAGAGAAATTGTCTAATCCATTCTCATTTTCATCATGTAAATCAGTTTAGAAGGGCATAAATAAGGAGGAGGTGTTAGTTGAGGCAGTTCCTCAACAGCCAGCAAAGAGACCCTGCAAAGTCCCTACCTAGAAATATACCCTCCTAAGATGCAAACAAGGATAAATTCTTCACCCTCCCACCATATCTCTCTTAGATAAAGAGCTTATTTTACAAAGGATGGAGGAGGATCTTGCATTCATAGGTGAACCTGAAGATGATATCATGATAGGCAACCCACTTCATAGGGAAGAACATGTTTCAACTTTAAATTTGTAGAATCTTGATGAGAATCAAGAGGGTAACCTTCATGAACATATTATGGAGGTCAAGGTTATCTCAAGAAACATAGAAGATAAATGGTAGTAATTGTACTCAGATTTATTGAGTGAAATGGAGCAGTTTAATGTTGAAAACTTGCCTGAAGAGGATAATCCTTAGGTTGAAAATATATTAGACTTTGAATGGACCACTAAAGGTCCATTATATATAGATTAAGAAGAGGATCAGAACCAAGTTCTTGAAATTTTTCCACTTCAATATGAGGTGTTAGTTGAGGATATCCTTGATATGTTGGATCTAAAAGAAAGCAAATCAAATCTTGGGCAAGATAGGTGTAATGTTTTATACCTTGGGTGGTCAAATCAACCCTCATTTTTAGTTAAAGAATAAGATGAAATATTAAGTGAGGTTGATAAATGAGACATATTAAGTGCTCAAGTGATATAGTTTGAGAAGCATACTAGTGAAGAGCCTGAAGAGTTATGGCATCAGTTCAATGCCATAACCAAAGAGTTTGAAGAGGCTAAGAGACATGTCTTTCCTATAAAAAATTATGAATATGTTACTATAAACATGATCCATCCTAATTTTCATAAGGAAAAGGTGGAATAACATGGTCCTTTTGAACCATCAATTGAACCAAGTGTAGTTGCTCCAAAGAGCCTAAATAAAGTCTTCATGCAAGTATTTCTAAAGGGTGATGAACAACATCAAGCAAGTGCTCCTACAATCCAACATGAACAAATTTTGGAATACTTGGACTAATATTTATACATTAGAGACATTTTGTTTCCATTTCATCTATTGGAGAGCACATAAAAAGTATTGGACATCAAGCTATTTGGTTCACCAATCTTGGTACCTCCAAAGTTAGGTATTTTTCATTTGGGTTTGTTACAAGTGGATGATACTAAAAGTTTCCCATTTGTCCCAGGAGGGAGATGCTTGTAAATTTTTGTATAATATTATATACATTAAAGTATAATTATTCCTTTTCTCTAAGTGCATGTGTGTACATTTGTTTAGTAGGTTAGTTATTTTTTATTTTCTTTAAGTGTCTATGTGAACTTGCCTTTATTTGTTTTATTTTTGTTGTCCTTATTTATTTAAGAGGAAATTTTGGAAAGGGAAAACATTAATTAGTTTTATATCATCTTGTGACTCCATGGATAATAGATCAAGCATAGTAGACATGTTTCCCAGTTGAGTTACCAGAGATGTTGGCCAAATTTAGCCCACATAAGAATCCTTGAGTGGATATGGTTTAAAAAATTGAGTAGAGTCCTATTTGAAGAATGATCTAGTAGTATAAGGAGTAGATATACTCCAAGAGAAGATCACTTTCCATTTATAATATTTTTAAATAATATGCGTAGGCTCAAAGTGTGAATTTATTGATCTTAAGGAGCCAAATTGTCATGACACATCATGCAATAATGAACAGATTGGTTTACTTGTGTATTTCATAAATATGTTAGAAATATTCCTAGATATAAAGGGTTATATAGACATGAATTTATTCATACATAAATAATTTTCTAAAATTTTTGTATCTTGATGAGCTTGATATCTAAAGATATAAACATTCAAAGTTGAACAACAGAGTAAGAAATGAGTGTAGATGTCAAGTTAAATCTATGATAAATATCCATTTGGATTTAAATGTTCTAAGGATGAAATGTAATTGAAAATTTTCAAGATCAAGGGAGCTTAAGTCAAAATATAATGATGCATGGTGATTGATAAAGATAGTGGGTCCAATCAGATTAATGGTGCATGATCCATCATGAAAAGGTAGATCAATGGTGAGTGAAAGGTCAAAAAGCTAGTGGATCCTAGGAATAAATACATAGTTTCTAAATGTCATAACCATAGTAACTATTGGGTTTATCAATGATCCACATTCAATTTTTTCAAAGTGGATCCAATGGTACATGTTTAATCACAAGAAATTAAATCTAATAGTACATGTTTAATCACGAGGAAGTTGATTGACAACGAGTGAGAGGTTAATGAGTTAGTGGATTCTATTGATCCAGTAGAGTACATTAGACCATGTAGATTCAATATCAATGGATAACATTAAAATTTGAAAAATCTAAAAGACTTCAATAGAGAGAAAATATGACCTAGGTTAAACTAGCGTAAATATTTCAAAAGATGCCATTGAATCTCAATTGAGATCTTTATTGGAGGATCTAGAGCATGTAGACTTGATTTTATTATGTTTTCAATGTTGCATAAAATACGTCCTTAGATTTCACTAGTTTTAAAGGTAGAATAGGTTTACTTAAACCTAATATAGTTTAAGAATGATGTTATGTAGTCTGTAATCTCTTCATGTATACCAACTATATGAAAACCAATAAAGTGGTTTGGTTTTCAATTTATATTAATACCTATGCTCAGATATTGAAGTAGAGGTAGATATGAATGGTTATAAAAAAAATTCTCATATTTGACATAGTTATATCCTCGACAAGAAAGTACCTATAACCACTCAAATTAGACATAATATGGCTCTATTAGGTCTAAATATATGAGGATTTTTTTTTCATAATGAAGCCAAGTGGAAGGTGGCATAAAATTTTAAGGAATAATTTTAGGGATTGGAGATTGCAAGTGGAGAATTTAATTCTTCTCAATTCCCTTAAGGATTTTCCTTTCTTAATAAAATCATGACTCATCATCTTTAGCAAGTTATTATCTTCTAGTGTATTAACCAACCAATAAGAAGATTCGAGGGCTATTGGGATAAATAAAAAAATTAACTTGTCAATAGAGAATTGGTGTTGATTTAATAAAAATATGGTAGAGCATTAATTTAAAGGTGGTAACTCATTGATTATTATTTTTTAACATGCTCCTTCTTCTCTCTTATCCCTTTCTCTATATCATCCATTATTTTTATTTTGTATTGACTCTTAGATTATAGACTCTCAAAAGGACTCTTTGATCTTGAAGAGTAGGGGACTCTCTATTATATTGAAAAAATTTCTCATCTTGACTAGGGTAAACCCTATCAAGCATTTGTAAGAACTACCTCTTGATACAATAAAGGAATTTATTTACCTATATCTTACCTTATATCAATGTTTAGTGAGTTGTGCATGATGGCATTGTGAAGGAAAATCTTCCTCATCCATTTTCCTCTTTTTTAACCTCCTTTAGGGTGTTTTCAAGCTATTTCAAGTCCAGATTAGTATTCTGCCTGAACCTAGTCCATGAAACACTTATGTAATCAGTTTATTTATGAGGTTGTGTGAGCTAGCATTATTTTGTGTTAATATAGTGTAGGTTAAATCCTATGGGAATCTCCTATTTTAATTTGGTTCATCACCTGGTTAACTTTATTAGGATCCCTTTCCCCCTTTCTAACCCTTTTTTTAGTGTAAACATTAGTATAGGTGATCCATCAAGAGGAAGCTAGCCTTCTCTAGAGGCCTAACCCCACCATAGGTGACCCAAAAATTGAGGTTGTTCTCATAGTGTAGCTCTAATGGAGAGAGAGCCTAAATAACCTCCAAGGGTGAAAATTGATTCTATAACATATCCCAATAATCCATTGGACTTGTTAAGATAAACACTCAACCACTATCCAATCTAATAGGGTGCCCAATATATATTCCCCACTAGAGAGTGGGGTTGGAATGATGTTTTGAGATGAAACCCTAGGTTAGTGTCCACCTAAATAATCCATGAGGAGGTAATGAAATCCTACTCACATGTCAAAAAAGAAAATAAAGGAATAACTAGGTCATTTCTGAGTCATCCAAGTCCCTAGGAATAAGGGGAGAGAATACATGACAATTTTTTTTGTTTGACTCAACAAAACAAGTAAAAAAATGTATTTTTGGTAACCCAAGTTCCCTAAAGGGGACAAGGGGAGAGAATAAATGTAAGGCTTTACTAAAATGAAATTAATTAAGAAATGAAACTAACTAAATGCTTCATAGGAGAAGAACAAAAATCAAATTTCTCTTAGGATATCTAAATCTAAATGTGAATTTTCTTTTGAAACACCTATTTGAAGTGTGATTGAAGTTTGACCTTTGTTGAAACTTTGAAATGATAAAAATTTGTTTGAAAAAGTCTTTTAAGAACCAAAAGATAAGTGAAATTACTTTGTTAGCATGTAAAACATCTTATATTTTGTTTAATTCCCTACAAAAATGTTAAAGGATTGATTTTTTCTTGTTTAGATTGACTTAACAAAGAAATTTTTCAAACTTATAAGGTCTTGATTTTTTTGGTCTCAAGGTGAAGTCACTATTTACTAAATAAGGTGAAGTCACCATATTTACTATAACACATAACATATAACTTGGTAAAGTTTTTTATTATTAGGTTTAAAGTCATTGATTATAATTATAAAAGTCATTGTTTTTACTAAAAAGGTAGTGAAGTCATTGATGATAAACTATTACCTGACAAAGTTGTTAATTTCAAGCAATGAAGTCATTAATTTCTTAGGTCAAAGTCATTATTTAAATTAAACTCATTTTTTATATCAAATTATTTGATACATATTATTGAATTCATTAATATCCTTTAAAAATTTAGTAACACCCATAATTTATAAAATTGGCAAAGTTGTCAATTAGTAGAAAATAAAAAACTTGGGAGTTTGAAGTGAAAAATCTAAAACTAAGGTCTAACATGAGTTTTTATTGGCTCCTAAGAGGTCCAAAGTTACTCTTATATTTATTTTTGGGTGTATGGTCCCACTCAACATGCCATTATGTATGCAATAGGAATCCAAGGTAAAAATGTATTAGTCACTTGTTAGTAGTATAAACATCAAGAACATGCTTAAGACAAGTATTCCCAAGCCTAGATACTTTGAGGAACAATATTACAAGATCAAACCCAATAAATATAAAAAATAAAGGATAAATTACATTCTCCTTACTTGCAATGGGAGATTTATTATTGGCATAAATTTGGCTTAGGCTTGGTTTGTGTCCAAATGGAGTCTTCATTGATGCTCTTGCTTTGTGCACAACACCTCCCTTTTATTCACTTTAGTTTTGGCTTTGGCATGTATTGTCAATGAAGCTCTATCTTCAATAATTTGGCATTATAAGTTTGTCTTTTAGATATTTTTGAAGGTATTATTGCATAATAACATTACGTAAGAAATCTTGTTAGAAGTGAGTGTGAGGCTTTGTATTTATAGGTTTCAAACTAACCCCAAACTAGGTATGATTAGGTTTAAGCTAACCTAAAGTTAGGATTCTGAGTCAAAATGAAATAAATAATGTCCTTAATTATGCATTTATGGAGGCATGGTTTAATATTTCTAATTTCCTATGGCATTTATGTTAATATTTTCCAATTTTTCACTTTGAGGATGATGACATCATCATGATCTCATTTCCATTTGATATTCTTAAAAATTTTATTTTTGGAAATTATAAATTACCTAATTCAACAAGGATTATTTAACTACTCATTTAATTTTATTTACTTCGTTATTTAATTTTGTTCAGGATTTTAGTCATTTCAATAATTATATTAAGTACCCGACTTAATTGGTTGATAATGCCAGTTTACTAGGTCACAACATGACTGATGATGAATCTAGAAGGGGCTATCATTGTGTACATGGTAATACCCCAAATATGGATGCTTTGATATAAATCTAGGCACTTATGTCTAATGTGTGGATGAATTTGGGCTCTTTGGTGATTTTTAGGATTAATTTTTGTTGTTTTCTAAAAAATGGTCTGATGTCCATTTCGACACCAAATGTGTAAAAAAAGGAGTATCTACACTAGAAAGCCATCAGGTGTATAAATTAGAAGAATTTCAATTACAATTTTTTTAGTTATGCATTTACAACCTAGGGTATAAATTTGATGATAGATATGATTCTTAGTGCACAAGTAGAGGGAGTAGGTGGGTATCTAGAGGTAGTACATCAGCATCATTAAGGAGATCCACATGCATCTCATGCTGACAACTGGACCATAGATAATGAGTGTGTAGATTGACCTATTGAGTTATAGTGGTTCAAAAATGGAGATATAAGATATTCTCACCATTATATATCCATGAAATTTTTTGTGTTATAGATGGTAGGTGTGATGGCACTACTCTTGGTAATTAAATTTATACATTTTATGTCATCACTTTCATTTCCTCTAGGTATAGGTATACATGCTAGGCATTAGTCATAGATAGGATATACATTATAGATATACATATGATATTTGATGTTATTTTGGTTTTTATTTTATATATGTGATAGCAAAGGATACATAGTGGAGGACTATAATAGAGTTTATGTACCATGATATTTTGGAACTCATGCTTCTTGAACGCAACACCACTAGAAAGTAGGGTCATATGGCACCAATGGTTGGGACCATGATAGTTAGTTTATATTGATCAAATAGGGTGGTAGGTAGATTTAAAAATGAGAGTGAGTTTCTACTTAGGTTACATTACTAGAATAATTTGGATCAAGAGAGGTGGTATCATGGTGAGAGATAGCCACAAAAAAAGTTTCACATATGGATATAGCTTGAGAGGTAGTGATACTACATGCATAGGTTTATTACCCAAAAGGATAGGTCGAAGGCCTATTGTCATGGACACAAAGTCTACATAGGGTATGGTTTGGGGCATCCATGGAAAATTTCATACCTCCCCCTCTTTATGGGAAAGGTGGACCATAGGACTAGAGCTAACATTAAACATAATTTTAGAGATGTTGATTTATTATATGATGCAATGATATGTATTTATATGAAATTAAGCCATTTTACATGTATATATATATATATATATATATATATATATATATATATATATATATATTAACTTGTCATTTTTATCTACATTTATTATATACTTATTTATTTCTTATCTATCATGTATTACTATTTAATATCATGTTATGGGAAAATAATATAATGTATGATGTATGTTTTATTCTTTCCTAGCAAATGTGATCAAGTTCATGGTAGAAAAGAAAAAAACTCAATGAAAGAACATGACATATTAAGTAAGGAGATATAAAATTAATGAAAAAAATATGTGAAAAATGATGAAGTAAATGATAAAAAAATTAACATAAAACACACCACAAAATGTGAAATTTCTAACACATTGTAATTAAATGAGATATCAATATAATAAAAATCAAACAAATATATGTAAGTAATGTGATATCATGTAAGATAAACATGTTAAATCAAACATAAAAAAACACATAAATATAAAAAATATAATGTAATTAAAGATGTAAGACAAGTGGATTACACCATTGTTATGAGAGAGAAGGGGATCAGAGGTGGAGTTTTGAATCTGAAAGCAGGGGATGAGGAGGAGGATGGTGATAGTGGTGATAATGAAACATTTGAGGTGATTTTTTGGCTGATCTAGATAGTTATGGTCAAAATGTAGTCATTTTATTCTGGTCTTACCCAAAAAGGGTTTGGAGAAGACCATTTTATCTCATGAAACCCCTGAGATGACACTAATAGCTAACTATTAGATGACTAGGCAAAAGAATGAGGGGCCCTTTTCTGAGGGTTTGTTTACTATTCTAGGATATGAAAGAATAAACATTTAGTCCTACAAGTACAAGCCAAGTAGGCCAATATGTGGGCCCTATTAGAGTCATGATTTAGGATAGTGTGACCTAAAAAGTCTCCATGATGGTGTCCTTTCTCATGAAAATGGGGTAGCATAGAGATTTTGGCAAGAATTTTTATGTCACTGGCTAGATTCTAAAAATGGAGTTGTTTATAAAAGGCTCTTACATAAATGGTGGATACGTGAAATATTGCTTCATATTATGTTGTAAGCTAGTACATTATGTGGATTCATCTACCATTCTTGGTTGATTGACTAACTGGTTCCCCATGTACAAGGATGGCTTACACTAGAACCATTTTTGGTGTGTTTTTCCCCAAGTTTTACATCATTTCCTCATATTAGGGTTAGTTTTACTACTAAATTCATGCATGGGCTCTACCTCACCCCTTTTTGGTTTTTTAATGGAATGGAAGGGTCTCTTATGTGTTTTAGTTTATTTTCCTCATTTCTTAATTTTGAAAGTAAACAAAAGAAATCTAGTAATAGGGTGTGTAGAAGAATACCTAGTGAAATATACACATGAATCTAGATAAAAGTGGGAAATCCTCTTGGATAGGAAAGAATAACCTATAAATAACATAGACACTTGAAAGGGGGTTTTTATATTGGTGGTTGAGTGGATTTCCTAGTGTGAGCTAGATCAAAGAAGCGTAATGCTTTCTAGGAGGCTGTCAATCCCCTTTTATGACAATCAAGTCTAAAATGATAAAAGAAGATATTTGAATTCAATGATAATAAATAAAATACATGTTATAAAGTAAAATATAACTTTATTATTAAATAAAATGATAAAATTTTGATGTTGGGGTGGTTGGGTTTAGGTCCAAAAAATCAATGAAGGTAATGTGGTTAGAAGGAAACACAAAAAGTGGAGCTTGATTTGAGGTAGAAGGGTAGAAAAGTCTTGATAGAAAATGATGCCACTGTGAACCATTGGTGGTTAAGAGAACCATCAATGATTTAGGTAAACCATCATCAGTTGGAAAACCATCAGTGATTGTAGATGGCCATCATTGGTTAGGTAACCATCAATGATTGCTTATGAAAATTTGGGGTGAATAACTCAAGGAGTATAAAATAGGATTTTGGTCAAATAGAGGTTGGATATGGGGCTAAGAAGTATAAAGTGGGGTATTAGTTGATATGATAAAGTAAAGGGATTATAAACTAGATAAACCAAAGACATAAGTACATAATACCTATAACTAAATGGAGGAATCTTTGAGTGATATGGCCAGAGTAATGGTGCTTCAAGCCTTTTGAAGTGATTTTGATAGATTTTTAGATCTCTAGTGACAATGCTTTCTCATTGGTACAGGCATTGGATATCTACAAGAAATATTGAATGCTTTATGACTGATTCCTTACCCTTGTTTCTTCCTCCTCATATCATTTTATAGATAGAAGTTACTAAATGAAATAAAGGAAGTTATCAATTTGATAGACGATAAAGTTGCCTATTTTTTTAGCTTTAAAATCTTGTTTTAAAGATAAGTTTCCATTTTTATGAGTCACTAATCTCGCATAAAGATATGGCAATGTTTTAAAGTTTGTTAAAGCAAGGGTGAGGACCCAATCATCGATGGTTAGGCCAACCATCAATAGTTAAACTAACCATCAATGGTTAGTAGGGTAAAGAGATTTGGTAAAAAAAGGTGAATTAATTATGTGTTAGGTGGGGGTTTGATAAGGTCAAGTTATAAATGGGTTGAGTGGAAGGTCTAAATGTAATGTGACATATAAAACTATTACGTGTAGTTTTTAGGTGTGTACATTTTGCCCTTTTTAATTCTATAGCTTTTAGGCAAGCTACATAATGAAAATAGGAAACTAGTCAAGGTTTAAGTCTAGTTGCCCCTTATAGGATAAGAGGTATTCCCCCTAAAATTGAGAGATGATGGAGGTGTAGATAGAATTAGGTCAAGGTTTGATAGATGAGATAAGGTGGGAAAAATGAAAAGGGATAGGTATTTATGATGTGAGCCCACACATAAAAATGATGAAAAATGATAATCGAGACCATACAATGACTAAAAGTGCTAATGCTATAAAATTAGGTAAGGTTCTAGAAAGACAAGTGAGTGTAACTAGTCCAAAATATTGGTCATAGCTGATTGAGTCATTCCCATCAAGCCAACTAGACAAGGTTTGTGTTGTTTGTAGGTTTTCAGGTGAGGAAGTGTTCCCACTAAGCAACATAATTGGTTGAGTTATTCATGAGGTGGTGTAATGTTTAAATGGTCAACTTTTACAAAATGGGTCGATGTGTTCAAAGGACCACACAAGGTCATTGTGAAATATGTGAAGAGGTTAGGTTAAAAAGGTTAGGTTAGATGATGGTTGAGCTGATTCCATCTACACTAGGTGAGAGGACATTTCCTACATAGTTCCTTAGACAGAGTATCCAAGAGGAACTTTAGGCCAAATGTAGTTCTAGGTAGGAGTGCATTGATGATGAAAGGTTAGGTTGGAATAGTGTAGAGAAAGGTGAGGGAAACTTATATATTGATAGTTAGGGTGACCAAAGGGGAAACCATCGATGGTTACTCTAACCATTCATAGTTAGGGTGAAACCCTAAAAAGTCAAATGGTAAAAGTAAAAACAAATAGTGCTTTTCATTCATTGACTTTGGAAAATAGTGTCTAACATCTAGAGTGATTTGGATAGGTGTTTAGAGTGTGGAGCTTGTAGAGGTGGATATTATTGATTGATTAAATATGTGTGTTCAAGTGTGATGGAGGGAAGATGAAGATGTGGAAAAATAGCAATGAAAGGAATCTGACCATGCCACTGATCATGGAATGAGGTAGGGTTTATTTTAAAATTTATACAAGGGTCAAAATTAAGGTATATGAAAAGGGTATGGAAAATTAGGGAAAGGAATAATAGGTTGGGGAAAACACCAAGCATGGGCCTAAATGTCCTAGGTGTAGTCATAAGTGAAAAATGGGTATAAAAATTAGGGGTAATGTAAGTGAAAATAAGAAGTAAATAGTGAGGAATTTGTGTATTTATCTCATATTTAGCTTGGTTTAGGGTTTGTGTGAATAATGTTCGGTGGTAGGGTTTTGATATAGGTGGTCATACATAGTGACCATCGGTGGTTGGACCTAACCATTGATGGTCAACCCTAGGGGTCTAAATACACCTAAGGGCCATCAATGATTATATGAACCATCAGTGGTTGGCATAAATAAAGGTAAAGGGCGTGTGTCAAGTAGGAGAGGGAAAATTTATAAATATTAATATTATGGTGGTTATTTTGCAAGCTCATAAGTAGATCTAGATGAGGGACCAAGTCCCTAAGATATTCATAGAGGTGCATGATGGCATGACTAATGTTGAGTAGAGGTAAATGGAGGATGTGGACCTAGGGGCCATGAGATACTACCATCACCTTCCACATGATGTAGTGATGATTATGGAACTCATTGAGAGATGGGACCCTACCATAAACACATTCTTATTATTAATTGGTGATATCTCTCTTCTATTGGAGGATGTCCATAAGATCAGGTAGCTACTGATTTGGGGAGCCAATATACCATATTGAGAGTGATAAGTGAGATCATTACATGGATTAGATATATGGTAAGGATCAGGTGGAAGATAGATACCATATCAATGAAGTTTTCTATAGGACATTATACCAAATGGCCCCATAAGATAGATGTTTTCTGACTATGATGATGATGGGCATATCATGTTTTACAGTGCCAGACTTGAATAGTTGCCAATTTCCTTGTGTGTTATTAGGAGTGTTGATAGAGATGCTTCTAAGGGGTATAGTTTTTAGATGGGCCTCATTATTTTTGGTGTAGATTTATAGATAGCTCTAAGCCTTCAAGGTATAAAGATGATATGGGATCAACATTGGCTTTGTGCTTCATTATTGAGTATACGAGAATATACAAGTATTGAGACCCTTTGGGATTCCCTAAGATGGATATGCACTAACAAATTATGAATTTGGCTTCATGAGATGGCATGGAAATTATGCACTTACAAGAGTGAAGGTGGAGCCAAAAATAGAATGGTTTTGAGATGCCTTAGAGGGCTAGGTGATAACATACATTATATGGAGTTTGTATTTGAGTTAGCCCCTACGGATAGGTTATAGGTAACATATGATATCATTACATAGTTATCAATTGGTTTATGGTTGATGAGATGGTAAGGCTGAACACATCATAGTGGATCAAGTCTAGAGACAATTTTGGCTAGTGTAGGATACACCCCTAGATGTTCAACATTATAGAAGGGAGGATGTGGAGTACTCACTTTTGGAGTCATAGCTAGATTTTATTATGTTAGATTATGAGGAGATTTTAGTGAGAGCTCCTATATATGATGTAGGAGTTACTAATGGATATAATGGATAGTATCATGCTAGGTATGTATGTATAGATTTTGGTTGGGGGGATGGAGGCTAGCAGCTTATGGATGTTGATCCTAAATAGGTAGAAGGTGGAGGACTAGATTGCCAGACATCGCTAACCCTTATAGAGGTGTAGGCCAAGGTGACATTTTTATAGAGATAAGTAGATGCATTATAGGCATAGATAGTCACTTTATAGGGGTACATAGCCACTTTGATAAGAGAGTGGGATACAGTGAGGACTAGCCCTAATTTAGTCACACAAGAGTGATATGCCCTGAGATGGAGTGTAGGGGTGAAAAAAATAGGGGGAAGAGTAGGGGTGACCATAGTAGGGGGAGGGCACAATATATGGAAAACATTTAAGAGCTCTGATATTATGAGGCTATGGTGTTAGCCTAGTTATTAGAGGTGATGAGATATGAAGAGTATATGGATAGCCTGGCTTAAAGTCTAGTAGTAGATACACTAGGTCAGTGGGCATTGATCATAGCATAGGAAAGTACATAAGGGGTTCATGACTAGATGGTGGAACAAGTACAAGTGGTTATGGGTTTGGTGTTGCAAGTCTTTAATACATGATTTATTGATGATTTATATTTTTTGATATGTATATTTTGATACTAGCCTACATGTTGATGAGGTGAGATGTATTTATGAGAGAGACACATATGTATTATTTTGTATTATGATTATCTTTATGATGATGTTAATGCTCATATTGATCACATGGATTAGGATGTTGGAAGTTGGTTATGATTGCTCATGTTATAATTATGATGATGTCTATGATTATTCTTATGATTATGGTTATGAGGATGTGATGTGATGCTGATTTTGATGATTTAAAATTATGATTGTTGTTTATGATCTATTAGTTTAGGTATGATGATGATGATGTCAGTATGGTTATAATTATGTGGATTAGGATGTTGATGTACAATTATGGTGATGTCATGAATATTTTTGGTTAATATTATGCTTATGTTGATTGGTTATTTGAGACATGATGATAATGTGGTGATAGAATTATTCTAATTAGAATTAGTTTAAAACAATGGGTGTGATGATATTTGGGGTGATGTATTGAGACATATAAAAATGTTTTATTGGTAAGATGTGATATCATAGGTCTCACTTGATAATATTGTTGGTTTTATTTTGAGGTTATGGTAGGAGAGGGTGTAGAATTGTGTTTGTCATGAGAATGTTTGATCAGGTCAAAAGGTACACATATCCCAAGAAATGGATAGGAAAGAGGCATGTTGTTTTGATTAGCAAGAACCTAAAAATAAGAAACCATATTTGGATTGACTTAGAGAACACAAGCTCACCAAGTGATTCATAAGAACATGCTTTGATTGAAAATAAGGGTGTCTCGATCACTTTGTGACAAGTAATTTTGTAGTCCCTTGAGTTTAGGGAGGATTGAAGGAAATTTGGGTGATCAGTAGGAAGGTGATTGATAAAGGGTATCTTGATGTGGGTTAGTTTACCCCTTCTATAGGTGACCAAAAGGCTGTTAGAGACAAGTCCATGCCTTATAATAATGTGTAGACTTTTCAATGCAAGAAGTCTATTAGTGCCATGTATAAGAGATAATTGTAGTTTAATGGTATATTAAGTAGATTGATCAATGAAAGAAGTCTACCAATGGAATTTATAAAAGTTGATTGTAGTTTACTTGTTTTTAATTTTGATAGAATTTTTGTTCAATGCTTTTGTTATTGGAGTAAGTTGCTAAAGTTGATCGATGTAGGAAGCTTTAAATGATTTAAAAATTTATAACTTTCCTTCAAGGGAGTATTCTAAAATTTTGAATTTTATAGCTATCCTTCAAGGGAGCAGTCTATTTCAAGAAATTTTGAATTATGGGGCAACTATCCTTCAAGGGAATAGTCTATGACACTATGATTTTGAATTATGAATCTAGACGAGGACAAGTCTACTTAGGTGTAAAGATCCACCCATATTAAGGCAATAATTTAGCGTAAAAGGTTATTTGGTAAATGAAATGAATGGGTTGAGAAACAAATAATCATGGGATTCTATCTATAGAGAGATGAAAATTATCCATGAGAACCATGTTATGGGTAGAGCCAGGGTACCCATACTTAGGATCAAGTTTTATTTATGATGGATAAATCACATGGTTCCAAGTTATAATCAATTATTCCCAAGGATAAAATAAAATATAGAAGTTTTTTGAACTATGGGATGAGCTTAAGTTAGACACATAAGTGAGTTTGATCCTTTTTAATAATAGAAAGTATATAGATGTAAAACATTGATTGGCTTATTTTATATTTTGCCTTCGAGAGAGGATAAGTGGTAAGCACTAGATCTATACTTATGGGTTATAATGTAGGGTCCTAACTAGTTAAAACTACAATTTCCCTTCTTGGCCTTTTCCATGTTAGTTACATGTTGATTTTATTTAAGGAAAAGGTATTTGATGTTAAATTTGTGTTTTCTCAAATGTTTGTTATATGTGTACTTTATTTTCTCTTGAAAGACATGAAAATGATTGAGCTTGGCAAGGCAATGCTCATCAAGAAGCTCTAGGTGTGTGAAGGATTCTTCATGATAGTCACTTTCATAGAGGATTTCATGTAAGCATATATAGAGTGATGGAATTTGGACTGCAAGAGGCAAGACTACCTTGGCTCCAAAGATGAGGGAAAAAGGTGTTGCACCCATAACAGTTCAAATACTAGTGTGGTGAGTCCATCGAGTAAAGGGGATATGGAAGTACCAATCCCAAACAAAATTACTAACTACCTTTGTGAGCATTTTGACGAGGGATTTTTTGGAAGCTTCTTATTATCCATTAGATTAGGGATGATAAGGCAAGGAGAAGCTTAAATCAATGCCAAAAGCATTAAAAAAGCTCTTATACTTTCTTGTTTTTAAAGGACTTATCAATATCAATGATTATTTTATGAGGAACACTAAAGCAACATATGATATGGTGATTGATAAACTCAATGATATTTTTATCATTTGTTGATATAAGTGGGATGGACTCTACCTATTTGGTGAAATATTCTATAGTAGTAATGATTTATTGATGTCATTACAAAGAATGGGGTTTGATCTTCCCAATAAGGTGAAGACCCCATTGTGAGAAAGGTCAATAATCTTGAGATAATTGAAGACCATGGGAAGGTGTGTGATGAATATTAACATGCTATTGACACTTGATTCATTTCTTGACATAGTCATAACAATCTTGATTAAGTGTGGGCCAATAGTAGCCTAAGTGAAGGATACATTTGACAATATATAACCCACTAAAGTGTCCCCCATATATGCCATCATGAACTTCCTTAATGGAATGAGAAGTTTCATGATGATGGAGATAATAGATAAGGATGCCATCATGACCCCATTTATAGAGAATCCTTCCTAGAATAGTGTAACGAGAGGTACCCTAGATAAAGGCTTTATGGGCATTCTTTGAAAGATCAGGGGGAAAATGCCAAGGTTAAGATAATTAAAAGTTTGATCATACCAAACATTAAGAGATGATTTGTCCAAATTACAAATAGTGAGAAGGTTTACTAATAAATGAATGTGTGATAAAATGTTGAATGGTAACAAATAGTTTATATTGGGCTAGTTGGGAAGCAAGAGATGCCATGGTGTCTATGAATTTATTGGTGGATGGAGGAACTAATTGGATGGTGTAATGATCAAATGATGCCAATATTACATCGATAAGTTATTTTTACTTCAAAAGGCCATCATTTTTGCACTAATAAGATCCTGTGACTTGGTTGATGACAAGTTGGGAGTCTCCAAAGATATTGATTGTTTTGATCCCCAAATCCAAGGTAGTTTGAAGATCTATGACTAAGGCTTCATATTCAGCTACATTATTTTTGCATTAAAAGTCAAGCTTAAAATAAAGGGGAAGAGGTTATCCATTAATGGGAATGAGGATTACTCCATCACCCCCACCATTTTGGAATTTAGAGTTATTAAAAAACATGGTCATTTGGTAGGTGGATTCTAAGGGTTGAAATAGACTCATCTGGAAGGGTAAGAGGAAGAGGTTGGTTATCAAGTAGAGGGGATTCAACTAATTGGTCAGATATGACCTATAATTTAATGGATTTTTGTGGCATAAACTCAAGATTAAACTCAGCTAGAAGCATGAGCCACTTAGCCATATGTTGGTTTTGATATGGCTTAGAGTGCATATACTTGAGGGGGTTGGTATTAATGATGACATAGGTTTTATGATTAAGAAGATAATGATGAAGCTTATAGGTTGTTAAGCATGAAATATACTGAGAGGAGGGGGTGAATTAGTATATTATATATGTTATTTTTTAATCAAATTCCTTTTCTTTAACCACTTAACCACACATTCAAGATATGCAGTAAAACTACAAAAATAATATGCACCACATGAGAGAGAGAGAGAGAGAGAGAGAGAGAGAGAGTATTTTTACGTGGAAACCCAAAGTGGAAAAAATCATAAAGAACAATCTCAAGTATATGAATGAGCACCGACTAAAATTATAAAGTTTTCAAGCACCAAATTGCAAGAGCACCAACCCCTTTGCTAAACACCAACACAATAACTATTTATGAGAGCCAACCCACAGGAACACCAACCCCTCTTGTGTATAAAACATAACTATATCTCAATGTTGTTTTCTCAACAAATGATAGAACTCTATAATATCTCTTACTTTTCTCTCTTTAAAAATAAATACAAACCATGAAATCTCTTGCATATTACAAATGGATTCTCAAGCCTTCATTTATAGCTTTCTATATGACCTTTGGCATTCACCCTTTGTGACCCTTCAATCCTCATGGAAAATGGTGCCAGACTTGCATGACTCTTTGTATCCTTGCATTTGGAAAGTCATATGGTGACCCTTCATAAGCAAAAGCATCATTTCTTATTTTGTCTTTATCTCTATGAATTTTTGTATTCCTCAAAGTGTTCTTTCATAAAAAAATGTGCCATACCCTCTTTTATCTTCACATGGTGACTCTTAGAATTCCTCAAGATGATTCTTCATGAGAAAATGCATCCCATTCCTCTTTCGTCTTTTACCCCATGACTCTTTGACTTATCCATGGGCCCTATTTTGACTTATATACAACCAAAAATATATTCATTAATATTAAATAAATATTAACACACATTAGCTAAGATATGATTATTAAAAACACCATTAAATGTAATGGGGCCTTTATCACCAATAATACTAGACCTTTGACATCAATGACAATATTTTCAACAAAGTTTAAAAAAATTAAGGCAAGGCAAAGTTTTTTATGATGTGTATACCAAGTTTCATATTCGATTAGGGTGTGACTGATGTAGTAGATAGCTTACTCTTTATTCTATTCATCATGATGAATGAGCATGGTCCCCACGTAATGATTAGTGGTGGATATATATAGATAAAAGGGTTAGTCTTATTTAGGAGGAATGAGGATAGGTGGAGAAAGAAGATACTCCTTGATTGCATCAAAGGCTTTTTGGCATTCATTAGTCTATTTGAAGGAGATGTATTTTAGAGGTGGTAGAAGGGTTGGTATTTGTTAGAGAATTGGGAGATATAACATTAGATCAAATAAATTTTACCTTACAGGCTATGAAGTTGGGTAAGGTTGGTAGGAGGTGGCATCTCCAAAATGGATCTGATCTTGGTGGGGTCTATTTCAATTCCACAAAGAGACATAATAAACCCAAGGAGTTTGCCTGATAGGACTCTAAATATACACTTTTTGGGATTGAGCCTAAATTATAATTGATTAATCATTTGATTATGATGGTGAGAAGAACTAGGTGGTCTCTATAGGGTTTATATTTCCCTAAGAGATCATCCACATAATCATAAAAAAAATTATGAATGAGGTTATGAAAGATATAGGTCATACCCCACTAATAGGTTACCCCTACATTTTTAAGTCCAAAGGGCATAACCCGATAATAAAAATTTACCCATGTAGTGATAAAGGAATTTTTATGATGAACTTTAGGGGAAATTAATATTTGATTGTATCCTAAGAAACCATTCATAAGAGATAACATTCCATGCTCAATTGTGATATCAACAAGTTGATCGATGTTAGGTAGGGGAAAATTATCTTTAGGGTAAGCAACATTAAGGTAATGAAAGCCAATTAAAAGGTGAAGGCCCCTTGTAGGTTTGGTAATGGGGATAATTTTATAAACCCATTGTGGATAGTCAATGCGATGGATAGAATTAACAAATAAAAGGTGTTTAAGTTCTTCTTTGCTGAGAAGAGCTATCCAAGGATGCATATGATAAAGTTTTTACTGAATGAGCTTAACTTCAAGATGAGTTATGATGTTATTGAGAGCAATATAAGGATAAATTCCAAGTATATCTTGATAAGACCAAGAAAATGCTATGCTATGGTCATAAAGGAAAGAAGGGTAGTCATACTACACTTTAAGGGTTAAAGATTAGCCTATTTTGATGATGCAAGGGTCCTCTTGAGTACCAAAATTAGTATCAGTGGTTTATTCATTAAACATGGTTTGGTTCTCAAGAGGGAGAGATTTGTGGATAAAATAATCCCCCACACTGAGATAGATGAGAATGTCATTGTTGTCTTGATGGTGAATGATGTTAATAGTGGGTACAACATGTTCAATCATTTTTGGGTGGATGAGAGGAATGGTTTTGGTTTGGCCCTCTTTTTGATATGTTACGGGATCCAAGATAATGGTATTGATAAAAAAAGTTAGAGGGGATGATGTCAGACTCTTCATATTATAAATATAGGGTTAGTGAGGATGGAATTTCTTTGGTAGTGGTAGAGATAGGTTTTGGTGATGTGGGCTCTTCTAGTGGTTCAAACCCTAGTCCAAATAACTCACGAGGTTTATGGGTTTTAATAATTGGAAACTCGTGAGGTCTTTGTTCATATAGGCCAAGACCAAAGCCCTTCTAAGAAAACTAGTAAAGGTATGTTTGGGATAAGGTTGGGTTGCTTAGGTAAGAAAATTTAGAGGTGAATGGTTGGATATATGGAGTGGTGGTGGGAGAAAGAAGTGGTCGATCAAGTCCCCCATAGAGAGAATTTGTTTGATTATTGGGGAGCCCAAAAGGGACAATTGTGCTAAAGTTAGGGTCATAATAAGGGTTTTTTTTTAAAGATTTCCATACTCGTGCAGAGTAGGGAAGGCATTTAATGCTAGAAGGTGATATTCCCCTAGTGAGAGTCATTGAAATGTTGATTGTAGGAGGTCTTATACTAGAATTTGTGATCAAGGAATATATGAACTAGTGGATGATTCATAATTATGGCGAGGTCAAATGTTACTGATGGTGGGTGATGTGGTGGTTTGATTAGAAGTATGTCATGAAATTGATGGAGGAATAAAAACATCATTAGGCTAATATGTCTTATTATAGGTAGCAAATGGACTATGATCAACTTTAATTATAATAACTTTTCCCTCATACTCAAATTTGATGCCTTGGTGTAAGGTGGAAGGGACACAACCCATCACATAGATCTAAGGGCATTTAAGTAACATATTATATTGAAACTTGCCCTCAAAAATTTAAAAAAGCTTAAGAATGGTTTATGGACCCAACTAGATGTGGAGGACCATGGTCCCTAAGGTAGTGGCCATTTCATCATTAAAAGAGTGAAGGATCGTTTTACTCTTGGAAATGATGTTTTTGGGTAATTTTAGTTGATTATATGTATGGGAGGAGATGATTTTGATGCTAGTTCCTTAATAAATCATTACCTATTTGATGCAAGTTTGATTGATGTATGCTATAATGAAGAGGGGAGGATTAGGATCTTCAGTACAGAAAGGTGGGATTTTTGAATCCTAAAAAGTGACAAGGGTGGCTTGGTAGAGGGCTCTAACAAAAGGTGAAATATGTTATGGATCATCTACTTAAACCTCTATGGAATATAGAGCCTCAATTAATGCATGGTGATGTTGAGGTGAGGTGTTGATTAAATCATAAAGGTTCATTTTCACTAGTTCTTGGTGAAGTTGTTTCAACACAATCCAATGGATGAATGGAGTGGGGTTGGGATGTGGAGCTCCCAAAATAGAGACTTTTGGTTTTGATATTTCTGAAGGTAGAGATAGAGATACTTGGGTTTGGTTGGTAGGCTAAGAGGCTAAAGGGTAAGTCTAGGGGATGGTTACATTGGATTTCTCCTTATCCTTTTATTGGGCCTAAGAATGAGTAAACATATGAATGGTGTGGATAAGGGGGCTAGATATTTGCTTCGGTTCCTATTTTTTACTCTCGAGTAGGATTGGTATAGTGGGTAGAGGTTGGGTAGGTTACATTGATGGTAAGATCAGTAGTGGAGGTAAAAGGGGCTCCTCTAATAGATCATATTCTTCCAAAAAATTATGGACAAGTGTTTGGAGAGATTTGAAATTATCTATATCATGCCTAGGAGTCCTATGGTAAAGACAAATCAAATTATCATTGAATAAGGTTGGTTTAGGATGGGTGGGGTCAAAAGCTTTAATTGGTGGCAAGCTAATGGAGGAGGTTTGCAAAATAGCTGTGTATGACTTTAGAAAAAGGTGTTGTAGGAAAGGGATTCTGGATATGAGGGGTTAGAACTTTATTGGGTGTAGGCTTCTTCATGGAAGCAATAGTTGGAGAAATGATTTTGATTGGTGGTTTTGGTTGGGTTTGCTTAGGTATGATCAGCTTGGGGGTTGGATACTTAGATGTAAAAGGTTTGGTTATAGGTGAGAAGGTAGATGGGGATATTTTTGTTTGGAATGATTAAAAACTTTAAGTTTTGGTGATCATAGGTGGAAAAAAGGGAGATAGCTTTTTGGAGGAAGAATAGGTAATTGGGATAGTGGAAGAATGTGGTCCTAATATATAAGGTAAATGTGAAGGAGGTGATATGAGTCTATTTAGTGGTGGAGGTTTAGGTAGTCCTTCTTTCTTAAGGGACTTAATGGGATTAGGCTTTTATGGTTTTGATGGAGTTAAGTCCAATATTAAAGGAGGGTGAGTGTGACTAGGTGTGGGAAGCATCCCTAGATTTTTGATTGGTTTGGTGAAAGAATCATGAGCTAACTTGGTATTTTTAGGTGGAGGTATTAAAGATGATTAATTTAATAATTTAGAGGAGGTATTTAGTGGGGTATTAATAATGGGTTAAATCATACACTCAACAAATTTGAGGAGTTATATTTTTTTTGATAAGGAAGGCCAAGTCGATGCCAAAAGGTGGCTCTATCAAAGTTAGGATGGAATGTGAGCTCTAAACTTTGGACCAACTAGAGAAGGGACTATAAATGGGGGTACTTATTTGATGATTGGTCTCAAATATTAAGCCCTTAAGTGAGGAAGGAGTGGTTTTAGTATTGGTATCTTTGGTAGAAGGTTCCAAAGGTGGCAATTGAGTAGATTAAGTAACCTCCTTTTAGGGAATGGTTTCCAAAGATGGTTGTATGATAAATGAAATGGGTGTGGTATTCTCAATGGAAAAAATGGGTATTTTTTCTTCCTTAGCTTGGAAATTTAAATAATTAAGTGATTTTTGTGTTGGAGTGGAAGAAGCAATTGAAATAATGGGTATCTCCTTGGTTGTTTCCAAAAAAGGAGGAGGAAATAAAGTCTTGGTCATATCAAGTGGAGAGAGAGAAGTGGTTAATTCCTCTATTTGGGTATCTGAAGTATTGGTTTCCTCTATTTAGGTGATTTAGGTAATGTTTACTTCAAATATGGGTATATTATTGATAACATTGATTGTATGAACCTCATGGGAGTTAGAAGATTTAGGTTTACTGTCATGATGTTGGGTAGAAGGAGAGTGATTTGGGAAAGGATTATGAAAAATGTCAAGAGATTGATTAGGGGGTGAATTAGGGTTATCAAACACAAGCTCCCAACTATAAATTATATTTTGTACTATACTTGTAAAGGTATTACATCTATCAATTTCATGTCTAATAGTTTGGTGAAAGGCATAATGGTCATTTTCATTATGCCACCTGGGTATAGGGTGAGAAGAATCAAATTATTGGGGTGGTTTAATTAGTGTAAGTTGGATAAGGTTGGATTTGAGAAATTTATATAAAACAAATGCATATGAATCCCTAATGGGAGTATATTGTCTTGTAGGTGTTCGATTTTGGGTTTAATTTTATTCATAAGGAGGTTTAGAAGAATTGTTTTGATGTGATTGGTTAACAATTGGAGGTGGGGTAGTTTTTAGAAACACTAAAATTGTGGATGTTTTTGCCTTAGTATTGTATTGGATAGTGATTTTAGTAGGGGGATGGTCATTGGGTTTGAAATTATAATTCTTATTCCATAATTTTATTTTTCCTTCATCGATGGCATAGTTTTTGACTTTTTGTGCCATGGTAAATGCCTTATCAAATGTTTGGAAGGTTTGAACTTGAAGAGTAGGTGCAATATACTTATCATAACCCCTAGAGAAAAGTTTGATTAATTTATATTGGGGTAAGGTGAAGTATATTTTATTGATGAGGCCTCTCCATCTAGCCACAAAATCAAAAATTAACTCATCATCAAATTATTTGATAGAGTAGAGGTCAGTTATGGAAACCTTTTTAGTTATGTTTACCGAGAAATGTTCTAAAAAGATTTGGGCTAGTTGGGAGAAGGAAAAGATGGAATGTGTAGGGAGAGAGCTATACCAATCAATGGAAAGTCTTGATAAAGACATTGGGAAGGTTTAGAGGAGGAGAGCATCATCATATGTGATTAAGTAACAAGAATCATAAAATGCTCTTAGATGTTGTTGGGGATCCTCCTTGCCTTGGAATTTGGATAATTTAGGCAATTCCCATTGGGGAGGATAAGAATGGATGGATGAATAGGTTCATTGAAAATTTGGGCATAGGATAAGGGTGTATGAGATCCATAAATAGATGATCAAATTTGACTGAAGTTGGGAAGATGCATAATTGAGGGGTACATTTTGTTGGGGTTGAGTGGCAGCTATATAAGGATAAGTAGTAGAAGGGATTGAAGAGGCCACATATTGGTAAGTGGTAAAAAGTGGTTGAGATGGTGATACTTAAGAACTAATAGGAATAAATGGTTGAGTAGAAGGTGGTATGTACCCATATTGATATGTTGTCATAGGTACTTGTTGGTGAATAGATGTAGGTTGGCTAAAAGGTATGGTTGAGGTGGCAGGTAGAGATTGGGTAGTTGAGGTTAGGTGGTGACTCTAGTGTTAATAGGTGGAAGTGTTTGGGGTATACAAACCACTAGATTCTAAAATAGGGTAGTAGTAGAGGTACTAGTTAAAATAAAAGGAAGGGAAGAGGTATGGGTAGAAGATAACCCCAAGATAAGTGGAGTATAGGTAACTAGAGGTAGAATTGAACCTACATGCAAAGTACGGGGTTTGGTAAGAGGTGCTTGGTTGGAGGTTGGAATATTAGATTGGGTTTGGGTAGTGGTGGAGGATTTAATGTTGGAAAAAGATGAGGCTTAGGTTAATAAAGGATAGGTTGAGGTAGTACCCACCATAAGATGGGATGGCATTCCATAAGAAAGGTTGGTAGGGGAAATGAAGAAATGGAAGTATGGTGAGGCATGGTGTTAAGGTAGTGTTGAAGAGATACCTAATTATTGTTAAGGAAGGTGGTGAATTCAACATCATCTTCAGATATAACCCAAATTTGGGTTGGAGGGGTGGAAAAATGAGGTGATCCCTCATCATTAAAATTTTACTCCATGGAGGTAGAAGAGGATAGTGGTTGTTGGATGGTTTGATTTCTCAGTTCTTGTCTTGCAAAGACCATATGAGAAATTGGAGGATGTTATGATGAAATTCACACCTCAAACAAAGAGTAACCAAAATAACTCAGAGAAATCAATGCATACACTAAAAGTTTATTTATCTTAGGATTCCTTTTAAATTACTTTTGGCTTATACCTTAGAGAGTGTGAAGAGGGAGTTTGGCTTGTAAATTGAGTACTAACGTGGCAATCTATGGCTAGTTTTAGGTTATTTAGGCAATCAAAAGAGAGAAAATATGTGTTGATCTTCAGTACATGGCTTGATATTAGGGTTTACCCCCTCACTTCATAGTCCCACAATAATAAGAGTATCAAGTGCTTAGCCAAAATATATTGAGTTCAAACTTTATACTCAACTAGGGAGATAAGTTGGTTCTCCTCTTGGTGGTGAAATCCAAGTAGGATATCTAAGAAAGGGTAAGGTTACCGCTAGGTGATGAAATCCAAGTTAGGCCTTGTCTTAGGTATGTTTTGATGTGTTAATTATTTTATGGTTTAGTTTAGTGTGTGATAACAAATGTGAAAGATATGATTAATTATTTTTCCTCTTAAGTTACTAAATTCACTAAGATCTAAAATAAATCAATGAATGCAGAAGGTTTATTTTATACCCAAAAAGAAATTTTTTGATTTCATTTGATGAGCAAATAATAAATGAAAAAAAAGGGAACTGGGTCCCACCAAGTGTGCCAAAATGTTTTAGTTTATTTTCCTCATTTCTTAATTTTGAAAGTAAACAAAAGAAATATATTAATAGGGTGTGTAGAAGAATACCTAGTGAAATACACGTGTGAATCTAGATGAAAGTGGGAACTCATCTTTAGATAGGAAGGAATAACCTAAAAATAGCATAGACACTTGAAAGGGGTTTTTAAAAAGGTTGGCTGAATGGATTTCCTAGTGTGAGATAGATCCAAGAAGCATAATGCTTTCTAGGAGGTTGTCAATCCACTTTTATGACAATCAAGTTTGAAATGATAAAAGAAGATATTTGCATTCAATGATAAGAAACTAAATGCATGATAGAAAGTAAAAGATAACTTGCTTATTAAAAAAAATGATAAAATTTTGATGTTAGGGTGGTTGGGGATCAAGGAAGGTAATGTGGTCAAAAGGAAACACAAAAAGTGGAGCTTGATTTGAGTCAAAAGGGTAAAACAGGCTTGTTGAAAATAATGCCACAATGAACCATTAGTGGTTAAGAGAGCCATCAATGGTTGAGGTAAATTGTTTGTGGTTGGAAAAACATCGGTGGTTGTAGATGACCATCAATGGTTAGGTAACCGTCAGTGGTTACCTATACAAATTTGGGTTGAATAACTAAGGGAGTACAAAATGGGATTTTGGTCAAACAAAGATTGGATATGGGGCTAAGAAGTGTAAAGTGGGTTATTGTTGGATCTGCTAAAGTAAAGGGATTAGAAACTAGATAAACCAAATAACAAAATCATAGAATCCCTATAACTAAATGGAGGAATCTTGGAGTGACACAACTAGAGTAATGGTGCTTTAAGCCTTTTGGAGTGATTCTGACAGAGTTTCAGATCTCTATTGACAATGCTTGCTCATTGGTATGGATGTTGGATATCTACAAGAAAGATTTAATTCTTTATGATTGATTCTTACCCCTTGTTTCTTCCTCAGCTCCTTTTATACATAGAAGTTACTGAATGAATTAAAGGAAGTTATCAATTTGATAGAGGATAAAGCTGCCTATTTTCATAGCTTTAAAATCTTGTTTTAAAGACAAGTTACCATTTTTTGGAGTTGATAATCTCACATAAAAATCTAGTAATGCATTAAAGTTTGTTAAAGAAAGGGTGAGGACCTAATCATCGATGGTTAGGCCAAACATTGATGGTTACCATAACTATCGATGGTCGATGAGGCAAATAGATTTGGTAAAAAAAGGTGAATTAAATTATGCATTAGGTGGAGGTTTGATAAGGTCAAGTTGTAAATGGGTCGAGTGGAAGGTTTAAAGGTAATACGACATCAAAAACTATTGTGTGTAGTTTCTAGGTGTCTAAACTATGTGGAAAAAATGGGTTAATATGTTCTTTAAAGAATCAATCAGAAGGAATAGCTTGGTGCATCATATTGGATAGATCATGAGATGTATTTTTAGTTGTAACTTTTCCTGGAGTCAGATTTGAACTTCTTTGGGTTTGATCTCAGGGGTGATGTATTTTTTAGGGTTTTAGTTTTAATTCATGATTGGATAATGTATTTTTATGACCATTTTGTGGTGTGGATAATAATTTTATTTGAAGAAAAAAATGTTTTGTCTATGAAAATGTATTAGGTGGTAGAAGACCCTCTTTTTTAGATGGTCTTTTATCTGATAGTATCCTTAGGAATGACATGGTGAAGGGTGTTATCCATTTAAATTTCACTAGTTTAAAGTATCTTTATGTTTTCAAGGTTACAGGATCCTTAAAACCCTTGGTTGTAGGTACCTTAAAACCTTCACTACTATGTTTTGAAAAAAATATTGTAGATCTTTTTGGGAAGATCAATCCTTTGGTTGTGATTCAGCTAGGTGGAAACTATGCAAATGGCCTAGGAAGTGGAAGACCTTTTTTTCCTAGTGAAATTATTTTATGTAATTTGATTCTTGTTATGCTTTCCCAGGTTGTGAATCTTAGAGAGAAGATAAACCCACTTGCTATTATTTTATTGTATGGTGGTTCTGCAAAATAACTTGGTGGTAGAAGACCTCCCTCTCTAGTAGTTATTCTAGTGTGCAGTGCCCTCAGGGAAGTCATGCTGAAAGGTGATTGGCCTTCAAGATTCATTTAACAACACCTTTGTGTATTACAAGATAAGGGACCCTTAAACTCCTAGTTGTGGGAATCTTTAAAACCTTCATGTTCTTTCATCTTGCTGGTCATGGGACCTTTGATCCACTTATTAAAGGTTGAGGGAGCCTTCAAAACCCTCATGTTCTCTTGTCTTAATTCAGTCATTGGACCTTTACTCCACTAGTTAAAGGTTGAGAGATCCTTAAAACCCTCTTTTCTATACCTAAAAGCTATAGGATACTTAAAATCCTCATGTTCTCTAGTCATGCCATGGTATTGGGTACCTCTACTTCTCTTGTGGCTAGTTGGGGGAGCCTTAAATCTTCTTCTACTATGCTTAGAAGTTAGGGAGATCCATTAACCTCTTTGTTGTGATTGGATGTGAGTCCAGTTGTCAAAACCCTCACTATCCTGGTTCATATCTCTGATTTCAAAATAATTTTTACCCTATCAAAAAAAAAGATGTAAGACAAGCATTTCAATTCAAACATAAATAAAAATGTGCAAGTATGAAAAATGTCTTTATGTAAGATAAGTGAAGTCCAAAAAAATCAAATAAGAACATGATGTAAAAATTAAAAAAAAAGGCTCTAAAGAATGACTACTCAGACTTAGTTCTTTCTCTAAAATGTGATGTAGGAAACCACAACCACATAAGAACATTAAAAAGATGATAATGATATGGTGTGGAAATAAAACATGATGGGTTTTTATGAGGAAGGTGTAGTTAGATTCCCCATGTGTTATAATGCAACTCATAAATTGAAAGACAAGTGGCATAAGTAAGATAATAATGTTATATAGATTTGATTAGATAAAATTTATATCCATCAAGGGGATATAAAGAATAATACTATGTACATAAGTAATACAATGAACCACATGGGTGATGTGGAAATACTTTATGGGAATGAGACACTCTCGACAAGTGGAAAATGCTAAAAACTATCAGCATCAAGGACCTAGGACACTCAAACTAGTGAACACAAAGTTAGGGATAGCAAGTGAAGTACATAGATCATTATATGAAATATATATGCATTAAATTAAAATGATCTTACCTTCCCATAATATGTTCCCCACTCCTAATGACCCCTTGTAGAGCCATCGGCCTACTAAGAAGATTGGGTACTTGTGTGAGAAGATAGGTGGCACTAGAATGTATAAAGATATAAATATATAATGACATACAACCTCATACCCTATTATAATATCCTACCCCACCCCAATGAAACTTAGATATATCATGAAGCCAACTATGGAGTGTGAGCTTTGACTAGAATAGGAGATGTGCTAAAAAAATATCATGTATTTTGGTGTTATTTGAATTTTATGATATGATTTTTCTTTTGATTTTATTTTGATAATAATAATTTTGGATTTTTTTATTCCTCTTCCATATGGATTGGGAAAAAAAAACATAGATTAAATAAGTAGCTATTAGAATTAGCTACATGATCTAATGAATTTATTATAAAGCATAAATAAGAGATAAAATAGTAATAGTAATAAATAATAATTATATATCTGAGATAATAACAAAAATGAATAAATAAATCAAATATGATGAATTACTCTGATAATTCAATTATAATTTGATATGGAATATATAAATAGCCATTGCTTATATAGAGCAAGGTGTGCATGATAAAGATTAGGGAACTCACACAACATGTGTAGTTTAACTGATATCTATCTACATGAAAAGTGGAGTACAACTCCATAATAAAAAGATAGGTGTCCAACTTGTGTAAATGATCAACACAAGTTAAATATTAGTTAAAATTTTTTATCCTATCTTATCCTAAATAATACAGTGGAACTTCACTGTAATAAGATAAGTGTCTAAGTTAACTACTAGCTAAGCAAGTTTATCCTATCTGGTGAAAATTATTAATAAACTAATTATAATAAGTAATTAGTGCACCAAAATAATAAATAATAAATGCAATAAAGAAAATAAATTCACCAACACCACCCATAAGTAAAACTTAGGTAGGGATATATAGATAAGAGTCCCGATAATGTGTAGCCATATTAGGTACTCTATACAAATAGATGAGGAAAGAAGAAAACCTGAAGGAAAAAAGCCTCCTCAAAATTAATCTCTAGGAGACCCACCCTAAAGAAATGATTTCCCACACCCCAAAAAGAGATCTCAAGTGAAGATACTGACTCTCAGTGAAAGGTTTGGTGAAAATATCTATAGCCTACTCCTCCATAGGACAATATTGAAATCAATGATTTCCACCTGAATCAACTCCCTGATAAAGTGCATATGGATCTCTATGTGTTTTGTTCTCTAATGATGAACTAGATTATTTGATATTTAGATAGTGCTCTATTTATTGTAGTAGATGACTAATGGCTTCTAAAATGGAACACTAAGCTCAATGAGAATATTTTGAAGCCAAATAGCCTCAATAGTGGCATTTATAGTACCATGATAATCAACCTATGTATATGAAAGATCAATAACATTTTGTTTCTTACTCTACCAATAAATGGGTCCAAATATAAAGTGAAATCTATAAGTAGAAGTGGACTTACAATCATCATAATTGCTAGCCCAATCAAAATCTATGTATCCCACCAAGTCTAAACTTTTACCTACTATATAATGAATCCCATATCTGATAGTGCCCTGAATGTAGCTCAAAATGCACTTTGTGACTCTCTAATGAAGCTCATGTGGTGTTTGTGTAACATGTGAAACCATTCCAACTACATATGAAATGTTAGGTTGTGTATGAGTCAGATAGATGAGGCTACCTACAAGCTGGTGATATAATGTGGCATCAATCAAGGGGGTGAAATAATGAACCTCAAGTCTAACTCTAGATAAGAAAGGAGTTTTTGCATGCCTACAATCAACCATGTGAAAATAAGCTAACAATTCCATGGCATACTTGGGATGTGAAAGTGTAATCTTAGAAGAAGATTGTGCTATCTGAATCCAAAGAAAATAATGCAATAATCCCATGTCTATCATAGAAAACCTATCATGAAGTATAGTCTTAACACTTCTAATGATGGATGTTATTCTCCCTATAATAATGAGATTATCAACATAGAGCACCAAGTATAATAGTGAATCCTCCTATCATAGAATGTAGACATTTATATCTAAGTGACATCTTGAAAACCCAACTAAGAGAATAAATGTGTGCATCTTAGAATACCAAGCTATTGGGGCTTGTTTTATACCATAGAGAGACTTCTTCAAGATGCATACTAGTGAAGAATCTTGAACAAACCCCTAATGTTACTCCATATAAATCTCTTCATGAATATCCTAGTGAATAAATGTCTTCTTCACATCCATCTGATGTACATCCCAACCATGAGCTACACCAATAGCTAGCATCAAGTGAATAGAATTCATCTTAGTAATAGGTGTAAAGGTTTCTATATAGTCAATGCCTTTTACTTTGGAAAAACCTTTGGCCACTAAGCATGCTTTATAATTATCAATATTTTTATCCACCTACATTGTACTAATTTTCTTCTATTAGGAAGAGGAATAAGATCCCAAGTGTTGTTACTAATAAATGACTCATACTCTTCTTCCATCACTAAATCCCACTCAACTATCCCTATGGCTTCTTGAAAAGATTGAGGATCAAAAGCTATGGTAATGTAGGAATGTGGAAGATCATGTTGTGACCATGTTCTCCTTCTATCTAATGGATCCTTAACAAGAAGGTCTACATTTACCAAAGTATATCTATCCCATAAAGGCATCAATGGGTGAGGATCTATAGAAGGAGGAGGAAGAACATGTCCTGCTAAACCCTACTGGGGAGGTAATACATCATCATCCCTATGAGTAGATAAATCAAGAGTATCATCATCACTACTATCTAATTCTTCTAAAGAAAAAGAATGAGAAATGTTCAAGTCTTAAGTAATTTATTCAAAGTAAAGACTTCTCACTATAATAATCTCATGTGAATCTGGATCAATGAGCTGATATCTCTTAACACCATTAGGATATCCCACAAGTTTGGCTTTGTTGTTCTAAAGCATGACACTTATTTAAAGGTATGTGATCCCATTCTAGACTATCAAAGACCCTAAAATGATGCATATCTGACTTCCTATTACACCAAGCTTCAAGAGGTGTTATCCCCTTTAAAGCTTTGTGAGGAACTCTAATTTGTATATATGCATCATAATTAATCACTTTTGCCTAGTACTCACATACTAATTATTTTTCATGAATCATACAACTTGCCATTTCTTTTAAGAATCTATTCTTCCTTTCTGCTACACCATTATGCTAAGGCATGTATGCAACTAAATGTTAAAGATCAATTCCTTTGAGATATTTTTTTTTCAAACTTGTTATTCACATATTCCCTTCCATTATCTATGTAGAGAATCTTGACATACTTCACAGATTGTTTCTTTGCTAGAGCTTTAAACTCTAGAAATCTATCAAATACTTCACTCTTGAGTTTTAAAAAATAAACCCAAGTATATCTGGAATAATCATCAATAAATATGAGAACATAGTGGGTTTTACTAAAATGCAAAGTAGGTAATGGATTCATTAAATTGTTATGAACAAGTTCAAGGATTTGTGTAGCCCTCCAAGCCTTCCCTTTATCAAAATTATCCTCTGCATGTTTGCCTAAGGCACAACCATGACATACACCCCCTAAAAATTGAATCTATGGAAGTCATGTAACAATTTATTGCTAACTAAGTTATTGTAAATAGTGGTAGTTCATATGACCAAACCACTCATGCCATAACTTGCTCACTGAATCAATGTGTGAGAGTAAATCTGTAGAGGAAGACTGGGGAAAAAAGTGGGGGAATGAATAAAGTCAATTATTATTGTCAAAATTTCCCACTTTAACTAAGGCATTAGCTTCCAATTTTTTGACTGATACAGAATCGAGTGTGAGCTCAACTTTCCTACCTATATCAAAGTGAGTGATTTGGTAGATAGAAATAAGGTTAGTTGATAACTATGGCACATATAGGACATCCTTAAATACACCACTATCAACATCAATTTTACCTTTTCCTATAACATCTACCGTAGAATCATCACCTATGAGAATATGAGGCAAGGAATTCAGTTCTAATCTATAAAATTGTTCTTGATCAGAACCCATATGGTGTGAAGCACCTGAGTCAATGACCCACAACTTGGGAGAATTTTATAGTGCAACTAGTGTTGTAGCTTTCCCTTTCTCTAAATTTGAAAGAGTGGAAGAATCATTTGAAGAGGATTGATTGATGTTATTCTTTTTGACAAGACCCTTAAGTTCATCAATCTCTTCCAACAATTTTGTTCACTATGAAACCTCTTTTTTCAATAAGGGCAAGGAGTGCTATTTTATCCCCTTTCTTATTAGTGGTGGTATAATCTCCTTGTGAGGAAGATTTTTTCCCTTTATTCTTATCTTTCTATGAATTAGTCTGATTCTTCTTCTTCTTTTTACTTGAACCTGTATTTGATGCTAATGCTGAAAATTGCTTATGTTGAGGTTGACTTGAAACTAGAGATTGAGATTTGGATGACTTTATTAGACCCATATCTATTAAATTTTATTCTTCAGCCATTAGAATCTCAAAAAATGCCTCAAAGGTGGGCATTTGATAAGATGTGCCCAATGTGAGACAATGAGTCTGAAAGCTAGAGATAAAGGATGAATATTCAGGACCTAATTTGTGTAGGGCACTAAAAATCAATTGAATATCCTTTTTATCAATTTTACATTTAGAAAGTTTTACTCTAAGATCTATGACTTTAGTGATGTAGTCTTGTATTGTAGTATAATTTTTAGGATCGAAGATAATGAGTTTGTTGTCAATTTCGTAACCACGAACCTCATCTATTTTGATAAAGAATGATGCTAATTTATCCAAAGCCTCTTTTTTATTTGTACATTTGTCAAGATGGAAATTCAAATCTAAAGACATGTAAGATCGAATGCATCTAATTACTTTAATAGTTTTAAAGAGAAAGTGTTGTAACTCTTTTGCATCATTAGGTAGAGTAAGAAGAGTTGTTATATAAAGCATATATCCTAGCATCATTAGTGAATTCCAAGCATTCTGTTTGTATTATAGTTGTATGTTGTTAATAGTGGGAACTTAGGATTCCCCATGATGCAATAAAAAATAAATTGTCACAAAACAAAAATCAAAGTACAGAACACACCATAAAACCCCCATGAATTACCTAGTTTTATCCTACTCAAAAATTATTTTTATCACTTTATAGTTGAGTGAAATTACAAGGATCAATTACAATTTTTCTAGTTTATAAAAAGCTCATTTAGGCCTTATATTCTAAAAGTACATAAAATATGCACTTTATTACAAAAATTTCTACACCAATGTGTTGTGCTTGAAAAAATATTATCTTTAAAAAAAAATGAGACCTCAATTCAAGGTTGTATGTGAAATTTATGGGCCTTGAAGTTGTAAAAATGAGGATGAGTAAGAGATGCTATATAAAAATATAAATTCTAGAAAAATTTGGAAAAAAATGAAAGTAAAGTAACAAAGAGCATGAAATTTTAAGCTATTTCAAAAAATAATTCACTCAAAAATACCTCTTGGTGTTTAAATGGTGGGATTTCAAAGTTTCCCTTTCAAATTAGCTTGCTGATATGTGAGGCCTACAATTTTTTTTTTGTTCTACACAGTTTATACGGTCCATACGACCATACTTGGGAGCCAAAAAAAATTGCCTTCTGGGGTGATCGTGTCCAAATTGGACAAATTACATTATGGATCTATAGGTTTTGACATCTTTAAAAAACAACCGTGAGGTCCATTTTGCTTATAAATGCTTCAATTTTTAAGTACTCATTAGATTTGTGCATGGTGATTCTGGATCAAACCCTTACCAATTTCACCTCCTATGCCTAATTTAGACAAAAATGTAGATGATTTTGACTATCTCAAGCACTCTTAACTCAATGGTGAGCTCAAAAATTATCCACAAAGATCCAAATTATATCTTTATATAAAATCAAAAAATTGATCCTATATTTAGATATTTTTCTCTTAAATATTTAACAATCTATAGATTCAAGATAGCTCTGGTACCATGTTAGAATTAGCTACAAGAATACATAGAAATAAAATAGTAATAGTAATAAACAATAATTATATATTTGAGATAATAACAAAAATGAATAAATAACTCAAATATGATGAATTAATCTAATAATTCAATTATAATCTAATATGGAATACATAAATAGCCATTGCTTATATAGAGTAAGGTGTGCATGATAAAAATCATGGAGTTCACACAACACATATAGTTCAACTGATATCTATCTACATGAATAGTGGAGTGAAACTACACACTAATAAGATAAGTGTCCAACTTGTATAAATGATCAACACAAGTTAACTATTAGTTAAACAATCTTATCCTATCTTACCCTGAATAATGGAGTGGAACTCCACTGTAACAAGATAAGTGTCTAAGTTAACTACTAGCTAAGCAAGCTTATCCTATCTGGTGCAAATTATTAATAAACATAATAAACTAATTACAATAAGTAATTACTGCACCAAAATAATAAATAATAAATACAATTAAATGAAATAAAGAAAATAAATGCACCAACATTAGCTAGCACAATAGAGTTTAAGCTTGGTTGCTATAAGGGATAACCTAAATGCAATGGTGCTTAAACACTCCTTGACTTACCCATGTGGAAGTTTATGATCTTAAAACTAACCTACATATGCCTCAAGTGAATGGAAATAATGGGAAAATTATTATTTTATAATATCCATCCATGTAAAGAAATGATAAAATGAGGAATATTCTCATAGCTGATCACAAGGAGAAAAAATGATACTTCTAAAGGGATAAGGATATTCCATGATATTCATTTCACTAGGGAAGTCTTAATAACCTATAATGGTTCTATCACAATCACTATGAAATAAATAATCATCCTAAAATGTGGGGAAAGTAAATAGTCATCCCAATAGAGGTGGAAAATAAATAGTCATACCAAAAGAGTGGGAAAGTAAATAGGAGCCAAATAATCATAAGGAGACTAAGGAAAAAAAAGATAGAAGTGTGATAAATGTGATACCTAAGATGTAAAAGATACACAAAGGCCAAAGTAAAGTGATATATAATGATAAAATGATATAATTGTAGAAAAACAAGGTATTGAAAAATAAAGGAGAACCATGATATAAGAAAGATATGTAGAACATGTATCACAAATCCTAAAAATAATAAACATGAAATACACTCATATGAAAATTTTAAAATATGATAACTTAAATATGTGCTCACAAATTCCATGATATATCTCAACATACAACATCATAACATCTAATAAATCTTGTTGTAATTGGTATCTAGCTCAAATCATAGTCTCTTCTACTTTCTCAGAAATTCATACTAGGATTTCATAGTGGATGAGCTCTATGGATAAATTAGTAAATCAATGCAAGAAAGCTACATTATTAGGTTTCCAATATCCTTTGATCTACTTGAATGATTTTTTTGAGGAGAAGGTTGTCCCTTCATCCAATAACAAGCGTGAGAGAATTGCTAAGAATATTGGTATGTGGGCCTTGAAAAGTCATGAAAATTATATTGGAGTGCTCTATATTTAAATGTATTATGTGGGTAAGTACACAAATTAGGGGGACAAAAAGGGACCTGCCCATGGACTTTTTTTTTTGAAAAATGAGAAATCTCAATTTTTTTAGATTATTTGAGATGGCTACACTCAAAATTTAAAGATGATATAAGAACATAAATTATAGAGTTTTGAGTCTAGTCTATAAAACTATAATTTTTAAATAAAATTATCAAGTATAAGTAGGTAAAACATATAAAATTCAAAGAAATTTTTTAAAATAAAAAATAGAGTAAATAACTAGTCGTGCGGCCCTTCATTTTTTGAGCGTTGTTTAGTACTATTTGAACCCCTTTAGTGAAAATTTAGATAAGATCATATAGTTTGTGACCCATGGTTTTTATTACCTAATGATTTTTTATTTATTTATTAATTTTAAACTTAAATATATCATGAAAATTGGAAAAAAAATGGATAGCCATGCACCCCTCCCCCCCCAACTACATCCAAAAAATAATTTTTTGGAATATGTATAGAATTAGACCTAGATTGTGATCATATAAGTTTTTTAGCATTTGGATAAATTTAAAAAATACATAATCATATATAGACATATATATTTGTGGCATATTGTGGCCTATAAAAGAAAAATTAGAAATCAACATAGATGGAAACCTTGAAATAGTCCAAAATTTATAAAAACCCTATATTTAGAAAGAGGAGAGTGTGATCAATATGATATTAATAATCTATTGAAATTTATCATTGAAATTCATATTGTTTATGATGACATAAGTTATATTTTCTTATTTTCAATTAAAAAACTCAAATTTGGCTCTATGTTTTTTGGTCTAGGCCTTAGGGTCCAGAATCCAAGACATTTTAGAGCCAAAAGGCATGTTTTTGAAATTACCCATAATATGTGATATAATAAGTGTTATAATGTGTACGCATGACTAAGAGATGAAATTATGAAACCTTAGATTAAAAAAATATGATCAATTAAAAGGTGGGGGTATGGTTTACTAAAATAAAATATAAATGTAATAATGTATTTTTAAATTTATATTCGTTATACTTTAAATGTATTTTAGTAAATATCAGAAATTAGGGTGAGTCTAAATCTTTTAGAATTGGTCTCACAGTTGCATGACTTATAATTTGGGAGATAATTTTTAAAAATCCAATCTGGTCAATACTTAGTCATTTTCATGATTTCAGTATTGAACATAGGGATTTTAGGGCATAACTTTTGTAATTGATGTCCATTTGGGGTAAACATATAGTCATTTTTTTTGGTTTTAACACCTTTTAGATTATTTTTTAGCATTTCTAAGAGTTATAAGTTTTTGAAAAATAAAGTTTACAAACCAAAACACACCCAACTACTCCTTTATGTTGTTTTTACTTACAATTAGGTCCATTTTAGGCAAAAAAGTGACACAACAACACTATAATAATTGATGACTAGCATAAGTAGTGATAATTTGGGCAACATTTATGTATAATTACCCCAATTGAATTTGAATTCATGCCAAAGTGGTGTGTATAGGGAATAATAGGATCCATTAGTGGCCCATCCATACCCAATCATACATTCATCCCATTTTTACTTGTGATTGGGTCCCTTATAGGCCAAAAGTGACACAAAAACAACATATCCATTATTGACCAAGGTAAATGCAAAAAAATTTAGGTGAATTTATGCATGATCACCATGTTTCTCTTAAAATTCAAGAAAAAATGTATGATTGTGGTAAATTAAGTTGCATTGTGATCCTTACACATCCAACCACCAATTTATGTTGATTTTACTTGAGTTTAGCTCCATTAATTTCAAAAGTGACACAACAACACCATATCGACTTATGACCATGGAAATGCAAACAATTTCTAACACATGTATGTGTAATGACCCTAATTCACTTTGAATTTAATCCAAATTGATGTGATTGGTGAAATATAGGTAACATTGATGACTTGCACACACCAAACCACCACTTTCTATCATTTTTACTTAAAATTTGAGGGTTTATAGGCCAAAATAAATGCAACACCATATCCTCTTATAATGATGGAAAATATAGATAATTTGGAACATATTAATGCATGATAAACTCAATTCACTTCAAATTAAGGCCAAATTGGTGTGATTAGGACAATGTAGGTCCTATTGGTAATCGACACTCACCCAACCACTCCTTTGAGTTAAAATTACTTATAATTAGGTCCCTTATAAGCTAAAAGTAACATAACAACACCATATCCATGTGGCCAAGGAAAATTCAAAGAATTTTGGGCACATTTGTGGATGATAAACTAATCAACTTTGAATCTAAGCCAACATAGTGTGATTGGGGAAACGTAGGCTTCGTTGGTGACCTTCATACACCTAACCACCCTTTTATGTTGATTTTAATTTTGATTAGGTCACTTATAGGATTAAAGTGATATAAAAACATTATATCCACTTTTGACTAATGAAAATAGGGAAAATCTTGGACACATTTGTTCATGATCGCCTTAATTTAGTTAAAATCTATGCCAAAGTGTTATGCATGGGGTAACATAGGTTTTGGTTTTGTGTGTGCAGGTCACCAATGTGGTTAAATCTCTCATGAAAAATACATAGAAAATCATCATATCTATTTGTGACCAAGATATATGCAAATTATTTGGTAAAATATATGTGTGATCACTTAAATTCACTTTGAAATCAATATAAAGTGGTGTAATTGGGGAAATTTGGGTCATATTTGTGACCTATGCATATCCAACCACATTTTTATGTCATTTTTACTTCAAATTATGTGAATTTCATGCTAAAATCAACACAAAACCACTATATTTATTCTTATCTAAACTATGGGGGTTTGATATTTTCAAAGTGTGCCTCAATAATTGGCATGAGACATAAATCCCCCTAATCTATATTATGCTACACTATAGGTAGTATTGATAATTTGACCTCACATGTCATATTGTCACCTATACCACCTAAAAATTTACTTTCCATGTTTTTTTCCATGTTAATTAGTATGTTGGTCTTGTAATGTCCTTTAAATGGTCATCCAAAAACCTATTTAGTAGAGTTTAAGGTAAATTTGATAAAAGTAAGGTTTTGATCATCATGACGATGTGCTTGTTTAGCCACCTTTTGACTAGTTTTAGGTTGTTTTAATAGATTAAAAGAGTCTATAATATCCTAACAGGCCTTATTTCTTGTTTAAAATTCATCTCATGCAGTACACTTGATCAAAATGGTTGGTGAGAAGTTTCACTAATATCATGACCTAATTTATAATATTTTGGGTTACTTTATGGATTTTAGAGCAAGTTTTGCATGTGAATTATAGTATAATATTATATAATTACATGGGATAAATGTTCAATAATGAAAAGGTACAATTTATACATTTTCAATAGTTTTATCACTCTTCCTAAGTGATTCTAATAATTTTAGTGCCAAAAAGGCCTATTTTGAAGCTATCCATATAATTATCTAAGGTAAAATTGACCTCAAAACATCTCCAATACCTCATTTTTAAATTAAAAATTAAAATCAATGGTTTATAGGAAGTTATAGGTGTTATAATGAAGAAAACCATCTTATCTCCCATATCAACCTCTTTGGTAGCTCTAGGAAGGCCATCAATTTTTGCTCAGTATAATTAGGAAAGATAGAGATTCAGGTCCAAATATATTATGAAATGATATATACCCTAATTTAATTTAATTTATTTTCATTTTTTGTCATATTCCTTCCTCCATATTTATGAACAATTGCTAAGAGTGCATGGGGGTCTAAATGGCCTATTTATCTAGACAGGGTCTAGGTTTGTCTCCATTTCTTCACCTCAGAGATCAATGGGGAATAATGGCTATATTGAGTTTATTTAAGGGTAAAATATGAATTATTACATGTTTTTTCATTATTTAACTCCTTATAATAAGGTACATGTGGTACACAATTGATTTCGTATAGTGTCTTTGTGAATGGTCCATTTGATCAGTTTTGGAGCACGATTTGAGTTATCAAGAAAGTGTATTCATATTAAATCATTAAAAATTTAATTCATGATCCATTTCACACGTAATTAATCCAATAAAAATATCATATATTTCCATCTTGATTACAATCTCCTTTGACATGGTTTTGGTGAGATAATCTCTTTAATAAGGTACAACTATATTAATGAGTTACTAGTGCTTGAAATGTATTTCAATGAGGTAAAAATGATATTATCAAGAATATTTAATAGATAGTTATACTTAATTAATTTAAGGAAGTTAAATAAGGTTCAACATACCATACACTCTTAACTACAAAAGAACACTTAGAGGTCTAGAAACATAACTTTATCTCTAGACCTTGGTGAGCAAGTTAAGAGGAATATCATGACAAGTGACATGAATAAATGAGCCATAAAGGTTTAGAGGTTTATTTAATCACATTATATTGTTTCATTTTAATATTTATAAGTCTTTAAATGGCTAATGAAACTCATAAGTATCAAAATACCACCAAAGGCCTATTATGCCTAAATGTATTAGTCAGGCTTGTATGCTATGGTCATGGAGATTGATAATAATAGGTAGGCACGATGAGAACACTAATTTGATTTCATTGCATAATAAAAGAGGATTAAGTGATAATTACATGGATATATCAGGTCAATAGGCTCATGGAATCCTTAGTAAGTGAAATGATGATATGTATCACAGAGAGAAATGACTACCTACAACAATCATGATGGAGTAGGGGTTAGAAGAAGTGTTGATTCGTTTTAGAAGATCAAATAAAGTTTTATATAACATAAATTAGTGTAATATAAACCAAATAAATATATCATATAAATCATGGAATAATTCATTCATAGAGAGCTAAAGCTGATGAAGAAATAACATTGCAAATCCCTTTATTTAGAGAAGTTAAGGTGTTTTTGTATTTTTTAAGGTGATGGATTATTTATTGTTTTAATTTATATTAAAAAATACTTATGGAAATTTTATGATTTTTTAATATATTTTTTAACATAAAGGGTAGATGAGGGTATTAAAATCACCTTTATCTCTTGATACCAATCTCCAATCCCTTCTCAGTCCATACACATGGAGAAATCATCACCTACATCAGTCACCCATGAAGATACTTCCAAAGGTGTCATGTTGAACATGGAGGTAAGTAAATAGTGGAAGGATATAATGGAGGATGAATTAAAAATTTAAAAATAAATTAGTATTTTCATATGCTTACTTGATTTCCCTTACACACTTCAACATGATGATCTCAGTCCATACAATAAGGTCCACAAATGCTTTTGGTGACTGAGTTTTCAAATAAAGTCAAGGTTTTGGTATTAAATGAGGGATAATAGATAATAATATAAAAATGGATAGTGATTTAACTTAAACTCCAAGGTAGAGTCATCACCAACTCACTCCATATATATACTTCATAAACTATCCTATTTAACACTTGAAAGACTCCTACAACCATCCTATTTTGGCTCAAATAGTGAGGTGAAGGTGAGGTTGGATAAAAACGTATTTTGTAGGTATATGGATTATTTATGTAATATATAAAATAATAAATGATATATTAATGAAAAATATTCATTATGATGAATACCTATTAAATGACCACTTACAATAGGGTTTGAGTAGGCCTAGACAATCAGGCTTATGAAAGTAAGATAAAGTAAGTAAATGAATAAGATCCTAGACAAATATAAATTATAAATGATACTATGGGAAAATAAATAGTAACTTCTCAAGGGTTAAATTACATTTTAAGGTCTAATGACCCTATGTTGGGCATCTCACATCATGAAACATCACATGATCACTTACAAACATCATATTTTAACACAAGCAGTGGTATGAAGAGAAGGTTAGAGATAGAAGGAGAATGATGAGAGAAATATTACATGGAGATCAAGAAAACATTATCAAGGAATATAGGACATCCAAAAGATTCATAGCACCTACATGGAATACCTCACCTCTCTCTCAATCAAATCATCACCTACAACAAGACCTAATAGAGTATGAGATAGAGTTGGTTTAATATGAATTAACAAATCGAGGTATATAATATTGTGTAATATATAAGGGGTAAATTATTTAAAGGGAATTAATGTTGAAACATTCTCAAAGTCCTCACTCTTTTTCTCATTCAACCTCTTTCATTCTAGGCTTAGGCACATAAAATAAACACCTATAGCCAAGAGGCCTTAATGACCATACACACATAGGTCAATATAAGAATATATGAATAATGATGTTTTAAAGGTGAAAATAAGGGTGACAAGGTTTAATTACCCTATATTGGGCATCTCACATTAATAAATATCACATGATCACTTATAGCCATCCTATTTTAACTCAAGTAGTGGTATGAAGAGAAGGTTAGAGCTAGAAGGATAATGATGATAGACATATTACATGGAGATAAAGAACACATTATCATGGAATATAGGACATAAAAAATTATAAGATCACCTGCATGGATGATATCACCTCTCTCTCAGCCCAAGCATCACGTAAAGCCAGACTTAGTAGAACATGAGACAGAGTTGGTTCAATATGAATTAGCAAAGGGAGGTACATAAGAATGAGTAATATATGAGGAATAAAGGAGTGAAATTGAAGTATTGTTAAAAAATTCTCAAATTATTCACTCATTCTCATATTTAACCTCTTTCATTCTAGGTGTAGACACCTAAAATAGGCCTAAATGGCCACATACACATAAGTTAGTCTAAACATAGATGAAGAATGATAGTTTGAATGTGATAAGAAGGGTTACAAGGTGGTATGAAACACTCAAATAGGTATATGTAGACCTAATCAGGCCTCTCATCATCTCCATTTTCTCTAAGTAGACTAATGAAATCTGAAATCTCCACCTATAGCTAGTCTGACTACCTTTAAGACTAATTGAGCAACAGTACCTAAGAGACTAAATGGTTTTTTTAGGACCAATAAAAGTTATCATGGGGAATAGGGGATTGTGTTTAATTTTTATCAAGGTCACAAAGCTCAAAATAATTTTTCATTTTGGATAAAATGTAATAAAGTAACAAAGTTAGGGTTAAAAAAACCATTTTATCAAAAAACCCTAAGTTTCATTCAAGGGGTTATAAAGGATATTTAGGGTAGAAATGATGAGTATATGTGTTTGATAATGAAATAAAATATTAAATAGACCCCAAGGAACCATTTATAGCTAAAATATAACTCTTTCACACCTCTTCAAGAATGTACAAACTTCTCGAGCTTTTAAACAAACATGGTGGCCAAAGAATGGTCATTTTATTATGCTTGGAACAGTATAGATAAGTTGAATTGGAGTATAATATATTATAGGGTGTTAAGGGCCTCTTTATACTCAAAATTAGTGGCATTATTTGTTGGATTAGGCTCATTTTCTTTATGAATAATCATTAAGACCTGAAATAGCTCTAAACCTTCTAAAACCCCTTCTAGGAGGTTGATGAAGAATAAAGTGGAGAATATGCATAAAAATGAATTTTTTTGACCCTATAACTTACCAATATATATTATTGACTCTTTGAAGGTCTTCCACATGACATTTATTTGTACCTACACTTGTATGGATTTGAGAAAAAGTATACTTTTGCAAGTTTTTGAGATAAAAAGGGGGTGTTGAAGTGTGTGGATGAATTCCAATCATTGGGAGAGGTGATTTGGGATTTATTATACATATCAAAGTCTAAAAATACATGAAATATAAGATATAAGTGTTTAAAAAAATAATTTTTCAAGGCAATCAAAAAATGTCTTTAAAGGAGAACCTTGCCAAAAGCCATTTCATGGTTTGCATAATTATGCAGTGTCCCAGAACATGAAATTTGGAATGGAGAAGGGTTTTAGGCAATTTAAAGTGAATCAAATACTTTTGGCCAGATTCAAATATATGGATGGTCATTTGGACCAAATTTATCTTTCTAGGCTTAGGAGGCCTAATTAGGCCTAATTGGAGAGAGAGAAATGATAGAGAAGGAGTAATTCAACTTGTTTTTTTATCATAAAATATTGTATGTAGTTTTAATAATATATATGGTGCTTAAAATGTGCCCAGGTTTCAATGTTGATTCATACAATCTTCTAGACAAGAAGTTTTACTAGGTTTTAGGGATATAAGGAATGGATAGAAAAGCATGCTAAAGGAAAAAAATTACATCTTATGAAGAGTTTGATGGTTCCAAATACCCTTTTTCAAGTCTAAATTCAAGTTTAGGTTCAAACCAAAACCCATCTTTCTCTCTCCTATGCATCTTTTCCTAAAAATGAGTTAAGTGAGCAAAGTGCCAAGTAGATACATAAAAACATTTCAAAAGGTTTTATTGAGGTTGATCCTTGTTTCCACACCAATTTAAAACTTTTAATAAGTAAGAGCTTGATTGCGATAAGGATTAAAATTTTGAAAAGGTCTCAAACACTCCTAAGAAGACACCCCATGCTTCCAACATTTAGTAAAAGAAGATAAAGTCAAAGCAAGTGAAAGAGCTTTTTAATAGCCCAAGAAAGATGGAGAGAAATCATAAATCATTGGATAAGGTTTCAAGTAATAAATTTATCAATACATGATGACCTATTTTCAAGTAATGAGACTTATTCATCAAGGAAGACAAGTAACCAAGAATATAGGGTATGCAAGCGAAGATGTAGGCATTTATGTTGGTCAAACATTAGAAATAAATGCCCAAAGACTCCTTCAGCTTTCCAAAAAAGTATCCCTCAACCTCTATCACACTTTTTAAAGGTAATAAAATAAAATAATAAAGAAGTGATATGTTGGAGTTTGAAAAGGACTTAGTGAATGTTTCATCTCCTAGTTTTTACACTAGTAGAAAAACAACAATAAATGACTAAAAAAATTACTAAAAATTACATCTAAATGACTAAGCTTAGTCACGTGACCATTAGTAGTTTATTTATGGTCATTTATAATGTGACCAAATTTATGACTAAAATATTTTTAGTCATTTATTGGTTATTTTAATTGATCAATTTAGTAGTATATTTAGTCATTAATGTAGTCATTGATTGTTGTTAATTGGTCATTTATTTAGTCATGGTAGTCATTTATTTAGTCATTGTAATTATTAATTGCCATCAATTGGTAGTATATTTAGTCATTTTTATTCACTAATTTCCATCTATTGTGAGTATATTTAGTCATTTGTATTAATTTATTTCTGTCCATTAGTAGTATATTTAGTCATTTTAATTATTATTTTTCCATCAACTAGTCATATATTTAGTCATATTTATTCATTGATTTATGTCAATTGGTAGTATATTTAGTCAATTTTTATTATTAATTGACATCAATTAGTAATATATTTAGTTAATTGATTTATTTTGATTAATTGGTAGTAATTTAGTCTTTTAATTTTTAATTGTCATCATATGGTAGTTTATTTAATTATTTTTATTCTCTGATTTCTATCAACTAATAGTATGTTGATACATTGTTTATTAATTGCATAATAATTATATTTACTACTAGTTTAGTATTAAAATTTCATTTATATGATATGAATAATTTATTAAATACCATAAATTGTATAATACAAAAATAAACATATTTTTTTGATTTGATACTTGGGAATTATAAGGGTCCCAAGCCCTTTGACAAAAGAGATTTAACAAAAAACAATAGTCTGCCACACTCAACATCCTTCCATGCTGAGACATATGACCGATATATTAATATAAAAAAATAATACCAAAGCATCCTTAGATACATACATATTTCTAATTTTATGATTATTAACAGCCAAAATCTTAACAAACTAACCAACTATTCCATAATTACTGATTCCATAAGCTTCCCCTGATTTATCAAAATTTTCTTCTTTTCTAGCTCCTCAATTGAATCACTTGTTGCTGCACCTAAAATGACCATATTCTCACTTAAATTTAAATAGTTTAAATCCACCATCTTGATAACCTTCAAAACACCTACATATTGCTCATAGGATGAAAAAATAATCTTTTTTGTACTTTACCAGCTGCCTTCCCATGCTCCTTCTTCTTGCCTTTCCACTAGGGTGGAGACTTAAAAGAGCCTCTCACCACTGTACCTAATATTTTAATTACATTTAACCTATGCTTATCATGCCTCATCACCCTCCATCATGTCATGCCAAGAATGGGTTTAAAAAGATCTTCAATAGAAGACAAACTGACTCCCTACATTTCTTCTAAATTTAACTGCACTCTATAAGCTGCTTCCACATCCTTAGAAAAATCAACCAAAGCTAGGAATCAAAACTCAATCTCTCAAAACATTTCTAGTAGGATAAACCCCAAATAGTCTCTCTCTAAAAATGGTAAAAGAGGAAATGACCCAAGTGGTAAAGATGCCAAAGCCTCTACCAACTCAAACATATATTTTGGCCATATGAAAAATTCCACCATTACTTAAAATTGGGCTCTATCCATCATAACCAGGCAAAGATTAGAAGAAAATAGAGAGGCCAAGTTAGAATTAACTCTAACTCGATGACTCTATACTATAAAATCCATGCCCAATACCAACTCAATATCTGCTACCACTTCAGGAGGAGTCCAAAAAAACTTTAATAGATGTGTCTTAGAGACCATTTGAACAAATCCCATCTCATTACTTTTGGATTTATTGAAAGACATTGGCCAATTGATGAATTCCAAATAAAATTTATCCATCTCTACTACACCCCAAACTTGAACATCGCCAAACCAAGAAGCCTATCAACCATCCTACCAAAATGTCATTCCAAAACCACCACAAGGCATAAATATCCAAAATGTGAGAAAAGAGATGACATAAATGATCCAAATCATGAATGATCCACATTTTAGTGTTGCCAAAAAATCATTCCACTAGCTTCAAAATACATCATCCTTCACACTTGGGAAAATCCAAAGAATTATTTCCCTAACAACTAATCACTTTCTCATGAATTTTTAATCTTTCAAAAAATATTTCAAATCATAAAAATGCTCTATATTAACAAATATAAAGACATCATTAGTTTGTTTTAAAAAAACAATTTAAATAAAATACCACAATATCAATATTAAAATTGCATTTTAATATTTTTTTTAAATAGCAATCTAATATTGATATTTCTCAATTAAAAACCTAAACAAACCATATTATCAACATTAAAATTGTTTTTTTTAAAGTAATATAATGTTGATATTTATCAATTTAAAAATCAATCTGATCAAAAGATTGACAATCCTCGCAACTCTTATTAACATTATCCATCCTTTCCTCCTCACACTGATCAATCATTGCATTAGTCAAAAAATTAGCCACTTTATTACTTTCTCTAAAACAATGGTAAAAATATTGATTCAACATCATGATAAAAAAGGTAATCTGCAATAAAAAATATAATGCAATTCTAATTAACTATAAGATGTTCATATATATATATATATATATATATATAATCAAAAATGTCAAAGTCTAAGAGTTTCCAACTCTTGGAAATAAACCATGATAAATATCTCTGAACAACACATTCAAACTACTACATAAAGTAGTGGGTTAAGCCATTTAATAGTCAGTACATGATAAATATTAACTATGTCATTTTTTGTAAATATTTTAGTGGCCACCTTGTGAAGGTTCCTTCTTTTTCTTTCAGATAGATAGCTCCATCTATTTTGTCTTCATAAGCAAGGGGTATGTTACTTCTGACCTTTAAAATATTTACATTTGCATATCCTATTCCTTTCAATTTGAATCCATGTATAATATATAGTGAATGAATCCACCTAATTCCTACAACAACACCATTAAATGGATTCAACACCCCAACTTTATCCCCTCCTTCGAGTTTATCAATACATTTTTGAAAAAATAAAAAATAAACATTACATTAAGATATAAATATTTGATAACACAAATAAACATTTAATAAATATTTATAAGAAACTAGAAAATGATGATAAGAAACCTAAAACCATGCACTTGACATATTAAAAAATAATTAAATTCCAAGTATTTGATATAGAATGGATGTTAGATATAGAAGGTGTCAATATGTTAATAGTCATGGCCATGAATATGTGGATTCTAAAAGGACAACAAGTACCATTCTTTTGGTTGTTATGGGTTATACTGTAGTTGTTGTGGGCACCTTCTTCACCACTAGGAATAACTTTGAAGTGGCTATAGGTTCAACCTATAGTTGTTGTAGGTACATCTTAACCCCTATACATACCTCTCTAGTAGTTGTAAGTTAATTCCTCACAAACGATGAGCTATGGCTTTGGCTATGGGATATTAAGAAATTCATGGAAGACACTAGATAGGCTAGAGGTGGAGTGAAGGAATATTAGAGTATTAAATCAAACATTTCTAAGGAATGACCATACCCCTAAATAATAAATTAAGTGATACAATAAAGGCATACACTTCCAATCTCCATTTGGAGTGTTGCAGACTAAAATTTACGACTAAAGGGATATAAAAGAACCATTCTCATCTTCTAGTCACTTCATGGAAAATAATTTCACTCTACCAATAAGAGAGATCTGGGATCTTTTTTGGAGCACAGGGCCCAAGTTTGATAAACTAGTTGATTTCCAAATTAAAAGTTCACTAAACAAAGAATCCATCAGCAAACATCCTCATTTATTGGGAGTAAGATAAATAATCCATCAATAGGCTCATATAGAGGAGATCAAGAGTAATAAATTCCATCACCCACCCTCCTCCATGATTATAAAGTATCTAACTTGGATAACAAACAAATATTTTTAGTAACCACCTTATGGAAGGATGGTAATAGTCTCTCATACCACTACAAGAACACTGATGTAGTGCTTTGTAGGTCATCATTACTACATGTAGGTTGTTGAGGGCATAATTAAAAGATAGGACATTATGATCACATAATAATCCAAGGGTAACAATACAATAATATCATAACTACCAGGTTAATAATTGGATGAGGAAACAACAACCTAAGCTTCCATTCCAACAAACACTCACATGCAGATTTCATATGCCACAACCCTAGGAATAAATAATTATAAAGGTATAGTGTATCTTTTAGTAATAGAAAAGCACTTTATTTTTTTAATATAGAATTAATTATATTAAAAATCATATTTAATCATTAAAAAATCATTTATTGAGTCTTGTCATGAGCTATGCCAACTCACCACTCAAAACCCTCTTTATGACCCAATCCTATCTTTCTGCATCCTACATGTACCATGTCACTTGGGGACAATTGAGACTTCATGGGGGGATGAATGCTATGAGAAATAAATCACATGATAATCTATGTTTATATATTTAAATCTCATGATTATGACAAAACTACACCCATATTCTATTGGGGAAAATAATCAATTTTATTATTTTCCACTCTGAGATCAAAGCTCATTCATAAAAAGACCTAAGCAAGACATTGTTGTAACCTAAAACTAAAACTTCCATTATTAATGAAACTTTCTTCTTTATAGGTAAAAATTTGAAGGTAAAATTATGTGTTTTTAAGAGATATCAATTTAAAAAAAATTGATAGGAAGATAAACTAGCTAGAATAAGAGGTTTAGTAGTGACAAGGGAACCCTCAAACCATAGGTAGTTTCAAGGAGATCAATAAAATTGGGCTATCTTTAGTAGGGTTAGATGGGCTACCTATTTTGAGAAATAATATAATTTATTTATAACCTCACACTAGAGAATTTATAGGGTCTTTTATAGGAGAACAGATAGTAGTATTTGGCATCACATTTCTAGTTATAGAATAAATAGTAAGCCAAGTTACTGGGTTACCAAGAACTAGGGAAAACTAGGAAGAGATACCTAATGGCCAACTAACTAGATAATGGTTTTATCAATACAATGAAAGGATAGTGATTAAGAAAATATGTGTGGAAATATTTATTCTACCCCCAACCTAGAGAGAAGTGTCCTTGTATATCATCAAATATCTAACATGTGAAGGTAGGTACTCCTTAATCTATACTCTCCAATTCAAAATTTTGAATAATTTAAGGCATGATAGGACTATTAATGTCCCAAACCACTTGTATACTGTCACTAAATAAAATGTATAAACAATAGCAAAGGGAGGTATAGAAAACCTTGTCTCATCATTATCTAATTTTATTATTAGTTAAATAAGGAATAAGAGATACTAGACCTAAACTTAATTGGGAATAGTTTCTAACCTTAAGGACTGGTGAAACTAAACAAGAGGGAAATAAGGAGGAGGAATCTCCCAATTGATATGTCTAATAAACAACACAAGAGGATACTATAGGCACTAGTGCAACTAGTCAGCCCATAACTATAGGTAAGAAAAGATGAAGAAAATTAGTGCTACCTCTTGAGGATACAAAGGAAGAAAGTCCACTAAACAAATTTGGGAAAGATATTCATTCTCATATTATTCCAACTATTTTATCACAAGAAGTAGATTCTTCCACCATGTCTCATTCAAAAGGAGAAGAAGATCTTCCATCACTAGTTGCACAAAAAGAAGGGGATGCCACAAAACTTGATCCTCAACAAGAAGTTCTTCCATCACTAGCTACATAGGATAAGTAGGTTTCAATAGCTCTCCCTCTTAAAAAGAAAAAAGAATACTAAAAGGAAGAATCCCTATAAATAAAAGAGAAGGAGACCTCCTCCTAGGATGTCTCAAAGAATTAAAAGACAAAAGTCAACCCTAACATCCTCACCTATAGACATTAGTGAGGATAAAGAGAAGAAAAAGGATCCCATAATTCGTAAGATCTCTGATGGGTGTGAGATAGTAGAATGGTCTACTGAAGAAGAGTTTAAAAAGGAAGAGGAAATGTAGTCACCTAAGCAACCCAGAATAGGAGAAGAAGATGTCAAAATACCTAAAAAAATAGGGTATACAGAAGAAGAGATAAGAATGTCATATCAGCTTGTAAAAGAGGAATAATTACTTGAAGAAAGGATCATGAAAGAAGTTATAGAGCAAGACATAGTTCCTCATGACTAGGAGTTACAAACTTTAAAACAAGACATGGAAGAGATATATAGGTTGAGGAATAAAATATCAGAGTTAAAAGGTAAAAGAGGCCTAGAAACACTACTTGGGGCAGAAAAAATTTCTAAAGCATCTATGGAAGAAGAGTCAAGAAAAGAAAGGACATTGGAGGAGCCTATAATAATTACCTTAAAATTTCCTGTAGTAGCTTCATCCACCTTAAATATATATGGAATTAGTGTAACCCTATAAGAACTTACAACAAATAATGCTCTAGCCTTGGTACCATTCCATAATAGGTTTTTTTGCAAAGACCACTACAAAAGTACCTGTAACAGAAGAAGTAATTGATGTAGACCTCTTATCTGCTAGGCCAGTAGAAATTGATGACCTTTTGAGATTTATTTAGGAAAATTTCAATGATGGTGAAAATTATCATAAGTAGTTGATATAAAGGTTTACAATATATGTTGAAGAAAGGGAGCAATAGGAAGATTTAAAAGAAAGCCTAAAAAGGGCTAAGAGTAGGATCACTTATTTGAAAGAGAAGATCACTAACATGCACGAGACCACTAAGATGTTAATATAACATAGATCACCCTCTAGGATATATGTTTTATACTTAGAATGAAGGTGGCTAAAATTCAAATATGATAGGATATATAGTGATCTAGTCCTACATGTTATGTGATTCTAAGTCTTTTTTTAAGGTCTATAGGCATGATGACCCTGATACTCAAGCACAATTGAGTGATTTTTACATGCATCAATATGTTGTGACACATGACACAAAGTGTAATTCCAATATATACCCAGGGGATGTCTAATTAAATGCTTTTACCTCATATGTCCTCAATGAAACAATATGAAAGAAATAGGTTGAGGACTATTAAGAGAAATAAAAAGAGTCCACCCTAATGATTAGGGTGAATCTATTTATTCAAAATATATAATAAAGGAATGGATTAATTTTATGAATGTAGATACTCCATGATCATGGGTCACAAAAAAAGTAGAGTTATAGAACCACTAATTGAGCCTCATGGAGGGAGATGGAAAACAAATTTTTGTTTCCTATTTACACAGATGGGTAGAGCTTTTAGATACCCTAAAATTAAAATAACCTTATTTCCCTTAGAACCTCAAAGAGGCAATACGTATATTATATATGTACATTTATCTTGTTAGGAAAACTAGGATAAGTTGGTTGGGGTTGATGTTTCATCCACCCATGTTTTGGTTCCCAATTCTTGATTGGGAAGGGAATGTGCCAGCTGATAGAGAGGAAAAAAAGAAAAGGTGGAAAATTAGATATGATGCTAAAGGTATTTATATCTTCAAAGGGATGGGATATATTGATCCCTTAGATTTTAGGAAATATTGTGGATTCAAAATGTAAAGAAGGCCTGCTCGAGGACAAGCAAGAGGTTAAGTAGGGGGTGTGATGAGGCCAATAATTTTTATATTTATATCCTCATCTATAATATTTTCACTTGAACTTTCACCCATTGAGGATATGGGACAATATTATCCTTATTCAATTGAAATAATGGAACCACCTCAAGGCTATGGGTATCCCTATTAGGAGGTGGATCTCTAGATTAGGGGCTAAATCCCCTTAATGCATCATTGAAGATCATACTCATACTAATAAAAAATTGATGGGAAGAAAAGGATTATAATATCTAAAATTAAATAGATTCTACTAGGGGTTATACATAAAAATATTTTCTCTACTCATACCTTTAACATACACTTAAAACTAAGGACAAGTAACACATATACTTCATTCAATCTCAATCTCTCCTCTCACATCAATAATTCAACATGGGGTCTTGAAGATGACATAGGATAGGAGGAACTAAAAAATAGGAATTCTAAGACACTCTATTGAGTAGACTTTACAACTTCATTATCTTTAGGCACTTCTTGTTGAACTGCTATAAAGAAATCATAATACATTAGGTACTAATGGAATCAACATGTGAAGGTAAATGGAAATTACACTTGCACAAGACTAATACCAAGCATGTACACTTAATGAAATATTTTAATGAGGTAAAAAACTTGTTTTTATTACTTTAAGTTAAAATTTTGGTAGGGATTTTCCATATCTAGGTAGAGAGATCCATTACAATGCCAAAAGGCTAGAAGTTATAAAAGAAATGGGAAGATAGAGAGAAGGGAAGTCCACAATTCACTTGTAAATTTATCCATTTAATAAAATGAATCAAAATTTAATGTGTAATATAGGTAGGGTGAGATATGGCATGCCATATAGGTATACTTGTCCAAAACAAGTCATAAGGATAGTGAAAAGTGGCACAAACCCTACAATTTTTGCATAGGAAACTACCCTCATGATTTTCCTTCCAAAACTACCTTTATCCATACATATGGTTACGTATGATGGTTGGTATAAGAAATAGGGGTTACAAAAAAGTCCCCACATGAATTTGATTTCTCGCTTACCATCCCTATTCTTGTGGACATGTAAAACCATTTCTAGTAGTCTCAAAATGGATCTTTTCCATGCACCTTCTCCACTTGGCATTAAAAACTACTCAAACCTACAAATTTTTCCATGAATAAGAGGGAATGAAACTTTTAAATGTTATTATATGATTATTTTCAATAAAAAAAACCTTTAAAATTCTTCCCTAATTGATTTTCACCACTTTCCCCAACTGTTCACTAGTTGGCTCATTGGATTGGCTAAAAGTGAGGACCTAGTTGGGGAACATAGAAGATGATTGATGAAATTAGGTTAATTTTGAGAGTTATATAAAGTTTAAATATTCCTCCCAAAGTTTTTTTCATCACCTAAATCATCATGTATATTTCACACCACTCAAAATGGTAAAATAAGCCTTATTTTCCTTTGATTTGTATAGTTATATACAATAAAATCACATGTGTAGGATCTTATAAGAGTAATTTACAACCTCCAAGTGGTTTCATGGAAATTCCATTTATTTTTTATACCTCATTTTCTTTCTTTCTCCAATTGGGTATATATAAGGGTTTTATAAGGGTTTTGAGTGGCTTGGAATCCTAAATTTTATTCATAAAGGTAAAAAGTTTAAACCCTATAAAAATTCCATTTGTGGCCTCTTAAGAACCCCATATAACTTATCCAAATTTCTTAGGGTCTCATGCAAGCATTCATGAAAGATATGAATGATGGAAGTTGACCTTCTAGTTGCTTTCATGCTTCTAGTGAGGGTTTCAGTAGGTCTGTGTCTAGATATGGATTCTTATGGAGTTTACTTGCATAAAAAAAGCTTCATCACCTCTGTATCTTACCTAAAAACCTATTCAAATCATTTTTAAATCTCACCAAGAGCCAAAAATGAGAATGAATCCTATTTTGGGACAAGACCTATGCCTTGCCAACATGGCTATTTGTACTTTGTGAAGCAAAATATGATATTTTTCACTTTAAATGAATTATTTTAGAATGAAAAAATAATATTTAACCCCTTAGTAATCATAAAAACATTATAGTTCTTGGAGATAGTAAGAAATTGGATTGACCTTTCATTTGAGGTCGGGTTTACATGTTTTCTACTAGGTCTACCTTCAAACCTTCTTATCTATACCATATACTTGGTATTAAAACACTCTATGATGGTTAATAATGTATCTATATGTGTTCTAAAAATTTACAAACCTCCTTAACTGATAAAATTTAGTACTATCACTCTCATGCATGCAAGGATTGACCTACCTCTGAGATAAAATAGAGAGTATTAAGCCTATTAGATGATCAAATATGATTATTATATCAACTTATATGGGTTATAATGGTAAAATATACCGAATTTTATCTCCTAAATCCTCCATTTTGTCCTCCAAATCAACAAATTTGTAAGGTAGACTTTTGGGAAAAGCATAGTTTGAGGGTAGGCAGCGTTTAGAATTTGTTTGGAAGCCTAATTGATTATTTTGGGTTTTATAGGAGTATGTAAGTGACATATGTTTCATAAACAACCTATTTTAACCAATTATATTCCATTTTACTTTCAAAAACCTTGTCCCATGCTTCTCTAGCCCCATCTCATGTATTGCTTCACTATACTACCTGTACGAAATAAGACACAATTTTCTAGGCATATGGGTTTTCATGGATGGCCTTTGACCTCAAAAAGGTGTGTAAGGTATTTTTTAATCTTCAAAACATCATAATTCTATCATAATACCTCATTTTCATGTTCCATTTGATCTCTAAAGATCCTTTTCACCTTTCATTCTTGTCACTACCTACAACTTGATTGAGACACACTCTACATTGTTTGTAAGCTCTAATGGATGTATTTACCCTAAAAATGTGTGTAAAAAACATTATATTGATCATTTTATCATCATATCATATTCATATAACCCATTTTAATGCACTTTTTCATCTTAAAATACCTCCTAATTCTTGACTGAGATCAAACTCAGGGTTTTAACTATATATGCCTATTTCTGAGCCTATAGGCTTCATGGTAAGGCATTAAATATTTAAAATATGTTTATAAGGTATTTTGTGATCTCAATAGAATCAAATTATCTTAATATTAATCACCTACATTCCCAATTTTATCTTAAAATACCCTTTTCACCTTGATTTCCACCAATTCCTCATTCTTGGCCACAGGTTCATGTTCCCAAGCTTATAGGTCAGCTTAGGGTCACTTGGAGCATGTTAGGAGTATATAGGGTTTGTTTAGATTGTATTTATAATTTTAATACTCAAACTTAGACTTATATTATTATTTATTAGTCCTTACACCATCTTTTGTGTCATTCATCAAAGCACTATCCTCACTACCTCTTTGCCCTGTGTACGGATAGGGGATGACCTAAAAGGGTCATTTCATGCAATATCCTTCTTCTCCATCACCTAAGTGTTCAAGAATATTTTTTAGGACCATTTAAAAAATTTACTCAACTTGGAAAATTTCTATGAATCTCATATTTAGTGCAAGTTTAAAATCTCCTTCAAACTCTTGTAGACATCAATGTCATAATTCAGTGAGTTTTAACAACTTTTGGAGGCTTCAAAATCCATCTTCTCCTTACTCTTTGGATCAAAAATTTGGAATAGTTGGAATAGGTGAATAGGAATATAATTAAAAATAAATAAAATTTATGAGATCATCCTCCACCATGTCAAATATTAATCTACAAAAGCTACATGATCTCTATTTTCTAAACTTGGGAACTGAGAGCCCAAAATGGAGGTAACCTTTCTTGAAGTGAATACTTGCCCATATACCATCTTGGGTCTTCATGTCATTGAAATTATGAATCTTGGGGAATTTTAAAGTTCAAAATTAATCCCACCACATTTTTTACCATTCATGTTGTATACAAACCTCCTGGAGCTCAAGTGCAAGGTGACTGTAATAAGTTAGGCAATAAACAAGAAAGAAGTGAACAATTTTGGATAGTTTAGGCCTTATGGTTTCCTATTTGATCCTAAAATTCCATTAAAATGTTTCTAAAGACTTTAAAACCTCACCAATATTTTCTAAATATTAATATTACTTCATTGTGCTCTTGTAAGTGAAACTTTGATTGTTGTATTCAAGGAAAACATGAGAGAGTAAGAAAAAAACAAGGTAAAGCCTTAAAAATACCACTAACTAAAATAAATATAATAATAAAACCAAGCACCAAATACCTTGTTCTAATGTGGATAAATCATTTTCAAAGTAATTGAGCTGACTATAAAAGTAAACTAGGCATTTGCAAGCATGTACATGCCTAAAAGAGGTTTTTCCAAGTATTTGAATCTTAAAACACCTAAATAAGAATAATAAAATCTTTAAAAACATGTGGAATCACATTCAACACACTATTTCATCAATCCAAAGTAGTAAAATTTTAAATAGATTAAAAAAGAGACCCCCTCATGGTTGAATAGGCATCAAAAGATACTTGGAGTGTTAACAATCATTCATAAAGGAAGAGGAACAAAATTGATTCTTATTATTATGGATGTGAAGTAGACTTAGATCATTATCTACTCCCAATATCATTTTCTCCAACTCAAATTGTATGGCCCATAGTGAGTGCTTGAATTTGACCTTCCTTTGTATGCCAAGAGGAAAAGGAAGAAAAATGAGTTGTAGATGCATTTTTTATGAAATTTATTCAATTAAAACATGAGAGTAGCCTGTGGAAAGGTGAATAGTCACACCACCACATTTTTCAAGTGGCACACCCCCAAGGAATCCATACAAGTGCCCATTTTTCTCTCTTTGGCCAAGAAAACTACCTTTTATCTAAACAACTTAAAATTTTTAGTTAATGATACTTGATAAAGACCTCTTAGGACACATTTAATGTGATAAAACTCCTTGAAACTTGTATAATTCCCAATAACCCTATGCAAAGCTTTAATTGTACTATTTAAAACCCTAAAAATGACTTAAAATGATAAATAAACCTAGAGAACACTTAACCAAAGCTAGTACAACATAAATTAACACTAATTGACCTATGAAACACCTTATAATAACATATTACACCCATTTAAATTCATAAAATTAAATTTTTTTACTAGGGGTGCCCTATTTTGACCTAAAAGTCAAAATTGGTCAACAAATTAGTGACTCATAGGGGTAGTATGCCTACTATACTAACTAGAATAGTAGACTTCTCAGTCCATTAGGATTATGGAGTCATATAAGGACTAAGGTAAACATGATACCATAACCATTGACTCAATCCTTGATCAACAAGATAACCATTGACTACCTCAAACACAGAAAGGAAAGAGATACATAACAAAGACTAAACCATACACACTTGTGCTACTTAGCACTTAGGGAAAACAAACAAAATATAAAATAAACAAATATGTACATTAAACTTGATTATACTTCCCTCCCTAGGTCAAAATGGAAGTACCTTAGGTCTCCTTCCTCACTCATCCATGCTTCCTCTTAGATGGGGTGTTAGATGGCTCTTGCCTTCTCTTTGCTCTTTAGTTTTGTACATAATTCAATGGAGTCATCTCCCATGAATTCTCAAATTATTCAATGTCCTCTTGAACCTCAAAGCATGCCTCAAACTATTGTCCCTTCATCTTGTCATGACAAATCTGAAAATCCATGTATGGGATAGCTTGTTACAAGTTCATCTCTCCTTAAAAGATCTGATCGTCATTTTCCATTCTCATAATCTCTTAAAACTATTAAAGGATAATTATATCAGAACCATTTTAAGGTATTTATTGATTCCATTCTTCATTAATATTTTTGAAGGTGGCTGCATAGGTGGATGTAGAGACAAGCTCTAGGTTATTTTCAAAAGGGCTAAAATCATCATAGATTTCTCTATTATGATCTTGGCTCTCTCCATGACATTTATCTTCAACATGTATTTGTTTTCTCTCATCTTGAGCTTGTTTGTCTAGGATCTTGGTCTTTTCCTCCTCCTCATACTCTTATAACATTTGCATGTAAATATGCCACATGTCCTCCTTTTGAGCCACACCTTTGTGCTTTCCATGACTAGTCAACTCCAAGGGATTTGTAGGTTCTTTGAGAGATTTAACTTCATTACATATTCTCTCAAATATTTTCCATAGGTCATAATCCTTTAACTATCATGGATCATGAAAAGAAGAGATAAAAAATTCCATTCCTTCTTCTTCTTTAGAGTCCAAGAGAACTTATTCCAAAGAATTTTTCTAACACAAGGAGAATTTTCTTTCATATCCTCACAACCTAACCTCTATTCACCATCATTCAGCCCTTCTTCATCTTCAATACAATCTAATATTTCAATATCTTCCTCCCTCCTATTGACATTAACCTTAGGTACTTCAAAAATATGGAGGTTGGCCAAAGGGGATTCCCAAGTAGCAAGATAATTCTCTATGTTAAGAAGGCAACCTTGATCAGTTAGAAGAGGTGGAAGGATGGATTCAATGGTCTCTTGAGGAGGGGTGGGGGGTGTTGAATGAATCCAAATTTCTCTTCCCTAATAACTTATCCATTTAAACATGATATTTTATTTTCCTTATGGGCTGCCATCACATCTTTCCATCTAGGGAAGGTGGGTTCAAGGATAGATTCATGGGATTGAGAGGCTGATGAAGGGGTGAAAGATATGTATAAGAAACCTATAGTTTCCTTGGGATTGGAACTTTAATTTCAAGTTGCATAAGTGGGTATAGATAGTTTACCTTCCCTTTCCATGATGGATTGCCTCAAGGCCTAATTGGCCAATTCAAACTCCCTTTGAAGATGAGCTTCAAAGTTCAATCTCTCCCTCTCAAAATCCTCTCCCAATAAATGAACCTACTAAACCATGATGTTATCCTCCCTTGGGAATATTCTTTGATGTGTTTCTAAGAGGGGAAACTTGGGGAAGTACATGAGGGTTTTGGAGTATTAGGGAACATGTTTGGACTAGCATTTTGAAGAGGTAAGGATGGCACACTTGAAGGTGAATGTGGGGAATTTTGAGGTTGCCAAGATGGGATTTTTTCATAAAATCTCAATCTCTTCTCTAGATTAAATATCAAGCCACAAACATAAAGAATTTCATAGGTAATATTTTTCCAATTATCCCCCTATATAAGTATCCACTCCTACTTTATTTGTTCCAAGGCATTCTTTACACTCTCAATACAAACACTAGGTATGATTTTACCATAACCATGTCTAGTGTCAAGGTTTAACATGTATTCTTGGTAACCAAGGAGAGTTATTTTAAATCTATAAATGGAATGGATTATAGGAGAGATATGTAGTCTAGATGGAACACAAACTTGATAATTTTTCTCATTGACAGCATGTGATTGATGAGGATCATGACAAGGATGGACAATAACTTGCTCATAATTAAGAGGAAGAGGCAAACCTGGACATAACTCCTCAACTTGTGTTAAAATAATTTAAAACTCACAAATATTCATGAATAACTCCACAAAAGAGTATGCAACAAGAAAACAACTTCAATATGTTATAAATGGGTTTCTCAACTATAATATATGTACATGGAGTTACCATTGATGTTTACTAAAATTACCTCTAAAGGCTGATGTCTTGAGGAGAATACCAAAAATCCTCAAGGAATGGACTAAAGAGTCCCACTAGGTGTGCCAAAAACTATTTTCACTTGAAATTTCACCTAATTAGGAAATGGGGCAAGCTTCTCCTCATTCAAGTTAAACAATGGAATCACCTCAGGGCTATGGGTATCCCTATTAGGAAGTGGATCTTTAGATTAGGAGCTATCTCCCCTTGATGCATCATTGAAGCTCATAATCCTACTACTAACAACTTGGGTGGATGAATAGGGTTATAAAAAATTAAATTAAACATATTCTACAAGGGTTAATGCACCAAAATATTTTATCTACTCATACCTTTAACATACACTTGAAACTAAGGATGAGTAACACATACACTTCATTCAACCTCAATCTCTCTTCTCACATCAATGCTTCAACATGGGGTCTTGGAGATGACATATGATAGGAGTAAATAAAAATAATGCATTATAATATAATATATTTAGTATCCTACTCACTTACACTATCATTCTTTTAGACACTTCTTGTTGACCTAAAATAAGGAAATCATAATACACTAGGTACTAATGGAATCAACATGTGGAGGTAAATGGAAATTACACTTGCACAAGACTAATACTAAGACTTTACACTTCATTAAATATTTGAATGAGGTAAAAAACTTGTATTTATTGATTCAAGGTAAAATTTTTGCATGGCTTCACCATACCTAGGTAGAGAGATCCATTACAATGCCAAAAGGCCAGAATTTATAGAATAAATGGGAATATAGAGAGAAGGGAAGTCCAAGAGTCACTTGGACATGTATCCATATAATATAATGAGTTAAAATTGAATGTATAATAGAGGTATTACAAGATATGAAATTTAATATAGGTATACTTTTCCAAAATAAGTCATAAGGATAGTGAAAAGTGGCACAAAACTTGTAATTTTGGCATAAAAAACTGCCCTCATGATTTGCCTTCCAAAACTACCTTTTCCATATATGTGGTTAGGTATGATGGTTGTTATAATAAATATGGGTTAAAAATAAGTCCCCACATGTATTTTATTTATCCTTGACCATGCTTATTCTTTTGGACATGCAAAGTCATTTATATTAGTCTCAAAATGGTTCTTTTCCATGCACCTTTTCCACTTGGAATTAAAAATTCCTCAAAAATTCAAAATTATCCATGTAAAATAGGTAATGACACTTTTTTAATTTTCCCATATCATAATTTTCAATAAAATACCTTTAAAAGGCTTTCCTAAATTCTTTTCACCACTTTTCCCAAGTGTTCACTAGCTGGCTCACTAGACTGGCTAAAAGTGAGGACTTGGTTGGAATACTTAGAGGATGATTCATGAGATAAGGTGAATTTTTTGAGTTGTCTAAAGTTTAAATATTCCTCCTAAAGTTTTTTTCATCTCTTAAATCTTTGTGTAGTTTGCATACCACTCAGAATGGTTAAAATTCTTGTTTTCCTCTGATTTGTATAGTTTCGTACATCAAAATCACATGTGTATGATATTATGAGAGTCATATGAAACCTATAGGTGCTTTAATTTACATTACCTTGCATTTGGATACCTCATTTGCTTCATTTCTTCAATCAGGTCTTTATAAGGGTTTTACAAGGGTTTTGAGTGACTTGGAATCTTAACCTTTGTTCATAAAAGTAAAACCTTGAAACCCTATAAAAATTACATTATTGGCCTCTTAATAACCCCATATACCTTATAAAAATGTATCATGGTCCCGTCCAATCATTCATGAAAGATATGAGTGATGGAAGTTGACCTTCAAGTTGCTTTCATGCTTCTTGTGAGGGTTTCAATAGGTATAGGTATAGAGATGGTTTCCTATGAATTTTAATTTCCAACCAAAAGATTAATAAACTATATATATAACCTACCAACCTATAAAAATTATTTGGAGAGCTCACAAAGAGCCAAAATTGGGAATGACTCCTATTTTAGGATAAGAGTTATGCCTTGCCAATAGGCTTATTTATACTTTCTAAACCAAAAGATGATAGTTTGCACTTTAAATTAAGTAATATAGTGTGAAAAAATAATATTTACCCCCATAATAATCATAAAAACATTAGAGTGATTGGAGATAGTTAGTATTTGAAATGACCTTTTATTTGAGGTTGGGTTTGCATGCATTCTTACTAGGTCTACCTACAAACCTTCTTATCTAGACCATCTCTTTGGTATTAAAACACTAGAGGATAGATTTTAATTTACCTAAATGTGTTTCCAAAATTTTAAAACATCATTTAATGATAAAATTGAGTATAAACCCTCCATTTCTCACTTTTCCCAAAAACTACCACTCTCATGCATGCAAGGAGTGACCTACATTTGAGACAAAAGAGAGGGTATTAGGCCTATTATATGATAAAATATGATTATTTAATAATATTATTTGGGTTATAATGGTAATTTTTACCAAATTTTATCTTTGAAATACTCCATTTGGTCTTCTAACTCAACAAATTTGCAAAGCAAACTTTTGGGAAAAGCATAGTTTGAGGGTAGGCAGGGTTTGGAATGTGTTTAGAAGACTAATTAATTTTTTGGGGTTTTATTAGAGTATGTAAAGAAATTTTTTGACATAAATAACCTATTTAAACCTATTATATTTAATTTTCCTTTCAAAGACCTTGTCCCATGCTTCTCTAGCCCCATCTCATGTATTACTTCATTATACTACCGGTACGAATTGAGACATAATTTTCTAGACCTATGGGATTTCATGGATGAACTATAACATAAAAAATGTGTGTAAGGTTTTTTTTTATCTTAAAAAAATCATAATTCCATCATAATACCTCATTTTCATGTTCCATTTGAGATCCAAAGATCCTTTTCACCTTTCATTCTTGTCACTACCTACAACTTGACTGAGACACAATCTACATTGTTTTTAATCTCTCATAGATGTATTTAGCCTCAAAATGTGTTTAAAAAAACTTTTTTTTATCATATTATAATTATACCATATTCATATCACCCATTTTAATTCACTGTTGACCTCAAAATACCTAATTCTTGACTGAGATCAAACTCAGGGTTCTAACTATAGATGCCTATTTCTAGGCCTATACGCTTCATGGCAAGGCATTCAAGATTAAAAATGTGTTTATAAGGTATTTTTTGATATATATATAATAAAATTATGTTCATATGACTCACCTAAATTAACCATTTGAGCTCAAAATACCCTTTTCACCTTGACTGCCACCAATTCCCCATCCTTGGTCGTAGGTACATGTTCCCATGCCTATAGGTCAACTAATGGTCACTTGGAGTATGTCAAGAGTATCTAAGGCCTTTTTATCTTTAATTTACCCTTATAATACTCAAATTTATACTTATATTCTTATTTAGGAGTCCTTACACCATCTTTTATGTCATTCATCAAAGCATTGTCCTCACTGCCTTTCTACCCTGTGTACGAACATAAGATGGCCTAAAAGGGCCACTTCATGCAATATCATCCTTCTCCATATAATAAGTTATTAAGAGTGTTTTTTATGACCATTAAATTTTTTTACTCAACTTGTAAAAGTTCTATAACTCTCATATTTAGTGCAAGTTAAAAATATCCTTCAAACTCATGTAGACATCACTGCCACAATCCAGTGAGTTTTAACAGCTTTTGGAGGCTTAAATATCCATCTTCTCCTTACTCTTTGGCTCCCAAATTTTGGGATATTTTGAGTAAGTGAATATGGATACAAGGACAAATAAATAAAATTGATGATATCCTCCTTCACCATGTCAAATATTAATCCACAAAAGCTATAGGTTCTCTATTTTCTACACTTGGGAATTAAGAGTCCAAAATGGAGGTAACCTTTCTTGAAGTGAAGACTTTCCCATATACCATAATAGGTCTTCATGTCATTAAAATCATGAATATTATGGAATGTTAAAGATAAAAATGGATCCCACCATGTTTTTCACCATTCATGCTCTGTACAAATGTCCTAGAGCTCAAGTGCAAGGTGACTATAACAAGCTAGGCAGTGAACAAGAATGAAGTGAACAATTGTGCATAGTTTAGGCCTTAGGATCTCTTATTTGATCATAAAATTCTATTTAAATTTTTAAAATTATTTTAAAATCTCGAAAATCTTTTCTTCCTAGTAAGATGACTTCAACATACTCTTGTAAGTAAAACCTTTACTGTTGTATGCAAGGTAAACATGAGAGAACAACAAAAAAGCAAGGCAAAGCCTTCCAAATACAACAAAAAAAAATTTAAACCCTTGAATATATAACAAAAATTAGTAAAATTAACAAAACAAGAACCAAAAACCTTTTTCTAATGTGGATAAATCATTTTCAAAGCAATTGAGCTAACTATAAAGGCAAACTAGGCATTTGCAAGCATGTACAAGCCTAAAAGAGGCTTTTCCAAGTATTTGAAACTTCCAACACCAAAATAAGAAAAATAAAATATTTAAAAACATGTGGAAGTACTTGAAATAAACCATTCCATCAATCCAAAGTAATAAAATTTTAAATAGATTCAAAAAGACACCCCCTCATGGTCGAATATGCATAAAACATTAACTGGAGTGTTAATGATCATTAATAAAGGAGGAGGCAACAAATTATAACTTATTATTATTTATTTTAAGTATAATTAGATAAATATCCACCCTTAAGATCATTTCCTCCAACTCAAACTATATGGCCCATAGTGAGTGCTTGAAGTTGACCTTCCTTTGCATGCCAAGAGGAAAAGGAAGAAAAATGAGTTGTAGATGCATTTTTTATGAAATTTATTCAATTAAAAAGTGGTAATATAATTTTTGGTGGTGAAGAGTCACACCAACACATTTTACAAGTGGCACACTTCCCAAAGAAGCTATACAAGTGCCCATTTCTCTCTCTTTGGCTTAAAAAACTACCTTTTATTTGAACAACCTACAAATTTTAGTTAAAGATAGTTGATAAATACCTCCTAAGACACATGGAAAATTATAAAACTCCTAAAAACTTTCAAAATTCTAAATAAAACTATATAAAACATTAAATTCACTATTTAGACCCCTCAAAATGACATAAAATGATAAATGGACCTTTAGAACACTTAACCAAAGCTAGTATAACATAAATTAACACTAATTGACCTATAAAATACTTTATAACAACATATTACACCCTTTAAATGTTTAAAACTAATTTTTTTTACTAGGGGTTCCCTATTTTAACCTAAAAGTCAAAATTGATCAACACATACCTAGTTGTATATCTTTTTCCTATATGAATCCCTAAAACTATGCATGACTCATGTAAATGAATGAATGAATTAATGATTATATGTGTGCATTAATATATACATTTTATGTTATGGATTAAATATGTTTTTTTATATTATATTATACTTGTGTAACCTTATTTAATATATATTTGAAGGGTAAAACAAGACTGCAGGAATCTTACTTGGTCACAACACTTATAGAGAACCCCATAGTAAAAGGGGCTTCCAGCTCATAAAAACTACCAACCTACAAGTTTCCACCTACAAGTTTCCCATAGAAACTGTAGGTTTTCACCTATAGGTTTCCCATAACAACTTCCAAGCTACAAACTTTCCACCTATAGGTTACCCATAACAACTATAGGTTTTCACCTATAGGTTGCTCATACCAATTACAGACTTCCACCTATAGGAGCTCATAGCCACTACACAGAACCAACTATTTATATGATAATAAGTAATTGGTTTTTAAAGATGCATCTAATTATCTTAGAAACAAAGTAAATTATTGAAGAGGATCCTCCATAGTAGCTATACGGATCCCTCACATGTATAGAAATTTGGAGGTGCTACCAAAAGATTAATAAGATAAGGACAACGAAATGTAGAAAAAGAAGCAAAATAGAAAAATAGAATATATTATCCTCTACCTATTCAAGGCTATAAATAAGTAAATTTAAGTTAGTAACCACCTAAAGGCTAACTAGGTTAGTTGAAAAGTATTTATACCTTTCCTAGTTTAGTGTCTACTTGTAGAATTGAGCAAATTCAGTTCTTATACACTTTCTATAGAGAGTTTCTATGAACTTACCTAGTGAAATAATAGTTGCAGAGTCTTCCTCCTTGAACTCCTTTACCTTTAGTATGTTTAGCTATGTGAATGATTATAAAAATGACATCGAATCCCAAGTATATTTGTTGTTGAGCTCGGTCACCTCACTATTAGTGTCAATTCCTAAAAAATATTTCATAATCTATTTATATTTCGAGTTTGAATACATGCATTTGATCTTGGGAAATTGAACAGTTCATATTTAGAGGTGTAATCATTTCCATTGATTATTTAAATTCTTTAACAACTTGTACTATAGTATTACTCTATCATATCAAGACCACTATAGGGTAACAGTATGGTAGAGTTAGCATTTTACTCTCCTTGTTGTATCATACACCTTCACTTTGCTTGCTACAGGACAGTGGGTCAAATAGTCTCATACCACCACCCTGTGCACACCCCTTTTTATTCCCCTAGGATGGTGGGTTAACTCTAGTGGTTTAGTGATTATTCACTGCCATGTCATAGTGTCAATGTTTACACCTTACGGGGCTATGGTATTGGTTTTTTTTATGTATTTTGGGTGGGAATACAAGGGTATATTATGAATGTAGTATTTTAGATATCATTTTATTGAAAATATTGAATAATTTTCTAATTTTCAGTCTCTTAGTTTTAGTTTTTAGTGTCAGTTAGACCTAAGAGATCATTTCTTCATTTGTAATGAAGAGGCTTAGTTAGGTAGAGATACTTTTAGCATAGGAATCAAGGCTTTAGTCATTTGGCTCAAGGCTAGCTATGATAATGAAACTAGGCAAAATTTGGAGGTTATAACAAAGGGGTTGTCATTTTTATAAAAAAATCCTAAGTATGGAACCCTTCTACCTTGAGGATTTTGGTCTTATAATTCATCGTTGATCTCTTGTTCCAGTTCTAGTCTTTTAAAGTTCTTGCACTACAAGATGATAATATTTAATTCAGGGGTTAATTGATTAGCAACTTCACCATTGATGTCAAAGGGGGATAATTGAAGCAATAAAACATAGCATGATCTAGAATAGCATGACAATACTAAAGTTAAGGGGAGTATAACAATAAGGGGGATAATGATAGGGAATTCTACTTATCTTTTCACACAAATTGTTTAATTGCATAGGTTAAATATTGTGTTCACCTAATGTTAAGATATGTGTGTGTGTGTGTGTGTGTGTGTGTGTGTGTGTGTGTGTGTGTGTGTGTGTGTGTGTGTGTGTGTGTGTGTGTGTGTGTGTGTGTGTGTGTTGTGTGTGTGTGTGTGTGTGTGTGTGTGTGTGTGTGTGTGTGTGTGTGTGTGTGTGTGTGTGTGTGTGTGTGTGTGTGTGTGTTTGTGTGTGTGTGTGTGTGTGTGTGTGTGTGTGTGTGTGTGTGTGTGTGTATGTATGTATGTATGTATTATTAAATCACATATGTTCATTATTGTTTCCTTCACAAAAAAATATCCAATGCATGTGGACGCTAGAAGTTGTATGACAAACTAAAGATATCCAAATATTAGAGAAATGACTACAATTTATTACTAAGATTTTAAAGAGTTGTTTACTTTAACAGGTATCTTGTTGCATTATTTGATACCTTTAGAACTTTCTTGCTTCTTTTCATATCTAGTAGTTTTAGAGAAGTTATAAAAGTTTAACATCTATAAAACATATAGGACATACAAGAAATTATATTCTAACTAAACAAAATTTATTTCAACCAAAGAAAACTAAGAAGAATGATTGAACCTAACTTTAAATGCACTTCAAATCAGTAATGAACATCTTGGGTTTTGTAGATAATGTACCAACATAATAATGATGATTTTATTCAAAAATGTATTAATAAAACAAAAGTGAATAAACACACCTATACTATGATCTTTATTACATTCAATAATAACTTACACCATACATATAACCAAAGTCTAGGTGAAAAGCTAACAAGTTAAGGTGACATGCTAGTTAAGGTGATAAAACATCATCATAATCATTTGTATTGCCAGCAAAATTAGAATCCTAATCACTTATTTCTATATCTTCTTGATTTTCTTCCTCATTCTCATCTTTGACATGAAATACATTCTCTCTCCCAATCTCTTCATTGAAAATCAAAATCTCCTCTTCAAACTTCCATCATCATCTTCATCCACTTCTTTGAATATTTCTTATAAATTAACATATTGCGCATTAGGCATTATATCGACAAGCTCCATGAATTTTTATTTTGAGCAAGACTTTATTTGAATGACATATGACCATCTTGGGCTTCATAAATCATCAACTAGAAATGATTGGTTAATTATAAGAGGCGACACATATGACTCATCCATATCTAATAAAATTTTTGTGTATTTACGCGTACAAATCTATACTCATCAAACCACTTACATTTTAATAATATAGGACTATTTTCACCAAAATCAACTTGAATTATTTCTTGGATGAATCCAACATAAAATTTATTCTTAGTTTCATGAATAAATTCAACACTAACAACACAATCATAATTTATTTTTCCCTTGTCTTTTTGTTCTACTCTTAAATGACTACCATAGGCCCATATTCCACTAAAATGTATAGCCCATAAATGTGGAGATTGTGAAATCTCACTTTCCTCCATTGTTATATCTTGACCTTCTTCTTTTGCATCAGTGACTACATTAATAATCTATTCTTCAAATTTTGGCAAAGAATCACCTCCAATCAAATCATGATGTATGCACATTTGAGGTCGATGTTACATCCAAGTTTGATTCTCTTCTTCATATTTTATACATAGCATATTAAAATACAAATAGTAAGATTAATAATATAAATGTGTAAATGCAATTGAGTAAATAAATTATTGTGTAATTTTTCTTACATGTATCACTTATCGAATGAAGATGTGTTTTGAATAATATAGCCATGTATCACACTTTTTTATTGATGTGATAGGTTGAAACGACATCCATTGCCTTTTAATACTTCACTTTCAACTCTCTCATCTTCATCATCATCCCATACACATCAATTGACACTTTAAAAATCCTTCATATATTCTATGCAAAATCCCATGGCCTCTTGCATTTAATATCCTTCAGACATGTTACCTTTTAGTTTTCCCCTAGTATGAATATTTTTTTTCAAAACCTTCATATATCATTCTATAGGATACATCCATCTAGTTCTTACTGGGCCACAATGCTCTAGTTCATATTCGAGATGTATCAAAAGATGCATAGAAATGTTAAATATTATTGGTGGAAATTCCCATTCCAAGAGATAAAGGAAGTCAACAACCTCCTCCCTCAAACTATCAAATTTTGAAGGATATAATACATTTAAACTCATTCTCTTTAATATTAGGCCTAACCTTATAATTTCCAATCTTGGCCCCTTTGCAAAACTTGATATATTTACCACAATAGGTAAAATATTCTTGATTATGACATGATAGTCATGGATCTTGAAGCCTCTTAAGTTAATAATGTCAGTTTGGCTTCTAATACTACTACATACATATCTAGTGAGAAAGAAAGTATAAGACATCAATTGTAAGAATTATGGACATTATTCCTTTATCTAGACATAAGGAGCACTAGGTTTTATATAATTTTCAACCCAAAGATTTCTATGAATCTTTAGTTGTTGAAAGTCTTCACGTGATGAAATAGTATAAAAAACACTAAAAAGAGTTTCTATAGTAGCATAGGCTATATTTTTCTCAGTATGCATAAAGTCAATAGTATGCCTAATGGCTATATCCTTAAATTATAGAAACTTATATAATATGCACAACCATTTTACACTTCTTTCATTACATGGATCATATCTACTACCAATAATCCCATCATTTTCAATTATAAATGACATTATTTTTTATCCATTATCAACAATGTAATTTCTTGTTACTAGCAATGGTGCTTCATGATTCTCTTGACCATTGAAACATGTTTTTTGTTGATGATATGGATGATCTATTTTAAGGTAAGCATGATGTCCACAATAAATAAACTTATTCAAACTTATTGAGTGTCTCAAAAAATCCTTAAAGTTACAAGTAGGATATCCATGGTATCTATGAATAGTGAGACCAGACAATGTGCCATATGTAGGAAGATCATGAATTGTAAACAATAAGGAAGCTCTTAAAGTGAATTTGATTGAATGACTATCCCTTAAAAATTGAATTTCTTCATTTTATTTTCATAATTCCATTATCTCATCATATAATGGCTTTAGATAAGCATCTATTAAATCTGAAGTCACATTTTTCTTTCATGGTATAATTAATGAAAGCATTAACATAAATTATTTAGTTGGTAACCATGGAGGCAAGTTATAATTTATTAAAAATGCTAACCAAGTTGACCATTTAGTACTTTGATCTAAGAATGGGTTCACCCCATCTAGAGCCAAACCCAACCTTCTATTATGAGGATCTTGAGAAAAATTAGGCCATTTGTTATCAAATTCCATCCACATCTTAGAATTAGGCACATGTCATTATTTTCCATCAATTCTCTTATTTTAGGCATGATATTACATAACTTTAGCAATGTCTCTGCACCTATACATTAAAATTAATCATGGTATTATTGAAAAGTGGTGAAGAACCTTTCTAGGAACCACAACTGATTTCAACCCTTGTCTATACCTCACTTCATGACATTTAAGACATTCACTCTCACTTAAAATATTATTAAAAAATAATACACAACCATTCACACATGTGTGGATGTTTTCATACCCTAAGCCTAGCTTAGTGATTTGATTTTTACATTGAAATCATTTTATTGGTAATGTGGAGTTAGGTGGTAACAATGAACTTAATAATGCCAATAACTAATCTACACTCTCATTTGTCCAACCAAGCAGCACTTGTAAGTTAATAATTTAAAGGATTGTTGTCAAATGATTTAACTTTCAATTAGCATACACATGCTTTAAAGCATCCTCCATCGACTTAGCCCAATCATAATTTAGAACCTCATTCAACATTATATCAACTTCAAACCCTTCATCTATGTTTGGTTCCACTTCATCTATGATTTTTTCCTCTTCATCTCTCATACTCTGCAATTATATCATATCTTCATAATAATTGTAATCCCAAGGGCTTATACCACTATGCCCATATCTTATCATATGAACATAAATCACATTTCTTTTTTTCACCTTTCCATGAAGATAGTCATTACATGGACATGGATATTTGTCCATGTCCCACTCATCAACTACTCTCTCATCATATGCATGGTATTGATCCATAGTCAACCTTCGACATTGATCCATATGTAATGTTCTACATTCTAGTATTAATTTAGTTTCATATTTCAAGAAAAAATAGAATTTTTAAAAACTCAACTTGCTCAAGATCTAATACATGTAAACTCATTCTCTTCAGCACTCTTCAACACTTACCCAAAATTTAGAGAACTTCATAGAATTAGGATATAAAAAAATCTATAAAATTATAATTAGAGCACTCTATAGGATACAGAGCACTCTGCATCAATTCAAATTCAAAAAATATAGTTGGGCATCACTCTATAGAATTAGATGTTATTTTTATGACTAGAAATAAACAAATGTTATTTTTATCCATGTTTTATTGAGGTCCTTCCTTGTCTAGATGATAATTAAATAAATGCATTATCAATGGAATACATAGTTTATTATTGTTCTATTGATGAACCACAATAAGTTAAACATATGGGAATCTTGTCAATGTCAATGAATACACAAACACAAACAAACAAGCTAATGGACTCTTTGTTGTAACTTTTATAATTACTTACAAGCATAAAATATTAACATGTTGAGATAAGATGAGTTGTTTTAAAATTTGATATAATCCTATGTGTGGGCATATAGTATCAATTAAAATATCTTGGTGACCACATTGATTTGGTTAACTATCATAACTTTCAACTATGCCATATGAGACCATCTTCTAGGATTTCATGCAATTAATAAATTAGGATTGCACACAATGTTACCCAAGCATTGAGGTCTAGGCTAGGGATATGAGTCGGTGGTTTAATGGAAAATTGACAAAGAAATTGAAATTTGGATGCATTTTACAAGTTTAATTCCCATATGCTCTAAAATTCATATAGGAAACTAATTAAAAAATAATCTGCTAAAATTGAAATTGCCTATATAGTTCTAGTACTTAGTTTCCTATGTAACTACTGTAAGTTACACCAACCAATAACAAACTAATTATGATGTACATGCACTACCCATGCCATGAATACTTAGTGAAAATGAGACTCAGGGATTAGGTTGGTGAATTGGTTATAAAATTTAAAAATTAATACCATACCCATGCATGATAACATGAAACACAAATAAACAACTTTAAGATATGGTCACTACATTGTATTGATTATACAATGAATAAAAGCATCTAATTCTCTCACAACCTCAAGAACTCCAAATTTTTACATGGGAATCAATGTATTATGACAATACACCCTCCTATTTATGTAACTCATATCTTATAATACACCAATTTTGTTCTCCTAGCTAGATATAGATGCCAATCAAAAATTTATAGATTTTATGTTTAATGTAATGAGGGTTTTGAATTAACTCTAAATTTACTATAGAGGGCATCCCCAAATTTAAATTCACTACAGAGGGCCTTACTGACTTCAATTTTTTTTTAGAAAACTCTAAATTCCTTGCCTACCTTTTTAGAAGTCTCCAGGTCCTCTCCAAACAAGCTTTATCACCCATGCAAGTAGTTACTATACTTATATTCTAAAACCCAAAATGCCTCATGCCATAAAATTGGAACACAAACCCTATTTGGTTGGCTCCATATCCATTAATAATTAAAAAACCCTCCTTCTATTTATAGAGGTGTATTATATAAATAATTCTAATTGTACTCCCCACTCCCCTATCAAATTACTTCTACCAAATTTTGCACTCTACTGTACTCCCCACTACCACCAAAAATTTCCTAATTCACTATTAACCCTATTTGCACAATATAACCCACTCCCACCAATAATTTCCTAATTCAAAATATTTATTTTAATTACCCACTTTATTATCATATTGTCTAATTTTTATTTGTGTGACTAATTATTTTTTCATGTTTATTTGTGTGACTAATTATTTAGCTATGTTTTTTACCTGATGATCAAATTAGTCATTTATATTTATGTTGAAAAAAAATAGTATAATTTAGTCATTTTTAGTTATCGTGACTAAACGTTTTAGTCATGTAGTCATTTATTTGCCAAATTCTACTAGTGTTAGGCCTTACTTTGTCTTTCTCTCTCCTTTCTCATTCTCATTTATGTAAGCCTATTTTTGGCATTGAAAAGAATATTTAACTTGAGTTTTGGTAAGTCCATACTTATAAAAACACTTGTAATTTCATCTTTTTAATGAATAAGACTAAATTAATTCCTCCTCAAAGCTTGTGACTAGTTTATTTTTATGGTTAGTTGATGAATGACAATGATAGTGTATGCTTCCTTTCATTTTATCCTCTCCTCTTTAGCTATTTATAGGTGTTAGTTCATCCTTATAGGTTTTAAAACGTGCTTAAATAATCATATATGTATGTATGGAACATGTAATCTTTCCTTAGTGTATTTGAAATAACTATTGATTAGCTATCTTTGATCATACATCAAGCCAAACTGCTATGTGAAATGTTCATGTTTGGAGATTCTCATTTGGGAAGTGTAATTAGGTCCATGTTCTTATTCAACCTTCTTAGTTTATATTATACAAGTGAAAGACACATTTTGGTTTTATTTTATATTAGATAGGTTTTCTTTTCAATTTACTTTCTTCTCTTTTCCCTTGCAAGCTAGTAGTGTAGAGCAAATATCCTAATTGATACATCAAGATTAGCAATCCCTTAGAATCTAGAGATTCAATCCATTTGTTAGGCCACCCACAACCTAGGATTGTTTTCATGTTACTTAAGACTATGAAGGCCTGTAACTACCTTCATAATGGTGAAATTCTAGTAAACAATTTTTGAAAAATATTTTCAACAATAGAGTACACTCATCATCATCTAAACTAAAGGATTCCTTGTATTTGAAACATTCTTATCAACAAGCTAGTATAACTTTCATGACAAAGGTATTCCTTTTGAATTAATTAAGTTTCCTTCTACTTCTTATAAAATAATAAGATTTAATAAAATAAACCCTATCCTAAAAATCAATTTATATCTCCTAGTCAGCTCATTGTTCTAGATAGTGAAATTCCCAATATCCAAATGACAATTAGAAACTAAGTGTTTATCCCATTTAACAAATGAATCCCATTGAATCTTGCCTAGTTTGATGATATAAAAATATCATCTCTAAATAACATCCCTTTCATCTCATGAGAATATTAAACCACATTTATAAAGCACATCAAAGATCTTGCCAACCTCTATTTAGTTCATAATGTTGTTCAGGAGAAAATGGATATTATATTGCTTTCTACTTCTTTTAAAGGAAAATTATTGTATTGTTATATAAACCTTCCTCTAAATTACATTGCTTCATGGGATGACTTAGGTGTAATCTTTTGTAGGTAGTTTGAGGACAAATCTGATCACATGTCCTTGGTTAAATAACTTACCACCATAAGGAGGGTTCCTCATGAGTTAATGATTGAATTTAACCTTAGATTTTAAAAAATATGGACTAAGATACCTATAATTATTAATACATCCATAGAATATGCCTTTTTATATTATATAAGTGCCCTAAATTCAAACATTAGTGTCATGATACAATCAATGGGTGGTAATACTTTGCTAGATCCATATGAAATAGCATTAAGAGATAAGAATAGTTTATTATAGGCTAAAAAATTGGCACTTAGATATCCTATGCCTTTTTCCATAAAACACATCCAATATCATCCCACTAAGCTCCTTTGATGGCTCCTATTCCATCCCCCCAGGCATAAGTTTCAACGCCTCCTAGCTAATCAAATGAGATTGGAGATCTCAAAGGAATTTTATAGTCCTTTGGGAATAATATTATCCAATTGAAGAGGTATAAATACCAAGAAAATGGGCCTTACCAAGAACCTAATTAGCCTAATTATCAACCTTTTAGAGATAATAGGCCACCTTATCAAGGCTTCAAAGAATAGATACCATATTATCAAGCTCAAGGAGATATCACTCACGTTAATCCATATGAATCAGTGGATATAATGATCCATATTCATCTAAATATATTGTTACTATTCCAACTAAGAATAACATGACGCTGAATTTAGGTTGGTAGCCATCTAATCAAAATGACATACAAAATTAGGTATTAGTTAACCAATCCATGGTGATGCCTCAAATGACTCAAGAAGAGGATTATATTCAAAAGGGATAACATAGTGAGGTTATGACACAATAAGATAAGATTAATCATATACAAGTGCATTTGGATTCCAATTTTGTGAATTGACAAGTTGATGATCATCTAGCCTTGAATCATGTAGGTGATTTTGGTACTTCAAGTAGTGTGGTTGTAACTATGACTAAAGTGAAGACGAGAGTTATTGAAGAGATTAAATAGGTTGTTCATGTTATAAGTACATATCCTAATGTTCCTAATAATGTCAATAATTATTTTTCTACCCCTATACCACATAAAAATTAGAACATAAAGGTTGGTAAGTCTCATCAAGTATCACAAGTTCAGGAATAACCAGTTATACAAAAAGTGTAGCTAAAGGTATGTGAAACTCCTTATAGTATTGTAAATCATATGAAAATTTATAATGTTAGTATGATAATTTGGTATTCCTTATCAATCCCAGGATAAAAGGACATGCTAATACAATAAATTTCAACTTTCAATTTGTCATCAAAACTAGTTGAGAAAGAAAGCATAGTCTTGGCAAATTCAAATCCACCAATAAGATAATAGGTCAAATAAGTAACAAAGGAGGTAAAAATGGGTAATGCTGAGGTAAAATATATAAAAAAACCTCCCTTTTATTTCTTTTTTATTTTTGGTGATATTTTAGTCCACAACAATATGATGGATAGTGGAGTTAGTAGTACTATCAAGCCTAAACAAATTGTAGATAAGCTTGGTTTGGTGTATGAACCAAAATAAAATTTGTATTTAAGATGTATGTATCACCAAAAAATATATTATTCATGATAAATAACCTAAAACTAACATTACATTCTTTACTAAATGTCACTATTTAGTAGGATGTAGTGGTGGTGGATTTGCCTCCTTATTTTGCCATGTGTTTGTCTAGAGACTTCACCTCAAATATTGGTGGATACCTATCATCTTATTGGAAATATTTTATGTTAATAATAATTTATTGGATAAAGGAAAATATCCATTCTAATCCCATTTCACATTTCCACTTGGAACCTTACATGGCAAGTGTTGTAAACACTAATTGTACCATCTCAGATGAGGTTCTAGAAGCTAGTGAAGTGGAAGTTAATTCACATCTCGAGGGGGTTAAATATTTATTCCTTGATGAATGAGAATAAAAATTAAATGAAAATGATACATAAAAATTTATTGAGGAGGAAGTACTTTATGTATATTTCCTTCATGAAAATGATGCAAAAATTCTAGCCATGGTGAAAGAAGATGAGTCTAGTGATGGTCTTTAGAAGTTATACTTTGATGGGTCAAGGAAAAAACATGGTATTTGGGATGGAATTATGTTGATATCACCCAAAAAAACGTATTTTTATTCCATTAAATTTTAGTTTGGACATTCTAACAATGTTACAAAATATGAGGTTTTAGTCCATGGTTTGCAGTGGGTTAAGAAGATTGGAATCAATATTTTATAGGTTTTTAGTGATAGTGAACTTGTATTTCATGAAGTAAGAGGACTTAATTTATGAAAAAAACCTTTATTAGATATTATAAGCATATAATTTAGGAATTAATTGAATATTTTCAAGATTTTGACATTCAGGTAGTGCCAAGAGTAAGGAATAGACATGCAAATAGGTTGGTTGCCATAGGAGCTCAATTCAATATTCTAGCTGATGTAAGGAGTGAGAAAAATCATTCACACAATTTTTTTTGTGAAGCCTTCAATTATAGATAATCATGAGAAATGATAGGTATTTGAGGATGACAACCAAATAATTACATTCTTGTAAGAGGAAACTAAGTTCTCTACTAGTAATCAGTCAAAGTTATTTTAGCAGTATGAGGATTAGATTATGTAATTGAAATCCAACAAGATTCTTAAATGTTTGGTCACTCTTGAGAACATATTTAGTATAGATTATGATATGATGAGAGAGAAGTCCTCATTGTCAACCAAAGAATAACACTATGTTAACATTGAGAAAAAAATGGAAGAAGTCTAAAATTGGGTTAAGTATGTACTTTTTCACAAAAATAATCATTAATTGAGTTATGTAGGAGTTTTTATAATGTATTTTCATGGAAATATAGTTATTTGAAAGGATTTGACCCAAGTTTAGCTCAACACACCATTGATCTAGAGTCTAAAACTAAACCAATTAGATAAAGGCAAAGAACCATAAATATAAAACTTGAGCCTTTGATGATAATTTAGATTTATAAGATCATAAAATCAGCCATCATGTTTCTAATAAAGAACTCAACTTGGGTGGAAAACCTTGTTCTAGTATGGAAGAAGAATGGTGAGATTAGACTTTGTGTTGATTTCTGAGATTTGAATAATGCTTCTCTTAAGGATCATTTTCCATTGCCATCCATGGAGAAAATATTATAGTTGGTTGCATTTAGAGAGGTTTTAATTATTGGATGGGTATAGTGGCTACAATCAGATTTTGTTTAAAGAGGAGGATCAGTTTAAGATAGCCTTCAAGACCAAGTGGGGGACCTTTGCCTATAAAGAGATTCCATTTGGTTTACCTAATGTTTAATAAACCTTTAATAGGTCCATGGATATGTAATTCCAAGGTTTTATTATAGGTTTATGATTGTATATTTAGATGACATAACTATGTTTTCAAAAAGTGCAAGTGAACATATGGTCCATCTCAAAGAAGTGTTTGAAAGATGTAGGCAATTTGGGGTGTCTCTTAACCCCCGAAAATGTGTCTTTTTGGCATATCAAGGTAAGATTCTTAGACATGTGGTTTAAAAACATAGTTTAAGCATTCATACTAAAATTATAGACTCAATTATTTCTCTCTTTACCTAAGAATAAAAAGATATTACAAAACTTCCTAGGAAAAAACAATTTCATAAGGAGATATATTTCAAATTTTGCAACTTTGGCAAATCCACTTACAACCATGCTTAAAAATAATCAAAGTTTCATCTGGTCTAAGGATGGGATGAAGATTTTATAAGAGATAAATAAAGTAATAGCTAATTCTCCTACTCTTATAAATCCTAATTCCTCAAGACTTAATCTTGTATACATATGTTAACGTGGACACCATTTCAAGTATTCTTATGCAACAAAATCAAGAGGATTTGGAGAAGCCAATAGAATTATTTAGTCAAGGCTTGGAGGAATATGATAAAATGTATTATTATTTTTATAAAAATGTCATTTTAGTAATCAGATCTCATAACAAGTTTAGATACTTGTTATCTAACAACATGGTACATCTAATGGTTGCCCATCTAAGTATCAAGGAGTTCTTACTGAATAAGGATATAAATACGAAGAGGTCAGGTTAGATAACAAGAGTTATGGATTATTATGTTGAAATTAAGGTCACTAAATTTATTAGAGGCAAGGTATTATGTGAACATATATCCCAAGACTTCCAAGAGTATAAGGAAGTAGTTTTAGTGCTTAATGATGAAGAAGTTGTAGATGATCATACCTCATCTTCAAACTAGTTTCATGACTTGCTAAGGTGTATTAAATATGGTTTATACCATCATAAATTAAGTGAATTAAGGATAATATATTTTACATTTTAGTCTACTCATTTTCTTCTTGTTGATGGTGTACTTTTCAAGAAAGATATCAATGGTGTGTTATTGAGGTGCATAAAGCCAAACCAAATAGAAAGGTTGCTTGAATATTTCCATGATGGACATGGTGTAGGACATTTATTATAAATAAATACATCCTTGAATATCATGATATGTGGGTAATATGGGCCAATTATATTTAGTGATTGTCATTCTTAGGCTAGGAAATGTAAGCAATGTTCCATGTTTGTAGGAAAAGCAAGACTTGTTGCTTTATCTCTCCAACCAATTTTGGTGGATTAGCCTTTTATCCAATGGTATTTAGAGTTTATTAGCCTTATTAACCCAAATTCAAGATTAGGTAATAATTGGATCCTTACTATCATGGATTACTTCATAAAATGGATAGAGGTAGTAGCTTTGAAGGAAGCAAATGAATCCAATGAACTAGACTTTTATGAAGGTTTGCTTACAAGATTTTGGGTTCCCTCCACCATCATTTCAAAAAATGCCATGGATGTTATGGGAGACGATATTAGTCAATGTCATATTCAACATGGTGTTTACCTTATCACCTCATCAAAATCCTACCCACAAGGTAATGCCCTTGTTGAGTCTACCAATAATAACCTATTGAAGATCATAAGAATTGCTATTGAAGACAATCAGAGATCATGAAATTTGAACTTGAAATCAAATCTATGGGTTGATAGGATCACATACAAAATGTGAATAGCTAACTCATCCTACAAGTTTGTTGGTAAGGAAGTAAGGTTACTGTTGACCAAATTTTTCCCACAGGTAAAATTTTTGTCCCCTTCCTCCCTTGTTGTTCATGCCAGTTATATTTCAAGTTGTTTAAGTTCAACATTATCTATTTCATGGCCTGGTTCAATTTCAAGTTCAGTTTCTTGGTTCAAAGGTTCAATTTCGAGTTTAGTTTTTGGGTTCAATAATGGTTAAACCAAACCTTTGAACTAATTTTTGGTTCAATGGGCTTGGTTCAAGTTTAAAGGGTTCATTGTTAAGTTCAAGTATCTCAATGTAAACACGTTGAACCTTTGTACCGTTGAATAGTTGAACCGAAATTTTTGGTTCAACGGGCTTTGGTTCAAAATACTCGATTCAAAAAAAAAGTTCAATGGAAAGAATCGGTGTGCTTGGTTGAACCTTTGAACCGTTGAACCTTTTTTGGTTCAATGGCTCGGTTCAAAGGTATGCCCCAAGCCGAAGGGCAGTCAAGGTCAAGTAACCTTTGGAGGGTGGACACTTCAAAGACTTTTCAAAGATTTGGGAACAGTTCAATGGGTCAAAGAAATCATCAGATAGAATTTTTGCAGATAATTTATCTGTAGGAATTGCCTACAGACATTTTGTCTACGGAAATACATAGCAAAGTGGCCCAAGAATTAACCCAGGGAAATTGTCCACAGACAACTTGCCCTTGGGAGCCCAGGAGGGCAGTTCAAAGCAATAAAGGGACCCATCAAAGTTCCCCAAAGGGTAGGTGCCCTTATGGGGGACTTCTAACCAAGTCCAAGGACTTTTCAAAGTGACAGGTGCCAGGAAATTTTCAAGACAGATAAGCGCTTGAGAGGATGCCATGTGGACCCGACTGACGTGGCAATGGACCTGATGACATTTTAGCAGGACTCGACGATGTCTCCATGGACGTCAAATTTAGCAGAATGATTTATCCATTAGATCTCAAGTAATGATGCTTGAGAAACCATCAATTTAAAGAGGATGGAATATTCGTTGGTTTTCAAAGCTTGATGGCTAGATGAGCATCAAATTTAGTAGAATAGAATGGCCTTTATTTCCAACTGAGAAAGTATTGCCAAGGAGCCCAAAATGTAGTAACTTGCTGAAATTTTGCCCTTGGGGGGCTGAACAAGACAAATAGAGACAAAAAATTGATAAAAGACAAGAAGACATACATGGAATGAGCAAGCAGTTAAGTCCAAGTGGCACCAATTTGAGAAGTGACTCCAGCAGGTGAAATAGTTCCTTTGAATTGATCATGAGAAGACACAACAGCTAAGTAATGTAACTGGTTTCTTCATATTACATTTAATGGGTGGACAAAACGTGTTTTGACATTAAAAATGTGGACTTTGAGCAGACAAAGCACATGGCTCATTAATGTTTTGAGCAACTTGTGGAAGGGATGCGATGGCCACTTATTAAAGGAATGCCACATGGGCTTCCTTGTTTTCTCATATATATTCGATACTTGTCATTTTTGTAAGGATATTTTCACAATTTTACAAGGCACAACCCTGCTAAAATTACTACGTGAATCTATAAAGACAATTTTTACCTCTTCTTGGATGGATATTCTATGTATGTCCTGAGTGTTTGAGTTGTGTCCAATCATTGTCTTTTGATGCTCTCATAGGTTTAGCACCAACACACCAGTTATCTACAAGGTGCCATTGTCTACAGATGACAAGAGAAGAGTTCCATTGAGAGGTATAGAATAGAGGAAGTCATTTATAGTGTGTATTCCATAGCATCTTGGCGAGTCCCTGTTCCTATGTTTTCATAAGAACCTCCCTGCCATTTTCCTGTAGCCTGGTCTTTTTGCCAAGTCTAAGTGTATGTTTATTGTCTTTGTCTGATTCTAAGAGTGGGTGTGAGAAGGTCATCTTGTTTTGGTGTATCACCTCCTTAGAGTAGTTTGTTTTCATGTATCTTTCTTCCTTTTTCATCCCCCCTAGTTTATATAGCTATATATATATACCTGTATGTATTTGCACTTGCTGAAATAAACATGATACATCAAAGGGAGCTAGCCCTTATCTAGAGACTCTCTCCTCCAGCTTCGCTAGTCGCATAAGAGAGAGGAGAGTTTCCATGTTGCAAGGAGAAGGTAGGAACCTATTTTCCAACCATTGGGTGCACTTTCCTGCATCAACATTTTTGGCATGCTTGGTGGGACCCAATTTGACACTCAGTAAAGTTTTCAGGATTGATGCTGGTCATGATACAACCAATTAAAGTTTTCCAGCATCTGGTGACTCCACTGGTAAGAGCTTCAGTTCTATAATTTCAAGATTAGTTTCTTAATATTCTATGCCTAAAGTCACCACAAGGTCTACTTCTAGAGGGGTTCCTTTTGATTTCGTTGAGTTACCTTTGAACTCTATAAAAAGTCTAAGGTTTTAGAGAACTCATCCTTATCCAACAAATGACCCTCCCAGACCTATTGTAAGGGACACATATGCATCATAGCCACAGTTACAGCCCATCCCAGCCATGGCTTTACCATTCACAGCTTTTTGTGGTTAGAGCCCCTTAAACCTCCCACGCTATGATCCAATTCTGGGAATAGCCTTAAAAAATGTGCCTTCTTTTGATGGTGAAGGGTCCATTACAGCCGTTGAGTACATTAATAATATTTCCAACCTCTACAATATTCACAATGTAACAGAAGAAAATATTGCCATCAGATTGCTAGCATTGTCTTTGAAAGGCAAGGCTCTTGATTGGTATAGGACCTTGCCCATAAATTTAATACATTCTTGGAACAAATTGGGTTTTTAGTTGATAGATCATTTTGGGGAAAAGAGTGATGGCCTCTCACTTGCTGAGTAGTTGACGACCATAAAGAGAGCTCCACACGAGTATATATAGGACTTCAACACGTGATTTCAAAAGACTTGGGATAGAATTCCCATCCTAGTAAGGCTGACTCCCAGCTACGCTTTCTTATACTATTTAAAAGCATTAAACAATGAGATTGTAGTGATGATACAATTTATGGGAGGGCATATACTGCTTGCTACTTCTGACATCACCATAACAGTTGAGAATTTCTTGGTATAAGCTAGAAAGATCGCCCGTAGGCCTCACATGCCACTTTTCCCAAAATTGCTACCCCCAATTCAAACTGTTGCTCCCATAATTGCTCCCCTACCTACCATTGAAAAACTAGCTGCTGTTCCATTAAATGAGCTTCATGAGGTTAAGAGTTTATTGTAGAACATGTCCAATGAACTTGTTGCCATTAAAAGGCAGCAAGCTCAAGGCAATAGACCAAATCAGGGATACCAGAATTATGGTCAAGCCCCTAAACCCCCCTTTAAAAATTATAATCAAGGTCAGGGGAAACTCACTACAACCAATCCATTTCAAAATTATAATACAGCCCCCCCTCATCATCTAAGGTCATGATGCCTATCCAGAATAATCTTGTACAGGAACAACCAAGCTGTTCGACCATGGGATATTGTCAAGAATAGGCTATTCACACAAATGAGATGATGAATTATTTCCAAAATATAGAAAATCAGGCTGATGTTCATTCCCAGTTTTTTTAGGCTCCAACTCAACCTAGCACGAGTAGCAATTAGGCCCAGCTTGATTCTACTCTTATGAATCACCTAGAGGGCGAGTTTTGTGCAATCAATCATGGGGGTGCTATAGACAATCAGGCTAATTATGTTGCAACCAACACAAGATTTAAGAGAAGAGCAGTGGGAGAAGTGCAATCTAGCACTTAGGTGGTAGCAACACCTCCTCCATCACACTCATTTCAAAAGGCCCAAATTTTCAAACAATTGCTTATACCTTCAGTGCCTCATCCTACAGCTTCGATTGGGATCAGCCCAAAAGAAAACATGAAAGAAAGCAGTCCCCAAGTCAATATAGTGGATCAGATGAAGAAGCTAAATATGAATATCTCTTTATGGGATTCATTGTTTCTTCCAGGATAGAAGGATGTGTTGAAAAGGGAGTTACATGAGCTAGACCGACAAGCTACCCCAACAAGCGCTGATAAATGTCATGATGACAAATGGGTAACCTTCCACTTTAGGTCAGGTAAATAAAGAAGAAAAGATTCCCCCTTTCTATGTATCTTTGGTCATAGGATATTTCTTGGTACACAACTGCATAATTGACAGTGGGGACAGCACTTCAGAGATGCCCAAGTGCATTACTGATAAGATGGGATTGAAGTATGAAGAAATGAACAAAGGAGTCCTACAGTTAGATGGGATGCCTACAAAAATAGTTGGAATTTTAAAGGGTTTAAGCTTGACATTGCACACTTGCCCAACCTTTTCAATCCCCCATGATATAGTGGTAGTAGATGTTCCTCCGTATTTCACAATATGCTTGTCCAGGGACTTCACGTCAAAGATAGGTGGCTATCTAGCAGTGAATTGGTCATACCTAGTTTTTAGAACCAAGTATGGGACCAAGGTAAAAATTGAATCTAAGCCACTCTACAAGGATCATCTAGAGCCATATTTTCCCAAGGCAGTGAATGTCAATTACACTATTATCAACCTAGAAGAATCCTAGACAGACCAATCTCCATCCTCTACTCTTGAAGGAGTCACAGACTTACTCTTGGATGAGTGGGGAAATGATAACTTTGAGCATGATCCTTATAAGTTTATTGAGGAGGCAGACCTTGGACTCTATTTCTTGCATGAGGAAAGTGGCTTCATGCCCAATTTAATGAAGGCCAGCTAGGACGACCTTGGTCTATGGCAGCTATATTTTGATGGTTTTAGAAGTAAGCTAGATGTTGGTGGTGGGGCGATGTTGGTTTCCCCTTCAAAAGAAAGGTACTTTTCAGATTTTTTTTTCCAATTCTCTTGCATGAGTAATGTTGCATAATATGAGTCTTTGATCCATGGGCTTGAATGGGCAAGAAAAAGAGGGATTAAGGAGTTCCAGGTCTTGGGAGACAACGAGCTGATTGTAAATTAGGTGAATGGCTGAAATCTAACAAAGAAATCCTTGCTAAAGTATTACAAACATAGGGTCTGGGACTTGATGGAAGATTTCCTTGCCTTCAACATTGCCTCAATTCCTAGGGAAAATAACAATCAAGCTGACAGGCTAGCAACAATTGGTGCTCAGTTTGATGTTTCAAGGGAAATAAGTTGAGATTGTGGTTTGTGCCATTTGAAAGTGGTAGTTCGACCCTCTGTCCTAAACAACATTGCAAATTGGAAAGTTCTTGAAAGTGACCAGTAGATAGCTTTCTTCCTTTAGTAACAAGCTAAGTGCACAATACTCAACCAGGCAAAATTGTGACAGCAATATGGCAATCAGATTGTTCAATTGAAGAACAATAAACTCTCTAAATGTCTAGTCACACTTGAAAGCATTTTCAACAGAGATGACCAATTGAGAAATGACAAGGCATGCATCACTACCAAAGAGGAGAATTACAAAAGGGTCAAAATTTTCAAGGATAAGCTGCTTGTGCTTGGTAACATCTACATTTTTTAAGAAAGGCGAGCTTTCATTCTACTTTGTCAAGAATTTGCTGATGTGTTTGTGTGGGATTACAGTGACTTATAGGGCTTCGACCCAAGGCTTGCCCAGCACACCATTAAATTAAAAGAAGGCACCAGGCCAGTCACACAAAAGCAAAGGCCTGTCAATCCTACAATTGAGCCCCTCATGTAGAGGGAATTGGCAAAATTAATTGAGTCCAAAATTATATTTCCAATCAAACATTCCTCATGGCTGGCCAACCTTGTTCTTGTTAGAAAGAAAAATGGGGAGATCAGGCTATGTGTCGACTTCAGAGACCTTAATAAAGTCTCTTTAAAAGATCATTATCCCCTCTCGAGCATGGAGTGGATCCTTCAAAAAGTAATTGGTAGCGAGTGTTTCTCCCTCCTGGATGGTTGTTCAGGGTATAATCAGATTCTGGTGCAAGGCTGTGACTAGTACAAAACAACCTTCACCACCAAATGGGGAATGTTTGCCTACAAGAAGATGCCATTTGGGCTATCTAATGTTGTTTTTACCTTTTAGCAAGCCATGGACATGGATTTTGGTGGCTTAATAAATAACAACGTGCTGGTATACCTTGAAGATATAACGGTATTCTCCAAAGAAGTGAGCCAGCACATAGAACACCCCAGGCAGATTTTTGAGAGGTACAGGGAATTTGGCATCTCTCTTAATCCAAAGAAATGTGTGTTTTCTATTCATGAGGGGAAAATTCTTGGCCACATTGTGTCTAAGGAGGACTTTTCCATTGACCCCAAGAGAGTTCGCTTCATTCTGGAGATATCCATACCAAAGCACAAGAAAGGCTTGCAGAATTTCTTTGGTAGGATAAATTTTATTCAGAGATTCATTTCAAATTTCACTGAGATAGTTAAGCCCCTGACCTCTATGCTGAGGAAAGGTGAAGAATTCAAGTAGACAACACAAAGAAAAGATAGCTTTGAAGCCATCAAGTAGGCTTTAGCCCAGACACCCACTCTGATCACCCCAACTTTAGTAAAGACTTCAACCTCTATACATTCAATAATTAAGAAGTGATATCCACCATGCTTACCCAAGCAAATGGCGATGACCTTGATCAGCCACTTGCCTTCTTCAGCCAAGGGTTAGAGGACTTCAAAGTTAGGTACATGTATGTAGAAAAGCAAGTCCTGGTAGTAGTGTAGAGCCTGAAGAAATTTAGGTATATGTTGTCTAACAGTAGGATTCACCTTATGGTCCCACATCCTATCATCAAGGATTTATTGACCAATTGAGATTTAAGCGAGAAAAGGGTAGGGTGGATTACCAAAGTGATGGAGTATGATGTAGACATCAAAATCACCAAGCTAGTGAGGGGTAGAGGCTTGTGCGAATAGCTGGCTGTGGATTTCAAACAAAAAAGAAAAGACAGCTTGTTGATCCATGATGCAACCACTGTAGAAGAAATAGCTAACATAAAGGATTGGACGTTGGACATGAGGCATTTCCTTCTCACGGGTGAGTGTCCATAATGTCTTGATAAGACCAGAAGAAGGTATTTTAAACTCCAATCCCTTCCTTATGTTCTGGTTGATGAAGTATTATTTAGGAAGGATCTCTTTAGGGTTCTTCTAAGATGCATTGACCCCAATTAGGCTGATAAGGTACTGGCTGAGTTTCATGATGGGCCAGCAGGTGGTCATTTCACTCCTAGAGCTACTATAGCAAGGTTAATGAGAGCTTGCTATTTCTGGCCTACTCTTTTTAAGGATACCAATGCCTAGGTAAGAAAGTGCCAAAAGTGTGCACTTTTTGATGAAAAATAATGATTGTCTGCCATGCCTCTACAACCTATTCAGGTGGAATAGCCATTCATGTAATGGGGCCTAGACTTCATAGGAATGATCAATCCTCCTTCCAGTGCTGGACACAAGTTGGTTATGACTACCATGGACTATTTCAAAAGGAGGGTGGAAGCTATTGCTCTAAAAGAGGTGAATGAAAGCACAGTCTTGGAATTCTATGAGGACCTGGTAACACGATTTGGGGTCCCAGCCACCATAATCTCAGATAACACCTTGGCTTTCCTAGGGACCAAAATAAGTGAATGGGAGCTAAGGTATGGTATATATCTTAGCACTTCATCAAATTATTACCCATAGGCAAATGGGCTGGCCCAGTCCACCAATAAAAATTTGATCAGGATTATAAAGAGGACCATGGAAGAAAATTAGAAGACTTGGCATGCTAAGTTGAAGACAGCTCTATGGGCTGATCAAATCACTCTGAAGAGAGAAATCAAAAACTCTCCATATACGCTTGTATATGGAAGGGAAGTTAGGCTTCCCATCTCACTCAAATTGCCAGCACTGGACCTCACTCATCAGCGACAATTAGAAGAAGGAAGTAACATGGAGGTCAGGTTGTGCGAGCTAATGGAGCTCCAAGAGGTAAGGAATCAGGCTATGGCTTCTATAACTAGTCACCAATAATAAGTAAAAAGGCACTTCAACAAGAAATCCTTGCCAAAAGATTTTGCTGAAGGAGACATTGTCTTAAAGTGGGACGAAGATCAAGCCAAGCCTATAAAACATACAAAATTTGACGCCTTATGGAGTGGTCCTTACATAATTACTCAGTGCAAGTAGCATAACACGTTCCAACTCTATAAATTGGATGGTGGAGAATTGCATATCCCAGTTAATGGGATACATCTAAAGCATTGCCACTGAGTCTCTTTTCATTTGTACATATTTTCCCTTGTTTTCTTTCATGTTTTCCCTAGGTGTTGTTGCACAAGTAATAGTTTTCTTAGTCTTGTGTGTGCTTTCATTTCCTTGGAGGTAATCTATGTGGCTGGTTCTAAGTTTTGTCAAAGCTCTTGCTGGTTTTCAAAGTTATCATCTGACTCCATGCCCAATAGATTGAAAGGCAACTAGTCTCTAAGCATAGTAGGCATGATTCCCCTAGGAGTCGCCAATTTGTTGACCAAATTTTGCCCACAGGTAAAATTTTGGTCCACTTCCTCCCTTACTATTCATGCCAGTTATATTTTAGGTTGTTCAGGTTCAACATTCTCTATTTCATGGCCTGGTTCAATTTTGAGTTCAGTTTCTTAGTTCAAAGGTTCAATTTCGAGTTCGATTTCTGGGTTCAATAATGGTTGAACCAAATTGTTGAACCAATTTTTGGTTCAACAGGCTTGGTTCAAGTTCAAAGGGTTCATTGTTCGGTGCAAGTATCTCAATGTAAACACATTGAACCTTCATACCATTGAACTGTTGAACCAAAATTTTTGGTTCAATGGGCTTTGGTTCAAAATACTCGGTTCAACAGAAAAGTTCAATGGAAAGAATCGACGCGCTTGGTTGAACCTTTGAACCATTGAACATTTTTTGGTTCAATGGCCCGGTTCAAAGGTATGCCCCAAGCTGAAGGGCAGTCAATGGTCAAGTACCCTTTGGAGGGTGGACACTTCAAAGACTTTTCAAAGATTTGGGCATAGTTCAATTGGTTGAAAGAATCATCAAACATAATTTCTGTAGACAATTTATCTGCGGGAATTGCCCACCAACATTTTTTCCATGAAAATACATAACAAAGTGGCCCAAGAATTAACTTGGGGAAATTGTCCATAGATAATTTACCCATGGGAGCCTGAGAGGGCAGTTCAAAGCAATAAAGGTACCTGTCAAAGTTCCCTGAAGGGTAGGTGCCCTTGCGGGGGACTTCTAGCTGAGTCTAAGGACTTTTCAAAGGAACAGGTGCTGGGAAATTTTCAAGACAGAGAAGTGTCGGAGAGGATGCCATGTGGACCTGACTGATGTGGCAATGGACCCGATGACATTTTAGTAGGACCCGATGATGTCCCAGTGGATGTCAAATTTAGCAAAATGGTTTAGCTGTTGGATCTCAAGCAATGATGCTCGAGAATCCATCAATTTCAAGAGGATGAAATATCTGTTGGTTTTCAAAGCTTGACAGCTGGATGAGCATCAAATTTAGTAGAATAGAATGGCCTTTGTTTCCAACTGAGAAAATATTGCCAAGGAGCCTAGAATGCAGCAACCTACTGAAAGTTCACCCCTGGGGGGCCGAACAAGCCAAACAGAGACAAAAAATTGATAAAAGATAAGAAGACATACACGGAATGAGTAAGCAATTAAGTCCAAGTGGCACCAATTTGAGAAGTGAGTCTAGCAGGTGAAATAGTTCCTTCGAATTGATCATGAGAAGACGCAACAACCAAGTAATGTAACTAGTTTCTTCATTTTACATTTAATGGGTGGACAAATCGTGTTTTGACATTAAAAATGTAGACTTCGAGTAGACAAAGCACATGGCTCATTAATGTTTTGAGCAACTTGTTGAAGGGATGTGATGGCCACTTGTTGAAGGAACACCACATGGGCTTCCTCATTTTCTCATATATATTTGATACTTGTCATTTTTGTAAGGATCTTTTCACTATTTTACAAGGCATAACCCTGCTGAAATTTCTACTTGAATCTATAAAGATAGTTTTTACCTCTTCTTGGATGGATATTCTATGTATGTCCTCAGTGTTTGAGTTGTGTCCAGTCATTGTCTTTTGATGCTCTCATAAATTCAACACCAACACACTAGTTATCTACAAGGTGCCATTGTCTTCAGCTGATAGGCGAAGAGTTCCGTTTGGAGGTATAGAATAGAGGAAGTCATTTACAGTGTGTATTCCACAGCATCTTGGTGAGTCCCTGTTCTTATGTTTTCATAAGAACCTCCCTACCATTTTCCTATAGCCTAGTCTTTCTACCAAGTCTAAGTGTATGTTTGTTGTCTTTGTCTAATTCTGAGAGTGGGTGTGAGAAGGTCATATTGTTTTGGTGTATCACCTCCTTAGAGTAGTTTGTTTTCCTGTATCTTTGTTCCCTTTTCATCCCCCCTAATTTATATAGCTATATATATATATATACCTGTATGTATTTGCACTTGTTGAAACAAACATGATACATCAAAGGGAGCTAGCCCTTATCTAGAGACTCTCTCCTCTAGCTTTGCCGGTCCTACAAGCGAGAGGAGAGTTTCCATGTTGCGAGGAGAAGGCAGGAACTTGTTTTCCTGCCACTGGGTGCACTTTCCTATGTCAACAGTTTTGGCATGCTGGGTGGGACCCAATTTGACACTTAGTAAAGTTTTCAAGATTGATGCTGGTCCTGATACAACCAATTAAAGTTTTCTAGCATCTGCCAGCTCCACTAGTAAGACCTTTAGTTCTATAATTTCAAGACCAGTTTCTTAATCTTCTATGCCTAAAGTCACCACAAGGTCTACTTCTAGAGGGGTTCCTTTTGATTTCATTAAGTTACCTTTGAACTCTGCAAAAAGGCTAAGGTTTGAGAGAACTCATCCTTATCCAAAAAATGACCCTCCTAGACCTGTTGTAAGGGACACATACGCAACATAGCTGTAGTTACAGCCCATCCCAGCCATGGCTTTGCCATTCATAGATTTTTGTGGTCAGAGCCCCTTAAACCTCCCATGCTATGATCTAATTCTGGGAACAGCCTTAAAAAATGTGCCTTCTTTTGATGGTGAAGGGTCCATTACAACCATTGAGCACTTTAGGAATATTTCCAACCTCTGCAATATTCACAATGTAATAGAAGAAAATATTGCCATCAGATTGATAGCATTGTCTTTGAAAGGCAAGGCTCTTGATTGGTACGGGACCTTGCCCATAAATTCAATACATTCTTGGAATGAATTGGGTTTTCAGTTGACATATCATTTTGGGGAAAAGAATGATGACCTCTCACTTGCTAAGTAGCTGACGACCATAAAGAGAGCTCCACATGAGTATATGTTGGACTTCAACATGCAATTTCAAAAGACTTGGGATAGAATTCCCATCCTGGTAAGGCCAACTCCCTGCTACACTTTCTTATACTATTTGAAAGCATTAAATAGTGACATTGTAGTGATGATACAATCTATGGGAGGGCATATACTACTTGGTACTTATGACATCACCATAACAACTGAGAATTGCTTGGTACAAGATAGAAAGATCACCCCTAGGCCTCACATGCCGCTTTTCCTAGAATTGCTGCCCCCAATTCAAACTGTTGCTCCCACAATTGCTCCCCTACGTACCATTGAAAAACTAGCTATTGTTCCATCAAATGAGCTTCATGAGGTTAAGAGTCTGTTGTAGAACATGTCCAATGAACTTGTTGCCATTAAAAGGTAGGAAGCTCAAGGCAATAGACCAAATCAGGGATACCAGAATTATGGTCAAGCCCCTAGATCCCCCTTTCAAAATTATAATCAAGGTCAGGGGTAGCTCACTACAACCAGGCCATTTAAAAATTACAATATAGGCCCCCCTCATCATTTAAGGTCATGATGCCTATCCATAATAATCTTTTATAGGAACATCCAAGCTGTTTGACCATGGGATATGGTCAAGAACAAGTTGTTCATACAAATGAGATGATGAATTATTTCCAAAATATATAAAATTAGGCTGCCACTCATTCCCAATTTTTTGAGGCTCCAACTCAACCCAACACAAGTAGCAATCAGGCCCAGCTAGATTCTACTCTTATGAATCACCTAGAGGGTGAGTTTTTTGTAATCAATCATGGGGGCGCTATAGATAATTAGGCTGATTGTGTTACAGCCAACTCAAGATTTAAGAGAAGAGTAGTGGGAGAGGTAGAGGCTACCACTCAGGTGGCAGTAGCACCTCCTCCATCACACTCATTTCAAAAGGCCCAAATTTTCAAATAGCTGCTTGTACCTTCAACACCTCAGCCTACAGCTCCAGTTGGGATCAACCCAAAATAAAACATGAAGGGAAGTAGTCCCCAAGTCAATATAGTGGATCAGATGAAGAAGCTAAATATGAATATCTCTTTATGGGATTCATTGTCTCTTCTAGTCCAGAAGGACGTGTTGAAAAGGGAATTGCATGAGCTGGACCGATAAGCTACCCCAACAAGCACTGATAATGTCATGATGACAAATGGGCAACCTTCCACTTTAGGTCAGGTAAAGAAAGAAGAAACGATTCCCCCTTTCTATGTATCTTTGGTCATAGGAGATTTCTTGGTACATAACTAAATAATTGACAGTGGGGCTAGCACCTCAGTGATGCCCAAGTGCATTACTAATAAGATGGGATTAAAGTATGAAGAAATGAACAAAGGAGTCCTACAGCTAGATGGGATGCCTACAAAAATAGTTAGAATTTTGAAGGGTTTAAGCTTGATGTTGCATGCTTGCCCAACCTTTTCAATCCCCCATGATATAGTGGTAGCGGATGTTCCTCTATATTTCACAATTTACTTGTCCAGGGACTTCACGTCAAAGATAGGTGGCTATCTAGCAGTGAATTGGTCATACCTAGTCTTTAGAACCAAGTATGAGACCAAGGTAAAAATTGAATTTGAGCCACTCTACAAGGATCATCTAGAGCCATATTCAACCAAGGCAGCAAGTGTTAGTTACACTATTATCGACCTAGAAGAATCCCAGGCAGACCAATCACCATCCTCTGCTCTTGAAGGAGTCACAGACTTACTCTTAGATGAGTGGGGAAATGATAACTTTGAGCATGATCCTTATAAGTTTATTGAGGAGGCAGACCTTGGAGTCTATTGCTTGCATGAGGAAAGCACCTTCATGCCCAATTTAATGAAGGCCAGCCAGGACAACCTTGGTCTATGGCAGCTATATTTTGATGGTTCCAGAAGTAAGTTGGGTGTTGGTGGTGGGGTGATGTTGGTTTCCCCTTCAAAAGAAAGGTTCTTTTCATCTTTCCATTTCCAATTCTCTTGCATGAGTAATGTTTCAAAATATGAGTCTTTGATTTATGGGCTTGAATGGGCAAGAAAAAGAAGGATTAAGGAGTTGCAAGTCTTGGGAGACAACAAGTTGATTATAAATGAGGTGAAAGGATAAAATCTAACAAAGAAATCCTTGCTAAAGTCTTACAAGCATAGGTTTTGGGACTTGATGGAAGATTCCTTGCCTTCAACATTGTCTCGATTCCCAAGGAGTAGAATAAATAAGCTAACATGCCTATAGCAATTGGTGCTCAGTTTGATGTTTTAAGGGAAATAAGCTGAGATTGTGGTTCATGGCATTTGAAAGTGGTAGTTCAACCCTCTGTCCCAGAAAACATTACAAATTGGCAAGTTTTTGAAAGTGACCAACAGATAGCTTTCTTCCTTGAGGAAGAAGCTGAGTTCACAATACACAACTAGGTGAAATTGCAGTAGCAATATGGCAATCAGATTGTTCAGTTGAAGAAAAATAAACTCCCTAAAGGTCTGGTCACGCTTGAAAGCATTTTCAATGGAGATGACCAATTGAGAAATGACAAGGCATACATCACTACCAAAGAGGAGAATTACGAAAGGGTTGAAATTTTTAAGGATAAGCTGCTTGCACTTGGTAAGGTCTGCATGTTTCAAGAAAGGTGAGCTTTCATTCTACTGTGTCAAGAATTCATTGATGTGTTTGCATGGGACTATAACAACTTGAAGGGCTTTGACCCAAGGCTTGCCTAGCACACCATTGAATTAGAAGAAGGCACCATGCTAGTCACACAAAAGTAAAGGCTTGTCAATCCTATAATTGAGCCCCTCATGCAGAGGGAATTGGCCAAATTAATTACGTCCAGAATTATATTTCCAATCAAACATTCCTCATGGCTGGCCAACCTTGTTCCTGTTAGAAATAAAAATGGGGAGATCAGGATATGTGTCGACTTCAAAGACCTTAATAAATTCTCTTTAAAATATCATTATCCCCTCCTGAGCATGGAGTGGATCCTTTAGAAAGTAACTGGTAGTGAGCATTTCTCCCTCCTGGATGGCTATTTAGGGTATAATTAGATTCTGGTGCAAGGCTATGACCAGTACAAAATAGCTTTCACCACCAAATGGGGAACGTTTGCCTACAAGAAGATGTCGTTAGGGCTATCTAATGCTAGTGCTACCTTTCAGCGAGCCATGGACATGGGTTTTGGTGGCTTAATAAATAGCAATGTGATGGTATACCTTGATGATATAACTTTATTCTCTAAGAAAGCAAGCAACACATAGAACAACTCAGGTAGATTTTTGAGAGGTGTAAGGAATTTGGCACCTCTCTTATTCCAAAGAAATGTGTGTTTGTTGTTCATGAGGGGAAACTTCTTGGCCACATCATGTCCAAGGAGGGCTTGTCTATTGACCCCAAAAGAGTTCACTCCATTTTGGAGATGTCCTTACCAAAGCACAAGAAAGGCCTGTAGAGTTTCTTTGGTAGGATAAATTTTATTGGGAGATTCATTCTAAATTTTGTTGAGATAGTTAAGCCCCTGACCTCTAGGTTGAGGAAAAGTGAAGAATTCAAGTAGACAACGTAAAGAAAAGACAACTTTGAAGCCATCAAGCAAGCTTTAGCCCAGGCACCCACTCTGATCAGCCCCAACTTTAGTAAAGACTTCAACCTCTATACATTCAACAATGAAGAAGTGATATCCACCATGCTTACCCAATAAAATGGTGATGACCTCGAGTAGCCACTCACCTTCTTTAGCCAAGGGTTAGAGGACTTCAAAGTTAGGTACACGTATGTAGAAAAGCAAGTCTTGGTAGTAGTGCAGAGCCTAAATAAATTTAGGTATATGTCGTCTAAAAAAAGGATTCACCTTATGGTCCCACATCCTAGCGTCAAGGATTTCTTGACCAATTGATATTTAAGTGAGAAAAGGGTAGGGTGGATTACCAAAGTGATGGAGTATGACGTAGACATTAAAATCACCAAGCTGGTGAGGGATAGAGGCCTGTGCGAATAGCTGGCTACAGATTTCAAACAAAAAAGAAAAGATAGCTTACTAATCCATGATGTAGCCACTGTAAAAGAACCAGTTGTCATAAAGGATTGGACATTGGACATGAGGCATTTCCTTCTCACGGGTAAGTGTCCACAGGGTCTTGATAAGACTGGAAGAAGGTATTTTAAACTCCAATCCCTTCCTTATGTTTTGGTTGATGAAGTATTATTTAGGAAGGATCTCTCTGGGGTTCTTCTAAGATGCATTGACCCCAATTAGGATGATAAGGTACTGGCTGAGTTTTATGATGGTCCAGTAGGTGGGCATTTCGCTCTTAAAGCTACTGTAGCAAGGATAATCAGAACTGGCTATTTCTGGCCTACTCTTTTTAAGGATACCCATGCCTGGGTAAGAAAGTTCCAAAAGTGTGCAATTTTTGACAAAAAACAACAATTGGCTGCCATGCCTCTACAACCTATTCAGGTGGAACAACCATTCATGTAGTGGGGTTTGGACTTCACAGGAATGATCAATCCTCCTTCCAGTGCTAGACACAAGTGGGTTCTATCTACCATGGACTATTTCACAAGGTGGGTGGAAGCTGTTGCTCTAAAAGAGGTGAATGAAAGTATAGTCCTGGAATTCTATGAGGACCTAGTAACACGATTTGGGGTCCCAGCCACTATAATCTCATATAACACCTTGGCTTTCCTAGGGACCAGAACAAGTGAATGGGTGCTAAGGTATGGTATATATCTCAGCACTTCATCAAATTATTACCTGTAGGGACATGGGCTGGCGGAGTCCACCAATAAAAATTTGATTAGGATTATAAAGAGGACCATGGAAGAAAATCAGAAGACTTGGCATGCCAAGTAGAAGAGAGCTCTATGGGCTGATCGAATCACTCTAAAGAGAGCAATTGGAAACTCTCCATATACACTTGTATATGGAAGGGAAGCTAGGCTTCCCATCTCACTCGAATTGCCAGCATTGGACCTCGCTCATCAGCTACAATTAGAAGAAGGAAGTAACATGGAGGTCAGGTTGTGCAAGCTAATGGAGCTCCAAGAGGTAAGGAATCAGGCTATGGCTTCTATGACCAGTCACCAACAATAAGTAAAAAGGCACTTCGACAAGAAATATTTGCCAAAATATTTTACTGAAGGAGACATTGTCTTAAAGTGGGATGAAGATCGAGCCAAGCTTGGAAAACATGCAAAATTTGATGCCTTATGGAGTGGTCTTTACATAATTACTCAGTTCAAGTAGCATAACACATTCCAACTCTACAAGTTGGATGGTAAAGAATTGTGTATCCTAGTTAATGGGATACATCTAAAGCATTGCCACTGAGTCTCTTTTTAGTTGTACATATTTTCCCTTGTTTTCTTTCTTATTTTCCCTAGGTGCTATTGCACAAGTAATAGTTTTCTTAGTCTTGTGTGTGCTTTCATTTCCTTGGAGGTAATCTGTGTGGATGGTTCTAAGTTTTGTCAGTGCTCTTGCTTTTTTTCAAAGTTATCATCTAACTCCATGCCCAATGGATTGCAAGGCAACTAGTCTCTAAGCATAGTAGGCATGCTTCCCCTGGGAGTCGCTAATTTGTTGACCAAAATTTGTCCACAGGTAAAATTTTGGTGCCCTTCCTCCCTTGCTGTTCATGCCAGTTATATTTCAGGTTGTTCAAGTTCAACATTCTCTATTTCATGCCCTGGTTCAATTTTGAGTTTAATTTCTTGGTTCAAAGGTTTAATTTCGAGTTCAATTTATGGGTTCAATAATGGTTGAACCAAATCGTTGAACCAATTTTTGGTTCAACAGGCTTGGTTCAAGTATCTCAATGTAAACACATTGAACCTTCGTATCGTTGAACTATTGAACCAAAATTTTTGGTTCAATGGGCTTTGGTTCAAAATACTCAGTTCAACAGAAAAGTTCAATGGAAAGAATCGGCGTGCTTGTTTGAACCTTTGAACCATTAAAACTTTTTTGGTTCAACGGCCCAGTTCAAAGGTATGCCCCAAGCCGAAGGGCAGTCAATGGTTAAGTACCATTTGGAGGGGGGACACTTCAAAGACTTTTCAAAGATTTGGGCATAGTTTAATTGGTCGAAGGAATCATCAAACATAATTTCCGTAGATAATTTGTCTACGAGAATTGCCCACAGACATTTTGTCCACAAAAATGCATAGCAAAGTGGCCCAAGAATTAACATGGGGAAATTGTCCACAGATAATTTGCTCGTGGGAGCCCAAGAGGGCAGCTCAAAGCAATAAAGGTACCTGCCAAAGTTCCTTGAAGGGTAGGTGCCCTTACAAGGGACTTCTAGCCGAGTCTAAGGACTTTTCAAAGGGACAGGTGCTGGGAAATTTTCAAGACAGAGAAGTGCCTGAGAGGATGCCACGTGGACCCGACTGCCGTGGCAATGGACCTGATGACATTTTAGCAGGACCCGACGACGTCCCGATGGACGTCAAATTTAGTAGAACGGTTTAGCCATTGGATCTCAAGTAATGATGCTCAAGAAGCTATCAATTTCAAGAGGATGGAATATTTGTTGGTTTTCAAAGCTTGACGGCCAGATGAGCATCAAATTTAGAAAAATAGAATGGCCTTTGTTTCCAATTAAGAAAGTATTACTAAGGAGCAAAAAATGCAGCAACCTACTAAAAGTTTGCCCTTGGGGGGCCGAACAAGCCAGATAGAGACAAAAACTTGATAAAAGACAAGAAGACATACATGGAATGAGCAAGCAGTTAAGTCCAAGTGGCACCAATTTGAGAAGTGACTCCAGTAGGTGAAATAGTTCCTTCGAATTGATCATGAGAAGATGCAACAGCTAAGTAATGTAACCAGTTTCTTCATTTTACATTTAATGGGTGGACAAATTGCATTTTGACATTAAAAATGTAGACTTCGAGCAGATAAAGTACATGGCTCATTAATGTTTTGAGCAACTTGTTAAAGGGACATGATGGCCACTTGTTGAAGGAATGCCACGTGGGCTTCCTCATTTTCTCATATATATTCAATACTTGTCATTTTTGTAAGGATCTTTTCACAATTTTACAAGGTGCAACCCTACTAAAATTTCTAATTGAATCTATAAAGATAGTTTTTACCTCTTCTTGGATGGATATTTTGTGTATGTCTTGAGTGTTTGAGTTGTGTCCAGTCATTGTCTTTTGTTGCTCTCACAGGTTTAGCATCAACACACCAGTTATCTACACGGCTCCATTGTCTGCAGCTGACAAGAGAAGAGTTCCATTTGGAGGTATAGAATAGAGGAAGTCATTTACAGTGTGTATTCCACAACATCCTGGTGAGTCCCTATTCCTGTGTTTTCATAAGAACCTCCCTGCCATTTTCCTGTAGCCTAGTCTTTTTTCCAAGTCTGAGTGTATGTTTGTTATCTTTGTCTAATTCTGAGAGTGGGTGTGAGAAGGTCATCTTGTTTTGGTGTATTACCTCCTTAGAATAGTTTGTTTTCCTATATCTTTCTTCCCTTTTCATCCCCCCAGTTTATACAGCTATATATATATGTGTATATATATATATATATATATATATATACCTATATGTATTTTTACTTGCTAAAAAAAACATGATACATCAAAGGGAGATAGCCCTTATGTAGAGACTCTCTCCTCTAGCTTCGCCGGTCCCATAGGCGAGAGGAGAGTTTCCATGTTGCGAGGAGAAGGCAGGAACCTATTTTCCTACCATTGGGTGAACTTTCTTGCGTCAACAATTACCCATTTATCTTGATTTTCCTACTTTAGAACTAATGCACCAGCTTGAGTTGTTGGAGAGTGAACAAATTTAGGTAAGTTATGTTGAGCTTATGGATATAGAAGAGATTAGAAAATAGTCCATTTTATCCATGGAAATTCACTAAGTACAAGTGAATATAACCTTTGACAAAGGAGCTTCTTCATGGAATTTTAAAGAGGGAAAATTGGTTCCAAAGTGGAATGAGGCTAGAGCTCAACCAAGAAGGCATACCAAGTTTGAATCATTTTGGAGTGGTCCATACACAATATACATCTCGAAATCCCAAAATGCTTTTCAACTTGTAAATATGAATGGTGAGGAGATTCTAATCCAAGTTAATGGGATTCATCTCAAACATTTCTATTGAGAGATAATTCCTTTGTACATAGTTAGATTATTTTTTTCCCTTCAAGTGTTATCCTAACACATTAGTTTGATTATGTTTTGTTTCAAATAAGTGTTTTTCTTAAAAATTCACCTTGTTAGTTATTTTCCCTTATTTTATGTGTTTTATTTCATTGTTTTAGAGGAGAAACGTTGTCTTGCTTCAATTCAAGATTCTTTTAATCATGGATTATATTTTTTAATGTTCATTTTAGAATTTAAGATGGTCTTATGAGTCTAAAAGATATGTAAATGGTCTAGTTATTAAGCATAATAGGCATGCTTCCTAGTTAAGTCACCAAAATGTTGATAATTTTGACCTCACAGGTCAAATTGTCACCCCTACCACTTGAAAATTTGCTTATCATGTTCTTTTCCATGTTAATTGGTATGTTGGTCTTGTAATGTCCTTGAAATGGTCATCCAAAACCCTATTTATTAGAGTTTAAGGTAGATTTTATGAAATTAAGGTTTTGATCATCATGACCATGTGTTTGTTTAGCCACTTTTTGACCAATTTTAGGTTGTTTCAAGAGATGAAAAAAGTTTAGAATATCCTAAAATCCTTACGTCTTGTTTCAAAGTCATCTCATTTATAATTAAATAGACTGGTTGGTGATAAGTTTAAATAATATCATGACCTAGTTTACTACATTTTGGGTTACTTTATGGATTCTAGAGTAGGTTTTTCATGCAAATTATAGTCTAATATTAGTAAAAGGACATGGGGTACATGGTCAATAATGAAAAGCTACAATGGATATATATTTTTAGTAGTTTCATCAAGCTTCTCAAATGATTTTAGCAATTTTAGTGGTAAAAAGGCCTATATTGAGGATATCCATATAGTTATCCAAGGTAAAATTGACCTTTAGGCATATTAAGGACATAATTGTCCATGTAAAAGTTAAATCAATGGTTTAGAGTAAGTTATATGTGTTATAATGAATAAAACTACCTTATCTCCCATAATAACCTCTTTGGTAGCTCTAGGAAGGCCATCAATTTTTGTTCAGTATAGATAGGAGAGAAAGTTTCAAGTATAAATGTCTTGGGAAATGATAAGGACCCTAATGAAATTTAAGTTAATATCATTAGTTTTCATATTCATTCCCCCATCTTTATGAATAATTACTAAGAATGTAGGGGGTCTAAATGGCCTATTCATCTAGATAGTGTCCAATTTTGTCACTTTTACTTCACCTCAGAGCTCAATGGGGAAGAATGGTTATAGTGAGGTTATTTTAGGGTTAAATAATACTTATTCCATGTGGATTCATCATTTAACTCCTTCTAAGAAGGTACACATGACACATAATCAATTTCCTATAGTGTCCTTATAAATGGTCTATTTGATTAGTTTTGGAGCATGATTTGAGTATTCAAGCAAGTGTTTTCATCTTCAAGGGTTCCAAAGTTAATTTATGAGTCATTTCACACCTCATTCATCCAAGAAAAATTTAATATATCTCTATCTTAATTATAATCTCTTTTGAGATGGTTTTGGTGAGATAATCTCTTTAACAAGGTAAAACTATAGTTAATGAGTTACTAGTGTTTGAAAAGTATCTCAATTAGGTCAGTATGATAATATCAATAATATTAATTATATAGGTCTACTTAAAACATTTAATTTAGTTAAATGAGGTTCAATAAACCATACTCTCTTAAGTTACAAAAAAGCATGTAGAGGTCTAGTAACATAACTTTATCTTCAAACTTTGGTGAGCAAGTTAAGAGGAATATCATGACAAGTGACATGAATAAAGGAGTCACAATGGTTATGATATTTATTTAAGCACATGAGATTATTTCATTACACTCTTTAGAAGTCTTAAAATGTCTAATGACACTCATAAGGATAAAAAAACCCAAAAAGGCCTATTATGCCTAAATGTACTAGTCAAGCTTGTATATTATGTTCATGGAGATTGATAATAAATAGGTAGGCATAATGAGAACACTAATTTGATATCCTTGACTCATCCAAGAGTATAAATTTATAATTACATGAAGATATTATGTTAGCATGTTTATGTAAGCCTTAGTAGGTGAAATGATGATAAGTATCATGAAGAGAAATGACTACCTACAATAGTCATGATGGAGTAGGGGTCAGAAGAAGTGTTGATTTTTTTTAGAAGCTCAACTCAAGGTTCATAAAACATAAATTAGTGACATATCAACCAACACAAGATATCATGGAAACCATGGAAGAATTAATTCATATAGAGCTAAAGCTGATGAAGAAATAACATTATAAATTTCATTATTGAAAGAAGTTAAGGTATTTTTGCATTTTTAAAGTGATGGATCATTTCTTGTTTTCATTACTATTCAAATATCCTTATGTAAATTTGATGATTTTTAAATATAGTTTTGAATGTGAAGGGTAATTGAGGGTCTTAAGATCACTTTTGTCTCTTAATACTAATATATTATTATATACAAGGAGAAATCACCACCTACATCAATCATCCATGAAGATACTTTAAAAGGTGTCATGTTGAACATGGAGGTAAGAAAATAGTTGAAGGGTCTAAGGGAGGATGAATTCAAAACTTCAAATTAAAGTAATATTTTCATATGCTTACTCAATTTCCCTACTTTACATACTCCAACATGATGATCTCAATCAGTATAACAAGCTCCACACTCTCTTGATGATTGATTTTTTAAAGAAAGTTAAGGTTTTGGTCTTGAGGTAGAATAATGAAAAATATCAGAATGGGTAATGATGTAAGTTTAAGTCCAACATAGATTCTTCAACAACTCACTCCACATCTACACATCACCCACTATCCTATTCAACACTCGAAAGACAACTACAACCATCCTCTTTTGGCTCAAATAGTGAGGTGAAGATGAGGTTGGATCATAATTTAGATGGTAGGCTTGTGGAGTCTTGATGAAGGATATCAAATAATCAAGGACATCTTAATGAAAACTATTAATTACAAGATTGTGATGAATACTTATTAAATGACCACTTATAGTAGGGTTTGAGTAGTCCTAGACATTCAAGATTATGAAATTAATGCAAGGTAAGTAAAGGGATAATATCTTAGACACTTATAAACTCTACATGATACTTGTATACACCTAAAATTGGCCACTAATCACTGAGATTTTGACCAATTTCTCTCAAAATGCACAATTTTGCCTAAAAACACTAAAAACCATTAAATGATGTAAACATGTCATATGTAAGTGCTGATTTTTGCCAAGGTATCACTAAATGGGGTTATGGAATTTATGAGAAATCCAACTTTGATCAAATTGTTTCAAGTTAAAATGACATTTTCACACTTGGGTACTTTGGATTGCACTTTTATACCAAATTTATTGAATGAGACACATAAATTTATTATTTTGTGTTGACAACATCCTAAATGGGATAATGGATCCAATGCATCTAACATTACATCCTAATTCCAATCCAGTCAAATTTTAAGAAAATAATATGACATTCAGACCAATTTGATTAATTTGTGCACCAAGGGCCAAGATTTGCACCAAAATTGATAAATCATGTTTAAGGCTAATTAATCTAAATCAAGAGCCCAATTAATAATTCCATGGAACTTGTTGAAAATTTCTTTTTGGAAATTGATTATGAGTTTCTACATCATCAAGTGACATCATTTCTTGGAAAGACATCCTTAGGCCATAAATGCATAAAATATTAGGATTAATTCCTCCCATGCCTATTTAATGCCTCTCTATCCCAAATATTTATGAAGGAATTTATTGATCATTGATTCCAAAATTTAATGGATTATAGCCACACATTTACATTTTGAGATGGATGGTTTAGGTTCATTCTGATCATTTTACACAATATATAAATAGAATTCCTTACCTATTAAATTGGGAGCTCAAATAAAAGTAATGTCATAATGTAGGTTTTAATTCATGAAGCATATGCATAATGATATAATTCAAAAATTGAGCCAAATCAAGCCATATCCAACCCAAACAATGGTGCCAAGAGGAGATGAAGGTAGCCACACTCCACTGATAATAACCTCTTAGCTACAATCTGAGAAATCTAATTGAAGAAGACTCTTAGAGCATCAAGGAAGGTAAAAAAATTAAGATTCTTGCTTTGAGTTATGGTTTGTTTATTTGTATTCTTCACCATTCTCCCCCCTTGAAATAGGTTTAAGGTGTTAGCTTTAGTGTGTTTTGTTTGGATTTTGATTTCATTCACTAATACCATACTAATCCCCCTTATTAAAATCTTATGTTCAAAAATGGAATGCTTGGTGGGACCTAGCATCACAAATTTGGATAAATAACACCTACAACCAAACTACTAACCGTTGTCATGTAGGGTCTTGGAACGTGGAAGTGAAAAAGGTGAAAATTTGAGACAAAGTCCATTTTTTGGAAGTCACAATTTTGTCACTATGGAGTCAAAAGTTTGTGCTTTGGACCATAATCCTACCAATGAGACAGTCATAAAATTTTACTTTCAAGTTGTGGTAATGTGTTTAAATTGTGTTTTTGGACTAACTTTGTCTGTCTATAGATCCCATATTCATTTTGTAACCTGCTACTAGCTAGTCACATAATTAAAATACCATGACTTGATAGTTGTTAGATTGCCTATCCAAGTCACAATATTACCTATTTGAGTCATAATATTACCTAATAAATTCATGATAGTATTGGTAAATCGTTAGTAGTTAAGTGACAATATCATAACTCTCATAGTGGTGGTATTGCATTGTAAGTAGTGGGATTAACAACCCAACTTACGAGATTTTCAACCCAAATAATAGGATTGTCATAACCTAAATAACAATATTGTTGACCTGAGTAGCAAAATTTTCATCCCAAATAGCGATATTATTGACCTGATTAGTAGGATTGTAATTTCTATTAAACTAACCCGAGTAACAATATTGCCAATCTGAGTCATGGTTTTGTAGAGTAAAAGGATTGCATTGTGGAGTAGCAAGATTGTACTATGTGAAACCCAAGAGCTCATTTTTAAAAGTTATATGTCTCATTTATAAAAGTGATTTAAGGCTAAATGAAACTCTAACTTTTTCCTTGTAGGGCCAACTTGAAAATGGATCTAGACAAGCTTAATCTAGTCTTTTTAAACTCTTGTTAAGTGCTTAAAAAGGATTAGGAACATTTATTTTGGGTGCTTAAAGAAACACTTAGATGTTTGATTGAATGTTTTGTATTATTTATTTATAATATTTTACATCTTAAAGCCAAGGAGGGAAAAAAAATCACCACACATTTCATTTAGTGATTTTAATTTGAACATACTTCAAAGTTTTGGCAAAGTTGTTATCATTGTTTGCCTAGATTAGATTTGTTTGAGAAAATATGGATTTGTGTGTGTATGCTCTTCCCCCATCCCCTATAGGGAAGTTATGGGATCAAAATTTCCAAACTTATTTCAAAGTGCCTTAGTCTAAAATCATAAAAGATAAGTTGTGAAGGCTCTCCCCAAGACCTGCAAGTCTTGGGTGATTTAGAGATAACCTTTAAAGATATTTTACTTTTATTGCATCTTAGCTTATGAGGGACACTTCATTACCTCTCATAAGTTCTTTGGGGAAGCTTTGACCCAGGGTTTCATCTCTCAACATCATCTTCAATCCATCTCCATAGGGGGCTATATAAATTAGGATCACCCCACTGGGATGATGGTTTGAGTGATTAAATCATCTCCTATCACTGGGGTTAAGCTTGGGACGTTTTAGCACATTGGACATCACACTAAACTGATCAAGTGATAGATGTAGTGGTTGTAAAAAAGGCAAGACCTTTTTATAAAAACCTAATTGACATGGATGTAATTGACATTTTGCTTCTCTTGCATTTTGATGTGAAAGCCTTGTGCATGAGATCCATCTAGAAATGTTTGAAAACTTAATAGTTAGTTAACCCCACTTCTCCATACCTTATCAGTTTAGGGATTAAGATGATTAGTTAGTTAATTTATCTTTGTCTTAGGTTACTTAGTTTTTATGTGTGGAGTCAAAACTATTTTTTAACAAAGGGTTACATAACAAAACACTTTTTCTACCATTTTCTTGAACAAGGATGTGTCATGCTACCCAAGTGAAAATCATCTTTTTCCTTGTTCAAATTTTTATCATAAACTTGGTGTCATATATTCCAATTTGGTGTAATTATGTTTCCCATTTTATTCTAGACCATTTTCCACATTTTTTTAAAGTCCCTAATTGATAGTTTAAATTCAAAATTGGACTCTTCCAAGTTTTAAAGGTTGATGTGTTAATTTGGGTTCGCCAGTTTGCACTTGACTTGTTTTAAATTGAGTTCAATTCCTAACTTTAATTAAGGTCTATTTTTAGACTCAAAATCATTATAATCATTTGGTATGACTCAATTCATCTTGCATATTACTAGTGCTTTGAGTCCTAGACCACATCTTGTACTTCCCATCATATTTCACCTTTTGACTTAAGTCCATTTGATAACACACTTTTTATTTAAATATTTATCTAACATGGTGTGTGTGTATCATTTAAGTTGAGGAGAGTAGTTTTATGCTACCAAGATCATTTTAAAACCATTTTTGCCTTATAATCTTGAAATATGCATTTATGACACCTTTTGAGCATTTCAACATTGCTACACTGCTCAAATTATTTTGAAAACTTATTTCTTAGGCCTATTCACACATAGTCCAAATTATTCCAATGTTGTCACCATTTTGAGTTTTTTTAAGAGCCTTTGTCTAGTATGGTTACGTCATTCATCTTTGTCTAACTTATCAATAAAAAGAATTTGGTTTATGCCATTATTTGGGAGAAAATAAACTATCTCCATGTGGATTTTATTTCATACCTCATACTTATTGATCAATTTTATGTCCAAGAGTCAAATGCTTAGTTTTTTTTAGAAGTGTTTCAAATCTGTTAGATTAAATATTTCATCTTTTAAAGTCTAGATTTTGACACTGTTTGACCAAAATTACTAGCATGTACCTTTTTTGAGCCTAAATTTTGATGTTGCATTTAGCCAAAAGTCCTAGCAATTTTTTTTTCTTAGATTAGACTCATTTTAAACACTTTGACCTAGAATTTGGCATTTCAATTTATGGTCCTTTTACTTGGTCTTTTTGTGTGAGACATGTAATGTTAGATACTTGATGTTAGATTAATTTATCACAAGTTATTGTATTAATATTTTTGGATATACATATCCATCCTTTTGACCAAAATAGACTAAGTTTGGACACCTTTTTTTAGACATCACTTTTTTAGAGTTTGTAGAACTCTATCCCTTTTTATCACAAAGCATTCAATATGGATCCCAACATTTATTCATACACCTTGTAGTGGCCTCATGTAAAATCTAGGAGTAAGTAATGTGATCACACAAGAATAAATGGTTCAAGACCCTTATATAGATAATGTTGCTTATGAGATGGATCTTTATCCATCTTATAACACCCAAACATGGGCACAAAACCAAGACCCATTAGCTCATTATTTGGTAAGCATGCTTCCTTGCTCAAAGAAAGATGAAGAATGAATAGATAAGTATCTATATTTAGTACCTATAGTTGAGTAATTAGTTATTCAACAACTATACTATGTTACTGCACCATCCATGCATGATCCTTATCTCTTTGAGCATCACTTATTAGAAAACAAGGACGAAATTTTGGTTAGAGCTATATAAGTAGGGGATAAGTTTTTGGTAGACTTACCCCATTAAAATTTGTCAAGTATAGTAAGAATACATCATAATGTAATTTATAGTCAATAGGCTTCTTATATAAATCCTTTATCTCTAGTCTAAATGATGTATCAGGACCCTAGTATACTTGTCAAAGGCAAGTACCTCGCGGAGGATCACTTTGTATAAATGCAGATAACATACCAAATGTACTTGAACCTAGAGTGTAATTTTAATCAAATGACCATGTCCTATAAACCTATCATAGATTTAGTTACTTCAATAGGAGTATTAATATAATTGACTAGTCAAGATAATCAAGGTGTAGACCCTTTCACACAAAACACTTTAGTTGATAACTTGTTTCATATTCCAATCATTAAAGAAGTGTCTTATGCTTCTACATAGAATATATAGTAAAAAATAGTGGACAATACACAAGCAACATCCAATCCAAACCATAGTGGTTTAAATACCCCAACAACTAGTATACAAATAAGTGTACCTTTAGTTAACACCATGAGTGGTTCTCAGAATTAGGGAGTAGGAGTTTCTACATCCCAACCTCAACCAACTACTAGCACTAATCCTCAACCAATTGCTTATTTAAGCACTCAAACCATAGGATTGGGTATTCAATTAGTGACTAATGTCATGAATCAACAAAAAAATGTGATGAATCTACTCTTTCCCAACAGGTAATGAGTAATATTCCATAATAACAAGCACAATCCAACATACCAACACAAAAAAGACAAAACATATTGCCACCTCAATAAGGGGAAACCAATTTACCACCTCACCATCAACAACAAATGAATATGGGTTAGATTCAAATGCAAAATATTAAACAAATGCAAACTTACCAATAAGTATTTATGCAACTTAGAGGTTCTAATGTTCCTCATGTATCAATTAGGAAACAATTTCCTTTTGTGAAGAATGTGCCACTAGTTCAAAGACAAGGTATTGGTTCACAAGTACCCCATAAACATTAAGGTTTGGTTAGTCAGAAGTAGGTCCCTATTTAACCCTAGTAGGAACAATATAACCATATCCCCCCATCCCAACCTCAAAATCCCCAAAATCATACCTTTCTACCCAATTTCAACAAGAGTATCACACCATAATACATACCTCTTTCCTTTTAGACCAATGTGCCAATTAAAAGATAAATGATGTCTAATCAACAACATATGAATATGGGTCAAAGAAAAATTCTAAATATTCAAAAAAATTCAACTTCTCAATAAATATTTATGCAACTTAGAGGTTTCAGTGTTCCTCATATATTAATTACGTAACCATTACCTTTTGTGCAAAATGTGCCACTAATTCAAATATAAGGTATTGGTTCACAAGTACCCCATCAATAATAAGGTTCGATTACTAGGTAATAGGTACCTATTCAACCATATTAGTCATAATATATCCATATTAACCCATCCTAACCTCAAAATCCCCAAACGTAAACCTATCTACCTAATCCAAACTAGATTATCACACCATATTACATACCTCTTTCCTCATAGACCAATGTGTTAATTCAAATACAAATGATGTCAAATCAAAAAAATATTAATATGGGTCAAAGAGAAATGCCTAACATTGAACAAATGTCAAATTACCAACAAGTATTTGCATAACTTAGAGGTTTCAATGTTCCTCATGTATCAATTAGGCAACCTTTGCCTTTTTGTAGAATGTGCCACTAGTTCAAAGACAAGATATTGGTTCACAATTACCCCATTAATATTAAGGTTTTATTAGTTAGTATTAGGTCCCTATTCAACCCTAGTAGGCACAATATATCCATATTCCCCCATCCCAACCTCAAAATACCCAAACTTAGACCTATCAACCCAATCTAAACTAGAATATCACACCATAGTACATACAATTCCAATAAACAAACCCTAATCCACATATGCATATTATTGATTCATTCTCTAACAAAACCATCATACCCCAGTTAAATTTCTCCACTTGTGACTACCCAACCATCTACCTAGGTCAATATTCCACCTCAAGCCAATATTCCCTATAGTTTCCTAACCCAAGAACTATAATAAATTAAAGATGCAATTGTTGCCATCCAAGATAGGAAACAAACCAAAAAAGTTTAATTTGGATGATGTGTGTTATGATCCATTTAAAATTGAGTTCTTCCAAGATATGAACCACCAAAATTTGACAAATACAAGGGGAATGTATATAATAGCGATATATACATTTTGTTTTTGTTACCAAGGAATATAGAATAAAAAGCCTTGGAGTGGTTTTCTACGTTATCCAAGAATTTAGTATCCAATTTTTATGATCTTTTAGACAAGTTTGTGCATTACTTTTCATACAATCTTGAACATGAGATTTCTTTGGTCAACTTGATGCAAGCTAAGAAGAATGCCAATTAGAGTTTTGGAAGTTATATAAAATTATGGAGAGCATTTTTAAGCTTATTCACCCATATTTTACTAGATAAATAATTAGCCATTGTGTTTACCAAAAAATTGCATAGTGAGATATCCTATCATCTAGAATTGTAATGCGTGTATACCTTTAAGGAGATCATTGATAAAGATTTGTTGATCAAGAATGCCCTTATTAAGAAAAGAATAATAAAGATTAATTTGTCAAATAATAATCAAGGTAACAATCAAGGAAATTGCCAAAACCACCATCAAGTCCAAGTGCAAGCATCATAATTGACATAGACTAATAACAATAAAAGATCAAGGTAATTCAATTGCAATAAAAATACTACTATAAATAGGGTAACAAAGTCACAACATGTCCAAATAATGAAAACACTATCTGCTTAGCCCATGCATCATATTAAAATTACTCCTAACCCATAACCTTTTCAATAAACATAGCAAGCATAACAGCCTAGGCTCATGCAACAAATGTAGCAACCTTTGCCACTATATGCTCCTCCTCTACGGAGAACAATGCCTACTCATCACATTTTTAGTGACCTTGTAGAGCCTATTGAATTTGTGTTTTTTAAGTTCATTGTCACTAATCTGATAAGTTAGCCTATACCAAAATATTATCCTCAGTGCATCCCTTATCCTGATTGGTACCACCAAAATGAATTTTGTGAATATCATTGAGTTAAAATACATGATCTATGTTGTTGTTTTCAAATTAAAATTTTGATTCAAAATATGTTAGAGAATGAGGAGATATCATTTGATGGTGGTGTTTCCACTTCCAATCAGACCCTTAGAATCTATCAAAACTCTTTTCCCCAATATAATAACTAACAAGAGAATCAATAATAACATCAATAAAAACAAAAGCTAGTGTAACACCAACAATAATAGTTTCAACACCCAAAGCTGAGCTAATAAAATCAACAAAATCACCAACAATAGAACCAAAAATGTTTTAATAATGGATATAACCAAGGTCAAAATGGTAATAACCAATAAACCTACCATGTAGTTTCACATGACTACAATAGAGTTGTAGGCCATATTGTAGGAGGTCACATTAAAACCATTTCCATCAATTCAAGACTAAATACTAATCAATAAAGACCTTTTCTAAATAATGCCAATCCACCAAATTATTTTGATAATCTTTCCTTAACTTGGGATGGTATACATACATACCAATAAGTAGGTATTCCTAATTTTGGATCTTATATCGATAACTCATTATTGCCTTGTGACCATGCACAAATGCACCAACAATTGAGACTTATCCTATGTAGTCCCCCATCATCACTAATATTTGTTAGCAATCATGTTCCTATGTTTAATCCTAATTGTGCAATCATAAATTAGAGATCAAAGATTAATATCCTAGGCCAATAATCATCTGCCACTTTTCACATCATTCAACTAACTATTTTACCTTAGAACAAGCCATTTTACATTGACCAAGCAAATAAGTTTGACATTATGAAACAATTGAAAAAGATGCTTGCATAAATATCTATTTTAGATTTGTTGTGTATGTCAACAATCCAAAAGGATATTTTGAATGATTTCCTTAGCTAATCCATGGTTTTAAGTGACATATCCCTTGATAAATTCCAAGCTCTAGTTGAACACCTAGATCTAGCCCAACAAGTCACTTTCAACCGAAGTGATATGTCATCCCATGGCCAACTACATAATAACCCTTGTATATTTAAGTTTACATAAAGTAGAATAAAGTGAAATGTGTCCTTATAGACAATGGATCAAGTATAAACATAGTGTCTCTAAATCTCATCAAGTAAAGACCATAGCCATCAAAGCCTACAATAATGAGGAATAAGAATCATAAGGCACCATCTATTTACTAGGTATCCTTCCCTTAACCCATGATACACTTTACCATGTGCTAGATCTAAATTTATCATATAATATGCTTTTGGGTAGACCTTTATTACATTAAATTCATGCAATCTCATCAACATAGCGCCAATGTATCAATTTATCCCATTTAGGGATATAAGTATATATATTAGAAGATTTTCATCCATAAGAGCACTGTAAATACCTAGAGGTTGAGTTTAGAGTTATACCTATCATTTCAACATGAATATAGTGGCAAGGTAAGATAAAGGAAAATAAATACTCCTTGATTCACTAAAGGACAACTGCATTGATCTTAATACTCTTGATTCCATTTCTCACATGCCACCTCTTGAGATATCCAACCATTATACCATTTCACCTAATGGTATAGGAGAGTATTTGACCCATGATACCTTTCATATCATAAATATTCCACAAAACCCAAAGTCCTTTGGAAGACTTAAATCCAAGCCACTTCATTTAGAATGTCAACAAAAGGATAAAGTAAAAGACCTGTCACATTTATACCATTAACTAGCCTAGAATAGGACCCTCTTAAGGGATATGAATCATGGTTATACAATGATAATCAAGATGATTGTTATGAAAATGTAAAGTATCCTATTCCCAATAGGATCATGAAAAATTATGACTATGAAGGAAGAGCCCTCAGATGAAACCAACAAGGAGTGCTTGAGCCAATTTTCATGATCAGATATAAAAGGACCTATATATTTGGATTTAAACTACTTAGGGGTGACCCCACATACCTTAATCATGTTTCATCACCATTGACTAGTGATGAGGGTGCTGACAGTGATATAGAGTTTAATCATAGCTTTTTTGATGACCTAACTAAGACCAACATATTTAATCCTCATTCTATTTTTACCCTTAAATAAGTCATTCACCATAACCCACTACCATTGTATTATCCCTAGATGATAGATTGGGACCAACAAGAGTCTAACATATCAATTGATGAGTTCAAAAATGGTGAGGCTTTCTATGATAGGGGTGTTCAACATTCTTCAAATGTAGCTCAGGGGACCACCAATGATGAATGTGTCTATGAATCTGAGTCTAGTTTTGAAGAACAATAAGCTTTTGATCAAATACTTTAGAAGTTTCCCATAGTTTTTGTAACATGGCCAAACCTCCCATTAGGATATTTTGATTCATCATTCCTATGGGAACTTGAAGAGCTAGTCCTAATAAATGACTCTAATGTTTCTAATCAGTTTAAATCTTTGCCCACTATCCTTGAAGATAGTTCAACCCTTATAGTATAAGATGCAATAGAGGTTAACATTAGGTCCCTAGATGACCCAAAATGGATCAAGTTAGGCATGTTTGTTACTAATAAAGAGCATGAATTCCTTACAACCCTTTTGAGGGAATTTATTGACATCTTACATGGCCCTATTCTGACGTGCTAGGTTTGGCCCCACCTTAGTTTTGTACTACCTTTGGTCAATCCTAATGCTAAATGGGTAAAACAAAAGTTACGTAAGATGCATCCTTGAATTTTTGTATTATTAAATAAAGAATTGGAAAAAGTCTTAGAAGTAGGATGTATCCTATCAATCGACTATTCAAAGTGGATCTCTAATGTGGTACCAATTAGTAAAAATCCAAAAGGGATTAGAATCTATATTGATTTCCATGATATAAACAAAGCTTGACCTAAGGAAAAATTTCCATTACCAAAAATTGAAATGATAGTTGACTCCACATTAGGTTATGAAATTCTTTCATTGATGGATGACTTTTTAGGGGACAACCAGATCAGGATCGCACCAAAAAACCAACATAAGACAACATTCAAAACTCCATGGGGAGTATTCTATTATAGGGTTATGCCATTTGGTCTTAATAATATAGGGGGCACCTATTAAATATCCATGACTATCATATTTCATGATATTATTCATAGAATTATCAAAAACTAGGTTGACAACATTCTTAGTAAATTAAAGACCATGGTTGATCATCCAGAAGTCCTATGCAGAATATTTGAAAGACTACATGAATATAAAGTCAAACTTAATCCTAAAAAGTGTGTTTTTGTTATTACTTTAGGAAAATTATTTTATATTTATTTTGTCTCAATGAGGCATTGAATTTGATCCATTCAAAGTCCAATCCATAATGGAGATGAAGCCACTAACTAGTTTGAAGTAACTCCATAGTTTTTAGGGCAAGATCTAGTCTATTTGATGCTTCATATCATAATTGGATAATAAATTCCATTATTTTATGCATATTATAAATAAGGAAGTCACATTTAATTGGGATGATCATTTCCAAATATATTTCTAGTAGATAAAGGAATATCTAGTTAATCCACCTATTTTATTGCCTCTTATGTTGGGAAAGCCATTTTTATTATATCTATCCACTACTGACAATACCTTGGGGGAAATATTGGATTTCCACAATGATAATATAAAGGATAATGATGTGTAATATTTAAGGTGAACACTAATCATGTATGAACATAATTATATGCCCATAGAAAATGCTTGTTTAGCGATGATTTCCCAAATATGGGCAAACTATAGACACCTAAAACTGGCCACCAATGACCAGGCTTTTGACCAATTTCTATCAAAATTTACAATTTGGCATAAAAACACTAAAACCTATTAAATAATGTAAACATGTCATATGAAAGTTCCAATTTTATCTAGGGTATCACTAAATGGGGAAATGCAATTTATGAGATAGCTAACTTTGATCAGATCATTTTGAGTCAAAATGACATTTTTGTACCTAGGTGATTTGGATTGCTCTTTTCTACCAAATTTATTACATGAGACACATGCCTTTGTTATTTTGTGTTGAAAACATCCTAAATGGGATAATGGATCCAATACATCTAACATCACATCCTAATGTCAATCTAGTCAAATTTTGAGCCAATAATATGACATTCTAACAAGTTTGATTAATTTATGCACCAAGGGCCAAGATTTGCACTAAAATTGATAAATAATGTTTAAAGATAATTAATATAAATCAATATCCTAATTAATAATTCCATGGAACTTGTTGAAAATTTCTTTTTGTAAATTGATTATGAGTTTTTGCATCATCAAGTGACATCATTTCTTAGAAAGACATCCCTATGCCATAAATGTATACAATATCAAGATTAATGCCTCCCATGCCTATTTAATGCCTTTCTATCGCACATATTTATTAAGGAATTTATTGATCATAACCTAAAAAAATTAATGGATTCTTAGCCACACATCTTCATCTTGAGATGGATGATTTAGGTTCATTCTGATCATTGTGTAAAATTTATAAATAGGAAGCCTTACCTATTGAATTGGTATTTGAAATCAAAGTGATGTTATAATACAAGATTTAATTCATGAAGCATATGTATAATGTTATAATGCTAAAATTTATCCAAATGAAGCCACATTAAGCCATACCCAAGCCAAACAATGGTTTTAAGAAGAGATGAAGGTAGCCACACTCGATTGATGAAGACATCTTATGCACAATCTAAGAAAGATAATATAAGAAAACTTTTGGATCATCAGGGAATGTAATAAAATTAATATTATTTAATTTTAGATGTGCTTTATTCATTTTTATTCTTCACCATTCTCCCCCCTTGAGATAGGCATAAGGTGTTAGCTTTAGTGTGTTTTTTTGGATTTTGATTTCATTCACTAACACCATACTAATCTCCCCTTATTGAAATTCAATATTCATAATACTATGGGAAAATTAGGATGACCTTATCAAGGGGTAAATGACATATCAAGGTTAAATGACAATATATTTGGCATCTCACATCATGAAACATCACATGATCACTTACAACCATCCTATTTTAAATCAAGTATTGGTATGAAGAGAAGGTTAGAGCTAAAAGGATAATGATGAAATACATATTCCATGGAGATAAATAATACCTTATAAATAAATATAGGACATATAAAAGACTCAAAACACCTATATGGAATATCTCACCTCTCTCAAAATCTAATCATCACCTACAACCAAACCTAATAGAGCATAATATAGAGGCGGTTTAATATGAATTAACAAAGGAAGGTATATAAGAATGAGTATTAGATAACGGGTCAAGGAGTGAAATTTAAGTATTGTTGAAACATTATAAAATTCCTCACTCTTTCTGTCATTCAACCTCTTTCATTCTAGGCCTAAACACCTAAAATAAGCACCTATAACCAAGAGGCCTAAATGGCCACACACACAGGTCAGTCTAAGAATAGATGAAGAATGATAGTTTGAAGTTTCAAGAAGGGTTAAAATGTGGTACTAAACACTCAAATAAATATGTATAGACCTAATCAGGTCTCTCATCACCTCCATTTTCTCTAAGCAGACCAATAAAACCTCAAATATCCACCTACAACTAGTTTGACCACATTCAAGACTTATTAAACAACAATGCTTACAAGACTAAATGGTATTTTTTAAGGAAAAATATAAGTTTTAATGGGGACTATGGTATTATTTTCATGTTCATGAAGGTCACAAATCTCAAAATAAGTTCTCATTTTAGATAAAATATAATAAAGTAACAAAGTTAGGTTCAAGAATACCATTCTATCAAGAAACATTGAGCTTCATTAAAGGGGTTAAAGAGGATCTTAGGGGAATAAATTATGAGGATATATATTTGGTCATGCTATATAATGTGGAATAGACTCTAAGGAAACATTTGGAGCCAAAAGCAAACTCTCTCACACCTCCTCTGGGAAGTCCAAATTTCTCAAGCTCTTAAACAAACATGATAACCAAATAATGGTCACTTTATTATTTTTGGAATGGTATAAAGAAGTTTCATTGGATTATAATATCTTAAGGGGTATTAGTATCCAATATATACTCAAAATTAGTGGCATTATTTGTTGGATGAGGCCCCTATTCTTTATGAACAATTGTTAAGACCTAAAACAACTCTAAACTTTTAAAAAACCCTTCTAGGAGGTCTACGGAGAATAAATTGGAGAATATGCATAAAAATGAATGTTTTTGAACCTATAAATTACCAAAATATATTATGTACTCTCTGAAGGTCCTTCACATGACATTTGTTAGTACCTGCACCTGTATGGATTTGATCAAAAATGTATGTTTACAAGTTTTTGAGACAAAAAGGGGGAATTAAAGTGTATGGATGAATTAAAATAATTTGGAGAGGTGATTTGGGAGTTATTATACCTATTAAAGTATAAAAATAATTAAAATATAATCCATAAGTGTTCAAACAAATTAATTTTTTTAAGGTAGTCTAAAAATGCCTTTAAAGGAGAACCTTACCAAAAGCCATTTCATGTTTTGCATACTTATACAATATCCCAAAACATTAAATTTAAAATGGATAAGGGTATTAGGAAAGGGATAGTGAATCGAACACTTTTGGCTAGTTTCACATGTGTGGGTGGTCATTTGGGACAAATTTCTCTTTCTAGGTCTAAGAGGCTGAATTCAACCCAATTAGAGAGATAAATGATAGAAAAGGAGTAATTCTAATTTAATTTGGATCATGAAAATTTTCATGTAGTTTTAAAAATATATAGGGTACTCAAAAAATATACCCATGTTTTAAAGTTGATCCATACAATCTTCTAGACAAGGAACTTTACAAGGTTCTAGGGCTATAAGGAATGGTTAGAAAAGCATACTAAATGAACAAAATTGAATCTTATAAAGAGTTTGATGGTTAAAAATTCATTATTTTAGGTATAAATTAATTTTTAGGATCTATACTTGAATAAAATTTTCTTGGTTCAATTCAAAACCCAATTTTCTCTCTTATGTCTCTTTTTTAAGGAGTCAAATGAGCAAAGCACCAAGTTAATGCATAAAGACATTTCAAAAGGTTTTATTGAGGTTGATAATTATTTACACATCACTTTTAGAGTATGAATAAGTCATATTTTGGTTGGGATAAGGATTCAAAGTTTGAAAAGTTCTTAAACACTCCTAAGAACACCTTCCTTCCTTCCAATACCTAGTTAAAGAGGACAAAATCAAAGCAATTAAAGGAGCCTTCTAACAGCCCAAGAAATATTGATAAAACTAATAAATCATTATATAATGTTTCAAATAAGTAATTTATCAAGACATGATGAATTATTATCAAGGAAGGAGACTTATTCATCAAGGCAAACAAAGTAACCATAGAGTAAAAAATACTCTATGTTTCATTCTAATTTTTAGCAGCGCATGATCCAGATCATTGTCCCCACATAGTTTGGTTTGAGACAGTGAAGTTTTGAAATAGAGCATGGGCTCTAATTTCCTTTTGATTGATTTTTCTCTAAGTGTTGAAGTCAAGTGGAAGCTGCCAAGTGTCATTTTTTGAGGCACTTTTCATAAAGGCCATGGAATGTGCCATGCATCCCTTAACAACTCAGTGGAATGTACCAAGTGTCATAATCCACGTTTCATATCGGCACCCACATTTCATCTCTTTTTAGTGAAAGGTTTTAACAAGCTAAGTATCAGGATCAAGCAAAAATCACCAAGTGGCAATCATGAAAGGTCTCAAATTTGCTTTTCTAAAAGTGATGGAAGATGCCACGTATCCCAGCAGAAGAGAGCGGAAGACACCATGTGTCGAGATCCAAATTATCTTCATTTCACTTCACTAATATACCAAAGACTATGGTGGGTCTTTAGTTTTGTTTCTAAAACAAGTGGAAGCTACCAGGTGTCACTATCTGTGTAAATATGAAATGAGACCTGATTGTTTCTATGGTATAAATAGAGTAAAGTGGAGACCACCACGTGTCACCTTCCATAGGTTTCTAAAAGGGTAGCTAAAAGAAGTGGAGACCACCATGTAACCCAAAATAAGTAAAGCAGAGATTTCCACATATCCTTTAATGAAGTAATAGAGATTACCACCTGTCCCTGTGCCCCTTTTAAAGTTATTTGGGTAAGAAATGTTGTGGGTCTTATTTCTATTAAATTGTTAATGTTTTGAGGAAGTGGATTGCAATAGGTGTCCAAGATAGAATGCTCATAAGCAAAGACATAAAAGGAGTATAAGTTTATGCATAAAGTATCACGTGTCTTCGATAGATGCTACAGAACCTACAAAGTATCATCCTCTAGTGTCTCCTAAAGTAATAAGAAGGTTTTCAAGGAATTGGCTAAGTGTTATCTAGTGTTTAAGAGAGGGGAGTGTCCTGTAATCTATTTCAGCCAATGAACTGCCAGAAGACAAAGTGTTTCAGAATCTATAAAATATCTTCTATTAGACACTTCCAGTTTGGTTAGATTTCAGTTGGGCTATTAGATTGGAAACAAGCAGACAATTTGGAGTGAATCCAAGGCTATAAATAAGGGTGTAGAGATCACCAAAAAGGGGGGAGATACCAGAGATAATTTTTTGAGAGAATTATTGTTAAGAGTTTAGACTTTCTAGAGCTGTGACTAGGAATATCATTTGCCTTTTTTCTATCTTCTTAAGTTGGAAGGTTTATGTAACTGTGCATGTTTTTGTGCCTCTTATGTGACTAGAGAATTAATGAGAAGATTGAATCCTATGCCTTTGTTGATACTTTTTATGTTATTTCAAAAGTAATCGAGGCTATGTTGTCAAGAGTTTATACTTTCTAGAGCTATGATTAGGAATGTCATTTGCCTTTGTCTCATTTTCTTAAGTTGAAAAGTTTATATAACTGTGCATGTTTCTGTGCTTCTTATGTGACTAGAAAATTCAAATAAGAAGATTGAACCCTATGCATTTTTTGACATTTTCTGTATCTTTGCAAAAGCAGTCTATGATGTGAGCCTCTATTTCTATTATTTCCATCTTTTACATTGATCATGCACTTGTTTTCTCTTAAATGTAAATGAATTTTACATATAGTCTTATTGTGCTCAGGATTAAGGTCAAATTACATTTAGGCGCATCACCATAGTTAAATTTTCTTTCTTGCATTTGTTTTTTTATTACAATTCCTATCCCTTTTCCCAATATACACTTGATATAAAGAAGCGACCAACTTCTTAAAAATTTGGAGGTTGTTTCAAGTCATAAGTCCCACATCTTGAAACTTCCCATTATTGGTCTTAATATAAGCACAATTTTAAATCATAAATATTTTTTGGCACACCTGGTGGGACCAATCTTGAAGTTTCTTTCAAGATCGTATGAACCAGAGAGCTACGAAGAGTCATAGCTATGGACCAGTAACCAGATCACAATCTGCTATAAATCTAGGTATTCTTTTGCCACCTTTGGTAACTAGTCCAAGAAGAAGAGTCAACCAGTTTATACCAATACCAAGAGAAAATATGGGAGCCCCTATACCCCCAAGAAATTATGCAAGCTAGAATATTGGTAGTCCATTAATTCTCCTAATACCACCAGCCACTTGGGACCCTATCCCAGTGAATGATCTAAAAGCTCTACCCAAATTCAGTGGGCAAGACTTTAAAACACCTGAGAAACATTTGTATGATGTATCAAATGTCTGTGTTATACATGTTGTCACGCATCAAAATGTGGCCATAAGATTATTAGTAGCTTCTTTTAAAGGGAAGGCTCTAGAATGGTATCAGTATTTGACCCCAAATACCATATCTACATGGGATCAGCTTAGAGATCTTTTCTTTGAAAGATTTAAAGAGAATGGTGATAAGTCTTCTTTATTACAACAATTAATTAACATTCAAAGGGCACCACAAGAAGTGATGACTGACTTCAATTCTAGATTCTAAATGACTTGGGAAAGAATCCCCACTATAGCCAAAAAATTACCAGGTATGGCCATAGTGTTTTATCTTAAGGCTTTGAATTTAGATATATCTGTTATGATTTAGTCACTTGGAGGACACACATTGCCAGAGGCTTATGACTATGTAGTTAGAGTAGAGAATAATTTAATAGATGTTGGAAAGTTACCCCCAAGGCCTCCCATGCCCATGTTCCCAAAAATTTCCTTGCCATTACCTCAAGAATCCCCTAAATCTATAGCCCCACTTGTGTCTATGTACACCTATCCTCAACCATCTACTAAAGAAATTGTCCCCACTTAGTCATCTGAGCTAGATGATATCAAGAATATCCTAAGGACATTTTCTAATGAGCTGATCAATATAAAAAGACAATAGAATAATTTCATTAGGCCTTCATATCAAGGCTATCAAGGAAACAAATTTTCATCTCAGTAAAACTAATACCAAGGTCCTCTGAGGCAAAATAATTCTCAGCCAGCAAACCAATTAGTTGCAGTCCCCACACCATCATAGACTATTCCTCCCAATTCAAATAGGGAGATTGTTGCAGGGTAAAATAACTATGTGGATAAAACTAATGCCTGGTGTTTCCCTTGTAATAATGCTCATACACCTAGAGATTGTCTTATGGGTAATCTACAACAAAAGGTGGTAGAGCAAAGAAGAATGGATGGTCAGTTTGTAAGTTCCAGTGACAATCAAGTCTACCAGTCTTTTGGTATGCAGAATTCAGTCCTAGTGGCTTAGATGTAAGGGATGTCCTTGCAATAAGAGGAAGAGATATCCCCGAAATATGCTTTGTTCTCATGGGTTGAAGATGAAGAATCAGTATTTTTGAATGAAACTTCTATTTCCAAGAAAATAGGGGTGTAATCAGACTATTATACTAGATCAAAGAGAAGAATGTTGGAATAGATTGAAGTTGTAAACAATGAAGCTATGAAGAATCCTTCATTTCAAAGTCATCAACACACAACTATTAGACAAGAAATGCTTCAACTAGTGCAGAATCAGGAAGTTCTTGAACAAGTTCAAGGAAAGGCAAGATATCCTAATCTTCTAAGAATTCAAACTTTGGGATCAATGAATGTGGTTGATCAACTAAAGATGACTCTAGCACAAGTATCAATTTGGGACATATTAGCTATTCCTGAACAAAGGAAACTATTACAAGAGGCTCTTCAAAATCAAGCAATGCCCAAATGTATTGAAGGACCTATCGATAAAAGAAAGCTCAAAGACACAATTCATCTTCAGATAATAGCCTTAGTGAACAATGCATCAGAGGTAAGCAAATCTAAACTGGATCCCTTATATTTAACTAAGATAGGTGGCTAAACTATGCATAATTAAGAGAAAGATAATAATCAATTATTAACTATGATGCATAGTGACCCATATGAAAATCATAACTCTACTGGTCTAGGCACTTATGTTATTTTTGATGAGGATCATGAAATCCCAAATGTTTTAAGGAAAGAAGAGCCAACTACTCAAGGATCTAAAAAGGGTTTAGAAATTTGGACTCTAAATTTTGATGGGGCTAGAAGTAAAAATGGTGTTGGAGCAGGAATTTGTCTTACTGCTCCAAATGGTGAAAAAATTTTAAGGGCTCCTAATAATGATTTTGAGTATGAATCTTTAGTACATGGGCTCCTATTGGCCAAGAAAAGGGAATAAATAATCTAATAGTAAAAGGAGATTCAAAATTAGTAGTAAAGAAAATTAGAGAAAAGGCAATAAAAAGAATGTCAGAATGAAATCCTATAAGCATAGAATTTGGGACTTAATAGAAGATTTTGAAGTTTTTTATATTGAAGTAGTTCCTAGGATTCAAAATTTTGAAGCTGATAGGATGGCACAGATTGGTTCATAGTTTGATCTAGCAACTAACTTATTAGTTAACAATGAGTCAGTAAAGGTTATAGTAAGGCCAGATATCTTGATAATGATGAGAATTGGCAAGTATTTGAGAATGATTTTCAAGTACTCTCATTCTTGTAACAATCAGGGGAATTTGCTGATCAATTTCAACCAAAGATTAAAGAGGCATATGGGGATCAAATTATAAAATTAAAGAATAATAAGCTCCCCAAAGGTTTAATCACTTTAGAGAGCCTTTTTGATCTAGAAGATGTAAGCCTGGAGAAGAAAAGGTTCCAAGCAAACAAAGCAGATTATTCTGAAATAGAGGTGAGTGAAGGGAAAAAATTAAAAGATGGAAATTCTACAACTCAAGAAGAAAAGAAAAGGCTAATTAAATTATGTAAAAAATGTGACAGAGTCATAGCCTAGATCTATGAAGACCTTCATGGATATGATAGAGACATCATTCAGCACACAATAGAACTGACTGAAGGATCTAAGCCTGTCAAATAGAAATAGAGGCTAGTGAATTCAAGGATTAAGCCTCTAATGGTGGATGAGTTATAGAAAATTTTAGATTCTAATATAATTTTTTCAATCAAACACTCAACCTAGGTATCAAATTTAGTACTAGTTAGAAAAAAGAATTGTGATATAATACTTTGTGTAGATTTTAGAGATCTAAACAAAGCATCTTTGAAGGATCATTATCCCTTGCCCTCCATGGAACAAATTCTACAAACTGTGGCTAGATCAGAGAGATTCTCTTTGCTAGATGGTTTCTCTGGATACAATCAAATTTGGTTGGCTAAAGAAGACCAATACAAGACTATTTTTACTATAAAATGGGGAACATTTACATATGCTAAGATGTCATTTGGCCTATCAAATGCTGGAGCCACTTTTCAGAGAGCTATGGATGTTGCATTTGGGGAACTGATAAATAAAATCATCCTTATTTATCTTGATGATCTTACTAATTTTTTAAAGAATGTTGTTGATCAGTTTGAACATTTAGAAGCTATGTTTAAAAAATGTTAAGAATTTAAAATATCCTTGAATCCTAAGAAATGTATCTTTGTTGTTCTTCAAGGCAAATTATTGGGACATATCGTATCTAAATAAGGAGTTTCCATAGACCCAGAAAGAGTGGTAGCTATAATGAACTTACCTCTTTTAGTAAATAAGAAAGCAATTAAATCTTTCTTGGGAAAGATTAATTTTATCAGTCAATTCATATCTGACTTTGTAGGCTTAGTAATACCAGTGACACTTTTGCTAAAAAAAGACCTAATTTTCAAGTGGACTATGGAAGGAAGGCAAGCCTTTGAAGAGGTCAAGAAAGCTATCTTGATAGCTCTGGTACTTAGAAACCCAGACTTTTCTAAGCCTTTTGTAATGTATGTATATAGAGGAGAGCTTAGTATTGTTGTTGTCCTAACACAAAAGGATGATAAATAGGAGGGAGAGCATCCAATAACCTTTTCCTCAAGAAATCTTAGGGAATATGAAACCAGATATAACTTCATGAAAAAACAAGCATATGCTATGGTAAAATATCTCAAAATTTTCAAGCATATAGTATCAGGGAGTAAAATTTTGATACTTGTAGCACATCCAAGTGTCAGAGAATACATCATGGAGGGGGAAATTATTGAAAAAAGAGAAAATTGGATAACTAAGATCCTTGAATATGATGTATAAGTCAAACCCATTAAATTATTTAGAGGTAGGGGTTTGTGCCAATATATGACTCAAGAGCTTGAAAAGATGAAGAAATTTAGGAACAGAAGAAGAAATTGTATTGAGAATACAAGAATTTGATCAGGAATCCTGGGTTACAAATAGGATTCATTTTATGAAAAATGGGATTTACCCAAGAGAACTCCCTCAAAATAAGAGAAGATACTATAGGATGCAAGGAGTTCATTTTGTTTTAATTGAACAGGTTCTTTTCAGAAGAAAATTTGATGGCAAAATGTTAAGATGTGTAGAAAAGGATGAGGCTAAGAAAATACTACATGAAATGCATCATGGAGTATCAGGTGGACATTTTTTTACAAAGACCACAGCTATAAAGATAAGTGAAGTGGGTTATTTCTATCCTACTTTATTTACATATTGTTATCAGCTGGTTAAAAAATGTCAATCTTGTCAATATTATGTGAAGATGAGAAGGAATGTAGAAATGCCTCTTAGTCCTATAATTGTGGATGAACCTTTTGCTCAATGGGGTCTTGACTTCATTAGAATGATAAATCTAGTATCTAGTATGGGTCACAAATGGATCTTAACAGCCATATATTATTTCACCAGATGGACTGAGGTAGTGCCAGTCAAGGAAGTGATAGAAAGTGTGATCCTAGATTTTCTAGGGAGTATTACTACTAGTTTTGGGGCTCCTCACACCATAATTTTAGATAATGATAAAGCATTTTTAGGGTCTAAAGTATCTGAATTTGCATTAAATCATGGAATATATCTAAAAACTTCTTCTAATTATTACCCTCAGGGTAATGGTTTGGTAGAATCAAATAATAAGAACCTGATTAGACTCATCAAAAGAATAGGGGTTGATCATCACAAGGAGTGGCATAAAGTGCTTAATTTAGCACTATGGTATAATAGAATTATGCCTAAATAGGTGATCAAAATGTCCCCATATGAATTGGTATATGGGAAACCTACTGTAATTCCCCTAAGCTTGGAAATTCCTACTCTTTAGCTGATCAAATAGATCAAAATTGAAGAAAATGGCCCCATGCAGGTCAGACTAGAAAAACTTCTAGAAGTTCAAGAAAAGAGGGATGCAACACATGATTCATTGATAAAGCATCAAAAAATAATTAAAGATTGTTTTGATAAAAGGACTTCAAATCCCCATTTTGAAATAGGCTCAATTGTTTTGAAATGGGATGCAAGAGCTGCCAAACCAGGTCAACACACTAAGTTTGAAGCATTATGGATTGGCCCTTATAAAATTCAGGCATGTAAACAACAAAATTTGTTTGAGTTAGAAACGATGGAAGGTGAACCTGAAGAGATTCCTGTAAATGAAATCTATTTGAAACATTTTAGTTAAAACTATGTTTTTTTAGCAATTTTAGATCATGTGGGTGTTGTAGATTCTTTTTGAGCAGGCTCAAAAGTCCTTGGGGTTGCCAATAACTGTAGAGTAAAAAATACTCTACATTTCATTTTTATTTTCAGCAGTGCATGATCTAGATCATTGTCCTCACATAGTTTGGTTTGAGATGGTGAAGTTTTAAAATAGAGTGCAGGCTCTAATTTCCTTTTGATTCATTTTTCTCTAAGTGTTGAAGTCAAGTAGAAGCTGCCATGTGTCATTTTCTAAGGCACTTTTCATAAAGGCCACAGAATGTGCCATGCATCCCTTACTAACTCATCAAAATGTGCCAAGTGTTGGCATCCACGTTTCATATCAGCACCCATGTTTCATCTCTTTTTAGTGAAAGATTTTAACAAGCTAAGTATCAAGATGAAGCGAAAAGTGCCAAGTGGAAATCACAGAAGGTCTCAATTTTGCTTTTTTAGAAGGGAAGAAAGATGCCACGTATCCCAGCAAAAGAGAGTGGAAGCCACCACGTGTTGAGATCTGAATTATCTTCATTTCACTTCACTGATATAGCAAAGACTATGGAGGATCTTAAGTGTTATTTTTGAAGCAAGTGGAAGCTGCCAGGTGTTGTTGTCCATGTAAATATGAAATGAGACTTGATTGTTTCTATGGTATAAATAGAGTAAACTGGAGACTACCATGTGTCACCTTTCGTAGGTTTCTAAAAGGGTAGCTAAAAGAAGTGGAGACCACCATGTAACCCTAGATAAGTAAAGAAGATATTACCATGTATCCTTTAATGAAGCAGCAGAGATTGCCACCTATCCCTGTGCCCTTTTTAAAGTTATTTGGGTAAGAAATGTTGTGGGTCTTATTTCTATTAAATTGTTAATGTTTCAAGGAAGCAAATTGTGATAGGTGTCAAAGGCAGAACACTCATAAGCAAAGACATAAAAGGAGTATAAGTTTATGCAAAAAGTGTCGCGTGTCTTCGATAGGTGCTACAAAACCTGCCAAGTGTCATCCTCCAATGTCTCCTAAAGTAATAAGAAGGTTTTCAAGGAATTGGTTAAGTGTTATCTAGTGTTTAAGAGAGGGGATCATCTTGCAATCTATTTCAACCAATGAACTACCAGAAGACAAAGCGTTTCAAAATCTATAAAATATTTTCTATTAGACACTTCCATTTTGGTTATATTTCAATTGGGCCGTTAGATTGGAAACAAGCAGACAATCGAGAGTGAATCCAAGGCTATAAATAAGGGTGCAGAGATCACTAGAAAGGGGGGAGATACTAGAGAGAATTTTTTGAGAGAATTATTGTTAAGAGTTTAGACTTTCTAGAGTTATGACTAGGAATATCATTTCCTTTGTTCTATCTTCTTAAGTTTCAAGGTTTATGTAACTGTGCATGTTTTTGTGCCTCTTATGTGACTAGAGAATTAATGAGAAGATTGAATCTTGTGCCTTTGTTGATACTTTCTATGTTATTGCAAAAGTATTCTAGGCTGTGTTGTCAAGAGTTTAGACTTTCTAGAGCTGTGATTAGGAATGTCATTTGCCTTTGTCTCATTTTCTTGATTTGAAAAGTTTATATAATTGTGTGTGTTTCTATGCCTCTTATGTGACTAGAAAATTCAAATAAGAAGATTGAACCCTATGCCTTTGTTGACATTTTCTGTATCACTGCAAAAGTAGTCTATGCTGTGAGCCTCTATTTCTATTATTTCCATCATTTACATTGATCATGCACTTGTTTTCTCTTAAATTTAAATGAATATTACATATAGTCTCACTATGCTCAGGATTAAGGTCGAACTACATTCAGGCGCATTGCCATAGTTAGATTTTCTTTCTTGCATTTGTGTTTCCATTAAAATTCCTATCCCTTTTCCCAGTATACACTTAATATAAAGAAGAGACTAGCTTCTTAAAAATCTGGAGGTTGTTTCAAGTCACAAGTCCCACATCTTGAAACTTCCCATTGTTGGTGTTAGAACAAGCACAATTTTAAATCATCAACAGTAACCAAGAATATAGGGTATATAAGAAATAATGTAGGCATTTATGTTGGTTAAACATCAAAAATCAATTCCCAAAGACTCCTTGAACCTTATAAACAATTATCCCTCAACATATACACAAATTTTTAAAAGGAAGAAAAGAAATAAGTATAAGCCTATTTTTAGACTTTACTTTTTCTTTCTCTCTCCTTTATCATTCTTAATATGTATAAGCCTATTTTTGGCATTGAAAATAATACATAACCTAAGTTTTGGAAAGTACATGCTCATAAAAAAACTTTTAATTTTCTCTTTTTAATGAATAATTTTGAATTTATACCTCCTTAAAGCTTTTAATTAGTGTATTTTCATGGGTAGTTATGAATGACAATTGTTAACTCCTAGACTTGAACCCTTGTGATGGTAGTTTTAGGCCTTCATAGTCTGAAGTAACATAGAGATAAGCCTAGGATGTGGGTTTCATAATACATGGATTTAATCTCTATATTTTAAGGGTTATCTTCCCTTGATGTATCAACTAGGATCTCTAATCTACACTACTAGCTTGTAAGGGAAAAGAGAAGAAGGTAAAGTGAAAGGAAATACTATCTAACTAAGGTGATACACCAAAAAATTTCCTCTAATTATGTAATATGAAATAAGGATACTGAATAAGAACATGGACCTCATTTCACTTCTTAAAGTGAGAGTCTCCAAACATCAACATTTTACATAGAGGCTTGGATTGATAAATGATTTAAGACATCTAATCAATAGGTCTCTCAAATACACTAATGAAAGATCACACTTGACATACATATAAGATGATTTAATAACATTATTCAACCTATAAGTATTAAATAAATCTTTAAAATAGGTAAAGAGGAAAGGACAATATGAGAGGAATTATGTATTATCACTGTCATTCATCAACTAACCATTAGCCTACACTAAACACAAGATTTAAGGAGGTATGAATTCAGTCTTATTGATTAAAAATAGGAAAGTACAAGTGTTTTTATGATAATGGAATTGTCACAACTTAGGTTAAGTATTATTTCAAATTCCAAACATTGGCTTACATATAGTGAGAATTGAAAAAGTGGATAAAGAGAAAGACCAAGCTAAAAAATAAGGAAAACCTCATTTACTTAGTAGTTTTTTCAAACCCAACATAATATTTCCTTGAAAATATCTCATCAAAATTTGGAAAATGTTTTAAAGGTTGAGTTATAATTTCTTGGAAAGTTTAAGGAGTCTTTGAGCATTCATATTTGATGTTTGACCAGCACAACTTCTTAAATCTTTGCTTTCACACCCTACATTCTTGGTGAAAACGAGTCTTCCTTGAAAATAGGTTTTGATCAATGAGTGTAAGTCATCATGACTTGATCAAGTATTTAGTTTAAAAATTTTTTCTCATTCATTAATGAGGTATCCCCACCAGGTTTAGGTTTTTAGGAGTCTTTGACGCTTATTTAACTTTTTCTTTTGACTAGGTATTGGAGGGAAAGAAGGTCCTCTTAGGAGTCTTTAAGACATTTTTAAACTTTGAATACTTTTATAAAAAAAATTAATGACTTGTTACAAATTAATAAGTCATGGGGGTGATAAATAAACATTAATAAATCCCTTTTAAATGTTTTTATGTATCATTTTATTACTTTGAACACTGAATTCTTTGTTAGGGAAAAGTGACGTAGGAGAAATAAAATTGGTTTTTTCAATGTCACATGAAAACTTCCACCATGGATGGCTTATCAACATGACATCAGACATTAAAAAAGGCATTATTAACCATCAAGTAGCCTAAAATATGCAATTTTTCTACTATAACATGTTTTTTCACTCATTCCTTGTAGCCCTACAAACCTTTAAAGCTCGTTGTACATAATATTGTATGGATTAAATTGGAAAAATGGTCACATTTTTTAGTACCCTATATCCATTTAAATATATATAAAAAATTCCATGATCCAAATATAAGTGTAAGTACTCTTTTCCCTTCATTTCCCTCTTTAGTTAGGCCTAATTAGCCATCCTAGGCCTAGAAATAGAAATCCTACTCAAGAGAGTGACTGCACATGTGGAATAATCCATACGTGTATTATTAACTTTACCTAGGCTATCACAAACCTCCATATAAAATTTGGGGTCTTTATACCTTGTTTAAGTATTCAAACCAAGAAATCACTTTGTCACCTAGACTCATTTTGAGCATGTCTTGGAAAATGGGTCTGGATTAACCACCTTCAAAATCTCTTGTGCAGGTTTTTTAGATTGAATAGATATGAGACATTAAAAATTAAATAATACAAAGATTGGGAAGTTACACCTTTCTCATAAAACCTAAAAAAACATGTGTATAAACTCCTTGGAGTCCTCAACAACATCAAAGAGGTTTCAAGAGCAAATTGTGGCATTAAATGTGAATTTGAGGTCCATTTTTCATGATTGGTCATAATTAGGGTTTTAATACCTATTTATTATCTTAATGATTTTTCATAAATAACAACTTCACATTTAAAGTGTGAGAGGTGGTACGCATATGTGATGTTGTTCCTTGGGTGGCATGCTTAGCTCTGTTTGGACTTGAGAGAGGTATAATTTGAGTTTTGGGTCTCAAAACTCCACATAATTATTGGAATAGGTTCATACATCTCCAAAATAATATTACCTATAGTGTTAAATGCTTAGGCAGTGATTACCACTCCTCTATATGGATCTGGTGTATTAGTTAAGGGTATTGGGGTTTAATCTTATCATATCTTTGCTATTCATCAAGGTAAATTGGATTGAAGCCTAAGATTATTTATTTCTAAGAGTGTATGATAACCTTTTATATGACTATACATTACTAAAATTACCCTTCATGAGGTCTAGCATACTTGTTCCATGTTTTAGGTCCAAAAAGACCCTTTGGTCTCAAGACTACCCCTTGCCAATGGAGTGGGTAGGGTTTGAGTAAAAATAATGGGTATGTATAATTTTATTATAGCCTTAAGGTGAGAATTATTTTCTTTGTCAACTCAAAATCATCCTATGTACCAAATCACAAGGTGTGATTATGCCCATAGAACTCTCAAAACACCAAAATCTCTCATAATTGGTTGGGTTTGCCTATGTGTAAAGAGCCTAAGAAGGTTATTTGGTTCTACAAAAACTCATAAGTAATTTAAATTTAAAATTAATCTATTTTTAATGTTTTATATAGTTCATAAAATGACTCAAAATGATTCTCTACCATCGTTTGCCTATTAAACAGGTCTGGGACATTACATTTCACCACTGAGGGGTTTTAGCAATTTGAGCTTTATTGACCCTAGAGGTCCATGAAAAGAGATTCATTTCCTTATTTCATGTTCAAAAATTTATTAAATCCTTTATTTTAGTTCATATACATCCCTTATTATTATTACACATACCTATTTTAATGAGAAGGCATTCTTCACACTTAAATTATGAGTAAGACTGCAGGTCTCAAAAAGGACTGTGTTTTGTTGACTGTGTATGCATTGATTTCTTTGGGATATCTAAAGGAAATTATATCAATGTAAATGGATTCCATAATCAATATTAAAATATTTCATACTCTCAACCTTAACACTCATTACCCTTACATACTAAGTCTTATCCCATGCTTTCATTCTTTAACAAAGACAACCTGTAGGCCATTGGCTAACTTTAGGTGAATAAACATTGTCCTTGGCTGTAGGTAGATATTTATATGCAATAAAACCTTCATCAAGGTATATGAAATTAAATTAAAAACTAATAGTATATTGTTAATTTAAAATAATCCTCTAATCTCCTCTCCTTCACACACATTTTCAATCAAGCAAAACCCTCATAGTATGCAGAACTGTAGTTTATCTTAATTGTGAATAGAGGTTTAAATTAGTTTTGATTCATATTATGTATGTTTCCTTTAGTTTTAACATGACTTTATGAACATTTGTGTCAACTAAAAATGACCTCAATATATTTTTAAACATCCTTATTCTTCCCTTTAGTTTTATCATCAATTGTTTCAATGAATTTCTTACTTATTATGGGAAAGAGGAATAAAAGAAACTAAGTATGGGTATGGTTGAAAACCCTGATTGATAGTGTGTGCATTGAAATTAGTATATTAAAAAGAGTTCCTTTTTGGCTTTGGGAGGATGACCTATGGATAAGAAATCACTAAAGAAAAATTATTCATTAGATAAATAGTTGAGTGGATTACCTAGCAATAGCTAGATCTTGGAAGCAAGAGCTTCCTTAGGGGCTGTCAATCCACACATTTTAAACAATTAAGTTTATAAATAAAAAATAAAGGTAATTGTATCAATAAATCAAAAGGTACTAAAATTTAATATAAGAATGCTTTTTAATAAAATAGAATAGATTGATTAAATTAGTGATGAACTAATTAAGACTAGTACTATAAGGTTGGAGTATGCTTCAAAAAAATCTAAAAGGATTCTATGAATATGCAAGAACATAGAAAATTAGGTTTGGTTGGGTGTGGGTTGGTGAAATTAGCTTTCTATTTTTCACTACCACAGTGACCATCGATAGTTAAGGTGACCATCAGTGATTAAGGTGACCATCAGTGGTAAAGCTGACTGTTGATAGTTGGGTAGACCATCGATAGTTGAGTCAACCATCAAAGGTTATTGTGTGAAGATCTAGGTTGATAAATTACTAATTGATGAGATTTAAAAGATTGATTTTGAGAGGTGGATAAGGTTTGGGCTGATTTCAAAATGGAAATAAAGTAGATGAATATTTAGAAATAAGTACTTGTCTTACCAGAGGTCAATTGGGTAGATAGTTGAGTTAGTTATCTTGTTGGTGGAATATAACTTGATTATAATAGAGTAACGATACCTAAAGGCTTGGTGAAGAGGTAGCAGCAAATTTAATATATGATATGATTATTAAATTACTGATGGTGATTGATCTACAATAAATAAACTCCTAGATACATAAGCTCTGGATGACAATTGTAGATAAGTTTCACCTCCCAACTCCTCTTTTATTATAGGCATAAGCAAGAGGTGGAAGTGGAGGTTCAACTAGGCTATCTAATTATAAATTATCCATGAAAAGAATCATAATAGGATTTATACAAGCTATAATTAGAAAAGCAAAACAAATGGTTTACATGCTTTTGGTAGGGAGGTGGACCCTAATTATCGGTGGTTACCCTGACAATCAATGATCGAGTGCCAAAGGGTAAAAAGAGATAAAAGGTAATGTTGACCTAGTTAAGTGAAACTAACTATGAGTGAGTTTTATTAGGGTTTATAAGGTTAGATTAGTCCTGAGAGGGTTCCAAAGTGGTCAAAGGCTACTTCAACATTCTAAACTATGGTGTGCATATTTTTGGTGTCTATATTTTCCCCCATTTTATTATATGAATTGAGTAAACAAGATATTAAAAACTAATATTGATCATAGGTCTGATTACCCTGACTATGGGAGGAGATGTTCCCCCTCAAATCAAGAGGTGATGAGGTAAAAACCAAATCAAGTATAGGTTTAACAAGGTATGTGAGGGTGAGGATAAAGCTAGATGATAGGTTGGGCACAAGGGCATAAATAGGTGCATAAAGTGTTACAATAGGTGAAATAATTGATATTACACAAAGACAAAGTTTTCATAGTTGAAAATAATAAAAGGTTAGTTCTAAGGGACAAGTGACTAGTGGACCATGTGATCGCATTTTAGGCATGGCAGTTGGGTACACATGTTATTTTCCTAGACAAGGTCATTATTTTTTATGGGTATCCAAGGTAGGAAGTACTCCCATGGAAAACACAAATTAGGTCAAGTGTTGTGGGTATCTAAGGTAGGAAGTACTCCCAAAAGACACAAGCAATTTAGGTAAGCATGAGGTGGCACAAATTTAAAAGGTGGTCACACATGGAAATATTGTCACTATGATTAAAGGACATGAAAAAAGTGCCACAAAATATGCATGAGTTGGGACAAAATGGACCAATGGTGAGGTGATGAGGTTGTTGAGATGGGTGGAGAAGGTAGTCTCTATGTATTGCTAAAAAATGGGTTACTAAGGTTCATGTGTCAAAAATGGGGCATCTTAACCATCGATAGTCAAGGTACAAATAGGTGACCATCGATGGTTGACATAAACATAAATGGTTAGGGTGTAAACCCTAAAAATTCATAGGTTAAAAGGTGAAAAGTGAATCACTTTTAATCATTTGGTGTTTTTTGTCATTGACTTTGAGATCTAGGTGATTTGGGCATTAAGTGGTGAAGGTGATAGTTGAGCATTTGGTTGAGTTGGTAGTTTGTTTATTTTATTACTTATGAATGTGATTATCATGTATGGCATGGTAATGTGGATGGTTATGGGTATGCTTATGGTTTTTTTTGTTAAGGTTTATGATAAAATGTATGAGTTAGTTTAATTAACAACACTAAATGGGAGAATAGAGAATATAATCCAGAGGTGAATTCCATAATGAAAATGTCAACTAGTCATGATAAGGTAAGAAGAAGGAATGATGATTCTTCATTAATAAGGACTAAAATAAAACTAAAGTTGGATTGACTTAATAAACATAAATCCTTCGAATGTTTTGCATTAGTATTCATTAGTTGGCTAAAAAGGTGTCTTAACCACGTAATGTTAAGTAAGCTCAAAAATCTCCTGTATATAGTAGAAAAGGGGAGATGGGTGAAAATGGAACCTTCTTGTGAGACTAACAAGACTCCACTGTAGGTGTCCAAAATACTAGTTTAAACAATCCTATGCTAAGCTATGTAGACTGATTGATGTAAGAAGTCTACTTATAGAAGTTGATTTCATCTTCTACTTTATCTTGCTATTTGAGAGCCAATTACATATTTCAAGGTTATTTTTCTTTTGTTTTGATTATGATAATTGGTCTCTTGCTAATTTATATACATGGGAAGTCGATCGATGCAGGAATCCTCTAAGAAATTATTATGCTTTTGATAAATGCTTACTCAGCTATCTTTCAAGGGATCGGTCTAAGTTTATGTGTTATGTTTAATGATTTTTTATAGTTGTCCTTCAAGGGAGCAGTGTACCTTATGTTTTGGCAATTTCCAATAAAATTTTAACAACTATCCTTCAAGGGATCACTCTTTAAATGTTAGGAATTACCCATGATTACTAGTAATATGGATTTTGTTATTTGTCTTTGATTTTGCTAGAAAGACACCTAATTATGTTGGCTTAGTGATTCACCTTCATGGTGATAAAAACAAGAGTAAAAGAGGGTTAGTTAGGTTTAAAGAGGTTTAGGTGATAATGATCATGGGGATACATCCTAAAAAGGGGTGGAAAGAACCATGAACACCATGCCATTGGTATAATTATGATACGCATTGTTCAAGATTAGGATATGTTGGTGATAGATAATCACATGATTCATTTTTCATTGATTGTCCCTAAAAAAGGGGATGCATATGGGTAGATGACAAGGGATGAGTTTAAGGAAACAAAAGGTGAACTTGATCTTCCTTAACAAAATAATGGATGTAGATGTGAAGCATTGAGGGGCTTAAGTTTTGGGTGTCCTTCGAGAGAAGATAAATGATAAGCTCTTGACCTGTACTTATGGGTTATGATATAAGGTCCAATCCAATTGAAAGCAAACTTTCTCTATCTACTTATTTCCATATTAGTGACATGTTGATTTTACTTTAGGATGAGGTCTCTAATATTAAATTTTCACACTTTAAGGTGTTTGTTATAGGCACATTTGATACGATCTTGATAGATATGAAGATGGGTGAGGGATGCTAGATGATGCTCATCGAGTAGATCTAGCTAGAATAAAATAAGTTGATGATAATCATCATTTAAAATAAAATCTTATAAATATATGTGAAGAAAAGGGATTTGGACTTCAAGAGGCAAGATATCCTCTACCCCAAATATAAGAGAAAATGGGGTGGCACCTGTAAAGGTTCTAATGTTGGTACGATATGCCCACAAGGTGAAGTGGATATACAAATGCCAATCCCAACTATTGGAAATATTATCATTGATGACAAAGGTCTAGCATTGTTGGTGACAAAGGCCCCATAGCATTTATTATCTAAAGGTGTTTTTAATGTTCATATTTTGGCTAAATGTGTTGATATTTATTTAATATTAATGAATATATTTTTGGTTGCATAAATTCAATAAGAGGGCCCATGAGGAAGTCAAAGAATCATGAGGAAAATACAAAAGAGGGAAAGGATGCATTTTTCCATGAAAGATCACCTTGAAGAATTCAAAGGGTCACCAAGTGAAGACAAAAGATGAAGGGCACATTTTTCCATGAAGAGTCACCTTAAGGAATTTGAAAGGTCAAAAAGATAAAAACAAAATGGCAAAGGATGCATTTTATTATGAAGGGTCACCATGTGAATTTTCAAATGAAAGGATTCAAAGGGTCAGGCAAATGTGGTACCATTTTCCATGAGGATTAAAGATTCACAAAGGGTGAATGACAAAGGTAATTTGAAAAGTTATAAAAGGAGGATTGGGAAGCCATTTTAAATATGCAAAAGAGTGAATGGTTTTTAATTTTTTTATATAAAAAAGAGAAGAGAAGAGAAAGAGATATAGTAGAGTTCTATCATTTGTTGAGAAAGCAACATTGAGGTATAGTTGTGTTTTATAAACAAAAGGGGTTGGTGATCTTATGGGTTGGTACTCATAAATAGTTACTATGTTGGTGCTCCCACAAGTTAGTGCTTCCAAAATTTGTAATTTGATTTAGTTATCTTTCATATAATTGAGATTTTTCTCCATGGTTTTTCCAACATTGGGTTTCCACATAAAAATTTGGTCTCTCTCTCTCTCTCTCTCTCTCTCTCTCTCTCTCTCTCTCTCTCTCTCTCTCTCTCTCTCTCTCTCTCTCTCTCTCTCTCTCTCTCTCTCTCTCTCTCTCTCTCTCTCTCTCTTATGTGGTGCATGTTATCATTTCATTTTTATTACATATCTTGAATGTATGATTAAGTGGTTAAAGAAAAGAATCAGATTAATTAAAATATTTAAAATATATATGATATAATGATTCACCCCCCTCTCAGTATATCCCATTCTTAACAATTGGTATTAGAGTAGATTATTTCAGAAAGAGTTTAATAGATTGAAGGTAGATCGGGGAAAGCATGATGACTGGATCACATGAAGATTTTTCTACAAATAAGGCACCTTTGTTTGATGGGATAAATTATGACTTTTGGAGCATAAGGATGAGGACTTAATTGATTTCCCTTGTATTTGACATTTGGCAAGTAGTAATGGATGAATACAAAGAGCCACAGACACTTTTAACTACTCCTATGGAAAAGAAAGCAAGTGAAAATAATGCTAAAGCTTTAAATTCTATTTTATGTGATTTATGTGAGTCAAAAAAATTTAAAGTTATGCAATGAAAATATACTCATGAGACTTGGGTAAAACTTGAGAATATTTACAAAGGTGATGGAAAGGTTCATCAAGCTAAGCTTTAGACATTCAAAATACAGTTTGAGAGTTTGAAGATGGAAGAATAAGAAAATATAGCAAGTTATCTTTTATGGGTTGATCAAATAGTTAATAAAATTCAAGGTCTTGGAGAAAAGTTGGAAGAGTTAGCAGTGGTACAAAAGGTTTTGAGATCTATACCATTAAGATATGATGTGAAGGTATCAATAATTGAGGAGATGAAAGATCTAGCCAAACTAAAGATGGATGAACTACATGGTATTCTTACAACATATGAGATGTGATCAAATAAGAGAAACCCTCAAATAAGGAATTTGATTTCAAGACATCAAATAAAGATAAGGATAATATTCAAGAAACAAGTGATAGCTCTAGCGATGAGGAAGATGACAATGGAGCTCTATTCATCCAAAATCCTAAAAAGGGCATAGGTAAATATCAAGGAAAGTTACCATTTAAAAGTTATAAATGTGGTAAGATTGGACATTTTGTAGCTAAGTGCCAAGATAAGAATAATGGTGAAAATGAAGAAGGAAATTATACATACAAGAAAAACTTCAAAGTCAAATATAAGAATGGATTCAAGAAGAAGAGTTTATATTCTAAAGATCCTAGCTCAACTAAAGATAGTGGATTCAGTGACTTAGATGAAGAAGAAATTGTATTCATAACCATACATGAAGATGCCTCTACAAGAAAAAGTGCAAATGATCAAGAAGAAGAACATGATGAAGCTGAGGTGAATCTAGAATGAGAACTCATTTGTGCCTTAGAATAATTACAAGCTATTAAGAAAAATAATCAAAGATTGAATCAACAGATCGAGAAAAATGAAAAGGATTCAAAGGAAATAATTGAAGATCTATAAGCACACAATGAAGAAGATAAAAATATTGAAGAATATATAACAACTCAATTACAAAAAGTAAGTGAAGAATGTGAAAAGTATGTTTATGAAATTACCTCTTTAAAAGAAGGTATTGAGAAAACAAATAAAATAATCAATGATAAAGATATCAATGATTCAAAATTTGAGAAAAGCATTAACATGTTAAATAAGATATTAGAAAGTAAAAAAACAATATAGATAAGATAGGTATCAGATTTGAAAAGAAAAAGAGATATGTTGAAGCTCTTATAAAAGAGGAAATAAAAAATCAAGAAGTTAAGAATGTTGAATATAACTCAAACAAAGAAGGTTGGAAAGAATAGAGCTACATAAGACAACCAAGTCAAAGATACAAAAATAAAAATAGGTTATATTTTCATGTTTATTGTTTTTATTGTAATAGTTATGGTTAGAAGATAATAGACTATTGGAAAAGAGCTAATAATTTCAAAAACAAGGAGAAAGAAACTCATGCAGAGTCAAGCATAAGCCACAACTCTTTTATTCCTCTATCAAGCTTTGATGAAGAGACAATATTATGTTACAAATGCAATAAGTTTAGACACATAACTTGATATTGTAGAAGCATGTTTGATTTAGTCAAGAAAGACCAAAGTTATAAGGCTCCATTCATCAAGAAGAAAGTTTACATAAGTTCATGGCAGATGAAAAAACCTGAAAAGTCTATGTTAGTCCAGACAACTTTACATGCAAGAAATGAATGAAGGCTATGGTTCATTGATAGTGGATGTTTGAGGCACATGATAAGAGACAAGAGTAAGTTCATAACTCTAAAGAAGATAAATGGTGGCATAGTGAAATTTAGAGACAATGCCTCTACCATAATAGCTAAAAAGGTACATTAAGTTTGAATAATGGTAGAATTAAGATTGAAAATGTTCTATATGTAGAAGGTCTTAAGCATAATTTGTTGAGTGTAAGTCAAATGTGTGATTAGGGACACAAATTAACATTTTATGCAAAAGGTTGTGAAATTAGAAGGAAATATTCAAATGTGTTGATTGCAAATACTTAGAGGATAGGTAATAACTTAGATATGTTATCATATTTAAAAGGACAAAAATATTGTTTGAATCAGGTTGAGGAAAGTTGGCTATGGTACAATAGAATGGGAAACATAAATTTTAAAAATATTATCAACATAAAAAATAAGCAAGCAGTTAGATATCTTCAAAATATTACAAAACCCTCCAACACACTTTATGAACCATGTCAGCATGGGAAGCAAGTCAAAAGACTATTAAAAAAAAAAGAATACTCGACCACGCAAATGTTAAAGCTTGTTCACATTGATCTGTGTGGACCTACCATAACTCAAAGTACTCAAGGTGAGAAATACTTCATGTTGCTTATTGATGATTTTACACATATGACTTGGGTGATGCTTTTGAAGAAAAAATTAGAAGCATTCAACCACTTCAAAGCATTTAAGGCTTTAGTTGAGAATGAAATTGGTTTGAAGATTAAGTGCCTGAGATTAGATCAAGGAGGATAATTCATGTTAAATTAGTTTATTGAGTATTTTGAAGACCATGGGATAAAGAGACATTATTCAACAACCAAAACTCCACAACAAAATGGAGTAGTTGAGCAAAAAAATAGAATAATTTAAGAGATGGTGAGGATGATGATAAATAAATCCAAGATACCAGATAAATATTGGAGAGAGGCAGTAAGCACAAAAAATCATATCTAAAATAGAGAATTATTCAGAGTCAATAGTGATAAGACTCCCTATGATCTATGGAAAGCTAAACTAGCTATTATTGATTATTTTAAACTTTTTTGTAGTAGATGCTTCATAAAAAAAATGATGAAAAATTAGGTAAGTTTGAATATAGAATAGATGAAGGTATATTTCTTGGATATTATTTAAAAATTAAAGATTATAAATGTTATAAAAAATAACCAAGAAGATAGTTGAAAGTGTAAGTGTTAGGATAGATAAAGATGTAGCACAAAGAGCCAATGATCCAATAGACACTCCTAAAATCATTGAAGAAGAATGTTTTGAAGAATTAGATGAAGATGATAAGGGGTAAAATGTCACCAAGACGCCATCCAAATATATCCATAGAAATCATAATGAGAGTGACATCGTTAGGAACATAAATGAATGAGTTCACAATAAGAAGATGATGGTAAGTGAATCAAAAGCATAAATGAAGGAGTTCACAATAAAAAGATGATGGTAAGTGAATCAGAAGAAGCTAATTTTTCTTTGTTATCCAAAATTTAGCCTAATACATTTTTAGAAGCTAAACATGATGAGCATTGGGTTAAGGAAATGGATGAAGAATTAAATTAGATAGAAAATAATGATACTTTGAAATTAGTGCCTAGACCAAAAGATCAAAATGTGATAGGAATAAAATGGGTATAAAAAAATAAGTTAAACAAAGATGGTGAAGTTACTAGGAATAAAATAAGGTTGGTATGTAAAGGATATGCTCAAATTGAGGGTATATATTTTGAAGAAAATTTTGCACCAGTGGTAAGGCTAGAGGCTATTATAATGTTTCTTGCATATGTAGTGTTTAAGAATTTCAAAGTTTTTTAGATGAATGTCAAGTTTACCTTCCTAAACAAGAATGTAGAAGAGGAGGTCTACATTGAGTAGCCTAAGGGATTTATTCTCTAAAATGATAATATCCATGTATGCAAATTGAAGAAAGAATTGTATCGATTGAAACAAGCTCCTAGAACTTGGTATTCAAGACTTGATAAGTACCTACAAGATTAAGGTTTCAATAGAGGTTTTGTTACCAGTAATCTCTACATCAAAATAGAAGGTAAACATCAAATGATTGTTGTGGTATATGTTGATGACATAATATTTGGAGGAAACATAGAAAAGATGATAAAATATTTTTTTAATAATATGCAAAAAGAATTTGAGATGTCTATTCTTGTAGAATTGTCATTTTTATTAGGGTTGAAAATATTTTAGTAAAAAAAAAGGAATTTTCATATCTCAAAATAAATATGCCAAGGATATGTTGAAAAAACTTGATTTTAAGGATTGTGCACCAGATGGTACACCAATAGGTACAGGAAATGAGGTAAGGATGGAGATTCATATATTATAGATAAATCTTTGTATAGATCTATGATTGGTAGTATTTTATATTTGATAGCATTAAGGCCAAAAATTATGCATGAAGTAGGCATGGTTATGAGATATCAGTCATCTCCAAAGGAAAGTCATGTTCAGTTGGTGAAAAGAATATTTAGATATATTAACAGGACATTAGATTATGGATTGTGGTATCCCATAGGTAGAGATTTAACTTTGGTTTCTTATAAAAATTTAGATTGGGTAGATTTTTTGGATGATAGAAAAAGTACAAGTGGATGAAATTTCTTTCTCGATGATAGTTTAATATCTTGGCTAAGCAAGAAGTAGAACTCAGAATCACTTTTTACAGCTGAAGTAGAATATATTTTAGTGATGTTGTGTTGTACTCAATTAATTTAGATGAAGAAAACTTTAGAAGACATCAAGGTAAAATATGATGAACCTATTTCTATTTTTTGTGACAACACAAGTGCTATTAATATTTCTAAAAATCTAGTGATGCATTCAAGAACAAAAAATATTCCTATCAGATATCAGTTTTTGAGAGAGCAAGTAGTAGATCAATAGGTTAAATGGAATATATCAATACTACATAATAGATTGCAAATATTTTCACAAAGGCACTACCAAAAGAAACATTTGAGTATCTATGAGAGAAGTTGGGGGTAATCTCTTTTACTTCCTACCATTGAGGATCAGTATCAGTTGAGGGGGAGCTAAGTGTTATCTCTATGATAGACCCTTTACCATTAATTTCAAAAGAGGAGAAGAATATGAACATGTATAGAAACATGTATAGGAATAGGTAAAAGATGTTATAGTAAGGGGGAGTTACTGTATGTTTTTTTTAGTTGGAAATATGTATAGGTTGGCATGTGCAGTACAGGTTTTAGGATGTGGTAGTTTTAGTTTGAGGTTACCATCAATGACAAAGGAAAACATTGTTGGAAATATTATCATTGATGTCAAAGGTCTAGCATTGTTGGTGATAAAGGACCCATAAAATTTATTGTCTAAAGGTGTTTATAATGTTCATATTTTGATTAAATGTATTGATATTTATTTAATATTAATGAATATATTTTTGATTGCATAAAGTTAAAAAGAGTGCCCATGAGGAAGTCAAAGATCCATGAGAAAAAGACAAAAGAGGGAAAGGATGCATTTTCCCATGAAAGGTCACTAAGTGAAGATGAAAGAGGAAGGGCACATTTTTCCATGAAGAGTCACCTTAAGGAATTCAAAAGGTCACCAAGATAAAGACAAAAGGGGAAAAGATAGATTTGGTCATGAAGGGTCACCATGTGACTTTTCAAATGAAAATATTAAAAGGGTCATACAAATATGGCACCATTTTCCATAACGATTAAAGAGTCACATAGTGTGAATGCCAAAGGTCTTTTGGAAAGCTATAAAAGGAGTCTTGGGAAGCCATTTTAAATATGTAAGAGGGTGCATGATTTATAATTGTTTTATATAATAAAAGAGGAGAGAAGAGAAAGAGATATAGTAGAGTTATATCATTTGTTGAGAAAGTAACATTGAGAGATAGTTATGTTTTATACACAAAAGGGGTTGGTCCTCCTATAGGTTGGTTTTCTTGAAATTTGGTGCTTATGAACTTTATAACTTGATTTGGTGCTCATTCATATACTTGAGATTGTTCTCCATGGTTTTTACCACATTTGGTTTCTACATAAAAATCTAGTCTCTCTCTCTCTCTCTCTCTCTCTCTCTCTCTCTCTTGTGTGGTGCATGTTATCATTTCATTTTTATTACATATCTTGAATATATGATTAATTGGTTAAACAAAAGAAATCAAATTAAGTAAAAGATTTAAAAGATATATGATATACTGATTCACCACCCTCTTAGTATATCTTGCACTTAACACCAACCTAATTCATTGACCATTTTAGTTAGCATGTTATTAAGAGTTTTGTTAGAGGATTCTTCCTATCCATTCACTTGAGGGTGATAGGGAAAGGAGGAATCTTAAATTTATGCCAAATGCATCACATATACCTTGCAATTGTTTATTTTTAAAATATTTACCATTGTCGATGATAACCTTATGAAGAATACTAAAGTGGTAGATGATGTGATAGTTGATAAAGTTGATAATCTTCTCCATTTTAGTTGAGACTAGAGGAATAGCCTCTACCCACTTGGTAAAGTACTTGATCATGATAATGATTGTATTTCACTAAATTTTGTTTATTTTAAATTTAAAAGAAAATAGAGAGAATGATGGGGATAAGTGATTAGAATGAACCTAGATTTGATTTGCATGTCGTATCTAGACATTATGAGCACTCCTCTTTGGCTTCCATATGATGTTTGTTAGTAGATAAATGAGTGGGTTTCCAAGCTACGCACTTGTTCTAAGAGGTGTGAAACTTCCCTATAGATGATCGTCCACTTTTTAGAGACAAAATAATAATAACTAACTGAAATAGAGGTAAATAGAGAATAAAAGAGAGATAAAATTATTTTTTTAAACAACTTGTTCATAGAAAAGAGTGATAGGCTGTAGGTTAGGTATTTTGTTGGTGTTTTGGAAGCTATCTAGGTAGGTTTTGAAGAGGTTAGGATATTGAAAGTCACTGACATCATTAGGTGTGTAACCGATGCCAGTTAGGCTATCGAGATTGGTAGTGAGGTGATCGATGTTAGTTAGGATGCCGACATCAGTAGGGGAAATAATTATCTACAAAGTTATAGAGATATTTTTTGGGTCTGGGAAATGGTCTAGATTAGGTCAAAGGGGTTGAGAGAGTTAGGACAAGGAGTTTATGTCTTGGTTAAGTTTGGTCAGAGGTTTGGTATGCATGTAAGGGGAAACAAGCAAGGAAGCTTTATAATTCCCTCACGAGTGTATGGTCAGAAGTGTATAAAGTAGTGTAGGGTAGATATAAATAAATAAAAGAATAAATATTTAAACAACCTATGGTATCAGTGATATACTTAGTTATAGATGATAAGTATCAAGTTGATAATCCCTATCAAGGAGTCTAAATCTAAGTGCCTAAATAGAGAGAATAAGAAGATGATGTTGGTCCTCAAGAGCTTAGTTGTTGATGGTGATTAACTTATGTAGGGTGATTGTAAGCTTGGATGTCAAAAATAGAATTTTAAGAGCTTAAAGGAGAGTAAGAATCAATTTTATTAATTTTTGATGACCTAAAATAGAGGTTGGAATTTGGATTATATTTCTAATGTCAATGATCCTACTAATGTCAAAAGGTATCCCACTGATGTCAGTTATAGGTTAACCAATGCTAGTGGCCCTAGAAAAGGTAAACCTTTTTTTTTTGCCTATTTTCTAATTTTGTGTGTGCTAGATATGACACCCATTATAAAATGGTAAAAATAAGAGGTTACAGAGGAAGTAGGTGTTTAAGAATTCATTTTAGAAGTGGGAATAAGTCTTAGGTAGTTAGGATGAGGGGACCAAGTCTTAAGGTGACTCATCAGAGGAGAATTAGTCATAGGGAAAGGTGGATAGGTAAGGTAGTAATAGGGGTTTTTAATTAAATGTGTGAGGGGCAAAAGTATGGGTTAGGGAGATTAATTGTTATTATTAAAATGGGCCTAGGGGGTTTTGACATAGGGAGTTACACATGTGCGTGATGTAATTTTGGTGTCTACATTTCCCTTTTTTGTCTTATGATTTGTACTAAAATGTTACAAGACAAAAATAGGAGTTAGATGCTCCAAGTATTGGATGAGTTATCTCCTCTCAAAATGAGAATCAATGGAGGAGAAACTAGAATCGAGTATCAGTTTGATAGAAAGGTAATTGGGTGATTGGTGGAAAATTGAGCATCATGCATAAAACAAGATATACTTGACAATGTTAAGAATAGGCAAAGTTAAGGAAGACTTGAATAGAAGTAACCAAAGAATAGCTTGTAAGTGATAGCTAACAAGTTAAATAAATTAAATTTGTAGCTCTAATGGTCAATGTGTCTTAGGTATCTGAGGTAAGAAGTGACCCTAGCAAGCACAAAAGGCTTGAAGGTGATAGGATGGGTTTGGTTGCCATCTAAAACACCTAGAATTCATGCATGTGCATAATAGCTAATTATAGTCAGGATAAGAAATGTACTCCTAGTGTAAAAGGGTCAATGAGTGATGAAATATTCATGATCTCTAAGAATAATCATCAAGGGTAAAGATTTGAGTTATCTTCAATGTCATTTTGTCATGGGTGGGGGAGATAGATGTGATCTCCAGTTCCCCTAATGTATCGGTAAATTTGTACAAAGTTGAGTGTTTTTGTGGTGGAGAACATGTTTTAAAATGTGTCAATTTTGGTAGCATGTGTTGATATCAGTAAATTAAGTGATGATGTTGGCATAATTAGGGAAACATTGTCGATATTGACAAGCATAAGCATTGACATCGATACATTAGGTCAAGATTACTGATGTCAGTGGCTGACCAAACTTGACAAAAGGGGGTTTGGTGGCTGACTAAACTCATTTACAACTTGTTGATTAGAGAGAAGAAATAGGGTGTTAAGAGTGATTTGAGATGGTATCACAAGGAGGGGACCCAACAGGGGGTGCAAGACCATAAGTGCTAGCAGTTCCAACAAGGAGGAGATAACAAGATGAGGTAAAAGCCTAAACTACTTTGATTTTCTATTTGCAAGTTTTAGTTTAAATGATAGGTGAATGTGTATAAAATAAGATTGGGTGGGAAGAAAATAGGTTAGGGTAGGTGTAGGAGAAGTTAGGGGGATTTGGGGGTAGTTTTCTAGGGGAAATGGGTAGGTTAGGTTTAGGTCATTTGACCCTGGGGCCAAACTAGTCACTGATGTTAGTGAGATTGACTAATATCAGCTGACATGGCACCAAGGTTGACTGATATTAGCTGACCTAGAATTGAGGTTAGTAGTGTGCTACTGACATTGACCGATACATAGGCCAATAAAGCATTGACATCAGTATTGATGCTAATGTTAGCTACTATTAAAAAGTAACAAACAACAAAAAAGTGTGAGTTTATCTCTAGTGGGAGTAGTCACCTATACTAATGGCCAATTTAGCCTTAGAAGACCCCATGTCATATGAGCGCTACCTACATAGCCCATTTCAGGGCCTCAAGCCAATATAGTTCTCCCAAAACTTAGGAAAAAAATCTAAAAGGGTGGTTATAGGGAAAAAGGTAAAAATATAGCTGAGAGGTCTAGGTTGGTATTAAAAGCTATGTTATAGTGTTAAGAGTCAAGAATATAGGTAGTGAGGCCTAGAGTGAGAATAGGCAAGTAGGCCTAGGGTAGAGAGAGATAGAGGTAGTGAAGCCTAGGATAATTAGGAAGGTGGGTTTATGGCAAAGCTAACCTTAGAATACCCCATGTCAACTGAGTGTTGCGTACATAGACCAATTTAGGGCCTTAGACCAATGTAGCTCTCCTAATGAGAAGGGAAAAAAGGTGGTGAGGAAGTAGAGTAAAATAAATGTGACCTGATTCATTTATGTATGGATATAGGCAAAGATGGAGTTGACATTGTGATACCATCTATCAAGGTTATTGACACAGATGAGGATAGATGCTACTCTTGATGAGTGGGATCATATGGTATCCATCTATTTAGAAGGAGTGTGATGATATTTTTGAGTTACATGGGATGTGTCACTAATCATCAAATTTATTGAGAGGTGGGATCATACCACTAACATCTTCCATCTATTGATTAGAGAGATGATAGTTACACAGGAGGATGTTTATAGGATTTTATGACTACCACTCTAGGGTAAGGATATTTTCACATGCTCAAGAGAGGATCATGATATACATACATTCAATTTATATGGGTTGCATGTTAATGAGGTGACCTACCATTCTACCATCTTTGCATATGAGCCACTCTACATGGTTGATGAGGAGTAGCATCATCTTAACATCCTCATGATGATTAGGATCATGGTTTATGCCCTATCTGATGCAGATGGAGGGATATTTTTTATTTCATTTACCAGTGTACTTATGTAGATGATAGAGTAGAAGACCATTTTTACCTAAGGTCTAGTATTTTTGGCATAGTTATACAAAGAGATATGGGGTTTGAGACTATGTCAGTGATATAGCTTATGTGTTAGTTATCTCCTACACTATTAAGCCTATGAGCACATCATGGTGACACAACCACTAGGGATACCTACCATTATTATAGATAGATTTGGGGTTAGATTTAGATGGTGGAGAGATGGGATGACACAAACTTGAGTGGATGGTGTCATGTGAGACATTGCCTATTATAGGTGCATGATTAAGGGCCTGATCCCTAGAGATATCATGTGGAGACCATATCTTACATATCCAATTTTTAGAGGGTAGGCAGAGTAGCTTATTGGGTTACAGAGTGAATCATGGGTTAGAGGGAGATGGGCTGGTGAGTTGGAGATGGTACCTATGGCACAAGTCAGGACATAGTTTGGGCTCTTATGGGATATTCCACCTACCTTCCCTTGATATAGGAGGGATGACATAGAGGCACCATTACCATTACCTGAGGAGACCAATGGGCTAGATTTTGAGGAGCTACTAGTAAGGCCAGGTGTTGGGGACCTAGGGTGTAAAATTGCCTACACATCTTGGTGGGTAAGGTTACATCTAGTAATGGAGGTTGGGAGGCCACCAATAGACTTATAAGGGCTAGTTAGGGAGAGATATGTAGCACTTTAGGTGTGAGATATAGTAGTATAGGCTCGAAATGTAATGGTGTAGGCTTGAAAGATAGCCTGGGTAGAGGTTTTAGCCTTATAAAGGTAAGTAGTGACATTATAAGGTCAAATTGGGGCTCTATAGGGTCAGATCATAGCATTATAGGGCCAAATGACTATTTTATAGGGTCAGGTGACTACAATGATGATAGAGAGATATTATAAGAGTAATAGTAGGCCACGCCACTCTTTCTCCTCTATTACAAGGACCAATACAGGTTGGGCCATCATCAAGTGTTATGGGCCCTCCATAAACTATATCAATGGTGAGGTATTCTACTACCCTAAATGTGATTGCTTACTATGAGAGGGTAATTAGATAGTTCTCATATATATAATGATATTTAGAGTTTAAAGAGTAGGAGAGGTTGATGTCATAGGTGATAGCTTCTAACTCATGTTGATGTAGGCGAATAGAGAGTGGTGATGATACTACATCTTCATGATCTTAAGGAGAGCCTCAAGGAGTCTAAGTATTATCATTTTTTAGTTTTGGTTTATATATGTTGTATGTATACTAGCCTACGAGTTGAAGATGTGAAATGTACATTTTGAGAGAGTTTTATGATGTTTTGATGATGTAGATGAGAAACATGTATTTGATCACATATTTATATATGAGATGTTCATTCATTGCCATGTGTTTATTTGAGATATGTTGTGTATGTTCATGATGTAGATATGGATGATGTTAATTTATTGATATGTTAAGTTAGATGTTAATGTTGATCATGTTATTTGATGTTAGATTAGCTTTTCTCATTGAGTGATGGTATATGCATAGTTGATTGTTTAGCTTTATCTTAGCATTTTTCCATATTTGTGATGGTGAATGCTTAAAATGATAATGTTAGCCATGTTAGGCTATTTCAAAAAAATTCTATATTTGTGATGGTGTATGCTTAAAATGAGAATGTTGGTCATGTTAGGATATTTCAACATTTTTCCATATTTGTGATGGTGTATGCTTAAAATTAGAATGTTGGTTAGGTAAATGTTGGTATTATTTTTGCATCTTAAATAGAGATATCGACATGTGATGTGGATAGAAAAATTAAAATAAAAATGCTCATGCATTGGCAAAGACCATATTTTAGCACATAAATAGGCTCAGGAAAATGAGCCTCTTTCATGCCTCATATCATTGAACATTTATGTTTGTTAGAGAAACATCATGTTCAACTCATGTTAAGTGAGATTCATAGTCCCTTGAAAGAGTATGAGGGGAAAATGGGTAGAATGACCAAAAATATTTAGATGGCATAACCTACTAAGTAAAAATGATATGTCCCTTTTGTGGCTAACTCGAGAGCTAATATAGGCAAATCCATGACTTAAAGGTTTTATCTAGTGTAATTTGATCAATGTCGAAGGCCAAAAATGGGATTTTGTATAGGTTAAGGTTTTGCAAAAAGATGGGGATCCTTTTGCATTTTTTTCCCTTTGAGAACAAATCTTGTCTTAGCCATCCTTCAAGGGAGTGGTCTAAGCATATTTTTTTATTTTTTTGGTAGTTATCCTTCAAGGTAGTAGTCTATTTATAATAGTAGAGGGAAGTTATGTAGCTATCCTTCAAGGGAGTAGTCTATGTTGAAAAACATAACTTGAGATTTTAGAAATTTTTTCAAATATCCCACAATTTTTTACTTTTAATCATGGACAAGAGTATAGAGCCTTAGGAGTTTTTCACTATGAGGATAAATCATAAACCCATACCACTGTGTAAATTATCTAAGTGTATAGGAGTAAGGGTGAAGAAGAAGGGAAATGAATGTAATGGAGATGCTCAAGGGATGAGCTCATGTTAAACATGAAGTAAAATGATGTTGTTTTAAAAAAAGAATGGTCATAGATGCAAGGCATTTAAAGGCTCTAGTTCTAGCCTTCCTTCGAGAGAAGACAAGTGATAAGTTATTGAACCATACTTATGAGTTATTATATAATTTACAAGCCAATTCAGATCAAATTTACCCCATTTACTTTTCTCCATGTTCATCACATGTTGATTTTCTTTCAAGACAAGATCTGCTATACTGAAATCTCACTCTTTGAGGTTTTTATTATAAGCACGTTTGATATGTTCTAGATAGATTTGGAGGTGGTTGAGGGCTATGAGATGGTTCTCATCAAGCAATTCAATTTGGGACAAACATTCTTGGTGAAAAGCATCATTAATAAGTATATCATGTAGAGAAATGTGAAGAGAAGGAATCTAAACCTCAAGAGGTAAAATAGCCTCTATCCCATATACCAATGAAAAAGGTGTAGAACTTGTAGGGGTTTGAATGCTAGTGCAATAAGCCCATAAAGAAAAAGGAATGTGTGTGTGTTAATCCTTACCCATATCATTAACTAATTTCATGAGAATCTTGGTCATAGTTTTGTTAGAAGCTTCTACCTATCCATTAGCTTGGGGATAGTATGGTGATGAGAAGCTTAATTTGATTCCAAATGCATCAAAAAGACTTTGAACAATCTTGTTTTTGAAAGACTTTCCATTATCTATTATAATCTTGTGAGGTACAACAAATTGATAGATGATGTGATTGTTAATGAAGTCAACAATTATGTCAGCTTTTGTGGAAATGAGAGGGATGGCCTTGACCCACTTGGTGAAGTATTTAGTGGCAGTAATGATAGAGGGATGATGGAGTGATAAATGAGGGTTAATCTCTATGATTATATCTAAGACACATTGGGAGAAGGGAGAAAAGTATATAGAAACTTGAAATGCATGATTGGGAATGTGAAATAGGTTACCATGTTGTTGACACTTGACACAATGTTGGATGTAGTTAGCATAGTCCTAATGAATTGTGGTCCAATAATAGCCAAGTTGAAGAATATACATGACCATTGAAATGCCCACCAAAAATCCCATCATGGACTTCCTTAATAGCAAAGGGAGTCTCATTACTAGTTACAAGGAGAATACCATCAAAAATTTACTTATAGAGAATTCCCCCTAGTATATTGTAATAAGTGACACATTTTATGAAGGCCCACTTCCCATTATTAGAATGATCAAGAGGGGTAATAGAAAAGAAAAGATAATCTATGAGTTGTTTGTACCATAAGTCTTATGGGTTGGGTGTTACATTTCCTACAAAGAGGATGTTAGCTGAGACATAGGAGGGTAATATTAAGGGATGCAAAGTGACATAGATTCTTGAGGAGGAGGATGAAGAGGGTATGTGTGAAGCAAGTGAAGCCATCGTGTTAGCAAACTTATTTGTAGATCAAGGAATAGTTTTCAAGAGATGAGAGTCAAATGATCCCGAGAGTGTATCTACATGATGTTTATATCATTGTAGAATTTCATTTTTGCATAGGTAAGAACCATTAACTTGATTAACCACTAGTTGAGAATCACCAAAAATGGTTATGGATTTGATACCTAAGAAGAGAGTTGTCTGAAGTCTGAGAATCAAATCCTCATATTCAGCCATATTGTTAGTGTATTCAAAATCTAGTTTAAATGACAAAGGCATAAGCTCATCATCTAGAGGAATTAGTATGACCCCCATACCTCTACCATGTTGGCATTTAGATTTATCAAATAACATCATCTTTTGATTGGAGATGTCATCGGTGGAGAGTGTTGCAATAGATTCATTAGAGAATTCAAGATTTAAAGTTGGTTATCAAGTAAAGGGGCATCAGCTAACTAGTCCGTGATTTTTTGCCCTTTAATTGATTTTTACTGAATGAACTCTAAGTCAAATTTAGCAAGAAGCATGAGCCACTAAGATACATTTTGGTTGTGATAAGGTTTTGAACACACAAATTTGAGAGGATCAAGATGGGTGAGGACATAATTTTTGTGATTTAGGAGATAATGATGAAGCTTAGAGGTAGAAAATACCAAGGCAAGACAAATTTTTTTAGTATGGGTATATCGAGTCTCATAATCATATAGTGTGTAACTTATGTAATAAACCACTTGCTCTCGATGTTGGTCATCTCAATGTGTAATCATAAAACCTAGAGAAATGTTTATTACAGAGATGTAAAGGTAAAAAGGCTGATTTGCCTTTAGTGGAATAAGAACTGGTGGAGAAAGGAGGTATTGTTTAAGTACATTAAAGGCTTCCTGGTAGTTTGTATTCCATTAGAAGGAGACATCCTTTTTGAGGAGATGATGAAAGGGCTGGTAGTGATCTAATAGCTGGGAAATGAAGTGTTGAATTGACTAAATTTTGCCTTAGAGGTTGCAAGTTGTTTGATATTAGTAGGTGAAGGCATCTCCAAGATTGATATAACCTTAGCAAGATTAACCTCAATACCATAGAGAGAAATGATAAAACCTAAGAGTTTACTAGAAACAACACCAAAGGCATATTTATTTGGGTTTAGTCAAATGTTATATTGAAGGAGATGAGTGAATATGGTTTTGACAATTGTCAAGTGTTCTAGGAAAAGTTTAGACTTTTTGAGTAAGTCATCCATGTAATATTCTATAATTTTGTGTAGGAGATCATGGAAAATTTAAGTCATGGCACATTGGTAAGTTATACCAGCATTTTTAGGCCAAAAGGCATGATTTGATAACAAAAATTTCCCCATGGGGTAATAAATGTGGTCTTGTGTTGATCCTCAAGAGAAACCAAGATTTGATTATATCCAGAGAATCCATCCATAAGTGATACCATCTCATGGCTGGCCATTGATCAACAAGTTGGTCAATACTAGGCAATGAGAGATCATCTTTTGGAAAAACAAGGTTTAAATCATGATAGTCAATGCAAATACAGATTTCCCCAGTCACTTTTTTGATAGGAAAAATATTGGAAATACATTACGGGTAGTCGATGTGTTGGATAAAGTTATCAAAGAGGAGGCATTGGAGCTCCTCTTTGATAAGGAGAGTGATATAAGGATGTATTTTACAAAGTTTTTTCTTAATGTGTTTAACATATTGATTAGTGACAATGTTATGGGTGATGATAGAGGGGTAAATACCATACATGTCATTATAAGACCAAGTGAAGGCTTTGCTATGGTTATTAATAAATGTGGCATAATCAGCTTACTGAGAGGAATCTAAGGATTGGCCAATCTTGAGGATGTAAGGGTTATTGTGAGAGGGCAGGTTGATGTCAATGGTTGATTAATTTAACATATCTTGGGTTTTAGATGGGAGTGATTGTTGGATATAAAAATCATCTGCACCCATGTAGGTGAGAATTACATCATCATCCTAACATTGGATAGTGTTAATAGTGGGAGAATCTTCATCGATTATTTTAGGATGGAGACGAAGGAACCTTATTTCCTTACCCTAACAATAGGTGAGAGGACCCAAATGGATGGCATTTATTGAAAAAAAAATTAGGAGGTATATATACCTCCAATTTTTTGGGTGATGGTAGAGAAGAAGGTGGAGAAGGAGAGACTAGTTCTTCAATAATTGGTTCATGAGAGTGTTTAGGGAGTTTATTTGGTTCATCATATCACACCCCATGCCTTTTTTTGGCATTTTAAATAGTGTTTCTAGTAGGATATTCAATAGGCATGTGGACACCTTGTTTGTAATGACCCAAACCAAATCCTTTCTAGGCACACCTATATACGTAGGTGTGAGTGAATCTAGGGTTACTCAAGAAAGAGAAGTTATAGGTGAATAGTTGTGGTGAAGAATATGAGTTACTGATAGTGGGAGCTTGATAAATTACCCCATATGTAAAATTGGTTCAAAGGTTAGGGGGTCATAAGGGATGACCATCCCAATATGGGGGTCATAATTTGGGTGCATGTGGAGGTTTCCATATTCTTGTGGAGTATAGAACATGTCAAGTGTCAACAAATGATTTTCACCAAGTGACAAACATTGAAAGGTCTCCTCATGGGATCTTTGTTAATAATTTTTTTGTTGGTATCTGTGTAACCATAAGAGTGGAACTTGTGGAAGCTTTAGAAGCATCATGCAACAAGGATGATTTTTTCAATGGGATGAGAATATCATTAGGACTATAGGTCATATTACATGATTTAAATAGAAGTGGGTTAGTAGGTATAACATGTACTTATCCATCATGCTCAAACTTGACACAATGGTGCAAAGTTGAGGGTACACACACTATAACACGTATCCAAGGTCATCTAAGAAGTAGGTTATATTAGAAATCTCCTTACATAACATAGAAGATCTTGAGAATTTTGTAGGGACCTACATAAATATATAAGACAATGGTGCACATCGTAGTAGTCATATTGTCATTAAAGGAATGGAGTATCACATCAGTTTGAGACATGTTATTGTTAGGAAGGGATAAATTTTTGTAGGTATGGGTGAAAATAATATTAATACTAGCTCCCTCATTCATCATAACTCTTTTGATATGAGTTTGATCAATATATGAGGTAATGAAAAGGGCAGAATGTTGATCTTCAAGATGTTAAAGTGGAATTTCTAAATTATTGAAAGAAATCAGGGAGACAGAATTAAGGGAGCCAACCAAAGATTAAAAAGGTTGGAGATCATCTAATTGTACTTTAATCACTTGAAAATCACTAGTCAAAGCTTGATGGTGTTGGGATGAGCTTTAGATTAACTCATATAAAGACATCTCCATAAGAGTTTGGTGAAGTTGTTTCACCATTGAGCTTTGAATAGCATCTGAAGATATTGCTTTAGGAACACCCAAGATGGAAATATTAGGATTATTAGGGGGAGTGTCTTTGGTGAAGGGATGGGTCCAAGGTGTAGTGACCGTTTCCTTAGCTTTATCCTTTTTATTTTGTGACTATGTGGCCACATTAACTGTGTTGATTTGAAAAGTTAGTGGAGGTGGGAAATAGGTAACAACAACATCTTTGGGTTTGAATTTTAGTGGAATGGTAGGAGGCATTGTATATTCCAAAGGTAGAATAATAGGAAGGTTAATGGTACTGTCATCAAAAAAAGTTTCAACATTGAAGTGTTGTTAAATAACCATTATGAGGGCTTTACAATTCTTAGTATCATGTCTAGGTGAATTATGATACAAACAAACATGTGTATCATCAAACTAAGATGGATTCATTATAAGAGGACTATAAGGCTTAATGGGAGGAAGATTTATTACCAAATATTGCAATAATTTATGTAATAAAAATCTTTGGGAGCTCGCAAGTGGGCTCATGCTTGTTGTATTGATAGAAGTGGACACATTCTTCTATTTCAATATTGGAAAGGTGATTTTACATGGTGTCTTGATTAGAAATGGTAGAGTTACATGTTTTACTATTAATTTCTTAGTGTTAAATGTGAGAGGTCTACAAAATGACAAAGGCAGGAGTGGGGATAGCTTAACCTTTTATTTGGCTTGGTTAGATGATATTCCAACTAAAGTAGAAGTATGCCACCCCAAAATAGATGGTAAAGTTGAGGGTTGAAGAAGAGATTAGTGAGGTCTAGAAGGCTTAACATTATTATATGTATTAGGGAGAGAAACTCTAATTTATGGTTGAGAATTCAAATCTAATTTCACCTATGGATGAATTAAATTGGAAATGGGGCATACACCTAAAGGCATGATCTATTTTAATGTAATATATTCTTGTGAGGATGAGGGTTCTGACATAGACAGTTGAAATTCTAGTGATTTTGGTGAAGAAACTCTAGATTTGTCAAAGACCTTAGGGTAAAGTTTAGTAAGAGGATTGGTGGTAAAGGTTAACATTCATTATGTTGGATATGGAGTTTTAAGCTGGTCCTAAAATTTTGCATGGTCAAGTTTCATGGAGTCAAGAAATTCTAGACTTTTCACCAAACATGAGAAGGGTTTTGACAATGTTTACATAGACCTTACATTTGCATCTTTAGAAATTGCTGGGGTTTTGGAAAGAGGAAAATTATTGGTTTTTATTACTTTGGGAAAAAGATGAGAAAGGATTGCAATGGGGTCTTCTTCGATCAAGACAAGAGAAGAGACTTGATCTACCATAGATGAAGTGGAGGTAGGTGAAGTAGGTTCCTAAAGAGGGTAGTCATAGGTACTATGGATTCATAAACATGTGGGAGAGGTGTGGGTAAATTATGATCCTCTATAGGTAAAATAAGAGGTAAGAGTGGTGTAATTGGAGTAGGCAAAATAGGTCTCTCATCTATTATGGAAGTAAATGAGATAGACTCTTCTAGGTGCAAAGGTGAAGAGGGTGGGGTATCACTCTCTATAGGTGGATGAGAGGTAGGGGAAGAAGGTTACTAAAGAGGGTATAATAAAAGAATTATGTTTCCTTCAACATGTGGTTAAGGAATTGGTAGGGTGTGGTCTTCAAGTAGTGAGAGGATAAGTAATATTGGTGCAAACAAAATTAGGATTATAGGCTCCTCAAGTGGCAAAAGGAGTGGCAAAGGAGGCTCTTCCTCTTGAGGGGGTGGAATGGGTGAAATAGGCTCTTATAAATGAGGAGGAAGAATGGGAAAAATGAAATAGGTGTCTCTTGTTAAGGGGCTAGTTGAATTGAAGATAAAGGAAAGACCATATTAACCATATGGATATTATGATCTCTTGATTTAGTTATGGATTGAAAAATATTTTTATTTTGTGAATGGTTTGGAAAAGGGTGTTTGAACACATCCATACTTTGATTGGGAGGTGCATTAGGATTATCCAAGATGAGGTCACCTCTATCAACTATATCTTGAATAATATTCTTGAGCATCTTGCAATTATTAGAGTTGTGACATTTAACTTGATGGTAACCACAAAACTCATCTTCTTTATACCAAGTTGCGATAGGATAGGAAGGGTCAAACTATATAAGAGGTTTAATCTGAGGAAGGGTTATGACACCTTGATGTAATAGCTTTTCCAAAATGAATGTATATGACTCACTAATGGGAGTATATTGTCTTTGTTCATACCATTATTGGTATTGCTTGGTCAGATTTTGAGAAGTGAAAGTATTCGATTGGTTTGTGGTTGTGGTAGAGGCTAACTTAATGAACACCATGTTAGTAGATCATTTAGCCTTTTGGTTAGAGGGAGAATTTTTAGAGGAGGAGGAGTCATTTTTATTAGTATTGGGATTCTTACTATGCAACTTGACTTTACCTTCATCAATAGTGCAAACCTTGAGTTTCTATGCCATGGTAAAAGCTTCATCAAATGTGCAAAAATTTTGTACCTAGAGTGTGGATTAGATGTGATTAGAAAATTCCCTTGAGAAAATCTCAACAATCTCAAGTTGAGGTAAGGAGAAGGAGAGGTGATTGATCAAGCTTCTCCAATGAGTGAAAAAATCAGCAATAGATTCATCATCAAATTGTCTAATAGAATAAAGGTCTGTTATAGAAACCTTATTAGAAATGTTAATAGAGAAATGGTATAGGAATATTTATGCAAGTTGGGTAAATGAGAAGAGAGAGTAATGACGTATAGAGCTATACCAATCCAAGGTAGCACCTGAAAGAGACATAGGAAAAGTGTGATGTAGTAATGCATCATCATGTCCTATTAAATAACAAGCATTTCTAAATGCTCAAAAGTGTTGTTATGGTTTCTCATTACTCTAAAAATGAGTAAATTTAGGGAGTTCCCATTGAATTTGATAAGGAAAAATAGGCACAGAAGGGTGGATTGACTCATTGCATATCTGATCATAAGATAGTACATTCTTTGAACCAAAAATGGATGTCTCTAAACTAGACATCTTATCCATTAGCACCTTAATGAAGTCTAGAGGGGGATTAGTTTAGGAAATTCCTCTTAAGTTATAGGAAAGATCATAGGAAGTAGAGGGAGTGTATGACATATCTTACTAAGGTTGTGTCAGGGAAACATAAAGATAATGAGTCATAGGCTAAGGTGCTGGAAAAAATAAACTTGTCCCATTGGGTTGGAAACTATGCCTTGGTTGGTTGTTATCACTACAAGTTAAATTATTAGCATGGTTAGACTGGGCAAAGGGTGATTTATAACTCAATTAATTATAGGTGTGAGGGTGGATAGAATAGGCACCACTAAATTTTAGAATGGGGTGTGACTTGGCTGAACCGATTGTGGTTGTAAAAGTAGGGAAATTACTCCAGTGTTTAGGTGAGATTGGGTGGTTGTAGATGCCACATGCTGGTCATTGTTTATAGTTGGGTTAATTTTCAAAGTGGTGGTTTGGGTAACCATGGGAAAAATATTGGATGGACTTGAGACTGAGGTTGTCTCCATCAAAGAGGTTGGCATACCATAGATTGGGTCACCCACAAAATTATGGGTTCAACTCATAGTAAGGTAATGTTGAAGGGCTGCCACATTATTATCAAGATATTTAGCAAAATATTGATCTCCTTCAGGCACAATGAGTATTTGGTTAAGGCTAGGAGTAGGATCTATATCTAAATTATGCTCCATGATAGAATTAAAAGTAAGATGGGAAGGTGGAAGTGGTTGCCGACTTACGTAATCAGCAAGAATTTTGGCTTGAGCTCATGTTAATACCATGCAAGATGTGGTTTAAATAGTCTTAATACTCTATATTTAAAAAAATAAAGAAAAACTAGGTTTGAATGTATTAAATAGGTTATTTTAGCTTTCTATTTTGAGCAAATAAAACTACACAATCTCTAACATCAGTAGGGATGACCGATATCGATAGGAAAAGTTTGTCGATGTGAGTGGAATAATCGATGTCAGTAGATAAATTCTGACAATACCAATAATGAAAATTGATGTCGATCACTCTAAAATCCTAAAAAATGAAAGATTTGATGTTTTAATAAATTAGAGATTGAAAATAGGTAAAATAATGGATGTAAGAGGTTTGTGTAAGAGAGAATAACAATTAGAAAACCTAAGATAACATGTTATACAAATTGAGATTTAGAAAAGGTATTGATTTTATGAATTAATGGAAAAAATTGCCGTTACCAACTTAAAAATATAGAAGGCAATTGAAAAAGGAGAAAAAGAACATGCATCTAGGAACTATTAAGTTTTAGAGATTAATTTTAGTCTCATGTTGGCTTATGGCTTAATCAAATAGTGAGAAGAGAATTTGTCTATTGAATTTACTAGAAAGCAATCTAGAGCTAGTTTCAAGTTTATTTTGGCACTCAAGAGGGAATCTATGCTAGACTAGGTACATGGTTTGTATAGGAGCTTGCTCTTTGCACTTCATGAACCTAGATTTGAGCTAGGCCACTTAGAAAAAAAATACCTTATGTCTAGAGATTATACTCCACCATAAAATAGAGTGGGTTCTCCCCTTGGTGGTGAAATCCAAGTAGGATAGCTAGGTAAGGTAAGGTGATCTACTAGGTGATGAAATACTGATGAGCCTTTGCTCAAGTGAGTTTTGATTCTTCTTTATGTGAATGTGATTTGGTTTTGTAACATAGGTGTACTAAAATTTATTCAAAATGCTTGTAATTACCTAGGTGAGTTAATATGCAACAAGCAAACTATGAAATGTAGTAAATTTTAAAACCAAATATGAAATGTTGAGATTGGAATGAAAACAAAGAAGAAATAAGAATATAATATGAATTTCACTATCTTAATGTGGATGCCAGAGGAAGGAAAGAAGATATTTTCTTTTGTTTGTAAAATAAAATGACAAATTGTTTTTAGAAGCAAGGAGAAAAGAAAGACAATTTTAATTTTACTACCTTTTAAACAAAGAAATAAAATATTGAATTTTCCATTTTTAAGAGAAAAGAGAAGGAAAGAAGGGAAAGAAATGAAATTTAAATATAATGCACCTATATGAATATTTAAAACAAGAAATGAACCCAAGGAAAACTCTAGGGTCTTACTGGGCATGCCAAAAATGTTCGACTAAATTTTATCTATTTTGAATTTAAAGGAAAATAGAGATAAGGATGGGTATAAGTGATTAGAATGAACCTAGATTTGGTTCTCACAACATATCCAGACATTTTGAGCACTCCTCTTTATCTAGGGAAGACTACTTGAAAATAAGAAAACACAACCACAAGATGTTTTTTAGTAGATAAATGAGTGGACTGCCAAGCTACATGCTTGTTCTAGGAAGTGTGAAGCTTCCCTCGAGATGACAGTCCACTTTTTAGAGATAAAAGAATAAAAAATAACTAAAATAGAGGTAAATAGAGAATAAAAGAGAGATAAAATTATGTTTTAAACAACCTATTCACAATAGAGAGTGACAGGGTGCAGGTGAGGTATTTTGTTGGTGTTTTGGAAGTTGTCTAGGTAGGTTTTGGGGAGGTTAGGAAATTGATAGTCAACAACATCGGTAGGTGTGTGACTGATGTCCGTTAGGCTGTTGAGATTGGTAGTGAGGTGACTAATGTCAATTAGGATGTTGACATCAATAGGGGCAATAATTATTTGAGAAGTTGTAGAGAGATTTTTTGGGTCTAAGAAATGGTTTAGATTAGGTCAGAGGGGTTGAGAGAATTAGGACAATGAGTTTATGGCTTGGTTAAGTTTGGTCAGAAGTTTGGTATGCATGTAAGGGGAAACAAGAAAGGAATATTTGTAACTCCCTCATGGGGGTACGGTCAGAAGTGCATAAAGTAGTGCATGGTAGATATAAAGAAATAGAAGAATAAATATTTAAATGACCTATAGTATCAGTGATATACTTAGCTATGGATGATAAGTACTAGGTTCATAATCGCTATAAGGGAGTCTAAATCTAAGTGCCTAAATTGAGAGAAGAAGTGGATGTTGTTGGTCCTCAAGAGCTCAGTTGCTGATGGTGATTAACTTATATAGGGTGATTGTAAGCCTGGATGTCAAAAATAGAATGTTAAGAGCCTGAACGAGAGTAAGAATTGATTTTCTTAATTTTTGCTGACCTAAACTAGAGGTTAGAATTTGGCTTATATTGTAAACATTAGTGATCTTGCCAATGTTGGTAGGTTTCCTTCTAATGTCAGCCATTGGTTGACTAATGTTGGTGGCCTTAGAATAGGTAAACCTTTCTATTTTTGGCTTGTTTTCTATTTTTGTGCATGCCAAATGTGACACCTATTATAAAATTTTAAAAATAGGAGGTTAGGGAGGAAGTATTTATTTAGGAATTTAGTTTGTAAGTGGGAATAAGTATTAGGTAGTTAGGATGAGGGGACTACGTCTTGAGGTGACTCATCAGAGGAGAATTAGTCATAGGGTGAGGTGGCTAGGTAAGGCAGAAATAGGGGTTTTTAATTAACTTAATTAAGTATTTTAAATTAATTAAATATGTGAGGGGTAAAGGTATGGGTTATGGAGATTAATTGTTATTATTAAAATGGGCCTAGGGGGTTTCAACACAAGGAGTTATTCACATGTGTGTGACGTAATTTTGGTGTCTACAAATTGAATGATGTCATTTTGAGGATTGAGGGTTAATTTTACCAATAATTTCTAGACACTATTATGAAAAAGGCCAAAAATAGGTGGAAACACAAAGGCTATGGCTGGGTACATGATGCAAATTAGCATTTGTTCACATTTAACACACTTTTTAACATAATCATAATAGTCTTGGTTAAGGGTAGGTCAGTAATATCTGAGATAGAGGATGTGCTTAGTTATGATGAGGCCACTAAAATGGCCCCTATAGACAACCTCATGCATTTCTTTGATAGCGTGAGAGGCTTCATGATTATGTAAATGATAGAAAAGAAGGCCATCAAAGCCACATTTATAAAGAATTCCTCCCATAATGGTATAGTGTGAGGTACTCTAGATAAATTCTCTTCGAGCATTCTTAGAGAGGATAGAAGGAACTATGTCAAGGTTAAGATAATTAAAGGTTTACTGATGCCAAAGGTTAGGTTGGGTCTCCTCAACATTCAAAATGGTGGGAGAATCTGGTTTAACATAGGATGGTTGGGTAAGACTATGAATAATGATAGACAACTTAGAGTCTTATGGTAAAGACAAGATCTATAAAGTAAGGGAAGACATGGTGTTAGTGAACTTGTTGGTAGATCATGGGTTTGATTAGATGTGGTAGTGCTTGAATGATGTTAGGATTTTATCAACTAGTTGCTTGTACTATTGCAAAACATCATTCTTACATTGGTAATAACCATTCAATTTAATTGACCACAAGTTGGAAGCTACCAAATATACTGATTATTTTGACTTTGATGGCTAAGGTGATCTAAAGGACTATCACTAGGGCTTCATACTTATCCATGTTGTTAGTATACTCAAAATCAAGCTTGAAGGATAAAGGAAGAGGTTTTCCATCAAAGGGGATAAGGATGATACCTACTCCCCCTCCACTTTGACATTTATATCCATAAAAGAACATAGTGACTTGGTAGGTGAAATCCACTTGAGATAGGGTCATGATGGACTCATCAAAGAACTCAAGGGGAGGAGGTTAATTGTCTATTAATGATGTTTTATCCAATTGATCAACAATATCTTTCCCCTTAATGTGCTTTTCTCTAAGGATCTCAAGGTCAAAATCTACTAAGAGCATGAGCCACTTGGCCATGTGCTAGTTTTGGTATGGCTTGGAGTGCATGTACTTGAGTGGGTCAGTGTTGGTAATGACATAGTTTTTATGGTTAAGAAGGTAGTGGTAAATCTTGGTGGCTATGAAGACTAAAGCTAAGAAAAATTTCTTAGTATGAGTGTATCGAGTCTTGTATTCTACCAGCATGCAACTAATATAGTACAAAAATTACTCTCTCTATTGTTCATCTGAGTGAACCATCATTGCCCCTAAGGAACGGTTGATGGTAGAGATATATAGGTAGAAATATTGGTCATATTTAGGAGGGGTAAGGATAGGTGGTGACTTTTGGGACCCCTTTTTGAGAAGACTTGATCCCATGCTAGCTAAGACCAACCCTAGAGCATGGAGACCCATGGAAGAAGCAAAGGTCCCTTTTTACACACCTTGGCATTAACTAGATAAACTCTTAGAGTCCCCATGCTAGCTAGCTAATGGTTGTAGAGTATCACAATTCTCAAGGCATACCTACCCAATCCTACATGCAATGGTTTAAGGATCGAGGAGCATGAAGATATAAGTAGTGGAGTAGGTAGGCATACATCCTTGACCAACAGCTTGGTACCTAGCATGTGCCCTAGTTGTCCTATATGGTATAATGGAGTTGAAAAGCTCTCAACTACCCATCCTTTAGTACATGCCTATCTAGTTAGTAGGAAGAGTGGCCAGTGCTTATATAAAGGAGGTGGCCTCCAAGAGCAAGGGAGGAGGAGACTATTTTAAATCAAAGCTCTGGCGAATTTAAGAGTGATAAAAGGATTAAGTCTTGAGTCCTATATAGCATATGTATGTCATGCTCATCTATGATCCTCTAGCATTAGTAAAATTAGGATTGAGCAGGGAAGGTTGCTAGTAGTTATTGTAATATATACAAGATATTAATGGATGAATATAGATATAAATAAATTAATATTGATTGCTAATGTTATATGTTATTGTGTTGTAGATTGTTTGAGTTATGAAGTTTTCTTGTAAAAAATGTTGATGAACTGGGACTCAACCCTGGTATTAAGTGGTGCACTCACACCACTTAACCCTTTTACCCACTGTGAAAGTTCCTTGTGCTAGACTCAATGTTAAATGGTGAATTTAGGATGAATAGACAACCCCATGTGGACTCCCTTCCATGCATACATTGATAAGGCCTTGAAAACCCTTTATTTGGGCATGCACTGATGGACCTATCCCTTTGGGCCTCTACACTACAAAACCTATAAATCCATTAAACCACTATACCCCAAATATCCCTCAACTATGCCATGATGTAACTAGCCCAACATAAAATTGGTCCCTTTGATGTCATGCTTTGGGTGAGCACATAAGGTTCATGCCTTATGTGAAACAGACACTAGTGCACCAATGTCTTTAAATGTTGTGTGTTAGACCTTACTCCCCTTATACCTAGCTCCTTTAACCATATAAATTATTGATAACAAGAGTTGTGTGCATGACCAAGCATCATGCCTACTTAAATGACACACTTCATTATAACATTTTCATTCTATTATCGGGATGCATTGAATTTTGTTGCTAAGATGTTGTAGCAGAGCGATGCTTAGACTATCACTCGATAATATCAAGCACTATCGAAAGTAAGTTAAATATTACTTCACATAGAATCATCCCACATGTGAAGGAGAGAAGCCAAAAAAATGGGTGCAAACTTATCTATATGACCCATTATATGAAGTGTTCTTCTATGATCTATCTGAGCACATATATAAATGGTTGGTTGCATATGTTGATACTAGACAAAGAAGTTATGTATAACACCTTGAGTGGACCAAAGAACACATAGAGAGGCTATAAATCTTGGATGAAGTGTGGAAACACACTGTATACAAGTGGTGGGATGGTGCTTTGAATAGCTATGTTTTAGAATTTGTAGTGTCGGCATTTTCAAGCCCAAAAGAAGCAAAGCACAAGTTTATTTAAAAACCAAGGGGAAAGTTCATCAAAGGACTCTGTACTAAGCTAAATATTCTCATGGTCAATTATGAGAGAGACCATGAAGATGGAAAGATAAAAGTCCTTACACATATGGGAAAGAATGAGGGGAAAAAGGGGGTAGTATAGGAAAGGTGCCATGGAGTAGAAACAACAAATTAACACCCGAGAGATCTAGAGGCTAAACTATAATAAGTGTAGATGAAGGCTGATGGAAGACCTAGAAAAAGTGTCAAGAGGACCTATAATGAGTAGGAAGGGCATGGGGAAGGATATTTTTAAATACCATAGCATATTGAGATACAGGAAGAAATAAGTGGTCATATTTTGTAGATGGGTGTGGGATGCAGTGACTTTCTATAAGATAAGGTGTTTGGGGATGTGCTAGAGGCACCTACCCCCTTTAAACTTGAAGTGTGAGCCCATATGCTGGATTCCCCCTTTGAGAATAGAATAAAGGTAATTGAACTTGTTACCCTAATAGACTTTGATTGGACCAAGATTTTGGATCAATGGTTTAAGATTGAACAAGTGATCCCATATGAGGAGCTAAGCTATAGTACAATATATTGAGAAAGTGCTAGCCTAAGTGCAATGAACAAAATCATAAATATTCCCATAAAAGGAATGTCAGCCATGCCAACTAGGAAATAGGCTATAGGAAGTGGTATAGCACCACCAATAAGTGGAGCTACACTATAAATTTATATGATGTAAACTCTTCCATTAGGGTCAATTCTCAACCTTACTAGTGGGGGTATTAGAGGATTATCCCCTACACAAACACAAGGAGGTCAAGCACCATATAATCCTATGCCACCACATTAATAGATATATTATGAGATATGCATACATATTTTAGAGTATAATAGAGTTGAAAATGTCATAGAGCATTTGATAAAATGTGAATTATAGTGGCACACTTTGGGCATTACTCAGCTTGAGTGCAAGGCAACGTAGTTTATGACAACCCTACTGGATCATGCCTATACCTAATATCAAAAGTTTGATCTAAACTAGGCTATAGTTGACTATGACATGTTAAAGGGAGCATTTATAAAGGAGTTTGACATTCCTAAGTTTGAACAACTAAAAATCATAGTGCTCAAGGAGATCATCCAAGGGTTATCTGAGAGTGTGTGCTTATATGATGCATACTTCAAAACTCTCCTCTCTAAGCTTCCTTATGATATCCACCCCTCGTAACACATTTAATGGTTTATTAGAGGCTTATTAGTTCTATTTAGGAGGGAACTATCCATGAAAACCTTCATAAAACCTTATGAACCACTCGAAGTTATGCTCTGGGTTGTGGTGGTAGGCAGCACTGACACTGAGATTAGTCCCTTCATGGAGGTGTAGATTATGTCAATGGATTCTCAACTATAGAAGATTTTTTCTTATAGGCACATGACTCTCACAATGGGATATAGTGCACCAACTAAGATATAGAGGGGAATAAAAAGAATAACTACCTATGTAATAATATCTATGTAATACTCCCTAATTGTGAGGTTTGCCATGGAGTGCATGACTCTTGAAAGTGTCACTTATTATAACATGTTAGTTAATTAAATATTATATATAATGAAAGATGTGTGATGCCTAAACACACATGATGGTGGATTATAGAGTCATCTATGAGATGTGCTAAAGCATTGAGAGAGGAACAAGGCAAGCCACAACTTCAGGTGGTGGCCAAGTAGGCCAAGGGAATGAGGGCTATGGCTAGAACAACATGGGTTATGGAAACTAAAGAGGAGCACCTAGCCAAGGAGGTGGATGTGGTATAGGGATATTCCTACCATGATCTTATTTTAAGTGTGGGTCTATTGAGCATTATTATCATGACTACCCCACACACCCAACATGTGGGTACTATTGAGGCCCACATGTAGTCAAAGACTACCCAAATCTCTACAAGAAGCTGATGCAAGGTCAACCTAGTGTGGATAGAGGAGATGCTATGGAATGATGTGAGTCTAAAGAAAGGAGATGGCCCCCCAAGCCATAATAAACTCCTAAGGGGCATCTAAAGGTGCATGCCATGATGTAGAGTGGGCTCACCACTCAACCACCGACCATGACAAACTAAGACCTATACCTAAAATATGGTGAGTCAAGTCACACTAAGTGCATGACATGGCCAAATCTAAAATTACCATCATATCTTAATATTGCATACCAAAATGACATCCTATAACAAGAGATGACCATGATACAAGACCAATAGGGTGAACTTTAGTTGGCCCAAAACTTGGAAGTAAATACCATCATAATACATAGAAATCAAGACTAATAGGAAGCTAAAGTCTAGAAGTTGATTGAGATTATGCACCTCTTACAAATGGAATAGGTATTGAACTTACTAAAAGGCTTACTTCTAAGGCATGTAGAGAGTACCATTATGGGAAGCCAATCCCCAAGTAATAGATATTGTAGCACCACATATGGAGTGGGGTGTGAGAAGCGAGGCATACTCAGAACATCAAGTATGATTAAGAATTGCTAATAGACACCACCATCAATGGATGGTTGGTTTGTGAAGTGTTGGTTGACATAGGCACAAAGGTCAATATCCTGACCAAGAACATTTGGGAGAAAATGAGGAGGCCACCCTTGAGATCGTTGCCACACACATTCATGGTGAATAATACCGAAGTGAGACCCATAGGGATTTGGAAGGGTGCCATAGTGGACATCATGGGTACCAAGTTCCAAGATAACTTTGAGGTCATAGAGCTAGTAGAGGAGGATAACTACTTATCACTCTTAGGAAGGATATGGTGCTACAAAAACAACATTGATATGCACTTTAAGAGGTGCTATATGAATTTTGAAAATGACAAGGAGAGTGTGGTGATACCTCTTTCAAGTGACAAAGGGCCACCTTACATTGAAAGTTTTAACCTTGAGGATAAGGCCAACCACATTTATAGCATCATAGTGCAAGTCAGTAAGACTCTCCAACCTATTTAATAAGGGGTGCTCACTTAGGAATATGGCCAATCATCTTTGGATATAAAGGATGTAGCTTGAAAATGCTAGGTAAGCCTAAGAGGTCACTGGGCATAGATGTTGCCTAATGCATAAATCTAGATATGGACTATTTGACACAAGCTTGGTAAGAATTACATGACCCTAGAATTTGACTCCTCATGCCAAGAAGATAGGAAAGAGTGTGCTCTAGGTTAGCAAGGGAAAGTTCATATCACTCCCTAAGTATGAATAAAGCTAGCCTATTAAGAGGTATTTATGATATATTGAGGCTTACATACCAAAGGAAATTGATTGGTTAGGTGCATTGGTATATACATTGAAAATTACTATCACATGTTGGTGGGTCATGTAAAAACCTAGCTTACCCACTTGGAAAGATGTGAAGGTAGCCATGTGTACCAAATTTGGTAGGAGTAATGAGGATTTAGACATACCTCCCTATGATTACAACTTCAACCTAATTATGCACATCTAGATTTGTGAAGAGACTTAAGAAATCTATGGAGAAAACACACAATAGGGCCTATGGGTGCATGCCTTATATATAACTTTGAAGGCATGGGCATGATCATGGTACATCATGAATGAGATACATCAAGAAATATAAAATTATGATGTATTGAAGGAGAAGTTTGTGCACACTTTCTTCTTCTCTTAATAGAACCTTGAATTACTAGAGCCACTATAAGTCATCCATCGATCTATGTTTGAGGAAACAAATATCTTAGAAGAGCACTTAAAATAGATTTTCAAATAGAAAGGACTGGAACTTCTGACTTTCTTTGAAGAAACAATGCTCCATAGTGACTCTAGTGAAGAAGATGAGACCTAGAAGGAGCATGATTAAAGGGCCCTAGTATGTAAACAAAATCTTGTGAACCTCATTGATGACAACTCTCTAGATGATGACAGCCCAATGTACCTTCAAGTTAAGATGATAGATGGAATGAGGTAGGTTCAAGACTCCCACCAGGAGATAAGTGAACCCTATTAGGCACCCCTCAAGACCACCTAGGTAGACATTAAAATATAAGTTGAGCCCAACATGGCCACTATAGGTGCATACTAATCTAAGAAAGAGCTCATGTGCATCATTGACCTCTTGAGGGAATTTCAAGATTTCTTCTCATGAAAATATAAGTAAATGAAGGGCACCTAACCTTCATTAGGAAAGATGATCACCAAACTAGTGGATGACATAAGACCAGTCAAGAAGTGTCCTTATTAGATGAACCCTAATCTTTGTGCCAAGGTGAAATTGGAGATTAATCAAATGTTGACCATGAGTGTCATCTACCCAATGCAAGAATTAGTGTGGGTGAGTCCTATGGTCATTAACATTAATAAGGATAGGTGAATAAAAATCTATGTTACTTATAGGATGCTAAATGTTTCCTGCATCAATGACCCTTTTCTAATACCATTCACTGATGAAGTCCTAGATGGGGTCATAGGTTACTAAATCTACACTTTCATCAATACTTTTAAGCTAAAGTTAATGATTACATTGATACTATAGTTTCCAAATTGGATGACTCCTTTTCACATCCACATCGATGCATTAGGCTCAGCCATCAATGCCATTTTGACACAACTAGGTGAAGGTAAAGTGGACCACCCCATTTCCTTCACAAGTAGAAAGATGATGCAAGCCAAGAAGAACTATACCACCTTCAAGTGTGAAACACTGGCAATGGTCTATGCCTTATAGAAGTTTAGACAATATCTTCTAGCAATATCATTCACTTTATTCATTGATCATGAGTTGATAAAATACCTCATGAAAAAAAATGTCTTACATGGGCATATTTGTAGATGGGTCATCCTCTTCAGAGAATTTCAATTTTTAGTCATGGTTAACTTGAAAATTTGAATTTTTGACCAAACCGCTTGTCTTACATCAACTTTGGTGATGTAACAATGTCAATTGAGGACAATATGCTTAATGCATAGTTCTACCAATTTCATCATGTTCCTGAATACTTGGTGGAGATTACGACTTTCCTAACCTTAGGGCTAGCACCATAAACAATGTCCTCTAAGGAAAAAAAGTATCTTGTGGTCCACACCTACCCCTTCCAATTCATTAAATGGGATATATACAAGATGAGTATGGATGAAGTCTTATTCTAGTGTGTTTTAGAACATGAGAAAGACTCCATCCTTCAATAAGTGTATGAAGGGATATTTGGAGGACATTGCCCCAGAGATGTAATGATGTACAAGATTCTATAATTAGGGTTATGATGGTTAAGCCAATTTAGTGACATCAAGGAATATGTATAGGCATGTGATGTATGCTATCAAACTATAAAGTTGAACTATTAGGATGAGATGCCTCACATCCCTAATATGGCTCAGGCACCATTCAAGAAATGGTCCATTGACTTTGTAGGGCCAATCACCCCTACAACATACTACACAAGAGCTAAATATATCCTTATAGAAACTAACTATTTCATGAAGTGGGTTGAGGCAAAACTAACCAAAAAATACATAGATATAATAGCCACATTATTCATATAGGATAACATCATCAAATGATATGGGTGCTCATTAAGTTTGAATAGTGATAGGGGTACTCATTTCATCAATGAGATGGTGTGCATATTTTTGATGAAATACATGGTGGCATACCATAAGACCACCCCATATCATCCCCAAAACAATGACATGGCTGAAGCCTTCAATAAGATCCTTGGAACATGCCCTATGAACATATGTGACATTGGTTGTAAGGATTGGGATGATTGTGTCTCAGTAATATTATGGGCCTACTGCATGACATACAAGCAACTGAATAAGGATACACCATTTCAACTAGTATTTGAGATGAAAGTGGTTCTAACTATGTATTTTTTATTCTCGTCCTTGTGCATCCCATGAATTAGCCACCTTGATGACCAAAAATATTTTAGCATAAGGTTGGAAGAATTAGAACACATAAATGAGATATATGCGTGAGCCAAGTGGAGTTAGCAAGTTGAGAAGGCATGCCAAAAGAGGTGGCATGATAAGCATATCAAGTGCAAGGTGTTAACCGAAGGAACCTTAGTCTTACTATATGAATCCAAATAATTTTAGCACCCAAGCAAGTTGTAGATCTGATGGATGGGTCCCTATGTCATCCATCACATTTTAGAAACTAGTGCATGTAAAATACACAAATTGTTTGATGAAATGCTTTAAGGGAATTTTAATGGTAACTAATTGAAGCCATAATGGTAATAGGGTGACACTCATGTTAAGGATACTCTAAATCCTTGGTCAATAGTAATTTTGAATTGAGCTAATTGAAATCAAGTTTGGTGCAAGCCAAACCATGTGACTCTTCAATTTGCTTGGTTCTTATTATATATGTAGGAAATAGGTGTTACAAAATGGCCACATAGATCCCTATGTTTTGCCACTCCATGTATAAATCCAATTGGGTGAGTTAAGAACTTATGACACAAGTGCATAAGGCTAGACACCTAAGTTGTGGGTACGTGAAGCCTCCAAGTCAAGTAGTAGAAAAAAATAAACATCTACGTAAGAGGCATATGGTGAGATGGAAAGAAGAGATCTTGAAAATGATGAATCATTAGAGGGCTGATATAAGAGAAGATGCTCAACTATGTTAGACATAAGATGAGAAGAGAATATGCTCAAATCAAGTGAGAGCAAGATAGGTAGAAGATGCACTTCATATGAAGTTCACAAAGTAGATGAAGATACCAAGCACTAGAGGGTTAATTCAAAGACAAAGGAGCACACTAAAAGAGGAGTGAAACTATAAGAAGTGAAACCAAGGAGGTTGAATTGCATGTGTGTGAGATGTTGTGCCCAAGTTACTATAAGAGAGGCAAAGGTCATGCCAAGGAGACACATAGAAAGAGATCATTGAGGATAGCTAACATCCACCCAAGAAAAGAAGGAAGTGAACATTTGAAAAAGGCTGTCACATCACCAAAAAATTGTTAGAAGTATTTAATGTAATGGTGGAACAAAGATATGTATTTAATGTAGATAGAACATGAAATTTTCAATGATCTCACAATATCTTAGGAAATCCATCAATCAAGTCTAACTGGTGGCATTAATAATAGTGGGTGACATATCAAGCTATAAATAGGGCAAATAGAAAATGAACAAGGTTACAAACTCATGAAAATAACTAAGAACTAGAGCTAAATGACCCTAAGAGAGAGAATTCTCATATAACAGATAGTGCATCAAGTGAAAAAAATTGGTGTAGTAAACTATAAAAAAAGTTCATCAAGAGTGAAGTGCATAAAAACTAGAATAGAGAAGGTGAACCATAATATACACTAGGCCACCATTAACAACCACATAAGCTTAGACAAAAAACTCACACCAAACTAAAATTAGGAGTTTCAACAAGCCAAACCTCCTATGATTCAATTCTAGTAGATTCATAATGACAAATAAGTGAAAGGAATCAATATATGAAGAGGCATGACTTGAACCCAATTAGGTTCAAATAGTAGAGGAAGTATATACCACCAAGACAAGGGCATAGGTAGTAGAAGCAGTTAACATTGTGATGATAGAAGCTAAGGTGATAACCAAGATGTCCTACCAACACATGTAGTTCCCACCCAAAGTATTAGTGGGCAAACCCTAATGCTTATTCATGCATGTATGCCATCTATGAGATTAAAACTTTTGGATGTCAAGTCACTTTCAAGACATAACATGAGATTGGATGGTGGACACTATGTGTAAGACCCCTAAAGGAGATGCAATCTTTGATGTCTTAGTAAGAGATAAATTGAAGGCTTCAAGCAAAGCTCAACTCTATGAGTTAACTTGATTCATAAATCTAAATTAACTTGTTCAATTTCTCCTCTTGCATGTGCACAAAGACCACATGTACTTCACAAGGTGATGCATGAAGATATTCATGTGCTTGATCAATAAAATAACTAGACTACCAGACTCCAAAATATACCTCTATCAACTGATGAGTGATGATGAAGAGGTGGAGGATGTCACAAATCTCCTCAATTACTTCAAGGGGGAATATACTTTCCCCATCATTAGGTGTGAGGACTCAGGCACAAAGATAGCAGTGTGATTGGTCAGCTCTAAACTATGCCTAGGAAGGAGATAGACTGATGTGTCCAAGGTATACCTCTGCTTAGCCTGTCACATGGCAAAATGGTAAAGTTTAATGTGGTGTAGTTCATTACCTTAAAAATGATGAAGAACACACTAGAGTGCCATAGCATGAAGGGGATGTTTAGATGGGGCTCCATCCTCATCTTGATAGTTATAAAAGAGATCAAGATCCCTGATGGTAGAGAAGACAACTTGGGGGTGTTATTGAAATACCATAAAATATTGATGTATAAATATAAGGACTTCACTTACCCCATGTTCTTCAACACCAATTAAAAAACTCATGTAATAAAGTGGTGTGAACAATACATAGAGGCCTTCAGGTTAGAGAAGCACATCCCACAAGTGCTCCTAATGAGCATGTTTGGAATGACAACCTTCACCATCATGTATCACTATTGTATCATCTATCTAGCACTCAATGATGGGAATAAATTAGGATGGTTGAAGCTTCCCTTTTCCTTCTCAACTATGTTCTTCTAGGATGCACTTATTAGAATCACTAATGCATAAAGCCTTGAAATTCTATTCAAACAGCTAGATGCAAAAAGTCAGTGGATGAGGTGTAGATTCCATCACATAGATGGAAGAATGATAAAGGATGAAGAGCCTTAGATTGGATAGACATTTATCTCTTGTAGGAGGTAACAATCCTTAGTTTCATCCATAGACTATACAATGTGATGAGGCCTAAAATAAAGGATGATGGTGTGGGGTCTAACATAAAAAAATGAAGAGACCCCTAGTATTAGTTGGGAAGTAAAGAACCCCCATGCCCTAGGAAAAAAGGAAGAGGCTGAAGCTAAAGATAGATTTAGAAGGGGAAGCCTTAGCAATAGAATCACACATGAAGCATGTGCACTTCATATCTCAAGCCTCCACAAGCCCAAAGAGGAAAAATAAATAAAATGACCCTTCACCTAAATTAGAAGAAGACACATTAGAAGAGGGATAAAAAGAGGAAGAGTGGGGATAAGTCACCTACATTACACCTGAGGACATAGTCCCCTAGTGAATAATCCCCTTCACCTCCACTACAAGCACAACCAATAAAACTAAGTCACAGGCTAAGGAGACTTGACTCCTATGAGGTTGAGACTAAAAGGGTGTAGGATTTAAGGGAGAAAAAAGAGGAGATGACCAAGGTAGGGGTGCTTTCCAAGATCATCCAAATGATAGAGGTAGAGGAGTAAAAAAAGGAAGCAACATGTAGGGCACAAAAGGAAGAAATGAGTAAAGTAGGCAAAGCGCCTGAAGAAGTAACTCCCTCTGGTATAGTCAATGAAGAGGAAGAGATACTAAATAAATAGAGAAAAATGGGCCTAGACCAAGGCCACATTGATGCAATTCTCACCTTACATTAGAGGCATGAGGAGTTGAGGGCCTCAAGCCTAACCCAAGCTGATATTGACTAGATCAAGGCCAAAGAAGTTAAAAAGAGGGAAGAAAAGTGTGCCATGCAAGCAACACAAAGAAATTCCAAAAATGAAAAGGCCAAGAAAGAGGAAAGGATGGAAGAGGCAAAGGTATAATGTGTATATAAGAAGGAATGGGAAGAAAAAGTGGCCCAAGAAGAAAGGGCACACATGCTAGAGGAATGGGAAAGAAAGAAGGGTTCCACTAGCACTGAGCCCAAGAAAGAAGAAGGCCAGGGTAGGACTTATTGCTGACACCCAAATAGTTAAAGAAGCTACACATAAGTCATACCCTAGCTCTAAGGGGGTGCATAAGGAACATAAAGGTGATGTTGGTATCATAAAAAAAATAAGCAGAGGAAGAGGCATCATACCAAGAAAAGGATGAGGGGGAAAAGTATGCTAAAGGACCCCCATAAGAGGAATGAAATGGAAATCCTAGTATCAGAGAGGAAAGAGAGGAAGAAGAAGAGAGAATTAAAGAAGTAGGGATTGGCACCAATGTCATTGAAGAAGAAGAGAGAGTTGAAGAAAAATGGACTAGCACCAATGCCAATGAAGAAGAAGAGCTTAGGGAAGAAGAAGAGGTTGAGCCCAAGAACCATAAGAGAGAACATATGGGGTTCAAGGAGGATTATGAATTTAAATTATGGAATGCATGCCTCTAAGAACTATCATAGCCCTTAGGCACCACCAAGTCTTATGAGCCATGAAATGCTATATAGATAAAATAGAGTTTAAGGTCCCTATAAGGACCATCTAACATGATAAAAAGGGAAAAGAGGGCCATGACTACCACTTGATGAACCCATAAGGCTTGAACCATATTCACTTGGAAAACACTTTGATCAAGATGGTAACCTTTGTGGCATGCAAGAACATCATCAACTATGTTCATTCTAGTAGATGGAGGAATTTTTTTAAAGACAGAGAAAGGGATTGAGGAAACCAAACTCAAGATCCAATAATTGATTAAGCACATTGAGGAAGTGGATCTCTCCCTCTAAGACAACATCAACAACTTTGGCATGAAGGAGGTCAATTACACCTATGTGTTCATTGAGTAGATGATTCCCAGGCTAAAGCTGACACTAGAGGAGAAGGAAAACCCCTTTGAGGTTATAAGGGGTGATCTAACAAATAATACATAAGAGGTTGAAGACCTCTTCACCAAGCTCAAAGAAGGCATCGAAGAAGTAGACACCATTTTATATAACTTTGTGGTCCAAGTAGATTTCACTAGTGTATGCCTCAAGAAAGTAAAGGAGGAGAAGGATGCCCTACTCTAATGTTCCTTCATGGTTTTAAGGACTGAGTGCATGCAAGTGATGGCACAAGTTAACTCCCTAAATACCTAGTTGGAAACACAAGAGCAAGACTTGGAGGTAGTATGTCATGCCTTATAAACAAAGGCTAATGATCAGGGCAAACTCTTGGATGGAGGAGTGAGGAGGGCGAAGGAAAGGATGGAATATTTTAAGAAGGAATTATAAGGAATACATGTAATTGATCTAGAAGCATCATAAACATAAGTAGATGACACCATTGAAGAGTTTAAAGGCACCATCCATGGATTTAAAAAATTTGAGGAATATCTATGGTAGGGTGCACCCAAATTTTTTGCACCTAAGTTGGTTGAGGGATAGTCCAAGTGGTCTATAAATTTTATATGGGGTAATGTTGGGCCCCCTTTTTTATAATACTTGATCCTTCACTAGCTAAGACTAACCCTAGAGCATAGAGACCCATGGAGGAAATGAAGGTCCCCTTTTTCACACCTTAGCACTACCTACATAGACTCTTAGAGTCCCCATACCAGTTGGTTGATGGTTGTAGAGCATCATAATTCTTGAGGCATACTTGCCTAGTATTACACATGATGGTTCAAGGCTCGAAGAGCATGGAGATATAAGTAGTCGATTAGGTAGGCATATAACCCTGATTAATATCCTGGTACCCAACATGTGTCCTAATTGTCCTATATGGTGTAATGGAGCTGACAAGCTCTCAACTACCCATCCTTCATCATGTGCCTATCTAGTCAACAAGAAGAGTGGCTAACACCTAGATAAAAGAGGTAACCTCCAAGAGTAAGGGGGAGAGGAGACTATTTTACAATAAAGCTTTGGTAAATTTGAGAGTGATATAAGGATTAAATCTTGAGTTCTTAGTAGTGGATGTAATCCATGCTCATCAATGAGCCTCTAGCATTAGTAAAATTAGGATTGAGCAGCAAAGGATACTAATAGTTATTATAATATATATAAGATATTAATAGATGAATATAGATATAAATAAATGAATATTGATTACTAATGTTATATGTTATTATGTTATAGATTGTTTGAGTTTTGAAGTTCTCTTTTTATGAAGAATGTTGATCAATTAGGACTCAACCCTGGTAGTAAGTGGCACCCTCACACCACTTATCCCTTTTACCCACTAAAAAAGGTCCTTGTGTTAGACTCAATGCCAAATGGTGACTTAATGAATAGACATCCCCATGTGATGTCTATGATATACAATATATTAATAGATGAATATAAATATAAATAGATTAATATTGATTGCTAATGTTATATGTTATTATGTTATAGATTGTTTGAGTTGTGAAGTTCTCTTTCCATGAAGAATGTTGATTAACTAGGACTCAAACCTTGTAGTAAGTGGCACTCTCACACCACTTATCCCTTTTACCCATTGCAAAAGGTCCTTATGTTAGATTCAATGCCAAACGGTGACCTAATAAATAGATATCCCCATGTGGACTCCCTTACCTACATGCATTGATAAGGCCTTGACCCCCCTCTATTTGGGCATGCGTTAATGAACCTATCCTTTCAAGCCTCTATGCCAAAAACCCCATGAATCCCTTAAACCACTACACCCCAAATAGTCCTCAGCTATGCCATGATGTAACTAACCCAACACAGAATTGGTCCCTTCATTGTCACACTTTAAGTGAATGCATAAGGTTTGTGCCTTATGTGAAACTAATTCCAACATGAAACTATGTTTAAATGTTATAGTTAGACCTTACTCCCCTTACACCTAACTCCTTTAACCCTAAAAATTCTTAATAACTAGAGTTACATGCATGATCAAGTACCATGCCTACTTAAATGACAAACTTCACTATAAAAGTGACAAAAGGTACTCGAGTGAATCAAAGGCCTTTTAATAATCACTATTCCACTTAAAAGATACATATTTCTTAAAAAGGTGGTAGAAGGGTTAGCACCAATATAAAAGATGAGAAATGAAATGACAAATGGATTAAATCTTCCCTTACAAGCTATAGACTTGCTTAAGATTACTATAAGGGAGCATGTCTAGGATTGATTTGATTTTGTTAGTATCAACTTTGATTCCATGAAGGGAGATAATGAAGCCAATAATATTTCCTGATAAGACCCCAAAAATGAAATTTTGGGGGTTAAGATGGACGTGATAATGGATAAGGCATTTGAAGATTATCTTAAGAATAGTCAAGTGATTATTTTTGAGTTTGGATTTCCCAAAAATGTTATCCACATAATCCTCTATGATCTTATGGATAAGTTCATGGAAAATGTAGGTCATATCACATTGGTAGGTTGTACCAATGTTATTTAACCTGAAAGACATTATTCAATAGCAAAAGGTTCCCCAAGGGGTGGTAAAGGCAGTTTTAAGCTAGTCTTTTAGAGTAATAAAGATCTAATTATAGCCCAAGAATCTCTCCATGATAGTTGGTTGGTTCTAAGATCAATAACCTAAGTGATGCTAGGTAGATTAAAATCATCTTTATGGTAGGTGAGGTTGATGTCATGAAATCCCACACATATATGTAGTCCCCTTATGGCTTTAGTGACAAGTAAAACATTTGAGACCTATTGGGGGTAGTCAATAGGTTGAATGAAGATGAAAAATAGAATATGCTAAAGCTCTTCTTTAACAAGAAGGGCTATGTGAGGATGCATGTGTTAGATATTTTTCTTTATAGGTTTGGAATCACAGTGGGTGACTATGTTATGAGTAGAAATGGTGGCATCATTTCTAGACATATTGTTGTAAGACAAAGTGAATGTTATGCTATAATCTTGGAGAAAGGATGGAAAGTCTTGAAGTTCCTTAGCATTCAATTATTAGCCAATTTTGACAATATGAGGGTTATCTAGAGTACCCAAGTTGATATCCATGGTAGATTAATTCAACATGGTCAAATCCTTAGGAGAAAGGGATTTTTGGATTGAAGAATCTAGGGTACCAAGGTAGGTGAGGATAGAATCATCATCTTGACACTGGATAATGTTAATGGTAGGAGAGTCATCTCTTATCATTTCAAGATGGATCAAAGGGATGGTTATGGTTAACCCCTTATTTTGATAAGTTAGCAGTCTAAGGTTAATCATATTGATGAAAAAATAGGTGGGATGATAACATCATCCTCACACACAACAGGAGGTGAGGTCAATGAGAGAGGGGTATCTTCTTCAATAATAGTGGTGGTAGGTGTTTTAGGTTGCTTGGTTGTCTTATTATTAGGCAAGATGAAACCAAGTTTGTGCTTCTCATGTGGCTTCTAGTTTTTATGGTGACTAATTCATGTGGGCCATGTTCATACCATCCAAGACCAAAACCTTTTAAAGCACACTAATAGAGGTATGTCTTGGCAAAACTTGGTTTATCAAGGTAAGAAAAATCAATGGTGAATGGTCAAGGTAGAAGAGAGGTAGTAAAAGGACCAAGGGATTTGTCAAGTCACCTATAGACAAAGTGGGTCTAACAGTGTGGAGGCCTAAAGGGAATGATATTTTTGATATTATGGTCATAACTTAGTTGGTTGGTAAGTTTCCCATATACATGAGGAGTAGGGAAAGTATCAAGTGCTAAAAGGTGATACTTCCTAAGTGAAAGGTAATAGAACATGGATTCAAAAAGGTCTATAGTGGGGATTTGGTGTGAGGGTATAGAGGAACTAGTCAATGCCTCATCAATGGAAGGAGGTATGATATCCACTTTGGTAAGTTAAGGTTGGGTTTGAGCTATCGAGGGTGTGCTAGATGAAGGAAGGAGGACATCATTGGGGTGGTAGGTCATATTTCATGTTGAAAAATGACTTAGGTCATCTCAGATGGTGATGACCTAGCTTTCATGCTCAAACTTAATGCAATGGTATGGGGTAGAGGGAGAGCAACCCATGGAGTGAATCTAAGGTCTTCCAAATAAGATGTTATATTGGAATTCACCTTCTAAAACATGGAATAGTTCATGGAGTGTATGGATTCATATATGGATAGGAAGGATGATAGTTCTTAATATAGTATCCATGGTATCATTGAAAGAATGAAGGATGGGTGAGGATTTAGACATGACATTATTCAAAAAGTTGAGTTGGTTGTAGGCATGAAAGGAGATGATATTTATGCTAACTCCCCCATCAATAATGACCCATTTGATGTAGGTTTAGTTAATTTAGGTAGTGATGAAAAGAGGAAAATATAGGTCCTTAAGGTAGATGGAAGATATTTCCAAATCCTTGAAGGTAACAAGGATTGAAATATGAAGGGCATTGACAAAGGCAACTAGAGGTTGGGAGTCCTCAGGCTAGACCTTAATAGATTGTAAAGCTTCTATTAGCATTTTGTATTGGTGGGGAGAAGTAGAGATTAACTCATACATGCTCATCTTTGTCAAGGTCAAATGAATTTGTTTGAGGATAACTCTCCTAATGGATTATTAAGGGTTAGATTGGGAGGCACCAAAGATAGACACCTTGGGTTTGGTCAAAGATGGAGATGGTTGGGAGTTTGAGGAGGGGTATTTTCAAGAAATGGACACCTTATCCTTCCCTTTATCCTTTTATTTTTCTCTTGTGACCAAGTTGATAGTATGGATAGAAGGAGAGGTTGGGGTTGTAGACTGGTTAGACTCATCTTCACTCTTAGGTGAGAGTGGCAGAGTAGGTAGGTGTTGGGTAGGTATGGTTGATGGTTGGATTGGTATAGGATCCATAGGAGGTTCATTTTTTAATAGATCATCCTCATTGTAACGCTAGTGGATAATGATTTGGAGAGCCTTGTAGTTCTCCATGTCATGGCCTGGTGTCTTATGATAAGTACAAACTTGGTGATCTTTATACTAGGTGGGATTTGAAGCTAGAGGGTCAACAGGTCTAATGGAAGGTAAGGCTAGACAAGAAATATGTAATAACCTATGGAGATGGTTGAGTAGGACTCAACTGAAGGTGGTAAAGGTGTAGCTATTTTAACTTTGGTGGTTGGGGTAAAAGGTTGCTTGGAGAAAGGTTTGGTAGTATGTGCCTTAGGTAAGGTAGTATAATTAGTTGATGACTTTGATTTAGGAAAGGAGGTGGATGAGCTAGAGGTAAGAGATCATAAGGTAGATAACTTAGGTATTGTTGGCATTGTAAAAAAAAGGTGCATCAAAGAGCAACTATGAAGTCATAACCAAAATAGGTGGTGAGGTTTTGGTATAAGTAATTGACTTCATTTTCAAGGTAGAAGGATGAGGCCCTAGATTTTAGGGTAAGGTTGAGAGAGATAAAATTCAGGTCTCCCAACCTTTGTGTGGCTTTGCCTCTTTGGTTACTTTGGTTTGGTATTTGGTTGGTGGGTTTGGAGGGGTTAGGTCTACTTTAATAGATGGGTGATTAAGTCTTGGTGTAGGGAGGATACCAAGATACTTGGTAGACCTAGATGGGATGATAGGAGAGGGATTGGATATTTGGGTCTTGGTTGGATTAAGTGATTGGGGGTTTATTGGTTTGGGGGAAGTCTTAGTTGGTTGGCTAGAGGGTTTGATATTTTGGGTAGATATGCTAAGGGGATGGTTAATGGAAGTGTCAAGTTGGTTAGACTGAGAAAGGGTTAGAGGATATGATTAAGTAATATAGAGGAGACCTAATTGCTAACAAAAGGTGGCTCGATTCATGTCAGGGTTGGAGATAAACTCTAATTTGTGCACTAGCCTAGAGAAGGGTTTATAGGTTGGTTTGACTCCATGAAGGGTGGAATTAAAAGGTAGGCATCTAGGTGGAGACATAAGGATGATAACCTCATCTTCTTCCATAATAAAGTGATGTGGGGTTGAAATAGACATTTCCTCTATGGGAGGAGTAGACATTGGGCTTTTCTCTTTAAGAATGATCTTTGAAGGGAAATTAGTTTGCTCGGTAATTAAAGGTGAAGGTGAGGCGGTGATGGTTAGTTATTTTGGTATATCAATTAAAAGGGTGTCTAGTGGATCTACTACCTCAATAAGTAGAGGGAAGGGGGTGGTATTTCCTTAGTTTGAGTGTCAAAAGAAAGGGAAGGTGACTCTACTACCTTAATAGATGGAGGGGGTGGAAGATTGAAAGATTGGATATTTGGAGGTTTGGTAAGGATTGCATCAAGGACCATGTTAACCATATGGGTGTCATGAGATCATTCGATGTTGTTTCCATCATTTTTGGTAAGATCATAGTTTGGGAAGGGTTACCTAAATATATCAAGGGCTTGGTTTTGTTGGGTGAATATTTTGTCGTCAACTAACTGATGACAAAATGGGGATATCAGCCACAACATAAGGGAGATTTACACCACGAGGAGTGTGGCTTTACCAGATCTAGGTGAGGTAAATCTCTCCTCTCATCAAGGGGAGGTTCCCTATCAATATTTACATGCTATAAGAATATATATAATTAAGTAGAAAATAACACATGGGGGTGGTATAACAGCATCTACTTCTCTTTTTTTAGAAGTAATGTATAAAGAACAAAAGGGAGAAAATCCTGGTCTAATGCTAACAACATTCCTCTTCTTTCAGGAATGGTGTCAAATGAAGAGCAAGAGATCACCTGAAGTAACAAAGTCCACAAGAATGCTCACGCAAGCGCAAAGTCTTCCGTAGCTTCTCCACAGATCCAGAACAAGTACAACCGTAGAGTAAAGTGAAGCACAAAGTCTTCACCTGAAACTACAAAAGATAAAAGAATCTCAAAGGTAAAAGCAGCACAAAGTCTATCTTCTACCCTCTAGAAGTGCCCTCAGATAATAATAACACACCCACTTGCTTATTAAATCAGATAAACAAGATGTCACTAGGAAAAAGACAGAACTATTTCCTAAATAACACAGACAATCTCAACACAAAGTCTGAAATAACTTGCTTCTCATTCATTCAAAAGAATATGATTTACAAGTTTGAGCACAAAGTCTCAAAAGTTGCTTCAATTTCAGCAGAGTGTTTGCTATTAAATTTTCTAAGATAATTTACAAATGAGGTCTCCACTATATATAGGGAGAAAACCCTCAAAAATAGAAAATAATAAAATAAAAAATATCTTGGTCAAAGATGACTCATCTTTGACTTTTAGATATTTTCCAAAATATTTACATGTAATCACATATTACAAAATTGCATGCATTCTGCACAAAACAAAAATGCATAAGGATAGAAGAAGAGAGAAGGGGGAGAGAGTGTGTTAATTCTTGCTGCCAGACTTCTTTAGATGAGCATCATACATGGCGATCGATGCTTGAATTCCTATGCTGTCTGGCACAACTGCATTTTTGAAGATGACTCTCGCTCTGATCAGTGCATCTTTCAATGCTGTGATGGATTTAGAGTGGCCAGTTAACTTGGATTTCAAATTCTCCAAAGTTAACTGAGCATCCATAATGTTGTCCACCGAAGTCATTGAGAAAGATGCTTCTTCAAAATCTTTTTGGATCATCCCTTTGAAATTTTGGATCATTTCTTCTAGATTTTGAAGATCAGTGACTCCTTGATCTCAACATAGGAATCCTTACTGGAGATGGCACCAACAGACATCAGAGTGCTCTTCTTGGGATCTTTTATTTCTTTTCATTTGTCGAGATCTTTATCCAAACTATCAATCTTTATTTTTAGTCTTCTCCTTGGTCTTAAACTGCTTCAGGGAAACTTCAGTGACCTGGAAGAACTTCTGCTAAAAAGACACTGATGAAGAGGGACCCTTCACAGAAACTACAGTAGGAACCATGATTATGCAATTAGAGGAAGAAAGTAGTGATCTGGGAGAACTGCACGTTTGCTGGTCATGATCAGGAAGATGTGTTTGAAAGGGATGAGATGCGAGTAGGTCAAAAAGAGGAATAAAAAGGGGAGCGGGCGTGGAAAATGAAAAGAATGAAGATTTCTCCAGAGCTGGAGAAATGTGAGTTCCAGATGCAAGGGCGACAAAAATTGCCGCCCCTGCATGGGCGGGAGAACGGAGACGGTGAACATGGCTGACATTGGCAGACAACACCACCGATGTCGACAAACCCGCCGACCATGACAGAAGAAAAATAGCTAACATCGGCAGACAGTCGGTCGATGTCGGTAGAATTGGCTCAAACAGCCCGCGGCAGTCGGTGGCAAATTTTCCGCCCACTGCATAGGCGGCAAAAAGGGGATGTAGAACACAGGGAAGGGTGGAAAAATTTGCCACCCTTGCAGGGAAAAGTGCAGGGGCATAAAATTTAGCTGCCCTTGCACAAAAAACAAATAAAAATGCAGAGGTGGCAAAATTTTTTGCCCTTGCACAGGGGAAATGGAAGAAAAGACCAACTCTGGAAGGAGTCTAGGAGAGGAAAAATTGGCTGGGATGAGATGGTAACCACTTCTCGTTCTAAGGCCAAGATGAGAGCGAATTCAAAAACCATTTCAAAGAACAAATAGAGGGAGATGAAAAGATGAAACAGACAAGTTCCGAGGAGAGTTCTAAAAATAAGCACAGCTGATTTTGGGAACAACAGGTTTGATGGTGTATTGGGGTTGTCCAATATAATCTCCCCTTGTCAATGAGGGATTGGACAAGGCTCTTGAAGGTGTCACACCTCATGACATCTTGTCCTATCACTCGATGAAAGGCACATAGATCATTCTCATTTTAATAACTAGGTGTAGTATGAGAGGAGTCCTATTATTTGGGTGGTTTAATAGGAGGAAGTTGAATGATATTGGCTTTTAATAACTTTTCCAACATGGAAGTATAGGACTCTCCAAATGAAGTGAAGTATTTTTTTGTTATTTTGGGTTTTGTTCCTTGGGTTTTTCTTTGAGGAAATAGAGGAATTTGATTGGTTTAAATAAGGTGAAGGATAATATTTAAGGATGATTTTATTTATGGTTCCCTTGTTCTTGGAGTTGATATTAGGCTAGTTTCTTGACTTGGAGGAAGAAGCATCATTGGTTTTATAGGTTGAGTTCTTATTTTTGAGATTAAGCTTTCCTTCATCAATGGCTCAATTATCCAACTTACATGCCATGGTAAAATCTTCATCAAAAGTTCAAAATATTTGGACATGCAGGGTAGAGGAGATTTACTTGGCACATGCTCGAGCCAAGAGCTCTATGAGTTTAGGTTGAGGTAAAGAAAATGAAAGTTGGTTAATAAGGATCCTCTAATGAGCCAAAAAATTAGTGATGATTCATTCTAAAATTATTGAATATAATATAGGTTGGTGATAGAAAATTTCTTGGAGATATTGATATAAAAGTGGTCTAAGAAGGTTTGGACCAACTAGGTAAAGGAGAAGATGGAATTATTGAATAATTAACTACACCAATCCAATGTCTTACTAGCTAGAGACATGGAAAAGGTATATAGGAGAAGGGAATCATCATAGGTTATGAGATAGAAAGTATGCCTAAATTCCCTAAGGTACTACTAGGGATCTTCCTTACTCTAAAACATAGAGAACCTAAGAAGTTCTCATTAGGGAGGGTATGGATTGATAGGTATGAATGGATGGATAGGATCATTATAAATTTGGTCATAGGAAAAGATGTTGTGATCACCCTAAATGAATGACTCTAATGTGGTTATATTGTCCATAATAATCTTCATTAGGTTGGTTTGGGGTTGTATACCTAGAGAGTTATAAAATATATATTGTTGAGGTGGTTGAGAGACATAAAGATAATGGGTAGAAGGTTAGGAGGCTCCCACATATGAGTAAATGGATGTTAATGGTTGGGTGGAAGACATATAAGGGTAATTAGAGGTAGGTGGTTAGGTAGTGCGTGAATTTCCTTATAAATTAGGGATGTATCCAAAGGCTAGTCTAAGGGGTGCTTGTTGGATAGGAGCAGTAGTTGGGTTAGTGACTGATGGAAGGGTGGACCCTTTTACTAATCTATAGTAGGGTAGAGGGTATGGACACAACAAGGATTTAAATCAAAGTGGTGGTTGACTAGTTGAAGGTAGCTATAAGAAGGCTAGTAGTGCCAAAATTAGGTACTCCTAGAGTGGAGTGGTTGTTAGGAGTACAAGGTATAAGGGAAATGGTATTTTGGGTTTATTGGTTTTTAATGTTAGTCTCAAAGGGGTTGTTGGTTGATGAGTAATATTGGGTTGTCAACATTTGTGTAGTAATTATGGGAATGATGGTACTCCCCATGAGATGGGGGGCATGCCATAAGGTGTATCTATGGATGGGGTTAGAGATGAAATATGGTAAGATATGATTGTAAGGTAATGTTGTAAGGCTATAGGATTATTGTCTAGGAAAGTGTCAAAATCCACATCTCCTTGAGGGACCTCCCAAAGTAAAATAGGACTTCTTGAGGGGTGAAGATAGTCTATTGGTTTAGAAATGTCGTCCATAGATGAAGTGGTAGAAGATGTAGGTTAAATTGGTAATAGGTTTTTATCTACAAGTTCTCTTCATTGATAGAAAGTAAGAACCATACGAGATAAGAGATATAGAAATCACAATAGCTTCACTACTCAAACAAAGATAAGACAAGAAAATGATCAAAAAAGTCAAATCATACTCTAAAAGATGCATTAAACCCTAGAATTTTAATTGATCTCACTTTTAGCTTATGCCTTAAAAAAATGTGTAACTAAAATTGGTTTGTAGAATGGGTACTAAAGAGGTAATTTAAGGTTAATTTCAAGTTATGTTTAGGCGCTTAAAATATATCTATATTAGAATCAATATGTGGCTTGGTATTGGGGCCTACCCCCTCACTTCACACACCACAGTGATAAGGGAGTCAGGTGCTTAGCCAAAATATATTGATATCTCGAGATTTTACTCAACCAGAGAGTTGATTTGGTTCTCCCCTTGGTAATGGCCTCTAAGTAGGATCATTAGGAAAGGGTAAGGTTATTTCTAAGTGATGAAATCCTAGTCAGGCCTTGTCTCAATTATTTTTGATGTTTAATTGATGAAAGTGATTTGGTTTAGGTCTATGAAATAAGGAGTGAAGCTATGATATATTAATTTGCCTTTAAGGTAAGTTATGTGAACTAAACTTTCAAGCAGTCAATGTATGCACTTAATTTTAAGCCCAAAATAACATTTTAATTTCATTAATGAGTAAATAATAGGGAAAGAGTACAAGCAAACAAGAACCCAAGTAAGGACACAAGGGTCCCATCGAGCATGCCAAAATGTTTTTGTTTATTATGGGAAAGAAGAATAAAAGAAACTAAATATGGGTATGGTTGAAAAACTTGATTAATAGTGTGCACATTTAAATCAAAATATTGTGAAGAGCTCCTCTTTGGCTTGGGTAAATGACCTATGGATAAGAAATCACTAAAGAAAACTTATTCATTAGACAAATAGTTGAATGGATTGCCTAGCGATAGCTAGATCTTGGAAGCTAGAGCTTCCTTAGGCATTGTCAATCCATACATTTTAAACAATTAAGTTTATAAAAAGAAAATAAATGTACTTGAATTAATAAATCAAAAGGTAATAAAACTAAATACAAGAATGATTGTTAAGAAAATAGACTAGAAATGATTAAATTAGTGATGAACTAGTTAATACTAGTGCTAGAGGATTAAAGTATGCTTCAAAAAATATGAAAGGGGTTTGTTAATAGGAAAGAACATAGAAAACTAGGTTTGGTTAGGTATAGGTGGGTAAAATTAGCTCACTAGTTTTCACTACCATAGTGATCATTAGTAGTTAAGTTGACTATCAAGGGTCAAGCTGACCATCAGTGGTTGGGCAGACTATCAATGGTTGACTCAACCATCGATGGTTACTGTGTGAAGATCTAAGTTGATAAATTGCTAATTGATGAGATACAAAAGATGGATTCTAATAGGTGGATAAGGTCTAGGTTGATTTTGAAATGGAAATAAAGTAGATGAATACTCAAAAATAACTACTTGTCTTACCAGAGGTCAATTGGGTGGATAGTTGAAGTAGTTAATTTATTGGTGGAATATAAATTGATTCTAGTAAAGCAATGATACCTAAAGGCTTGGTGGAGAGGTGGTAACAAATCAAATCTCTAATATAATTACTAAATTGATGGATTAATGATGGAGATTGACCTAAAATAAATAAACTCCTAGATACACAAGATTTGATGAAAATTATAGATGAGTTTCACCTCCTAGTTCATCTCTTATTATAGGTATAATCAAGATGTGGAAGTGGAGGTTCAACTAGGCTATCTAATTATAAATTGTCCATACAAAGACTCACAATAGAATTTAGACAAGCTATAATTAGAAAATCAAAGTAGATGGTTTACATGATTTTGGTTGGGAGGTGGATCCTGATTGTCAACAGTCAGGGTAACCATCGATGGTTACCTTCACTGTCGATGGTTAAGTATTGAGGGGTAAAAAAGGCTAAAAGGTAGGATTGAGATAGTTAAGTTAAACTAACTACAAGTGATATATATTAGGGTTTAGAGGGTTATATTGGTCTTAATAGGGTCCTAAGGTAGTCAAGGGATACTTTGACATTCATAATTATAGTGTGCATATTTCTAGTGTCTATACCAACTTGTCTTATCTTGTAGCCTATAGGTACCTTTGGGGTGTTAATTGTGTTCTACCCTTTTAGATCATGATTTTCATGGGTAATTCTTAAATAGAGATAGATATTATTCAACTCTAAACTTATCCAACATCCTTTCTAAAATCACATTTCCTCTTCTCACTTATGACCCCTTCTCATATCTCCACTCTTGCCTTTGACTAAATTTGGGTCACTGAATATAGGTGTGTATATGATGTTTGTAGAAATTGTAGATGTCCTAGGAATATTTATATAAACCCTTAAATTATTTAAAATTATTGGTCACTATATGGAGGTATCATAACATGGTGATCAACCTTGAAACATGCTAACTTTTCTCAAATCACACCTTTTTTCAAAATAAATGACACATCCCATTTTAAGACCATACATGCTTGTAGGGGATAGGGCTATCATCTTGGCCTATTTAGTAAGATCACTATAATAATAAATTGATTAGGTCATTATATTAACTATTTTAAACTCCCTATACATGTTATTTAAAGACACTAAAAATCCTCACTTAACCTCTCCCAAAAGTTTTCTAGGCTTGGAATACACAGCCTATGCCATTAGACTATATGTTTGTATTGAGATACCTTCTGCATAGAGAGGTTTTTTATAACCTTATATCAAGCTTAAACACTAAGTTTATTTAGATTGATGCATTGAATATACATACCAACATAAAAACTCATCACTTCAACCTTTCATTGAAATGTCCTTGGAACTTAAATAAGCATAATTAGCTAGTTGTAGGTGTGCATTTCACCCTTTCTATTCAATTTGATAATCTTATTTCTCCTTCAAAAGATAAAGTTAATTCCATTATTTCTTAAATATCTCATGAAAACTCTTCATTTTATCAATTATCTTGGCCTAATTAAAATGTTTATGTTGCATAAAAGTTTGACTATCATCCAAAATAAATGGTTGTAGGTTACCATTTGTACAGACTGAGATCATCATGTTGGAAAATGTGAGGTGGAGACTTGAATGAACATATAGCTATCATATTTGAATTTAAGTATATGATTTCTTATTTCCTTATACCCTTCCACTTTTTTCTTACCTCCATGCTCAAAATAACACCTTTTAAAGTACCTTCATGGGTGAGTGATGTAGGTAGTCTTTATCTCACTTTTAGACCTTTGTAGGGACTGTTGGGAGAGCTTGGTAAACATAAAAATCAACATATGATACACAAACCATTGAAAGTTATTTATTTACCTTGAATAAAATTTAATATATTAAAATTACTTGATATATATGGAGATCAATATTTGACATTTACCTTTAAAAATGCCAACTAACCTTAAACTCAACTAATAGTGTTTTAAGCATATTTTGTTAAATGATTTGATATAAATTGGATCTGAAGTATGCACTCTCATCTTATTCAACTAGATTATACCACTTTAAAGGTTAATATAACACCTCAAAAACATATTTATTAAGACATTAATTCCTTTAAAGGTCTCTCAAGATGGTAACTCAGTCACATATAGTCTTTTAAGAGTTATTTAGGAATTCTAGGCTCAAAATAGACTTTTGATGTCAAGAGTGTATCTAAACATATTGAAACCTTAGAGAGTGATTAATGGTAACTCATGTTATTCTAAAACTCATTCATTACTTTATAACCCATTTATCACTGACATTAAGATCATTAACTATAGTTGTACCTTATTGAAGAGACTAACTCACCCAAAAATATCTCAAAGGAGATTGTACTCATGATGGATACCTATGAACCTTTGATTGGATGAATTAGGTGTGAAATTACTTATATATTGAATTTATAACCCATAAATATGAATAAAATTTCTTTAAAACTCAAATCATGCTCCAAAACTGATCAAATAGACCATTCATAAGGATATTATATGAAATTGGTTTTGTGTCATATGTACTTTACTAGGAGTGACCTGATAATACACATGTAATAGGTCGTATTTGAACCTAAAATAACCTAAATTTAAATATTATTACCCATAAAATCTTGAATTGAATAGATAGAGGAAAACTTGGACCCTATCTAGATGAATAAGCCAGTTATAACTCCCTATAGTCTTAGTAATTATGCATAAAGATGGTGGAATTAATATGAAAAATAATGCCATTTAATTGAAGGTAATCAGGGTCCTTTTAATTTACCAATATATTTGGACCTAACTCTCTCTCTCCTTCCTATATTGAGTAAAAATTGATGGCCCTTCTAGAGCTGCCAAGGAGGTTGATATGAGAGATAAAATAGTTTTATTCATTTTAAGAGCTAAAACCTCTTTAAAATATTTTTTTGACATTTTTATGGATAAATAAGATATTTAATATGCATGAATATTAATGTTTCCTTAATAACTATATAGATGGCATCAAAATAAGCCTTTTCAGCACTAAAATTGCTAGAATCACTTGAGCAACCTAATGGATATTTTCTTCCTTGAATAAGTACACCATGTCCTAATAAGCAAATTTTCATGTGGTAGGGGTTATAATTTGATTGGTAAGGTCAAAATTATCAATATTTTAGTGACTCAACTGGGAAGTGTGTCTTCTATACTTGAGAATCAGACCATTGAAATATCTTTAAAGCTCATAAGATCACTCTTCCACTATGAAACAATCATGATTAGACCTTGATCAATGATCACTTATCTTGAATCAAGATAAAGAATAGGCTTATTCCTCAAAGATAAGAAATAAAAGACAAGAAATGAATAAAATTAAACTAAAAAAACACAAGTGCTAACAAAACACTTATTGAAATAAAATGTAAGTAAACTAATGTGGTTAACAATACTTGGAGGAAATCTAAACTAAATACAAATAACCTACAAAGAATCCTCATCCAACATCAAAAGGAAAGTTTTTTTAATCACTTAATTCATGAGATATGAGATGGTGTATGAAATTACATTTGATTAATTTCTTACATGGCTAAGCCTTTTTATTAAATGCCAATACATTTGACATGCCATGTAACACGTCTACATCAAAAAATAGATCTCTAATGAACACATACTAGTCCTGGATTTCATCCTCAACCTTATACTATTGTTCTTTCTTGGTCATGGTCTACAAGATAGCTAGATATTGGTTTGTAATAATTGATACATCATGAAACTTATATGACTATTTTAGGTAGCATACCTGGTCCTTAGTATTATCTATAAGACTTTCAAATTGTCCAGCATTATCTCCATAAGTCAGAGTTTTTTTTTTGATAAATTATAACCAAAATTGATCTAAATGGTATTTTAAGAGGACATCAAGGTTTACAAATGAGGTGAGAGGATGATAACCCATGCTAAGTATTTCAAAAAAATCATCATTCAATGAGGCTACGTCTTGAAAAGGAAAATTTTCAAGACTGACACTCTTTAGCTTGTTGATTGGTTTACTAAAAATGCCTCATATTTCCTTACTCAACTCATAATCACCTAAGAGAAGTGAGTAGTTTGATTCCAAAGATTCAAATAAATCTTCAAACAAATATTCACAATGCTCTTGACTAGTACCATTAAAATAAGGATTTACCTTCTTTTCTTCATGCTCAATCACATCAAAAGGAAGCTCTTGAAACAAGTTATTTTCTTCATGATCAATCACATCAAAAGGAAGCTCTTGAAACAAGTCAACATCTACTTCATCTTCTACTACAACTTATTCATCTAGTTTGAAAGATCAAATTCCTTTACTCTTACCAAGAGGAGTACCAATAAGGATTTTTTCTACATGCACACTTTCCTCATCTTCACCACACTCACCTTGAAAATCACTTATAACTATAAATTATTCATTTATCCTTCATAGAATAGGCTCCTCTTTAATAAGGGTATGGTGGGAGGGAAATGTATGTGGTCATGAGTTTGATTGGGAACTATGAAATTAATTTTGTAATTTGAGGTCTTTGGAATGGAATATTCTTGTAAGAATGATTAAAAAAGAGAGTAAGTTAATTTGAGCTATGGATACTTGGTTTTATTCCTCACCCTCATGATTCATTTCATAAATTTCAAATGTAACTTGAATTTTAGCCTCTTCAACAATCACTTCTTCCTTTCTTTGGGATTTTATTGAATTGACTTTCATGAGGGAAAAAATATAGGAAAAAGGTCTTCTTTGGGCTCAAACACTATAACATTCACCTCTTCCTATTTCTCCCAAGACTTAACTACCTAGTTCCAAGGTAGGACTTTGAAAGTATTAGGTTCTCTTGGAGGTTAAATTAACTCTCTTGGAGGGTCCATCCTATAATATTCAATGAGTCTTGATGACAAAGAGCACAAGAGGGATGATATGCTAAACATGAGGGTTTTTGAAGAGTGATGGGAGGAGATTCATCTACAAGACATGTCATGGAATAACTAGGAGTCATATCCCAAGAAGATCTCCAAGATGGAATAAGATTATTTTCTTGAGGAATGGTAGGTGTAGCTGGAAGTAAAATTGGAATAGAAAAATCTTGACCAAGGGTAGGAAGAGATGGTTGAGGTTACATGGGTTATATTTCTTGATTCTCCCACCTCAAAAACCTATCTACCCACCATTGGATCATGGTTATCATTTCACATAGCTCATAAGTCATGAAATACTAATTTTCCTCTTGGATTGCTTCCCACCTACTTGTCAACATCTACACTATTTTCTTCATCTTCTCTATGAGGTGAAAAGGAATCACATATAAATCTCTATCCCATAATCTCATCACCCCTTTAAACTTTAGCATAGTTTACTTGAATTCCAACAAAGATATGGTAGGAGAAACATGATTTTGAGTTGGAGATGGATTAGGAGGAGGTGAGTATGACTACTTCAAGTCATGATAAGGCTATTGAGGCATATAGTCAAGGTCATAGTGAGGTTGATAAGGGCAATTATAAAGATAATATGAGTCATCATACTCTTGATAGGATAAATCATAGGGATAATAATACACTTGGTAAGGTTTATTAGGCTCATAAAAAGGTTCATATAGATCATGATAAGGCTCACATAGATTATGACCAAGTTGGTGTAACTCAATATAAGGCTGATAAGGAAGTATAGCATAGGAATTTCCCTCATACATATCCGAAAAAACAACTCCATGATAGTGTAATGAAGATACAATTACATAAAAATTATGCCTATACTGTTAGAGGTAGTGGATTGAGCTTGGAGTAACTAAATAGTTAATGAATAATGCTGCTATAACTATAATTTCACTAAGACCAGCACCAATCTTGTCCCACTAGGTGTGCCAAAAAATGTTAGGTACTAAAATTACACCCTTGTGAATGTATTTTTAGGACTTCATAGTATAAAGTAACCTGAAGACAATCATAGGTTGGGGGTGTCCTAATAGATTAATTATATCTATAGATTCTAAGTGATAGGTCCCATTGATGTATCAATTAGGATATATACTCTACACTATAAGTTGGTAAGGGAAAATATTAAAAGGTAAAATGAAAGGAAAACTTCTCTAACTTAGGTGATACACCAAAATGTGTCCTCCACTTTTGTAATATGCACTAAGGAGACTAAATAAGAACATTGATATGATTACACTTCTCAAAGTGAGAGTCTCCAAACATCAACATCTCACATAGAGGCTTGGCTTGATACATGATCTAAGGCATATAATCAAAAGGTCTCTCAAAGACACTAATGAAAGATCATGCTTTACATATATACAAGATGATTTAATCACTTTGTGAAACACATAAGGATGAAATAACATGTACAAATAGGTAAAGAGGAAAGGATAAGATGAGAGGAACCATGTACTATCATTGTCATTCATCAATAGCCATTAACATACACTAAACAAAATATCTGAGGAGGCATGGATTTAGTCCTATTCATTCAAAATAAGCATGTAAAAGTGTTTTTGTGAGCATGGCCTTGAAATAACTTAAGTTAAATATTGTTTCAAATTACAAACATATTCTTACATATGGTGAGAATTGATAGGGAGAGAGAGAGAGAGAGAGAGAGAGAGAGAGAGAGAGAGAGAGAGAGAGAGAGAGAGAGAGAGAGAGAGAGAGAGAGAGAGAGAGAGAGAGAGAGAGAGAGAGAGAGAGACCACACTAGAAAAACTAAGAAATAATCATTTATTTAGTGATTTTTTCAAACCCAACATAGTATTTAATTGAATATGTCTCATTCACCTTTGTAAAATGTCATAGATATTGAGGTAGAATTTCTTGAAAATTTTAAGAAGTCTTTGATCATTCATATCTGATGTTTGATCACCACAACCTCTTAAATCTTTGCTTGAACACCCTACATTCTTGGTGAAGAAGAGTCCTAATTTAAAATAGGTTTTGATCTATGAGATTAGGTCATCATGACTTGATCAATTATTTGGTTGAAACTTTATTCTCCTTCATTGATGATTTTTCTCCACTTGGTTGAGGTTGTTGGGAGTCTTTGATGCTTTTTTGACATTATCTTTTAACTAGGTGTTGAAGGGAAATAACGTCCTCTTAGGAGTATTTAAGACCTTTTGAAACTTAAAATCCTTATCCCAACAACTTAATGAATTATTCCAACCTTAGTATGCATGGAATGGAGAAAGAAACATTAATAAATCCCTTTAAAATGTTTATATGTATTATTTTAGTAATTTGAACACTTGATTCTTCCTTATGCAAAAGTGGTTTAGGAGAGAATATTTTGGTTTTTAAAATGTCATATAAATATTACACTATGTATGGCTTCTAAAGATGACATAAAACAAAAAAAAAAGGTATTTGTATCTATCAAGTATTCAAGAAGATGCAATTTTCTCCTATAACATACTTTTTCACTCATTCCTTATAACCCTAAAAACCTATAAAGATCCTTATCCAAAAGATAATATGGATAAAATTGGAAACTTGGGAAAAAAATTTAGTACTATCTATCCCCTTACATATCCACACAAAATTTCATGATCCAAATCCAAGTGTAAGTACTCTTTTTACTTGATTTTCCTTTTCAATTAGGCCTAACTAGCCCTCCTAGGCCTAGAAAGAGAAATGTTGTTCCAAAGAGCTCCCACACATGTGAAATCACTAAAAATAAAATTATTGACTTTACATAGGATATAATAAAACTTCATGTCAATTTTTGAATCATGAGACCTTGCATAAGTATGAAAACCAAGAAATCACCTTGTCACCTAATCTCATTTTGAACTTATTTGAGACTGCCTTGGAAAATGGCCCTAGTTTGACCCTCTAAAAAATATCATATAAAATTTTATTATATTAATAGTTAATAAAAATCCAAAATGACATCATCTAATGATTGGGAAGTTCTCCTTTCTTTGAACACCTAAAAAACTTAAAAAACATGCAAAAATAAGGCATTTATGGTAGTTTATAAGGTGACATCAGCATGAAATCACATGTGTAAAACCTCATTATATTTTTAAAAAACATCAAAGAGGTTTCAAGATCAAAATATAGCGTTATATGTTCATTTTAGTTCTATTTTCCTTGATTGGTCATAATCAAGGTTTTAGAAGGGTTTAAGACCTGTTTAGGGTCTCAACAATTGTTCATGAAGAAAAAATCACTGATTTACCTCCTTCCACTTTGAAAACCTTATTTACTAACCTCCTAAAATATAGTTAATGGATCATCATACCATGAAAATTTTGAGAGGTGGTACGAGTATGTGAAGTTGCTCTTTAGGTGGCATGCTTAGCTCTCTTTGGACTTGAGAGAGATCTAATCTAAGTTTTGGTCTCAAAACTCAACCTCACTACTAGGAGAGGTTTAAAAATATCTAAAAATATATTAACCATGGTTATAAATTCTTAGGTAGTTATTACCACTCCTCTATATGTATCTACTATATTGGTCAGGGGTCTTAGTGCTTAGGCTTACCATCTCTTTTCTATCCCTTAAGGGTACTTGGATTGAAACCTGAGATTAGTGCCTCCTCAAATCATATGGAAACCTTTTATATGAATGTGAATTTCCTAAAGTACCCTCCATGATGTCTATCATAATTTTTCCATGTCTTAGGTCCAAATAAACCCCTTGGTCTTAAGACTACCTATTGACACAGTGGATTGCACCTGAGGGTAGGACGCCTAGCTCTTGCCCTTCCACATGCAACAATGGAAACTCCCCTCTCACCTATGGGACTGATGAAGTTGGAGGGGAGAGTCTCTAGATAAGGGCTAGCTCCCTCTGATGTATCCTTTAGGCCCTAGTTTCTCCTATTGCTATCAAATTAATGTAAAAAAGGGGGGATGAAAAGGGAGAGAGAGATGCTGAAAATAGAACCTAAGGATAAAAAATGAAAAGGTGATACACCAGAAAAGGTTGACCCACTCAGCTTGAACATACACTTTTCATAGGGGAGAAGCACCCATACACTTCATCTAACGTGGGAAACTCTTTTGTTTCAATGAGTCAAGGGTCCATAGAGATACAAGGAGGAAGGAACTAGAAAAGGTGTTCTGAGACACACTTTGACAGCCTATTCACATGTGCCTATATTCTTACTGTAGACACTTTTGGTAGACCTACAAAAAAGATACTTCCCAATGCAATAGACATGCTATAATTGATCTATGGAAAGCATGAAAGATAATGACTTAACACAAAAGAAGAACACATACATATACTTTAAATTGTAAGTCCAGATAGAGGTAAAAATGCTAAGTCCTGATTCAAGGTAAAATTTGGTAGAGCTCTACCTTACAAGCCTGAGATATTTTTGGGTAGAGTTTTGCCTTAAGGCTGAGAGATTGGATCCTTCTCAAAATGAGAAGTTTACAATATATAGAAAGAGGAAGAGAACTTGGCACTTTTTGGGAAAGACTTTGGAACTTTTTTTTGCAAGCTGGCCCATGTACGCTCTAAGCCTTGGGAAGAGGGAGCTGTTTGATTGTCGATTCCTAATTTTGACTTTGGCATCCCAACATTAATAAGAAAACATGGCCGCACCTCTTTTATGTAGATAGACTACTCTTTTCCTACAAATAGACTGTAGTTTGTCCCCTCATCAATGCCAAATGGAGAAAATAAGCTGTGTTGCTTACTGTTTGCACTGTTTGATGACCATCTAGCAATAACTCACCTCTCCTCACCACTTGGACTACTTTGTCTTTTCCTACACCTTGTCTTCTTCTTGCTTTATCTCTTTTTATCTCCTTCAGTCCTTGGGGGCTATCTTTTGGTAGGTCACTGCGTTCCTTGGGCTCTTCTTGCTTGCCTTGGCCACTTTTTGCCGATTTTAAATAAGTGACATGTGGCACATTCCATTGTGAAATGGGTAGGACACGTGATAGCATCCACTTGACTCATGGAAGCTTTAGGTACCCTTTGAAGGTCCTACAGAAGAGGACATGTGTCAGTTTCTACTCTCTTTATCAATTCATCTAGGTCCCACCACAGTTTGTGTGGGACAAAAGAGAGAGACTGCAGGTGTTGACACTTGTCGGCTTTTATTGAGCCTTGCAGGGGACACATGGCATATTCTGCTACTCTTAGAAAAGCATGTCAAAGCCTTTTGTGGTTTCCACTTGGTGCCTTCCATGCTCTAGATTTCCTAGTGTAAAATTTGACATTCACAGGCCTGTCACTGCATTTGAATTTCCAATGGCCAATTTACTATGGTTGACTTTGACATCTTCAGGCCCATCACCCCTTAGACTTCTCGTCAATTTTTTGCTTTAGCCTTTTTCCTTGTGGGCCTTTTATGCGGGATTATTTTCCATCGAGCTTTTATGCAGACATTTTCCCATGGACAAAAAGTTTGTGAGAATTGTCTCGACTGATTATTATCTCTTCAAAGTTTTCCTAGCTTACTTCTTATGGCCTTTCGAATTCCTTTAGACTTTTTGTCTGATAGAATTCCTTCAGACAAAAAGTTTGAAAGAATTCATTTAATGCCTTAGTCTTTTGTGCATTTTGAATTCCCTCAGCTACTTCCAAAGTACCCTTTGAGTTTATTAAAATTGACCCTTTCGAAGGGTGTCTTTTCCGACCAAGTGCCCTCCATAAGGGAACTTGTCCTTCGAGAGGCTTGCTTGACTTCTTTGATTGAACCGCTCCTTTAAACCAACCATTAAACCAATTGATTGAATTGGTTTAATGGTTCAAGCAGTTGTTGAACCAAGGCTTTGAATCGAGCATTAAACCAAGCTCATTGAACCATTTGAATTGAGCTGAGCCTTTGAACTTTGTTGATGAACTAAGGCATTGAACCGACTGAGTGAATCGAGTGATTGAACCAAGTCATTAAACCTCAGTCGTTGAACCACCAAACTTGACTTTGCATTGAACCAAGAGATGAACTTTGCTAATTAAACCAAGCATTGAACTTTGCCAAAGTGTTGAACCAACTAAATTGAACCAAGCCTTTGAAGTGAGTCGATGAACTTTGCAATTGAACTAAAGAGTTGAACCTAGGCATTAAATTGAAGCATTGAATTGGTTTAATGGTTCAATAGTTCAAAGATGCTAACTCTTGGAAATATTATGTCATTGAACCAATCTTCCAACCTTAAGGAAAAGTGTCTTTGAACCATTTTAGATCTCTTTCCTTATGAATTTCTTCAAACAAGAGTCTGAAGAAGCTTTGTAAAACCTTGCACTCTCTAAACTGGTTCTTCAACTGCCAAAAGACTACACCTATAGAGTCTGTAGAAATGGACCTATAGAATCCATAGAAATTTTTTAGAGTCTATAGAAATTTCTAGATTCATGCAAAATCAAAAAATGAAATGGCCCAGAATAGCAGGGATAGAAAGGGACTAATTTTTGGCCTGTTGGGCAAAAAATGGTCGACAAATTAGTGACTCCCAAGGGAAGCATGCCTACTATGCTTAAAGACTAGTTGCCTTTAAGTCCATTAGGCATGGAGTTAGATGTAGCTTGAATAAAGTTAGCAATAGCCCCAAGAGATCCAAGAATCAAACATGAAGCCTTTTACCCCACACACAAGGAAAACACACACAGGGCTAAAAAACACTACTTGTGCAAACTGTACTTAGGGAAAGCAGGAAAAGAAACTGAAAGCAAACTACTATATACAGCTAACCAAGAATATTTGCTTCCCTCCTGGATCAAAGGGAAAAATTATTAAGTCCCCTTCTTGGCAAGAAGACTTATGGTGCTAGACAAGAGGCTAGATGAAAAGGAGATTCGGTGACCTCTTGCTCTTGCCTACCACTTAGATTGGCTTGTATCTGAGTGGATTAGATTTGAACATGCTTCCAACATATACATATTTTGTTTGTTCTTGGAAGCTTGTTGAATGCTGGTCCTTCATGCTAGTGCATATCACCAAGAAATCTGTGGTTGTTGGCTCATTACCATAAGCCCTTTGTTGTGCATGATCCCCTTGCAATGCATCATGGTTTGACTTGTTCCCTTCTAATTTGTTGAATACCTTTTCAAACTCATCCTCTGCTTCCTCTTGGCTTTCTTGAAGAAGGATGACTATGGTGATGTCTAAAATGGAGTCACAAATTGACTACTCATCCCATAGAACATCACCTCTCTATTTAAAACTTTCTTCTTCAAAGTTTTCCTCAAGGAAGATAGACCTCTCCTTTTCCTCAGGATCTCTAGGTGTTCAAAGATATTCTCCTGATCTTCCTCCAACTTAGGCTCCTCAGCGTAGTCATCTTCCTCATCAAAGCAACAAGGAATTTCATCAAACAAAGGAGAAGAGAGTTCACCATGCTTAAGTTCCTCCTCGTATTGCTGGAACATCTGCATGTATGCATGACTTGTGTCTTCTCCATCATCGATGATGTCTTCATGATGAGCTGACTGGTCTTTCAAATGGCTGCAGGCTGCTTTTAAAATTTACATTCAGTCTCTATACATGGCTTCGCCTTCATCAAATTCTATAATCTAAACTGCCACACATCATTTTTCTTCATGGTAGTCAGCCAAAATTCAAGAACTCCCTCTTCAGCATCAGTAATTTCTTTATTTGATTCTTCCTTCTTTTCTTCTTCACTATTTTCAAGATCTCCTACTCCATTCACGATGTTATAGCACTTCTTGTAGAAAGGTTCATAAAGATTCTGATATTTGGCCTCCAACGCAGCTCTTTTTTTTTTCTTTTCAAAAACTCAGTCTTTAGCTCTTTATGTTGACCCTGCAGGTCTTGTAATACTTCTACTCACTTCTGTACTTTGTGAGGTAGTGATTCAATGTATCCTGATGGGTTACCAACAAAAGTCTACAGCTTATCCTTTAAGATACCCACCAACCTTTCTGTTTCTTCCTTTGCAGTCTCGTTCTTTAATTCCTTGGCCGTTTCTATACACAAGAGAAAAACAAAATATATGGGCACGTTCCAACTGTGGAAATCTACTGTATTGGATTTCCACTGGCTTATTTAAAACTTTCTGAGCAATAAACTTCTCCTACCAGACAGATTACTAGGATAGTTCAAAATATACGACTAGACAGATAGATTGTAGTCTTCTCTAAGCACTCTGCGTTGTACGCATTATAGGTCAATACTGACCCGATGCTTTCCTACTAAACAATCCCTTTATCCTTTGAATCAATGCAAATGCTTGTAATGAAGAGGGATTTCCCTGTCATTCCCATTTCTTCATCCTAGTAAGGAATACTTGTTGTAAGGTTTTTGTTTCATAAAATCAAAACTAAGCTTCTCATACCTCAACAAATTCACAGCAGTTCCATGAAGTTTACTTTGAAGCTCTCCGTGAGAATCCAATAAACCATATTTGTAGAGCATAGTGTAGAGCGAGGATACTTGGCTTGAAATAGCTGTCCCTCATTTTGCAGGACGTATTTATTGAATTCTGAATCCACTGACACAATTGTCTGTGTCACTACAAACAAACTGGATCTGAAATCATCCCATACCTGGGAAAGAACATCAGCTCCGTAGCTTCTCTTTTCAACGTCACCCACGAGGAAGATGAAATGGAAGACAATTCCACACAGTTGGTTCACAGGTCAAGATCCAGCACACGCAGTCCTCAATGCAATAGAATGAATATCAAAAGACAACAGGATTTAAAAATTGCAAACATAACTGCCAAACCATTCATGATAAAGATCATAGGGCTGATAAACCATTCATTAACTTGTGGTCACAACAAAGGACACAGAACAACATAAGCATTCACCACAAGTTATAAGCTCATTAATAAAACAAATGAAACAACTTGCATTATCATGTCTTACAGGGGACAAACGAACACATTTCAGATTAGCCACCATGTTTCAAACAGATAGATAGACTTCATTGGCTAATCTGAGGGCCATGCCAAATAATTATCAACATACTCACTCAATCATTCCTGCCAGAATTGTCATTATTACTGGCTACCATTGATGGCATACTTCTCTCTTGCATGAGAGGTCCGTTCCTCTCTGTTCTACTTCTTCGCTACCTTTTCTCTCTTGAATGAGATAGCCTTTTCTTCTTCTTCCTTTCTGCACCCTACTCTCTCTCTTTCTCCTCCTTCCTCTACGTACTCTCCTGCCTTTTCTTACAGCCACTTCTACGCCACCCATGCATATCTTATTTCTTATTTTTATTTGTTTTTCAAGAATCTTTTCTAAACCTCCACGCCAAACTTGGCCTCAGGGAAAACAACAAACAATTTTTCAATTACAACAACATGCCCAGGTTGGAATATTTTCAACCACTCCTTGATTTACTCAACAACCCACAATAATTTATCTTTTTACTTTTACTAGTTACAATTTCTCCTTAATTTTTTTAACATTTAAGAGGAAAATATAATAATTTGAAATTCGTGATGATGCTCCTGCATCATACTCTCCCTCTAGAAACAATTTGAACCTTAGTTCAAATGAAATGTTGCCTCCATGCTTTAGTCTTTACTGTATGCCTGGATCTCAAGGTCTTCTTGTCAATGATAATGCTTGAATTTGTCTTTGTTGGTCTTTGCCTTTCATCTTGCCTTTCTTCTTTTTTAGATATGTCCTTCTTCTCATCTCCTTCTCAGTTGCAATCTCCCACTTCCATGTTTCATTTTCATATGTGTCTCCCAAGTTTTCATCTTCCATACCTGCATCAAAACATCAAAAGCCACCTTAGTAGAGAAACATTGAGGCCATGAAGCCTCTTGGCTGCCTTCACATTTCTGCTCTTGTTTCTTGACCAAAATTGTCTTGGTCTCATTGCTTTGCTCTTGTATTTTCTCACTCTTTCCAATGCTGCCTTCACCATGGCTTGTACCTTTACACAACTCTCTTAGATTACCAAATAGCTCCTCTATCATTCTCAACTCTACCTTTAGTGAGATCTCATCTATCTCACAATCTTCATCAAACTTGGGCTTATCAACCTGAAGGATTGCTTGTTCCTTACTAGCCTTACTCTTCATTTCATCACTCAACACAAACTCATTCAAATCTTCATGTCCTATATCAGACTTAGGACCAAAATTGTCTTTCATATTCTATAATTACATTCATCCACTTTAGAGTTTCTTCATACAAATCAGCTTCTTCGCCAATATCAACATAATTATCAAAAACAATTGCAGTATTCATACCTTCTGTCTTCTTGCTTTCTTCAATCTCTGCTTGAAGCCATCTTGTCTGTTCTGCTGCATACTTTCTCTTTTTCTCATCATCCATCCCTTTGGAAGTCTCTCCTTGCTGCGTATTAGTCTTTACAACCACTTTCCATTCTTCATTTTCCATAAAAAGATTATTAAATGATTCAAAAACATCATTACCTTGCCATGTACTTGTGTCATCCTTCATCTTCCTCCATTGATTTCTTGGTGTTGCTGTCTCAACACTCACATCTTCTTCACTCTTAGCCTTCTTAGGCACCCACATTAGATTCTCCTTCTTACCATTTCTCTTCTCAAGCCATGTAGGCATCCTACATTCATGCCTTTGTACCAACACCTCCTCTTGCTTGGGAGTTTGTTTCTTCCACCATTTAGGCATCACATATCCATGGTTAATTGGAAACTTCACTTTTCTAATTGCTTCTTTAACATGTATATCAACAATTTCATGTTTATAAGAAGAATCAAATTTTGAACTCAACTTTACCTCCTTAATGGGCTACTTCATTTGCATGGCTTCTTGATTATCTGTCCTTTCTTTTTCCTTTATGCTTGGCTGCTCTCTTTCTTCTTCCTGGCATTCAATGGCATCTTGGAATTCATCTTTATCTCCCTTATCAACAGCAAACTCACTTCTTTCTCCTGCACATTCACTTGTGCAATTGGTGTTTTCTCCTGCACCAATTTCTTCACTCTCCAAGGCCCTTTTCTTGACCTTCAATAGGCTGCTCATACCTGCATTTACCCACTCAAAAACAACATTAAATACAAAAACAAGAGACCATAATGTCTCCATGAGTATCCTCTTAATGGACATTCCAAGTGCTCTTCCTGGCACTTCCTCTTTTCTCTCTTCTCTCTTGTTCTCCTCAATGAGAACTTTCTTCTCAACTTCTTCATCTTGCTGCTCACTTGGCAACCTCCTTATCTTCTTGCCTCTTTGGGCTTCTCTCTTTATGGAAATCTCATTTTGCCTTCTTCTCCTTTTCATTAGGAGAACTATTGGCCACTTCAACCTCCTTTTCATTGGCCATACCCATGTTTTCCTATTCAGCTGCATCCAAGACTCATACTCATCCTTAACCTTAGCTAATTCTTTCTTCAAACTAGCAATTTCTTTATCAAAATCAACATTAGTCATACCTTTGATGCTTGCTTTCCTCTTGCTGCCCTCATGTGCCTTGCTGCTCTGTAGTGCCTTTAACAATGCTTCCATCTTTGAGATCTTCACCCAAGTCTTTTCCACCTTGGTCTCTTGATCCCTTGTCTCACCCAAGCCTTTTCTCCTTAACTGGTCTTTTGACAATCCACTTGATCTCACCTAGGCCTTTTGCATCCTAGTCTTTTGATCATCTTCTCAATCCTGCAGCAACTCTTTTGACAACTCTTCAACAAACACAAATTACAAATCCAAGCTTACCTTGCTTTGGATCTTCTTCTTCTAGGTAGTCCCTCTATCACTCTGCTTAAAACTTCATCCTTTACCTCACCTAAGTCTGTTTCACCTTAGTCTTTTGGCAAATAATCTAAGCTTCCTCTTGGATCTTCTTCTCTAAGCCTCAATGGCTTGGCTGCCTTTCTCTTCACCTATTTGCTTCTTAACAAAATAAACTCATATCAAAAGCAAAGTTGCTCATACCTTTCTTTAGCAGAGTCTTCCAGTGCTTGTCCTGTTGATCCTTGCCAATTCCTATCACAACTGCAACATTATTGACAAATGTAATCATTCCAAATTCTGTGACAACTTATGATCAATTCCTAAATCCCCAAGAGCTTAATCTCTGATACCAAAATTGATGAGCTGACTGGTCTTTCAAATGGCTGCAGGCTGCTTATAAAATTGACATTCAGTCTCTATACATGGCTTCGCCTTCATCAAATTCTGTAATCTAAACTGCCACACATCATTTTTCTTCATGGTAGTCAGCCAAAATTCAAGAACTCCCTCTTCAGCATCAGTAATTTCTTTATTTGATTCTTCCTTCTTTTCTTCTTTACTATTTTCAAGATCTCCTACTCCATTCACGATGTTATAGCGCTTCTTGTAGAAAGGTTCATAAAGATTCTGATATTTGGCCTCCAACGTAGCTCTTTTTTTTTTTCTTTTCAAAAACTCAGTCTTTAGCTCTTTATGTTGACCCTGCAAGTCTTGCAATACTTCTACTCACTTCTGTACTTTGTGAGCTAGTGATTCAATGTATCCTGATGGGTTACCAACAAAATTCTACAGCTTATCCTTTAAGATACCCACCAACCTTTCTGTGTCTTCCTTTGCAGTCTCGTTCTTTAATTCCTTGGCCGTTTCTATACACACAAGAGAAAAACAAAATATATGGGCACGTTCCAACTGTGGAAATCTACTGTATTGGATTTCCACTGGCTTATTTAAAACTTTTTGAGCAAGAAACTTCTCCTGCCAGACAGATTACTAGGATAGTTCAAAATATATGACTAGACAGACAGACTGTAGTCTTCTCTAAGCACTCTGCGTTGTACGCGTTATAGGTCAATACCGACCCGATGCTTTCCTACTAAACAATCCCTTTATCCTTTGAATCAATGAAAATGCTTGTAATGAAGAGGGATTTCCCTATCGTTCCCATTTATTCATCCTAGTAAGGAATACTTGTTGTAAGGTTTTTGTTTCATAAAATCAAAACTAGGCTTCTCATACCTCAACAAATTCACAGCAGTTCCATGAAGTTTACTTTGAAGCTCTCCGTGAGAATCCAATAAACCATATTTGTAGAGCGTAGTGTAGAGCGAGGATACTTGGCTTGAAATAGCCGTCCCTCATTTTACAAGACATATTTATTGAATTCTGAATCCACTGACACAATTGTCTGTGTCACTACAAACAAACTGGATCTGAAATAATCCCATACCTGGGAAAGAACATCAGCTCCGTAACTTCTCTTGTCAACGTCACCCACGAGGAAGATGAAATGGAAGACAATTCCACACAGCTGGTTTGCAGGTCAAGATCCAGTACACGCAGTCCTCAATGCAATAGAATGAATATCAAAAGATAACAAGATTTAAAAATTGCAGACATAACTGCCAAACCATTCATGATAAAGATCATAGGGCTGATAAACCATTCATTAACTTGTGGTCACAACAAAGGACACAGAACAACATAAGCATTCACCGCAAGTTATAAACTCATTAATAAAATAAATGAAACAACTTGCATTATCATGTCTTACAGGGGACAAACGAACACATTTCAGATTAGCCGCCATGTTTCAAATAGATAGATAGACTTCATTGGCTAATCTGAGGGCCATGCCAAATAATTATCAACATACTCACTCAATCATTCCTGCCAGAATTGTCATTATTACTAGCTACCATTGATGGCATACTTCTCTCTTGCATGAGAGGTACGTTCCTCTCTGTTCTACTTCTTTGCTACCTTTTCTCTCTTGAATGGGAGAGCCTTTTCTTCTTCTTCCTTTTTGCACCCTGCTCTCTCTCTTTCTCCTCCTTCCTCTACGTACTCTCCTGCCTTTTCTTACAGCCACTTCTATGCCACCCATGCATATCTTATTTCTTATTTTTATTTGTTTTTCAAGAATCTTTTCTAAACCTCCACGCCAAACTTGGCCTCAGGGAAAACAACAAACAGTTTTTCAATTACAACAACATGCCCAGGTTGGAATATTTTCAACCACTCCTTGATTTACTCAACAGCCCACAATAATTTATCTTTTTACTTTTACTAGTTACAATTTCTCCTTAATTTTTTTAACATTTAAGAGGAAAATATAATAATTTGAAATTCGTGATGATGCTCCTGCATCACTTCACAAGGAGAATCAATGATGATTTCTTATTCATTATTTCTCATGATAGCTTCTTGGGAAATTGTAGATTAGATATTATACTCCTCACTCACCTCTTATAGAATAGGTTCCTCCTTGAGAAGGGGTGAAGTGGAAAAACCATGTGGAAGAGGAGGCAGTCCTTGAGCCAGAATCGAATGATTCTCCTCCTTCCATCTAGCTAGAACTTCATCAATATCAAGTGTGACCTGATAACTCTCTTGGAGGTGTGTAGATTGGGTGTGTTTAGACATGGAATGTGCCATTGGGTCTAAACCATCCATCACACATTTGCTGAGGAATCTCTCTCTAGATTCTAACTCTGCAATTCTCCTAGCTATGTCTTCTTGGAAGAGCCTTTCTTGGAGATCATAGGAATCATGGGTAGGATCAACTTTATCTTCTTCAAGGTATTGAGAAAAACCTTTCTTCTCCTCTTTCCTACCCCATGATTGGACTATTTTCTCTGAGGTCAGGAGGTTGCCATTAGGATCAGTGACCTGAGGGAGTTGAGGAAGACTAGGAAAGCTACTTGAGGGGATTGCATAAAAACTCTGAGCTTGATTAAAACTATACGAAGGAACACAAGGCCCATAATTCTATGCAAAGAAATTATACATATAAAAATGATATTTTTAATTGCACCAGGCTGCTTAACCAGCTGATTCAACTCAAAGTCACCATTGGTGTTAATGTAAAAGCCTCCAAAGGCTCATTAGTTGAAGAACACACCAAAAATTCTTCAACCCTTTGGACAAAACTTGTCCTAGTTGGTCCCATTGGGCATGCCAAAAACTATTGACACAATGGATTGTACTCAGGGGTAGGACACCTAGCTCCTGCCCTTCCACATGCAATAATGGAAACTCCCCTCTCACCTATGGGACTGACAAAGCTGGAGGGGAGAGTCTCTAGATAAGGGCTAGCTCCCTCTGATGTATCTTTTAGGCCCGGGTTTCTCCTACTTCTAACAAATAAATGTAAAAAAGGGGGGGATGAAAAGGGAGAGAGAGATGCCAAAAATAGAACCTAAGCCTAAAAAATGAAAAGGTGATACACTAAAAAGGGTTGACCCACTTAGCTGAAACATAAACTTTTCACCAGGGAGAAGTGCCCATACACTTCATCTAACATGGGAAAATCTTCTATTTTAGTAAGTCAGGGATCCATAGAGATACAGGGAGGAAGGAACTAGCAAAGGTGTTTTGAGACACACTTTGACAACATATTCACATGTGCCTATATTCTTTTTATAGACATTTCTAGCAGACCTACAGAAAAGAGACTTCATAATGCAATGGATATGCTATAATCAATCTGTGGAAATAATGAAATACAATGACTTAACATAAAAGAGGAACATAGACATATACTTTAAAGTGTAAGTCTAGATAGAGATAAAAATGCTAAGTCCTGATTCAAGGTAAAATTTTGCAGAGCTCTGCCTTACAAGCTCGAGAGATTTTTGGGCAGAGTTTTGCCTTAAGGCTGAGAGATTGGATCCTTCTCAAAATGAGAATTTTACAATATATAGAATGAGGAAAAGAACTTGGTGCTTTTTGGGAAAGACTTTGGCAATTTTTTTTTAAGGCTGGCCCATGTGCACTTTGAGCCTTGGGAAGAGGGAGTCATTTGATTTTTGGTTCCTACTTTTGACTTTGGCATCCCAACATTAATAATAAAACATGTCCATGCCTCTTTTCTACAAATAGACTACTCTTTTCCTATAGACAGACTGCAGTTTATCCCCTCATCAATGCCAAATGGAAAAAATTAGGCCATACTGCTCACTATTTACATCATTTGATGACCATCTAGTAATAACTCACCTCTCCTCACCACTTAGACTGATTTGTCTTTTCTTACACCTTGTCTTCTTCCTGCTTTGTCTCTTTCTAGCTCCTTCAGCCCTCAAGGGCTATCTTTTGGTGGGTCACTGCATTCTTTGGGCTCTTCTTACTTGCCTTGGCCACTTTCTACTAATTTCAAATAAGTGACATGTGGTACGTTCCACTGTGAAATGGGCAGGACATGTGGCAGCATCCACTTGACTCATGGAAGCTTTAGGCACCCTTTGAAGGTCCTACAGAAGAGGACATGTGTTGGCTTCCACTCTCTTTAGCAATTCGTCTGGGGCCCACCATAGTTTGTGTGGAACAAAAGAGAGAGACTACGGGTGTTGACACTTGTTGGCTTCTACCAAGCCTTACAGGGGACATGTGGCACATTCCACTACACCTAGAAAATCATTTCAAAGCCTTTTGTGGTTGCCACTTGGCACCTTTCATGCTCTAGATTTATTGGTGTAAAATTTGATGTTTGTGGGCCCGTCACTAAGTTTAAATTTCCAATGACTAATTCACCATGGTTGACTTTGACGTCTTCGGGCCCATCACCCCTTGGACTTCTCATCAACTTTTTGCTTCAGCATTTTTCCCTATAGGCCTTTTCTACGAGCTTATTTTCCATTGGGCTTTTGTGCAGACATTTTCCTACGGACAAAAAATCCATGAGAATTGTCTCGGCCACTTGTTATTTCTTCAGAGTTTTCATGGCTTACTTCCTACAGCCTTCTAAATTCCTTTAGACTTTTTTTCTAAAGGAATTCATTCAATTCCTTAGTCTTTTGCATGTTTTGAATTCCCTCAGTTGTTTCCAAAGTGCTCTTCAAGTTTATTGAAATTGACCCTTCTGAATGGTGTCTTTACCGGCCAAGTGCCCTCCACAAGGGCACTTGTCCTTTGGGAGGCTCACTTGACTTCTTTGATTGAACCACTCCTTTAAACCAACCATTAAACCAATTGATTGAACTAGTTCAATGGTTCAAGTGGTTATTGAACCAAGGATTTGAACCGAGCATTGAACCAAGCTTGTTGAATTGTTTGAATTGAGCCAAGCCTTTGAACTTTTCCAATGAACTAAGGCATTAAACTAATTGAGTGAACCGAGTGATTGAACCAAGTCATTAAACCTTAGCCATTGAACTACCAAACTTGACTTTACGTTGAACCAAGCGATGAACTTTGTCGATTGAACCAAACATTGAAATTTTCTGAAGCATTGAACCAACTAAATTAAACCAAACCTTTGAACCAAGCTGATGAACTTTGTAGTTGAACTGAAGCATTGAACCTAGGCATTGAACCAAGGCATTAAACTGAAGCATTAAACTAGTTTAATGGTTCAATGGCTCAAAGATGCTAACTCTTGGAAAGATTATGTCATTGAACCACTCTTCCAACCTTAAGGAAAAGTTTCTTTGAACCATTTTAGCTCTCTTTCCTTATGAATTTATTCAGACAAGAGTCCAGAAAAGCTTTGTAAAACCTTTCACTCTCTGAACTGGTTCTTCAACTACCAAAAGACTACACCTGTAGAGTCTGTATAAATTATATAGAGTCTATAGAAATCACCAAATTCATGCCAAATCAGAAAATGAAATGGCCCAGAATAGCAGGGACAAAAAGGGACTGATTTTTGGCATGTTGGGCAAAAAATGGTCAACACTACCCCTTGCTAATGGAGTGGGTGAGGTCTAAGACAAAATAGTGAGTATGTATAATATTAATAAAGCCTTAAGGTGAAAATAGTTTTCTTTTTAAACTCAAAATAATCCCCTATACCAAATCAAAAGGTGTTATTTTTCCCATACAACTCTCAAAACACCAAAATCTCTCATAACTGGCTGGGTCTGCCTATGTATAAAGAGCTTAAGAGGGTTATTTGGGTATAAAAACCCTCATAATTCAATTTGCCTCATAATTAATCCCTTTATCATGTTTTATATAGTTCATAAAATTACTAAAAATTATTCTCTACCATCACTTACCTCTTAAATAGGTCTGAAACATTACGTTTCATCACTGATGGTTTCTAACAATTTGAGTAATATTGACACTAGAGGTCCATGAATAGAGCTTCCTCTCCTCATTTTATGTTAATTTTTTTATGAAAGACTTTATTATAGGTCATATAATTTCACTTATTACTATAATACACACCTCTTTCAATGATAAGACATTCTTCACACTTAAATTATGAGTAAGATTGTAGGTCTCAAAAGGGACCGTGTTTTGTTGACTGTGTATGCATGACTATGTTTAAGATCTCCAAAGAAACTCATATCAATGGAAATCGATTCCATACTCAATAATCATATATTTAATACTCTAAACCTTAACATTCATTACCCTTAAATAGTATATATTTTCTAATACTTTCATTCTTTCGTAAAGACTGCATGTAGGCCATTAGCTAACTGTAGGTGAATAAACATTGTTCCTTGGTTATAAGTGGATCTTTAGATGAAATAAAACTTTAATCAAGGTATATTACATGACCTTAAAACCTATTAGTATCTTTTTAATATAAACTAAACCTCTAATTTCCTCTCCTTCACACACATCTTGAATCAAGTAAAAACATCATAGTAGGCAGAACTATAGTTGTTCTTGACTGTGAATAGAGATTTAAGCTTAGTTTTGATTCATATTATTTATTTTTACTTTGGTTTTATAATGAAATCATGAACCTTTGTGTCAAATAATAATTACCTCAATGTATTTTCAAATAACCTTACTCTTCCCTTTAATTTTAGTACCAACTTGTCTTATCTTGTTACTTGTATGTTCCTTCAGGGTGTTGACTACGGTCTGCCCTTTTAGATCATGATTTTCATGGGAAGTTCATAAATGGATATAGATAATATTAAACTCTAAAAACATCCAAAATCCTTTACAAAATCAAATTTCCTCTTCTCACTTATGACCCCTGCTCACATCCTCGCTCTTGCCTTTGACTACCTTTAGGTCACTAATTATAGGTGTGCATATGATGTTTGTATGGACCTAGGTCTCCAAAGAATATTTATATAAACCTTAAATGATTTAAAAGTATTGGTATATATTTATAGGTCTCATAACCTGGTGATAAACCTTAAAACCTTAAAACTTTGCTTAGATCACATCTATTTAAAATAAATGACACTTTTCCTTTTTTAGACCATTCAAGACTGTAGGGGAGATGGTTGTTATTTTGGCCTATTTAGTGAAGGTTTTTGTGATAATACCTTGATTATTTCATTATAAATATTTTAAACTCCCCATACACATTATGAAAAGACACTAAAAATCCTCACTTAACCTCTCACACAAGTATTCCATGATTATCCTGCATAGCATGTGTTATTAGACTATAGGTTTCTAATGAGATACCTTCTACATAGAGAAGATTTTTAAGACCTTATATCAAGCTTAAAAATTAATTTTTTTTGTATTTATATATTTATTATCCATACCAACCTCAAACCTTATCGTTGCACCCTTTCATTGAAATGTCCTTGGAACTTAAATAATTGTAATTAGTTGGGTGTAGGTGTGCATTCATGCTTTCTCTTCACTTTGATAATATTTTTTTTCCCATCAAAAGATAAAATTAATGCCATTATTTCTTAACTATCTCATGAAAAATCTTCATTTTATCCATTATCTTGACCTACTCAAACGTTTTATGCTACATAGAAGTTTGATTATCAACCAAAATACATGGTTGTAGGTTACTCTTTGTATAGACTTAGATCATCATGTTGGAGAATGTGAGGTGGATACTTATGATACCAAATAGACATAATATTTAAGTTTGATTCTCTAATTAAATCCTCCCTTTTATCCTTACATTGTTTTTTTACCTCCAAGATTAAAATGATACCTTTTGAAGTGCCTTCATGGGTGAGCATTGTAGGTGGTCATTAACTCACTTTTAAGCCTTTGTACAAAATATTGGAAGAGTTTTGTAAACATATAAATAAAAATATGATACCCAAACCATTGAAAGTGATTGGTATACCTTGTATAAACATTAAGAGATTCAAATAAATTGATATATATGGAAATCAAGATTTGACATTTACCTCAATTGCTAACTTACCTTAAAATCAACTAACAATGTTTTAAGGAGATTTTATTGAATGGTTTGATATACCTTGGAGCTTTAGTAATCACTCTCATATTATTAAAATAGATTATAACACTTTCAAGTTTCATCTAACACCTCATAAACATATTTATGAAGACATAAGGTCCTTTGAAGGTCTTTCAAGATGGTAACTCGATCACATATAGTATTTTAGTGTTATTTAGGCATTACACGATTTAAATATACTTTTGATCTCAAGATTTTATCTATCCATCTTGACCCCTTATAAAATTCTTGGTGGTATATCATGTTATTCCAAATCTCCTTCATTAATTCATAGAACCTTTACCATTGACATTAGCCTCATTAACTACAAATGTACCTTGTTAAATAGACTAACTCACCCAAAACCATCTCAAAGGAGTTATACCCATGATGGATACCTATGAACATTTTATTGGATGAATGAGGTGTGAATGAATTATATATTGACTTGATAACCCATGAATATGAAGACACTTTCTTTAAAACTCAAATCATGCTAACAAATTGATCAAATAGATAATTCATAAGGATACTATAAGAAACTGATTTTGTGCCATATGTACCTTCCTAAAAGGAGTTAAATGATGAGTCCAAATTTAATAAGTCCTATTTTCCCATAAAATAACCTAACTAAAAACATTATTCCCCATCAAATCTTGAAGCAAGGAAATAGAGGAAAACTTGGACCTTGTCTAGATGAATAAGCCATTTAGACCTCCTTGTACTCTTAGCAATTATTATTAAAGATAGTGGAATGAATATAAAAAATAATTAAAATAAATTGAATTTTATTAGTTTCCTTATAATGTAAAAATATTTTTGGACCTACCTCTCTCTCCCCTACCTATACTGAGCAAAAATTGATGGCCCTTCTAGAGTTGCCAAGGAGGTCGATATGAGAGATAAATAAGTTGTCTTCATTTTAAGACCTAAAATATTTTTTAAATAATTTTTTTGACCTTTTCATAGAGAAATTAAATCTTGAAGATTTTTTAATATCAATTTTTCCTTGAAGAACTATATGGTTGGCCTAAAAATAAGCCTTTTTGGCACTAGAGCTGCTAGAATCACTTGAGTAACCTAATGAAACTATTGTAAAATATACCCATTATATTATTTCATGCCAAAAAAAGTATATCATATCTTTAAAAGTAAATTTTCAATTATTAGGGGTGAAAATTTGACCTATGAGGTCAAAATTGTCAACATTTTGGTGACTCAACTGGGAAGTATGCCTTATATACTTGAAACCAGAACATTATAATCTCTTTAAATCTCATAGTATCACTCTTACACTCTAAAAAAATCATGATTAGACCTTGACCAATGACTAATACTCTTGAATCAAGATAAGACATTTGATTGTTCCTTAAATATAGGAAAGAAAAGACAATAAAACAAGGAAACCAAACTAACATAAAACATGTACTAACAAAGCACTTATTGAAACAGAACGTAATAAAAAAATGTGGTTGACAACACTTGGAGGAAAGATAAACTAAATAAATCTAACTTGAAAATAATCTTCCTCCAGGATCAAAAGGAATTTTTTGTGGGTCACTTACTTTATGAAGTGTGCAATGGTGTATGGAATCACATTTGATTGACTTCTTATTTTGATGAGACTTTTTATTGAATACCAATACATTTTACATACCTTTTAATAGTTATACATCAGCAAATAGATCTCTAATGAACACATATTAGTCCTAGATTTCATCCTTTACCTTATACCACTATTCTTTCTTGACTATGGTCTCTAAGATGGCTAGATATTGGTTTTTAATACTTGATGCATCATGAACCTTATATGACTAATTGAAGTAACATACCTAGTCCTTAGTATTATCTTGAAGACTTTCAACTTGTCCATCATTATCTCCACAAGAAATATTTTGTTGTTCTTTGATAAATTATGACCAAAATTGATCCTAATAATATTCGAAGAGGACATTAAGGTCAATAAATGAGGTGAGAGTATGATAACCCATGTTGATTATTTCAAACAAATAAACATTCAATGAGGATACCTCTTGAAAATGAAAATTTTCAAGACTACCACTCTCTATCTTATTCATTGGTTTACCAAAACTACCTTCTATTGCCTTACCCAACTCATAACCACCTGGGAAAAGTGAGTAATCTGAATCTAACTCTTCAAAAAAATATTCACTATGCTCTTGAATGGTACCATAAAAATAAGGATTTACCTTCTCTTCTTCATGCTCAATCACATCAAAAGAAAGATCTTGAAACAAGTCAACATCTCCTTCATATTTTGATGCAACTTCTTCATCTAGTTTGAAATATCAAATGCCTTTTCTCTCACCAAGAGGAGTACCAATAAATATTTCTTCTTCAAGCATGCTTTACTCATCTTCACCACACTCACCTTAAAAATCACTTGAAGCTATAACTTCTTAATTTATCCTCCATAAAACATGATCCTCTTCAATAAGGGTGATGGTGGGAGGGTAATGTATGTGTTCATGAGTTTTCTTTGGAATTAAGGGAATATTTTTGCAATTTTAGGTATTGGAAATGGAATATTCTTGTAGGAATTCTTAAAGAGAGGGTAAGTTGAGTTGAGAAATGGACACTTGGTTTTATTACTTAGTATTTAATTCCTCACCCTCATGATTCACTTCATCAATTTTAGATGTAACCTAAATTTTAGCCTCTTCAGTAATCACTTCTTCCTTCTTTTGGTTATTTTGTTAAATTGAATTCCATGAGGGAATAACTATAGGTACAAGGTATTATTTGGGCTCAAACTCTATAACACTCACCTCCTCCTATTTCTCCTAAGACTTAATTACCTAATTACAAAGTAGGAATTTGAAAGTAGTAGATTCCTTTAGAGGTGGAATTATATTCAATCACTTCATGAGGACAATGAGCATAAGAGGGCTAATATAGTAAAAAATAAGGGTTCTTGAACATATCCCAAGAAGTCATCTAAGATAGAATAAGCTTGTTTTCTTGAGAAAGGATAGGTATATCTGGAAGGAAACTTAGAATACAACAAGTTTGACTAGGGGTAAGAAGAGATGGTTGAGGTTGTTTGGGTTGGATTTATTTATTCTCCCACCTCACTAACCTATCTACCCACCATTGGATCAAGGTTATCATTTCACACAACTCATATGTAATGACATACTAATTTTCCTATCCAACTATTTCCCACCTACTTGTTAACATCTACATTATTTTCATCATCTTCTCTATGAGGTTAAAAGGAATCACATCCAACTCTTTATCCCATAATATCATCACCCCTTCATACTTTAGCATATCTGAATTGAATGCCAACAATGATATGGTATGAGAAACATGATTTTGAGTTGGATATAGGGTAGGAGGAGGTTAGTATGACTGATTCAAGTCAGGATAAGGATATTGAGACATAGAGTAAGGCTCATAGTGAGGCTTATAAAGGTCACTATAAAGTAGATATAAATCATCATACTCCTGAAAATATTGATCATATGGATGATAATACTCTTCATAAGGATGATTAGTCTCATAAAAAGGTTCATATAGATTATGATAAGACTCATATAGATCATCACCAGGATGGTGTAACTCATTATATAGTTGATAAGGAAGTATATCATAGGAATTTTCCTCATACACAACTATAAAAATAAAATCAAGATAGTGAAATGAAGATACAATTAGTTATAAACTATGCTTAAAATATTAAAAGTAGTGGATTGATCTTGGAGTCACTAAATAATTTATGAAGAACACTATTAAAACTATAATTTCACCAAAACCATCACCAATCTTATCCTACTAGGCATGTCAAAAACTATTAACTACCACACTTGCACCCTTGTGAAGGTAGTTTTAGACCTTCACAATTTGAATTAACATGGAGGCAATCCTAGGATGTGTGTGGACTAATATATGGATTGAGTCTCTATATTATAAGGGCTAACTCTCCATGATGTATCAGTTTGCAAGGTAAAAGAGAAAAAGGTAAACTAAAAGGAAAACCTATCTAACCTAGGTGATACACCAAAATGTGTCCTCCACTTGTGTAATATGCACTAAAAATAATGAATAAGAACATGGACCTGATCACACTTCTCAAAGTGAGATTCTTTAAACATCAAAATTTCACATAAAGGCTTGGCTTGAGACATGATGTAAGGATCTAATCAAAAGGTCTCTCAAAGACACTAATGAAACATCACACTTGAAATACATAAAAGATTATTTAAGCACATTATGAAACTTATAGGGATGAATTAACACCTAAAAATAGTTAAGGAGGAAAGGACATGATAAGAGGAAGCATGCACTATCAATATTATTCATCTACTAACCATTAACATACACTAAACACAAGATTTGAAGAGGCATAAACTCAATACTATTCATTCAAAATAGGAAAGTAAAAGTGTTTTTATAAGCATGGCCTTGCCACAAATTATATTAACTATTGTTTCAAATTACAAACATAGGCTTACATATAGTGAGAATTAAGAAAGAGGAGAAAGAGAAAGACCAAGCTAAGAAGCTAGGAAAAAATCATTTACTTAGTCCCTTTTTCAAACCCAACATAGTATTTCCTTGAATATCTCTCATTCACCTTTGTAAAATGGCATAAAATTTTAGGTAGAGTTTATTATAAAGTTTAAAGAGTCTTTGAACATTCATATTTGATGTTTGACTAACATAACCTTATAAATCTTTGCTTACACACCCTACATTCTTAGTGAAGAGGAATCTTCCTTGAAAATAGTTCCGATCCACAATAGTAGGTCATCATGACTTGATAAATTCTTTGGTTTAAACCTTATTATCCTTAATTTATGAGGTATCTCCACCTAGTTAGGGTTGTTAGGAGTCTTTGATGCTTGTTTGATTTTGTCTTTTGACAAGGCATTGGAGGAAAAGCAGGTCCTCTTAGGATTCTTTAAGATATTTTAAAACTTTAAATCCTTCTCCCAAAAAATTAATGACTTATTCCAACTTGAGTAGGCATGGGAGCTAGAAATAAACATTAATAAATCCCTTTGAATTTTTTCTATGCATCATTTCAGTACTTTAAACACTTGATTCTTCCTTATGTAAAAGTGGCATAAGAGAGAGAAAATTGGTTTTTGAAATGTTAAAAGAAAAATTAAACCATGGATAGATTTTAAACATGATATAATACATAAAACAAGGAATTTGGATCCATCAAGTAGTCCAGAAGATGTAATTTTGCTCCTGTAGCATGCTTTTTGACTCATTCCTTATAACCCTAAAAACCTATAAATATCCTTTTCTAGAAGATTGTATGGATCAACTTGGAATCCTAGGAACATTTTTGAGTACCCTCTATCCCCTTACATAAAAAAAAAATTCATGATCTAAACTCAAGTGGAAGTACTCTTTTTTCTTCATTTTCCTCTCCAATTAGGCCTAATTAGCCTTCCTAGGCCTAGAAAGAGAAATCTTGCTCTAGAGATATCCAATAAGTGTGAAATTACCCAAAATAATGTGATTAACTTTACATAAGATATAACACACCTCCATATAAATTTTTGGGTCTTGAGAACCTATGGAAGTATGCAAACCAAGAAATCACCTTGTAACCTAGTCTCATTTTGAGCCTAATTGAGATTGCCTTGGAAAATGGGCCTAGTTTTATCACCTACAGAAAAACTATAATTTTTTTTGGTTTTAATAGTTATTATAGATCCTAAATTAAATAATACAATTATTTTAAGTTCTCCTTTTCTTAGAACACCTAAAAAACACCAAAACATGCAAAAATAGGGCATTTATGGTAGTCTGTACAAGTGACATCAGCATCAAAGCACATGTGTAATACATATTTGTAGTATTAAAAAATGTATAATAGGTTTAAATATCAAAATATGTCATTCAATGTGCATTTGAGGTCCATTTTCCTTGATTGGTCATAATCAAGGTTTTAGAACGGTTTAAGACCTATTTGGGGTCTTGATGATTGTTTATAAAGAAAAAATCACCAATTTAAATCTTTACACTTGTAAAACCTTATTAAATAACCTATTAAACTATCCCAAATGTCTAATATTATTATTAAAAGTGTGAGGGGTGGTACGAGTATGTGAATTTGCTCATTGGGTGGTATGATTAACTCTCTTTGGACTTGAGAGAGGTTTAATATGAGTTTTGGGTCTCAAAAATAGACCTAAATTCTAGGAAAGGTTAAAAAATCTCCAAAAAAATATTCCCCATGGTTATAAATTCTTTTGAAATTATTACCACTCCACTTTATGCATCTAGTGTATTGGTTAGGGATCTTGGGGTTTAGTCTTGTCATCTCTTTCCTAGCCCTCAAGGGCACTTGGATTGAAACCTAAGCTTAGTTCCTCCTAAGATTGTATGGAAAAATTTTATATGATTTTTAATTTCATAAATAACCCTCCATGTGATCTAGCATACTTGTTTTATGTCTTAGGTCTAAATAGACCCTTTGGTCTCAAGACTGCCCCTTGCCAACGAAGTGGGTAAGGTCTGAGATAAAATAGTGAGTATGTCTTCTATTAGTACAAAGTTAAAGTGACCATGATTGTATTTTTTAACTCAAAATTATCCCTTTTACAAAATCATAAGGTTTTATTATGCCCATAAAACTCTCAAATCACCAAAATCTCTCATAACTGGTTGGGTTTACTTGTGTGTAAAGATCCTAAGAAGGTTATTTAGGTCTTAAAAACCTCATAATTCACTTCACTTACAAATTAATATCCTTATAATGTTACATATATTTCCTAAAATGACTCAAAATTATTCTCCATGATCACTTAACTCTTAAATAGGTCTGTAACATTACATTTCACCACTGAGAGTTTCTAGAAATTTGAGCATTATTGACCCTAGAGGTCCATGAATAGAGATTCCTCTCCTAAATTTATGTTAAAAACATGATGAAATACTTTATTTTATATCATATACATTAAATTATTATTGTTATACATACCTCTTTAAATTATAAGACATTATTCACACTTAAATTATGAGTAAGACTGTAGGTCTCAAAAGGGACTGTGTTTTGTTGACTGTGTATGCATTACTGTGTTTAAGATATAAAAAGTCACTTATATCAATGTAAATTGATTACATAATCAAGAATAAAATATTTAATATTCTCAACTTTAACACTCATTACCATTACATACTAACTCATGTCCCATGCTTTCATTCTTTCGCAAAGACTGCCTCTAGGCCATTGGATAACTATAGGTGAATAAATAGTGTTTCTTAAATGTAGGTGGATGTTTAGATGCAATAAAAAATTAATAAAGGTATATTATATGACCTTAAAAAATATTATTACCTTTTTAAAAGACACTAAACCTTTCATCTCCTCTCCTTCACACACATCCTCAATCAAGCAAAACCCTCATAGTAGATAGAATTGTAGTTGCTCTTGGTTATGAATAGAGGTTTAAGCTCAATTTTGATTCATATTATATATGTTTCATTTTTTTTTTAAATGACCTTATTAACCTTTGTGTCAAATAATAAGTACCTCAGTGTCTTTTCAAACATCCATATTCTTCCCTTTAGGTTTAGCACCAACTTGTCTTATCTTATAGCCTGTAGGTGCCTTTGCAGTGTTGACTATATTTTACCCTTTTAAATCATGATTTTCATGGGCACTTCGTCAATGGTGATATATCATATGTAACTCTCAACTCATCCAAAATCCTTTACAAACCCGCATTTCCTCTTCTCATTTATGACCCCTACTCACATCTCCACTATTGTCTTTGACTAACTTTAGGTCACAAACTATAAGTGTGCATATGATGTTTATATACACTGTAGGTGTCCTAAGAATCCTTACATAAATATTTGAATGATTTAAAAGTATTGGTCATTATTTTTAGATCTCATAACATGGTGATAATCCTTGAAATATTCTAAATTTTCTTAGACCACGCCTTTTCAAAATAAATGACACTTTTCCTTTTTAAGACCGTATAACCCTATATGGGATATGGATGTCATCTTAGCCTATTTGGTTAAGGTGAATATGATAATAAATTTATTAGGTAATTATCACTATTTTAAAATCACAATACACGTTATTAAAAGACACTAAAACTCCTCACTTAACCTCTCACACATGTTTTCCATGCTTGGCATACACAACTTGTGTCAATAGACTATAGGTTTCTATTGAGACACCTTCTATATAGAGAGTTTTTTATGACATTATATCAAGATTAAACATTGATTTTATTTGTATTCATGTATTTAATATACATACCAACCTCAAACCTCATCATGTACCCTTTTATTGAAATGTCCTTGGAACTTAAATAAGACTTAATAGTTGGTTGTAGGTGTGCATTTCATCCTTTCTCTTCACTTTAATAATATTATTTTCCCTTAAAATGATAACATTAATGCCATTATTTATTTAATATCTCATGAAACCTCTTAATATTATCCATTATATTGACCTCCTCAAAAGGTTTATGATGCATATAAGTTTGATTGTTAGCCAAAATACATGGTTGTAGGTTATAGTTTGTACAGACTAAGATCATCATGTTGGATAATGTGAGATGGAGACTTGAATGATAATATAGACATCATATTTGACTTTTAGGCCCTAATTTCATCTTACCTTATACCCTTACATTGTTTTCTTACCTCTATTCTCAAAATGACACCTTTTGAAGTACCTTCATGGGTGAGTACTTTATGTGGTCTTTAGCTTACTTTTAGGCCTTTGTATGGACTATTGGAAGAGCTTGCTAAACATAAAAATCAACATATGATACCCAAAACATTGAAATTTATTTATATACCTTGAAAAAACTTGAATAGCTTAAATAACTTGATATATATGGAGATCAAAATTTGACATTTACCTTGAAATCTACTAGCTTACCTTAAACTTAGTTAACAATATTTTAAGGAGATTTTATTGAATGGTTTGATATACCTTAGAGCTCAAGTATGAACTATAATATTATTGAATATATTATACCACTTTAAAGGTTCATATAACACCTCATAAACATATTTATGAATACATTAATTCCCTTAAAGGCCTCTCAAGATGGTAACTCTGTCACATATAGTCTTTTAGTGTTATTTAGGCATTCTAGGATTAAAATATACTTTTGGTCTCAAGAGTGTCTCTAGACATCTTTACTCCTTAGATAATTATTGGTAGTATCTCATGTTATTCCACATCTCCTTCATTACTTCACACCCCTTTACCACTGACATTAAGCTCATTAACTATAATTGTTTGTTAAAGAGACTAACTCACCCAAAATCATCTCAAAGGAAATTGTACTCATGATTGAGACATATGAAAATTTTATTGGATAAATTAGGTGTTAAATGACTTAGATATTAACTTTATAACCCATGAATATGAATACATTTTTTTTAAAATTCAAATCATGCTCTAAAACTGATCAAATAAACCATTTCAAGGATACTATAGGAAATTAGTTTTGTGCCATATGTACCTTCTTGAAAGGAGTTACCTAATGAATCCAAATTTAATAGGTCATATTTGACCCTAAAATAACCTCACTATAACCATTCTTACCCATCAAATCTTGAAATGAAGAAACAAAGGAAACTTGGACCCTATCTAGATGAATAGGCCATTTAGACCTCCTTGCACTCTTAGTAATTGTTCATAAAGATGGTGAAATGAATATAAAAAACAATGCAAACAAATTGAATTTAATTATTTTAATTGCCATTACTGAATATATTTGGACCTGACTCTCTCTCTCTCTTGCCTATACTAAGCAAAAACTAATGGCACTTCTAGAATTGCCAAGGAGGTTGATAAGAGAGATAAATGAATTTTCTTCATTTTAAAACATAAAACCTCTTATAAATTATTATTTTGACCTTTCATAGACAAATAATATCATGAATATGCCTAAATATCAAATTTTCCTTGAATAACTATATGGATGGCCTAAAAATAGGCCTTTTTGGCACTAAAACTGCTAAAATCACATGAACAACCTAATGAAACTACATAAAAATATATCCATTGGATATTTTAATTCTTAAAAAATTACACCATGTCCTGAAATGAAAATTTTCAAGTGGTAGAGGTGATATTTTGACTTGTGATGTCAAAATTGTCAACAATAGTGATAATGTATGCTACTTTTCATTTTTTCCTCTCCTCTTTACCTATTTTAAGGTGTTAGTTCATCCTTAAAAGTTGTATAATATGATTAAATCATCTTGTATGTATAGTAAGTGTAATATTTCCTTAGTGTCTTTGAGATACCTATTGATTAACTACCTTAGATCATGCATCAAACTAAGCCTCTATGTGAGATGTTGATGTTTGGAGACTCTCATTTAATAAGTGTAATCAAGTCCATGTTCTTATTCAACCTTCTTAGTGCATAATAGACAAGTAAAGGAAATATTTTTGTGTATCACCTCAGCTATATAGGTTTTCCTTTCAATTTACCTTATTCTCTCTTCCCTTTCAAGTTGGTAGTGTAGAGATCCTAATTGATACATAAACAAGAGCTATCTCTTAGAATCTATAGATTCAATCTACTATTAGGCCAAACATAGCCTAGGATTGTCTCTATGTTACTTTAGACCATGAAGGCCTGAAATTACCTTTATAAGGGTGCAAGTCTAACAGTTAACAGGTATTATACCTTTATCATGTTACATGTACCCTCTATCATGTCATGTGTATATATGAGATACACACATATGAGATTAGTTATATATGAGTCATGAGTCATGGTTATTTTCTCAATATAAGATAAAAGGTAAGCTATCTAGTTCTAGTTAATGGTGTCACAATATTGAATGGGCCCACCACATCAATACAACTATATGTAATGAATCTCATTCAATGATTTTAAGTAGTTGAAAATAATTAGTATATCAATAGGGTAGGTATTATCCATTACATCATGTTACCCACAACCATTCCACTATATATCACATCAACATCATGTTACATATGGAGATGACATCGGTCTATTTTATGATAAGGATATGTAATGTGTCACATTAATCATTCATGTCATGTTGGGCATTATGCACATTAGGTCACTTTATTCATACCATATCTATTGTGTATGTAATTTAGTATCATTGCTCATTGATAGACTAATTCAATGGATAGAGTGAACTGGATATAGCCAATAACATTGATATACCTTGGCCCCTATCTCTATTCACACTAAATATATATCTAGATCCATATGTGTGATTAGGGTGATAATATATATTTTACCAATTAAACTATATATTATGCCAATCCTAATGAAACTCTATATCTATATAATGGGGTGATCATATGATTGTGTTGTTTTTCATTGATGAAATATGGTGCTACCATGTCACTCATTCCTATTTATTTAAATAAAATTATCTAATCATATTATGTATGTAATATAATCCATATTAATTCATTCATTCACATTACAGGGCCCTGCCCTATATATGGATATGGAATATGGATATTGCATTGATTCATTATGGCTATAGCCATATCTAATGAGTAGGGTGGAGTAATTGGTAAACTTGTTAGTTTCATGAATCAAATAATTCAAATTTTAAACCCTATGTACCCATCACCCTCCTTAGATATAGATAGGGATAAGTGAAATCCCATTTATAGATAGAGCCCATCGATTAATATAATAAATTTATTGAGTCTCCATATATAGATAAGGGGCCACATCTTATATAGATACAGATAGGGGTGTCTAATTACCCACATATATAGGGTACTTAGGCTAGTTTACAAATTGATTGCTCAATCGATTGTATATATATAATGGTGCCCCTACCCTATAGATTTATTGATATTAAATATATAATAAATCAATCATTAGTGATTGATGTATGAGTGATGTGCATATAATTTATATTATTCCTTTTTATCTATTTATAATATGGATAGGGCATATATAATATAGTGGGAATACTATTGGGTATTGGTTATTCCCTATATATATAGGGATGTGTGTGTGTGTGTGTGTGTGTGTGTTTGGGGCACCCCTATATATATAGACACAACATCTATAGTTTAGGATAATATAGAGGTCCCATAATATATTAGTGGTACTCAATTTATGATTGAACCTATAAATATTTTTGTCTAGGGCACCACATAGATATTGTTGGAGTTTGATTGACATGTCTATATATATGGTAAATTAGGGGACCCAAATTCTAGTTAGTGATGTGGAATGTTTCCCTTATATTTATATAACACATACATAATATATTGATGAATTAATGGATGACATCACACTAGATTTATTCCCTAAATTAAAGGATGATAGTCAATAGATAAGGGTTACTATGTGATTGAATAATGATTGATGTAAACCGATACTCATCTAAGGCAATGAAGGATTTGATAGTTTTTATTGAATTATATTACATAAATATAATAGATTATATCAATCACTCTTTTATATTTTGGAAAAACACTAATGATTGCTAAGAAGAACACTAGTGATTATATTGTAGAATAAGAGAGTGATGCATATACCATTTGATCAATATGGAGTTCAAAATCTATACCCAATATTTTCCATGCCTCTATATAAATAATGGGGGTCAATTAATTTAGATTAAAAGGAGGGGGTAAAGGTATAATAATAAATATCCAATAATGGTGCACAAACATTATAATTAATGTCCTCAACAGAAATCAACATGATATTTTTGCAAGTTATAGAGATAGTGTTGATGGTACACTATATAAATTAAAATGGATGAATATTCCCATACAACTAAGAATAATGCATGAATGTGCTCATGCATGATTTTTTTGGGTTTCAAATGGATATAGTGTTGTTATATTTCTTTTGGCCTATAATCCCCATAATCTCAAGTTAAAATGACATAAAGGGGTAGTTGGATATGTTCAGGTCACCAATGTGACCCAAATTTCCCCAATCATGCCACTTTAGCTTGATTTCAAATTGAATTAGGTGATCACACATATTTGTGCCCAAAATAATTGAATTTTTTCCTAGTCATAAATGGATATGGTGTTGTTGTGTGGCTTTTGGCATATGAGGGACTTAATCTCAAGTGAAATCAACATAAAGTGGTGGTTTGGTGTGTTCAAGTCAAAATTATGACTTATGTCACCTCAATCACACCACTTTGTCTTGAATTCAAATTGAATTAGGGTGATTCACATGTATGTGTTATATATTTTCTACATGTCCATATTCAAAAGTGGATACAATGTTGTTGTGTCACTTTTTATATATAATGGAGATAATCACAAGTAAAATCATCATAAATTGTTGGTTGGATGTGTAAGGGTCATAATAAAACTTAAATTACCATAATCACACATTTTTATTGAATTAGAGAGAAATGGGGTGATCATAAATAAATGTGCCTAAAATTGTTTGCATTTATCCTAGTCACAACTAGATATGGTGTTTTATGTCTCTTTTGGTTAATAAGGTACTTAATTACAGGTAAAATTGGTATTAATGGGTGGTTGGGTGTGTTGGCAGTGAAAAATGTCATGCCAAAAAATTAACCCATTTGCCTATCGTGAAGGTCAATATGGAATCATACTATTTTAATCATAAGAGACCTATGGTTGAAAATCAGTCCTAAAGTGTGCAAAAAGGGGTTTTTAAAGTTTTGAGGATTTAATATGTTCAATAATAAATCTAAATAAAGTGTACAAACATTCATTAATTCGATCAAACACAACATACAAATCAATTATATCAAGAAAAGTTACTCATAAACAATGTTTTGATCCAATAAGTTAATCATTCTTTCAATATTATGTAACTCAATATCACATCTAATATAAACTGTCATCTGACCAATCTGATAGAAGTCTATGAATTAGACCATCTCTTAAAAGACAAAAAAATTAGATTATTGAAAAGTATATTTTATGTTTGTGCTCATAAATGATCATCCTAAACAACAAACAAGAAAGCATAAAAGATCAATATAACTCAACAAACTAGATTAAAAAAAATAGAACAACTGAACTAAGAAAGGTAAATAAAGAATTAAACTAAAACATAAACCAACTAATTTAAAATAACTAAGTTTAATTAATTAAAACAATCCAAGTCTAAACTAACTCTATAACAAACTAATATGAAATCTAGCTAAATCTAATCTAAAGAAAGAAATAAAACTAATCTTAAAAACTTAACTAATAAATAGAAAATAGAAATAAATAATAAGAAAAGAAGAGTAAAAAATAATATAAAACAAAAAAATTATGAGTCTTAATAAATAAGATTCATCTTATAAAATAAGATCAATTTATTTAATAAATAAACATCCTTCATACAAAATATCTTCAAAAGATAACTTTTACAGTTAATCAGATCAACAATCTATCGTAAAAATGATGGTTTTATCATTATTCAAGTTGAATACTTAGATTTTGTGCATAGGACTACAAGCTACAATCATCAAATGATATTAAACTTGACGATCTTCAAATAATCAATTATAAATGACAATATAAAATTGGATATACTTGCATTGTCTAAGAAATATACTCAATTGTCAGAGAAAGTATCATTGATCTATCTACAAAAGTCTTGTTATCTCAAAGAAATTATATAGAAGAGAGAGAGATAAATGAATGATTTTACAAGTGTAAAATTATTTAGTACATGTGTTGTTCCTCCTCAAAATGAATCATTGATCTCTTCTCAAACCTCCAAATTTGGTTGGAAAAGAAGTTATAATTAACTTTAGTTACTTATCAACTTTATTAATTAATTTTAAAAGTTAATAAATTTGACGGTTATAAATTAAAATTATTTAAGACTTCTTAAAAAATCTTAAGAGATCAAATATTTGAATTTAGACCGGGTATTCCTAATGGGTCGGTACCCTCTTTAAGTTAACTTAGAATATTTAGAATATCATTTAATCAATAAGTAATCTAATAAAATATCATATTAAATAAATAAATATTATGTATTAATACTAGCTGCATTTTGAATTTAAACTTAAGTCATATATATAAAGGTGAATTATATCAAATACATAATTCATCTATTTGCAAACAATAAATTTAAAATCTCCAAAACTATTTTTTTTGCTCTTATTCCATATGCAACACCATGCTTTTAAAAACAATTATTTTGTGAAATACCTTGATAGTAAAAATATTTTGACTATATCACGTGAAATATGAATCCAAATTCTTCATGAAACAATTTTAACTTTGTTGAAAATGACCATTTTACTATGTTTTTTATCCAATTTAAATTTGATGTTCAAATGACCGTCAACCTGCATAATTTCTAGTTTGTGGTGATGGTCATTTGACCATCAAATTTAAAATCATAATTTTTTTTGTAAGTGATCATTTTACAAATTTTATACAATAGAAAGGAATTTAGCAAGTTTTCAAAATAAAAAATAAACCCGTTGTTCATCTACCATTTACTTTTAAGATTTCACTTCTTGAATAACCAGAAAAATTATAATGGTTGAATAAAATTATTTTTTTCATAATTTTATTCAACATATTCTACCATATCTATTTGAATATGAACTTAAACAAATTCAAACAAAAAAAATCATATTCATGACAAGAATTTCTTAACTATAAACCCCATATTTTCCTTCAATTTGACAAAGAACTAAAATATCAAAAATATTTTATCACGATAGATTTTATGAATTTTACCTAAAATTTCTATCTCATATATTTTATATCACTGTGGGAAGCATATACAATAAAATATATTTCAAAACTGAGAATTTTTTTTACATTTTTTTGAGAAAACCAATAGCACTTCACTATTGTTTCATATTCACAATTTCAAAAAAAAAAAAAACTCATAATATAATCTTCTTTTCCAATAAAATAAATGCAAGTAGAAACTATCCATAAAATTTTCCACAACATTCCTTTATATTAATCTCATAATATCTCAAATCCATCATACTTTCCCTATTTTATCCCTTATAAGACCCTAAACATATGTAAGAAATATGGTTTCAAAAATATTTTCAAAAATTCCCAATATAGGCATACAAACAGGGAATCCATGAATGAAAATGAAAGAAGATATAACCAAATATTATATTGCATGCTTAAAGCACTTTGAAAACCACTAATTTTTTAACTCTCCTCAATTTACATGCATAGAATTGAACTCAAAAATATTAACATGTAAACTAAAATCTCATTCTTTCCCTTATAACTAAAAATTGTTGGAAATATCAAATGAAGATTTCCCAAAGCTCATTTATATTATTTTTTCATACCTGGTAATACATCTTTGAAATTTTTCTAACTAAAGTTCTTTGAAACCCTTCTCTTCAACTCAAGAAATCAAACTGACAGAGTCTCCTTTCCATGATAAGATTTCAAAAAATGACTAAAAACACAAAAAACTAACCTATTTATATTCACTAACCTCTACCAAAACTAACTTGTTGATGTGCTCAATTCTTATTTGTTCATCAAAACTAAGAATGTACATAACATTTCCTCTATCTAGGTTATCTAGAAACCAAATTTAGTGACTATTAAAACATCCACTAAACCTATACTAACTTCCACCTTTTGAGGCATGTACCCATTTAAATTTATTTTTTAGACCACCAAAATCTCTTGGCATATGTCGAAACATCTCGAATATGCCCTCAAATTAATTCTCTACCAACTTGATGCCAAGACATCTATTAATTTTATAACACTTTCCAACTCAACATCCTATGTCATGTAAAGTTCAAACTTGAAACGAGTCATTCACATAATTCATATGCATTTGAATTCATTTTAATGCCTTAAAAATAAACAACTTAGGCCCTTTGAAACTATATGTCTTGATGAAGTTTTAGATTAAATATCTTAACTTTAAAATAAAACCTTATGCCATCGAAACCATTCCATGAAACAAGTCTTTAGCCAACAATATTAACCCTTCCAAACAAGAATTTTTAAATAATAAGTCTTTGACGACATTTATATTTTTTAATATCCATCACCTTATATTTAGAAATATTTAGAATATGATAACTTTATATTTAAAACTTAGATTCCTTAAGATTATTTGACAATCCTTATATCCATAATAACTTGGATTTAAATTTTAAATCAAATTCCACTTATGGCAAACCTCATTTATAATATTAATATTTATATTTCGTAATTATATTTTTGAATGAAGATAATTGAACACCATCATGGTAGATTATATAATATGTTTAATTTTGATAGAACATTAAGAATATTTATCTTAACAAACTGAAACATTAGTTTGTGAAATGCTAAAATTTAAGTGTCGATTCATTTGCAACTAAAATTATAGTTGGTTCATTTGTAAATAAAACTATAATATTTTTTTGATCATATATATGCTAATTGTATTCATTGATCCAAAAATGTTTTTTGAAATGACTATAACGAAGATATAAATTTATAAAATATGATAATCATTAAATTACTTTATTAAAAATAATGTGTATTCATAAATGAAACTAATTGACTTAGGGTTCCCAATTGTAGTTTTAGATTTTATGACCAGGTCATCACTATGACAAATAAGAGTATCAACTTATTATTTTAGAAAAATTGATTTGTGAAAAATAGGCATAACACTGATGACCTTGCTAGCTAATTTCAAGTATGAAATTGGGTAGCAATTAAATTACCTATTATATGAAAATTAACTTGAGAGTGTGATGTAGGCAAACTTCATTTATAATATTAATATTTATATTTCATAATTGTATTTTCAAATGAAGATAATTGAAAACCATCATGGTAGATTATATAATACATATAATTTTGATAGAACACTAAGAAGATTTATCTTAACAAATTGAAACATTAGTTTGTGAAATGATAAAATTTAAGTGTTGATTCATCTACAACTGAAACTATAGTTTATTCATTTGCAACCAAAATTGCAGTTAGTTCATCTAGAAATAAAACTGTAATATTTTTCTATCATATATATGTTAATTTTATTCATTTATCCACAAATGCTTTTTGAAACCACTATAATGAAGATATAAATTTATAAATTATGATAATCATTAAATTATCTAATTGAAAATAATGCATATTCATAAGTGAAACTAATTGACTTAGGGTTCCCAATTGTAGTTTTAGATTTTATGACCAGGTCATCACTATGGCAAACAAGAGTATCTACTTATTTTAGAAAAATTGAGGGATGTGAAAAATAGGCATAACACTAGTGACCTTGCTAGCTAGTTTAAAGTATGAACTTGGGTAGCAATCAAATTGCCTATTATATGAAAATTAACTTGAGAGTGTGATGTAGGTAAATCATTTCTCAAATAGCTATGTTTGAACACCTTTAATAATGAATTTTGATAAGGGATGATTTGTTCAACTAGCATAGGACAAAAAAGGGAATGATATAACATGGAAGTTTGGGATGGATGCACATACAAACATAAATGTCTCTAATATAATTTATAAAAGTAAAGTATAACTTTGATAACTAGTTATAACTCAGCATATATTATTTATGTATTAGAGATATCTAAACTTATAAGGAATAATATCTAAAAATAATTGATACTTATAGTATAATTTCAGTATCCTTGCATTCTTCCTTCATAATGTGAAATTTTTGTCCACTTGAAACACTTGTTGATCTCTTTAAAAGTAAAAAGAAAGCAACAACAAAAAGCAAACAAATAACTAGAAAAGAAAAGAACACAAACCAAAGGGAATAGAAAAGAAAAACATCAAACCAAAATTGATAAAATATTTACAAATCAAAAGAAAAAAAAATTATTAACCAACATCAAAAATCATCCATTGTGGGGAAAAATGAAGGATAAACCATAACTAGAAACTATCAAAAGCAAATAAATAAAACTTAATTAATAAAGGAGGTATAAGAATAAATGATAAAAGATCTCCTCCAATATAACTATAATGTAAGACATTATTTTCAACATAAAAATATTCATGATAAGTCAAGCTATATGATTTAAAAATAGTAAGACAACATGATAAACACATTAAATTACTTTGAATAAACAGAATTAAATCTTGATTATGCATGTTTTTAGTCCATTTTTGGTTGTGTATTATATATGAAAGATTATTTATCTGATTTGGAGTGAGATAAATATTTTAAAGGTTAAAATACAAAAAATCTTGATGAATAAATAGACTTGTCTATTTAGGTATCTCTAAACAATTTTGAATCTCTTCTTATTTAATATATTCTATAATCTATCATTTCAAACTCTAATGAGTCATAAGATTTTGAACATTCATAATCAATGTTATTAAACAAGTCTTCTAATTTAAATTATGTAGAAGAAATCTTATAATAAATATCATACTCAATTATTAATTTCATATTATGATCTGAATAATCTATAAAATCAAATCTTTCATACTCAATTTCAATCAATTGATTACTCATCTTAGTGTTTGCAACATCATAAATAAATGTTTTTATTGTTATAGCACTAAGTCCAACATCAAAAAAATCAAAATTTTCATTATCAGGATGATCTTTCAAATCAAAAGTGATAGGAAAGATATCAAAAGGATTTGAATTAGATTTTATATTGTTATGAATAGTGATAAAATCATAAGCAGATGATTAATTTCTATTGGGAAAATAATCAGATTCAAAATCTAAAGAAATTTCCATATCTAAGTCAAGAATTTATAGTTTAGAATTTTTAAAAACATTATCATCCTCTATATTAATTATATCTAAAAGAGAATCAGAAGTAGTTTTATTTGACAAAGATTCATCACTAGAAAATAAATCAGAATTGAGAGAAAATAAGTTATCAAATAATTGATTAGATTGACTAAACAAATTAAATTTCTCTAATTCTGAATTTGATGTAACATCTAAATCAAAAAAATTGATGAAGTATATAAACTATAATCTAATTCTTGTGAGGTATTTTTAGCATACCATGTCATGATTTGATCATATACAAAAAATATAAAAAATTCTTTAAGAAATTTATGTTCAAATTGTAACATTAGAGTAGAGAATATTTTGCATTTGAAATGATTGAGCAAGAAAAGTTTACAAAATCTTGATTTTGCCTTCAAATGTGAAAAAAACTTCACAACTAAACTAAAGTCAATAATAACAATTTTTTGAATGATCTAAATATAATTCTTAGTTAAGTTATTCTTCCAGCATAGAAAAAAAATCATCACTTGGTCAAAAAGGAATAAGAATTTCCTTTAATTTTGAAAGAAAGCATAATAAATATTCTCCTATAGATTTATTTTCTTTCAAATAAAGCATAAACCAAGATATTAGATGTTGATCTACTTGATTTTCAATTAATATTTTGATGTAAATCCATTATTGAGTGAGCTCATCCAAATTTTCTATAACTAAGTAAGAAACAGTCATGAAACTAGAATCAAAATCCAAACAACCAGTTATGATAACTATGAACTAAAAACTAGTGACTAGTTATGATAATGTGAATCATTAAAGACAAGAATGAGTAAAAAAATAAACTTGATTTAAACTCCCTAGTAGAGATGCCAAATTTTTTGGTGGTAAAAAATGTCATGCTAATGAATCAACCTGTTTGCCTATCGTAAAGGTCAAGATGAAATCGTACCAGTTTAATCGTAAGAGACCTATGACTAAACATTAATCCTAAGGTGTGATTTTTTTTTTTAAAAAGTTTTGGAGATTTAATATGTTAAATAATAAATATAAATCAAGTGAAAAAACATTCACTAAGTCGATCAAACACAACATGCAAATAAATTATGTCAAGAAAAGTTTCTCATAAACAATGTTTTGATCCAATAAGTTAATCATTCCTTCAATATTATATAACTCAATCTCACATCTGATATAAACTATCATCTAACCAATTTGATAGAATAAATTATATGAATTAGACCATTTATTGAAAGATAGAAAATTTAGATTATTGAAAAGTATATTTTATGGTCGTGATCATAAATGATCATCCAAGAAAACAAACAAGAAAGTATAAAATATCAATATAACTCGAAAAACCAGATAAAACAAATAGGACAAAAATTGAACTAAGAAAGGTAAACAACAAATTAAATCTAAAACATAAACCAACTAATTTATAATAACTAAGTCTAATGAAATAAACTAAACCAAGTCTAGACTAACTCTATAATAAACTAATTTGAAATCTAACTAAATCTAATATAAAGAAAGAAAGAAAACTAATCCAAAAAAATTAATTAATAACCAAAAAATAGAAATAAACAATAAGAAAAGAAGAGTAAAAAATAATATAGAAAAAAAAAATTTGTGAGTCTTAATAAATAAGGGTCATCTTAAGAAATTAAATCAAATTATTTAAGAAATCAACATCTTTCATAAAAAATATTTAAAAAAAAAAACTTTTACAATCAATTAGATCAACAATCTTTCACAAAATTGATGTTTTCATCATTATTTGGGTTGAATACTTAGATTCTATGCATAAGACTACAAGTTATAATTATCAAATAATATTAAACTTGATAATCTGTAGATAATTAGTTATAAATGACAATATAAAACTGGGTATACCTGTGTTATCTAAGCAATATACTTAATCATTAGATAAAGTACCATTGATCTATCTATAAAAGTCATGCTATCTTAGATAAATTGTATAGAAGAGAGAGATAAATAAATGACTTTAAAAGTGTACAAGTCTTCAGTACTTGTGTTGTTCCTCCTCAAAATGAATCCTTGATCTCTTTTTAAACCTCTAAAGTTGGTTGAAAAAGAAGTTACAACTAACTTTAGTTAGTTATTTTTTAACTTTATTAATTAACTTTAAAATTTAATTAATTTGGTGATTACAAATTAAAATTATTTAATACTTTTTAAAAAATATTAAGAGATCAAATATCTCAATTTAGACTGGGTATTCTTAATGGGTGGGGACCCCTTTTAAGTCAATTTATAATATTTAGAATATCATTTAATCAATAAGTAATCTAATAAAATATCATATTAAGTAAATAAATATTCTACATTAATATTATTTGCATTTTCAATTTAAACTTAAAATATATATATAAAGGTGAATTATATCATGTATATAATTCATCTATTTCCAAACAATAAATCCAAAATCTCCAAAATTGATTTTTTTGCTCTTATTCTATGTGCAATACCATGCTCCAAAAATAATTATTTTGTGAAATACCTTGATAGTAAAAATATTTTGACTGTATCATGTGAAATATGAACCCAAAATCTTCATGAAACAAATTTCACTTTGCTGAAAATGACCATTTTACTATTTTGTCCAACTAACGTAAGTTTGATGTTTAAATGACCATCAAACTGTGTAATTTTTAGTTTGTGGTGACAGTCATTTGGCTACCAAATTTAACACTGCAACATTTTTTTTAGGTGATCATTTTTCAAATTTTGTACAATAGAAAGGAATTTAACAAATTTTCAAAATAAAAAATAAATCCATTGTTCATCTATTATTTACCATCAAGATTTCACTTCCTGAATAACCAAAAAAATTATAATAGTTGAATAAAATTAAATTCTTCATAGTTTTATTCAACATATTTTTCCATATTTATTTTAATATGAACTTAAACCAATTCAAACAAAAAAAATCATATTCATGATAAGAATTTCTCAACTATAAACCCCATATTTTCCTTCAATCTGATAAAGATCTAAAATATTAGAAATATTTTATCATGATAGATTTTACATATTTTACCCAAAATTTTTAGCTCATTTATTTTATGTCACTATGGGAAACATATCATAATAAAACATATTTCAAAAATGAGAACAATTTTTACAACTTTTTGAGAAAACCAATAACACTTCCTCCACTGTTCTTTCATATTAACAATCTCGAAAAAAAACTCAAAATATAATCTTTTGTGCCAATAAAATAAATAAAAATGGAAACTATCCATGAAATTTTCCACAACATTCCTTTATATTACTCTTAGAATATCTCAAATCCATCAAACCTTCGATATTTTATCCCTTATAAGACCCTAAACATATGCATGAAACTATGGTTTCAAAAGTCTTTTCAAAATTTCTCAAAGCAAGCATACAGATAAGAAACCCATGAATGAAAATGAAAGAATATATAGCCAAATATTATATTGCATGATTAAATCACATCAAAAACCTCTAATTTTCTAACTCTCCTCAATTTACATGCATAAAATTTAACTCAAAACTCTTAACATGCAAACTGAAATCTCATTCTTTCTCTTGTAACTAAAAATTATTCAAAACATCAAATGAATATTTCCCAAAACTCATTTATATTATTTTTTCATACTTGGTAATATGTCTTTGAACTTTTTCTACCTGAAATGCTTCAAAACCCTTCTTTACAACTCAATAAATTAAACTGATAGTCTCCTTTTTGTGATGAGCTTTCAAAAAATGATTGAAAACATAAAAAAACTAACCTATTTATATTCACCAACCTTTGATAGAACTAAATTGTTGATGTTCTCAATTCCTATTAGTTCATCAAAACCAAGAATATACTGAGCATTTCCTCTATCTAGATTAGCCAAAAACCAAATTTAGTGACTACCAAAACTTCCACTAAACCCATACTAACTTCTACCTTTTGAGGCATGTACCCATTTGAATTAATTTTTTATACCACAAAAATATCTTGGAATATCTCAAAACATATTGAATATTCCCTCACATTAAGTTTTATCCAACTTGATGCCAAGACATCTATCAATTTTATAACACATGCTAACTCAGCATCCTATGTCACACAAAGTTCAAAGCTGAAATAAGTCATTCACACCTTTCATATGCCTTTGAATTCATGTTAATGCCTTAAAGATAAAAAAATTGGGCCCTTTTAAACCATATGTCTTAATTAAGTATTAGATTAAATATCTTAACTTTGAAATGAAACCTTATGCCATTGAAACTATTCCATGAAACAAGTCTTCAGTCAACAATATTAATCCTTCCAAACAAGAATTTTTAAATGCATGTGTCTTTCATGACATTTAGATTTTTTAATGTCCATCACCTTGGCTTTAAAAAAAACTTATAATATGATAACTTTAGATTTAAAACTTGGATTCCTTAGGATTATTTGACAATCCTTATATCTATAATAACTTGGATTTAAATTTTAAATCAAATTACACTTATGGCAAACCTCATTTATAATATTAATATTTATATTTTGTAATTATATTTTTTAATGAATATAATTGAATACCATCATGGGAGATTATTTAATACATTCAATTTTGATAGAACATTAAGAATATTTATTTGAACAAACTAAAACACTAATTTGTGAAATGTTAAAATCTAAGTGTCGATTCATCTGCAACCAAAACTATAGTTGATTCATTTGTAACTAAAATGGTAACATTATTTTTATCATATATATTCCAATTTTATTCATCTATCTACAAATTATTTTCAAAACCACTATAATGAAGATATAAATTTATAAAATACAATAATCATTAAACTACTTAATTAAAAACACTGTGTATTTATAAATGAAACTAATTAACTTGAGGTCATTGATTGTTTTAGATTTTATAACTAGGTCATCACTATGAAAAATATGAGTATTATCTTATTATTTCATAAAAATTTGTGGGGTGTGAAAAATAGGCATAATAGGGTGCACATGGGTCAACCAATTCAATCTATATTCCCCCATGCACACCACTTTGTCATGAATTCAATTTCAATTGGGGTGACCACCCATTAATGTGGCCCACATTTTATCTATTTACCCTACTCACAAATTATTATGTTTTTGTGCTTCCTTTGGCCTATAAGGGACCTAATATAAGTAAAATTGACATAAATGAGTAGTTGGGTGTGTGTTGATTTGTAAACTTTAGTTTTGACAAACAAATAAGTCCTAAAATTGTCAAAAATAAATATAGAAGGCTCCAAAACCTAAAAAATGACTATATTATTACCTAAAATGGATAGTAATAGTGAAAATTATGCCATGACATACCTAGGTTCAATACTAAAATTCTGCATGTAACTAAGTACTAACTAGATTAGATTTTGAAAAAATATCTCTCAAATCATAAGTTGTGCAGTTGTGAGACCAAATCTATAAGATGCGTACAGACCCTAATGTATTATATTCACTAAAATATATAAGGATTATAAATATAAAAATTTAAATTTTAAATTATAATTATAGTGTGTATGTGTTTTTATAAGATTAAAACATATATGCGCTCTAGGCTTGGTGTTTACCAAGCTTACAGAACATAAAGTGTATGCATTATTATAAAAGAATTTAGGTGTTTTGTAAAATTTTGTGAATATGTCTATGGAATTATCACCCAACTACATACACTTACCCATGTGTAGTGCATTAATGCAAAATAGAACAATCTTTCTATTTTTTTGGGGGTGTAATTTGGATATATGTTTGGAGGTGGCATGTTTGGGACACCTTAAATTTGGTTTGATTTAGGATGAAGAACATATAAGAACTACGAAATGGATCAATAATAGGTCAAAGAGTGCATGTTACTACCATAAAATAAAAAAATCACCTAAGAGTAATTTACTGAGGTGGTCAACTATCTATGGTGGGAATTAAGCCTGACAATTTTTGTTATGCCAAAAATCATTATTATGTTTGATAGTCTCTAGACCAATTACTGGTCACCTATTAAAAATCGTAGTATGAATTTTATTATTGGGTGGGTGGGAATGGAACCACATTTGACTTAGGTGGATAATCATACTAATTTCTAACTAGAACACTGTCAAATAATCCATCATAATTGAAAAATCTAAGGGTAGGTTCAAGAACTAGAACTGTAGCTAATTCTATACAATTCTACCTTGGTGTGGGTTGTATAGTGTGTCCAACATATATAGAAGAAACATGCTCTAAGCTTAAAATACTATGAAAAAATATAAGGGCCCAATCATGTCACAATCAAAGAGAATTCTCTGAAGAGGCTCAAAAGCAACTAAGGTAGAACATGAAGTATAAGTTGGATTGTTCTCCATTTTTAACCTATGATCATCAACCAAAGAAGGAATAATGTTAGGTAGATTAAAAATAGATTGAAATATATTAAATAATTTAATGAAATATAAGTATTAATATGGATCATAGGAGCACTAAATTGAGGATTGATAATGGAAGATTTTGGCAACCTTAGTTTGAGCATAACCAAATAAGAATGGGTCATCAAGGGAATATAAATCATCATAATTAGGTGGATGAATATCAATGTGAAGGGTTTAGACAACCATTTCACTATAATAAGAGTGGGAATAAATATTATTAGTAATAACCATAGAATCAAGAAATGTGTTAGATTTTTGTGAGAACAAGGTTGTAAGGAAGGAGACAACTGAGTTATGATTCTAGAAGAGAGATTTGGCATCTTGATATTACTTCTAATATCATTAGTCTCATCATCATTAAAATATAAGAGGTTAGGGACATTTTGCCCATGATCTTAGGTTGACCATTATAACCTCAACTATAATTAACATGATAGTTAATGCATTGATATTAATGAAATGGAATGCTAAGTAAAGGTTCAAGGGTAGGTGTAGCTCTAAGAAAACAAATTATCTTGTAGACACCATAATTTAGTCAAGTTTGAGTCCTAACCCCTCCATGAGTCTTCTATTATGGTTTTTATATCTCTTTCATAACTTGTCAACCAGTGAACAAGGTATTATATTCAAAACAAAGATCATCCTATATAAAGAGCCTCATAAGGCATTTTACATCTATCACTTACTATTTTATCACTTATTTACATAAAATAAACTAATAGTAAAACTTAAATACTCTGCATACTACTCATTTTTCACACTTAGACATTTGCATGCTTGATCAAGGAAGGGCCTAGGAAAAATTCATTATATTATATCATGCAAGTTGATGGTGCATGTTTCCTAAGAGATAACTACATGTTATTTAATACACTTAGCATTGGGGTTAATGTAGGAAGTGGCTAAGACAATAGGGCATCTATTCCACGTGATCATAACATCCCAAAACCTAGTTTTTTATTTATATTTTGCATTTTATTAATTCATTAGTTCATGTGTGTAGTTATTCATTAAGGTTTTGGATAATATTCATCCAAAATAGTGACATAGATGAGCCCCCGAATGATACAAAATCACCTACAGGACCTCTAAAAGCTTTTGAAACTTTCCTAAAAGTTATAGATAGTCTATAAAAAAGGACATTAGTGCCAAAATTATACATTATCACCACATGACACTATTATCCTAAGAGGAGCACTACTATCCAGATCTAGATCTCAATAAATAGTCAAAAGATGAAAATTTTCTGTCTACTTAGCCATTTCTAATATCCAATCTATGAAAAAGTCTATGTATATCCCAATAAGTTCCTTTTCTCCTTACTTATTTGAGGAAAATTCCATTGAATCAATAATTTCCAATTTTATTCCAGATTAGTAACAGACTCATCCCTTTAATCTAGTTTAGGATTTACATATTAAAATCCTAAAAGGTTAAAACATTTGGTGAAAACATATTAATTTGAATACTTCTATAAAGCCTTAATTTTTTTAGGATTTACCTTCTATAAATTTGTTACATTAAATTAGGGTTACAAAATTTTGATTTTATTGTTTTTTTACCTAACCTACCTAATTTAATTAATCCTATAGTAGGGTTTCATTTATTTAATTTAATTTAAATATTTGTAACACAACACTAAATCAAAACCCTAGATCCAAATACTAGGTCCCTATACATACAAACATTAGTAATTAGGTTTTCAATCACAATCCTATTTTACATTACAAACTTTGTTCAAAATTTAACACATTGCATACATACTTATGTTAGATTATATTCTACCTCTTCTATGTTTGTTATTCCTTGTTTACATTATCTTATTTGGTAAGTTTAAAATTGCATATTAAAATTATTGTACCCATCATACAGTTGGTGTACTCTTGAATTTATCTCATGCTTATAATAATGAATGGACTAGTTTTTAAGATTGTATATTAGAACATAATAATGACTTTATTTATAATGATGATGATGACTATTATTATAATGATGGATATCATGATTACTATGAGCATGAAAATTAACATGAAGATATATTAGATACATCATCTTCTCTTTCTGCTTACTATTATCTTACTCCTCAAAACTAAACTAACAATATAATTCCAGGAGAACCTCTTGTTGGTAGTGTTTTATTCCAACGTGATCCTAGATTTTCAACTAATTTTTCTACTTCATTATTCAAATAAAATAAAATAAGTGCACTACATGAAAACCACTTTTGCATGATTTAATTAAATTAGATAGGAATAATGCATCTTCTTTACCCTTCTCAATTACATTTTAAAAAGCAAGTACATATGATATTACACATTTTAGCAATACACAAACTAAGGTAGATGAAATTAATTTATCACCCTCATTCATGTTTCAAGATAAATTTAATTATTATTTACAACAAATTGATAATGTACATGTCTTTAAATCTTCTCCTATATGTCATAATGTGAAAAAATAATACATGCTTGTTACTTCTCCTTTCCTTGATTCCAAAATTGAAAGTGATAATCATGCTTGCATCTCAAAAATGACTAGTGAACAAATTCCTTACATTACACCTACATATGATGATACATTGCATAGTAATAAAAAGTTCAAATCTTCTTCTTCTCTTTCTCTTAATAAACATGTAGATGATGCTTTTGATACTCTTACTTCTAAAAATGAATTAAATTCTGATTTTGATGAACCATGGAATAATGATGATTATTATGATTATGATGAAGATGACATAGAATATAAACCTTATACTTCTTCTATTACCTCGCATATCTCTCTTGTTTAACCAAAAACTAGGTCACATGTAAAAAAACAAACACACTTATTCTTATGTTCATAATTTACATTCACTAGAGAATAAAGTACCTTGTATTCAACTAGTATGTGATATTCCTTCACAACTTTATAATATAAAAGATACTAATGAATCCCCCTTAATCCACCTTAATAAATTAGAACCTATTTATAAAACAAACCTAAATGAGGGTGGTAACTCATTTACCTCAAACTAGGTCCAAGTTATCACACCCCCAAACGTTAGAGCAAACCAACCCTTTCTAAACAAGATTTCTAATATAATGTACCAATGACTAAAATAAATAATAAAATTCAAGAATTAAACAAATATATTGATAATGATAATATACCATCACAAGTGTTAATTTATTTAATTTATGATGTGGGTGATTTGCAATAATAAGTACATCATCTCACTTTGGAAAAAAAATCATAGCAATCTCAGGCCAATGCCAATGTTATACATAATAACCATAATCCATGCAAAATCTCAACTACAAGGTTGCCACAAAACTTTTAGATACTGATGTTACATATATTTGATGTACATGGAGATCTATAATTACACCTTCAGGCTTATGACAAAGCCATGGCTCATATTACAAATAAGATAATTCTACTACAAGTGTTTCCAAAGTCCCTAAATAGAAAAGAACTAGATTGGTTCCACCATACAATCCCTAGTGGATCTTTACATACATATGAGGAGCTAGAGATAGTATTTATTAGGCATTAAATATAGAATAAGGAACCTCTATACACATGAGAGATTACCTTAATTACATCAGGGTGAGATAGAGCCTACATTTGAATACATTCTAAGGTTCAAAGCTTGTTTACATCAGTTAATTTATCAACCAACATATTTAAAATTACAATACATCTTTGCACTATAAGTTTAATCTTTCCTCTCAAGGAGAAACTACTATATCACACATATAAATCATTCAGACATCTATGCAATGCAACTATATCATTAGAGGCATAGTTGGTATTAGTCATTACACAATCAAAGGTAAATTTGGATGTAACCCTTATGGCCTCAATCATGTAATCGAGTAAAAGATCCTAATCCATTTCCAATTTAGAAATTAGTGGAATAAAAATAACCAATAAAAATACTCAGTAAGGGTAAAGAGCCACTCTACACAACACCTTATATAGTGAGTAGAACACAAGATATACACAGAGGGGTTATACATTTTTTGGATAAGGCTGGGCCTCATGACATCTTGATTACACTATTAGATAAAGGGATGATCACACTTATACTAATCATCATACACCATACCATTTATATCAAGTACCACATAAGAAATATTATCATTTTCACTAGATAAATAGACATTCAATTGATCATTATTATGCACTCTGAACTCGCATTGACTAGTATGTTAGGTGAGGCATCATATAATTTACATGGGGGCATTGAGACCTCATTCCCCATACTCTCCTAGATCATACTCCTCTATGATAGAGTTATCCCAAGATATTATTTTTAAGGAACCAATGGCTACTAATTATTCAAGTAGTATGACTTCTAGGATACCCATTTATGAGTAGTATTGTACACCATAGCCTCAATAATAATGGTAACCAATTTATAGAGTTTATAATGCACCTATAGTACATACTCTGAATAAGATATTTGGGAACAACTACAAACATAAGGGCATAGTTTTTCTATAATCACCAATCAAAATCTATGGAAATAATTATAGAGATCTGAATGCACCTCTAATATGTATACCAATCATTATATTTGAGAATAACTATAAACCCAAGGGCATAGTTTAAATTTGACCACCAATAAAGATATATGATAATAATTATATATATCATAACGCAGCTTCAATTTGTACGCCAATTAAAATATTTGAAAGAAATCATACAACTCAAAGTGAAGTTTCAAAACATCAACCAATCAAAAATTTTGCATCAAATTTTACACATTTATATACTAATAGTGCATCAAAAGTAGCTATAGTTTCACATTTTATGTCTATATCAACATAACATGAGTAGTATGGTCATTGGTTCTCCATGCCATCTAGGCTCAGATAGGGTATACTACCAACACATGTTATATACATAGACATTTTATTAAATATAAAAAAAAATATACTAATAAAATTAAAAAACTTAATCTCCTACACATATGCTTAAAAAATTCATAAAATAGATACAAACTAGTTAAATTTACTCAACAAACATCAACATTTCAAACAATCAAACCAATTCAACACATAACAATATTTATAATGTAACAATATCTAATTTCCAACACATAATTCCAAATTAAATAATAACTTTATATATAACTCAAAACATCATCTCGATACAAATATGGTTCATCACTCAATGATGCGAACATGCCTACTGAGACTAGTTCCCTCAATCTCACTATCAAATACATCAAAACTAGAACTAGAGGACCTACTATCTCTACGTGACCTTGATCTATGGCTCTCTCTCTCTCTCTCTCTCTCTCTCTCTCTCTCTCTCTCTCTCTCTCTCTCTCTCTCTCTCTCTCTAAACATGCCTAAATTAGCAATACACTTGGCATGGTCTTACTAAAGTCATATTTAGTCATCTACTATCTAACTATTAACCCTACCTAGAACATCCAAAGTGTGCATGGTATGCCTCTATAGATGATCACATGCCTCATCTCTATCTGACACCACTCATGTAAATGTTTCAATCACTATTTCATCCCAATCAAACAAATGGGCATGCACGTAGTAACATTGGTGGCCCTCTCCACTAATCCATCCTTTATAACATCATCAAGGCTATGTTATGGTAGCTCACCTAGTGTCAACCTAATAGTGACCTCAAAATACTCACCATCTTCTAATCCTACAAGTATCCACATAATTCATAAGAATCCTATCATATAAACACAATCAAATTTACATAGAATTTACAAACATACTATTTAACTTATCATCAATATCCCTTAGGGGATCTACATCTAATACCTCAATCACAATCATCTCACCTTTTAAAAATAGAGGTGCCCATATGTGGTCACTCCCCTAGGTTGAGTAGCCTTCAGTCACTCCCACATCATCTATGTCTAGTACCTCAATGTTAGAATCATACTCAGTCAATGGAATGGGATTTATCTCAACAATAGATGGCCTTGTAAGATCCTAAGAGCTCCTCAACTATATCATAGGTCTTGGGGGCAAATCCTATACAAAATTAAATTTTCAAGTTATCCTTTCATATTAAAATCACTTTTAGACATTATCTTAATGATCATGCATCCAAACACTAACACAAATCCACCTCAAATGTGTATTATCCTCAAGTTACCCTGGTAGCCCCTGTAGGGTCTCCAGATGATATCCTCTATTATCAAACTATCTAGTAACTAATGACACTATGTATTGATCATCCTTGATGCATGAACTATCTTGGTCCATCTCTCTATAAACAACTATGGATGAGCCCATCCATCCCATGTACATACCACTCACCTACTCATAACTATATGCTCATATTCCTAGTAGTGTAATAATGTTTATGCATCGATACCCACACCACACATCTCCTATGTAAATCGATATAGATCCATGTATAAATGAGAAAGCATCATATGACCCAAAGAGTAAATAGTTCCATACTCCTTTATGTCTTGTATTAGATTGTGCATCCTATAAGAAATCAAGACACCACTCCCATATACAATAATACATGAAGATAATAACATAACTAAGAATTTTTGAAATTATAAAACATCAGCCATCACAACCAAGGTTAACAATATATCACTTTGAATCCATATATGATGACTCCCCACTACCATTCCAAATAAATACCTAGACACCCATTATATGGCTTGAGGACTAGTCGCCTCTTGAAATATAACCTGCTACCCAAAGATTGGCAATTATAGAATCTGATAGACATCCTCTAATGTACTTATCATCTCACTCATAGGTAGACAAAATTTGCATGTGTTTATATCCCAAATCTCACATAATGAAATAATCATATGTTTATCCCAGGTTATATGCTCCAAAAAAGTAACATATCTTAGGACTTCTCTCTTGAGCACCTCCATATCCACATTAGCTAAAATAAAACCTCATAAATTCTCTATCATATTCCCTATGTGAAACTCCCTCATATAGGAATCAACCTAAAAAATTAGAACCAAATAAGACATCAACAAAATAAAATTAAAACTAATAAACAACAACAAACATTAAAAACTAGTCAATAATATTAATCATCACATCTTAGGACTATTGAAAACTAGCACTACACAGAGGATAGTAGCACCACATGCTAGACACTAGCACTAGGATCTAAACAATAGTACTTATTATAGGATATTAACACTAGTCTATGAAAAATAGCCCTAAACTAGTTTTTTTTAGTAAAAATAGTAAACAAGACAACAAAATGATACAAATAGGAAAAAGTCTGAGTCCCTTACCAAGAAAACCTCTTCCTCAACATGACTGAACCTCCCCATAGCATGACACATTATCTCCTCATCTCCTTAGCATATTTATCTCACTCAAACACAAAAAAATTTCAATTCAAATGATCTAAATAAATTACAAAATGAATCAAAATGACCTATTTAAGTCATAACTTACCCAATGCCACCTTATAAAGATTACCCATATGTGCCAATTTTTCTAACTAATAGAAATATTTTGCTATTGCCATATCTCAAGCACTGTAGCTCAAATTCATGAAGTATTTCTTACACATTGGACATAAAAGTGATACACTATGTCCCATATTGGTTAAACCAATCCCCTCATCATTATTAAAAATACAAAATGACAAAAATAATCCCACTATATTAACATTACAATAAACCAAACATATATCCAATTACACATTAAGTTATCAACTCTAACATAGTAAATACACTATTAAAACTTAATACAACATTACACCTACTAATTAACACTAATACAACCGATCCTTACCACTTTTGGCTACATATCCTCATCATAGTCTCAACTCTCTCACCAAAAGAGGTGAAAATATGTATGGATTGCTTCAGATATAAAGAGTTGAATTTAGATATATACACACATGAGTCTACACATGTTTGCACAATCATTTAGACTCACATATTTTTAGATATACAAACACATAGGTCTACACAAGTTTACATAGGAATTTAGATTCACAGATTTGTAACTATACAGACATATAGATCTACATAGATTTACACAAGCATTCATATTCACAAATTTTTATATGTACAAACACATGGGTCTACATAAGTTTACAAAGGCATTAATATTCCCATATTTTCATATATACAGACACACAGGTCTATACAAGTTTACATAAGTATTCAAATTCACATATTTTTAGATACATAGATGCACAAGTCTACATAGGTTTATGTAGATTATCAATATATATATATATATATATATATATATATATATATATGCACATGTTTAGATAGGTTTACACATGTATTTAGATGTACACTCTATGCACATATATATAATTTTGACTCAAGTATAACCATCCATTCAGATGCATAACTACATTGCTCAGATATCACTATTAGGTGGCATAATGCAAAAAGCATGTTCTTGGTTTCTGTTTTCATATTTATTAGGTTACACTCAATATCATCACCAATATCATCTCCAAATTTTCACTAGTTTGGGTCACAAGGCCATCTATAGTATTTGATCCATAGTATTACACCAAACCCAATTATATATAATTAGATTTAAAGTGGGGGAAATCAATTCTTGTTTCTCCACACATTCAATTTACATACTTAGATTCAGAGTGGAGGAAATTGAACCTTATTTCTCCATGAATTTAGTTTACATAATCAAATTTAGAGTGGGAGAAAGTGAGCCTTGTTTTTCCACACATTCAATTTACATACTCAAGTTTAGAGCAGAGGAAAGTGAGACTTATTTCTCCATGCATTCAATTTACATAATCAATTTTTGTAGAGGTGGAATTCATGCCATATGTCTCCCCTTCACATGTTATACTCTATTTATTATCCTCTTCTTTAGATAAGAAGTGGGCTAAATACATATTACATTCACATAGGTAAACAATGTAAGCATTCCCATTTTTTGTTAATCTAGTACTTTTATCTCATTACATTACTAAAATAAAAGGGGGAAAATGTAGATACCCTAATTCAATCAAGCAACCACAAGTACTATGTATTTTATTGCTCTTTCACATTAGGGTCCTAGTGATGGCTATAGTTCTTATTCACATGGTCATTTTGAGTCTTTTGATCTTTCTTATATCTTATTTTCCCTATTTGTGCCACTCTTAGTAGTCACAAGTCACCTTTTCCCAGTCCTAAGGGTCCTTAGCCTAAACTCCCTAATTTTTACTCTATTATGAGCCTTATGATGGTAGTTCCACTTTTAGGATAGTATCACCACATGGTGCTAGTGTCTACTTATGGATATAGTGTCTTTCCTAACCCCTCCATGATCCTTATCTTATGTTTTTTTATATCTTGTTCATGAATTATTGGCCAATGAATAAGGTATTATATTCAAAACAAATATCCTCTTATATAAAGAGCCTCTTGAGGCATTTTACATCTAGCACTTACCATTTTGGAACTTATTTACATAAAATCAACTAATAGTATAACTCAAATACTCTGTATACTACTCAGTTTTCACACCTAGACATTTGCATGCTTGATCAAATAAGGGCATGGGAAAAATTCATTTTACTATACTATGTAAGGTGGTGGTACACATTCCCTAAGGGATAAATACATGTGATTTGAGACCCCTAGCATTGTGGTTAATGTAGGTAGCATATAGAACAATAGGGGTTCTACTCTACATGATCATAACATCTCACAACCAAATTTTTACTTTCCTTATTTTATTTGATTCATTCATTATTTCATGTGTGTAGGTATTCATGATGGTTTTAGAGAATATTCAGCCAAAATAGTGACACATATGATCCCTTGAGTGACACAAAATCACCTACAAGATCTTAAAAAGCTCTCACAACTTTCCTAAAAGTTACAAACAATCACTTAAAAAGGGACATTAGCACTAGAATTAGACACTAGCACCACATGTCACTACTCCCCTAAGAGGGGTGCTACTATTTGAATCTAGATCTTAATAAATAATCAAAACATGAAATATTTATCTATATTTTCATAGTCATTCATAGTACCCTATTCTGTAAAAAACTCTTTATATATCCAAATAAGTTCCTTTTATCCTTACACTTTCTATTTTTGGAATTCCATTGAATAAATAATTTTCAATTTTATTCCACTAGGATTTAGTAGAGGGATAAACATAAAACACCTATTGATATGAAATAAATAGGAAACTATTAGAGGTATAAGGTGTAGACACCTAAAACTAGCCACCAATGACTAGGCTTTTAACCAATTTCTATCAAATTGCATAATTTGGCCTAAAACACTAAAACATGTTAAATGATGTAAACATGTCATATGAAAGTGCCAATTTTGGCTAGGGTATCACTAAAATTGGTAATGAAATTTATGGGATAGCTAACTTTGATTAGATCATTTCAAGTCAAAATGACATTTTTACACTTGGGTGCTTTGGATTTCTCTTTTCTACCAAATTTCTTACATGTGACATGTGCCTTTGTTAATTTATGTTGACAACATCCTAAATGGGATAATGGATCTAATGCATATAAAATCACATTCTAATTCTAATCCATTCAAATTTTGAGCCAATAATATGACATTTTGACCAATTTGATTAATTTATGCACTAACGGCCAAGATTTGCACCAAAATTGATAAATCATGTTTAAGGCTAATTAATCTAAATAAAGAGCCTAATTAAAAATTCCATGTAACTTGTTAAAAATTTATTTTTGTAAATTGATTATGATTTTTTGCATCATCAAGTGACATCATTTCTTAGAAAGACATCCCTAGGCCATAAATGCATAAAATATCATGATTAATGCCTCCCATACCTCTTTAATGCCTCTCTATCCCAAATATTTATTAAGGAATTTATTGAGAATGGTCTCTAAAATTGAATATATTATTAGCCACACATATTCATCTTGAGATGGATGGTTTAGATTCATTTTGATCATTTTACAAAATTTATAAATAGAAGGCCTTACCTATTGAATTGGGAGCTCAAATCAAAGTAATGTTATAATGTAGGATTTCATTCATGAGGCATATGCATAATGTTATAATGCCAAAATTAAGCCAAATCAAGCCAGATTATCCATAACCAAGCCAAACAATGGTGCCAAGAGTAGATTAAGGCAACTACACTCCATTGATGAAGACCTTTTAGGCATAATTTGAGCAAGCCAATTGAAGAAGACTCTTGGAGCATCAAGGAAGGTAAGAAAAGTAAGATTCTTGCATTTTATTTTTTCTTTTTTCATTCATATTCTTCACCATGCTCTATAATTTAGATATGACTAAGGTTTTAGCTTTAGTGTGTTTTGTTTGGAAGAGCTAATCCTCACAGAGGACTCTAATGTTGCCAACTAGTTTAAATCTTTACCCACTATCCTTGAAGAAAATTTGACCTTTGTAGTGGAAGATACAATAGAGGTTAACATCAGGTCCTTAGATGACCCAAAATGGATCAATATAAGCATGTCTTTTACTGAGAAGGAATGTGAAGCCCTTATAGCCCTTTTGAGGGAGTTTATTGACATCTTTGCATAGGCTTATTCTAACATGCCAAGTTTGGACCCTACCTTGGTTTTGCACCACCTTGTGGTCAATATTGATGCCAAACTGGTAAAAAAAAAGTTATTTAAGATGAATTCTTGCATATATGTATTAGTGAAGAGAGAGTTGGGAAAACTCTTAGAAGTAGGATGTATCTAATCGATTGACTATTCATAATAGATCCCCAATGTGGTACCAGTTAGAAAAAATCCATAAGGAATCAAAATCTATACTAATTTCTATGATATAAACAAAGCTTTCCCTAAGTATGACTTTCCATTACGAAACATTGACATGATAGTTGACTCTATAGTGGGTTATGAAATGCTTTCATTAATGGATGGATTTTCAAAGTACAACCATATCAAGATCACTTCAAAAAAATAACATAAGACAATATTCACCACTCCATGGGGAACATTCTATTATCAAGTTATGCCATTTGGTCTTAAGAATGTAGGGGCTACCTATCAAAGATCCATGACTATCATATTTCATGATATGATACATGACATTGTCAAAGACTATGTCAATGAGATTCTTGGTAAATCAAAGACCAGGGCTAATCATCTAACAGTGCTACATAGAATATTTGAAAGGCTACATGAGTAAAAATTCATAATTAATCCTAATAAGTATGTATTTGGTGTTACTTAAATAAATTTATTGGGATTCATTGTGTCTCATCAAGCCATTAAAATTGATCCAACCAAAGTCTAAGCCATAATGGATATGAAGCCACTGACTAGTTTGAAGTAGCTCTATAGTTTTTAGGGCAAGATCCAGTCAATCTAACACTTTATATCAAAATTGGATGAAAAATGCCATCTTTTTATGCATCTTATAAATAAAGGAGTCACATTTCACTGGGATGATCACTACCAGATAGTTTTTTAATAGCTAAAGGACTATCTAGTGAATCCACCTATTTTATTGCCGCCTATGTCGGGAAAGCCATTTATATTGTATCTATCAAATACTAATAATTCCTTGGGGTTAATTTTGGATTAGCATGATGATAATGGAAATGAGCATGATGTGTATTATTTAATCCAAACACTGGTCATATATGAAACATAATTATACACCTATAAAAAAAGCTTATTTAGCTATAATTTTTGTATCTCAAAAATTGCACCATTACATGTTAAACAATAAAACCATGGTAAGATCATATGGATAAATAGACCATACTTCTACATGAGTTTAGCATTGATTACATAAACAAAAAATCCATTAAGGGGCAAGTTCTTGTAGATCAGCTTGCTGAAGCACCCCTTGTTGATATGGAGCCACTCAGATTTGAATTTCCCAATGAATCCATAATGACCATAATCAACGTACCTCTTGAGGAACAACACTAAAATATGTATATTGATGGATCATTCACATCACATGGATCAGGGGTAGGCCTTCTATTTATTACACCACAAGGGCATCTAATCCCTAAATCATTCAAGATCAGCTTTTCTTATACCAATAACATGGCCAAATATAAAGCACTTTTTGTAGGAATTCACCAAGTGGTATAATGGAACATATCTCATCTCAAATTTTATGGTGATTCTTAGCTAATAATCAATTAGGTTACAGACCATGTTTATACTAAAGATGACAAACTAGTTCCATATAAGGCCATTATTGGCACTCTCAAGTAATAGATTGTTGATATTCAATTTGAGCATATACCAAGGGAAAGTAATAGAAGCATAGATGTTATGGTATCTATTAGATATATGATTCAAAAAATAGTCACAACTAAAGAGTATTAGTTCCTTGTTAAGAATTTGTTAGCACCAACTCATGAAACTTCAACCATCATGATGATTTATGACATTTTTGGTCCTATCTCTATCTGGTATTCAAACCTTTAAAACTAAATACATGAAAAAAATATGCCACTTGACCTATCCTAAAATCAATCCAAAGCCTTCATCCACCAAACCACTTAGTATACCTTACTTAGATCAACCCTATACCACTAAAGTTTTGATGGAACTATGCTTCATTATTTAACTTCGACAAAATCTACGCTAACATTATGGGAAGTTCATAAAGGAGTATGTGGAGCCCACAATATTACGGTAGTTCCATCTAAAAATATCTTATGTACTAGTTATAATTGGCCCATGATGGATGCAAATGTAGTTTTATATGTAAATAAGTGTGATAAGTGTTAATGACATGCCAATCTGATTCATACCCTAGTCAAGAATCTAAAACTAATGTTGACACCATGGTAATTTTATACATGGGGCCTTGACCTCATTAGGAAGATCAATCCCACCTCATTTGATGGCCATAAAAATTTTCTTACTACCATTAAATATTTCACTAAGTGGTTTGAAGCTATACCCCTCACTTATGTGACTAGAAAACAAATTTCCAATTTCATTTTCAACCATCTCATTTACCACTATGGTATCCATTTTGACATTATATTTGATAATAAAGGATCATTAAAAAAAAGGATGTCAAAAATATATGTACCGAATCAACATCACACAACATTTATACATAGCATATTGCCCTCAAGGTAATGGCTAGGCTGAAGCATCAAATAAAACTGTTAATATTCTCAAAAATAATGTTAATGATGCTAATCATGATTGGTACCTTCAAATATTTTACACCTTTTGGGAATATCATACCAATCAATAGACACCCATAAGAGCCACTCCATATTCCATTATTTATGATATAGAATCCATTCTTCCCATTAAGGTCAAGTTTCCATCTTTATGCATCTCTTTCAATCAAGTCTTGGATGATAATGATTCTTGAGTAGCTCTCTTAAATAACTAGAATTACTTGATGAAAAATGCATGGATATGGTGAATAACATCCAAGCCTATCAAAATCAACTTTGAGGCCATTACAATCAGTGTGTGAAGCATAGATAATTTGAACTTGGTGATCTTGTCCTTAAAGAGAACCAAAAGAATACAATGGCCAAAAATAAGTATAAAGGAAAATTCAAACCCAATTGGGTTGGTCCTTTCATCATTACAACAAACTAACGAACGTGAGCATACAAGTTTTGCACACTAGATGGACATGAAATTTATGAGTGAATGAACATTATTCACCTCAAGTGGTACTATGATTGAGTGACTTGGTTTATTATCTATAAGGATCATTTCAAGTTATATCATTTTGCCATCCTATCATCCTACCAACTTATCACTTTTTCCTATCACCTATCTGCTTTAACATACGTTCTCATCATTCAAGTTCATTTCTCCTTCCATACCTAGCCTTATGACCTTAGTTATATTCCATTCATTCCAGAGACATATTCAATAAAAGGATTTATTTCTAATTTCAATAGTTGTTTTATAGATTTCAGTCAAAGGTAATATTTTGGAGTAGTAAAATAGTAGTTTGGCAGTTGCATCCTTCATTTCTTATTCTATTCTCTATACCAAGTGTGCTTGATTATAACAACCTATGGGCAAATCAGTGTCTGATTAGTCTTGTTACTAATTATAATTGCCTATGGGCAAATTATTATCATTGACCTATGAGTTATTTCCTATTTATAATCACCTATGGGAAAACTAGGGGGAACACTTGTTTATGATGCCTTGACATACCAAATAAGCCTTTCTTATGTTGTGTTGTGCCTTTATATACCAAATGTGCATGTTTTGTTTGAATTGGCTACTACACTAATTGGATTCATTTATCATAAGGTATAACTATAATGACTTAAGGTCCCATGCTAGGCAACACTCGATACTTGTTGAGGTTATCTCATTCACCCTTTTCTACCATTCTCTCACTATTTTTCAATCATCCTAAGCCATGCTCTCACCATTTTGTGAGCAACTTGAGCCATGCTCTTTCCATTTTGTGAGCATCTTAAGTAATTCTCTCACCATTTTTTTAGCTTGGACCATTTTATATCTCATCAATCTTGATTGATTTGAGATATTCAAAAATTCTAAAAACATTTGTAAAATCATTCAAAAAACCAAAAACATTGACCACTTCTTTGCCTTAAGGATTTAAGGAACCTTTACTATGTCATAATAAAATCACTTGCTCCTTAGTTTCCCCATCTTTTTTGGCCTTTTATCCCATGCACTTACCGTTTTGAAGAGACCATTCCTATTTTTATATCACATCCATCATGTTTGTTTTTTATGTGTTGTCATTTTCTTCCCATTTCTTAGGAGAACTACATTTGGCTTGAATTTTTTTGGATATCACATCCATAGAACTATGTAAGCAACATATTCTTGCCTAGCGTACATGGAGATAACTCAGCCACCCACTTCCTTTTCTTCTATTCACACAATTATGTTTGGTTGCTATGTTATCACCTATTTTTTAGGGGTAATGTTCATCACATAGTTTTGCATTATGTTGTTTGTAATAACATTATGACTAACTAGTATTTGTTTCTTTCTTTATTTATTTGTTTGTTACATTATTTATAGTTTATGTTCCTATTTGTTTAATTTCAGCACTGTTGCCTCAATTCAATCTATATATATATTCATTGGGTGATTCTTTACGCATGTATACTTGAATCCATCTGTATTCATAAATCTACATTGCCATCATGGTCTTTATCATTAGTGCATTATTTTCCCTTGAATATTGGAATATGGGAGTTAGTCCTTGTGCATATTTTAGCCCAATCCTCATGGTGTTATATTATGATGCCTACCATATATTGCTACAACAAATATCAACTTTAGGAAGTATACTCAACAATGGTAGCATCAACATCTTCTCAACACTGGCATTAGCCACATCCCAATCATATCCAAAATAGAGTAATTAACCATAAAATAATTTCAATATTTGTTAGTTCAAACAAGCATCTCCCTACTAACAATTTGTTCTAATTCATCATTATCCTCTATATCAATTTACCCACATCATATTTGCCATCATCAACCAATAAATCATGTTTGCCATTATCAGGGTCCAATGATTATAACCACCTATGGGAAAATAATTTTACACCATTCCACCTACATTTCTCAATGATTATAACTACCTTTGGAAAAATTATTGTGTTCTCATGAGTTTACTTTATTTTTTCCCACATAGGGGCATGTTATTATCATGTTTATTTGTCCTAACTAGGGTAGCTCCATCTTCTCAATGATTATAACCAAATTTTGGAAAACCATTATACACCATCCCATTTTCATTCTCAATGATTTTGATTACTTTTTAAAACTCATTATGTTCTCGCCCCACCATCTTCCTATCTTTGGTCCCCTCGTTTCACTTCTTTCTTTTTTGAGGGACCATTTACCAACCTAATTGTGCCAACCATTCCCTTGAGGGGGTATCATACACTTCATCCATTATCATTGAAGTTGTAGACATATATGACCTTTTCATTATTTGAGAATAAGTTACTATGCCTATAGATTTCAATGCCTTTCCAAATAGGGAAAAATTGTATACACCTAAAACTAGCCATAAAAGACTAGGATTTTGACTAATTTCTATCAAAATGCACAATTTGGGCTAAAAACACTAAAACAAATTATATAATGTAAACCTGTCATACAAAATTGCTTATTTTGGCAAAGGTATCACTAAATGTGGTAATGTAATTTATGAGACAATTAACTTTGATCAGATCATTTTGAGTCAAAATGACATTTTCACACATGGGTGCTTTGGATTGCTCTTTTCTACCAAATTTATTACCTAGGACACGTGCATTTGTTATTTTGTGTTGACAACATCCTAAATGGGATAATGGATCTAATGAATCTAACATCACATACTAATTCCAATCCAGTCAAATTTTGAGATAATATTACAACAGTGTAACCAATGTGATTAATTTGTGCATCAAGGGCCAAATTTTCACCAAATTTGATAAATCATGTTTAGGGCTAATGACTCTGAGTCAAGAGCCTAATTAAGAAGCCCATGGAATTTGTTGAATATTTATTTTTTGGAAATTGAATATGATTTTCTACATCATCAAGTGACATTATTTCTTGGAAAGACATCCATAGGCTATAAATGCATAAAATATCATGATTAATGCCTCCCATGCCTCTCTAATGCCTCTTTCTCCCAAATATTTATGAAGGCATTTATTGATCATGGCATCCAAAATTTAATTGATTCTTAGCCATGCATATTCATCTTGAGATGGATGTTTTAGGTCCATTCTGATCATTTTACAAAATATATATATAGGAGGCCTTACCTATTGAATTGGGAGCTCAAATAAAAGTAATCTTATAATGTAGGATTTCATTCATGAAACATAAAAGCCATGGCCAAGCTAAACAATGGTCCCATGAGCAGATGAAGGTAGCCACACTCCATTGATGAATACCTCTTAGGGACAATCTGAGTAAGCTAATTAAAGAAGACTCTTAGATCATCAAGGAAGGTAAGAAAATTAAGATTCTTTTATTTTATTTGTTCTTTATTCATTTTTATTCTTCACCATGCTCCCCCTTGAGATAGTCTTAAGGTGTTAGCTTTAGTGTGTTTTTGTTTGGATTTTGCTTTCATTTACTAACACCATACTAATATCCCCTTATTGTAATCCTATGTTTTCATAAGGTATCTATCTAATTTTCCATCTTGCACTAGGCCAAACATAGACTTATAAAATTAGGTTAAGGTTAGCATGAATAAACTCACAAAAATGTAGGTATCTTTGATTGATCCAATCATAGTAATGAAAATAATAAAAATTAATAAACAAATGAATTTTAAATAAGAAATTAAAGTTATCTAAATAATAAATTAATTTCAAATCAAAATAATTATGCATAATCATGTAAACCTAGAAAATGAAAGACAATTTTATTAAGAGATACTTTTTCAAAAGGAAATGTGAATGCATTTTATAAACTATGATAATTGTTTGTTCAAAATTAATCTAACCCTAACATGTAATTTATAACCCTAAAAATAATAATATATCTAAATAAATTAATGATGAAATTTTTAAATAAAATTTCCCTCAAATTATGATTGGTAAAAATGTAATAAATGATGAATTGAGGGTCCATGTTTAATTTGATCAGAGGAAAAATGAGTTATGAGATGAGTTCTATCCAACATGATGCTAAACAACCCAAGAGATAGAATAAGGAATGGAAAATAAAGATATCTAAGATATAATCTAATTTTAAAAATCATATGTAATAATGACTAATATATTATATGATCCAATGCAACAAGGGTAAGAATAATTGAGAAGTGAGTGAATCAATCAAAGTTGGATAGCTAGTGAATCTATGAATTTATAGAAGTGTATCTCAAGAGAAATGAATATATATCAAACTATAAATATGATATCAAGAAATATGAATATTTATCAATATATCAAGAGGAAGGTTGAGAGGTAAGTTTAGACTAAATATAGGGTGATCCCAATTTAGATTCATAAATAATAACTATTTCTAGTCATTTGATAATAGACAAGAGTGGAATGAGTAGTTTGAGAAAAGTGGCATCCTATGTTATGGGATATCAGGAAAATAAGTGGCCTAGTCTTTTGTTTCTATTAATCATTGGTGGCATAGGTCACCCAAGTGCTCACATGTCTGTAAAAGTATCCTAAATGGCCATGTAGAGTGTAGGAAGGCCTAGAAGGGCTCGATAAAATGCAGTAAGGATAAAATCTCTTTAGAGTATTATTTTATATCAAAATGGTATCTCAGTGACTAGGTGGTAATCATGACAATTAGACATATAATCATATATATGATTATGGTGAGAGTAATCATAATTACATATTCTTATAAGGTATAAGCAGTTAGTGTTCAACATAACAAGGAATGTTTTATAGTACCTAGAATCCACAACAATAATCAAGAAAGATATGAAAAATGAAAATATAAAACATCACTTTCACTTACCTAATGTTAAATTCAATAGATGAAATACAAAATTCATGATTTAGTGGGTACAATTCTACATGCTTTGACTCCTTTTCTAGATCCTACTCTAGCTCTTGAATAAGAAGGGATAAAAAGTGACATCAAATAAGGAATTATAAGATGGAATTCACTATAGGTACTACTCTATAATTATCTAAAAAGGGTATGTGGGAGATATACAATTCCAAAAAAAGAGGAGAGAAAATCATGCATTTCCTTGAAGAGGAAGAACAACTTAATGATAAGTATGTTTCAAACTATGGTGAGCTAAGAATATCTTAGCAAAAAATGAAACAATCAAGTTACATGAAGGAGACAAAGAACATGACTAAATAGGGATTGAGTAAAGGACCAACTATGAATGAGTAGTAACACTACTAACTAAGATTAAAAAAATACTCTAATTATATACCAAGATGCATTTGAATATGAGTGCATAAGAAAAATGACAAAATACACAAACAAGATCTGATAATGGACATCATGAGAGTGATATTTTGTCAAATAGTAGCCTAGGTAGGGTGTTTTGGTAATTCCTAGGGCTTACTAGGTACATCTTACCTCAAATTTAGGCTACATATTATCCAACTAAGTCATTAACTACTCTCAAGTGGGCCAAAAAGGACTAAAACAAGCCCAAAAATATGCCAAAAGGAAAATAATGTAAAATAAAAATAAGTATCCAACTCCTCTGGTTTAGCAGTCATGATATTAAACTTGGGAACACTAGGGGTAAGGACATTTTTAGTGAGACAGATCTCTAAATCCAGACAAGTAAGAGGGTGGAAGTATTTGTGACACATCATCATAAAATTATTTTAAGTTATGCTTTCCTTGAATGAATTATATGTCATGATGTGGATGGAATGAAACTCTAGATCTAAATAAACAACTCTAGATTCCTCTATAGGGGGAGATATTAAGAGTTATGATGTAAGAATAGGGAATTTTTGATGAGAGTAATGCTTGAAATTCAAGTATATGTCTTTAAAGAGGTCTCATAAGAGTGAAGATTCACATGGATTCCCAAAAAAGTAAGAGGTGATGAATAAAATGATGTAGGTGTAAGAGGAGTAAATGCCATCGATAGTTATCATGATAAAATCTTTCATCATGATAAATCAAGATTATTTAATAGATACATTTAGTGTACTAGTGGGGAATTTTAAGGAGACAATAAAAGCCTCATAAGATGGATTTGTCCTAGCATCTAGCCACACCTAGGGATTCAGGTCAGTCTCTAACGTATGAACCTCAACTTCATTTAAAAATTATACCATATGAAATTCTATCGATGTAAATACCTACATAGTAGTAGTCTAGGGATGACCAAGGATCTATTTAACCCTAAATTTTATGTTTATGTAGGATATGGCTAAGATTATATAAATAATTCAAGTAGATGGGTGATAAAATAATTTATAACGCTATAATTAATTGTAAACTCATGAATATTTTAAATTACAATACTAAGACATGTTAAATATAGAAAGTAATAAATTCTAAATATGTTCAATTGATTTCAATACTAAAGAGAAATGATAGTTAGTTGAGTTTACTATGTGAAAGTAGATCTAGATTGAAAATAGGTTTAAAATATATAGGATCAATATTTTGTATCATTTTTTAGATTTTATAATTTATACTTATTTAACATGGACACTATAATTAGATCTATACACTATCATTGAGGCTAATGTTTGACAATGATGAAGTTCTCCAATAGAGAATAATGGCTAGATATAGATGGAACCAACTTCATTGTTTTGGGTTTTTTCTTTTTATCACCTTTCTAATGATGTATTTAGACTTTGAATAAAATTTGTTTCTCTTAACTAATTAATCAAACCTTAGATCTTCACCCTTCTTTACCCTTGGATTGAATTTGCTAAAAATGCATTAGTGAACTCTCAATGTCAAGTTGACTAAAAATACCCATCTATTAATGGAAAATACCTACATAACCAATACTCCAAGTAGGTTTTTAAACATTTTAGTTCTCCCCTATGTTTGGGAAAGTGTGTGCACAACATTGAAATATTTTATATGATTATGTATGTAGTGATATATCTTGTAATTTCACAAATATCATGCATGGTTCTCTTTGAATGATTTAGACCTATAATATGATTACTCCTATGCTTTATATTAAAATAATAACTAATACAGAAGAATATATTGAGTTTTTACTTGATTATTTTAACTTTAGTGTGTATTTTCTTGGTATTTTCTAAATGAGGAATGATTAGGCTTAGAATTGTATTTATACCACATATTTTTAAAATATATCATGGTAGGATTCAATAAGATAATAAGTTGACCCATAGGTTTCTAATCATTTTTAATTTAAATGACTTTTGTATACTTGACACTAGATAAGGACATACACACCACAATCGGTGCTAGTGTCCCTTTGTGGTCTATAGTTTCTAAAAGGCTATAAAATAGGTATGGATCTAAAATTAAAATTGAAGAATGTTTATCAAGTTTTAAGATTTTTGCGTAGTATATGAGACCTAGATCATTATAATGATATGGATCTTATTAGGATATAAGTGTTTAGTCATAATAATATGGTGATGCAATCCTTTTGGCAATAGGGAGGTCTAAAACTAAATAATAGATCCTTGATTGATATTTTTTGAATGTACAAGATTGAGATGTTATAAATATTCAGTTTTAGTGTCTAAATTTCACCTCCTTTAATATATTAATGCATAAGGATTAAATTATGAGGTTAAATGAAATAAATGTGTATATGGGTATGTAAAACACACTTTGCCTTTACTTGAGCCCACTTTGAGTGTTTTATTGGTGTATAACCTATAACCAAGAGCATGTTACAATATAAATCATTGCATATAATCTTAAATTTGAAATAAATGAAAATATTAAAAGGAAAGATAGAAAGGAAGGAGTACACATGTGTGTCAATGCAACTATATTTCCTCTTAATGATTTGACTTGGTAAAGATGTTTTGTTATGAAGCATTAGAGCTCGAAGAGTTTCATACCTAGACTTTGGATATTTTGAAGAGGGATATTGGAAGGAATTATTCCCACAACATAGTGTGAAGATGAGTTATAACATGTCCATTAAGATCATTAAATCTCAATTACAAAAATCAAGTGTGAATATACAATCTAGTGAAGGTGAGTGATATAATCAACTCATCTTATAAATATGGTAAGATTGGATGACTTAATCACTCTAATCTATAGGTCTAGTCAAGTTTAACGATTTAATCACTTCATCCTATAAAAAGAACCAATTTTTATAATAGAAAAGGATTGATAACAACACATCCTAGAGTAATTGATGCATCCTAGTGAGTAGTATAATTGGTAAAATTTACAATTTTGGTATAATAGCATGGAATATGCACCTTTAATATATATGAGTTTGAGTATATGTGTCATAATTATAAAAACTTTATTTCAAAACTATGAAAAATAAGTACAATGTATAAGATCAGGTTTAATGATTTAATCATTTCAACCTATAAAAATAACCAACTACTATATTATAAAAGGCTTGATAACATCACATCTTAGTGTAATCGATGCATTCTAGTGAGTAGTATAATTTGTAAATTTTACAATTTTATGAGATATAATGTAATATGCACCTCTAATGTATATGAGTTGGAGTATAGGTGTCATAAATCTAAAAACTTTATTTTAAATCTATACAAAATAAATAAAATGTATAAGATTTTGATCCAATTATATCTATAAATCATGAAACTAAACTAGAGATTGTTCAAGTGTAGAGGTCATGTCTTTATGACACACCCACACTATAATATATAGATATTGAGTAAGTGTATAATTTTAGAGGTCATGTTCTTATGGCATGCCTCCATTGAAATATGGAAACTATGAAAATGTATAACTATGGAGGTCATGCCTTTGTGACATGCCCCCACTGAGATCTAGAGAGTGTGAAAATGTGGATTTTATCCTTATATGGGATGCCCCCACTAATATGCACTCATTTTTAGTTGATTTAAATATAATTTGGAAGGTACCTTACCTCAAAAGGATAAGTTAGTTGTATAATATGTATATGAAACATGTAACATATATGGATAACATGTTAAAGTGGATATGTAAATTTAAATCATAGTATGTTATCACATCAAGTCATAAAATACATGATATAGACCATGGAAATGTCTAGAGAGTAATAATAAAAGCTCAACAAACAATCAAGCACACACACAAAATCACTCAATATAGTATAATATAATGGTCCAAAGAGACCTCAAATAAGGAGCATGTTCAAATGTCATACAATCTAAAGTGATGACATTTAAATGTCCAATAAACATGGAATGGCATATTCAAATGTCCAAACATATAATGGAACATGGACAAACAATCAAATAATAATTTTAGATGTTCCACAAGTAAGATAATAGTAAGCAATGGAATAAACTCAAAATTATGAAAAATAGATGAAGCATAAGAAACCAACATATGCATATTATACTAGTCCCTGCATATATGTGTTAATAGAAAACATTATATAGTATAACATATCATTTACATTATGAAATATATTAACATTGATATATAAAGGTATAATCTTTATCATATAACCTCTAACATGATAATGTATAAATGATCATAAAGGATATGTAACATATATCAATCATGATCAAATAAAGCAAATTCCCCAATATACTATATGACATGATTAGAGGAGAGGTCTAGTATATATTAATGCATAAATCATTTGTCTGGGTATGCCTATATCACACTCAAATATTTTTGAAGCATATGAATAAATAGGAATGAAATGATATGTTTTCTACTAACAAAAAGAAAACAACATAGATTCCAAATAGTTATTAAAATCTTGGAATGCTGAATATTTTTGTATTTTTTAATTTATTTGAGTGTTTTTGTATTTTATAAAATATTTGAATATTTATATTTTTGGAATATTTGGAATTAAAATTATATCCTATGATCCCATATAAGGGATTATTTTAGGTAGTTCCAAACTCATAATACAATATATGAAACTTGTGGTACTACCAAGGAACATGCATAGGTGTCATATATGGGTCTTGAGAATCTATGTTATTCTATATATGTGTAATGGGAATTTGTGGTCATGAAGAAGAAATATAAGGATTAGGGGTTCATGGAATCCATTATTTAGTGCTCTATGGTTTATTTTGAGTAGTTATAATTGGAACATATTTATTTTCTCTAGATATCCAATTATGTTGTGTAGGAGTAGATGACGATTCTATGGAATCCACTATGTATATTTGGTGCAAAGGTAGCTCAATTATGGGTCACCTAGGAAAGGGGATTTCTTATTGATGACCCTTTTGTATAGGATTAACCTTAGTATATTTGATAATTAGATTTCATGGAATAAACTTCTCTTATTTAAGTGGATGTTCATATGGAATTTTGGGAGCTATGACTAACATGTTGGTATGAATCTATTTAATATACCCATGCATTATGGAAGGTAATGTATAGATTTTATGTATCTAAGGTTATCCTAACAACATAACAAAGACTCTTATATATGGTATAATTAAAAAAGTGGTAACCACATGTGATGGACCATCCTATAAAGGTAAATCAATCTCACCAATAAAATTTTGTGATGTCCCATCGAATGATTTGACGGTTTTAGTTGAAAGGTATAAATCTTCATGTGTATATCCAAAATGTGTAAGTAGTGTCATGGCATATTAATTCACACTAGAATCATTATCAATCATAACACTATGTATAGGCTGATGGTCAAGGTATGCTTGAATAAATAATGAATGAAGATTCGAGTCATCATCCACTATTTCAATATCATCAAATGTAATAAAAGTTATTTGAACCATAATAGATATTATGTGTAAAAGTGACAATAATATCATATAATGATTTTCCACAACATGATGTAGGAGGATGTATATTGCACACCATTTTTTATTTTGGATCCTTATTATAATTATATTGTAAAGGACTGTTAAATATTTTATAATTCTAGTGATCACTAGATTGTGAACCTGAATCCTTTGGAGGATCATATAAGTTAATCTTTTAGTCATCAACGAGGTCTTGGATATTATACTTAAAGTAAAAATATTTTTCATTGGATTACTAGGCCTTAGTGATAGTCATAATTTTCAATAGCATCTTATCCTTTGAGTAGAGGTTGAATCATATCAAATCAACCTCTATGGGAGAAGGGAGAGATATGACATGACACTTCAGAAACTTCTAAAGTAAATAAGATGGAGAGTCAAGGAATATTGTAAATTATCTCTTGGGTACATTAAATAATATAATTTTATTAATTTTTTGTGACACTATGTTAACCATTATGGTTATTTCCTTTTTAGGTTTTGTAGGTTTCACCTTGTAGCTTGGTTTGATATGAAAATTGGTATTTGTTGTAATTGGTGTGTTTGCTACATAAACTTATTCATGGAAATAAGCTTCATTTCATGATCTTGAATAGTATGGCATAAGTCATCAAAATATTTGAACTTTATTAAAATAATGGACTCATGTAATGGGGTAAGAAAACTTTGCTTGAATATGTATTGAAGTAATATATTTACCATTAGAATTATCATTTTGGCCAACATTATTTTATATCTCAAAACATATTCATTGATAGGTTCAATGGTTCCTTATTTTATCTAATAAATTTGATCATATGACATTTTTTTAGTGATGTTGATAGAGAAATGTGTTAGGAACTGATCAACTATAGGTGTTAATGCTCTTATTTATTGGGGTGATAAATCATATAACCATAGTAAAGCTATTATTTTTGACTCCTTATAAATAATTTGGTCAAAAGTTTATCATCGGAGGCATAATTAAGGCATGCCACATAGAAAGACATAGGTGTTGTTTAGGACCACCCTTGCCATCATAAAATGTGAATTTGGGTGCAAAAAAACTAGTGGCAAAGTGTGAAAATATATTTTAGTTGCAAGAGGATTATGTAACACATCTCATAAATCAATAACATAAGGTGATTTCAGAATCTTTCTCAATGTTAGTGACCTTAGATTGTAAAGTTCATAGTTTTTACAAGATATTGAACATGTTTATTACTAAGGTTTAAAGTTTAAGAAGTCATAAAAGAGGATGTACCCATGGTTTGAGTTTATATAGGCATTGAAACTGGTAATTGGGTTGAAGGGTTAGTTGTTACCATGGAAGATGTAGTAATACTAGGATTTATTTTAGGGAACAATGGTGTAAACACATAACCTATGCCACAACTATATGTATGAATTTATGATGTGATCAAGAGGATGTTTATTGGTATGTAATTAGTCATATTGCCACCTAAGTATTCACCATTTCTAGGTGAGGATGTCTTAGCTTTAGCATGTTTACTAATCTCATCTCTTGTAAAAAAAATGCATCCAATATTTTTTTGTTATTATTGAGATTATTGACTAATTATTCCTTATCTTCCATTTGAAAATGATTTTTTGATTAACATTTTCCATTATTTACAGATAAAAAATGTGGAATTTTAAATAATATTTTAAAATAATTAGAATGTAAAAAATAGAGAAACCTAGGGCAATCTAGGGTTTGGAGATGAAAGGTTGGGTTTACTAAATATTTAACCTTAAATTTTAGATACGTGTAGGATAGGTTTAAGACTATATAAATAGTTAAATCATAAGGGTTATAAACTAATATATAGTAGGAAAATTAATTTTAAACTCAAATAAATGAATATTCTAAATTATAATATTGAGATATGTTAAATATAGAAAGTATTGAATTCAAAACATGTTTAATTGATTGAAATACTAAATAGAAATGACACGTAACTAGGTTTACTATGTGAAATAAAATATGGACTAAAAATAGGTGTAAAGTATGTAGGATAAGTATTTTAGATCATTTTTTAGATTATAGAAATTGTATTTTTGTAGGAGTGGATACTACTATTAGATCTAGACACTGCCATCGATGTTAGTGTTCGACTATGATGTATATGTCTAATAAAGAATAATGATTGTATATATATGTGACCAAATTTGATGTTATGAGTCTTATTTTGACTTTATTCTAATGTATTCGTATCTGAGATATAGGTTGTCACTATGTTTATTGATCAAACCCTATCACTTCAACCTTATTCACCCTTGGAATGAATTTTCTAAAATTGGGTTAAAGTGCTCATGTTGTTTGTAGACACCTAAAATTGGCCACCAATGACCTCCAACCAGGATTTTGACCAATTCCTATCAAAACATCATAATTTGGCTTAAAATCACTAAAATTAATTAAAACATTTGAACCTATCATATATAATTGTTGATTTTGGCTAGAGTATCACTAAATGGGACATTGCATTTTATGAAGAAGCTAACTTTGATAAGATCATTTCAAATAAAAATGACATTTTTGCACTTGAGTGCCAAATTTCTTGCAAAAGATGTGTGCCTTTGTTATTTTGTGTTAGAAACATCCTAAATGAGATAACATATCCAACACATTTAACATCACATCCTAATTCTAATCTAGTAAAATTTTGAGCCAATAATATGGCATTTTGACTAATTTTTTTAATTTATACACCAATTACGAAGATTTGCATCAAAATTAACTAGTCATATTTAAGTATAATTAATCTAAATCAAGATCCTTATTAAGAATTTCATGGAACTTATTCAATATTTATTTTTGGAAACTACTTATGAGTTTATGCATCATCAAATGACATCATTTCTTGGGAAAACATCCCTAGGCCATAAATGCATAAAATATCAAGATTAAGCCCTCCTATGCCTCATTAATGTCTTACATGTCTCTTTAATGCCTATCTATCCCAAATATTTATGAGGGAATTTATTGAATTTGGATTCAAAAATTGAATGGATTCTTAGACACACATATTCATCTTGAGATGGATGTTTTAGGTTCATTCTGATCATTCTAAAAAATCTATAAATAAGAGGCATTACCTATTAAATTTTAAGCTCTTTTGGTGTAAAGTTATAATGTTAAAAATCTCCCTAAAGCCATTGAAATTAGTGTTATAATGCCCAATTTTTGAGCCAAGCTAGGCCAAAGGTGCCAAGAGGAGTTGAAGGTAGCCACACTCTATTGATGAAAATATCTTGAAGCAAAAGTTGAGCAAGCCAAAGAAGGAGCATTTTGGAGCAATCACAAATTTGGTAAGAAGTTTGTGTTTTGTGTTCATATTTCTCATTCCTTTCCATTTCTAGTTGTGTTTTCAAATGGTTTTCCTCACTAAACTCCCCTTAGTGTTTAGGCCTAGAGATGTATGCTACTTAGTGTGTTCTTTCTCAATTTGATTTCATTTTGGAACTAACACGATACTAACCACCTCTCTTGAGTCAAATTCCTAGTCTACATAATGACATACCTAGTGGGACCTAGCATCAAAAATTTGATCAAATAACACCTAAAATAAACCTACTAACCATTTTCATGTAGGATCTTGAAGTGTGGAAGCAAAGGTGAAAATTTGAGGAAAAATCCCTTTTTCTAGAGCTCATAGTTTTACTCTCTGGAATACAATCTTGTAATTCACATAGTTGTGGGATTTCCTATCCAAGTTGCTAGATTTCCTTACTGAGTCATGGTATTTTTAGTAAACCATTAGCGATTAGGCAATAATACCACAACTTACAAGTAGTAGTATTGTAACCCTGCTACTCACAAGTAGCAATATTTTAACCCCACTACTAACTACTTACATGATTATGAACCTGAATAGAGGGATTGTGAACCCGAATAGAGGGATTTTCAAACTTGAATGTCAAGATTTTTAACCGAAATGGCGATATTGTTATTTCTATTAAACTAACCCAAGTAGAGATATTGCCTGTTAGAGTCATGGTTTTGTAGAGTAGCGAGATTGTACTATGTGAAACATAAGAGCTCATTTTTCAAAGTTGTTTATCTCATTTGGAAAAGTGCTTCAAGGGTAACTAAAATTCTGACTTTTTCCTTATAGGGCCGACTTTAAAAAGGATCTAAAAAAGATTAATATAGTCTTTTTAAAACTCTTTTTAAGTGATTAAAATGATTAAGAACATTTATTTTGGGTACTTAAAGAAACACTTAGATGTTTGCTTGAATGTTTTATAGTTTTTATTTACAAGTTTTTACATCTTAAAACCAAGGGGATAAATAACATCACCACAAATTTGATTTAGTGTTTGAAAAATGAACACACTTTCAAGTTTTTGCTAGTTGTTTTCATTGTTTATTTAGTTTAGACTTTGTTTAGTTTAGTTTTTGCCAGTTGTTTTCATTGTTTGTTTAGTTTAGACTTGGTTGAGCAAATAAAGAGTTGTGTGTGTATGCTTTCCCCCCGTCCCCTATAAGAAACTTGTGGGATCAAAAGTGACAACTTAATTCCAAAGTGACTTAGTCCAAAGGCATAAAAAGAATTTGTGAAGGCTCTCCCAAAGACTTGCATGGCATGGGTGACCTATAAATAACCTTTAAATCTCTTTTAATTGGTTTTTACTTTTATTAAATTTTATCTTGTGAGGGGGACTTCATTTCTCCCATAAGTTCTTTAGTGAATCTTTGACCTAGGGTTTCATCTCCTAGCATCATCTTTAACCCATCTCCATGAGGGGGTATATAAACTAGGATCAACCCATTGGGATGATGGTTTGAGCAGTTAAACCATATCCTATCATTGGGGCTAATCCTAGGACATTTGATAACATTAGACATCTCACTACACTAAGTGAGTGATAGATGTAGTGGTTATAAAAAGGGAAACACCTTTTTATAATAAGCCAAGTGCCATGGAACCAATTGATGTGTTACTTCTTTTATATTTTGATGTGAAATTATTATGCATCTGATCCATCTAGAAACATTTGAAAACTTGTTAGTTAGTTAAACCTACTTTACCATACCTTGTTAGTTTAGGATTTAAGATGATTAGTTAGTGGATTTATCTTTGTCTTAGATTACTTGGTTTTTGTGTGGATTCAAAAACATGGTGTTAAAAAAAATGAAATAATCAAATACATTATCCCCAAATTTCTTTGAACAGAGAGGTGTTATGTTGCCTAAGTGAAAATCATCTTTTTCCTTGTTCAAAATCATCATCATATACTTTTTTTCATATCTTCAAATTTGGCATAGTTATGCTACCCATTTGAGTCTAGACCTTTTGCCACATTTTGTTTAAGTCCTTCATTGATATTTTTAATTTGAAATTGGACTCCTCCAATTTTTAAAACTTGATGTGTTAAATTAGGTTTGCCACTTTTCACTTGACTTGTTTTAACTTGAGCTCAATTCCCAATTTGAATTGAGGGGCATTTTTAGACTCAAACAATATTATCATCATTTGGTAGCACTCAAGACATCTTACATATCTCTCATGCTTTGAGTTATCCTATTTCACCTTTTTTTCTTAAGTCCATTTGATATCACACTTTTACCTTAGAAAATTTTCCAACTTTATGTGTGGGTATCATTTGATTTAAGGAGAGTAGTATTACACTACCAAAATTGTGTTGAAACCATTTTTTCCTTGGAGTCTTGAAACAAGCATTTACCACACCTTTTAAGCATTTTAGCATATTTACGCTACTCCAATTATTTTGAACTTGTTTCATAGGCCTATTTGCATAGAGTCCAAGTTGTTTCAAAGTTCTAACCATTTAAATTTTTCTTTGAGAGCCTTTGTCTAACATGATTATGCTCTTTACCTTTGTCTAGATTATCAGTCAAAAGAATTTAGTTTATGTCATTATTCAGGAGAAAATAAGCTATCTCTAAGTGCATTTTATCTCATACCTCACACTTGATCAAGTTTATATCCATGAGTCAAATGCCTATTTTTTTAATAAGTGTTTCAAATTTGTTAGATTAAATATCTCATCTTTTAAAGTCTATCTTTCGATGCCATTTGGCCAAAATTCATAGCACATACTTTTGTTTGAGCCTAAATTTTGATCCCATATTTGGCCAAAATTCGTAGTAACTTTTTTTTCCCTAGATTAGACTCATTTGAAACACTTTGACCTAGAATTTGGCATTTCAATTTTCAGTCTTTTTATTTGACCTTTTTGTGTGAGACATGTGACATTAGATACTTGACATTAGATTATTTTATCACAAGTCATTGCATCAACTTTTTTTGGATATACATATCCATCCTTTTGAATAATTTGGACCAATTTTGAACCTCTTTTTAGACATCTCACTTTTAGAGTTTATAAAACTCTATTCCCTTTTTGTCATGAAACATTTACTATTCCCACACTTGTAGTGGCCTCATGTATAATCTAGGAGTTAGTAATATGGTCACACAAGAATAAATGGTTCATGACCCTTATGAAATAATGTTTTTAATGAGACAAATCCAAATCCATCTTATAAAACTCAAGCAGGGGCATAAAACTAAGACCCATTAGCTCATTATTTGGTAAACATGCCTCCATACTCAGAATAGGATCAAGACCAAATAGATTAGTATCTAGCTTTGGTACCTATAGTTGAAGAATCAGTTCCTCAACAACCATAATATGTTACTACACCATCCATGTATGATCCTTATCTCTTTGAGCATCACTTATTCAAAAATAAGGATAAAATTTTGGTTAGATCCATAGAAGTAGGGACCAAGTTTCTAATAAACTTCCCTAATGAGAATGTAATTTATAGTCAACATGCTTCTTCTAAAAATCCTTTAGCTCTAGTCTAAATTCCATATTAGGACCCTAATATTCTTTTAAAATGTAAGGAACTCATGTATTATCACTTTATAAAGATGAATACAACATATAAAACATACTTGAACCTAGTGTGTAATTTTAACCAGATGACCATGTCTAATAGGCCTCTCATAGATTTAGTTCCTTAAATAGGAGTGTTAATAGAATTTACTAGTTAGGATAATCAAGGTATAGACCCATTTGTGTAAAAAAATCTAGTTTATAATTTGTTTCATATTCCAACCATCACATAAGTGTCTTCTGCTTCTACATAGAATATTGAGCAAAACATAGTGGACAATGTGCAAACAACATCCAATCTAAACCAAAGTGGTGTAAGTACATAGATAACTAATACACCAAAAAGTGTAAATTTATTTAATACCATGAATGGTTCTTCAAATCAAGGATTATAATTTTATATGTCTTAGCCTCAACTAAATAATAACACAAATCCTTAACCAATTACTTTGTCAAGTGCTCAACCCATGGGGTTAGGTAGTTAGCCAGTGACTAATGTTGTGCCTCAACAATAAAATATGATGAATCTTACTCAAAAGTAAATGAGTAATATTACAAAATAGTATTCTTAATCTAACATATCAATTTAAAAAAGGCAAAAAATATTTCCACCTTAATAGGGGGCAACCAATGTTCCACTTCACCAAGTAGCAGTGAACATACCTCTTTTGTCACAGACCAATAAACCAATTTAAATCCAAAAAATGTCTAATAAAAAATGTATGAATATTTTTAGTGATAGATGTTGAATATCCAACATGAATCCACTTCTTAATAAGGATTCATGTAACCTAGAGGTTCTAATGTTCCTCAAGTACTGATTAGGTAAACTTTACCTTTTGTGTAGAATGTGCCACTAGTTTAATGACAAGGTCTTGGTTCACAAGTACCCCCTCAATAACAAGGATTTATTAGTTAGTAACAAGTCCCTATTCAACCCCAATAGGTTTATTATATCCATATCCCTCCATTTCAACCTTAAAATCCCTAAACTTAGACCTACTTACCTAACCTAAACCAGAATATCACACCATAGTATGTGAAATTCCAATAATCAAACCCTAATATATCAATTTGTATTCTTGGTCCATTACCTAACCAAAACAACATATCCTAGAAAATACCTCCATCATACCCCTATCAAGATGCTTCACTTATGACCTCTCAACCATCTATCTAGGCTAATGTTTCACCTCAAGCCAATACTCCCTAAAGTTTCCTAACCCAAGAATTACAATAAATGAAGGATGCAACCTCTACCATCCAAGATGAGAAATTTACTAAACGTTTAAGTTAGATGATGTGTGTTCTCATAAATTTAACATGGAGTACTTGAAAATACCATTTCCTCCAAGATACAAACCACTAATATTTGATAAATACAAAGTGAAAGGTGACCCCAAAGCACATTTGACCGAGTTCTTTATTACATGTTATCTAGTGGCATAAAAAAACATATAACTTCTATTATTGTTCCCAAGGAGTCTATCAGGTCAATATTTGGAGTAGTTTTTGAATTAGCCCAAGAATTCATTAGCTGATTTTGATGATCTTTTAAATAATTTTATGCATCACTTTTCATGTAATCTCAAACATGAGATTTCATTGGTCAACTTGATGCAAGCCAAGAAGAAGGCCAGTGAGAGTTTTGAAAGTTATCTATAGTGATGGAGAGGACTTGTAAGATAATTCACCTTTAGTTTACTAGATAAATAATTAACCATTATGTTTACCAAAAATTTACATAGTGATATATCATATCGTCTTGAACTACAGTGTGTGTATGCCTTTAAGAAGATCATTGATAAAGGTTTATTGATTGAGAAATCCATTATTAATAGAGGTGTCATCAATCTCACCTCATCAAATCAAAATCAAGGTACCAATCAAGGAAATGGCTAAAACTAGCATCAATTCCAAGCTTAAGCATTGTAACTAACATAGGCCAATAGCAATGACTAACCAAGGCAATTCAACCACAATAAAAATGATATTGGAAATGGAGTGATAGAGTCAAAACATGTCCAAATGGTAAAAACACAATCTACTTAACCAATGAATCATATTCAAATTACTCATAATCCATAACCTTTTTAGCTAATATAGCAAGTGTAACAACCCAAGCCCATGCAAAAAATACAACCTTTGCCATCACAAGCTCCTCCTCCAAGGTGAATAGTGCCTACTCATTGCATTTTTAGTGACCTTAGAGAGCCTATTAAGTCTATGTTTCATAATTTCATCATCATTATTTTATTATCTAGCCTATACTAAAAAATTATCCTTAAGGCATCCCTTATCCTAATTGGTACCACCAAAATGTATTCTGTGAATATCATTGGGTTAATGGGCATAATTTATGTTGTGTGTAAATTAAATATTTAATTCAAAATATGTTAGAGAATAGGAAGATAACATTGGATGGTGGTGCTTCCACTTCTAATTAGATCCTTGATATCTATCAAAAACCCTTTCCCCAACATAACAACCAACCACAATAGAAACAATAGTAACAATAACAATAATGGATAGTGAAACACCAACAATATTAGTTTCAACAACTAAGGTCAAACTAGTAGAATCAATAGAATCACCAACAAAAAAACTAATAACATCTTAATAATGGATAAAACCAAGGTTAAAATGGCAAAAAATAATAGACCTAACATGTAGTTACACATGACTACAATAGGGTTATAGGTCATATTGAAAGAATTCATGTTAACACCATCTTTATTAATCTAAGACCAAATACCAATCAATAAAGACATTTGATAAATAATGCCAATCCACCAACTCAATTTGATGATCCTTCCTTGACCTAGAATTGCATATAAGCATATTAAAAAGTAGGGATTACTAATTTTGGACCCTATATTGATAAATCATCATGGATTTGGGATCATGCAAAAGTGTACTAATAACTGAGACTTATCCTATATGACCCCCCACCATTACCAACATTTATTAGTAATCATGGTCTTGTGTTTAATCTTTATTGTGTAATCATAACTTGGAGGTTGAAGATTACAATTTGGCCTAAAAATACTAAAACATGTTAAATGATGTGAAACTAACATATTGAAATGCTGATTTTGGCTAGGGTATCCCTAAATGGGGTAATGAAATTTATGGGCTAGGTAACTTTGATCAATTTATTTTGAGTCAAAATGCCAAATTTGCACCTATGTGCTCTGGACTACTCTTTCCTATCAAATATTTTTCACAAGACTTGTGTCTTTTTTAATTTTTGTTGGCAACATCCTAAATGGGAATACAAATCCAATGCATATGACATATACTTATAATTCTAATCCAATAAAATTTAGGACCAATAACAAGGCATTTTGATCAATTTAGGTAATTTGTGCACAATATACCTAATCATGTTTAAGAGATTATTAACCCCAAATCAAGGCCTAATTAATAAATACATGGAAACTTGTTGAACACTTGTTTTTAGAAATGAATATTGAATATCTACATCATCAAATGACCTCATTTCTTGGGAAGACATTCCTAGGCCATAAATGTCACAAATATTAGGATTCATGCCCTCTATGCCTCTTAATTGCCCCTTCATCCAATGCCATGATGAGGATAATTACAAACTTAATTCCAAAAATTGAATTAATCCTCAACCACACATTTCAATCTTGAGATGGATGGTTGAGGTTGATTTATGATCAAATCCAAAAATCTATAAATAGGAGGCCTCACAACATCATTTCTAAGCTTAATTGGTGTAAATTTATAATGCAAGATTTGTTCCAAAAGATTCATTCAACTAGTGTTATAATACCAAATTGATTATAATCCAAGCTAATCCATAAGCCAAAGGTGCCAAGAGGAGATGAAGGTAGCCACACTCCATTGAATAAGACCTCTTGAAGAACAATATGAGTAATCCACCATTACAAAGGCATTAAGAGCATACAAGGAAGGTGAAAAGAATTCTTGTGTTTTCATACCTTATTTTTTAGTTATGTTTGTCATTTTATTTTGTTAACTAAACTCTCCCTAGTGTCTAGGCCTAGATATGTTATGCTATTAGTGTGTTTATTTCATCTTGTTTTTCATTTTGGAACTAAAACCAGACTAGCCATCCTCTCTTGAGTCAAATTCCTAGATCACGTAATGGCATGCTTGGTGGGACTAGAAACATCCTAAACCTAAAGGACATCCTTTTGCAATCTTAAAAAACTTATTTGATCTTTTAAAACTCTTGAAAATTAGTTTTCTAACTTTTTTTTTCCATTTTTGATTGCCACAATTTTTATACAGTAACCACCATCGATAGAAATACTGACATCATTTACTTGGCCTAACCAACCTCAGTCAGTAGAACTAACATCAGTCAGGTCTTAGTTGGCCATAACCAACATCAGTGGTATTGACCAATGTTGGTCACTATGTTTTTCAAAAAAACATAGACCTAATACCTACTTTTCCAAAGTTACTTATTTCACATTCAAAAGGGCTTCAAAGCTAAAGGACATGCTAATAATTTTACTGTAGGATCAAGTTCAAAATTTACTTAATACATGTTTAAATCACCTTTGCGTGCTTAAAAATGGATTATGAACCTTGTTTTGGTGATTAATAAAGAATTTAAGTGTTTTTGGTGAATGTTTTCAAAGTTTACAACTAAGACCAATGGGTCGAATGAACACCACCAAACATTTCATTTGGGTTTAAAATTGAACACTTGTCAATTTTTGCTTGCAATAGTTGTTTATATTAATATTGGTTGGCAAAAATAGGGGTGTTTCATGTATGCTCTTCCATTTGTCCCCTATAAGGAACCCTTGGAATCAAAATCACCATTCTTATTGCAAGTAGCCTAGTCTAAGGCTTAGAAAGAAAGTCATCTAAAACACTCCCCAATAACTTGTCAATGTTTGGGTGACCTTGAAAATGACCCTAAATTCTTCCTAATTTCATGTTTTCTTTATTTTTTATGCATCTTGTATTATGAGAGGGACTTCATCACCTCCCACAAGTTCTTTAGGGAAGGTTTGACCGAGGGTTTCATCTCCTGGCATTGACTTCATTTGGCTCTTTTAGAGTTGCACATAGGATGTAGTGGCACTTTGGACATTGCACTACACTGATTAAATAGTAGGATGTAGTGGTTACAAAAAAGACTAGACCTTTTTATAATAGGCTGAGTGATATAGACCCAAAATTTGTGCTTTTATTTTGCATTATTTGGCATGAAAGTCATTATGTAATTGGTTACCCTAGATCATTTAGAAACTTGTTAGAATTTAGACAAATCCCCACTTGACATAGAATTATTATTGGTGTAAGGTGTGCCTCAAGGTCCATGTCATAGTAATCTCATTTAAGAGAATGGGGGTGTAAAAACCCTACTATATAATGAACATTTACTTTTGGATGAACACTTAAAATCCTCTCAGATGACATATATTGATGAATTCTAATAGCACCAAGCAACCTTGTCAATTTAGGATCTAAGGGTGATTAATTAGTTGAACTTTTCCTAGTTTAAATTCTTGTTTGGATTCAAAACTTAGTGTAAACAAATAAATCTGACCCAACACATAGTCCAAATTTTCCTTTGAAGAAAGAAGCTTATGTTGCCCGTGTAACATCATCCATTTGCCTTGTTCAAAGTTCATAAAAAGATTGAGATTCATATCATCCAATTTGGTCTAGTTATGCTACCCAATTGAGTCTAGACCTTTACCAAAGTTGTTCAAGTCCTTCACTTATAATTTAAATTCAAAATTACACCTTTACAATTTCATAGGGTTGATGTGTTAAGTGGGTTCACCATTTGCACTAAACTTGAGGAAACTTAGGTATAATTTCCAATTTAGGTTGAAGGCCATTTTAGCTCATAATCATTATCATCACTTAATAGACTTAATCCATTTTGTTCTAAAAACTTTCACTTTAGGTCTATGTACCACAATATTTTGAGTCAAGAAAAGTAGTGTTATGTTGTCAAAATTGTGGAAAAATGTCTTTGCCTTAGAGAGTCTTTAAAATAATATTTTTTATCACACCTTTTGGGTAGTATAGCATCCTTACTCTATCCAAATAATTTCAAATTTTGTTTCATGGAACTTCTTACATAAAATTCCAAATTTGTTCCTACATATTTAGACCAATTGAAGTGTACTTTTGAGCCTTTAGCTGAAGCACAATTATTTTGTTCACCTTTGTCTAGATTATTTGTCAAAAAAAGAACAAAGTTTTATACCATTATTTATGAGAAAATAAGCTATTGTTAAAGTGCCTTTTGTTTCATACCTTATACCTAGTTTATCAAGTTCATGTCCAAGAATCGAATGCCTAATGTTTGTTAGAAGTGTTTCAAATCTGTTAGATTAAAACTTTCATTTATTTTAAAATTCTAGCTTTTGATGTTGTTTGGCCAAGAGTCCTAACACATGCCTTGTTTGAGCCTATATTTTGATGCCTTGTTTGGCCAAAAGACCTAGAAACTTTTAGTTTCCTAGATTAGATTGATTTGAAACACTTTAACCTTAGAGTTTGGCATTTTGATTTTTTGGTCCATTTACTTGCTTACCTTTGTGTGAATAGTGAAACATTTGATAATTCACTCTAGATTTTTTCCTCATAAATATTTTCATAAACCTTGTGATCCTTTTGAAAAATCTAGACAAAGTTAAAGACATCATTTGTTTTAGATTCTATCCTTTTTAGAGTTTATATAACTCTTTGACCTTTTATTGCCAAACATTGACTATGGATTCAAACATGTATTCCTACACTCGTAGTGGACTCATGTATAATATAGGGATTAGTAATGAAGTTGCATAGGAATAAATGGTGCAAGACCCCTATGCAGATAACACCACTTATGAGATGGATTCTTATCCTTCTTATAATACTAAATTAGGGGCACAAAGCCAAGATCCATTTTATAACTATTTGGTTAACACACCACCTTACATAGAACGTGACCAAGAACAAACCATGCAATAATTAGATATAATTCCCATGATGGATGAGCTAGTTCTTCAATAGTCATACTCTACTAATTTGGCTTTCATGTATGATCCATTTTTGTTTGAGTGACATTTGTTAGAGAATAAATATGAGATTTTGGTTAGGGCCATAGAGGCAAGGGCTAAGTTTCTAGTAGACTTCCCCCATGAAAATCTACCAAGTCTAGTAAGAGTGCCCCATAATATCATTTACGATCAATAGGCTTCTTCTTGCAGTCCTATGGCTCTAGTCCAAACAACATATTAAGACCCCAATATATCCAATCTAGGCAAAAGCATCATGGAATATTACTTTAACCAAATGAAAATATCATTCCAAACCTACCTTAATTTAGCATGTAATTTCAATTAGATGAACATGGTAAGTACGCCTCTCATCAACCTAGTTCCTTTAATAGGGGTGTTAATGGAATTAACTATATAAGAGAATTTGAGTTCTAACCAATTTATACAAAATAATTTAATAGATAACTTAATATATATGCCAATTATTTAAGAAGTGTCTTCAGATTCTACACTAAATAGTGAGCTAAATGTAGTAGATAATGTGAAAACAACATCCAGTCTTGATCAAAGTGATACTAACACACAAACAACTAGCCAATAACATGTGCCTATAGTTAATCCCATGAGTAGATCATCATAACAAATAATAGGAATTTGTATACCCTAGCCATTTCCTCAAGTGTATAACCTAAAGGATTACATAATCAAATAATAGCTAATGTTATGCCTCAATGATAGAATATGATGAATATTACTCCTCCTCAACAAGTAACGAGTGGTATTCCACAACAACAAACATAGTATAGTATATCAATGCAATAGAATATGAGTAAATTACCACCTCAACTAGGGTAAATTAATAGTCCACCTCACCAAGTAATGACAAACACACTTCTTTAGCCATAGAATAATATGCCAGTCTAAAACTAAGCAATGACTAGCCAACAACATGCAAATATTGGTCAATGATAGATGTTGAATCTGTAATATGCTTTCACTTCTTTATAAGGATTATTGCAATAAGGAAGTCCTCATGTTTCTAAAGTACCTAATAAATAAATTTTGGTTCAAAATGTGCCATAAATCTCAAGATAGGGTCTTGGTTCATAAGTTCCCACTCAATAGCAAGGTTTGATTAGTTGACAACATATCCCTTTTCAACCATAATAGGCACAATATAGTTATATCCCTTCATCCTAACCACAAAATCCTTTAATTAAAACCTTTATCATCAACCTAAACCAAAATATATCACATCCAAATGTGCAATTTCAAGTACATCCCAATCCACATATGCATATTCCTGGTCCATTCCCCAACCAAGCCAATGTATCCCAGTAGGTATCTCCATCATACCCTAGTCAAAGTGTCCCACTTGTGACCTCCCAACCATCTATCCAAATGAATATTCTCCCTCAAACTAATATCCCTTCCAATTTCCTATCCCAATAATTACAATAGACGAAGGATGCAATTGCTGCCATTTAGGTAGGGAAGCAGACTAAGAAGTTCAAATCAGATGATGTATGTTCCTATCCATTCAATATGGAGTATTTGTAGATACCATTTCCTCTAGGATATGAACCACATAAATCTGATAAGTATAAAGGGAAAGGTGACCCTAAGGCCCATTTTATTGAATTCTTTGTCACATGTCAACTAGTGGCATATAGTGACATATACCTCTTGTTGTTGTTTCTAAAGAGCTTGGTTGGACAAGCCTTGGAGTGGTTTTCAAAGTTTCCCAAGATTTTAGTATTAGACTTTGATGATATTTTTGATAAATTTGTGAAACACTTTTCTTTTAATCTCAAGCATGAGATTTCATTAGTAGACTTGACACAAGGAAAGTAGAAAGTTGGGGAGAGTTTTACAAGTTATTTAAAGTCATGGAGAGCCCTTACAAGACATTTTACCCATATTATATTAGATAAACAATTAGTTGTTGTGTTTACTAGAAATTTGCATAATGAGATAGCCTATCATCTGGAACTACAATGTACACATATGTTTTGAGTGAGCACTCATCAATAAAGGGGTCATCAAACTTAATTCAACTAATCAAAATCAAGGTACCAATCATGGAAATGACCAAAATCTCATCCAAGTACAAGCATCACAAATATCATAGGCCAATAATCATGAAATGCTGAAGTAATTCAACTAAAATAGGAACGTTGTGGGAAATGGAGTGACTAAATCTCATCATGTCCAAACTATGCAGACATCATATGCACCACCTTTTCAACTTACTCCTACATAGCAACCTTTTCAACCAATGCCACAAGCATAACAACCAAAAACTACACAATAAATACAATAGCCTTTTCCATTACAAACCCCTCCTCTTAGGATAATCATGCCTACACATTGTATATTTAATGACCTAGGGGCACTTATTGAATATATATTCTACAAGCTTGCTACAACTAATATGACCTATGCTAGAACATTATCCATAAGGAATTCCTTGCCCTGATTAGTACCATGAAAATGAATTTTGTGACTATCATCAGGTCAACATGCATAATTTATGAAGATGTGTCCAAATCAAGCATTTAATTAAAAATATGTTGGCGAATGGGGAGATCAAACTGGATAATGGTGCTTCCACTTCTAATCAAACTCTTGGGATCTATCAAAACCCCTTTCCCTAACATAAAAATCAATAAAAGTAGAACAATAATAATAACAATAATGTCCATTGTAATATCAAAATAAATAATATCAAAATCAAAGGTCAAACCAATAAAATCAGCAAAATTAGCAACAAAATCCATAATGACAAAATAATAGACAAAACCAAGGGAAAAACGGTAACAACCAACAAACCACGATGTATTGCACATGAATACAACATGGTTATAGGTCATATTATAGGGGGTAGTGTTAATACCATCTCTATTAATCCTTAAACAATTACTAATCAGCTTAGACTATTGTTAAACAACAATATTTAGCCAAATCACATGGATAATCTTTCTTTGACCTGGGAGTGCATATAGGCAAACTAGTAAACTAGGAATTCCACTTTTGGATCTTATAGTGATAACTTGTTATTTCCACATGACCACATGCAAGTGCACTAGAAATTGATACTTGTCCTATCTGGTCCCACACCATTTCCAACATTAGTTAGTAATAATGGTCTAGTATCTAATCATGATTGTGAAATCCCAACTTAGAGGTCAAAGATTACCATCATAAGCCCATAACCATTTGCCACTTTTCCTATCATCTAACCAACCATTCAACTTTGAAATAAAACATTCACTACTGACCAAGATAAGAAGTTTGATATTGTGGAATAATTGTACAAGACATTAGTAAAAATATCTATTTTAGATTTACTGTGGACATCAATAATCCAAAAAAACATCCTAAATGAGTTTTTGACCCAATCCACTATTGCTAGTGACATATCCCCTAATAAATTTCAAGATTTGGTTAGACACCTAGCTCCAACCCAACAAGTCACATTCAACCAAAGTGAAATGTCTTCCCTTGGCTTGCTCCATAATAACCCATTATATATAGAAGTTTGTATTATATGTCATAAAGTGAAATGTGTCCTTATCGACAATGGATCTAGCCTCAACATAGTGTCTCTCAAGCTCATCAAGCTTCTTCGGTACATAATGATAGATCGTTAGCTAGAAACAATAACTATCAAAGCTTATGATAATCAGGAAAGAGAATCATAGGGAATCATTAATTTCCTTTAGTTATCATTGGGCCTTTTACCCATGATTCACTTCACCATGTGTTGGATCTTGAGTTATCATACAACATGCTTCTAAGTAGGCCTTGGTTACATGATATTCATGTAGTCCCATCAAAACTACACTAATGAATCAAGTTTTCCCACTCAGGGATGGAGGTGAATATTCCAAGAGATTTACTCCTGTATGAACACTACAAGCATCTTGAGGCCAAGTTTCAAAGCTATAATTATTAGTACGACATGAATCTAAGTTCCAAGTAGGATAAAGGAAAAGGTATACTTATTGATCCTTCATCAGATAAAGGCATAGATCCTAATACCTTGGATTCCCTTTCCCACATGCTACCTCCTAAAGCTTCCAATCATATAATGGACTAAGAGAATATGTGACCCATGATATGTTTCATATCACCAATCTTCCTCAAAATCTAAAAACCTTTGGGTGACTTAAAGTCATTCCACATATGCATTGGCAATGAAAGAACAAAGAAAAGGGACCTATCACATTTGTACCAACTTCTAGCCTAAAACCTGACCCACTTGAAGGGAATGAATCATGGTTATACAATGATGACCAAGCTGATTGTTATAAAAATTCAAAGTATCCTATTCTCAATAGGATCATGGAGTCTCACAATTATGAAGAAAGAGGCCTTAGACCAAATTAGCAAGCAAACATCGAGCTGATTTCCATGACTAAGTATGAAAGACCTCATGGACTTAGATTTAAACCACTTGGGGGTGACCCCACATATTTTATTCAAACTCCATCACCAATGACTAGTGATTATGATGTCGATAGTGAATCAGAGTCTGATCATAGCCTTACCTTAGATAACCTAGCCAAAACCAACTTGTTTGATAACAATGCCATTTGTACCCTTACCCAAGTCGTTCATCATAATCCACTACCATTATATTTCCCATAAATGATATATTATGACAAACAAGAATCCATTCTATTGATTGATGAGTTCTAGAATGATGAGGCATTATATGATTTCTTAGACCTTGGAGACAATGTTCCATCAGGAGATCACAAATGAGGATTCTCAATCACATTAGATTCTGTAGCCTATTTTGGAGATCGAGTGAACACCCTTAGCCAAAAAATAATAATTCAAACATTGAGGTCCCAAAGTGAAAACCTCTTTAAGGAACTTTTTGACCAGGTAAAAAGTAAAGATAAAGGCTAGTCTAGTGGTGAAAACCTATTTTAGGCACCATTAGATGGGGGTGTTCATTCTTCTTTGAATTTAGACCAAGAGATCACCAATGACGAACTTGCCTATGGATCTAAGTTCAGTTTTTGAGCAAGAACAAGTATTTAATCAAATTCTCTAATAATTTTTGACATTTTTTGTTACATGGCCAAATCTCCCATTAGGAGACTCAAATTCATCATGCTTAGGAGAGGTTGAAGAACAAGTCCTAACAGAGGACCTTGACATAGTCCAATAGTTCAAGTCACTGCCTACTATCCTAGAATATAGTTTGACCCTTCTAGTTGAAGATATAATGGAGGTAAATATTAAGAATCCATCAAAAAAATGGATAAAATTAGGAACATCTCTCGTTGAGGAGGAATGTGACATCTTACATCTTTTTTGAAATAGTTTGTGGATATATTTGCATGGGCCTATTCTAACATGCCAAGATTAGACCCCACCTTAGTTCTATACCACCTTTTGGTTAATCTTGATGATAAAAAAATAAAATAAAAGCTTTTTAAGATGCATCCTTGTATTTATATATAAGTAAATAAAGAGTTGGAAAAACTCTTAGAAGCATAATGTATCTGATCCATTAACTACTCTGAATGGAACTCTAATGTTGTACCTATTAGTAAAAATCCTGAAGTAATCAAAATTTATACTAATTTTTAGGACATCAACAAATCTTTTCCTAAATATGATTTTCCCTTGCCTAATATTGACATGAGTTTTGACTCCATGGTAGGTTATGAAATGCTTTCACTCATAGATGGCTTTTCAGGATACAATCAGATCATAATAGTTCTAGAAGATCAACATAAAATAGCATTCACCACTCCATGGGAACATTTTGCTATTAAGTAATGCCATTTGGCATTAATAATTTGAGAAATACATATCAAAGATCCATGACTATCATATTCCATGATATGATGCATGATATTATTGAAGACTATGTCGATGACATATTAGGAAAATCCAAGACCAAAGTTAACCATCCAGTAGTACTATGTAAGATATTTGAAATAATATGAGAGTAAAAATTTAGACTAAATCTAAAGAAATATGTGTTTGGTGTAACTTTAGGCAAATTACTAGGCTTCATCGTGTCTTTTAGAGGTATTGAAGTCAATCTAGCTAAATTCTATGCTATAACTAAGATGCCACTACCAACCAATTTGAAGCAAGCTCATAGTTTTTAGGGTAAAATCTAGTCCATCTGATGCTTCATCTCTTAGTTAGTAGACAAGTGCCATCCATTCACACACCTTTTAAAGAAAAGAGTTACATTTCACTATGATGATCACTTCCAAATAGCTTTTTAATAACTCAAAGACTATCTTGTTAATCTACCTATTTTACTACCTCTTATGCTAAGAAATCCATTCTTGTTATAGCTATCAGCTACCAATTATGCTCTGGGGACACTCTTGGCTCAACATGATGATAATGGAAAGGAGAATTCTATTTATTGCCTAAGACATACCTTGGTTACATATGAACTTAACTATGCACCTATTGAAAAATCTTATCTAGCCATGGTTTTTGTAACTCAAAAAATGCATCATTACATGTTGAATAATAAAACCATGGTCATTTCAAAAGTATATCCACTCAAGTATCTACTATCTAAAATAGCTTTGTAAGGTATAATGGCTAAATGTCTCATGATTCTTAGTGAGTTTGACATAGACTATGTCAATCAAAAAGTAATCAAAGGACAAGTTCTTGAAGCACCCCTCATGGACACACAACCACTCAAGTTTCCATTTCTTGACGAATCCATCATGATCATTATTGATACACCCCTTGAGGGGAAGCCTTGGAAGCTATATTTTAATGGTTCATTCACTATGAATGGATTGGGGTAGGCCTATTGTTTATTATACCATAGGGGGGTCTAATCCCTAAATCATTCAGAAATAGCTTTCCTTATACAAACAACATGGTTGAATATGAAGCACTTATTGCATGAATTTGACAAGTAGTGCATTGGAATATATCTTTTCTCCAATTTTATGGCGATTCTCAGTTAATCATCAATCATGTCATAAATCATTTTTAGACCAAAGATGACAAACTAGTTTCATATAAATCCATGGTTGACACTCTTAAAAATCAAATTACCAACATTCAATTTGAGCATATACCAAGAGCTAGTAATATAATTATAGATTCCATGGATATTATTGGCTCTCTAATTCTATGAATAGATAAATCTCAAGAGTATCAGTTCTTCATCAAGAATTTGTTAGCACTAGCTCATGAACCTTTAATTATTGCCATGATTTGTGATATTGTTGTTACTAATTCTATCTGGTAATCAAACCTTTACAACTACCTTCATGACCAAGTTATACCACCTAACTTATCTTGAAAACAAACTAAAGCCTTCATTCATCATTCCACTCATTATACTTTACTTGGATCCACCCTTTACCACCATAGTTTTGATGGAATTCTACTTCATTATTTAATTTTGGTAGAGTCTACATTAGAGTTAAGAGAAGTTCATGAAGGAATATGTGTATCCCATTCTAGCAGGGCAATCCTATCCAAAAATATCTACGTACTGGTTATTATTGGCCCATAATGGATGCATATGCCACTGCATATGTAAATAAATGTGACAATTGTCAATGGCATGCTAATTTTATTCATGCCCCAATAAAAACTTTGAAATCAATATTGACACCATGGACATTTTCTACATGGAGACTTGACCTCATTGGGAAGATTAACCCCACTTCATTTGATGGCCATAAACATATGATTAACACCACTAAATATCTCACTAAGTGGGTTGAAGTTATACCCCTCACTTCTATGACTGGAAAGCAAATTTATAAATTCATCTTCAACCACCTCATCTACCACTACAGTATCCCCTCTAACATTATATCTGATAATGGAGGATCATTCAAGAATAAACATGTAGATTAGTAATGTACTAAATACAACATCACCCAAAAATATTATACAACATATTACCATCAAGGTAATGGCCAGGCTGAGGCATCCAACAAAACCATTTTCAACATTCTTAAAAATATTGTCAATGATGTTGGTTATGATTGACACCTCTAAATATTCCCTTCCCTTTAGGCATACTATACCAATCATCGTACCCCATAAGAGCCACCCCATACTCACTTATTTATGGTATTGAAGCCATCCTTCCCATTGAGGTTGAATTTCCTTCACTACACATCTCTTTCAAGCATGTCATAGATGATCATGACCATCGAGTATCTCACCTTCAAGAGTTAGAACTACTAGATGAGAAACACAGAACCATGCTCAACAATATTTAAGCATATCAAAAATCAACTCAAAGGCCACTATAATTGGTGTGTGAAGTATAGAAATTTTGAACTTGGTGATCTTGTACTTAAAGAAAACCAAAAGAATACCATGGCTGAGAAGAAACATAAAAGGAAATTCAAACCAAACTAGATAGGGCCTTTCATCATCACTAAACATTATGGATCAAGAGCATATAGGCTTGAACCACCAAATGGTGATGAAATTTTAGAGCCAATAAATATTACTCATCTCAAGTGGTATTATGCTTGAGTGCTAAGGTGTATTGTCTATAAGGACTATTTTAATTATACCATTTTATCACTATTCTTCTTTGTACACATACCATTCTTATCCATCCTCTTTACCATATCCACTTTCCACTTTTTCCCTATCAACCTAGTGTGTTCCGAAGCCTAGCCCATTTGACCTTGGTTTTTTTCATTTGTTACATAGTTTTGGTATCAAGGTATCTGATCATTACATTAGTTAATTCAAGAAATTTAGACAAAGATCATATTTTGGGATAGTGTGATAGAAGGTTCAGTGGTCGCATCCTTCATTTGTTAGTCCTTTATTACCACCACTCTTAATACTAATTATATCCACCTTTGGGGAAATTAGGACCATTGATCTATGTCATTGTGTCCTAGTTATAAACACCTATGGGTAAACTAGGCGAAATATTAAGCCTTGGCATACCAACTTGCCACTTATTATACCATACTGTGTCTTTTTATTAACTATGCCTATCTTATTTAAATTGGATGCTACACTAGTCAAATTTCTCTATTGTAGGAGTAAAACTACAATGACTTAAGGTCCTATTTTTAAACTACATAGGTAGTGCTCAATACTTATTGAGGTTAGCTCAGTCACCCTTTCTCCAATGCTCTCACCATTTTATGAGTAATATAAGTGTTGATGTAGGAAATTGCACCCTTGGCAAGGAGGTCAAACTCCTGCCTTCTCCTCACAACATGGAAACTCCTCTCTCACCTGTGGGACTGGCGAAGGTGGAGGGGAGAGTCTCTAGATAAGGGCTAGCTCCCTTTGATGTATCATTGTTTGTTTTAGCAAGTGCAAATACAGGTATATAGATAAAATGGGGGGGATGAAAAGGGAAAAAGAGAGATGCAGGAAAAAAAACTACTCTAAGGAGTCGATACACAAAAATAAGTCGACCTTTCCACATCCACACTCAGGATCAGATAAAAGAAACATACATACACTCAGACTTGGCAAAAAGACTAGGCTACAAGAAAATGGTAGGGAGGTTCTTATGAAAATACAAGAATAGGGACTCACCAAGATGTTTTGAAATACATACTATAAGTGACTTCCTCTATTCTATACTTCTAAATAGAGCTCTTCTCCTATCAACTGCAGAAAATGGTGCCTTGTAGATCACTGGTGTGTTGGTGTTGAACCTATGAGAGCATCAAAAGACAATGACTGAACACAAATTAACACTCAGGACATACATAGAATATCCATCCAAGAAGAGGTAAAAACTGCTTTTATTTGATTCAGGTGGAAATTTTAGCAGGACTGTGCCTTGTAAAATTGTGAAAAGATGATTACAAAATGACCAAGTTCACAATATATATGAGAAGAAAGGAGAAGGGAACTTGGTGTTTCATTGACCAGTTGGCCCATCACATCCCCTCATTGGGAAAAGGAAAACACTATGGCTGATGTCATCTTTCTAAAAGAAGCCTGCTAGAACCATGTTGTATAATCACAGAATTGGACTTTGGCATTCAAGCATTAATGTGGAAACATAAACTACACCTCTTTTCTAAAAATAGATTAAGATTTGTCTCTTTTTGAAATCACGGGCCATACCTTTTGTTGTTTACACCATTTGGGGATTAACATGCAATAAATTGCCTTCCATTTTCCACTTGGACTGCCTCATCCTTTTTTACACCCTGTCATTCTCCTGCTTTATCACCTGGGACTTTATCCTTTTCTTATCTTGTGTCTTCTGGCTTCTTAGCCCTTATGGGTGAATTCTCTGGTAGGTCACTACATTCTAGGCCCTTTTCCCATTGTTGGCACCCCTTCACTTTGAAATCAAATGGCTACTCCACTTCACTAATTTTGATGTTCACACAGTCATCATGCTTTGGAAACCAACTAATATTTCATCCTCTTGAATTTGACAGCTTCCTGAACGTCACCGCTTGAAAACCAATGGCTATCTGGCTTTGTTAAACTTGACGTCCTCTGGGATGTCATCGAGTCCTTGCTGGCCTTTTTGAGCATTTCCTTGCCTTGCTTTGTTTTATTGGCACCTTCCCTCCAGCCTTTGAAAAAGTCCCTTTGTTTGGGCTGAGAGTCCCCCACAAGGGCATCTACCCTTTAGGGTCCTTTGATAGATTTGACCCTTCAAACTGTCTCTCGAGCTCCCACAGACAATTTTCCCAGGTCACTGTTGGCTTCATGTATTTTTTCAAACTTTTGGTTGCAAACATTTTCCCACAGACAAAAATTCCATGAAAATTCTCCCGTCTCTCTGCTTAGTCTTTGAATAGCCTGCCCAAATTCCTTCAAAATTTTTGTCTGAAGGAATTCCTTTGGACAAAAAGTCTGAAGGAAATTGGGACTTAGCCGATCTCAACAAAACTTGAGCTTGAACTTTGAAATTTGAACATAACCTTGCCCGAGTCTTTTTCCTTGAAGCGTTATCCCTTTGGAAGGGTCCTAAACCTTTGAACTAACCCTTCATTCCAAGGACATACCCTTGAACCAAGCATTGAACCAGGCTTGTTGAACCAAAATGGTTCAACAGTTCAAAGGTTCAACCAAGCACACTTATGAACCAAAGTGCTGGACTGGGCTGGAACAAGGCCATTGGATTTTGAAGAACAAATGTTGATAAACCAATCAGTTGAACCAAATGACTGAACCAGTCATGTTGAACCAAGTAGAGAAAACATGTCATGAACTTGAGCAATCCGAAAATGACAAGCATTTGAAAAGCAAGGGAAGAAGGTGACCAAAATTTTGCTTGTGGGCAAAATTGGTCAACAGATTGGTGACTCACAGGGGAAGCATGCCTACCATGCTTAGAACCCAGTTGCCTTGTAGTCCCTTAGGCACAGAGTTAGATGCAGCTATGAAAGAGTTAGCAACCACCCCAAATATCTGAGAATTAAGCATGAAGCCTTTACCCCACATGCAAAAGGAAACACACAAGGCTAAAAACACTACCTGTGCAACTGAACTTAGGGAAAGCAAGAAAAGAAACTAAAAATAAACTATGATATACAACTAACCAAGAATGTTTGTCTCCATCCTAGATCGAAAGGAAAATTTATTAAGTCCCCTTCCTGGTAAGAAGACTTATGGTGCCCGGCAAGTAGTTGAATGAAGAAGATAGTTGGTGACCTACTCCTCCTGCCTGTCACTTGGTTTGGCTAGAATCTAAGTGGATCAGATTTGAATGTGCTCCCAACATATATATATTTTGCTTCTCCATGGAAGCTTGCCTCTTATTGGTTCTTCAAGCTGGTGTTTCCCATCAAGAAATTGATTATTGTCAGCTCATCACCATAAGCCCCTTTATCTGCACATTCCTTCTGTAATGTATCATGATCTAACTTGTTTCCTTCTACCTCATTGAAAATCCTGTCAAACTCATCCTCTACTTCCTCTTAGCCTTCTTGAAGAAGGGTGACTGTGGTGATGTCTGAAATGGACTCACAAACTGATTGCTCATCCCATAGAACATCGCCTCTTTCTTCAAAAATCTCTTCTTTAAGGCATTCCTGTAGGAAGACAAACCTCTCCTTTTCTTCCTCCAACTCAGGATCCTCAGCATAGTCATCCTCATCATCAAAATAGCAAGGGATTTCATCAAATAGAGGGGAAGAGAGCTCACCATGCATTTTTTCCTCTTCATATTGCTAGAACATCTACATATATGCAAGACCTGCATCTTCTCCACTACTGATAAGGTCTTCACAAGAAGCCTCCATGATGATTCCAACTTCATTGTCACTCATGATAGCCTCTTGGGGAACTGTAGATTGGACCTTCTGCTCCTCACCTACCTCTTTCAAAATAGGTTCCTCCTTGAGAAGGGGTGAAGTGGGAAAAACACGTGGAAGGGGAGGCAGTCCTTGAGCTAGAATCGAATGATTCTCCTCCTTCCACTTGGTCAGCACTTCATCAATATCAGTTGTGGCCTAATATTTCTCTTGGAAGTGTGTAGATGGGGTGTGTTTAGACATGGAATGTGCCATTAGGTCTGAACCATCCATCACACACTGGCTGAGGAATCTTTCTTTGGATTCCAACTCTATAATTATCTTGGCTAGATTTTCTTAGAAAAGCCTTTCTTGGAGATCACCAGCATCATCATGAGTAGGTGTAGCTTTAGCTTCTTCAAGGTTTTGAGAAAAACCTTGCTCTTATTCTTCCTTTCTATCCCATGATTCTATTGTTTTCCCCCAGTTCAGGATCTCAAAATTAGAATTTTGCTCTTGTGAGTAGGTAACAACTTTGTTTTCTCCAAGGTCCTGGGGCTCCTCAGCAAAGTCTAGAAATTTTAGCTCTCTTTCAAGAAGCAGCTTCATCTTAGCCTCTAAATCTTCAATTTTCTTAGCTATGTTGTCCTGAAAGAGTCTTTCTTGGAGGTCACCAGCATCATCATGTTGAATAGGAGCTATTTTGAGAGAGATGTGATAGCTGGTGGTACTCCCCCAAATGGAAGATTCACAATCTAAGGAGTTTAGAAGGTTCATCTCCATGGGAGGCTATTCTGATGTCTTTTGGTGTTGGAAATCTAGGTGCATGAGATTGATAGTGAATGCATTTGATGAGTTGGAGTGGATGAGTGCTATCTGATAGAAAGGATTTGGTGTAAAAGAGGGGGTTTTATTTAGGATAAGAGGGGGCACGCAAGGCTGACTACCTTGAATAGATGGATTTATCCATTTTATTACCTCTTCCTCCATGGATTGCAAGGGCTGAGCTTGCCTAAACAAGTGGTCCTCTTTATACATCAGCTCATGATGATATATGTACTACTCTTCTAGATTTTTAATCTCCAATTCTAGTGCCATCTCCTTTATAGTTACAGGGCAACTAGGAGAGATGCTTGAGGGGATTGCATAAATATCTAGAGCCTGATTATATTCACATGAAGGACAAAAAAACCCATGATTCTGTGCAAAAGGATTATACATACAAAAAAAGATTTTTGAATGGCACCAGGCTGCACTTAACCAACAAATTTAACTCAGAGTCACCAGATGTTGAAAATACTTGATTTGCTATAGAAGGACGAGCATCAATCCTAATACCTTACTGTATTGTCAAACTGTGTCAAACTAGGCATGCCAAAACTATTAACACAAGAAATTGCACCCTTGGCAAGGAGGTCAAACTCCTGCCTTCTCACAACATGGAAACTCCTCTCTCGCCTATGGGACTGGTGAAGCTAGAGGGGAGAGTGTTTAGATAAGGGCTAGCTCCCTTTAATGTATCATTGTTTGTTTCAGTAAGTGCAAATACAAGTATATATATATAGATAGATATAATGGGGGGATGAAAAGGGAGAAAGAGAGATACAGGAAAACAAACTACTCTAAGGAGACAATACACCAAAATAAGTTGACCTTCCCACATCCACACTCAGGATCAGACAAAAGAAACATACATACACTCAGACTTGGCAGAAAGACCAGGCTGCAAGAAAATGGCAGGGAGGTTCTTATGAAAACATAGGAATAGGGACTCACCAAGATGTTTTGAAATACATACTATAAGTGACTTCCTCTATTCTATACTTCTAAATAGAGCTCTTCTCCTATCAACTGCAGAAAATGGTGCCTTGTAGATCACTGGTGTGTTGGTGTTGAACCTGTGAGAGCATCAAAAGACAATGACTGAACACAAATTAACACTCAGGACATACATAGAATATCCATCCAAGAAGAGGTAAAAACTGCTTTTATTTGATTCAGGTGGAAATTTTAGCAGGGCTGTGCCTTGTAAAATTGTGAAAAGATGATTACAAAATGACCAAGTTCACAATATATATGAGAAGAAAGGAGAAGGGAACTTGGTGTTTCATTGACCAGTTGGCCCATCACATCCCCTCATTGGGAAAAGGAAAACACTATGGCTGATGTCATCTTTCTAAAAGAAGCCTGCTAGAACCATGTTGTATAATCACAGAATTGGACTTTGGCATTCAAGCATTAATGTGGAAACATAAACTACACCTCTTTTCTGAAAATAGATTAAGATTTGTCTCTTTTTGAAATCACGGGCCATACCTTTTGTTGTTTACACCATTTGGGGATTAACAGGCAATAAATTGCCTTCCATTTACCACTTGGACTGCCTCGTCCTTTCCTACACCCTATCATTCTCCTACTTTATCACCTGGGACTTTTTCCTTTTCTTATCTTGTCTCTTCTGGCTTCTTGGCCCTCAGGGGTGAATTCTCTAGCAGGTCGCTGCATTCTAGGCCCTTTTCCCATGGTTGGCGCCCCTTTGCTTTGAAAGCAAATGGCTACTCCACTTCACTAATTTTGACGTTCACGCAGTCATCATGCTTTGGAAACCAATGGATATTTCATCCTCTTGAATTTGATGGCTTCTTGAATGTCACCACTTGAAAACCAACGCCTATCTAGCTTTGTTAAAATTGACGTCCTCCAAGACGTCATCGAGTCCTTATTGGCCTTTTCGGGCATTTCCTTGCCTTGCTTTGTTTTCTTGGCACCTTCCCTTTAGCCTTTGAAAAAGTCCCTTTGTTTGGGCTGAGATTCCCCCACAAGGGCATCTACCCTTCAGGGTCCTTCAGCGGATTTGACCCTTCAAACTATCTCCCGAGCTCCCGCGAACAATTTTCTTGGGTCGCTATTGGCTTCATGTATTTCTATAGACTTTTGTTCACAGACATTTTCCCATAGACAAAAATTCTATGGAAATTCTCCCATCTCTGTGCTTAGTCTTTAAATAGCCCACCCAAATTCCTTTGGAATTTTTGTTCGAAGGAATTCCTTAAAACAAAAAGTCTAAAGGAAATTGGGACTTAGCCGATCTCAAGAAAACTTGAACTTGAACTTTGAACTTTGAACATACCCTTGCCTAGGTCTTTTTCCTTGAAGTGCTAGCCATTTGGAAGGGTACTGAACCTTTGAACTACCCCTTCGGTCCAAGGACATACCCTTGAACCAAGCATTGAACCAGGCCTATTGAACCAAAATGGTTCAATGGTTTAAAGGTTCAACCAAGCGTGCTGATGAACCAAAGTGATATACTAAGCTGGAACAAGTCCGCTAAATTTTGAAGAAGATAAAACAAATGCTGATAAACCAACCAATTGAACTAAATGACTAAACCAATCATGTTGAACCAAGTAGAGAAAACATGTCATGAACTTGAGCAATCTAAAAATGACAGGCATTTGAAAAGCAAGGGAAGAAGGTGACTGAAATTTTGCCTGTGGGCAAAATTGGTCAACACTAAGTTTGAATGTTCTCACTATTTTATGAGCAACCTAAGTTTGAATACTTTCACTATTTTGTGGGAAACCTAAGCCACACTCTCACCATTTTGTGAGATTAAACCATTTAGTGCCTTGTCATTATTTATTGAGTTGTGACACTCTAAAACACTTCCAAAAACATTAGAAAATAACAAAAACATTGACCATTTTTTTGCCTTAAGGATTCTTGGAACCCTTACTAAGTTACAAGCAAATCACTTGTCATTTAATTTCCCCATCCTTTTTATACTTTTTATCTCATGCACTTGCCATTTTTCAAGACCATTCCTATTCTTCTATCACATCCATTATATTTATTTTCATCGGTTATCACATTCTTGTCATTCCCTAGGAGAACTACATTTGGCCTAAAGTTTTTTATTGGATATTGCATCCATAGAACTATGAAGGTAGCATCCACTTGCCTAGTGCATATCGAGACATCTTGTCTACCCCCTTCCTTTTATTTTATTCCCCTATTTCGTTTATTTGTTAAGTTGTCACCTTTTCTCTAGGGGTAATGTTTATAGGATTTTTATTGCATTATTTGTTTGTTTATTTGTTTCTGCTTATTTTGTTTGTTTGTCTGCATGTTTGTTTGCTTTCAACACTATTACCTTGATTTAGTTTGTGTGTTCATTGGGTGATTCCTTATCCACACTTACACTTGAATCCATCCATATTAATATGTTTACATTATCATCATGGTTTCTATCATTGATCCATTATTTTCTATTGAGTATTGGATTATGGGAGTCAGTCCTTATGTATATTTTATCCAATTCTTTATGGTGTTCTATCATAAAGCCTACCATCACATGATACAAAAAACTTCAACTTCAAGGAGTCTATTTAATAATGTTAACATCTCTTTAGCATCAACATCTTGATTCACTCCCAATCATATCCCAAATAGAGTAATTAACCATGAAATAATTTTAATCTTTATTAGTTTGGATGAGCATCTCCCTACTAGTAGGTTGTTCCAATTCATCATTACCCTCTATGTTAAGTTATCATCATCCTCAACCAAGTTTATCTTATTTTTCATAATTGGGGTCCAATGATTATAACCATGTATGGGTAAATAATTGTAAACCATCCCACCTACATTTCTCAATGATTATAACCACCTTTGGGTAAATCATTGTATTGTCACCACTTTACTTTTTCTACTTATATAGGGGCATGTTATTATCTTTTTTGTCTATCCTAATTGGGGTAGCTCCATCTTCTCAGTGATTATAACTACCTTTGGGAAAATCATTATGTTATCATACCACATTACCACTATTAGGGTACAATGCTTATAACCACCTTTGGGTAAACCATTATACACCACCCCACTTGCATTCTTAATGATTTTGAATAATTTTTCACTATCATTATGTTTTCACCTCATCATCTTTCCTTTCTTTGGTCCCCTAATTTTGCTTCTTTCTTTTTGAGGGACTATTTGCTCATCCACTTGTGCCAACCATTCCCTTGAGGGGGCATCATATAGTTAATTTATCATCATTTTAGTTTTAGAAATTACAAGACCTTTTCATTCTTTGAAAATATGTTAATGTGCCTATAGCTTTCAATGACTTCCCAAATAGGGGCAAACTGTAGACACCTAAAATTGGCTGCTAATAACCTCCAACAAGGATTTTGACTAATTTCTACCCAAAATGCACAATTTAGCTTAAAAACACTAAAACATGCTAAATGATGTGAAACTAACATATTCAAATGCTGATTTTAGCTAGGGTATCTCTAAATGGGGCAATGCAATTTATGGGCCAATTAACTTTGATCAGTTCATTTTGAGTCAAAATGCTTAATTTACACCTGCATGCTTTGGACTACTCTATCCTATCAAATCTTTTGCACAAGACTTGTTCCTTTGTTATTTTTTTATTGGAAACATCCTAAATGGAAATACAAATCTAATGCATCTGACATGGAGTTCTAATTACAATTTAGTCAAATTTAGGACCAATAACAAGGCATTTTGATCAATTTGGCTAATTTGTGCATAATATGCCTAGTCATGTTTAAGAGCTAATTAACCCAAATAAAGTCCTAATTAATAAATCCATAGAAACTTATTGAATACTTGTTTGTATAAATGAATATTGAATATCTACATCATCAAATGACCTCATTTCTTGAGAAGACATCCCTAGGCCATAAATGCCACACATATTAGGATTCATGCCCTCCATGCCTCTTAATTGCCCCTTATTCCAATGCCATGATGATGATAATTTAAAACTTAATTCCAAAAAAATTGATTAATCCTCAACCACACATCTTAATCTTGTGATGGATGGTTGAGGATGATTTTTTTCAAATCCAAAAATCTATAAATAGGAGGCCTCACAACATCAATTCTAAACTTAATTAGTACAAAGTTGTAATGAAATATTGGTTCCAAAAGCTTCATGAAACTAGTGTTATAATTCCAAATTTATTCCAAGCCAAGCCATAAGCTAAAGGTGCCAAGAGGAGATGAAGATAGCCACACTCCATTGAAGAAGACCTCTTAAAACACAAGCTGAGTAAGCCACCATTATAAAGGCATTTGGAGCATCCAAAGAAGGTGAAAGGAATTCTTGTGTTTTCATTCCTTGCTTTTTAGTTGTGCTTGTTATTTGGTTTTGTTAACTAAGCTCTCCCTAGTTTCTAGGCTTTGAGATATTATTATGTTAGTGTGTTTATTTCATCTTGTTTTTCATTTTGGAACTAATACCATACTAACCATCCTCTCTTGAGTCAAATTCCTAGATCACATAAACCATTTAACACTAACCAAGAAAATAAGTTTGACATTGTGGAACAATTACAAAAGATGCTTTCATAAATATCCATTTTGGTTTTTTTTTATGTATGTCAACAATCCATAAGAATATTTTGAATGAGTTCCTTAACCAATCCATGGCTTCAAGTGACATATCCCCTAAAAAATTCTAAGATTTAGTTGGACACCCACCTCTATCCCAATAAGTCACTTTTAACCAAAGTGATATGTCATCCCTTGGCCCACTATATAACAATCCATTATACATTAAAGTTTGCATAAAGTAGAATAAAGTGAAACGTGTCCTTATAGACAATAGATCAAGTCTAAACATAGTATCTCTTAAGATCATCAAGCTTATCAGGTACATAATGATAGATATTTAAGAAGAGATAATAACAATCAAATCCTATTATAATGAAGAATGGGAATCACAAGGCACCACCTATTTACTAGTTATCATAGGGCCCTTGACCTAGGATGCACTTTCCCATGTGATAGATCTTGATTTTTCATACAATATGCTTTTGCTTAGACCTTGATTATATGAGATCTGTGTAGTCTTATAGATGTTGCACCGATGTGTCAACTTCTCCCATTCATGGATGGAAGTTATTATACTAGGATATTTGCATCCTTAAGAGCACTACAAACACCTAGAGGCTAAGTTCAAGAGTTATAACTATTTTTTCAGCATGAATACAATGGACAAAAAAGATAAGGGAAAGGCCATACTCCTTGTTTTGCTAGAGGACAACTACATTGATCCTAATACCCTTCATTCCCTTTCCCACATGTTACCTCATGAGATATCTGACCATTATACCATCTCACCTAATGGCTTAGGATAGTATTTAACCCATGATACCTTTCACATCGTAAAGCTTCCATAAAACCCAAAGTCTTTTGGAAGACTTAAAGCTAAACCAATTCATCTAGAATGGTAGAAAAAGGGTAAAGATAAAGGAGCTATCATGTTTATACTAGCATCTAGCCTAGATTAGGACCCTCTCAAAAGGCATGAATCATGGTTGTATAATGACAAGTAGGCTAATTGTTATGAAAATGCAAAGTATCCTATTCCTAATAGGATCATGAAGAGTCATTATTATGAAAGAAGAGGCCTAGGGCCAAATCAATGAGGCACACTCGAGCCAATTTCCATGAATAAATACAAAGGGACCTACGAACATGGATTTAAACTACCTAGGGGTGACCCCATGTACCTTAATCATGTTCAATCACCATTAATTAGTGATAAAAAAATCAACAACAAAGCAAAGTCTGATCATAGCCTTTTTGGTAACCTAGTCAAGGCCAACCTATTTAATACTCATTCCATTTATACCCTTAGACTGGTTATTCATCACCACCTAAGGCCATTGTATTATCACTCGCTAATGGATTGGGACCAACAAGATTCCAACATGTTGATTAATGAGTTCTAGAATGATAAATCTTTCTATGATTTTCTTGGCCTTAGAGACAATGTTCCATTGGGGGATCATAAATTAGGGTTCTCAATCAAGTAGGATCTTAAATATTATTTTGGAGGGTGAACACACTTAGCCAAAAGCAAATAATTAAAATATTGAGTTCCCAAAGTGAAAACCTCTTTGAGGTGCTTTTCAACCAAGAAAAAGTCTAGTCTAGTGGTGAAAACCTATTTTAGGTGCCATTAGATGGGGGTGTTTAGCCTTCTTCAACCATAGCTCAAGAGACCACCAATGATGAACTTCTTTATGAGTCTAAGTTCATTTTTGAAGAACAATAATATTTTTATCAAACCCTTTAGTATTTTCCAAATTTTTTTATTACATGGGCAAGTCTCCCATTGGGGGACTCTGATTCATCATGACTACGGGAACTCAAAGAGCTAGTCATAATAAAGGACTCTAATGTTGCCAATCAATTAAAATCTTTTCCCACTATCCTTGAAGATGGTTTGACCCTTCTAGTGGAAGATATAATAGAGGTTAACATCAGGTCTCTAAAAGACCCAAAATGGATCAAGTTAGGCACATCCCTTACTAAGAAGAAGCATGAAGTCCTTACAACCCTTTTGAGGTAATTTATTGACATATTTGTATGGGCATATTATGACATGCTAGGTTTGGACCCCACCTTGGTTCTACACCACCTTGTGATCAATATTAACTATAAATTGGTAAAATAAAAGCTGTGTAAGATTCATATTTGCATTGCTATATTAGTGAAGAAAGAGTTCTAAAAACTCTTAGAAATATGATGTATTCAATCAATCGACTATTTAGACTAGATCTCTAATGTTGTGTCAATTATAAAAATGCTAGAAGGAATTAGAATCTATACTAATTTCCATGATATAAATAAATATTTTCCTAAGGACAACTTTCCATTGTCAAATATTGACATGATAGTTGACTCTACAGTGGGCTATGAAATGCTTTCATTAAGTGATGTCTTTTCAAGGTACAACCAGATTAGGATCACACTAGAAGACCAGCATAAGATAGGGTTTACCACTCTATGGGGAATATTATATTATCAAGTTATGCCATTTGGTCTTAAAAATTTAGGGGCCACCTATCAAAGAGCCATGACTATCATATTTCATGATATGATGCATGACATTGTTAAAGACTATGTCAATGACATTCTTGGCAAATCAAAGACTAGGGCTGATCATCTAGTAATGCTACATAGAATATTTAAAAGACTATGTGAGTACAAAGTTAAAATTAATCCTAAGAAGTGTGTCTTTAGAGTTACTTTATGCAAATTTATAGGCTTCATTATGTCTCATCGAGGCATTGAATTTAATCCAACAAAAGTCCAAGCCATAATAGAGATGAAACCAATGATTAAATTGAAGTAGCTTTGAGGTTTATAGGTCAAGATCCAATCAATTAGATGCTTCATATCATAATTAGTTGAGAAATTCCATCCTTTGATGCATATTTTGAAGAAGGGAGTCACATTTTATTGGGATGATCATTGTTAGATAAATTTTTAGCAACTAAAATATTATCTAGCAAATCCACTAGTTTTATTACCTCCTATGCTAGGAAATCCATTTTTATTACATCTATTAGCTACTAATAATGCCTTGGGGGCACTTTTGGCTCAGAATGATGATAATTGAAAAGATCATGCCATCTAATATTTAATCCATACATTGGTCATTTATGAACATAATTATATGTCTATATAAAAAGACTATTTAGCCATGGTATTCATAACTCAAAAATTATGCCATTACATGTTAAAAAATAAGACCATGCTTATTTCAAAATTACTTCCACTCAGGTATATACTATTAAAAACAACTTTACAAGGCCACATGGCCAAGTGGATCATGCTTCTAAGTGAGTTTGACATTGAGTATATCAAGACAAAAGCCATTAAAGGGAAAGTTCTAATAGATTAGCTTGTTAAAACACCCCTTACTAATACAAAGTCATTAACATTCTAATTTCTTGATGAATCCATAATGACCATCATTGGCACACCTCTTAGGGATCAACACTAGAATTTATATTTTGATGGGTCATTTACATCACATGGATTGGGGGTAGACATTTTGTTTATTACACCACAGGGGGATCTAATCCCTAAATCATTCAGGATCAACTTTTCTTATACCAACAACATGGGTGAATATGAAGCACTTATTACAGGTCCTGACCAAGTGGTAAAATAGAACATATATCATCCCAAGATTTATGGTGATTCTTAGTTAATCATCAATTAGCTTACAAACCACTTATAGACCAAAGATGACAAACTATTTCCATACAAGGTCATTGTCTACACTCTCAAATAGCAGATTATCAACATTCAATTTGAGCACATACTAGGGGCAAGTAATAGAACCATGAATGTTATGGCCACTATTGGATCTCTAATTTGAAAAATAGACACAAGTAAAGAGTATCAGTTCCTTGTTGAGATTTTTTAGAACCAACTTATGAACCTTTAACCATCATGATGAGTTGTGATATTATTGGTCCTAGCTCTATCTAATAATCAGACATTTATAATTACCTCCATGACTAGGTTATACCACTTGACCTATCCTAAAATAAATCTAAATTCTTTATCCACCAAACCACTCATTATAGCTTACTTGTATCAACCCTTTACCACCATAGTTTTGATGGAACTCTACTTTGTTGTTTAACTTTGATAGAATCTACACTAGTGTTATGAGAAGTTCATGAAGGAGTATTTGGATCCCACACTAGTAGGGTAGACCTATCCAAAAATCTCCTAGGTATTGGTTATTATTAGCCCATGATGGATGTATATGTAATTGCATATGTAAATAAGTGTGACAAGTGTCAAAATCAAGCTAATCTGATTCATGTCCTAGCCAAAACTCTAAAGCCAATGTCGACACCATGGCCATTTGATACATGGGGCCTCAACCTCATTGGGAAGATCAATCCCACCTCATTTGACAGCCATAAACATATCCTTACTACCACTAAATATTTCACTAATTGGATTTAAGCTATACCCCTCATTTACATGACTAAAAAGCAAATTTCCAAGTTCATTTTTAACCATCTCATTTTCCACTATGGCATCCCCTCTAACATTATATCTGATAATAGAGGATCATTTAAGAATAATGATTTCAAAAGCTATAAACCAAATACAAAATCACACAACACTTTTCTATGGAATATTACCCTCAAGTTAATGGTTAAGTCAAAGCATCAAACAAAACCATTATTAACATTCTTAAAAATATTTTCAATGATGCCAATCATGATTGGCACCTTCAGATGTTTCATTCCCTTTGGGCATACCATAACAATCACTATGCACCCATAGGATCCACTCCATATTCACTTTTTTATGGTACTAAGGCCATTCTTCCCATTGAGGTCAAGTTTCCTTCTCTACACATCTCTTTCAAGAATGTCCTGGATGACAATAACTATCGCGTGGCTTGCCTACAAGAACTAGAGTTACTTGATGAGAAATGCATGGATGTGGTGAACAATATCCAAGCCTATTGAATTGAATTTAAAGTTACTATAATCGGCATGTGAAACATATATAATTTGAACTTGGTGATCTTGTCCTTAAAGAGAACCAAAATAATACCATGGTAAAAAAGAAGCATAAAGGCAAGTTCAAACCCAACTAGGTTGGTCCTTTCATCATTATAGTAAATTATGAAATAGGAGAATATGAGGTTGCCATACTATATGGAAAAAGTTAATGAGATGATAAACATTATTCACCTCAAGTGGTACTACACTTGAGTGACTTGGTGTTTAATATATAAGGACTATTTGAAATTATGCCATTTTATCCATATTATTCTTTATACTATACCATTTTTACCATCCTATCATCCTACTGACCTATCACTTTTTACTATCACTTATCCATTATACCATACATTCCCCATCAACCACATTATTTTTTCCCACCCTACTTGGCCCTATGACCTTGGTTCTATTCCATTTTATTTAATTCACAATTAGTAAAAGGATTCAGATTCAATTTCAATAGTTGTTTCACACATTCCAAATAGAGGTAGTATTTTGGAGTAGTAAGATAGCAATTTGGTAGTTACATCCTTCATTTCTTATTCCATTCTCTATACCAAATGTGCCTAATTATTACTACCTATTGGCAAATCAATGTCTCATCAGTCTTATTAATAATGATAACTACTTATGGGAAAATTATTATTATTGGCCTATGCCATTATTTTCCTAGTTATAACCACGTATGGTCAAACTAGGGGCAACACTTATTTATCATGCCTTAACATACCAACTATCCATTTCCTATGCCCTGATGTATTTTTATGCTAATTGTGCTTATTTTTTTTGAATTAGATACTACACTAGTCAAATTCATCTGCTATAAGGTGGAATTACAATGACTTGAGGTTCTAGTTTGAGACTATGTAGGTAGTGCTCAGTCCTTGTTAAAGTTAGCTCAGTAACTCTGAACCATGCTCTCACTATTTTTTGAGAAATCTAAGCAATACTCACCATTTTATGAGATTAAACCATTTAGTATCTTGTCATTATTGATCAATTGAGATACCTAAAAAATTCCAAAAGTATTTGTAAAATTATTTATAAATACAAAAAATAATGACCACTTGTTTGCCTTAAGGGTTCTGGGAACTCTTACTAAGTCACAAGTAAATAAATTTTTCCTTAGTTTCCCCATAATTTTTGGCCTTTTATCCCATGCACTTTCCATTTTTCAAGACTATTCTTATTCTTCTATCACATCTATCATGTCTATTTTTCATTAATTATCATTGTCTTCCCATTTCGTAGGAGAACAACATTTGGCCTAAAGTTTTTGTTGGATACATCCATGGAATTTGTAGGTAATGTCCACTTGCTTAGTGCATATAGATATAGCTCATCCACCCCTTTCCTTTTCTTCTCCCCCCCCCCCCCCCCACCATCATGTTGTTTGCTAAGTTGTCACCTATTTTTCTAGGGGCAATGTTTTTGCATAGGTTTAAGTAATGTTGTTTCTACTAACATTAGGACCAACTGTTATTTGTTTATTTGTTTGTTTCTTTATTTGTTTATTTTTTATTTGTGTGATTATTTATTTTATTTTATCACTATTTCCTTGATCCAGTCTATGTATGTTCATTAGGTGATTCCTTGTATATTTATACTTGAATCCATCCATATTTATATGTTTACATTGTCATCATGGTTTTTATCATTGGTGCATTATTTTCCTTGAATAGTGGATCCTGGGAGTCAATAATTATGTTTATTTTGGCCTAGTCCTCATGGTATTCTATTATAATGCTTACCATCAAGTGCTAAAAAAAACACCAGCTTCAAGAAGTATACTCAATAAGTGTGACACCAACATCTCCTCAACACCGACATCCCAATATAATCCCAATCATATCCCAAATAGAGTAATAAACTAGGAAAGAATTACAACTTTTGTTTATTTAAATGAGCATCTCCCTACTACCAAGTTATCCCAATTCATCTTTATCCTCTATATCAAGTTACCCACATCATATTTTCCATCATTAGCTAATCAATCCTATTTTCCATAATCGAGGTCCAATGCTTATAACCAGCTATGGATAAATCATTATACACCATCCTATTTGTATTTCTCAATGATTATAACCACCTTTGGAAAAATCATTATGTTTTCACCAAATTTACTTTCTTTTTTTCCTAACAGGGGCATGTTGTAAGCTTGTTTGTATGTTCTAACTAGGGTAGATCCATCTTCTCAATGATTATAACCACCTTTAGGAAAATCATTGTGTTATCATACCATGTTGCCACTATCAAGATAAAATGCTTATAAATGTCTTTAGGAAAACTATTTTACACCATCCCACTTGCATTCTTAGTAGTATTGATAGATTTTTCAAAATAATTATGCTCTCATTCCATCATCTTCATATATTTGGTCCCATCATTTCACTTCTTTCTTTTGAAAGATTGTTTGTTAACCTACTTGTGCCTACCATTCCCTCAAGGGGGCATCATATAGTTTATCAATTGTTTTTTAATTTATAGGTAGGTATGACCTTTCATTCTTTGAGAATATGTTATTGTGTCTATATCTTACAATGCCTTCCCAAATAAGGGAAAATTTTAGACATTTAAAACTAGCCACCAATGACCTTTAACTAAGATTTTGACCAATTCCTATTAAAAAATCATAATTTGGCCTAAAATCACTAAACTTCATTAAAATATTTGAACCTATCATATACAAGTGCTGATTTTGGCCATAGTATCACTAATGGGATAATGAATTTTATGAAGCAGTTAACTTTGACCAGATCATTTTGAGTCAAAATGACATTTTTGCACCTAAGTACTTTGGATTGCTATTTCCTATCAAATTTATTACATAATGTATGTGCCTTTATTATTTTTATAAGGAAACATTCTAAATAGGATAACATATCCAATAAATCTAACATCACATCCTAATTCCAATCTAATCAAATTTTGAGCAAATAATATGACATTTTGACCAATTTGATTAATTTGTGCACCAATTACCAAGATTTGCATCAAAATTTACTAATCAAGTTTAAGGATAATTTATCTAAATAAATATCCTAATTAATAATTTCATGGAACTTTTTGAATATTTATTTTTGAAAATTGATTGAGTTCTTACATCATCAAATGACATCATTTCTTGGGAAGACAATCCTAGGCCATAAATGCATAAAATATCAAGATTAAGCCCTCATATGCCTCATTAATGCTTTCCATGCCTCTTTATTTCCTCTCTATCCCAAATATTTATGAGGTCATTAATTTAAATTGGCTTCTAAAATTGAATGGTTTCTTAACCACACATCTTCATCTTGAGATGGATGGTTCAGGTTCATTATGATCATTTTGTAAAATCTATAAATATGGGGCCTTGCCTATTAAATTTTAAGTTATCTTGGTGTAAATTTATAATGTTAAAAATATCCCTCAAGACATTAAAATTAGTTTTATAATTCCTAATTATTGAGCCAATCCAAGCAAAAGGTGCTAAGAGGAGATGAAGGTAGCCACACTCCATTGATGAAAATCTCTTGAAGCACAAGCCGAGAAAGCCAAAGAAGGAACCTTTTAGAGCAATCAAGGATTTGGTAAGAAGTTTGTGTTTTTTGTACACTTTTATCATTCATTTACATTTCTAGTTGTGTTTTCAATTTTTTTTTCCTCACGAAGCTCCCCCTAGATGATGTATGCTAGTTATTGTGTTCTTTCTCAATTTGATTTCATTTTAGAACTAACACAATACTAACCACCTCTTTTGAGTCAAATTCCTAGTCTACAATGTTGAGTTGACCCCAAAGATCCCTTTTTCAATGGTCACTACCTACATATCCAATATTCTAATGAGGTTCTTATAATTATGTATTTTTCCCCTATGTGTGGGAAAGTGTGTATATAAAAGTCAAATCTCATATATATATATATATATATATATATATATATATATATATATATATATATATACATATATACACACACACACACACACACACATATATATATATACATACATATATATATATATACACATATATATGTGTGTGTGTGTGTGTGTATATATATATGTATATATATATATATACACACACACACACACACACACATATATATATATACATACATATATATATATATATACACATATATATACATATATATGTATATATAATATATATGTATGTATATATATATATGTATATATATGTGTGTGTGTATATATATGTATGTATATATATATACACATACACACACACACACACACACATACACACACACACACACACACACACACACACACACATATATACATACACACACACACACACACACATACACACACACACACACACACACACACACACACACACACACATATATATATATACATACACACACACACACACACACACACACACACACATATATATCTTTTAATTGAAAAAATATCACTCATGGGATGCTATTGGAATGCTTCAAAATTGTAATATAATTGTTCTTATGCTTGATATGAATATCAGTATGAATAGGGTAGAATATCATGGTTGTGCAATTGATTGATTTAGCTTAATAAGTGTTTAATTATTATTTTATAGATGAGGGAAAAGAAGGCTTAGACTTATATTTATACCACACTTTTTGAAGATATCTCAAAAAAGGGTTCAATAAGAAAAATATGTAAACCCATATGTTTAAAATTATTTGAAATTTGGATGAATTTTTGTAACGAGGCACTTGATAAGGATCTGAAAACTACCATTAGTTGTGTCTTTTCGAGGCTAAAAAAGTCTAAAAGGCTATAAAATAGGTAGGAATCTAAAACTAATTGTGAGATATGTTTATTAGGTTTTAAGATTTCTATGTAGTACAAGAGATCTAAGTCATCAAAATTATATGAATCATATTAAGAGATAAAAATTTAGGCACAATGAGATTGTGAATATGATCCTTTTGGTATAAGGGAGGTCTAGAACTGAAAGTTGGATCCCTAATTGATATTTGTCAAATGTAAAGACTGAGATGCTATTGGTACAAGGGTACTCATATCTAATTCTTAAAATTTTGACAACTTAATTATAATGAATGTAATTTAATCATCCATGTATCATAGAAGGTATAACATGATTATTTTTCAGCCAAGGACATCCTAAGATCTTATATAAAACCTTAATTTTTGATAAAACTAGAAAATGATAGATAATATAATAGGGACCATTTAGATAGGTAACACAATATGTCCTAAAGTGGTTTTTTATTTTCCATTGAATATCTTAACACTTTTAGGAGTTGTTTGTATATCATATTATGATTACCCTAGTGAGTAATTTAATTCTATTGTGCATGCATTTTTACTTTATCCATTATCACCTAGCACAATATGAATAGGTTCATGATAAATATAAGCCTATATACATAAATATTTAGTTTTAGTATCTATATGATCATGTTATATGATATATCTAATTCTAACACATAGAACTTAATGTTGACTATCTTGGATCTGAACTTGCTCTAACGTATCACATTACCCATCGACATGGTCATGTGATTATTTAAACCAACACAGTTATGGTGAGAATAATAAAACTTCTTATAACTAATACCCAAGTTATTTAACACCCATTAAGGAATGATGATCAACGTAGTACCCTCATCAAAGATGTATCTCTTGATGTATAAATAATTGATCAAGGTCTTAATTTAGAGTGGGAATCTATCCCACTTCACCATTATGGTAAAATTTAGAAAGGAAGTGGGGTCAAAGGATAAGGTAGGTGGGTGAGGGTGATTAAGGATGTCTGAGTTGAATAACACCTCAACATTATATTATAGTGGCACCTCATTATAGATACCAAGCTCATTAAAAATGAGGCCCATTTTTTTAAGGCAACGCTGAATAAGGTCCCATGTGGTGATCTTGATAGATAGGGGATGTTGTTCCTATATGATAAGTATGATCATTACCTAGCCTTGGGTGGTATATTATGTGAAAATTCAAAATTGACTTGGGATTCCATAACCCCATGGGTAGGCCCATGATACCCTCTTTATTATTATATCCAATGGGTTTGGTCACCTAACCTAAGCATGTGTTTACAAAGCACTTATAACCAGCTAAGATGATGTCAATGTTGGTAATGAGATTGATACTATCATGCTTGGCCTTCCCTTTTGGGTCAATTGAGGAATGGGAACTACAAGAGGTAAAGGATGTATAAGAGGGAGAGGTAGAGTGATAGGCCTTATCCTTAGATTTATTCTTCTTATTTTTATTCTTTATTTCCTTTTTATAATTAAGAAGAGGATTTGTGAACATATGCAACTTGAAATTGGGCTAAAACAGTGGAGAGTTTTAGGGAGTGGGCAAGATCTTATCACCAGATTTATAGGAAACACATTCCTTAACTAAATGACCCTTCATCTTGTGAAATTTTTATAACTTAGCAAGATAATAAGGACATGACACCCATTATCTTTCATGCACTCTTTTCAAGGGCCTTATTTTTAGTTCACCTCTTACTTAGAGTGTTGATCTCTTGATCATCCATTTTTCCTTTTTATCTAATGGATAAATAGTGACACCATCATTGATCTTATTGTGATTGTTATCACGTGAGGAGGACAAAATTTGAGTTTATAAATGCCTGATTCCTACATGTTAGTCTAATTTAGTGCGATCATATATCTAAATGTTTTAAATGGGAAATCAAATATATCTAAACAACTAAGAAATCTAAAAGAGAAATAATAATTCAAAAACATGTAAATTTAGGAAATGAAAAACGATTTCAGTAAGAAAGACATTTTCAAAAGGAAATGTGAATACATTTTAGAACCTATGTTAAACTCTTTTTCAAAATGAATATAACCCTAACATTTAATCTTTAACCCTAGAAATAATACTACAACTGAATAAATTAATGATGTCACTTTTCAAGTAAAGTTCCCTAAATTATACTCAACATGAATGCAAGAAACCACCAATTGAGAGTCCAAGTTTGATATTATTATAGGAAGAAATAATTATGAGATGAGTTATATATATTATGATGTTGAATAACCCAAGAGAGAGAGTAAAGTAGGGACAAGTAGGATATGTGAGAGCTAATTCAAATGCACAAATTAGATGCAATGCTAACTAATATACACTATGAGACAATGTAGTAAGGGAAGGAAAAATTAAGAATCAAGTGAATCAATCTAGGTTGGACAGCTAGTCAATCTATGGAATTTTATAAATGTAGCTCAAGAGATATGAAGAGATATCAAACTATCAAGAAGAGCTCAAGAGAGATGAAGAGTTATGAAGAAGTTAAGAGGCAAGTTGAGAGGAATCTTTAGACTTAATATATGGTTTACCTAAGTCAAATTCACTAAAAAGGGATTGTTTCTAATAATTTGACAATGAAAAAGAGTGAATGGGAAGTTCTTGGCAAGTGATAGCCTAGGGCATAGGCCAACAAGTAAATTATAAGCCTGAGCTGAGGGTTATGGTAAGAAATGACATACTATTCTAATGGTTTTACTTGCCAAGGTGCCCATAAGGTCCTAACATGAGCCAAGAAGGGAAACATAGGGTGAAATAAGTCCTATAATAGATTAATGTAGTGTGGGAAGGCCAAAATCTCTCTAGAGGGTTATTTTAGATCAACTTGTCTCTTAGTGACTAAGTGCTAAGCATGATTAGATGTATAATAATAGTGAATAATAGGGTGAGAGGAATAATTATTACATTGGGTATTTTAAAGATGCCACATTCTTGGAATTGTTCAAAATTATAAGGGTTGGTATCACCATGTATCTTATAATGTCACTTTTATAGGTAAATTTGACACATTGGCATGCAAAGGAGGTAAATTCTCTCATGTGATGAGTTCAAGGGAAACCAAGTCAGATTTTATAGTATAATGGAAATTAAAATATCATGACATTAAATATAACATGATAGTAGGAACTATGATAGGGATACAAACATATATTATGGGAGACATTTATATTGTATCCTAGCCTTAGCATGTGTTTTGGGTAGACTTAAAGTTATACTCAGAGTATCTAAGTGTTTTGATGAACTTAATGGAGGTGAAGTAAGTGTTGGACACTTATTATATCAAGTCAAACTTGACTTGAGTGTCACCGACTTGGAAACTAATGAAAAGAGGATGGTCATCTAAATAAAGAAAGATTTCATTGGGGATCATAGTAGTAATAAGAAACTTATATGAGAGATAAGCATCCAAAGTTTCATTAACTTGAATGAAAATTTATTCATGTTTTTATAATATACTATCTCAGTCCTTGGTAAAGTATATTATTTCCCCATAGGTGGTGGTTTAAGAATGTTCATGTCAAAAAAAATATGCATCAATTCATTACAATGATGCTTATAAGTCTTCTTGATCTCAAGGAACAAAATTTGAGAAGGTAACTTAGAAAGTTCATCAATGGGATCCATATTAGTAAATCTAAGCTGAAGTAGATAAGATTAAGATAAAGGTCTAAATTTTTGAATTAGATCAGCTAAATAAGGAGTTGATCTAGAGTGAACTTGTTTAGGAATGGAATTATTTAGTCTTAGCTTAGATGATATAATAAGGGTTGGGTGAGAATACTAAATCATCCTAGCTGATGTAGTTTGTTTCAAAAAAATGATATAATTAGACTATATCAACTTGATAAATAAAATGGTATCTAAATCAATCAAAAAATGAATAAGTTGGGTGATCCTATGTAGTTATTCTTAACTAAGAGGAATTGACTATATCAGACTAGTTGATATAGTTATAAAGAAAAATTTAGTACCTAAATATTTCATCAAGTTGGTCGATGTAGTAGGGATAATTATAATTATATCAGCCATCTTCATTTAATCTAATTATAATAAGGATAAGGATCAATATAGGAGACTACATGCTTCATGTTTTTCATGTTAAACATTTTTTTTCCATTAGTATAAGAGTGAGGACTAATTTTGCTTTCAATAACATTAGTGTTAGTATGTTGATTGGGATTAGGTTATTCATTTTTATCATGATTAGTAAATGGATATAAATTTATATTAAGGTGAGAATTAGATTTGTTAAGAGAATCATGCTCAAATTTAGATTCAAGTTATTTTTGTACCTTTTCATAGGTTTTTTATCACTCTCAGATCATAACTTCTTGATCAAAGCTAGGACCAAAGAGGAATTTTAAATTAAGGTTCTTAAGTTGACTAAAAGTTTCATGGGAATGTCCCAGTTTACATGATACCATACAAACTTTAAGGATCATACTAATGATTAGTATGCTGAGAATAATCCAGATGTTAGGTGAGGGTTTTAGAATGCATTTCTTAATTTCAGCTAGAGATAGGTTAACAAAATTCAACATTGTTAACTTATGATGAGGAAGGAGGAGGTTGGAATGGACTTCCATTGATAGGTTTGGAAAGTGTCACTTCATCAGAGATTCTTGGAAGAATAACATTGATGGTTATAGTGTATTTTTAAGTATCTAAAACACCATCGGTGCTAGCATTTATTTTTAGACTTTGTAAGCCCCTGAGTTCTAGACTTGGTTGGGAAGGCTCAAATTATATTATAAGGAAGTATTGAAATTTATCTTGATCAAGGGCTTCTAATAATGATTTTTTAGAGAGACTCTTGACTATGTAATAAATTTTGGGATAAGAGTTTTGGTAAACAAGTGGAAAAGGTTGTATTCCAACATGTTCTACTCAGTTTTGTTAGATAGGGCTTTCCAAAGCTGGATGAAAACTTGAGCACTCTTAGATTATAATTTCTTACAATTAATGAAATGGGATAAGGTATTTTAAATAAGATAATTAGTTGAAATTACTAAACTAATGTGTTAACTATGTATTATAAGATATATATATATATATATATATAGAGAGAGAGAGAGAGAGAGAGACTTAAGTTGGTTGTAATAATTTAGGGCATCAACAAAAAAGGTTTTGGCTAAAATTTTTATAGCTACAAAACTATTTAGATTAATCTAGTCATTATAAATATTTCCAAAAAAATCAAATTCAAAGTGATATCAATGGATCCATTATATATGATCATAACATTGATACCACCTATGTTTATGTTTGTAATTACAAGAACTAATTGTCAATTTTTAATATTTTTGATTACTTTGTCACAAAGATGAGGTTATGAATGAGATTTCCATTAGAATATCTAAGGGGGATAGGATAATTTGGATTAGGCACTCCCACTGAGTATATTTAGGATAAATGTAAAATTTCAAGAGTTAATTTTGCATTTCCATCATATGATTGGTAGTATTGGCTTGAAAAGTATCCATTTGGTTCATTGATTGTAATAAGTCTGATGAGGCTCAAGATATTATTTGGTAGAAAAAAATATTGAGTGGTTTATTGAGATGCACTAGATGTGGAATTAAAGTGAGTATTAGTGTGAGCAACTTGAGTATGCCCACTATAGGAAATACTTAACATGTTAGTAGAAATACTAGGCATGGTGGGGGAGTAAGGATGCGAGGAAGTCATGTAATGACATGCCCAAAGTATAGTAGAAACATTAGGAGTATAATGAGGGATGTCCACATAAGTTTCCATCATTAGATGGTATATCACTATAGGGTCCTTGCCCCTATGTTCAGGATGTTCTTTAAGATAAAATATCATTTCAATAGTATATTGGATATCACACTAATCCTATAATCCTCTTATATATTGAGGTGGGTAATTTTAGTCAAGGAATTTGGAGTTGTTAAGTGGATCATAGTTTTTAGTTCTAATGGCCACATGAGAATTATTTGGATCTTGGTATTTTAAGGTATTATAAGGCAAAAAAAAAAATTCAAGGGAGTTAGTCATTTTCATGTAATCTTGTAGGGTTTTCTCTTCATATTCAATAAATATGTACTACATGGTGAAAGCAAAAATATTAACTAAATTTAATTGGCCAATGTAGTTAATTTACATATAACAAATTGTATTAGCCTAACCAATGTAGTTAATTTACATGAAATAGATTGTATTGGCCTGGCCAATGTAGTTAGGAAATGAAATTAGGAAAAATAGATGTATTAGGCTTGTCAATATAACCAAGAAATGAAATTGGAGAAAGCATACTGTATTAGGATAGTCAATGCAATCAAGGAGGTAGAAATGAATTGTATTAGGTTGGATAATATAGTTGGTTATAGGATGATATGAAGAAACTATATTAGATTGGTAGATACATTTTGTTGAAAGATGGTAAAAATATAATGTATTAAGTTGGCCAATGTAATCAAGGAGATAAACATAGATAATTGTATCAAACTAGATGATGCATTTCAGAAAAAAATATTTTTATCATCTTAGTCAATGCAATAAGGGAGATAAACATAGACATTTGTATCTAGCTAGATGATATATTTCACAAACACAAATAATTATATCAAGTTGGTTGATGTAGTTATGACACATCACAAAATTATATTGATCTAGCCAATATAGCCTATAATATAACAAGAAAATTAGACATCAAATTGAATCTAAATCATTTTTGAAAATAAGATCAGGGAGATATACTAAAAGGATTTGATTGACTTTGTGGGATCTCAAATATACTTTCTCATTTGTAGACTAATGTCAACCCAATGTTTCAAATCACTAACTATAGAGGTTAATCCATTTCTGTATCCCACTATCCCATCTCTAAGGGTAGGGTGAGGGTAACTTCCCTAGGTGATACATTGATCTTAGGAGAAACAAAAATTTAAATAGATGGTTGGTTTCCTATTCAATAAAAATGGGAATCATATGAATTTATAATGTAACATGAGGTATGAGGAAAATAAAGTCTATGTTAAGCAATATAAAATGGCTTGAATATTGGGTCAGTACCCCTCACACCATAGTGTGAGAAAAATCAAAACAAAATCTTGGCCCCTAATGCCATTAACTAAGTAGTTTTAAAACTAACAAAACATAGCTTCTAGGGAAAACCAAACAAAGAGAAAATATAGATTGAAAATCAATGTCAAAAACTAATTTGTTGCATTCAATGAACTAAAATAAATAGGTGGATAACTTTATAAAGTTGGCTAATATAATTATAAACTAAATATGTTGAAATGAAACACACAAAACTATATTAGGCTTACTGATAAATTCATAAACATTGAAAAATTTTGTATCAGGTTGGCTAATAAATTTTGTATAAGCACATAATAGAATCAAACTATATGATACCATTTAAGAAAAGAATAAAAATACATTGTACTGACTGATATAAGTTTTTAAGGAAAGGAAAATATATCAAGCCTGCCAATGCATTTTGATGAAGGAAGGAAATTGTATTGGGTTAGCTAATGCAATTTTTTGAAGGTAGGAAAGTTGGAATAATATCCATGTTAGGTTCACCAAAATGTATGCATGGGATAGGATTTACCTAAACTTATCTTATCTCAATAGACTTGGACTCTCATGAAGGTCAATTAAATAGATCTTATGATACTTATTTTGTCTAGGTAATAACCAATGAAATCCATAGATCTATTAAGGGTTTCCTTATATCCTAGATACTATGAGGAAAAGGTTCCAAATCCTAAACGTATAACACAAGGATATATCTCTCACTAGAACTCTATGAAAGTAAATGTGCAAGTAAATTAAATGAAATTAATTTTTGATAATTTGGCCTCCCAATCCAAATATCAATCCCTATCATTCAAAACTTGACTCTAACCTTGTATAACACTATTGATAATCATTAGACAGGATTTGTTGTGGTCATGATGATCTATTTGTAGTAGGAATTATGTCCTCTTTGGTAAATTATAAAGTTCTTAAGGTGGTCTGTTTAGAAGTGAGGTCTAGTCACACATTCTTGTTATCAAGCCTATCAATATAGTCATGAAATAAGCCTTTACAATATAGGTTTATCAAAGCTTAAGGTTGTTTTGGAAAGGTTAAGATGATTTTCCCCATGGTGAAAATAATGGTTTTATTACCCTTAAAGTTGATAATAGGCACTGAGATGAGTGAGAATAATTAATAGGTTGAGTCAAGAGGATGAAGGCAAATCCATTTGGAACTTTTGGAAAGATTAAGATAATTTTGACAAAATTAAGGTAATTGTTTATTTGGTCATGTGTTTATCTAGCCTTTCCATGTCATGATAAAATTGGTTAAAAAGGAGATAAAGGTAAAATATATCTTATTAGGTTATATTATGCATGTCAAAACCATATTACACCTCTTTTGGTCCATACATAGTCACAAATGATGTCAAACTCACTCTTCTAACATTATAGCCATTCAAAGTATTTTATTACTCATTATATAACGTCAAAGAAGAGTATGGTATGAGAAATGGTAGGTGAATGACATGAGGCCATATTTTCACATTATCCTACCTCTCTTACATGTAATAAGGAGCTTCATCAATGCCTGATTCACCAATTTTAGGAAAATAAAGGCAAATATGGTAGTTTCTTTCTTGTAGAAAGATTTATAGAGGTATTATTATAGGTTTTCAAGCTGATTATTAATAATAATCACCTCAATGGCTTATTTTACATTATAAAAACTCAAACCAAGCATTTTGAAGAGTTACCAATCCAAAAGAAGTTAGAAACCTATGTCTTTTCTCCATTAGCCTCTTGGCAACCCTAGAATAGTCAATAATTTTGCATTTATCTATACAAAAGAGAGAAGGAGAGATTTGGAGGATAAGATATTGGGTGGATTATGTGACCCTAATTTATTTAAATTTTGAGGCATTGGTTGTTTTGACAATCCCCTTAACTCTATGAATAATCATTAATAAGTTAGGGGTGCAAGAAGGTGGTCTCAAAACTAGTAGGCTTAGTTTTCAATGTTTTAGGTCCATTTTGGAGCTTATTGGTGAAAATTAATGAGTATTTAATATTTTTTATTAATATATTATCCTTATCACATCATTTCCTATCCCTACTTTGGCATGTGCAAGTAGAGGTAGGCAAAAATCACTACATAATGGTAGGTTGTAAACCTATATAAGGTGACAGTTAGGGTTTTGGTTGGGTTTAAACTATTCCTTGAATTAATTGGTATATAAGATCATAATTATGATCCTAATATATCCCAAATGTCTTATTTTAAATTATTATCATGAATAAGTATTAAGCAATGCCTTCAAGGATTGGTTAAGAGAGGTCTCGTTAACCAGAAGTTATGCAGACATGTAGGTCAACATTAGACCAAATTAAATTTGAATGAGATTTTATTTAGGTTACTAAAGACTCTTTTCCATAAATAACATATATTTTAAACCTCTCTTAATCTTTTTGGTCTAGTTATCCAAGTCACGATTAGAAAGATAACCAGAGGGTCAAGTTGTTAATGAATTATAGGAATTACAGGTAAAGACTTAAAGATTAGAGGTAGTTCGAAATTTGAATTGAGGTTTTTTGTCCATGATTGAATGAATAAACCTTATATAAATTCATAAATAGGATATCACAAATGAAAATGAAAATAAAAAATAGAATAATACCTATCTCTCCAAAATTGGTCATGATCAACCACCTATAAGCTTATCTACAAGGGTGTGGTGAATATGTATATTATGTGTTAAATACAAGATATAAGGATAATGAAATAAGTGATAAATATTAATTATATATTTAAAATTTTGAGACCTTTTAAGAGGTAAAATTCACTCAAGAAGAGATACTTTCAATCTTCAACTCAAAAATAGGTCTAGAGGAGACCACACAGTCTTACAAGCCTAAGAAGAAAGGTCATTGCTAGGTATTATGTAGCATCTCACTTGGGAAAACAATTAGATAAATATAAATAGTATAAAATTTAACATTTAACTCATAAATCATCAAGGAAAGGTTTTAGTCATGAGTTGAAGAAGAAAGTGCTTTAGGTTCAAGATAATAACCTAGAGGCCTACCTGCATATTCTTAAGCAAAAAAGGTAGATCTCCCATTGATTGGAGCTATGAGAGTTATGTGAGGTGTGTATAACTAATTTATGTGAGGTTTTTAACCTTTTTTTAGTAATTAAATACATGAAGGTATATGTAGTCAATCATATGAAGAGTGGACACCCTGCCAAATATATTGTGTAAGTAAGCTAGGCGATAAAAAATATTTTATATGCTTTAGGAGAGTTTAAAACTTGATAATAGGTCATATTTATTAAATATATTATTATAGGGCATATTATATTCAAATAAATTTCATAAATTATCAATATTATGGTTAATTTAGACCTACATGTGTGCACACCCTTAGGTCCACATCCTTTACCAAGAGAGCAAAATATCGAAATCAAGAGAGTGTATTGAGATTACTAAAGGTAATCCTTGCCTCATTCAGGTTTTAATTGGATAATAAATAATTATAATAACTCATATATATTAAATATATTATAAAATGACCTCATCAAGATTAACATATAGGGGTGAGGTCATGAATTCTAAAATGCTCATGTACATGCCTATGACTAAAAACATGAAGGTGTAAGTCATAAGGATTTTTTAATATTGAAGGATATTAGGATGTTTATAATACCTTGGTATAATATTATATTAATATTGATCTCACTGAAAGATAGAAAAATCACTAAATAAGCATGGTTAGGGTCAAAATTCTAGGAATGCTCACAAACCCTAGAGGTGGGCTAAATTAGGTTTTAGGTCTTTTGACAATTCAAATGGATTAGATAAAAATTGAGGAACTAAATGAAGGTTTTTTAGACCTCATATAACTATTATCAATAAATAAAAAGTAAATTTATGACAAATATTTCTTAAAACTTCATATCAACCTCTTGTAGCAAGCTGACATAGTCAAGAGGGCCTGATTCATCATGTTGGGAGTTGCATGAAAAAAATTATAGGAATCAATACAATTATGGGGTGTTAATATCCCATGAAAATTCTGACCTTGTGTCATTTTTAAGGAAGGATAAGGGTTATTCTTTATTAATTGTCATCAATAAGGGAGATCACTTGATACCCCTTTTTACCTTGTGAAGAACTCAAGAATGTATGGTTATTTACTCATAAATGGAAGGAGAGTTTTCATAGGTGAGATGAATTTGTGAAATATTTATAGGGTACCTTTACTTCATTTTTTTGGCATTTATCAATCCTATGAGGATATGTTCTCTACGAATAATCCCTAAAAAACTAGGACCCTAAAACCCTATTAAAACCCCTTCTAAGATCTCAATCGGTGAAAATTAACTTTAATGAGTCCAAAATATCTTTACCTAATTTTAAACACATTAATGACATTTTCATATTTTATAATCATATAATGGAGTAGGATATTTTCACATGTGGAGGAAAAGGGTGGAGAATAATCTAAAAGATGTATTTTTAGGTCTACTTGTAGGTGTCTGAGTGATTGAGGTATCCCTGGCCCATTAGGCATCATTTTTTGACCATGATCAGGGGTTATAAGGCCTTCTACCACTCAAAACAAGGGTATTAATAGTGTTAAAACAAGTTTTAAGATGCTAATAAGTTTTTAAGAAAGACTATGTTCATCCTTGTCTTATATTAAGAGAGTAAAATTATAGGTCTCTTCAAAGTTGTTAAGAATGGGGGATCTTATAGATCATCCCTATAAAACATTAATTTTCATCCTTAAATCAATCTCCAAGGCATATGCATATCAACCTCATAAGTTTTAGGTGGTAAGGAGAGACATAACTTGGTAAACTAGTTTTTATCCTTCTAAAGCCTAAAGGAAGGTTATAATAAAGATTGTTTCAATCAAATATCCTTATAAAAACCTTGTAGTAGTTGGATAGGTTATTAACAAAACCTTAAAATATATCATACACATATATAACATAGTTTGGAGGTTTTGAAATGTGGATTAGGGGTCAAAAATCTAAGAGTTGAATACAATAGAAAGCATGGATTGATACATAATAAAGTGGTAACAGATAATGATGATGTATAGAGGTAGCATAAAGGTCAAAATTTTAAAATAATCCATTTGTAACTACCTCTTTAATAGGTGGAATTGTAACCCCTTATTCAATGACTAATCCACCTTGTAGAAAGGCTACTATGCCACCAAGTCAACTAATGGGGAGAGTTATGAGACTATTTTCTTCCCCTCATTCATATTTGTGATTATTTTTGGATGGGTAATTGTCATTATGGGCTCTCCACTCCATATCTACACCATATTCTCTTTCTCTCTCTCATGTTCTATAAATTGGGATTCAAAATCCATTGTATGCATCCCTCAACTGGGTATGAAGAAACTCTCCCCATTTGTATCTTGCATCTTTTGAGCTAATACAAGGATTGATTCTACTTTCTCTATATTAGTTTCTACTATGTTCATGCTTGTTTTATTTTCATAAGTGGTCAAATCTTTCTCCCTTTGTAGGTCCTTATTTCTCACCTAGATACTAATGGATTGGTCTTATTTAGGTTACATGGTGTGTGTAGGTGTTAATGATTGTACTTATACTAGAAACTAATCAGTAGTGTCTTGAATTAGATGTATCATTCATTACCCTTAGGTTATAGTCATTTATTATAGCCTCCGTGTGAAGAACTAATGTGTAGGAGTCCTTTAAGAGAGAGAGTGTGTTAGCAACTAGTTCTTGTTTTATCAATAAATGTTGTTGAAAGATCAAGTGGAATAAATATAACATTGGTACATTACCTCTTGTATTATAGGGTTTTATTTAATTTCTTTCTTCTATCCCTTTTCATTGGCAAAATAAGTATGCTTAGTAGTTGATCTTAGATGATGCATTAGGGGTGCTATCCCCAAAACTAGAAACTCATCTCACCCATTGAGCTACCCATATGTAGAGTTGATAACATTATATCATCTAGATGAGGTAGGTTTGAAACTCCTTGACCTAAGGGTGAAATCTAGACTAATAATAATAATTATGTAAGTAGATTAAACTAAGGGGAAGGGTTAGAATGATTAGAAAAGGTAAGGTTCCATGGTCATAAAAATGGGGATTTAGGTAACCTAAAAGGGAATATGTAATGTTTAATAAATCCTATATTCATAATAGCTTGTTTAATATAGAGATAACCTAGATAATAATACACACACATTCATTCACTAAGAAACAACCAACATCTATTTACTCTATATATAATGGAAAGAGTATAGGGTTATAAATACTTACCTTGTGGTGGAACCATTGAGCATCAATCTCCCCCTTGGATTAGGTGGATATTTGTAAGAGATTTTTTGAGTTGAATAATCAAATGGTTGTATAAATACCTAAGCTAATCTCAACTATGAACTCCCAATGACTCCTCATATTGAGCTTCAAAGACACCACAAGATAAGATTTCTAAAGATAAGGTTCTAGACCAAAAACTCTTCCAACTATGACCTAGGGAAAAAGTGTAAGTTAAAATAAAGAAAATAGAGTGTATATGATATTTTTGGAGTGAAATATGACCCATAAATAGACTAATTCAATACCCAAACCCAAACATAAAATCTAGGGTAATAATATTGGCCTTACCATATAGTTGAAAGGTGTCATTACCCCTAAATATACTAATTCAATACCTAAACCGAAACCTAAAATCTAGGGTAATAATATTGGCCTAACCATATAGTTGAAAGGTGTCTAATGACACATAATGGTATTATTTAGGTTAATATAGTATAAATTTCAAAATATAGGCTCAAAAAGTAGTAGGATAGTTATTACATTACTAGAAGATAGAATGCACTAAAAAATACACTATTAACTAGGTCAATGTTGTAGAATATAAAGAATGCTATCACAAATGATCAAGGACAATATGGAAGAGTAAATGGTTAGACACTCTAAGGAATCTAAACCAATAAAAGGGATGGTGTAATCATTATATATTATAAAAATATCTTACAAATCACCACAAGCCTTACTCACCCCTTTCCCAGTGCACCTTTTGAGGCATTCACTTAGGGAAATCAATGCTCAACACCTCATTGTAAGATAAAACAATAGTAAATGGTAAATCAAAAAGTGTTATGTAAATGTTTATGCACATGTGGGATAATAATCCATTTCTTATCATATATTTATAGGTGTACCCATCATGCTAATGGCTGACCTACTAGATGGGCTAAATATATGGGCTCATATAGTAAAACATGTAATAATTTGGTCAAACTAATTCCACCACTAAGATCCTATCATTTAAATATATATAAATCTCTATATAGGTGGACCACCATATTTTAGCCCTAAGAATACATCATACCATGTGTCTCAATATCCTCAACAAACAAATGCATGTAATATGAAATATCAACTCCTTTTCCATACATAACAATAACTAAATCAAGTATAACACATATATACTTCCATACCTATAGAACATCAACAAGAACAATCTCATAAATAAATATAATGAAATCATTGGGAGCATATCATGCCCCCCATTTTTGACTAATCACATATTTATAATCTCTCCCTTTATGTCCCAAATTTTCTACAACTTGTAATTTTATATGTGTACCTAGAATTGGCACTTGTGAAATATACCACACATCCTCTAAAGTAACTAACATATCCTCAATTAGGAGATAAAATTTATAAGTATATGTATTACACATCTTAGCCAATGTAGTCATTAGATGCATATCATAAGGCATCTCCCCTAGCCTACCAAAATACCTAAGCCCCACATAGATAATCATGTTTTTTTTAGCATCATTGAGTGTAATTACTAACACTATATCTATATATTTCCAATTTTGAAATATTTCATGCACATATCCCCATGTAAACACATAAAAATAAAAAAATCAATATTATATCTTTGATATAAATAGATACATTTCCATTATAAAGATAAAATTTGCATTATAATACTTTTTCATATCTAGTGTAGATACTTACAGTAGCTATGAGACACTCACAGTAGATGTTATGGGAGAAAACCTACAACATCTATGAGACACTTATGGTAGATGTTTCTAATAGACTTTAAACAATGCTTACAAGAGTTACACACTTATTTTAGCCATAGGTGATACATATTAACTACCTAATGTGTCTAAAAATGCATTAAAATAGATTAAAAATAGATGATTTTTTTCAAAGTACTAAAAATGAAAGTAAAAATTGATTTTTTCAAAAAATGCTAGAGCTAATGGATTGTTTTCCTGAAGGGAACTCTCTCAATTCTTGAACCCTGTATAGGTAACATTTAATAATTTTGAAATTAGAGCAAAAAATCAAGTAAAAATGAAATCTAAATTAATTATAAATTTAGATTATTCAAACTATTTATATTGAATATATTATGTTATATAGTGAAAAAATCAAACTTTATTATTAATTTAGTATAACAGAAAACACACAATAACTCAAGACTTGTGTTTGTATTTCATCTCCCATAATTTGTGTTGGAAAACCATAGGATTTCTTTTGTATGGTGACAATTTTAGGTTCATTCATTTCTATATAACACCTATACATGTTATATATTTATTTATAAGGTACACACATGGTAATTATTAATGGTCACACTAATGAATGGGGAATATTAATGAACATCCTACAGACAGAATCAATAATGTCTATGGAATCCTTTATCATTCAAGAAAATTTGATCCAAAATATGTAATTGCTTATAATTATTTTCCTCCCCACTACATTAAATAATTGTAACTTTGAATAATGTGAATGCATCCATACACATAAGAGGTACAATCATATCATGAAAATTACAAAATTCAATTACCAAATCAATATTTAAGATTGATATCTATATTTTGATGCTTAATTACATTAACACTTATGTACACTTGTGCATAATTCTTAAATAAATAATGTTAAACTAATTTATTACAATGTAATATAATTTTTTCATATGTTCTTTCAAATATCAAATATTTATATGATGGCATATGTTTTCATGTTGGTAGATGTACTTTACATGATTATATTTTTCTATATAAGACATGATGTGTATAACTTGGCATTTTAGGATAAATAATTTATAGAATTCATCCATCCTATAAAAATGGGGTCATAAATTATTCTTGATTCACAAATTCAATCCATGTCATGGCTAAGAATTTTTATTAAGAGACATATTATATGGTTTGAATTAGGTAGGTTGGATAAATAGAATCATATTCACATGGCATATGTGGGGAATTATAATTTAATTTGAGGAATTTTTGATCTATTAGATGACATTATAATAAACATTACATGATTCAAATTGAGCTTAATTATCATATTATAAAAATTAGATTAATAAAATTTATTATATTTATCATATTGTATAGGTCATCTTGAATAGATTTATTAGAATATATAGGCTATATTAAGTAGGATTATCAATTATATTTAGTATATTAACATATATCCAATGATTTTACAAGAATAATATTATGTGATTTTATACAGCTAGATTAGATTTGGGCATTAATATTATCCATGTAAACACTTCATATATTTTCTATGTTAAAATATTTAAGGGGAGCAATGGTACTTTTCAAGAATTTTGGATCTAAAATCCATCTACAAAAATTTATTTAGAGTTTTAAATTACATATGAACCTATTTTAGGGTTCCACCTTTATATATAAACATGTTTTGGGGTTTCACCTCTACATACAAACCTTTTTTGTGATTCCACAAATACTATTGTGTTTAACACCTTATTTGATTATATAACCAAGAAGAGAGAAAGGCTAAAATAACCTTCCCAATATGGGTTGGGTCATTTTTGACCCATGTAAATTTCACTCCAATGGCATGAGCATATTTTATGAGCATTAGAAGATTGCATAGTAATAAGTGTAGTTGTTCTCTTGGTTATTATCAATTTTTCTTTTTGACTATATTAATTTTTAGATGGAACTAAAATATATCTAATTATGCACATCATTTATTTTAAGAAAAAATTATACATTATGGAAAACTAGGGTAATAAAAATTCTATTTTAAAAAAAATCCAATACAAATTTTCATTCTCTTTTATCTCTTTAAACCAATATTTAGCATTTCATTTAAATATTAGATTAAATGGAAGGATTTTTAGACACCCAAATTTTTTATGATCCTATTTTGTACAATTTTTTTCATGTAAATTCACATTTATGGACTCTCCCTTGAAAATAAGGTACTTATTTTCACTTTCATCTTAGTCTTACACATTCTTATCTACTTGGTTTGATTTTATATTCTTTTATCTAAATTTTATTTATGTTTATTGATTTTTACATATGGATATATTATAATGTTTCCTCCCTCTTTAATTTTTTTGTGTTTAAGAAAATGTTAATAAATTCTAGAATATGTTATTTATCAGCAAAGTCTAATGTTACAGGTAATGTCCTAGTATGACCTTTTAGGTCTATTTTGAGTATGGTACCCTTGGGTCACTATATTTCATTTTTGTGGGTTTTTTGTCAACTTGTGCATGCTAATAGTTCCATAATTAAAAGCTGAGATCACTATATATAAATAACCCATAGGATAATGTTATGGATAAACATTCATTTAAAGACAAGACATACAAAGATAAATGAGGCATTAAGATTATTAATATTTTGTATGAGTATATATTTGATGATTATTAAGGAGTAAATATGATTACACACATCAATTAAATTTATATTTTCACTCACATGATTAAACACACATATATTAATTGGATAAATGCATGCAAGTTAATCCCTCTTCAGAGTATTGGAATGTAAGAAACAATCAGATATTCAATAGGTAGTGGATGAGGTTAGTTTATCCCAATTTTCTAACCCATTTTTAAGTCATCTTAATTTTGAAAGATTAATTAGGGTTTTGAATAAAATTTTAATAAAATATAAATTCATGTGCATTAATAAAGGCTAATATTTTCACAAAATATGTCTATAGACACATAAGCAATAATATAAGCTATAAAAAAATAGCACAGTCAACTTGGACAATATTAGTTTTCATGGTTGTCTAAGTTTCACCAAAAGTGGCCACATGGGTTATTAAATTATAATTTTTTAATATGATAAATCATAGAGATAATAAAAATTCATTTCAAGGACTATGACATAAGCAATTAAAAATATAAAATAGAAACTAAGATCCTATATTTCCTATTTATCTTTTTAACTCTAAAAATAGTAAGTGAAATATCAATCTCTTTCACATTCATATTTTTATGGTAAATGCACTATTTTACATAGTCTAAATTTAAATTTATCTTATTTAGATTTCATTAATAAATAAATAAATGAACTACCATATTTTAGAAAACCAAAGGAGTCAGTTAAGCATTTGCTTATGTGCACTCATGAGTGAATACTACATTCTATGAGAAAGAGATTTGAATATTTCACCCACATGGATTATAAAGGTCATAATATTGAAGATTGATGGATTGAATATGTGTGGAGTAATGAATATTATTGAAAAAATTCAAGTGGGTATTTTATTAGATAAATATGAAGAAAGGGATTCTAATAATGTTGATTTATGAAATCCCATTGAATCTAGTATAGTTCATTATGTGTGTGATTATATGCATACATGTGTGTGTGTGTGTGTGTGTTGATATGGAAATGAAATTTAATAAGCAAGGAAGTTTCATTTTAGTGTACAAAATTAGGAAAAATAAAACCAATTATAATTATGCACAATACTTTACAAAATAACTAGTGATTATGTTGTAAAAAGTGTATCTAAAAGGTGAATTTTTTATGGTGGATGATTCTTATACTTTTTTAATTGAGGAAAACTAAATCCTGAATGGTATCGAATTCACTAGAGTCAAAGGTGAGGGATCTTTCATGAGTAAATATAAAGAATAGATGTGTCAGTATGAAATTACCCAAGCTTATAATATAAACATGAGAATATAGTATGGCCATGTAGAGGAAGTTTTAAAAGAAGAGTATAGGATAACACCAATTTTTTTGATGGTGTATCAATAATTCACAATGTTTTGTGTGATGGTGTATTTTTCATTAGCAATAATTATAGGTATAAATAATAAGCTTAAAAGTTAGATTAAGCTACCATATATTGTGTCCATATCCTATTTTTAAATCTTTTTATATATGGTACATGGTTTATCAATGGTTATGGTAAAAATTGAAGTCATTTATGAAAAACTAAAAAATAATGCAAATAAAGTAAAAACCTTTGGGAAAAATAGAGGCATCAAAGGATGAAGAATCAAATACTGATAATATGGATATAAAGTCAAGAATATTTTTGAAATTTAGGAAGTATAATGGTAATCTATTACATTCATTAATACTAATAATGAGTAAATTTATAATAACACCCAATAGGAAAATAGTTAAAAAAAATTAGTGGAGTGGTCATTGATAAATAAGCTACATGAAGAAGAAAGGAAGAAAGAAAAATAAACTTGAATAAAGAGAGAAAAATTAGGAAAGGGGGATTAGAAAGCTATATGGATTGAAGTAGGTTCATCATCACTAGATGAAATTCCTAATAATATTCCTCAAACTTATATAAAATCTATAATTTTATCTCATATAAAAATTCTATTTAGATCATCGGGACAAGGTGATGTGTAATATTTAAGTGCAGTTCAAGTAGCCAATACATGAGTATAAATCCCAATTAAAATAGAAATTTGGGTGGAGATTCTAACCCAAATAATGGAAGATTCACTACTATGTATAATAAAATATTCAATTCAAGAGTTATATGGCATCAAAAAATATTATTCCAAGCATAAGCACATAAGCTCTTGCTGTAACAAGTTTGGTTATTCTATAAAATCTATTCAACACATAGATATGCCGAAAAGTGTTGAATTTTCATAATAATTGAATATATATGTACAAGGAAAATATGGATTATCTATGCAAGAAGATAATACTAATATAGGAATGCCATGTATGACAACATACATTGAACCATGAGTAGAATAAGGAAACATGAAGCTGGTCAAAGAGGCTCAAATGGAAAATGTAGAAGGTAAATCCACTAATAATGAAGAGTGTAGAGTGTAGGAGGAGAAACAGGATGAATAAGAGAGAGAGAAAATATAAATAATTAGGGTATGTAGACATCATATTGATTATATGGGTTATTATAAATCTAAAAGACACATTCTAAAATGAAGACAAGTTCTAGCATAAATTATTCAAAATCAAATATATCAAACGATATGATAAGGAATGAGATTTTAATAGACATTGTGTGTGATCATTTAAAAACCATTTTTTAATCACAAGGAAGATCAAGGTTTTGAAATTTCATTAAAGGCATTGGTACCACTTTAAGAACTTAGTGAGGATTAAAGTATAGAAAATGAAGTATGGATCATAATATCTTTCCAAAAAAAGTGAAAATTTTAGAATATGTATCAAGAAAGTGGTTTAAATGAATAAATAAATAACATAATTAGAATAATTAATTGATAATTAGAGATTTCATTTATGGGATGGTACATATGTGATTAGAAAGGAGCAAGTGAAAAAACTTAGCATTACAATTAATTACATATTATACATACCTCAAGTAGAGATTCAAATAAAAATTAAAGATATCCAATAAAATAGGTTATGGGATATAGAATAATAATATTAATATCATATTGAATATATAGATACTATTCAATTGAAGTAAAAGTAATCAAGGTAAATGTTTGAGATATTTCACTATGAGCATGAATTTTCTAAAGTTTTGTTGAAGATAGACATGTCTATGCATAAATAATTATTAGAGTGCATGTATGTGGATAAATATAAAGTAAATAAATCAAGGAATTTTTAATAATCACATACATTCAAAGTACATATAAGGAAGAAACACAGTGGATTGGAGGAGTTTTTTTAATAACTCAAAAATAAAAAAAATGGAAGAGGAAGAAGCCATGTATGAATTATATGGGAATCATAGACAATAATCCAAAGCCATGTTAAAAGAGTATGAATATAAATTGTAAAATGAAGAGGTAATTAAAAATATATTAACATGTGTGTAAGATTTAAAACCAAAGATAAAGTTGTCAACTAATGTTAGAATGAATAGAGAAATAATTATATGAAAAAATAATGGATTTTTTTATTACACATGAAAGAGAGATAACTGCAAAATAATTAAGTTTATGCTTGTCTAAGGATAGACAAGATATGAGGTATAGGATAATTTTGATCCTATATTATTTACATAAGTAATTCATCATAATATAGGCTAAGTTAGTTGATGTTTGGATGAGACTTACATAATTGCATAATGCATCTTGAAACATACAAAAGGAAGAACAATGGGCAAAAGAGAATAACAAAAAGAAAGTATCATTACATATAAGGGTGATTGGGAAAGTATAATATGAATGTATAATCACCATGAATATCAATAGTGATTATAACCAACACATGGATTGCATCTAAATGAGGAAGTTACATATGATTAGAGATTGATCCAAGATGAGAATCAAATAGAGATGAAGTAAAATAAACTTATAAAAGGATATATGAAAAGGATAAGTGGAGCTAATGAAGAAAATATAGGTAGAGGGAGAAAGGGTCCAAGAATCATATAAATATGCACATCGACCTATCATTTTAGACACTTGAGATTTGTTACATATTTGCAAGTGTAAATTCAAATCTTAAGATTGAGAAAGAAGCTAAGGCTTGAGAGAGAACATATATGCTTAGTTATTGTAAATATTGCATGATTTTATATCATCTAATTCATGGTGATCAATGTAATGATATATAATCATATAATTTTTTATGTATGAATATAAAATGATGACTATAGTTTTTATAATGGGTATGTGTAAAGGTGATTCATTATGTCTTTATCATATATTTTTTGATAGTTTAATTTTGTTGTTGATGTGTGTTGTATTTATTAATGAACTATTATCATTATGGGGTGCTTTTTGAACTCCAACTATACCTCAGGTTAGTGCTTGAGTCTGGTTTTTAACTGATATTTTGTCATGAAAATGTCTTATTTGTTACACATAGTTAAGTGTGTATAAGATAGTGAATTTCACTAATAAACGTACAAATTTTTTTCTAAACTTTGAGATCAATGGGATGGACATATTATTAGGCTCATAATTAATCTATGTATAGTTTCAAGACTCCCTTTTTTATCAATAAAATAAGGTTATGGGTTACCCCTTCCCTTTCATTCAAATCAAAAAATGACTTACGATAATTTCTTACAATATACAAAAGGGATTAGATAAGAGCTTGTATAAAAAACATACACCATATATTCCATAGACATAGGTTGTATAACTTATTTACATTATATATATAAATGAAATAAATTTAGCCTACACATTAAATGAATTATGAGTTACACAACTTGTTCCCAAACAAATCCATATTAATTCATGGCTATCCCATTTCACATTCATATCAAAAACTCATAAAACATTCCTTAGGCCCAACCATCACCAATTAGGATAGTTATAAAACTCCTTGATAGATAATAACAAATCATATCTCATGATATCCCAAAAACTTGATAAAATTATATAGGGAAGCCACAAAAAATGGGTGCCTTAAATTTACTAATCCCCAAAATTGTGTTTTCTAATTCAAAAAGAGTTATATTTCAAACAAGTGTCTTATCTTAATTTGGAGAGATAATACTAGCAATACACAGTTAAATATTCTAATGTAGAGAGTTTTGATTACAAAGAGTAAAGTTTTGTATAGGTTTTGAATTATAGTTAATTTCATCTAATTATATATCCTCTAAAGTCACACATTATACATTATTTAGTTAGTCACATCCAAAGTTAGTTCTATAAGTCACTTTGCACGTTCTACATCGAACACCATCTCATACTCTTTTCATATTGAAAAATTCATAGGTTACTATGATTTTGATATCTATACAAGGTATATAAGGTCATGTTTTCTATGATGACCATAATGGAAATTTAAAATGCTTGATCACTTATAATATTTTGAGACACACACACACACACACACACACACACATGTTACTACTCACCCATGATAGGTGACATTCACCATGATCGATATATACCTACATGTGATCATAACATAGATGGGATCATTGGTTATCTTGAACATAAATAAAATTAAAAATACAAAAATATAAATATACCTAAAAAAATCCAGAAAAAAATCAAGACCTATGCATGACATGTGTTTCTAGTTTATATGATTCATTTATATTATTTATCATATACATGGTAGCTTACATATATTTCTATATGCACCTAATTTTCATAGTATACATGAGTGGGATGTAATACATACATGTTATATATGACATGGATATAAAAATGAGGGACATTCCTACATCTTAAGGCTACCTTCATATATTGGGGGCATACCTACACTAGGGGAATATTTGTACACTATAGAGTTTTTATTTTCTATGGCCCTTTCATTAATAATATTGAGCTATTTATAATGATTTAGCATGACTTGATCTTGTGTGTATTATTCAAAATTAGATATGTTATGGATAGTGTACTTTACTATGAGTTATGATGACATATATTAAATGTGTAGGGAATACTTTCTTGTTATATGCATATTTAATGCTAATTATTGTTACATTATGTGATCCTTGAGTTTTTACTCCATGGTGTGATGATTTAGATGCATGAATTTTTTTGATCCATGAGTGAATATTAATGAAAATTACATTGTCTACCCATTATTATTATTATTAATGTGTGTGGCATTGAGTTATGTCTTTCATGTTTCTATGAGTGCATCAGTTGTGTGGTATCATGACATGCATCACTTATTTCAAGTATTCTCTATTCCATATCATGTCCATGTGTCTATGCCAAATAAAATTCAATTCATTTCTTGAGTGTTTGTAAATATCATGATCATGAAATTGTGTGCATATGTGTGTGTGTATCTACATGATTGCTAAAATTTTGATGTCATGATTCATATCAAACATTATTATACTTGTGTGAAATATTATGATTCATATCATGCATATTCTACATGGCTTATTATTGAATACTTCTACTTCTGATGACTACTTATGCATGCCTAGTTGTTATATCTATCTTGGAATTACACTTTTATGCATTATGACACATGTTTCATTTATGTGTGAAGGATAAAAATATTTACATGATGACATAATCTTATCATGTTAGCACACATGTCTTCCATGCTTCCATATGGATCCAAGTTAAGGCCCATAACAAAATTATCCATGTGTTCCTCTGTCATATTAAATCATTAGAGAAAAACTAACACCTTGTATTATTTTAGATTTAAGACTTCATTTCAAGGATTATTTCCTAATCCTCAAAATTTGGATAGGATAATATCTCGCTGAAAAATATTTGTTATTAGGTAATGAAATTAAAATCTCCCATGTCAACTAATATTTTTTGTTCCTCTATTATAATTTTATTACTGGAGTATCAACCCTTTTTCTATAACAAATCCTTATGGAAAATGAATTTAGGAAATGTTTTCCAAGTTTGAAATTATTTTTAATAATATAGAAGTTAATAAAAATCCCCTTTCAATAATTTTTTATGATACTTTCTAAAGATGAGTCAACTTTTTGGCCTATAAGGTAAGAGATATCCATATCAATAAATATTACTTTTGGCTAAGTTATTTATCAAATCCTAGATAAGGCCATCAGAATTGCATATGGGTGGCCTATGTTTTTGTCTCTAAGGCATGCTAATGCCTAGTGAGGATTTTTTCCATATGACTAATAATACAGTTTCACTTCATCTATGTGTTATGTTAGACTATGTGGAAGCTCTCAATTTGTCATGTTAACCACTATATGTCTTCTTATTCACTTATAACCCAAGATTAATAAATAATGAAGGATAAATGAAATAAAAATAAAAAAAGGTTAGTATTTAAAGTTTTTATATACCTCAACACCTCACTACTGAGTGTTTTTTACATACGAATACTCTGAATAAGGTTCAAACTCCATGTATTTATCTCATGTTATGGTGGTGTGTGTAAAAGACTAGTGTAATGTTAGATGCTTGTGTAATTATGGTGTATTTATGTGTTTCAACTATGACTTGTGACCTTTGTAATTTTATTAAGAATTAGCATAAGGATACTAGAGTCATATTGACTATGCATTTAAAAAATAGATGTTTTTCTCTCAATATGAAGTTAAATGTTTTAGTGCTTTTCTATGTGTGAGCCTCTTGTGTGTAAAATGACTTGAAATTTTGGATTTATAGTAATCATATGGTAATTTATTTGGATGGGATATTTATAAATGTGTGGGATGACCCATTACATGATTTTGAAATTGATAAACTAGTCATTATTTAGTGAGAGGATACAATTGGTAGAACTAGATAAGACTAGGGAGGTGGGATAGTCTAAATGGTGTGGCATTGTATGAGGATAAAAATAAATTTGAGATATAAGTATAGATAATTCAAGGGATACACTTGATATATTTTTAATGAGGAATAGGTAAATTTTTAGATCATTTTAGGAATTGGCCATCCACATAAGACATGAATTAAGGGTGGTCAAAAGATAGTGGAATGAGCCATAAGCTAAGTGCATATAAGGATTGGTCACAATTACATTATTTTAGCTTAAATTTTAATTTAAGTGTCTATATTTTTCCCATTTTATTATAGTAATGTATCAAATTGAAAGTACTAGAGTAAAAGGAAAAAATATATATGTGAATTTACCTATGAATAATAATCTTGAATGTAGGCCATCACATTGAATTGTCTTTCATATATAACCTAAAATGAAACATGTATAAAATCATTAGTTACTTGAGATATAAATCAAGAAAAAAATTATATCTAATAAAAAATAACTAATACACCTGATTAGGTATGTGAACCATTATATTTTTTGGTGAAAAAAACTAGTGACTATAGAAGGTAGGCCCCTTTGAGATTTATTATTCATCGAATATCTTGGAATAGAGTGTGCATTCCCTAATCCTTATTAAAATTGTGAGTGTGATTAATAAATAAATGTGTTCTTGAATCCATTATTTCATACCTAAAGTGGTTTAGTAGTTTGGAATACTTGTATGAATTCAAATGGATTATTCTAGTGTAAAAAATGGTGTAAAAAGGTGAACCAACCACTGTCGATGGAATAAGATTTATTTCTAGTGTCAAATTGGTGAAAAATATATTATATTATAACTATAATGTATATAATATATATAATGATAAGTATTCTCACTCCATCTATGAAATTCATGAAAAAATAAGTAAGGAGATTGTCATGTGCCATGTAAATGCCCCAATAGGATATTTGGGTGTATATGGACTTTCAAATTGAGTAATATCATGTGATTTTCTTAGTAAAAAATATATGTAAAAATTTTTAACATATGTTGAGCATGATTCCCCTAATCTAAATAAAATCTAAGATAAACCTGAACAAAATTCTAAAACTTTTTTGGGTACGTATTACAAACTTTTTTTGTAACTTGTTGTGACTCTAAAAATTTATATAAATTATTTTGTTTTACATGTTGGGATAGAAATGCATTATTTTTGACATGGTAAACCTATGCCCTTATCCAAATGAAGTGTTTTTTTTAAATTAATTTATTGGTTATTTTCAGGTATAAACTATGTAAAACCTACAAAAAAATTTCTATGTATTGCACTATAGGATCCCAGTCTCTAAGATAAGCCACTATGTATTCCCCTTCTCTTGAGGTGAGTTGTGGATCCTATGAAATAAATTTACTCAAAATAAAAATTTGTGAAAGATATGTTATAAAAAAATGAGTATAATGGTAGCATGGAGGAGCATAACATTGTCATATGTAAATTGAGTTAAATTTTGATACAATATTCATGTGGAAACAAACATGCATAGTGAAATTATCAACATAGATGTCAAAAATGAATAACATAGATAAGTGATCAAAATTGAGTACTAAAACCTTAATATAATTACTTATGGAGGGATGCATGATATTTAACATGGCATCAGGAAATGGATAAGATGCATGATGTCCATCATGACATCAAAACTTGATTAAACAAGATCAAAAAAGTTTCTTGGACATGAAATACACACATAATGAGTACACTCAAAGCACACATAGTATGCAATATAAGGATAAGGTGGTGCATAAAAGAGACATATTCAAATTTCACTCACATAAACATAGAAACATACAATAGGATTACATCCACATGTAAGGACATGTTCAAATGTCCAAAATAAAAAATAATTAATACTCAAAAGACATGAAGCAAGAAATCAAACATGAAAATCATGCATGATATATGTAATTGATAAACATAACAATGTTATATTCAATAAATCAAGCATCTAATAATATAGCAATGTGAATGTAAGTGATAAATATTTATATATTTTTAACAGTGTAAAGAACTGAGATATGAAAAAAAGGGATAACCAAGTAATGATAGAACCTATGTATGAAATTCCCCTAGTCATCTTTCTGAAGTATAAACAAGTTGTATAAGGATTGTGTCTTATTTTGATCTAATAATTGATAACATGTGTTTACTAGTACAAGCTTGACATAATCAAATAATAATTTAATGTATTAGTGTTTAGGTAGAGAACTTTTGTTTATTTGTAGTTTATGAGTATAAGATAGTTAAATGACATGCAACTATGTCTATGAAAGGTAACCTATAGTTTTGGTATTCATTTTTATAAACTTGTGAATCATATTTGATATAAATTGGATATATAGATAAATATTTAGTATATTGAGCATAAACTAATTGATGCAAATGAGCTACAAAAATCATGATAGATCCTAATTTTTTAATTTTTTGGATTTTTTTTTTTTTTTTTTTGTATTTTACATATATATGAACTAATATAGAGAAAGATAAATATTAACCAATGAATTGAGCAAGGGACATATAATCAATATTATCTATATCGAGGATAGGAATGGTGACCTTTTGAAAATGAAAAGTGTCATACTATTGTGCCTCAAGTGAGCTAAATTCAAATTTTGAATACTAACTTCCCTCTTTACTTTAGGATCCATTGCCATAATGATGATTTGTAGCATATTATACATGTTTATTATCATGATTAGCTCTAAGGATTTTTAGAACCTATCATGGAGTGTGTAAACTCTATGTTGGTGCTCTATGTGAATCACCCTTAGTGTACTATAATATCAATATGGTACATGTAGGAGTAGAGATATGATCTTTAGAATTTGTGACAAAACTCTTTTTAAGTGGCTTTCAATGGTAGTCTTCCTTGGAAAGGCAACCACTTTATTTTTCACTTTTTGAGTAGATTAAACCCTTTTAGGTGGCTTAGTGTTATTAGTATAATAGGGTTGTTAAATTTTAGTGTATATCTATATGACAAGTGTCCATTTCACACCATTTTATATGTAGTATATTATTTTTTTATTTATGCAAATTTCATTGTCTATCAATAGTCTTTGTAATGTGAAGAGTATTACTCTAGGTTATAGTGAAAGGTTGGAACGTAAAGTGGTAGATTCTTTGAAAACATCTATAAATACCACTCACTTGTATTGAAAAAATATTTCAAAAAATTGAGATCAATATAGATATTTTGAGTTGGTTTTCCTTTATGTTTCCTTATGTTTCTTGTGTTGATTTTTTGTGTTATTGTAATCTATTAATTATTAAAACACCTATTTTTTTAGTTGATTATATATGTGAATTATGATAATTCTTATTCAATGTCATGCTTTTATTAATTTAAATTTTTTTTATAAGTTCCCTTTTTTTATTTTTATATTATGTTTCACATAACTATCCCCTTTTAGCATATTTTTATGGTTTTTCTAAGAACCTCTACTAACAATGGTGTGGTGTGTGTGGAGAATTAAAACATCATGTGGTGGATACCAAGACAAAGAGACTTGGAATAATGTCTCTATGAATAAATTTAAAATTTCATAGAAGAATAAAAAATAATAGGACCTTTTATGAAAGATTTTATTCATAAGCATATATACTTCAAAATCTATGATTTTTTTGGTGTGAATTTTCTAACATACTAGGTTTGTGGTTATTGAGAGTTGAATACTATTGTTTTCAACCAAGAAAAAAATAGTTCTTAGTGTGTATGGAGGAGAGATTAGAGAACTTATGCAATTTGGATATTGATTGGAATCATGAAATAGATCATTGAGTAAAAACTACCATTGATGGATAAATCATTGAATTTTATCTATAGGTCTATATTATATTTTATAATATGAAAAACCTATTTATGAGAGGAATTAGAGGTAGGTTTTTATAGTGAATATCTACTCTTATTGAAATTCTAGTTGTAAAAAAGCCCATGGTGCCTACTAATATCAACATGTATTAGTTTCTTTGAGAATTATGGGTGTGTGTGTTATAATTAAATGAATAATGAGTAAATTAAAAAGGAAGTTTGAACCTATATCCAGAATATGGAGGACATAAAGAAGTAGAGTGAAAAGTTAATTCTAGGTTTATAGTGAGACTTGTAATAATAGAGAATATGGAATAAACATAACAATCCTAATATAGTTTTCAGTAGAAGTAGAGTAGACAATGTAGAATATATTAAAGGAATGGGAGATCATAAGAGAGAAAGAGAATCTAGGGAAGATGAGGATAAGGAAAGGACAAGGCCTAAGAGAAGAGAAGGTGCAGATGAAAGTGTAAAGATTGATAGAGATGATAAATAAATGGAATAAAGTGGAAAAATAGAAGAAGAGTGAGTATATTTGTTAGAAGGTAGCTTTAGATAATAGCTATAAGGGAGGATATTTTTTGAAGAAGAGTAGTCTTTTGAATAAGTTATTCTAAGTCACATGATTAAACTAGGTTGAGGTTTCAATGTAGTAGAAGTCACAAACATGGACCATTCACTTCAAGGCTACAAATCCATTATGATTAAATTTTCAACTTAAATAATAAAAAATTTAGATGTTATTATAGGTAATACCTAGTTTGACTCTTTTAAAAATAAGTTTAGAAAGTATAGTTTAGATACTAATAATGTTTGGGATAGGAAGAAACTGATTGAATTAGGATTTCATGTTTTTCCAAATCTTAAGACATTGCCTAAGTTGAGTCCATCACCACTACCACTAGTTTAAAATGTTATTTCTATATGGATGGATCTAAATCTAGAAATTTTTGTCACAATGACACCATATTATGGGTCTATAGACCCTGAGCAATATCTATTAACTTATGAGATGAAATGGCAGATCAAAAATATAACTATAAATGATACGAATAACTGTGCGCTCATATAAGCTTTAATAAGACAAGATCTAGAGTTAATATACAAAATATATGCTAATAAACTGAAATTTATTGATGTTTAATATTATATTATTGGCTAGTTCAAATTAAATAAGTGTGTGAGTCAAATAATCCAAAATCTAAAATATATTAGATAGAAATCAAGTAAATCAATATGGGAGTAAGATCACATATTTTATAATGTAATGAATAAGGTGTTGTTAGCCCTGAGATCCCTTTCTGCATCCAAAGGTGCTCATGGTATTGAGTGTTTTGAAGAGTAAATTGGGAGACAATGCATGGAATAAAATATCCCCTTGTTAATTTTAGGACTGATGCTAGTTCAATCTAAGGATCACGTAGGTTAACCTTTTATACTCAAATATCCATAACTATTACCACCATAATTTCAAAGTGTGTGTATTTGCACTATGAATATGTCACCAAATGAGAGATATTCTATTTTTTATTTAATATTGAGTCACACCTCATAAATTATTAATGTAGGGGAAATATTTGGGTTCTAAAATAAACATTAAAAAGGAGGGAAAGATAGGGTAGGATAGAGATTTTCTAAGCCTAAAGGGTATCAATTCTTCAAGAACTAAGATAAGTGACCTACCATAGTTATACCATTGTGTGCAAATTTTCACCAGGGGTTATAACTCAATTTTACACAAAGAGGAGAATTCTGAGGAAATAAGAAGGAATTATTAGTTTGTAATCCCCTCACTAAATGTTAATATTTAGAGATACTATAGTAAATAACACATAGGTCGATCTAGATAAACTCATAGATCATGAATACTATATTAAAAATTAGGAGGGTTTATAAATGGGTTAGAAAAACAAAGCACATAATAACCACTAAAATCATAAAGTAACAATGTATTAGTTCAGTTTTCTAGCATTAACATTCATTCAAAACTAGAAATAATTAACAGATTAATAACCCAAAAATTCAATATAAAGTGAGAATTTGCATTCATTAAAATAAATTTATGTAGAAAAGTCCCAATCATGGCAAACATTCAAAATCCACAAGAGTTAAAGAATAAGTAGGTGAAATTTTGGCTCAATTCTAGAAACATTTTTGGGACTAAGAATTATGGACCTGCTATAATGAGATACAACTTACAATTTATTGATAAGGATGGGGGTCACTTCTAAGTAGAACAAGATTCCCATCCTAGACCATGATGACCACTCTAGGTTTTTAAAATTTTATTGATTTCAAAAAGTGAATATTCTTTACACTCTTTACACAAAATACTCTAAGGCCCACTTAATTGATATGTTTAAGAGCTATAGACTAACTACCTCCAAAATGTTTAGAATCTACCTCCCTAATTGCTAGCAGAACTACTTCTAGGTTAAACTCCTAATATAGATTGGATAAATTCATAAGTGGCTCTCAAAATATCACCTCTGATTTGGCCATTAATATTTTAACCCTTACTAATGCTTACATTGGATTAGGTAGAGAGTTTAATCACTACATGTGCTCTAGCCTTATTGGACTTTGCCACTTTCTTTCTCATGACTTGGTTGAAGTGACCCAAGTGAAACCTAAACTAAATCCTATCTAGAAGAGTACCATCCATGTGGAATAACACTATGATGTCAACCTCTTTGAAGTAGGCTAATATATTTTTCTTGCCTTCTTCTATGGGGTCTAATTCCATCAATTCTAGGCTTAACCACTCCTAAATTATCTCCCTCATGCTCCAATCATATGTTTTATATATGCTCAGGTATGAATTGGGCATAAGATTCAACTCTAGGAACATGTCTTTATTAAGGATCACTTCCAAATTCTTAAGTTTACTTTCCACTAGAGAAATCCTCTATAGATATGAATGGGCCCTTTGAAGATACATCCACATATAGTCTAGAGTCTTGAATATTTCTTCCATAACTAAGAAAGTTTATAGGAGTTCTTCCTCAACTTGTCTGATAAGCTCTATAGAGACAAAAATCTTAACATGTGCATCCAGGGTTTGAAGTTGCTTCATGCCATGTATCCCTTACTAATTGGTTCATTTTGTAATGGCTAACACCAAGGTACAACTTAGTTATCTATCTTTATATTCTTGTGAGGATAAAATTCCAAATAAATAATGCATTGTGTCTTTTGATTAGGCATTTCAAATTTGATTGTACGTCATTCTAATAATCTTGGGGTCTATTGGGATCTCCCTATCAATCTCTACAAAATGCAACATGGCATGATGTGATAAGTTGGGATCTCATAGGCTTTGACATATCTATTAGGTATGGGAGACTGATAATCCTAAAAACATGTCACATGACATGCTTTCATTTGGTTAGGATCTCCTAGGCTCTAACATCTTTGTTAAATATAAGAGACTAACACATTTGATATTGAGGTGAACCCATTAGCTCTGGATCTTGGTAACTCTAACCATAGATACATGTATCACTCTTTCATTTGACTTATATTACAAAAATTCACAAAAAATAGACCAAGTAAAATGAAAATAAACATGACAAATTAAATACTCACTTGGCCACCAGCTAAGCTCACTAGGTACCACATAAGACTCTAGGAGTCTAACACTCTGGGAACCTAAGTATTGTATCAAACCTAAAAAAAATTTGGTACATTAAATATTATAATTAAACAAATGGTTTACTTTAGGGTTTATTCAAGAATTTACTATGTTAACATTAGAGGTCACTGGGATCTTAACAGGGATTAGTTAACCACTACAAAATACTCACCATGCTTAGGAAAAAGTAGGGCAACATAAGAACTTGAATATTTTATTATAAATGAGTTTATCATAATATGATAAAAATTTAGGTAATATTGAGTTTTATAAATTTATATATGGGTCTCCCACTTCTATAAGAATGGGGTGTGTTGACCACAACAAATGGTGACTTCTTTGGGGAAGGTGGTGTTAAACACTTAGGACCTAAGTTGCTAACCTTAGGTCTTGTACAAAACATAGATTGTTAGAAAATATTTAGACATATTAGAGAAATAATATTCTAAATTCAATTATATAAAGTGGAATACTAAGCCTTATTCCCATAAGATACCATCAATGTGTGTATTGAATTGATATATTTTAAATTGGTTTAATTTTTTATTTCACTTAAATAAGTCAAGGTCAAGTTGGGCATAAAATATTTTAAAGGCACATAATTGGTTATATTGATTAGATGGGAATGGTGTGAACATCGATATTATACCATCTAAGCATCTATATCCCTGATAGAGATACCTTTGGTCCCATTTGAGGCCTTAATCCACTACCAATCATGATGGAAATGCTATGATGGAGGTTACTTGAATAATCCTTTCAAATAAGAATCTAAATTTAGATTTTGCATGTTATTCCAATCTCCTTTAAATATTTCCTATGAACATATTTAGTAATTATATCCATTGAGGGTTTAGGACAAAGCCATGGGTGATGGAATGCTTAGAAAGCTCTAAATACCTAACTGATTTTTGATTGGTCTAGTGAACTTTTTTTTCACTAAGATATTATTATTATGTGTAATTTGATATTTCTTGTTAGTAAATGGGGTTGTTTTAAAATTCACTTGTATCATTAATAATAATTATCCTCCAATATCTCAAATTTAAAATACTTGCAGTCTTTGATTTGTCTGAAAGTGAAGGCTCACCTTTGGGTATTTCAAATTTTAACTACACCTTCTATGATTTCATCACCATTCAAAATGGTTACTTATTGAGATTTATCTAGAGATTTTTTATTTCTACCTACCATTTTAATCTCAATTTCAATATATATCTAATTAACATCTATGATATGTGAACACAATAGGTACAGAACAACACCAAGAGAAATAAAACACAACAAAATAAAACACACAATAGAAATAAACCCACAACTAAATCACACTAGTCTATTCTATACATTATCACCCTTACTAGGATTACATTGAAATAATACTAGAAGGAGACACTAATTAGTAATGCTTCAATAATTTTCCATTCATTGGAAATGGGATGTCATTGTATTCAAGGTCCTTAAGTCAAAAAACATTCTAGCTTAGTAGTTTAGCTATATGATAGGGGCCAATCCAGAGAGGATCAAACTTGGTGTACTAGCCCTTTTGTGAGATTTATCCCAAAATAGTACTAGATCAAAATTCCTAAAGGATTTAACCTTGAAAATTTTATCAAACCGTCACTTGACTATGTCTTGATGGTTGATGAAGATTAGCAAGGCTTTTTTTGTAGTCAACACACCCCACTTTCATTTTTTTCAAATAGGGACCCTATACATTTTGAGATCCTAATTCTAATTTGAAAATCCTTTTAATTTGGAATTTATGTGTGCACTTAATAGGGTCAAAATATTTAAATTTATTATCCCTCATGTTCATGATTCTTATTGAGTATAGTTATTTTATGCTAATGCAATTGGTTATAGTTTCCCTAACATCCAGGTTTTCATTCTGGGTTTTATTTAGACCAACATATTGATGGTTTTTTGGAGTTTTGTAGGTATGAAAGTTTTTGAATTTTCATAATAACTAAAAAATAAACATCCTAATTTTTGGGTCTTTACATATTTTTCACTTCACAAATTTTACATGTCATGGAATTTTTTTTCATAACTTTTCCGCTCTATGACTTTTATTTGTTAGGATTTTTTGTTTGTCATGACTTTTGTTTGTCAGAACTTTTACAAATTTGTGACGATTTAAAATTATTCAAAACTATTATACTTCAATATTTATAAACTTCATGACATTTTATCTTTTCAAATTTTATTTTCAACACTTTTGCTTTCCTAAACTTTTATTTATCCTGAAAATTATTCATCATAACTTTTGTTTACATCATTAAAATTGGTCTCTACATATTAATAATTTTTAGGTCTTCATGTATTTTATATTCACATTTCATACATTTGAGGAATTTCAAATGTTAGATAATCAAGTTTTAACAAAATCTCCAACACCTAACTTTTGAGAGTACGCCATGTAGCACAATTAGTTTTTCAAAAAACTAGTGACAAAATGACACATGTCTAAAGATGACAACATGTCATTATTTCAAACGTATATAAATTCTATGTGGCATACTCACCAAAATAAGTTGTCTAATTCAAATTACATTAAGTAAAATAAGTCTAGATCTATTGGACATTAATGTCTCACAAACTAGAATTAAAGTCCCATTTTCAAACTATATGATCAAACTATGAAAGAATGTTGTGTTTATTGATCACCAAAGAAATTAATCTAACTTTCCTTCTAAGATAACTCAAATCCATATCTACCAATGTATACTTATGATATATTTCTAATTAATGACCATCCAACTCAATTACCACCAAAATTACATGAATACACTATATTGTAGCATGGCTTCATATTCCAAGGTATTCAGGGGATTTTCTCCAACATCCAAATTCTCTATTAAATATTACACTGAATATACTGACACCATATTTAATGATATTATGTTTAACAAGTTTAATTAAAAAACATTATGGGATGTGATTGAGAATGTGGACATGCATTTTATTGAGGAAGAACTAACAATTGAGGAGAAGCAATTGGTAGTTGATTTCTTGCCACTAAAATGACAATAACTACATTTTATAGCAACCAAAATAGAATTAATGTTTCGTATTAATCTACTTCGAGACCTATCTTTCATGGGTAAGGTATTTGATGTTTTCATTCACCACCTCAATCATAAGATAGTTATTTCTTGAATTGCTAGGGATGCTTTTCAAAGATACCTATGGCTCTCCATTACATAAGCCAAATATAATGGTCCCAGGTTGACAATTTGGAAGACAAACATTACATTTGAGAACACACTATGAAGGTGTATCATAAAAGGGGATAATGTGACCCTCAAAGCCACTATCCCCATTCCAATTAAAAAATTTAGGTCTGGAATTCATATTTTGATGGCCCTACTCAATAGGTTATTTGAGTTTTCTAGCATCCACTCCCTCTAAATGGAGTGTGTTCCACTCATACATTTGTTAATTACCTCATATTTGACATACATGCTTAGAGAGATTATTAGTATTAATATGATGGAACAGATGATTCAGAAGGATAAGAGACCCCTAGGTGGCCACTTCTAAATTATGTCCTCTTTATTAGATGTTATTATGGACACTTTCTACATTTACAATGGAGCACTCTAAAATCTAGTCTTATACTGCATCAATAACAAGGTATGTGACTACTTTTCCAATATGCATATTCACTCATACATGAGGAATATTATCAATATCTATGAGGATGTTTATCTACATGTTTGGAAGGTAATACATGAAAAACCCTTAGCCCAAGTATCTAAAATTATCAAGAAGACATTATGTCCAAGGGGTGATTACTGATTATATATTAATTATATAATAATCATGGTTTTGGGGACCAAAGTTTCACCCTTGTGTTTGCTAAGGTATGTCTCAGACAAACTGACTGAGTGAGATATTTCATATCATCTTTAGTGGAACATCAACAAATACATGAATAAGAAATACAAGATCTTATCCCAGGGATTTTTTTGATGATATGTAGGATTTATTACACCAATATAAAACATTTTGGAGAGGTTGGGATAATTAGATAATTGTACTCTTTGGTTTCATTACAACACTATGATTGGGATCACCATGGCCTCATTTAAAAGCATATCACATTATTGGGTATCTCATACTAGAATATGACATATGAGCACGATTTTATATTTTTAAATATTTATAGTGATTATGAGGTCTTCTCCAAGGCACAAATGGATGGATTAACAAAGGATGTCTTAAAATCAATACAAATGGATCCTTCCCTTAAAATTTAGTAATCACACACTCAACTTCCACATCTAGGTGGATGAGGTTATAGATATTATTAATTTTTGGGCATTCCCAACAAATTATGAGCCAATTAAAACCATACCAAGATATACCATCCCATGTATAACCATCCTAAGCACCACCACCACCTATAACAATGGTTACTAAGAAAGAGAAAGGTGTGAAAGAGACCCATGCTATTACAAACTCTTTAGGGAGGTTAGATGAGATAAGCAACATTGATTCATCTAATTCAAAAGATTCAAGATTTACTACTATGAATCAGACTCATGCTACTTTATATGTTGATGTTCATCCTACCACTACTCAATATCCTTCTCCCTTAGTCAAAAAATCAACTCTTTGCTATAAGAGGAAGTCAAGAGTTACTAGGGATGCTATGAGTTCAACTATGGACATATCACTACAAAGAGGGCATGTAGACTCAGGACAAGAATCAATGAATATTGAGACTAAGGAGGAGGAAAAGGAACTGGAGATGGCTAAAGTCTTTAGTCTATAGGGATTTAAAGGAAAAACACCAATGGAAGATGAATCACTAAGTGATGATCCTAATAATATGGCTACCTCTAAGTCAATTTTTTCTTATTGTTCGCATTGCTACCGCAATTTATAATATTTAATTTGATTCCATTGGTTTAATTATTTCTAGAATCCATGTTTTGTCTTTGTTTCCTAACACAAATTCTCTTCAAGTTTATTTCACATTTTATATTATTTCCATTATTTATTTAGTTTTTATTAACCCTACTAACCCCCAAACCCAAAAAGGTTCACTTCAATAAAACTAAGGTTGTCCTTATGATTAGCTAGGGCTCAATTCAAACCACTTAGTTGGGTCTCCCTATTCCATCATCTATTACCACTCCTTACACTTCTATTATTTCATCCATAAGAACTACCAGGAAGAATGCCACATACATTGTGCACCCCATGCCTTAATTTAATAATGTGGATTGGTAAAATATCATTTTTACCTTATTACCAAATCCCTTACAAATAAAAGCACTAATGGAATATTTATGGGACATTTTGACAAGGACCACTAATGAGGATACTTAACCAATTGATCCTACATAATTGGTGATTCCACAATGGCATGTTAACTTAAATGCACAAGCTACATAAAGGCCAAATTTATTAATCATAGATCTACCCATGGTAATATCTATTTTTTATAAGGACATAGGGAGCATCCAAAGAGTAAAGAAGAGAGATAGAAGATGAATCTGATCAGGTCCAAATTTGAAAGGAAAGATGTTTTTCTTTGTCTAAAATGAAGAATAGGAAGACAAGAGAGTCTACTTACAATGAATAATTTTTAACCTATATATAGACTCATATAGAGGATTTGATTGAATAACATGAGGCACTTAGAAATATATGGAAGAGCTATAAAATATCTAGATAAGGTCTAAGAACAACATCAAATTGTACATATTCTTGTGGAGATTGAAAATGATGTCCATAATGTGGCCCTCAATTTGTATAATATTCTAGACACCATCAATTCAATGAAAATAGATTTGTTTCCACATATTGTTAAAACATCTATATTATTCAATTATTTTAAAGAATACATATATTTACTAAATTTACTTTTGTTGCACATAAATGATAAGTTCTATATCCATCTATATTTGATGGTACCATTTGAAGTGACCAATGCTCTCAATTTGGTGGTCATTAGGATACAAGAATAATGATATTGGGTGTCAAGTGTGCAAGACTTGATTCAAAAGCTGACAAAGCATGAAAAGAAAGATTTGAAAATTTTAGAAGAATTAAATCTATTACCCACACTAGAGACTCTTTAGGGAAACTAATGGATAGGGAAAATTTTGATAGATTACTCCAAAATACCTAATAATTTCAAGTAGATTATGCAATGACATATGTTGGAGTAAATTGATAAGAAACATAGTTTCATCAAGAAGAAGGTGATAGAAGTGGAGGTCTTTTGAGTAGAATTTACAACCATGAAGGCTGGGCATGCCTGCATATTGATGAAAGTCACTAGGTTACATATGCCATCTATTATAAACATGGATGAAATAAAACTTCATCATTTTTTCAGGTACAAACATTATTAGTGTTTGGAGTAAAATAAATAATCCATGTCTTGAGATTCCATTACTATTCCACCAGCTAGTTCAAATCCTATCACCACTTCAGTCCCACCGACTGCTTCAAGTGCCATTTCATCAACCATATAGACCTTACCTATGATTAAACCTTAGTTTTTCTCAAGCTTATATTATATGTATTTTTCATTTGAAATTGATTAATGTAACTAAGAGTTTATTTATACTTAACGTGTGCATGTAAGATTTAAATGGAGTATTTTTATAACTTGCACGTGTTGTATTATTTTATAAAGTTTGTGTCTTATTCAAAAGACATAGTTTTGTCCATCTCATTTTATATAAAATATTTAAATTTAATTATAACTCTCAATATAATTGTTAACATGTAATTAGGTACTTTACATGGATTTGGAGGATGAGGCGACCCCTCCCAAAATCTATGTATACTTATAATTCTCTCATTTCAAAGTGGAGTTTAAATTTTCATTAATATAGAAATAAATATTTTGATTTTTAAGAAACTATGTTATGTATTTATTCTCCAAATTTATGAGATTAATTATGTTTTATTTTCCTATAGTCGATTTAGTAATTCAAAATGTGAAAATGCTACTTAGAATTTTGTGTTATTATTGGTAGTGTATGTTGATATAAGATGTGCAATAGCTATTTTATGATTGGTAAACATTGTTAATTTTGTTTAACAACATTGACTATTTATTTTATATAATTGTGTATAAGTGTTTCCCATGGTATAGTTTTATAGGAGTGAGAAATAGATGGCTTAGATACCTCCTTGACCTGAGCTATAATATTTTGTTATAAGGGTGTGAAAATACTAATCTCAATGAAATTAATATTTAGTTGAAGTATTGGAGCATACTATACCATTTATCCTTGGAATCCCTTACTATGTTTGTATGCATGTGAGTAACATCTACTAGCTACAATCATCAATTTAAGACACTTATTCATGAATGAGACTAGCTTGGAAATAAACCCTTTTTTGGTCATAGAATCCTTTGTTTCTAATCTAGTCTCCCTTTTTTAGACTTTATTTTATATATATGCCCACTTTAGAATAATTTTACATCTATCCAACTCAAATATGTTTCAATTTCTTATATATTATATTCACCCATGCACACTCGATTAATAACCTTCATGCTCAAACAACTATTCCACCACCTAGTTGTTTAACCCATACCTACAACTTGTGACTTGAAGTGGATCTTTCCTCCATTACGATACTAAAACATTAGAGGCTACCTCATTTAGGGTTTAGTGTTCATGAAAACCACATCAACATCCCTTCCCTAGTGTTGAAATAAGGTCTAATTTGTGTGTTCTTCCCCAAAAGGAGTATTATTTTACATTTGAGTTACCCTCAAGACACCTAAGAGAGTAACCAAGTTTAAGTATCAAACTAGTATTTTGGTATCACCCTTACTAACTCATTGAAGACCTAGATCTATACCATTCATCCCCATGATTTATTGATCCCAAACACCATCTCCAGTGAGAGTGGCTCATCCCATTAATAAAATTATGTCTCACCCATGATTACTTGGTTCTAATTTTGTTTTTCATGGTGACATGCATAATTTATCAAGAAATCTAGGGAAGTGCTTGCCTTCTTCCTCTCTCACAAAATTAAGAATAACTAAAGAACATATCAAGTATTTTAAGGTTGCCTTGAGATTGATGAATGATATTAATGAATACATTGCATGTAAACTTTTCCCATTCACATTATAGGATGTTTCATATGACAAGTACCATAACTTATAAGAAGGTTCAATCACTTTATGGGATGATTGCCAAAAAAAATTTCTTTCTCAATTTGAGCAGGCTACCAACCCCAATCTTGTATATCAACACTTCACCAATATAGAGAGGGATCCCAATGAGATAATACATGGTTTTAATACCAAGTTTTAGAAGTTGTACAATTAGGTGAACAATACATATAATCCATCAGGATCTTTACGGTTGGATATGTACAAGAATGATTTGGATCTCATCATTGAATTTTTTATATAAAGGGTTACTATTATCAACACATTAGCTTTGAACTATGATGAAGCTATCACCATTAATAGGGAACTTGAGATTTAGGTACCAAGAATTCTTATTCTCAACATTGGATTTCTAGCCTTGAAATAAGTACCTCATGTGAATTAGAATGTTCTAGCATACAATTACAATTAGTTGTATGCATTGCCTCCTCTAATACTAGTGACACCAAAGAAAAATTATGGATTTTTTAAAAACCATGTATAGATGATAAATCATTAGTAGAATCAACATTCAATCCTAGTCAATACATAAACCACTCAAAATGAAGATTCTACCAAGGTAGAATTGGATTATATATAAAGGATGGTTCAAAATTTAGATAATGACTTTATAAACATGCAAAGTAAGATGGGTAATACTACAGGGAAAGATAATAATCATAATTTTTGGTAACCAACATACAACATGTCTTTAAGTATGTGAATAATGTGAAACAACAAGCTAACAAGTTACTAGAGATCAACATAATAGAGACAAACTTTCCTAACGAGTGTGGGCTTCACAACATTCAAAATATGGTGAACTTAACTATGTTGATTTTTATGCAACATTTTATATCTTTTAAAAGGAAATGGTGAGGAAATATTTGATGAATAATCCACCAAAATCACCCCATATTCTTGGATCCTTGAGCACAACTATGGATGAGTTTCCATTTCCAAATGAATATGATAATGAACTAGAGAAAAATATTTAAGAGGTCCAAGATTTCTAATAATTCTAGAGAGGTAACTATAATTTGATGAATAATTAACCATTTCCCACATTTACTCCTCTAAAAAATATGATTATCTCCCTAAATTTGAATGTTGATAGCAATCTGCCTCCCTCAAAAGGGAAATGATCAGACTTTGAACATTGAAACCCAAGGCAAATAAGGATATAAGATCATTAAAGATATTAATAAGATAAATTCAAACATAATTATAGTCATATAAAATGTCACTTGAGTCAAATGAGTGTAACTTGAGACCACCCATACCGAGATTAGCCATAGACCTATCTTAGGGGCTCTTTCAACCCTTATCTATCTTTTATGGGGTATTGTACAACCCTAGACATCCCAAAATCAGTCTTAGACCTTCCCCAAGGGATCTAGTCCCCTAGTTCCCCATGTTCTACCACCTAGACACTAGTGCATCATGCTAGTGTACCTTGCCTAATTTTAACCTCAGAAAATATACTTTTAGTTCCTAAGACACCTAGGGTTAGCCTAGACCTATTTGACACTCTACACAAGCACCATATTAGTACAAATACATGAATTTTATCCCTTTATCCATTAGATGGAAACTAGATGCAAAATACACAAATAAGCTTAGAACAAGTTATGAAAAATCAAGGTTATTGATCCCTAGTATACCTTAATTTTGCATTCAGTCATCTATAACTACACTAAACTTACAATACATAGATTTCTAGTCTCAAGCCTCATTCAAAACACTCAAGTTGACTCTCATATTAACATTCACTTAAAATTGCATCAACACTTAGATTGGGATAATTACATTGGGCTTGATCCCCTCTTAAATTATTGGTATGTAGGAAAATCTCAACACATTAAGGTGTTGAGAGCATCCATCCTACCCAGCTAACATCACAGTTTTAATACTTGTGCTTCTCAAATACCCTAATTACATGTGTATCTAGGGTTTGCATATAAGACCATAACAAAACATGTTGTAGATAACAAATCATGTTACATCCATATAGGAACAAGACTATTAGACTCAGACATAATTACTCTCACAAGTTCACATCAATCCCTACATAAGAACACTAACACTAAATAATACATTAGCACAATGCACTATTATCCAAGGTATCACACTATAGTCCAATAATATTTCTAACACATGGATATTATTCATGACACCTTTATTAGATTTTGTGCTAGTTTTGGCCTCCAAATAATCTATCTCAATCAATTTTTAGCTAAGTACTTATTTGTGTCATTCATTGCTATTTTTTAAAATATCATATTAGTTTAGCTCTTATACAAATCAATGTGTATATTTATTACATATCTCTCCCCTGATTTATTGTACATAGACCCTTTAAAAACCTAGGGTTTAAATTCTATAATCTCTTAAAATTTAAATCATATTGCTTAAAACCCTAGTGTACCATTAGGGTTTCCTTTCTTATTTCTAGCATTTGCTCTATTTTTAGTTTGTAGCTTTTCATCATGATTATCATGATGATACCATTTTGTAATTTTTGGTAAAAATTCTTGTAGTTTTTTATACATCCATATTACCCTCCATTTATATAATGATGAACATATATGTCACTCCTCTCATGGATCATGTTATAACTCAGCTTATTTCACACATAGTTCCACCTCACCCTAATCCCCCCTTCTATGGAGAATAATTTATTATGACCAATTTTGATTTACCTCTAGTTACTAATTTATGATAGATAGCTTAGATGACTACTTGTGTTCTTCCTTCACCTAGACCCATTGATTACCTTCTCTCACATCCCTCCTCTACTATTTCCCCTTAGAAAATATCATATCTTGTGATTCAAGTTGATAAAATTGGGTGCCTCTTCATCCTATACAAGAATAACATAATCCAAAAATACCATGGGATCTAGGGATCAACATAGAGCATATGATAATATGGATCAATTGAGAAATACATCACCTAATATTTCTCTATTAGAACTACTACAAAAGGAAACTATTTTCAAATTTATTATTTTCAAACACTCGATCATACATCTTTGCCTCATGCTATAAACCTAGCTTGTTTTGCATCTATCATGAACACTATCAAGGACATTAAGGATGTTATATATTTTTTCAATGAGGATTTACCCTCATAGTTAGTTATTTATTAGAATCTCCCACTCTTCATTCATGGAAAAATAAAAACCACCACTATTAAATGAGTTATAATTGATAGTGGTTCAAGAATTAACATATACAACCTCACATTCCTAAATACTATGGAGGTTGACATAGCATCCATTTAAAAGACATATAAAAACATTAGAGATTTTTATGGCATTCCTCGATAAGCATTGGGTACTATTACATTAGATATCATAGTTGAGCCAAAAATCCTATACAAATAGTTTCAAGGTGATGCCTAATCATTTATATTATAATTTATTACTTGAGATACCTTAGATACATGCCATTGAGACCACACCATCTACCTTTCATAGATGTGTCAAATTTTTACATGATGGACACTTATACACTTACCCAACTAATAACCAACCATTCAGATATTATAGAGTCATAGAACCTACCACCTAGAGTACATATTTAGATGGGACACCTCATGTTTTCATAAAGTCCCCACTTCACAAGATTCTCATAGAGTATATGCATACATATGAGATCAAGGAATCTAGAACCACTATTATTATACCCATTCTAGATCCTCTTATAGCACAATTACCTTACCCCATAAAAGTGAAAGACACTCCCAAAACATAATTATCCCATCCCACGATAGATGATGTGATTCTCATAACACAGTTACCTTCCCCCATAAAGGTAAAGGACACTCCTATAGCACAATTTTTCTAACCCATGGTAGATTATGGGATTCACACAACATAGATATCATTACTTGTTAATTCAAAGGAAGTATACATCATACACTTAGATACATATTCCCAAGCCACCAAAGAGGATGATCCAACACCCATAGGCATTGATGATTATTTATGTGGTTTGAGCTTCACACTAGTAGTCCCTAGAGAGTACAAAGATGATTTTAAGGAACTTATGCCTTAAATTATATAAGCATCACCACTAGTTCATAGTTCCATAGATACAAGCCAAGACACTCACTTGTAGTTAGAGGCAAATTATTCTATACATTCAGTACATATGGTCACATCTATGTATATTGTTATAGTTATTCATATTCAAGAAGGTATTATATAGGATAGACCATAGCATATGTTAAAGTTTTTACTTGATAGAGGATTGATGGCATTACCCATAGTTCAAAACAAATCTATTAGCACATTGTCAGCAAGATGATAGATCATTTTATCATTTTCACAAGATTATTAGACATGATACAGATACAAACTCAACACTATAAAATAAATTGAATAAGTTCAAGGATTAGGGAACTATTCATATTACACAACCTCTGCTTACACTAGTAGAAGCATGATAATAAAATCTTCACTGATGTAGACACTCAAGGAATAATCCATTAACTATTCAAGTTTTTATCAAGGATAAATACATCCTTAACATTATTATTAATGACTATTCTGATCCTAATACTTACAATTCAGCATTTTTACAACACATAAGACATTAAAAAATTGAGCTATAGCATACTATACATTGTTGGGACTCTTTGGGACATATCACACTACCAATTTCATGTGGCCCTAAGGTGGCCAACATACTTCTTATTATCATAAGCACGAGTACTCACATATAAGTTACACTTAATAGTACATGGTTATAGGTAATATATGCCATAATTAATTAGATAGATAGATGTTTGGAATTTAGTCATGAGGGACACACATTTCAAATTCTACATGATGGCACAGATGAGAACCATAGATTTCACATAGATACCCCACTATTCAATGTGGTTTACCCTGAGACTACATGGGCGGATTCTTACATAGTATATTAACATTCCATTTGAATACACATAATATATATATTAATGCTAAATATAATGCTATAATTTTATTGAAAACATGATATGATGATCGAATTGATGATGATTTATTCAAGTTTAGGCAGATTTAGTATTTAACATTGGATGATCTCACACCATATCTATCATTTTACTATCCAAATCCCTTGGATGTGTTCTTAGGTCTGTATAGGCACTACATTGCATTTATACATACTCATATATACTTACACATTACTATCATATACTTTCTCTTACCTTGATCCTTGTATATAGTTTCATTTTTATGATTGCTTGTACATAGCTTATATACTCAAAAAACACAAAATTACTATAGTATGTTCAAAACATAAAAACATTCAGATATTGAATAAAACCACAAAATTTAGGATTGTTTACATATCCATATTTATATTATTTATAATTTATAGGTACTACATATGCTAACTATCTTAGTATAGTTAGTTTTATCATATATACATGTTTCACTTATTCTTTGCGATTGTTCATAGATTCTTAGAAGACTCAAATCCAACACACCAATGCAAAGATGTTACTATCTACCCACTAGGGACACATAAATAGATGCATAGATTTATCATTGATACATTTCCCCATTAGGGGAATCACATACATAGATTTTGGTTTACCAAGTTCTATCATGTAATACTCCATATCATATATTTAGTATTGTTTATATATTGATATTGATCATCCTATACTACTCATGTTTTTTATTGGCTACCACTACCTATAGACTCAATTTATGTACATATTTTCTCTTATACATATTTTTACCACATGTTCATGTATAATTTTATATCTAGTTTTTATATTTTATACTTGATTGTGTCTCCTTACTTCTATATCTATTCAAGGTCACTTGAATATACCATTCTTATATGGTTATATGCCACTTCCTTTCATTATATGTATGCTTTGGACATGTGTTGATGTCCTTGTGTGTACCTTATTGATTGTGTATGTAGAGATTTTAACATGTCCTTCCTTGTGTCTCTAATCCAACCTATTTTTTTGTTTGCTTATGTTAACATTTGAACATGTGCTTATACATATTTATTTTTCATATTTAGTGTCATGTGTGCATGTCCATTGTATTGTGGCCCCTTGGCATACTTTGTGTGTCTCATGCATCTATATGAATGCTTTCATGTATGCATCATGGCCATGACACTTATCTCTTGATTTTTAGACTTACACTTAGTTTTCCATACCATGAGGGACCTCATGCATCTCTCCCTCCTTTTTGGGTGCCTTGATGGACATCATGCCCCATCTTTCTAGGTAGTTTACATATATTATATCTATATTTATTATTCATACACATGCCTACATTGGTACATCTATATAGAGAGCCTTTTGAATGATAGATCGAACATACATCACACATTACTAACTTATGATTAGATTATCTTACATTCTGATGTCATGTATACATATTATATTAGATTATTATGTATATATCATATATATTTTTATCCTGACACACATCATGCATATATTTTAGTTTGAGGAAAGTTATTTCATAGGTATAAAAACTCCCCTCAAAAGAGGGGGCATTCATAGTGGTTAGTTACAAATATCAGGCCATCTGAGTGCACTTAGAGTATAGTTTTCAACATGCAAACATAGAATTATAAATCTCAAAATTAGGAAAACCCAATCGAAAATAGTCAAACAAATACCAGATTTAATTTGGTATAAAAATAGAATATATGACACTAGAACAACACAAAGGACACTAGCATGGTATACTACTATATAAGGAACTGAGATACTGTCTATTAACCCAAAAAATAAGAAAATTTAATTTTGATAGAAGAACACAACAATTATAGTCTATATTTGCATAATTTTAGTCACAAGTTATCATATTTGATTAATTTATGATATTTTTTTCATAGAATCATACAAATTTTGCTTATATTTGGTACATAATGCATGGCATGATCACTCTCATTTCAGTTTTAGATATACACAGACATAAATGGATAAAACTTAGTCCAAAATTCATATACATAGAATTTAGAATTGGGGGCATGTGCATGACACACTGTTTCCACATGATCAATTTTTAAATATATCATCTTATATGGAATGAAAAATCCATGTCATTCTCTAAATAATATAATTCAAAAACCATTTAAACTAGGTTTCACACTAGATTTATAACTTATATTATATACAATAGTTGGTTTTTTTTGTAGTCGCTAAGCTATATTCTTGAGTTCTTGAGAGGCCCCTTGGTCATTTTAAATTTTAGAGTTTTTGAGTGGCCCCAAATCCATCTTACATGGTTTTAGTTACATCATATAGTTTTAGTTACATCTACTACACATGGCTAGGAAATGATGGATTCATAGCCTACTTGAGTTCTTGAGCCACCTACATAAGAGGGTTAGACAAGCCCTCAGTTGAATCCAAATTATTCATAGTGTATAATCCACCAAGTAGGGGTGTAAAATGATGAAATAAAAATTGGATTGAGTTCTTGAGCCACCCACACATGGGGATTGAGTAAACCATCAACTCAATCCAAGTTATTCATTGATTTGATCTCTATCTACACACACATAATATGTCACTAGGTTTTTTCATTGGTTCATAAACCTAGTGAGTTGTATTCATTCCTTTCCTATCTCTCTCTTATTTTTTTACTCATTTTTTTCTTTACTTTGATATCTCTTAAGTAAGGACCGATTCATACATGTTTCATTTTTAGAACATGAAATAGAACATGCTTCATAAATGTAGACCTAGATTCATAGGCTTCACCTCATATGTAAGTCTAAGTACATTTATTTTTCCTTTATCCTAGTCATTTTAATTTGATGAATTTATAAAATAAAGGGGGGAATGTAGTCATTTAAAATTTCACTTGAGTGCATTGACTATTACTTGAGACAAACCATCCCTAACTTAGTGTTAGACCTATCTTAGGGATATTTTGACCCTTATCCAACATTTGTGTGAGTATTACACATCCCTAAACATCCCAAAATTAGTCATAGACCTTCCCCTATAGATCTAGGACCCTAATACCCTAGGTTATCCCACCTAAATACTAGTGCAATTATTTGGACACTAGTTAATTATGATAGTGACTAAGGGACTATGCTAGTGTCCCTTTCCTAATTTAAACCCCAATAGATATGTTTTTAATTCCTAAGATACCTAGGGTCAAAATAAACCTATTTCACACTCTGCATAATCACTAGATCAGTATAAATATATGACTTTTATCCCTTTATCCACTATATGGAAATAAAATTAAAAATACACAAACATGCTTAGAATAATTTGTGAAAAATCAAAGTTATTATCTCTATTCTACCCTACTTCTACATACAATCATCAAATTCTACCCTAAGTTGAATATACATAGATTTCCAATCTCAAGCCTCATTGAAAGCACTCAATTTGACATTCATACTAGTATTCACCTTCACTTACACCATCACTTAGATTGGGAAAGCTACATCAATATTGATCCCCTCTTGAGGTATTGGTATGTAGGTAACTCTCAACATAAATGGGTGTGATGATGTCTAGCCTACCCGACTAACATCACACCTTTTATAATTATGCTTCTCATAACCCTAATTACATGGAGATCTAGGGTTTACATATAAAATCAATCCAAAATATGTCATATATAACAAATTATGTTTTTTCTACATAATAATAGGCCTATCATACTTAGACATAACTTCTCCCAGATTTTCACATCAATCCCTACATAAGGACACTAGTGTTAAACAAGAAGACACTAGCATAGTGTGTGACTATATAAGGTACTAAGCTATTGTCCAAGAGGATTTTTGACACTTGTATCCTTTTCAAAACACCTTGATCATCTTTTATGCTACTTTTCAGCTCTAGTTCATCCATCTCAATCAGTTTTTAACTAAGTAGTTATTTGTGTCATTCATTTTTATTTTTTGAAATATCAAATTAGGTCAATTCTTATAAAAATTAATGGCTCTATTTATTACATATCTCAGCCTTGATTTACTATATTCAAACCCTTTAATAACCTAGGTTTACATTCCATAATCCCTTAAAAGTTAAATAAATAACCCTCCATGAGTTGGCTCAGATTACAAAATAGAAGGATCTCTTGTGGAATTCTATTATAGGAATGTCTATTGTGGACAAGACAAAAACCACTCATATGAATTTCATTTACAAGAGTAAACTAGAAGTTCCTCATTTATTGTTAACTATTAGATAATTTGGTAAGAATATACAAAACTACTTAGTTGATTTAGGAGCTTTAGATACTATGATGTTAACATCCATCTATAAAAATTTTGGGTTAACTCCAAGCCCATTTAAGAGGATGATTTCATAGTTGGACAAGATATTAGTGCCTATTGTTGGAGGATTGAATAACATCTTATTTAGGTTATATCTAAGCCATGCGTAAAAATGAATATTTACATGTTTATGGTAGAAATACCAGATACATATGGATTACTACTAAGCAAAAAATGGTTAAAGTCATTGATTGAGTGTGTATTGATAGAATTATATCACATATGGTTATTATATATGGGTATTCCAAATCAAATTTAAATC